>OZ020270.1:9960285-11232785 GCA_963971225.1 Melieria omissa
TGAGCTTACCTTGTAGTCCTTGATTTCGTCAACGTTCGTAAACGTCGGTTTACCTAGAGTTTTCCACCGTCTCCTTGCTAAGGCCGGGCAATCGCAGAGAAAGTGTTGAATCGTTTCCTTTTCCTCGGGATTATTGCAGCTTCTACAGCAGGTATTATGAGGAATGCCCATTTTGGCAGCATGCTCTCCAATGGGCCAGTGACCCGTGATGACAGCGGTGAGCCTGGCTGCATCACGTCGGCCTCTGTTAATTAATTCGGCTGATTTGTTCCTGTCGTACCTTGGCCATAAGGATCTGCTGATTTTACAGGAACGCATCCGAGCCCACCTGGTATCAGCTTTAGCAAGGAAGCCTTTGGAGATTTCACTCTTGATGGAACCAATTGGGATGCGGACCATTTCCGCTACCCGTTCCTCAAGTGCGGAACCCCCCCTGGCTAGCTCATCCGCTCTTTCGTTACCCTCAATGTTCTTGTGCCCCGGCACCCAGATTAGGGTAACTTGGAACCGACGAGCCAGATCCATTAAGGCCTCCTTACATTCCCACACCAATATAATAATAATAATAATAATAATAATAATAATAATAATAATAATAATAATAATAATAATAATAATAATAATAATAATAATAACAATAATAATAACAATAATAATAATAATTTTTTTTTTTTTCGGGTAAGGGGGTAAAAAATGCCTAACGCATCATCAGAGCTGCCGTCGCAAGAATGGTATGTGCAGCTTGCATGCACTAAAAAACTCCCCCTTTTCTAAGAAACCTGTTTCCACCTTGGGACCACTTTCATATTACTTCAAGGTGGGGTTTCTTGTTTGTTCTTATAGAACTTCCCTCGATGCCCCTGCGTCCAGGTCCCTCTTTTTGGCGCGTAGTAGATTTTCCGTGTAGGTTGCTATTATGTTCCAATTCTCTTCGCTGCTGAGCATAATACCGACTATATTATCAGTAGAGACTGGGCCGACTGTTTCTTCTAAAATGCTGCGCTCTGATTGCCACCGGTTGCATTTGAAGAACGTATGTTCCGCATCATCGGTTTCCGGATCGCCTTATATGCATAAAGGCTCGGCGGTCTTTCCCATTCGGAAGAGGTATCTCTGGAAGTATCCGTGGCCGTGGAGCATCTGCGTTAGGTAGTAGTTCGTTTCGCCAAATTGTCTACTGCACCATGCCGCTATATCCGGTATTATGTTGGCTGTCCATCTGCCTTTAGGTTCTGATGTCCATCGCTCCTGCCATAGGCGGATTGTGTTTATGTTTAATAATATGTTTCATAATAATAATGTAACATGTTTAATAATAATAATAATAATAATAATAATAATAATAATAATAATAATAATAATAATAATAATAATAATAATAATAATAATAATAATAATAATAATAATAATAATAATAATAATAATAATAATAATAATAATAATAATAATAATAATAATAATAATAATAATAATAATAATAATAATAATAATAATAATAATAATAATAATAATAATAATAATAATAATAATAATAATAATAATAATAATAATAATAATAATAATAATAATAATAATAATAATAATAATAATAATAATAATAATAATAATAATAATAATAATAATAATAATAATAATAATAATAATAATAATAATAATAATAATAATAATAATAATAATAATAATAATAATAATAATAATAATAATAATAATAATAATAATAATAATAATAATAATAATAATAATAATAATAATAATAATAATAATAATAATAATAATAATAATAATAATAATAATAATAATAATAATAATAATAATAATAATAATAATAATAATAATAATAATAATAATAATAATAATAATAATAATAATAATAATAATAATAATAATAATAATAATAATAATAATAATAATAATAATAATAATAATAATAATAATAATAATAATAATAATAATAATAATAATAATAATAATAATAATAATAAAAAGTGCGCTACCTCACTGGCTTGTCCATTACGCAAACTTTTCAACTTGTCATACACCACAGGTGTATTTCCGACATGTTGGAAGGTAGCAAATGTTCAACCAGTTCCTAAGAAAGGCAAGACTACTGACCCTGCGAACTACCGACCTATAGCAATCTGTTCGGTGCTTTCCAAAGTAATGGAAAGCATTGTAAACTTCAACCTTGTGAAATATCTGGAGCACAATAGACTGCTAAGTGACCGCCAATACGGCTTCCGAAGACAACGATCGACGGGAGACCTTATGGCGGTACTCACCGAGAAATGGAACCATAGCATTCTAAACCTCGGTGAAAGCAAGGTTGTTGCATTGGATATTTCCAAGGCCTTTGACCGGGTGTGGCATAAAGCACTCGTGTCAAAATTGATTGCGTATGGTGTCGGTAGTACCTTCTCTCGTTGGATTACGAGCTTCCTCTATGATCGCTCTATTCGTGTTGTAGTAGACGGCATAGCCTCGGAAAAGCATTCCCTTAGCGCGGGAGTGCCGCAGGGTTCGGTCCTTTCTCCAACCCTCTTCCTGATCTTCATCAACGACCTGTTGTCGTCGACGAAGAATCCCATCTACTCGTTTGCGGATGACAGCACCATTTGTCATTCATACTCTTTCACAAAGCGTCCCAGCTCTGTGGAGATTGAGAGAGAACGGCGCCGTATGAATGACACACTTAATAGCGACCTACAAACAATCTCCAAGTGGGGTCAAGCGAACAGGGTCGATTTTAATCCCCGCAAGACCCAATGTTGCCTGTTATCTCACAAACGAGTCTCCCCACATCCCAACACATCCCTGGTTATGGGTGGTGTGGGTATTGCGGAATCGGCAGCTCTTGATGTTCTGGGCATGTCCATTAAGAACGATCTTCGCTGGAACGATCATATTTTTGGCGTGTCGAAAGAAGCAGCCAAGTGCCTCGGCTTCCTAAAGCGGTGCAAAAAATATTTCACTCCGTCTGATCTCCGCATTATTTACACTACCTATATCCGACCTAAAATGGAGTTTAACTCGCACCTATGGGCGGGGGCTTCAAAAACCCATTTGGAGCTCCTGGACCGGGTGCAAAACCGTGCGATTAAACTTATAGGGGACAGTAGGGCATCCAGCTCTATTGACTCCTTAGAACATCGTCGAAACGTGGCGTGTGTGGTGTTGTTTTACCGATACTTTTTCGGCAATTGCTCAGTGGAGATGAGCAGTTTGATGCCATCACTCCGGGTATTCCCACGGGCAACCCGTTTGAACACTGGCGCCCATGCATTCCACGTTGAAACGATGTTCCAGCGCACTACGCATTACAGAGAAAGTTCGTTTCTGGCCCGCACAGCGCGGCTGTGGAATGTTCTCCCTGCGGATATCTTCCCCAGCACTTATGATCTCGATGGGTTCAAGGCAAGAGTCCATAACCACTTCACTCTCAACCCTATCTCCTAACCTTTATATCCTTCCTGAACCAACGCAATGCCACGCATTAATAGGGGTCATCCCCTGCGCGTTTGTTCGAGTTTAAAAAAAAAAAAAAAAGATGTGGCGGCCCTTACGAGAGCGCACGTAGGCCAAAATAGGCCCATTGTGATGCCACTGGATCGTTATCCCCTTCATCTTAGTAGGTCTCAAACCAACCTGAACAGTTAATGAAGCGTATTAGGCCTTTGGTGTCGACATTTGATATATCGGCTAGGTTGGCGGTGTAGTAAAAACATAAGTGTTTTTTGCGAGTCCTGCAAAGAGCAGGACAGGTGCAAAGGAAGTGTAGAATGGTTTCTTCCTCTTCTACGTCTCTGCAGCTACGGCAGAAATCGTTGGCTAGATGGCCCAGCCCTAGCCTTCTTGCGTGGCCACCGAGGATGCAGTGCTCAGTGATTACCCCGACAACAGCCCTGAGCGCACCCCTTTTGAGGTTTAGCAGACTTCTGGTGCGCATCCAGTCCAACTTTGGCCAGATTTGTTGCGCTGTCTTGCCTGTCTCCGAGGCCGCCCAGGCGATGTTGGCGGCTTTAGTCACGGCTTCCTCTAGCATCAGCTTGCAAGTGCTTAGCGGGACACCCAAGCCAGCAAATTCTGCGGATAGGCCTTTGGTTGTGCCTAGTCGGGCCAGTTCGTCCGCCCTACAGTTCCCCGGAATGTCTCTGTGACCTGGGACCCATAATAGGTGTATGTTAAGCTGCTCAGCCATCTCGTCGAGAGATCTGCGGCAGCTGATCACTGTTTTTGATGTTAGGACATGAGACCCTAGGGCCCTGATAGCCGCTTGGCTGTCAGAGAGTATGCTAACATCTCGTACTGAGATGTTGCGCTCGTTGACCAGCTTCAGGGCGGCTTCAATGGCCGTCACTTCCGCCTGGAACACACTACAGTGGTCCGGAAGTCTAAAGGAGTAGTCTATGCCCAATGAGTCCGGAAAGACGCCTCCGCCGACCGCTGCATTTAGCTTGGAGCCATCGGTGAAGACCTGACATGAGCTACCTGTTAGTGGTGTTGAGCCGTCCTCCCAGCTGCTTCTATCTGGGATGGTACAGAGGAACTTCTTGTTGAAGAGAAGTTGAGGAGGAGAGTAATCGAGTTCTCCAGTTTGTCCTAAGAGAGAGAGAATCCTGCTATGACCCGTATTTGATTCCGACCAATGGCCGAAAGCACGAAGTCTTCGGCTTGTAATTACCGCCGACTTTTTGCAATGGAGGTCTAGTGGGATGAGGTGAAGTAAAGCTTCTAAGGCTGAGGTTGGGGTAGTTCTTAGAGCGCCTGAGATAATGATACAGGCTGCCCTTTGAACTTTCTGAAGGTGTTGGAGAAGTGTGACTTTATCTAAGGCTTCCCACCAAACCAAACACCCATACGTTAGGGTAGGCCTAACTACGGCGGTATAGACCCAGTATGTTAGATTTGGTTTAAAGACCCCAGGTTTTACCCAGTGCCTTCTTGCAGGTGTATAAGGCAACCCTTGCCTTTTCAACCCTATGGAGGATATTTGGTTTCCAACTTAATTTCCTGTCAAGAATGACTCCTAAGAATCGAGCCTCATTCTTATATGGGATTGCTGTGTTGTTAAGTTTTAGAGGGGGTATGGAAGGTGGCTTGTACTTCCTCGTAAAGAGGACCACTTCTGTTGTTGATGCCTAGCCCACGACAGGTTGCCCAGTCGTTGACCTTGTTTAGCAGTGCTTGCATGAGGTCTCTGATCGAGTGAGGAAACTTTCCTGAGACGGCGAGAACTACCTTGTGACCGAAAAGTTTCCGGAAATTCTCATTTAAAATTCGCGCGGTGTATATTTTTCGATATTTTAGGTTGGTAGCACTGTCCTTAATTACTATGCCAAAAATGAGCGCGATCTGTAAGACAGTTTGTTTACGGCAGCTGTTGAAACCAGTTCACCTCAGTAGTGCGTTGCGATTTTGTTAAGAATTTTCTTCAAAATGAGTACCGTGAACAGGTCTCTTTGGACGCGCTTGATCGTGCCAATTCCGATCCAACTTTCATGGAACGCATCATAACTGGTGACGAGACATGGGTGTAGGAGTACGACATGCAAACAAGCCAACAATCATCGGAATGGAGAGGAAAAGACGAGCCGAAACCGAAAAAACCACGCCAAAGTCGCTCGAAAATCAAGGTAATGCTGATTGTTTTCTTCGATATTCGTGGTGTGGTGCATCATGAATTCGTCCTTGAAGGACAAACAGTCGGTAAAGACTATTATTTGACCGCAAACGTCTTGCGTGAAAATATCCGTCGTAAACGGCCTCAATTGTGGAAGGATAATTCATGGATTTTTCATGACGATAATGCTCCCTCGCACCGAGCCAACATTATCAACGATTTTAAGACCAAACATCCAATAAATACCATCGAACAGCCACCGTATTCACCTGATCTTGCACCGTGTGACTTTTTCCTGTTTCCAAACTCAAATTACCACTCAGAGGAACGCGTTTTGAATTCATAGAAGACGTAAAACAGAATTCGCAGAGGGAACTCAAAGCCATACCGGAAAGCGCCTATAAAAAATGTTTTGATGATTGGAAGAAACGTTGGCATATGTGTATCGATTCTAATGGCGCATATTTTGAAGGAGATAAAATAAATATTGATGAAGATTACGAATTTTGCGTTTTATTTAAAATTTCCGGAAACTTTTCGGTCACAATGTATATCGTCGGCGTAAGTAGTCACCTTGCATCCACCCCCTCCTAAGGACTGAAGTAGTTCATTGACCACAAGGTTCCAAAGGAGAGGGGAGAGGACCCCACCCTGTGGGGTACCTCTACTCACCGCTCTTGAGATGGACGATTCACCCAGTTCAGCGCAGATAACTCTGCTACGCAGAAGCTTATCCACCCAGTTCACCAGGCCACGCTCAACCCCAAGCCCGGCGAGTGCGCCAGTGATAGCCAACGGTTCGACGTTATTAACCCTTTCGGTACTTCATTTTTGTTTTTAACTCTAAAAGTCATTATTTTCCATTTTATTACTGTTTAAGCCTACATAATGAATAATCAAAAGTCATTTTTAAAAATATTGTTCGAAAAAGTGGGTTTTGGGCATCATGAAATATTGCATAGTAAAAAATAAAAAAAATCGTACAGCCTTAGTGAACCATATTTGGGATCTAACTTCTTTTGCACTTACTAAAGCAATAAATACCTACTAGATTACTTACATAAACCTATAAAATAAATTGATTTTTGTAATGGAATAAATAAAAGTACGAAGTGACCTCTTTTTGTAAAATACGCAGCTCGATAGGACTGCGCACTTTCTGAACCCTTACAAGTTACTTGGTACACTAATCAAAACTTTTATTTCATGATTTGGTATAAAAATCTTCAGAGAAAAATACAAAAATTGAAAAATATAGTATCCACAAGTTTTTGACCTAAAACAGGCACTGAAAAGAGACTATGCCATATGGCATAGAATAACTGAAAGGGTTAAAAGCTCCCTCTATATCCAGGAAAGTTGCTAACGTGTATTCTTTGTAATCAAGAGATTTCTGGATCGTCTGAGTCAGAGAGTGTAGAGCAGTGTCTACGGATTTACCCTTGATGTAGGCATGCTGGTTGTTTGAGATGAGGTCATGCCTTATAGTTAGACGTAGGTGTAGATCCAGTAGTCTTTCCAGTGTTTTCAATAGAAAAGAAGAAAGACTAATGGGTCTGAAGTCCTTAGGATTAGTGTGAGAGTTCTTACCCGCTTTCGGAATGAACACCACCCGAACTCTGCGCCAGTTTGCTGGAATGTAGTTCAAGCTTATACTGGCTGAAAAGATTAAATTGAGGAGCCTAAAGGTTGACGGTCCAGCCCTTTGTAGCTGTGCTGGGAATATGCCATCTGGTCCCGGTGATTTAAATGGAAGGAGCCCTGTGATAGCCCATTTAATTTTGTCCTCCGATATGAGGTTGTCTACATTAGCGACCCTATTCGTGTCTATCTGGTCTTCTGCCAGCGAGTCGAGGCTGGTCGGAAAGTAAATGTTTGTGAGAAGCTCGAGTGCTTCAGCTTCCGAAGATGTCCAAGAGCCATCTGGTTTTTGTAAAGCACTTGGAACAAATGGTGATGAGGCTAGTATTTTCCTAAGCTTAGAAGTCTCGGAGACACTTTCAATGTTGCCACAAAAGTCGCTCCAAGAGCTTCTCTTAGCATCCCTAAGACATTTCTTGTAGGACCTGAGGAAGTCCTTGTAAAGGTCCCAGTCTGTTGCAGTTTTGGTCCTCCTCGCTTTATTGAAGAGTCTCCTGGAGGTTTTTCTGAGCCCCCAAGTTCTTGGTTCCACCAGGGGGGTTTGTATTTCCCCCTTGGTACAAACAAGGGGCAGGCAAGGTTTTGTGCCTTTGAAAAGGCCGATGTTAAGTTATCAACAGCCGTCTCTAACATCGCGTGACTGTTGATTTCAGTTATTTGAGTCGCATTGATGTGTCTGTCTACTGTGCGAACGAACAGATCCCAGTTCGTTTTTCTAGGATTGAGGAGAGGTTTGGTCTTCTGAGCGTTGCTTCCAAGAGCAAATTCAATGTACCTGTGGTCAGAAAAGGAGTGTTCACTAGAAACTCTCCAATTCCTAACCCTATCGGCTACAGTTACAGAGGCAAGGGTGAGATCTAGGACCTCTTCTCTGTTTCTAGTAACAAAGGTTGGTGTACGCCCTATATTGCATACTAAAAGGTTGGTGGTTGATAAGTATTCAAAGAGAGACTCACCTCTATCGTTAGTATCCGTGCTACCCCATATGCTATGGTGAGTGTTTGAGTCGCATCCAATAATCAATTCGATGCTGGATTTTGCGGCTTCTTTTGCCAGCTCCTTGAGAGGATTTGGCGGTGGAGGCTCTGGGTCGTCGTGAACCATATAACAGGAAGCGATCCAGTGGCACTTGCCCTTTAGTACCAGGGAGATGGAGACCAGATCAATAATAATTAAATAATAATAATAATAATTGATTGGCACGACAGCCCACTTACGCGAGACTAAGGCCTAGCTTCCCGCAACCACCCGTGTTGTGCGTGTGAATTTTGTACCCGGGTGGAAGGGACCTACAGTTTAATGCCGGTTCCGAACGGCAGGTTGGGAGCTTTTTCATAGGCAATTTTTACTCTCAGAGGTTTGCCATTTCTAGCTGAGAGGACAGCCACCGAAAGAGAAAACGAGTTTCCCGTTATTTTTTTAGGTGTTACTACATGCAGAATTCGATCTTGCGTCGCTCTGCATGCGACTCGTTGGACCGCGCACTAACCAACTGAGCCACGGCGGCTGCTAGAGACCAGATCATCGTTACTGAAATTTGGGAGCAGATATGCATTTCGTGATTTTTTCACAAGGATACAGGATCTGGGTCTACCTGCATTATGAGCACGGTAAGATAATCGATGTTACAAAAATCGATGTTTTAAAAAATTACATCGATGGTTCTTCGATGTATGAAATTAAAACATCGATGTTTATATCGATGTTTTTAAATTTTTGAATAAACGAAAAAGAATAGAATTTATTATTAAGATATTGACTCACAGGTTGGTTGGTGGTTTATAAACCAATTTTAAGTTTCAATTAAATCACATACATGTACTGTAAGGAAACACAAGTACACAAGTATGTAAGGAAAGTATTTGTTCGCAAGTCATTTACGTACATAACGTCTTTAACATTAAACTGTTCTTCGTGTCCCTTTTCGGTGACATTTATTTTGACATTACCGATTCCAGTTACTTTCGTTGTGTCGTTATTGGCTAAATTTAGAGTTTTGTCTGTATTTTGGAAATTTTGAAAATTGTTTTTGTCTGCACTCATGTGTGACGTACACCCACTATCCAAACACCAGTAATTGTTTTTATCAACACACAAAAACGTTGATTCAGTTGTATTAAAAAGTGTTTTTTCGGTCAAATACTCTTCTGCATGACGAGCATTTGCGTTTTGTGTGTTTTGTTTTGATCTGCAGTTTCTCGCGAAATGTCCAAATTTACCGCATTTAAAACACCTGGTGTTTACCATGTGCTCTTTTTTACCACCTTCTTTCGTTCCATGCATTAAAGTGTTTGTATTTTTGTTGTGCTGCCTTGCGTATAGAACATTTTGCTCACTGCGTTCTTTCGCGACTGATCCTCTTCCAATATTTTCACTCTCAATATGTCTGGTTTAGGCAGCTCGTCCCTTGCTTCAAGCGCGCAACGAAAAGTCTCGAAGGAATCGGGCAAACTGTACAATAATAATATAGCGAGGAGGTCATCACCCGCTGTTACATTTATTTCTTTTAATTTTTTAACCGCGTCCAAAAAATTCATTTAAGTGTTCACGAATATTTTCGTCTACGCGCATACGCGCCAGTGCCACCTTTTTGAGCAGCATTGCTTTTCGCGCAGGCCCCTTGGACTGTAATGTGGACTGCAATTTTATCCACATTTCGTTTGAAGTCTCACAGTCCAAGATGAGCCCGAGCTCCGATCAAAGAGCTTCTGATCAAAGTTTTTCCATTTTTCCGCCTCTTCGTCGGGAGGGCATGGCTTTGTGCCATTCGCATACACCCATAAGTCATTTTTGACTAATATGGCGCGCATTTGCAGTTTCCGTGTGGTGTAGTTCTCCGCTTTTAGCGGCTCAATTTTCACGACCGTACCAGACATTTTTGTTCGAATTTTAATGTTTTGTGGCCGAACACGTTTTCGCGTTTCGTCCTGCCCCTTTTTATGAAATAACGATATCGAACAAAAACCGCGTGGGCGAGCTGGGCCCATAACCTATTAAAACGCACGACCGTTCAGCTTCAATGCCTTTATTCGAGTAAAGTTCAAAAAAGTAACATGTACAGAGTAGCAGGGTTGTATAAAACAGGAGTAATAGGCCAGGGTTGTAGGCGAACTATTTTGCCAGTTCCAACAACTAACAATCGCTTTATTTACAAATGCACACTTGTTCTACTTTACACTACTCGACTCAACACAGACTCGACTCACTGCGCTGCACACTGCTGCTTTTATATAGGGTGTTTTTTTAGAGGTTTGTTTTTCGAATAGAGATAAAACTGGCATTTTGTGGTCAAATCTGGCAACTCTAATGTCATTTATGTTCCGTTTGGTTTGCCATTTCATCATGACCAGGTTGACAAAAGAACAACGCTTGCAAATCGTGCAAATTTATTTCGAAAATAATGGTTCAGTTCGGGAAGTTTACCGCAAGCTCCGTCCATTTTATGGTCGACATAATCGTCCATCAGAGCAATTAATTCGTTTAACCATGGGTCGTTTTCGCACTACGTTTACTCGATGTGATAATACGCATCCGCAGAGACGTCGAACAGTGCGCACCGAAGAAACAATTGCCGCTGTAGAGCAAAATGTTGAAGAGGACCCGAATGAATCGATTCGCCACCGTGCACAGCAATTGGAGCTTTGTCCATCAACTTTAAAAATTGGACCTGTAGAATTGGCTTTATTCGAGCCAGCCGCGGCGGCCACATGCCCGAAATCATATTTAAACATTAGTGGCATAAAATTATCCCTCCAATAAAGCCAAATTGATGGACATTAAAACGATTTTCTTGTGTTTTATTTCAATTCGAAGTTCTACACCTCTAAAAAAAACACCATATACCAGTTTTCTTATCGCGCCGAAGTTTCTTGCAACTTCTAATTGGAAAATGCATTTCTCGCGAACCTTGCCATATCGGACTATACCAGGCGAATTATACCAGTTCGCCGTACTTCACACTGCATGCCTAAAAGTATGCATGCAAAAGCGTTCATGCACAGCACAGAGTGCCTTTTCGTTTCAGTATATTACAAAATAAAATCAAGCCTTCGTTGCTTAGTACACATTTTATCGATCACTTCTTCTGCCGTTAATCATGTGTACTGCCAACATTGCTAATATGGCGTTCAAACTAACTCATTTAAACTAGTTTAAGTAAAAAGAGCTTTTTGTTGATGACGACCGTCCAGACTGCTCAATGAGGTTCAATTTGACAGCTGTTTGTTTACAAACAACAAATAAATATTTTTGTGAACTGAAGTGCTGCGAGCACGATTCGAGCGAAATATTGGCGCATATTTCACAATCCACAGCAAAATACTCAACTTCGTCCAAATATTAGACGCCTTGTATTCAGATGCCATAAAAGGGCGATGAATGGAATGAAAGTAGTGCGAGCAAAACTTTTTTTTTTTCATTCATTTCAAATTTTACATTAAACACGTTTAAGTCGTCAGTTTGAACGCCATATAAACCATTCAGGCGTTCCTTGATTGAAATAAAAGAAAACAACAAATTAAAAAAAATGTTTTATTGTTATATCACACCCTTATTAAGTAAATACCTGTCCAATACTCTTCCGAAGATAAGTTTTCAGGGGCTTTAGTGTTGAAAATAATCGCTCTGATGTTGCTGTAGATAACGGCAGAGTAGCTAAAATGCTGAGCAATTTGTGCAAGTTAGGAAAAGAGACTTCATCACAATGCTGTAATGCTTCAATATCATCTTTTGGAGCAAGGTTTAGTCGTTTTAGGAACAATTTCCATAACTTAACTTAAACAACAAAATTTTCGCCTTGCACAAAGGGTTCGTAAAACTTAGTAACTTCTCCCAAGCTTTAAGCAACAAGATGTTGGGTCAGACATCTTCGGCAAAAATTGCATTAACCCTAATCCGTCGTTCGGGTGATTTTTCACCCATTTCCAACTTTGGGATGCTATAACTTTCCTATATATTTATCAAAATGATTAAGGTTTCTTGTATTTGAAGCAAACCAATATAAGTTTTAGAAATTATCTACAACATATTGATTATTTCATTATAACGGAAATTATAAAAAAAGTTACGTGGGCGACGTTCGGGTGAAATTTCGCCCATATACAAATTGTATGGAAATTCAACGCAACACATAAAGAAAATCCCATGAAATTACGTCTCTGGTTTGGAAGTTTTGAACTTTTTTTAAAGGCAAAACCTTTTAATGGTTTATGGGCCTGAACTTAACGGAAAAGTAAGGACCAATTATATTATTTCAACTAAAGCCTTTTATAGCGTCATCTGAAGTACCCCAAGGTAGCATTCTTGGGCCACTATTTTTTATAATATTCATTAATGATATTAGCCGTTGTTTTTCAAACTCCAGGTTTCTTCTTTACGCTGATGATCTAAAAATTTACTCTCCTATAACTTCCTTTATTGATCACCAAAACCTTTAGTCTGACCTTGATAATGTGTTTCCTTGGTGTTGCAGAAACCGTTTATCATTGAACATCAATAAATGATCCCATGTTACTTACTCTAAGTCTTATTGTCCGCTGCAAACCTCCTACTGTATCGATAACACGCCCCTTAAGTCTCTCAGTGAAATTAGGGACCTTGGAGTTATTTTTGACTCTAAGCTCACTTTTTCCAGCCATCTCAACTTTACTCTTTCTAAAGCTTACTCTATGCTTGCTTTTGTTAGGCGGAACAGTGTTGACTTCACTGATCCTTACACCGTAAAAACGCTTGTTAATGCTTATGTCCGGTCAGTGCTTGAATATGCGGTTTTCATTTGGAGACTATATCACAGTGTGCGTATCAAACGACTTGAACGAGTCCAGAAAGTGTTTTTAAGATATGCACTTCGATCTTTGAGATTTGTTGACCCTGTTCCGTCGTACGACTCTATGTGCTCCTTATTGCATATCGAGTCGCTCGAAGACAGGAGGAAGATTCTCTCCATGACCTTTGTATTCGATTTAGTTACTGGTGGTATTGACTGTCCCTTATTGCTTGATAGAATCAATTTTCATGTTCCTGCCAAACAGTTGCGGAATTATGAAATTTTCAATCTTGCCTGCTGTCGTACTAATTACGCCCAATTTGCGCCCCTGGCTAGAACTTTGGCTGAAGTTAATTCACTTTATAATTTTATTGATTTTTCATCTTCCAAATTGTCTTTTAAACATAGTTTAAACACTTACTTTAAATAACTAATCTGTAGTTAGTCTGTAAGCTACTTAATTGTACAATAGACTCAAATAAATAAATAAATAAAGTTGGTATAACTCGCTATACTTGAAGTCGTATGTCAGCAATACAAGATGCCAATTAAGACCAATGTTAAAGATAGTAACTGACAAGACCAATGTTGAAGGTTTGCGAGGTTTTGGCAGTGCATGGATAAGCGTTGTTGATATTCAGGCATATTTTGGTACTTCAATTTTGAGTGGTGTTTATAAGTCGAATGGATAATCTCTTGATAATCTGTAGAGTTACACAACAGGCAAACCAATTTTTCGTTCTGTCGGTGAAAAAACCGCTCGCCAAGAACGTAACGATTGTAATCAAGAATGAACCTCGTTAACACCAATAAGAGATATATGAAAAAAGTGGGTTTAGTGACAACTGCTGTGTTCGTCCTATGAAAAGGAGACACTAAGTAAACAATTGCTGGCTTTTCGCGGAAGATGCCCCTTTGAGCACTTTTCATCACAACCAGGATATGTTGGTGAAAAAAATTACCTAAAATTATATCGTTTTACAAAAAGTCAAAAGAAGTAGTTGACACTTTAGACCAATTGGTTGTTCACTAACTATACCGTCAAGCGAAAAAATAATCGATTTTGATCCCAGCTGGAGTCACAACAGAAAGTACAAGCGGCGAATTTTTCTTGAAGACTTAGATTTGAGTAAGTAAAAGTTAGTAAAGCTAAAGATTTTGCGTAGAGCAACGTAACCCAAAGGAAAATCGTCATGCTGACTTCTTATCTCAATACAGCAAATTTAACAAACCTTTTCTGAAAATCATAGCCGACCAAGGGGGAGATCTATCCCCCTAATCCCCCTCCCCCTGGATACGCCACTGCATCGACGCAGCACCCGCAGGCGACGGGCCGATGCCTCTTGTTCCTGCGTTCCGAACTCGTGTGCAGCCCAATCGATGCCTCGTGATTCACACGCCTCTCACAAGCGCAGCTGCAACTCCACCTTACCGCCAGCAGTCGGCAAATTCCAGGCAGCCAGCTCCTTCTTCAGCTGGTCCACCTTCAGCAGCTCGAGTTTAACCATGTCTGCGTTTTTATAATTTTATTTATTTATTTCTTTTTCGTTTATCTTCAGTAACTCCGAACTTCTGACACCAAATGTTACGAAAATCTAAGTTTGTTGTCGCGCCGAAGTTTCTTGCAACTTCCAATTGGAAAGCGCTCGACCATTCTCGCACAGCCCATCTCTTCGAGAACCATCCTTGCCATATCGGACTATCCAAGCGAATTATACCAAATTTGCCATACTTCAAAGTGCATGCCTAAAAGTATGCTTGGAAAAGCGTTCATGCACAGCACAGAGTGCCTCTTCGTTTCAATATTTAAATTTCAAAGCAAATGCGTGGTATACTTACTTATCCATTAGGAGCCATCAAAATTATTTTAGCTAATAACTTTGGCAATGCCACAAAATAGCGCCAAGGTGTATTAATAAGGTGATGGCACTACTGCAAAAACAAAATTCCCATGTATTTTGTTAGTGCTTTTGGGCATGCTGATTGTCAAAATCAAATCAAAACACAAACAACACAAAAACAATTTTACCAATTTTTGACAATTAGCATGCCCATGCCCGAAAAATCAAAAGGAAATCAGATGAAATCAAGAGAAAATCAGAAGAAAAAAGTTTAATCAGCTGTGTTGCCACCACTACCTTATTAATGTGCCTTGCTTTGAGGGTTACGTTTTCTGACGCAACGCTCTCGCTTAGTGCGGCATACCGAAATTGAAGCAAAATGCAAAAACAAAAAATTGAAGAAAAATTACGCGAAACTGAGAGGGGTCACGGTTGCTAATTTGGTCAAACCAGGCCCCTGAGTTGCAAATTCGGTCAAACCAGGCCCCAGAGTTGATTAGGGTTCGTACAGCAAATTCTCCATACAAAAGCCAGGGCAAAGGTTGCTGGTGCGTTCGAAGTTTATTTGCAAATAAAATAATTGTTTTTTTTCTTTCATTTTGTCGTCCGTTTAAATTGATTGCAAAAAAACGTTATTGCTGAAAAACGTCATAAGTATGTTGCAACGTGTTTTAATATGATTTTACTTCAGTTTTTGCTGACTGCCCTCAAAGCCTTTACGTTTGAATTGCTTGAGTTGCACGTCTGCGTTTTAAAAGAGTTTAACTTGCCATCACTGTTTCTTGCTGCACTAGAAACGGCAAACTCAATGAGACATGAACTGAAGGAAAAAGCAACCGAATATCTGCTGACTTTAGCGTATAAAATAATTTATTTCTACTTTTTGTTGGTACGGGTTACAATCAAAAATACTTAGACCAGCAAAACAATTGACTGGTAACCGGTGCTGTGCGAATGTTTGGGTAAAAATCCCCGTACACTATCGGACGATCGGAAAAGCAAAAAATGGTCTGCAAATCATTTCCCCTCTCAGTTTCGCGTCACGTAATCACTGATTGAAGCGTTGCGTTGGGATTGTCAAAATCATGAAATGAAAACAAATGTCAAAAAAATATCTTTTAAGTTGTCAAATAAACAACTAGTTATTATTATTTTGCAAAACTTAGCTCTTATTTGAATTCCTCACAATTTAAATCAAATCAAATATAAATTATTGGCGTTTTTATTAGTCGCAGCCAACTTTAACCGCTAACGCCTTGTCAAAATTGGAAATTCGAATAGCTCAGCGTCAGAGCGTTTCAATTGCGGTTTGCCCTATACAATTTGTATGGGCATGAAGCAATTTTGACAGTTTGCCGCTAACGCTCCAATTTAGGTTTCACCAAAGAATATGAAGTAATATAGAACGCGCATGTGGGCGCAAAAGTGTTTTCGGTTGCTATGATGCGAGCGGGAAGAGCGAAGCGTAGGCATTTGAAAATGTTAGGTTCATAACATTTTCTGTTAGATTTGCGTAGGACAACAGCAAAAAGCTATGTTATTGTTCGCAACGGCTTCACTCGTGTACATTGAAGTGGTGGTTGTTGCAGCGTAGTGTTCGCTCAATCATTTTTTGCATGCATGTTTCTTGATCTTGTTTGCCGAAGTGCAAGCAAAAAACAAACAACGAACAAAGGCATCGTCATCATCGTTTCAACGAAGATGACTCGGGATTCGCTAATGTTTTTGTTGTTGTCGTTTATTGTGTGTATGCCTTTTTGGTTTTGCTGTAATGTCACTATCAATCGAAGCTTTGTGGTGTATGGCTGTTTGCTCAAATGCTGCGCTTTGATTGATTTTTAAAACCTGCAAATATTTAGACGCGGTTGAATCCAATTTGAAATTTTCACAAATATTTTTACGTGGCGAGTTCCAAGTAAAATCATTTGTTTATATTTTGACGTGGTTGATACCAATTTTGGACCTTTTGCAGCGGTTTTTTTTGACGTGGTTGAATCCAATTTGAAATTTCTACAAATATTTTTACGTGGCGTATTCCAAGTAACATTTATATTTTGACGTGGTTGATACCAATTTTGAATTTTTTTAAGAAGTATTTTAACGCCTTTGTCCAACATTGTAATTCTATTTTGAGTTTCGGCTTGTTACAATATGGCTACAAATATAAAGACAAATAGAAATTCCTCAACGTCTGGAATTCAATGTTGTGTTCGCAGTTGCAAAAAATCGAGACGACAATGCGAGAATCTTAGATTATTTAGCGCGAAAAATGCAATATATTGTAACGAAGACAGTCTGTCGCTGTGCAAAGCAACCCTGCCGCTACGCGCCGTGCTATAATTCAATCTGACAACGACGGCCGCGATAATAACTTTTAGTCCAATCTGGCAACGATGGTCGCGATCATCATGGAAACCTTTAGTCCACTCGGGAATGTGCGAGAACGATCTGCGCGATGGCCGGACAGGTATAAAAGGCAGCCGGGTGCGGCGCAGCGAGTCAGTCTGATTTTGACTAGTGAAGGTGCCACACGGAGTAAATAAGCAAATAATTAAGTGTAAAGACAGTGAAGTGTAAAAGTGTGAAATAAAGTGATTGTTGGTTTATTTTATCGTCTGCGTTTAAGAAACTGACTGTGTTTTATTTTCAAATTACACAATCCAGAGATACGTAACAGCCCACTAGACTTAGTATTCGTAACAATATCTTATGACGACTATAACCGAAAACTGTATATTTGTGAAAATCATTTCTCCAGTACTTATGTAGGAAAAAGGTTTCTAAAAAAGGATGCGATTCCAACCTTAAACTTAAACAACCACGTTATGATGACATAGATATGATGCAGTAATTGCGAAAAAAACGTCAAAATAACCCATTATTACAAAAAGAAATACAGCGACCTATTAAAAAAATTCAAAAAATTAACGAAAAATTGCGAAAAGAAAAGCGCTTTATTTTAAAATCCAAGAATTGTTGTTCAAAGACTTTAAAAAATTCAATTGATTCTTTAAAACATATCAAGTTGGAATCCAAAACATTGTGTAAACTTTTACTTAGCACCCGGCCAAAAGAATATTCTGACGAAGTGAAATATTTAGCGCATAATATTTTTTATATTTCACAATCAACATATTCTTTCCTAAGAGATAAGTTAAATTTCAATTTGCCACATATCAGCACCTTAAATCGGTGGGTCCAATAAAGTTCCTTCAGCCCGGTATCAACAATATGGCTTTTGAATTCATTAAAAAGATGTGCTTAGAGTTGAAGGAAAATAATAAAAATAATATGGTTCTTATAATGGACGAAATGGCAATACGTAGAGAATTACGATACAATCAAAAACTAGATTTAATTGACGGATTTGAATGCACAGCCTTCGAAAGAACAACAAAAATTGGTAAGCAAGTATGTGTAATTATGTTGAAGTCCATGATCTCGAGTTGGTCAACTATTCAATCAATTTTAAACTATTTTGTGCCAGAGAATGGATTAACAGCAGATACCTTGTGCAAAATAATTAAAGAAAATCTTAAAATTTTAATCAATTTTGGTATAGTAGTGAACGTTTTGGTTTGTGATCAGGGGTCTTCTAATAGAAAGTGTTTCTCCGACTTAGGCGTATGTATAGAGAAACCATACTTTCAATTTCAAAATCAAAAAATTTATTGCATGTTCGATTTCCCACATTTAATCAAGTCATTGCGAAATGGTTGGCTTAAATGCGACTTGAAAACGCCTGATGGTTTAGTTAGCTTTAAAGTAGTTCAAGAGATTTAGGAGAGGGAAGAAAATTGTAAAACCAAAATGTGCCCAAAATTGACTAGACAACACATATTTCCAAATTCATTTGAAAAAATGCGTGTTAAATTTGCCACTCAAGTGTTTAGTAAAACAGTTGAAGCTGCTATTAGAACAATTTCAGACATAAGTGGATTTAAAAAAATCTCACAAGAGGTAGTGTTATCCACAGCTGATTTAATAGCAAAAATTGATCAAATATTTGATTGCATGAATAGTGGATCTTTGTACGCAGATAACTGCTACCGATCTGCTCTTAAGTTAAAGAGAGTCGCACACATTTATTCAAACATTTTTATATTATCTAGAGGAAGTGAAATTTGTTGATGAAAAAAACGAGTTTTCTTCCTAGATGGCATGAAACTATCCTTAAAATCGGTCCTTCTACTTGTAGATGAAATATTAAAAGATAATTCGGACAAGTTTTTTATTATGACAAAGGCCTTTAACCAGGACAAGTTGGAGAATACGTTTGTTGTGTTAAGGCAAAAAGGAGGTAATAACTGTAACCCCTCTGTAGCCGAACTTAATAATATTCATACGATGAGAAATTCTGTGCCGCACTGTACAGGAATGCTTTTCTCCGCACGAATGTTTTCCAAGCATACTTTTAGGCATGCACTGTGAAGTACAGCAAAACTGTTATAAATTCGCTTGGTATAGTCCGATATGGCAAGGATGGTTCTCGAAGAAATGGGCTGTGCGAGAATGGTCGAGCGGTTTCCAATTAGAAGTTGCAAGAAACTTCGGCGCGATAAGAAAACTGGTATAAAAGCAGCAGTGGCAGCGCAAGGGGTCGAGTCTGTGTTAAGCAAGCAAAGTGGTAGCAAGTGTAGATACAAGCGAAGCGTAAATCTGCGAAATAAAGTGATTGTTGATTTTTGCTGAGTAATTAAAGTTGTTTTATTTTCAAAACCAATCCAAACGAACCTGTGAAAGTAAATTCGTAACATTTGGTGTCAGAAGTGGGATTGTATTACTGAAAGTAAAATAAAATTATAAAAACGCAGACATGGTTAAACTGGAGCTGCTGAAGGTTGACCAGCTGAAGAAGGAGCTGGCGGCCTGGAATTTGCCGACTGCTGGCGGTAAGGTGGAGTTGCAGCTGCGCTTGCGAGAGGCGTGTGAATCACGAGTCCGGAACGCAGGAACAAGAGGCGTCGGCCAAAGTGGAGGAATCGCCTGCGGGTGCTGCGTCGATACAAAGTACGACTGCAGCGGCTGCGCCACCACAAGCAATGGACATGAGCCAGCTTATGGTTGCAATGAGAGGCATGTTTCAGGAAACTTCTGCGAAAATTGAGAATGTCAGTCGTGAAAATCGCGAAATGTCGGCGCAAATGGCAGCGAAACTGGAAACCACGAATCAGGAACTTTCGGCGCAAATGGCAGCGAAACTGGAAACCACGAATCAGGAACTTTCGGCGCAAATGGCAGCGAAACTGGAAACCACGAATCAGGAAATTTCGGCAAAAATCGAAACGACGAATCAAGAAATAGCAAGAATGGAAACGGCGACCCGTGAAATATCGGAGCAAATGGAAGCGTGCAACCGAGAAATGGCGACAAATTCTGCGCGCATAGAGCAGAAGGTGGAGGAAATTTCCGATAGACTGAACGGGAAAGTTGAGCATCTTGAGACGCGAATGGACTAGTGGGACAAACGAGTTGACAGTCTGGAGGATTCGGTAAACAGGAAAATCGATGAGCGGCTTAGAGAGGTGCAGCCACGAGAATGTTTGCCGACGGTTCCGGAAAGTTTCGCCACCCGAACAGAAGTGCCTACTTATGATGGTGCTACGCCGTTCGATACATTCAAACTGCAATTCGACTTAGCTGCTTTGGAAAATCAGTGGACCGATATCAGGAAGGGTCGGAGATTGGCACTGGCGCTGAAAGGTCCTGCGGCTGAGGTAATGAAATCAGTTCCGGAATGCTCGAGAAGTGATTATGAGACCGTCATGAGAGCGTTGGCAGCGAAGTACAGCAACGAGCACAACCATACGCTGTACTACTGTGAGCTGAAGAGCCGCAGGCAAAGAACCAGCGAGGCGCTGCAGACATATGCAGCGGACATTGAGCGGCTCGTACAGTTGTGCTACCCAAAATTCGGCGCTGATGATCTCGAAAGGATGAAGATTGAGTCGTTCATTGAAGGTCTTCATGATCCCGAGACACGTCGCAGTGCGTTGATGATGGGCAAGCCGACATTTAAGGAGACGTTGACCAGCGCGATGACATATGAGGCGACATGGATTGGAGGTACTCGGTATGCACCTGCAAGGATACGCCAAATCCAGCCGGACAGCGACATTTCGATCCAGGCCATAAGCTCTGAGACACCAGGCAGGCCACGGGTTGTCTCCTCTAAAATTGTTTGTTGGGCATGCGGCAAGCAGGGTCACATGTCACGAGACTGCCGCCAACGCAAAAGGCGTTCCCGTTCTCGATCGCAATCGCCTGAATCGAGGAATACTGACGATCGAGGCTCAGCCAACAAGCTCAGGGCTGAGGACGAGGAGTCGTTAAACTAAAACGGGTCAGGCCAAAGGGTCGTGAGCTGATCCCCAAAACCCGCTGCCCCACCGTCCTTGTCTCACAGCTGAAACGGCAACCCAGCAGCTTGACGATTGAAGGAAAGATAGATGGAAAGTTGTTCGTGTTGACACTGGATACTGGAGCGTCATATTCGATCATAAAAAGGAAGCTTCTGAAGAACTGGGAACCGCAGCATGGCATACAGCTGAGGACTGCGACTGGCGAGCGTGCGCCGGTAAGAGGAAAAGTAACAAAAACAATTGCTATCGGCACCAGCAGCCTGGAGCATGAGTTCATCGTCGCGGATATAATGGACGACGTGATTATCGGCGTGGATTTCATGATTAGGCATGGTTTTACGCTGGACCTGAAAGAAAATGTGCTGAAGTATGCCAACGTTGAATTCCCCCTGCACACTGGCTATGACCGAAGCGTGGCGGTAAGGAAAGTTGTCTCGTGTCAACACCAGAAGATACCAGCGAATTCCGAGGCGATTGTGTGGGCAAAGGTGGACGAGGACGATGGGACGCGTCGGCTGTGGGTTGTAGAAGCGCCAAAACAAGGATACGACAACATAATAATCGGACGTACATTAGTGGAACCCAAAAATGGCAAAATACCAGTCAGGATACTCAATCCACTGAACACAGCCAGATATGTCGGAAACGATGCGGTCATTGGCGAGTGTAGAGAGGCTGAAGCAGTTGTCAATTGCGAAAGCAGTCCACCCGGAGGAAGTAAGAAAAGCGGTTCTAACATAGACGCCATACCGCAGACCCAGTGGAGCAGCGAATTGACAGCCGAGCAGAAACAGAAGGCACGATCACTCCTGCAGCACTATGGGTCAATATTTGCAACGGAAGCGGGCGGAAGAACAGCCATAGTGAAGCACAACATCGACACCGGAAGTGCAAAACCAATCCGCCAACCGCCAAGACGAGTCCCTCTAGCTAAGAGGGAAGAGGTCACAAATTTGATTGAAAACATGCATACAGAAAAGGTCATAGAGCCTTCGTCAGGTCCTTGGTGCTCGCCGGTCGTGCTAGTCAAGAAAAAGGATGGCAGTACCCGATTCTGTGTGGACTATCGGAAGCTCAATGACGTGACCAAGAAGGACAGCTATTCACTACATCGGATCGATGACACCCTGGACACACTGTCAGGCACACAGTGGTTTTCCACACTCGACTTACGCAGCGGCTATTGGCAGGTGGAACTGCAGACAAGGACAAGGAGAAAACGGCTTTTAGTGTTGGCGACGGTTTGTGGCAGTTCACCGTCATGCCGTTTGGACTCTGCAACGCACCAGCAACATTCGAGCGGCTAATGGAGCGTGTGCTGAAAGGGCTGCATTGGCGGACGTGTCTGGTATACCTCGACGACATAATCGTGATGGGCAAAAGCTTCGACGACCACCTGGAAAAGCTGAAGGAGGTATTTCACCGAATACAGAAAGCCGGGCTTAAACTCAACCCAAAGAAGTGCTCGCTGTTCCAAAAAGAGGTCAAGTATCTGGGTCACACGGTTTCCGCTCGCGGAGTACATACGGACGAAGGCAAGATCACGGCGGTGAAGGAGTGGCCCCGACCACGCAATCTACACGAACTCCGCAGTTTCCTGGGCCTGTGCACATACTACCGAAGATTCGTTCCAAGATTTGCGAACATAGCTGGCAGCTTGCACAAACTGACGAAAAAGAATCAAGCCTTCGCGTGGGGTGAAGAACAGGAGCAGGCTTTTGCACGACTGAAAGAAAAACTGTGCACTGCTCCAATTCTGGCCTTCCCCGTGCCTGGAGAGATGTTTGTGCTGGATACAGATGCAAGTGGGCATAGTATTGGCGGTGTGCTGTCACAGATAATAGACGGCCAAGAACAAGTGATAGCGTACTACAGCAAAATTTTGTCAAAGCCTGAACGCAACTACTGTGTGACCCGAAGGGAGTTGCTCGCAGTATTGGAATGCGTGAAACACTTCCATAAATACCTGTATGGGCAAAAGTTTCGCCTGCGCACAGATCATGCGGCATTGAAATGGCTGCTGAACTTTAAGGATCCGGAAGGCCAGTTGGCGCGGTGGATCGAACGACTGCAGAGCTACGACTACAGGGTAGAGCATCGCAAGGGGAGCAGCCATGGAAATGCCGATGCCTTGTCACGCCGTCCGTGTAAAACCGAATGCAGGCATTGTTCGCGAGCCGAAAGCAAAGAGCAGATAGTGGACGTACGATTGATCAGCGTTATGCCAGAGGAAGAGTGGTCTGCGGAGAGGATACAAAAGGACCAGCGCGAGGATACGGATCTTAAAAAAATCATTGAAGGCAAGGAGCAAGGTGCACGCCCAGACTGGCAAGAGATGGCCGGTGAGAGCCCGATCGCGAAGGCTTACTGGGCGCAGTGGCAAAGTCTGCGGCTGTCTGATGGTTGCCTATACCGCGAGTGGGAGAGTGAGGACGGCCGGACCAGCAATTCCCTAATTTTAGTCCCGAAATGCAGGATCAACGAGGTGATCGAGGCATACCATAACGACTCTAGCGGAGGGCATCTTGGCATCACAAAAACTGTCGCCAAAATAAAAAGGCGATTCTACTGGGTAGGATGCCAGGAGTCTGTCGCTGATTGGATTAAGAGCTGTGATCGATGTTCAGCTGCGAAAGGGCCAACAAGAAGATCTCGGGGCCGCATGCAGCAGTACAACATGGGAGCGCCCTTTGAGCGAATTGCCATGGACGTCGCCGGGCCATTCCCACTTAGCACTCAAGGCAACAAACACTGGAACACTGGAGGAATATCTGCGGAAAGTAGTAGACAGGAATCAAAAGCATTGGGACACGCATATTCCGCTGTTCTTGATGGCGTATAGGTCAGCCCCGCACGATACGACATCACTCACTCCAGCCCGAGCAGTGTTCGGCACAGAGCTGAGATTGCCTGCTGACTTGAAGTTCGGAGTGGTCAGCACGACGGAAGGCGCTAAGACTGATTACGCAGTTAATAAGCGATCGGAGCTGGAGGAAATCCACCAGTTTATAAGGGACCGTATCCAACTGGTCAGCGATAAGATGAAAGCCAGATATGATCTACGAGCTAACACAGCGGGGTTCCAAGAAGGCGATCTGGTAATGCTTTACAACCCGCAGCGCAGGAAAGGTTTGTCTCCAAAGCTTCAAACGTCATGGGAAGGACCATACAAGGTCGTGAACAGGATTAATGACGTGGTGTGCAGGGTTCAACGCTGCTGTAGCGGAAACGCCAGGCTGAAAGTAGTCCATTTGGAGCGCCTGGCATCTTACTCCGGCGGAGCCTCGGTACTTGTTCGGGACGAACAAGTCTAAGTGATGGACAGTGATACGATGAGAAATTCTGTGCCGCACTGTACAGGAATGCTTTTCTCCGCACGAATGTTTTCCAAGCATACTTTTAGGCATGCACTGTGAAGTACAGCAAAACTGTTATAAATTCGCTTGGTATAGTCCGATATGGCAAGGATGGTTCTCGAAGAAATGGGCTGTGCGAGAATGGTCGAGCGCTTTCCAATTAGAAGTTGCAAGAAACTTCGGCGCGATAAGAAAACTGGTATAAAAGCAGCAGTGGCAGCGCAAGGGGTCGAGTCTGTGTTAAGCAAGCAAAGTGGTAACAAGTGTAGATACAAGCGAAGCGTAAATCTGCGAAATAAAGTGATTGTTGATTTTTGCTGAGTAATTAAAGTTGTTTTATTTTCAAAACCAATCCAAACGAACCTGTGAAAGTAAATTCGTAACAATATCTTAGCCAGGTTATTAGCCTTTAAAATAATAAAGTTTAGCTCCTCTACCAATTGTGAAGAGACGCAAGATTCAATGACTAATTTAATTTCAAGCGCTTCTTTTAGTGAGGATGTTTTGCAGGCTAATGACGATGATAAGGACAATGAAATCCTGGAAAACCTTGATCTAAGTAGTGAGATGCACGAGGCGTATTTTGTAGGTGACACCTTTTGTAATCCGAAAGATATTAACTTAGAGCTGGTTTCCATGAGGTATTTTGTTGGATACGTAGCGTACAAAATCATTTCTAAATTAAATTGTGGAAAATGCGGTGACGAATTGAGAAAAAGGGATGAAGGAGTGCTCCAAGTGAAATTTTTATTTTTCACAAAAATTATCAGTCAATTTCTGATTTTGGTAATCTTTTTGCTCCTTCCAATTCCCTAATGAATGTATGCAAAAAACATATTTTAATTTTTCATAAAATCTTCGAAGCAGAACCTGAAAAAATTGGTATTAAGGCACACGTTTTACAATCTTGTAAAAATGCTACACCTGAATGGTTCCATGGTGAGTGCTGTAACCATAGAGTCCAAATTTTAGATTTTCGTATTTTAGTTCTTCTACGAAAACACTGCATGTGGGCTGCGCAAAAAGGAAGTTCGAAAGAACGAAAATTGAAAATAATTGTTGGCAAAAAAAAATTCTTATTAAAAATTATTATTTATGAAAGATAAATTTAAACAAAAGTAAAACAATAAACATAAAACCTTACAATAATATTTTTAATAAATAACTATAAACGCTCTTGTGCAACATGTTTGCACCCATATTTTACTACACCAAGTTCATGCATTTTTTTTGCTAATTGTAATTTGCTTGTGATTATAAAAAAGAAAGCAGAAATAGCGACGCAACAATTACCAACAACTATGCTATCCCGCCTGCACGGCACAGCGCAAAAAACAGTATACCGCTAACTTTTTTTTGTTTGCCAATATAATAATGCTATTCCCCGCGACAACAAAAGCAGCGTTCATCGTCATGTTTATCAAGTGGCGCAACAGCAGCGAGAATACGAATGAGTACAGAAGCGACTTCAATTCATATGTTACGCCGAAGTTACAGAGATTTCTGCCGTTAGTAACGGAGGGTTCTGCTGTTAATAACAGAGGGTACTACCAGCAGTACCCGCCATACAACGCGTTTGCTTGTATGAGAAGCGCGTTCTATATTACTTCATATTCTTTGGTTTCACAATATGTTTGTACATTTCTGCGGGAAAACTTTGACATAATAAAAGGGTTGCAAGTAGTTTAAATGTTGCCAGAGGTGTATTTTTTAAGTACTTAAGTGTTACTTTTGAAAAGTGAATACTAAAAGGAAGGCATACAATATTTTGAGTATTTTTAAACACGCAAAAATAAAAAAATTAGCTTTACGAAACATTTTTGAAAATGAATATATAAACTTTTTGATAAAAAAGGGGCAAAAGTCGCATGATCTTAAAGAAAAGTGTCAAAATAAGCATATTTTAAAAAAGTCGGTGCCAGGCAGCATCGGTCTTCAAAAAGGGTCAATTTGACACTTTAGTCGCACAACGGCAACACTGGCGCTGTCATTTCAAGTGTTTCCTCTTGTTGTCTACCCCCCGCATCTTGAAGACGGGTGGCGATAATAGCACCCGCATTTATATTTTTGCTTGTACGTGATGCACACTCTTTATGTTCCATACTTTTTGGTACTACTGTGTCCAAAAAATAAGGTGACATTGTATTTATTTTGAAAATTCTTTATTTATTCTTCCAAATCAATTTCATTCCCTTCAAAGTAATCCCCTCCCGATGCAATGCACTTCTGGCAACGGGTTTTCCAATCTTCGAAACACTGATTCTAAACACTTTCCGGGATGGCCTTCAGTTCCGTCTTCGCTGCGGCTTGAATCTCCTCTATCGTATCAAAACGGTGTCGCCGGAGCGGTCTTTTGAGCTTGCTGAGCAGCCAGAAGTCGCACGGCGCCAGATCAGGTGAATACGGGGGTTGCGGAGCGATATGGGTTGAGTTTTTGGCGAAATGATCACGAATTACGAGTGCAGTATGGGATGGTGCATTATCGTGGTGTAAAAACCAAGAATTGTCTTTCCAAAATTCCGGCCGTTTAAGGCGGATAGCGTTACGCAAACGACGCATAACGTTCAAATAATATTCCTTGTTGACTGTTTGGCCCGGCGGAAGGAATTCATAATGCACAACACCACGATAATCGAAGAATTCAAATGTCACCTTATTTTTTGGACACAGTAGTAAATCCACAATTTAAAAGATATTTCGTATATAACGATTGTAAAAAATCATTTAGCTATCATCAATATCAAAAATAGTGTGATATCTTTATACCGTAGTGACTTTTTAAGTCGGTAAGTTACCCCCTTTTGACATTTGTTCTCATATATTTTTGCACGCTACACTCCGTCGTAAAATAGCTTCCGACAGCGTATGTATGCACTGCGCTGCTCGCAGAATAAACCACAAAGCAAAAACAATTTGAATTCAATTTTCATTTCCTAGCCGGCAACAACAACAACCATAGCTTATTGCTCTTCCCCCATATATGGGTCATTCTTTTACAAACCGAACAACTTTTTTGACCCCATAATTTATATTCATCCCAAAATTTTTTTTTCACTTCTTGGCATAAAATTAACCGACACGTACACTAGTCAGAATAAGTTTGCGTACAAGGGGTACGTAGTTTTTTCACATGAAAAATAAATCACTTAAAGTAATTTTTCAAAAACAAAATATTTTTTATTTTTTCCTTAAACTTAGCTCTTTTAATCCATTAAGATAATAATAACAAAAACTTGACCAAACTGTAAAAGGAGGGCCAAAAACAAAATATGTTATGAATTCACCCCAGAAAAAGTTTGCGTACAAGATGAGATTATGTAGTTAAAATTCAATTGAAACTAAGTTTTGTCCAAAAATTAATAACTTTGTGAATTTTCTTTTCTCGCTTGAACTCCCTTCAGAAGTTTTGGCGGACATTTTTTTAAATTCAGTGTTTTTTCAGCGGTTATTTTGTTATATCCTTGAATTGTTGTATTGGTTAACTATATCTTAGAAGATGGAGTGTTGTTGGGCTCAGGGTTTAACTGAACCCCTTATATACTCAATTAGATGCACGGTAGGTGACTAGGGAGGGACTTTTGCAACTTTGTTGAGCCAGTTAATAGCAAACATAGCTTCGCATCGTATGCATTGCGCGCTAAGGTTGAAAAGATATGTTGGAATCTGATCCAAAGTTTTGAAACCTTGGCTTACATAAGCTTTTAGAATATGTAAATAACCCCCCGGAAGCATTTCTGAATAAAACAACACAGCCTGCTCACTCCTTTTCCTGACATGCAGCCCCATACCATATCTCCACATATGCTATGCTTCACTGTTAATTTCAGATTTTTGTTATTAACAGGATCCTGTTCAAATTAGTTGATGCTTTTTAATTCCAAATATGCCAAACCATTATCAAATAATAATGAAAGGTCCCACTTTCTATATATAACAACATTTCGTTCCGGAAATCCGGTTTTTTAGACTCCTTGATGGACTCTTTTACGAAAGCAATTCTGTGCTCCTTGTAAGTAAGCTAAATATGGGCTTCTTACATGCTGTTATGTAGGGGAAGTATGTTTTTTTCAGAACTTTTCTTATAAAGTCACTGCTAATGGGGTTTATAAAATATTTCTGTACATTTCTGAAGATATTGGATGCAACTAGCCTTAGATTGTGATGCACTGATCGCAAACAATCGAATCCTCTTGCCTCGGGTAACTTAAGAAAATGGTCAGATCGTAGTAACCAAACAAGATTTTCTGTTTTTTTTTAGATTTAAGATGGCTTTTTGAAATGACGAATGTGCTCTCCCAAAAGTTTCCCTAATTTCATGAAATTTTTTGTCAATTTTGAAAAGTTTTTGTAAGATTATTCTTTATCCATTTTTAATATTTTTCTGTTGAATTCTATTGCTTTCTATTAAATTTCAAGCACATATAACACTTCGTTCAATAATGTGTGTGACTTACACATAGATGGCGGCACTAATACTAAATCAATATTTTTTTCGAAATTGTGAACCTTTTTAGGCTTACTGTCAAAATTATATGTCAATCCGACCATTAGTTTAGAAGTTACAGTGCTTTAAGTGACACTACTTTTGAGTTTTCAAAAAAAAATGAATTCAAAGCAATTCCGTGTGCTGATTTATCATTGATTTTTAATGAAAAAAAATACTGTTCAATGCCAGGAATGGCTTGAAAAACATTATTCGGACTCTGCTCCATCAAAAAGAACCATTTGTTGTTGGTATGCCGAATTCAAACTTGGTCGTACAGACACCGATGACATTCCATCCACTGGACGGCCAAATGACGCTGTTATTCCGGAAAACGTTGAAAAAACACTGAAAATCATTATGTCCGACCGTAAAGTGAAAGTGGGGCAGATTGCTGACATTCTAAAGATATCAGCAGGCAGTGTACACACCATAATACACGAACATTTGGTTATGAAAAAGGTGTTTTCGAAATGGGTGCCGCGTTTGCTCACACCGGAGCAAAAACAACAACGAAACGTTGATTCAAAGAGCTGTTTGGACATGTTTACGCGCAACAAGTCGGAGTTTTTGCATCGGTACATCACAATGGATGAAACATGGATCCACCATTTCACTCCAGAGTCAAATCGGCAACTCTGCTGAGTGGCATGCAACCGGTGAAAGCCGCCCAAAGCGTCCAAAGGCACAAACATCGGCTGGCAAGGTTATGGCGTCAGTATTTTGGGATGTGCACGGAATAATATTCATCGACTATCTTGAGAAAGGGAAAATAATCAATAGCGACTATTATATAGCGTTGTTGGAACGTTTGAAAGAAGAAATCGCGATTAAGCGGCCCCATATGAAGAAGAAAAAAGTGTTGTTTCACCAAGACAATGCACCGTGTCACAAGTCGATGAAAACGATGGCAAAAATGCATGAATTGGGCTTCGAATTGCTTCCTCATCCACCGTATTCTCCAGATCTGGCCCCCAGCGATTACTGGCTCTTCGCAGACCTCAAAAAGATGCTCCGTGGTAAGAGAGAGAGCATAACCGGAAGTTCCCGTTATTAGTTTTGTACGCAAACTTATTCTGCACCGTTTTGTGAGTATATTGTCAATAAATACGAATATATGGAAAATTATTATTTTAATGCATCTAAAACACAACAAAAAGTGCAGCTAAGACATATATGAATAATGTGGATAAGTTTTGGTAAACATAGAACTCATTTTTTAAGGTCAAAATTGCTGATAAGATAATTTTGACTTGCCTGTACGCAAACTTATTCTGACTAGTGTATATCACAATTTATTCGAAAAAATTTTTTTTCTTTATATAATTATTTAAAATTTTGAAAGTTATGCGTATTTTGCTAGATTCTAACATGTTTAAAATTCAATATCTCCGGTTCGGCTTATCTTATCGACACAATTTCAATCCGTTTTATAGCTTATTGTGTGCACTTTAGAGGTATATGTTCACAGTTTTTTTATTTTTAATAAAAAAAGTATATTAACAATTTGATTGTTTAAACAATTTTTTGATGATGTTCCCCAAAATCAATTTGATTGAAAAAAATACTGCTATTTTCGCAATGTTATTACCTACAAAACGCATATTTCAAAAAAGTGGAGACTTAATTAGATCATTAGATCACGGTTTTGAAATTGTGTCGATTGGATAAGCCAAACCGAAGATATTGAATTTTAAACATGATAGAATCTAGCAAAATACACGTTATTATCGAAATTTTTAATAATTACATAAGGAAAACAAATTTTTTTTCGATGAAATCCTGATATACGTGTCGATTAATTTTATGTTTAGAAGTGAAAAAAAATTTTTGGTGAGATTTTAAAGACCGACGAATTTTTTTTTTCGAAATCCGTACGGTTTGTATAGAATGACCCATATGTAGAAGAATTGGCACTTGGTTTTGTTGGCCGACAACAGCCGATGCTATTTTCCCTCCACTGCTTCGCGGAGCCGCATGCGATATTTACTTTTTTCTAATCTTTGTGCTGTTTGTTCTGTGATATACACTATGATCAATAAGCACCGCGACTGTGTATTTTAAATTTTCCGCCGTTGCCCGATGCAGGTAAACAAATTTTTTTTAGGTCGGTAGGACATTAACTGACATCTGTGTCAAATTTTGAGCGGGATTTCATCATTAGTTTTTGTTTGGCAGCTGTTAGCGTCAGTCAACTTTTTGTACTTCGTCGCATCTTACAATGGTGCACTTTTTTTTGTTTATTTGTTTACCTGCATCGGGCATCGGCGGAAAATTTAAAATACACAGTCCCGGTACTTATTGATCTTATTCTATCAGAAACGAAAGCCGTCCAGTGCTGTTTGTAATGTTAATAGCAGAGGACGTAATGTTCAATTAACAGTGGTTGTAATATTACGACCCCTTAACAGCTTTGAATTTGTATGAGATGCGCGTTCTGTATTACTGTTTATTCTGTGGTACTGCACATACCCAGTCGAAAATTTGGTAAGGTGATTCCAAAGTAATGCATGATTTATGCATAATTTCGTATGCTGAAGCAGCCGCCGTGGCTCAGTTGGTTAGTGCGTTGGACAACGATTCAAAGGCAGCAACCGCAGGTTCAAATACTGCCTGTAATAACACCTAAAACAAAAATAACGGGAAACTCGTTTTCTCTTTCGGGGGCTGTCCTCTCAGCTGGAAATGGCAAACCTCTGAGAGTAAAAATTGCCTATGAAAAAGCTCCCAACCTGCCGTTCGGAACCGGCATTAAACTGTAGGTCCCTTCCACCCGGGTACAAAATTCACACGCACAACACGGGTGGTTGCGGGAAGCTAGGTCTTAGTCTCGCGTAAGCGGGCTGTCGTGCCAGTCAATTATTATTATTATTATTATTCGTATGCTGAAAACAGAACCTTACAGAAGTAAGGTATTCGTAAGCGAAGTTATGAAGTGAGGCAAAGTATGCATGAAAAATTTAAAAACACGACGACGTCCGAACGAAGACAAATGCTTACCTGGTAAGGTATTCGTAAGCGAAATTTTAAGCTTACAAAGAAAGTAAAGTATGTATTAAAATTAAAAAAGATATAAGCTACCAAAAGTAAGGTATTAGCAGTAGTGGCTTAACGGGGGGGGCGGGGCGTCCGCCCCGGGCCCCGGCTGCGGAGGGGCCCCCAAGAGGAGCGTGTATATACAAATTTCAAGTTTTTCGAAACTGAAACTTGTAAAAAACTATTTTCGCTTCACAATGGTTGATGAAAGACTAAGTTGTTTTTTATTTATTTATTTATTTATTTTTATTTGAGTCTATTGTACAGTTCAGTAGCTTACAGACTAACTACAGATTAGTTACTTAAAGTAAGTGTTTAAGCTATGTTTAAAAGACAATTTGGAAGATGAAAAATCAATAAAATTATAAAGTGAATTAACTTCAGCCAAAGTTCTAGCCAGGGGCGCAAATTGGGCGTAGTTAGTACGACAGCAGGCAAGATTGAAAATTTCATAATTCCGCAACTGTTTGGCAGGAACATGAAAGTTGATTCTATCAAGCAATAAGGGACAGTCAATACCACCAGTAACTAAATCGAATACAAAGGTCATGGAGAGAATCTTCCTCCTGTCTTCGAGGGACTTGATATGCAATAAGGAGCACATAGAGCCGTACGACGGAACAGGGTTAACAAATCTCAAAGATCGAAGTGCATATTTTAAAAACACTTTCTGGACTCGTTCAAGTCGTTTTATATGCACACTGTGATATGGTCTCCAAATGAAAACCGCATATTCAAGCACTGACCGGACATAAGCATTAACAAGCGTTTTTACGGTGTAAGGATCAGTGAAGTCAACACTGTTCCGCCTAACAAAAGCAAGCATAGAGTAAGCTTTAGAAAGAGTAAAGTTAAGATGGCTGGAAAAAGTGAGCTTAGAGTCAAAAATAACTCCAAGGTCCCTAATCTCGCTGAGAGACTTAAGGGGCGTGTTATCGATACAGTAGGAGGTTTGCAGCGGACAAAGAGACTTAGAGTAAGTAACATGGGAGCATTTATTGATGTTCAATGATAAGCGGTTTCTGCAACACCAAGCAAACACATTATCAAGGTCAGACTGAAGGTTTTGCTGATCAATAAAGGAAGTTATAGGAGAGTAAATTTTTAGATCATCAGCGTAAAGAAGAAACCTGGAGTTTGAAAAACAACGGCTAATATCATTAATGAATATTATAAAAAACAAGGGCCCAAGAATGCTACCTTGGGGTACTCCAGAAGACGCCATAAAAGGCCGAGATGAAACATTGTCAATCACAACAGTACAACTGCGATTGCTAAGATAGGAGGTAATCCAGTTTAAGAAGACCGAATGAAAACCTAGTTTAGCAAATTTTGAAATAAGAATACTATGGCTAACTTTATCAAAGGCCTTCGAAAAATCCGTATAAACACAATCCACTTGGAAACCAGAGTGAAAAGCGGATAGACAGTCTTCGGTGAAAATAGCTAAGTTTGTTACAGTTGACCGGCCAGACATGAAACCATGCTGATTAGGACATAAAATGTTTTTGACAGCAAAATATAGTCTATGTTTCATGATACACTCAAAAAGCTTGGACACAGCGGACAACTTAGAGATAGGACGATAATTGGTAACATTATTTTTGTTGCCACTCTTAAAAACTGGAGTGATTGAAGTTACTTTCCAAGCATCTAAAAAAACCCCAGAAGCAAGAGATCTATTAAAAATCAATAGAAGCGGACGGACGAGGGAAGGACAACGCTTCAACATGGACGCAGATAACCCATCAGCGTCATGTTGAAAAGAGGGTTTAAGTTGACTAAGACCTTCAGCAACATCCTCATAGGATAGTGAAAAAGAACCAATATTGATGGAAGAGCAAGTATCACCATATGCATTCACATCACTATCACGGTCGGACACAAAATTAGAGCGGAAGAACTCAGCAAACAGGTTGGCAGCTTCGTAGGGAGATTTAGCAGTTACATCATTCAGAAACAGGGTAGTGGGAATAGAAGAACAGGATCTCTTGGACTTGATGAAACGCCAGAAAGCCTTTGGGTTCGATTTTACTTCAGATTCGTACTTTAAAGTATAGTTCCGATATAGAAACTTATTCAAACAATTAAATTCTTTGGAATATCTCAAGTATTTGTCCTTGAAAGACAGGAGGTTGGTGGTCTTGAATTTTTTGAAAAATTTATTACGCAAGTTTTTCAAATATTTCAAATTTTTTGTGTACCAAGGTAACTTATATAACCTTTTGGGAAAAGCAGGGACATGAAGTGAGCAGACTTCACAGAGCTTAGATTTAAAGACGTTAAAAGAGCTACTAACATGAAGATCAAGAAGCAAAGAGTCCCAATCAATTTCATCAAGTAATAAATTCAATTTAACATAATCGCATAGCTTAAAGTTAAGAACCCTGCAATCATTACGGTTGGCTGTGCACAATGGCTGAAATTCATAAAATTTAAGCTTAAGCACTAAGGGGACATGATGCATATTATTGGGAGAAAAAGAACTTAAGCATTCAGAAACTGTAAAGTTAACATTATCACTTACAAATACCAAATCTAAGATTCTATTTAGCTTGTTTACAAAATTATTAACCTGGACTAAATTCAGGCTATACAAGTTATCAACTAAGTAACCTTCAGAAGAGCTCACTATATTACGGGGGAAAAAAGTAGCACCATCGCAATTATCGTCCTCCAGGCGAGTCCAAGATAAATTGCACAAATTAAAGTCGCCCATAACGCAAAAGTGACATTCATCACCTCTACTTAAAGCTAAAGATAAGATGTTGTCGGTATGAGCTTTATAGATAACTTCAGCCGAATTCGGCGGAATGTAAGAAGCACAGAGAAGCAATGAGTTGGACAGACCCTGAATGGAAACACAGAGTTGGTCCAACAGCGTGTCAGCATTTTCAAGTAGCACAAGCGATGAGGACAACTTGCTCCGAACTGCAATAAGCACACCACCGCCCCTACACAAGCCAGTCTTAGCAGCGTCGCGGTCTTTACGAAAGACATTGTACAGGTTGGGATCAAAGAATTCCTCACTGTAGAAGGTTGAGTTCAACCATGTTTCAACCAACACAAAAACGTCGTAATCTAAATATGAGCTCATTGCATAAAGGTCATTAGATTTAGTTCTAAGACCAGAAACATTCTGGTACATAATCTTGAGCGAAGAAGTTGAAACATTTGGGATGCTAGGCCGCCACTGTTGGCTGGTCTATTTTTTGAAAAAAACGAAAAGGGCGCACCTTAACGTCGGCTGGCCAAACAGAGGCATCAAGAAGCTTGGCATATGAAGATGAGGCAACACCAAGTTTAAAGTTTACACGCTTCAGAGACTCGGTAGAGACGCCTTTCTTTACTAGTTTATAGCAAGAAAGATTACATTTGTCAACTCCGGCGCGATTTGCAATATAGTCAGTTAAAATATCCTCACTCACCGACGGTAGAAATGATGACAAGTGCAACCACTTCTTACTAACAGCAACATCCAAACCCGAGCTTACGTTAGAGCCAACAACAACAAGCCTTTGGTTCCTGTGTTTTTTGTTGTGCACAGTAGTCCAGTCATTAGCAGGTAGATCAACAGCAGCAGCAGTATGCAAGTGAGTAGGAGAAGATGGAGCATCGGCAGCACGTGACGAGAAGAGCGAGGCATCAGCAGAACAAGTGAGCGTACTATTTTCATCAGCGGTCGTAGCAGCGTAATAGTATAAACACAACCAAGTCGTCGTGCGACATTTACGCTGCGAACGTACGCTGTCAAAATTAAAACACACAGCAGCAAATGTGATTGCCCACAACGACGACGACTGCGATATTCGACCGACGACCGGTCGTCCGACGATAGAACAAATTCTAATTTGGTCGCAGTCGTTGTGCGAACCAATCAGCTGTGCAGCTGTCAGCGGTGAAAAACAAAAAACAAACAAACGAAAAATTGTGGTAAAATTTTGTGATTTGTGGTTTTTTGAGGTTGCAAAGTTGTAAGTGGTTCAAATTTTAATAAAAAATTGTGCCAAATAATCTATTTTGTCTTTCCCTTTCGTATGTTTTAGAAAATGGACAAGACGGAGCTCCTAATTGCGAAAGAAATCGTGCCCGCACTAGCAGTTGCGCTTCTGGTTAGAGTTGCAGGTGGTTTTGTGCTGCCGTGAAGGAATTTGGCTAATATTGCTGCCCCGAAAGTAGCAAAAGTCGTCGCCTGGACAAATCAAGTTTGCGCATATGGCAATACGCCCGTTAGTGTCCCGGTAGTGTTTGCCATCGAGCGCCTGGCAGAGCGGGTGCGCTCCGAGGAACTGGAGGTGGTGTGCGTGCCCACTAGCTTTCAGGCGCATCAGCCGATTGTCGGGCATCAGCTGCAGCTGGGCGATGTGGACCGGCATCCAAAGCTGGCCGTGGCCATCGATGGCGCCGACGAGGTCGATAGCGACATGGTACTGATCAAGGGCGGCGGCGGCTGTCTGCTTCAGGAGAAAATAGTGGCCGCCTGCGCGAAGCAGCTTATTGTCATAGCGGACTACACCAAGAACTCGCAGCGCCTGGGCGAACAGTATGTTACAAGAAGGGGATTCCGATCGAGGTGGTGCCCATGGCATATGTGCCAATAAGGCAGCGCATTGCGGCCATGCATGGCGGTAGCCAAGGCGGGGCCGTGCGTCACGGACAATGGCAACTTCATACTTGACTGGCACTTTGAGCCGACAACGGTTTACGACTGGAAGGCGGTGAATGAAGATTTGCTGCTCATACCGGTCGTGGTCGCGACAGGTTTGTTCGTGGACATGGCAACGAAGGCGTATTTTGGTATATGTGGTGGTCTGTATTCGAATCTCATGTTTGTTTTGTAAACACGCTGCTTATTACAAAAAAATAATAATAAATAAATCCTTAGCCAGGTATATGTCTTAATACAAATTGCTTTAATCGCGCGATCCAATGAATCTCGGCAGCGGTTCTCGAGCGAGTAAGTGTTGCATTGCACCTTCAGAAGGACTTCTTGCTGCTCGTCGGCAGCAGACATTCCTTGGCGTAATTGAATAATGACAGCAGACCCTGTTTCTTGCCGCGCGAGAAATAGTTTGTGACCACATCGTGATTGTAACCTATATACACATTCAGATTAACCGCCCTCAAAGTACAACAATAACGACGTACCCATATGCTCGTTTTCTCGACTTAGCGAATTCATGTTGATTTCCTTCACTCAAAATAAAAGGCAATTGTGTGTTTGCAGGAATAATAGCTGATGCGAATGTCGCATCATTCTGTTTAACTGTGCGTATTTTCACGACGACGACGCACTGCGTAATTTTTCGGTACGAATAAATTCGCACGACGACTTGGTTGTGTTTATGCTATAAGTAACAGGCGAGGTAGCAGGTGCAGCAGCGTCAGCAACAACATCAACGACAGCATTCACAGCGAGAGTATGAGAGCACGGATCAACAGCATGAGCAGCATCAGCAACATTGGAAGCTTTAACTGCCGGAGACTGCGGGCGTTTTGTTTTGTTACTGCCCTTTACTAATAGAGGCGAGTGAGAACGGGCGATGGCAGACTTAGGCACAGCAGCAAGGGCGTCCGCAGCTTTAGAGCGGGCGCGAGTAATGATTGGCAACGGCTTTCCAGTAGCAGGAGAAACAGAGTTCGGCTTGTCAGCACTTGAGTTCTCAGAGTATGAAATTTTAAGAGCGTCGATGAGGCCTCGAAGTTCACTTAGCTTGTCCAGCAATAACGGCACCATGGATGAGCATGATGAACGCGGACTTTTTATGCAGGAGTTACAGGCGAAAATTAAATTTGGGCTCGAGTTTAAAGCTTCCACGGCACCAGAATTTAATTTACAGCACCTAAAGTGCCACTTGACCGAACAGGTGCCACAAGAGACCGAATCGGCAGCGGTGCAGGGCAGTTTGCACTTGACACAGCTGACCATAGCGAGAGCGAATTTAAACACGTCCGTACTCGATGAGCGTGCTTGCGAAAAAGCTAAGCAGTGAAACGGCACATCAAACGGTGGCCCCGCACCGAATTTTAATGCTGCCCGATTTCTCATTCCGAAGATATTCCATATTGAAAATGTAAGTTGTATGGGGGTGCCACGCCCCCTTGTCAAAAACCCACCCCATTCCCCCTATCGAATCGCTAAATCGTTTGACACCCATATTGCTGTGACATATATATCATGGCTGATTTGTTATTATAGTGATCGTGGCGAGAAAGCGTATTAGCACAGAATAAACAGTAATACAGAACGCGCATCTCATACAAATTCAAAACTGTTAAGGGGTCGTAATATTACGACCACTGTTAATTTAACATTACGTCCACTGCTATTAACATTACAAACAGCACTTGACAGCTTTCGTTTCTGTTATATTCAATATATGTTTTTTGTTTTCTAGCAAAGCGAGTGAGCGTTCGGCTTTTTTTGTCGGCAACTCGCCATCATTCGGTATCTTTATTGCTTAGTAATTTTTTTTCTACAGCATTTTTGCTTGCAATAAGAGGAACAAATGCAGTATAGGGAACCCTCATGAAAAAAAACGGAAAATTGAATCATAAAGAGCTTATTTTTGTGAATCTTACAAACTAAAAATTGTTCCTCGGAAATGGCCACAGAAGGTGTGGCTCGGGGTCAAGGTTCAAAGTTTTAATCAAAAAAACTCAATTAATCTCTGATTTACACGATATGGGTATCAAACGAAAGGATTTTTTATACCTTTCTTCTGAAAAAAAATGTTTTAAAAAACGCGCTAAGCAAACGCATTCGATTGCGACAATATGGGGCCATCCAAGCAAGGACCGCAAATGCATTTTTTTTTAATGAAATTTTTTTTATATTATTTTATTTAAATTAATTTTAAAAAAATCAGGCAGAAGTAAAAGCAAACGGGTTTTCCAAAAAATTTCAATAAAAACCTGAATTTTTTCAATATTGAGTATTGGTCATGAATGACCGATTTATACATCACATTGTGACCGATATTTGCATCAGCATTTCAGTCAGACTTTTCGGCACATGACCGATCAACTGACTGAAATTTCCATTTTTTTCGGTGTTTGCTACAACACCGACAAAAAAAAAAAAAAGTTTGCTGCAACGGTGATTTGAACTCGCGGAGTCTTGACTCGCGGCCAACGCACTAGCCGCTGAGCTACGGCGGCTGCCGCGGCAGCGGCGGTGAAATAGCCATTAAAAACTAAATATTTGGAGGTTGGAATACGTATGCGTTAGAGCAGCGCAACTACACTTTTCTTAATACGCAAAAGGTGTGTGTTAGAGTGAAACAAAAAATCACACGTACACAAGAGTTTCGGTCAGTTTTTTCACACCGCCTGTACAAAAATGATAGAAACTTTGTTCGGAGAGCTGACCGAAATTTCGGTCAGGCATGTCGGTCATATGACCGATCATATGACCGTCACTGTTCTTGTAGGGTACATTTTGTCATCAATGGGCAATGTTCTAAAAAATAACCAAATTGGATGAAAAATCACCAAATAACCAAAATCCATTTTCAAAAATAAAAATAACCATTTTTGGTTAAAAATAACCAAAACGGCAACGCTGCAACCAACGCGTCGCCGGCAATCGGCAAAAGCCAGCCAGAAACGAACATTTCAATTTTCAATCGCTGATCAGCGCAACAACAACAACAACAGCACGGCGCAGTTCGCTTCGTGGAAAATAACAATAACTTCTACGGCCTGCTTCGACCGCACGAGTTCGCTGTGCACTGCTCGGCACCTAGCGAAGTTGAAAATAACAGAGATCATCGTCACACGACAAATTAACAGAAACAAAAGTTCTGTTCACCAAACTCTGTTACCTCACCCCTGCTGCTTTCGGCCCGCACCCGAAATTCAGATTGCTTCGTGGGTCGACATGCGCATTCTGTATACTGTTTATTCTGTGGTATTAGGTAGGCGTGGTTAATCTTCTATATCCTATGTTGACATCAATGAAACACGGAATCATTTGGTATTAATACTGATATACCAACATGTACCGTAGCTTCGTTTTGTTAGTTTAGAGGGCACGGAAAGTGGGCGTGGCCGATTATATTATAGCCTATGTTTGCCGCAATGACACGCTGAATTTGATACCCATATTGCTAAGACAAATATACCATGGCTGATTTGTCATCATAGTGGGCGTAATGACAAGACATATCAGGTAGGCGTGGTCAATCTTATATATCCTATGTTAACATCAATGAAACACGGAATCATTTGGTATTAATACTGATTTACCAACATGTACCGTAGCTTCGTTTTGTTAGTTTAGTGGGCACGGAAAGTGGGCGTGGCCGATTATGTTATAGCCTATGTTTGCTGCAATGATACGCTGAACCGTTTGATACCCATATTACCTTACAAAAGCATACCATAGATGAGTTTTGTTACCATAGTGGGCGTAAGAAGGGGGCGTGGTCATTCTCATATAGCCTATGTACAATTCCCACAGATAAAAAAATGTTTGGTGCTTATTTCATCTAAATCGGTTCAGTGGTTTTTGCCTGATTGTGGCTCAAAAAACGTCACACTTGCTTTTATATAATAGTATAGACATAACACTTCGTTCAATAATGTGTGTGACTGACACATAGATGGCGGCACTAATACTAAATCAATATTTTTTTTTGAAATGAACCTTTTTAGGTTTACTGTCAAAATTATATGTCAATCCGACCATTAGTTTACAAGTTACAGTGCTTTAAGTGACACTACTTTTGAGTCTTAAAAAAAAATGAATTCAAAGCAATTCCGTGTGCTGATTTATCATTGTTTTTTAATGAAAAAAAATACTGTTCAATGGCAGGAATGGCTTGAAAAACATTATTCGGACTCTGCTCCATCAAAAAGAACCATTTGTTATTGGTATGCCGAATTCAAACGTGGTCGTACAGACACCGATGGCATTCCATCTACTGGACGGCCAAATGACGCTGTTATTCCGGAAAACGTTGAAAAAACACGGAAAATCATTATGTCCGACCGTAAAGTGAAAGTGGGGGAGATTGCTGACATTCTAAAGATATCAGCAGGCAGTTTACACACCATAATACACGAACATTTGGTTATGAAAAAGGTGTTTTCGAAATGGGTGCCGCGTTTGCTCACACCGGAGCAAAAACAACAACGAATCGATCATTCAAAGAGCTGTTTGGACATGTTTACGCGCAACAAATCGGAGTTTTTGCATCGGTACATCACAATGGATGAAACATGGATCCACCATTTCACTCCAGAGTCAAATCGGCAGTCTGCTGAGTGGCATGCAACCGGTGAAAGCCGCCCAAAGCGTCCAAAGGCACAAACATCGGCTGGCAAGGTTATGGCGTCAGTATTTTGGGATGTGCACGGAATAATATTCATCGACTATCTTGAGAAAGGGAAAACAATCAATAGCGACTATTATATAGCGTTGTTGGAACGTTTGAAAGAAGAAATCGCGATTAAGCGGCCCCATATGAAGAAGAAAAAAGTGTTGTTTCACCAAGACAATGCACCGTGTTACAAGTCGATGAAAACGATGGCAAAAATGCATGAATTGGGCTTCGAATTGCTTCCTCATCCCCCGTATTCTCCAGATCTGGCCCCCAGCGACTACTGGCTCTTCGCAAACCTTCAAATGATGAAGTAATCGCCGAAACTAACACCTATTTTGAAGGCAAAGAAAAATCGTTCTACAAAGGCGGTATCGAAAGATTGGAAAAGCGTTGGAATGATTGTATCTCCCTAAAAGGGGACTATGTTGATGAATAAAAAATTTGGCAAACAAATGTGTTTTAATTACTTAGTCACACACATTATTGAACGAAGTGTTAGATATCTTTATCTTAGAGTTTGCTTGTAAACTAGTGTGAATTACACAATTACTTAACCTCATTAACCGTTAAAATGCTACGCGGCGCAAAACTCATCCGATAGTTTGTATAAAAAATAAAAAAAAATAAAAAAAATTACAACATTACATAACCCGTTAGAATATGGCGATATATATATCAAATGAAAGAGGAAAGGCTCAAGAGATTAAATAAAATTTATTTTTTTATCTATTTGTAAAAAGAGGATATGGAAAAGGTCCTTTGAAAATTTTAATTTTTTATATCCTTGAAAATTTATAACGAATTTTCTTAAAAAGTAAGTATTTTAAAACCCAAAATCTCCTTGATCACGTGTCAAAATTTCATTGCTCTATCTTTATTGGTTCGAAAGTTATTAAAAAAAAATGCGGAAGCTGCAAGTCTAACGAAGTACAAAAATTCGTATTTATTTGGGTATCAGTATTTTAAATACTAAATACTGAAACGAAAAGGCACTCTTTGCTGTGCATGAACGCTTTTGCAAGCATAATTTTAGGCATGTACTTTGAAGTACAGCAAAACTGTTATAAATTCGCTTGGTATAGTCCGATATGGCAAGGATGGTTCTCGAAGAAATGGGCTGTGCGAGAATGGTCGAGCGCTTTCCAATTAGAAGTTGCAAGAAACTTCGGCGCGATAAGAAAACTGGTATAAAAGCAGCAGTGTGCAGCGCAATGAGTCGAGTCTGTGTTGAGCAAGCAATGGGGAAACATGCAATAGTAGTAGTGTAAAGTAGAACAAGTGCAAATTTGTAAATAAAGCGATTGTTAGTTTTGTTTTATTTTCAAATACAATCAAAACGAACCGTCGATAACGATCTGTGGAATTTCGTAACAATAGATACAAAATCAATTAAGCGAGAATAATGAAATTCCGACACGTGATCAAGGATATTTTGGGTTTTAACATACTTACTTTTCAAGAAAATTCTGCATAAATTTTCAAGGATATAAAGGATTAAAATTTTCAAAAGACCTTTTCCATATCCGCTTTTTACAAATAGATAAAAAACAAATTGTATTTAAACTCTTGAGCCTTTCCTCTTGCATTTGATATACATATCGCCATATTGTACCGAGGTTAAGTAATTTTTAAATTTTTTTTATTTTTTATCCCTTTCAAAATTTTTAAGTCCTTTTAAAAGGACAAAGGATGTAGAAATGAAAAACTGAGTACGCAGTATTACTATGTTTGGTCTCTAGTTTCACGCCCATAAGGATTTTTTCCAGTGTGAAAAATGCTGTCGCACGGTGATATATGTGGGTCATTCTTTTACAAACCGTACGGATTTCGAAAAAAAAAATTCGTCGGTCTTTAAAATCTCACCAAAAATTTTTTTTCACTTCTAAACCTAAAATTAATCGACACGTATATCAGGATTTCATCGAAAAAAATTTTTTTTTCCTTATGTAATTATTAAAAATTTCGATAATAACGTGTATTTTGCTAGATTCTATCATGTTTAAAATTCAATATCTTCGGTTTGGCTTATCCAATCGACACAATTTCAAAACCGTTTTATAGCTTATTGTGTGCACTTTAGAGGTATATGTTCACAGTTTTTTTATTTTTAATAAAAAAAGTATAATAACAATTTGATTGTTTAAAAAATTTTTTGATGATGTTCCCCAAAATTAATTTGATTGAAAAAAATACTGTTATTTTCGCAATGTTATTACCTACAAAACGCATATTTCAAAAAAGTGGAGACTTATTTAGAACATAAGATAGAAAACGATGTTGGTAGCAAGTCGCGCGCGACAAATCCAGACGTGCGCGCTACATGACTAAACGCGTTGGTGGTGAACCTTGATACTCACACAGTGAGCGCGCGCGACTTGATGGGACTCGTCACGCTTGACTTGCGGTGGAAATTTTTTTCTATCTTATGATCTAATTAAGTCTCCACTTTTTTGAAATATGCGTTTTGTAGGTAATAACATTGCGAAAATAGCAGTATTTTTTTCAATCAAATTGATTTTGGGGAACATCATCAAAAAATTGTTTAAACAATCAAATTGTTAATATACTTTTTTTATTAAAAATAAAAAAACTGTGAACATATACCTCTAAAGTGCACACAATAAGCTATAAAACGGTTTTGAAATTGTGTCGATAAGATAAGCCGAACCGGAGATATTGAATTTTAAACATGTTAGAATCTAGCAAAATACGCATAACTTTCAAAATTTTAAATAATTATATAAAGAAAAAAACATTTTTTTCGAATAAATTCTGATATACGTGTTGGTTAATTTTATGCCAAGAAGTGAAAAAAAAATTTTCGGATGAATATAAATTATGGGGTCAAAAAAGTTGTTCGGTTTGTAAAAGAATGACCCATATATTTAAAAAAATATTTGAAATGTTTACCTTCTGGTCAAATTTGACCGGGAAATTGTAAAAAAACACAGTAAATTCATTTATTCTTCAATATTTATTTTATCTCCTTCAAAATAATGACCATCGAATGCAATACACATATGCCAACGTTTTTTCCACTCTTCGATACACTTTTCATAGGCCGCTTTCGGTATGGCTTTCAGCTCCCTCTGCGAATTCTCTTTGATGGTTTCAATCGAATCAAAACGCTTTCCACGTAGCGGTAATTTGAGCCTAGGGAACAGGAAAAAGTCGCACGGAGCCATATCTGGCGAATACGGTGCTTGCGGACCGACATTCGCGCTATTTTTGGCCAAATAATCGCAGTTTTGCGATTCACTTTTTGCAAAAAATTCAACTTTTTCGGAACAAGTCGCGCTGCAACACGTCTCACAGCTGTCAAAAACATACTAATGCACATATCGCGCTAAAAATTGACATGGAATGCTATAACAGTGCTACCAACCTTATGCCATCAGAAATTTGATAATATTTGGTGCGCGCTTCATTTAAATTGAAAATTCCCGGTCAAATTTGACCAGAAGGTATGTCCTTAAAATTTTAGAGTCCTTTTAAAAGGACTTTGAGTCGGAAAATGTAATACTGACTATGCCAGGATACTATAAATGAACTCTAGTTGCACGTCTAGATCAAAATTTGGATGGGTCTCGGAAAAATAAAAAAAAAATGCGCACGGTCTAATAAATGTAAAGTTGGTGTTTTCACTTATTGCATCATAACTTTGTCATTTTTCTTTCAATTCTATTGATGTTAGGCTTAATATTTCATTTAAGATTTTAAAACCAGAGGAGATAGTCTATTTTTTTCTATAGCAAAATATTTGAAAATTTATGATTTTCTAAATTGGTCGAAAACTTCACTTTGTTACAACTTTCAGCGTCAGTAACTTCCCCAAGTCGAATCTGATTTGGATAGTCTATATGTTACTAGAAAGGCTAAGGTATTATCTTCTGAACGACGGACAGCACGTGTTAATCGGATTATTCTTTTAGGAGATATGTGCTTATAACTGAAACAACAGGAAAAAAGATTTTTCGAAAACGCTTCTTAAAAAAATTTTAGGATTTTCAGTTTCGTGTTCAGCGGCCAAAGTTAATCTAGAAAACACTTTTATTTTAAGGTGCACGCGATTGGCCCATTTTTTGAGTAGTGCTATGATGCACTGATCGCAAAACAATCTAAACCTCCTGCTCGGCTAGCTTATAAAAATGGCCAGATCGTAGTGACGAAGCAAGATTTTCTGGTTTTTTTTCGAAATTTCAAATGGCTTTTTGAAATAACGAATTTGATCTCCCAAAAGTTTTCCTAATTTCACGAAAGTTTTAATCAATTTTGTAAAGATTTAGTAAGATTATTCTTTTATCCGTTTTCATTTTTTTATTATTCTATTGGTTTCTATAAAATTTCAAGCACATATCGCACACCCACTACAAAAGTGACACAACTCAAAATTTTTAATTTTTCAGGAAACGCGAAAAAAATGTTTTTGAGCGAAATAAACATTTTTTTTAAATAACGTATAGACCGCTTAGTAGAAAATCCCAACAAATTATGCTTTAGGATGAGTTACAAAGATTTCGTTCTCTTATACTAGAAATCCAAAATTTGAGTTGTGATTGATGATATTTTTATTTAATAATTACCGAATTATTTCAAGTTATGCCACTTTTTCTGAGTTTAATAATTTTAAATGACAGTTAAAAAGTTGAAAGAAAAATTTTGAAAATTCATAATTAATTTTCCTATTTAAAAATATATACAAAAATTGCCGCAACTTTACTTAAAATTAACTTCAACAAAAATTTATTTCGTCAAAAGTGTCGCAATTTGAATTAGGACACTTTTGTATGAGCTGCAGCGATCAAACTTTTCTATCAAACTTCTCGACATGAAGAGAGACCTAACTGACCTACTGAGCTTTTGTTTATTGGTAGATAGATGGATTGTGCACAGTATTAATACATAAACCCGAAAATTACAAATTTTGAATTGTGTCAGTTTTGAAGTGGGTGTGCGATATGTATATGTTTCAAAATAATTTGCAAGTCCGTTTACTGTTCAATGGAGTACAAATTAAAAAAAAAAGTAAAAAGCATAACCGAAAATTCCCGTTCTTAGTATTGTACGCAAACGTATTCTGCACCGTTTTGTGGGGGGTCCCTCAGCCGTCACCGCCCCGGGCCCACGAACATCTTAAGCCGCCACTGGGTATTAGTAAGGTATGTTCCGAGTAGCTCCGATTGTAGCAAGCGCCGAGAAAGCAAACAAGAAACCAAAAGAAGTCAGAAAAAAGTCGTTTTTAAAACCCGAATGATTGTTCGTATCGTCATTTCCAAGTGCACTTTACTTTGTAATGTATGTGGAATGTACATTTGAGTAAAACAAGTTTGGAAGAAAACAGTGAATGAACAGCCTACCGGGTTGGGCTCGATAGTCTTAATGGTAGAGCGCTGGCTTTTCATGCCAGAGGCCCTGGTTCGATTCCTAGCGTGGGTTGTTTGAACACTCATCTATTTCCATCGCTATCCACATGAAGCAGTTGAGAATTACAAGAAACGCACAAGCTTATAATTATAGCAATGGTAAAACCTTCATGTCTACCTTCCATCGTAAGTGAAGAAATCAGCAATGCTTACATTATCTGTAGCGAGGAAGGCATAAACGGAATAGGTCGTTTTATTTTTATAATCTTAAGCCCATTCCAATAGCACATTTCGGCTCTCTTACGTTTTCCTTAATACCGCTTGTGGATAATTCATATGTAACCAGTGGCAACCCTGCGTGGTTGTGTGGGCAGTGGCAGCACTGCGTGGTTGTGTGGGCAGTGGCAGCCCTGCGTGGTTGCGCGGGCAGTTTGTATCCCTGGGCAGTCAGTATTTGTTTGTTGCAGAGAGAAGTCAGGGGTGCAAACTGCGGTAAGCTCGACTGCATTATTTAAAACTTATATTTCATTGTTTGTTTCCCGAACAGAAATAAACGCACGCACGCACGCACGCTAAACCGTTAAACATCACCAGTGTTTTATTCGAGCTCCTGACTGCAGTCGGCAACAATCTTTTATTTCGCAGTCGTTGCGCTGCCAAGCCGTGCAGCCACTGCCACCGCCGTGCAGTGCGAATTGTGAAGTTTGTCGGACTCAAACGGAGCTGCCCCAGCCGTGCAGCCACTACCACCGCCGTGTAGTGCAATTGTGACGCATAGCCGCCAGAGAACACGTCACTGGGAATCCTGTAGCCAGCAGGACATGCGAAAGAGCGAGCGCATCGCCGAAAGAATGGACCCAAGGAAAGTTGATACTGCGTCGTCGGCTGCCGGGGCATCCGCTTCAGCCAACGCAGGAGCCATCAACACAAGTGTCGCCGGCCAAGGAGCCAAATCTGTTGCTGTTCCCGTAACAGTCAGAGGGGAGAACGGTGGAATGTCTAGTGCCGTCGTACCTTCAGTTGAGAATGTCGCCGAGTGTGCTAATGTAGCACCAGTCAGTGGAAGTCAAATCAATAACCGCAGCGTGAGTACAAGTTTTCTGCATCAGATGGAAGCAAAAATAGCAGCCTTGGAGGCTCAGCTGCATATCATCACAGAACAAACAATATACAGAATGCGCATCTGGTGTAAAGAAAATTTTCTTCGCGGGTTCCAGCGGTACGACCCGTTTGTGGATGCGGGGGGAAGCAGTAAAGGGGATGAGAACGCACAGAGCGCGAGAGCGTGAGCTGAGAAGCTGCGACCGCGCACCACACACTGTGGTTGTTGTTGTTGGGCAACAAAGCGATGTGCCGCTTGCATGTAGGTGCTGGCTCGTGCTCGCTCTCCGCTTGCTTTTTGACAAACAAGAACAAGAAGTGGAGAGGCAGTTTCATAGAAAAATTGATTGAGCGATCGCCAAGGCACATAAGGTGGTAGCACTACGAGAAAAACCAAAATTCAATGGATTTTATAAGTTCTTTTGGTCTGCTTGTAAAATAGAAGTTGTAAAAAGTACAAATGGCTACAATGAAATATATGTGTTAAATATTGAAACAACCAAGACGCATTAAGAAAGTGATAATAAGTGGAAAACTATTGCTACAATGTTGTGCTAATTATCAAAGAATGCTGCAACTACCTATTGAATTTGCCTTGGCGATTGCTTTGCCAAATCAACCACTTTCAATGTGTACGAGTAAAGCCAAGCTGGCTTGCTGCGCAAGCCAGCCGCAACAACATTGCGTGTTGTTGTCGAAATGAGAATAAAGCCAAAAAAAATCGAATGTATGCGTATACAATACATCAATTCGCGCTTACTCTCTCGGTTCCCTTTACATTTTCCTCACCTTTGTTGCTTCCCGCCCGCGTCTGAACTGAAATCGCAAAATTATTTCAGATGCGCCTTCTGTATACTGTTTATTCTGTGATATCATGCAGGAGAATAGCTTGCCACAAATCAAGGGAGCTTCTACCGAACAAGCATGTTCTGTCTTGTCAACAGCGACCGCTGCCACGCCGTCGCCTATACAGTTAGCAGCGGGTGCTGCTACGCCGTCGCCTATACAGTTAGCAGCGAGTGCCGCCACGCCGTCGCCTATTCCGTTAGCAGCGAGTGCCGCCATGATGACGCCAGCGCCGTTTTGTAATTCAGCCGTTTATTCAAACTTTTGTTCTGCAGGCATCAATAGTTACACGCCTGCGTTGCCAACTTATTGCCAGCCGAGGTTGCCAACAAGCACAAATTCTGAGTGGATTTCAGCGAATACTCAAACGAACTCTGCCGCCGCATTGAATTGGTCGTCGCCGAGGCATTTATTGGATTTGCCATATTTTGGGGGAAACTCGGAGGAGTGGCCCTTGTTTTTTACAACTTATGTGCAGTCCACCGCCATGTACAATTATTCGAATTTTGAGAACTGCCTGCGCCTGCAGAAGTGCCTAAAGGGGGAGGCGCGAGAGACAGTGAAGTCGCTGCTGATTCATCCGGATAATGTCGCCGCAGTAGTTGAGCAGCTTCGATTCCGGTTTGGACGTCCGGAGCAGCTCATACGTGGACAGTTGCAGCAAGTTCGAGAGATACCGCCGATTTTGGACTCAGAAATAGACAAGCTGATCCCATTCGCCACAAGGACCAGAAATCTGGTTGTGTTTTTGCAGACAGCAGACGCAAACCAGCATATCGCCAATCCAACCCTACTTGAGGAGTTGATCGCCAAGCTGCCCATGAACAAAAGGATAGAATGGGCCAGATATGCTGCGCCCATCAAGCCATATCCGACAATTGTTGACTTCAGTAATTGGTTGAACGAGGTCGCAAATCTTATTAGTGCCGTCCAACAAAATGTCAGCCAGACGCGTGCAGAGCCCAAACGCCGTCCTGTACTCTATGCCAACGAGAAAACAGACGTTTGTCCTGTCTGCAAAGGTGAACATAAAGTTCCCGCCTGTCAACAGTTTCTTGCCCGCAGTGCTACGGAAAGATGGGACTTGTGCAAGAAGATCCGTCTGTGCTTTGGGTGTTTGACATTGGGTCACTCATTGCACAACTGCCGCCGTCAAAAGCGATGTCCTAGCACAGGTTGTACTAGGAAGCATCATGAGCTGCTGCACACTGCGTCAAAGACATACACAACTGAGCCTCGGACGGAGGAGGCAGAGCAGCCACCTGCAACTCCGGGTCGCCGCGAAGGTCAGACAGTGCTCAGTTGCCGTGCGAGTGAGGCGAACAACAAGCTGTTGTTTCGTGTGCTGCCAGTGACGTTGTATGGTCCAAAGGGGCAGAGGGATGTTTTCGCGTTAATGGATGAAGGCTCATCGATAACGATGATCGATAACGAGCTCTCAGATCAACTTGGGCTGCAGAGTCGATCTCGTCGACTGAATATACAGTGGTTCGGAGGTAGGTCATCCAACGAACTGGCAAAGGTTGTGAACGTGAGCGTGAGTGGTGCCGGCATGACGAAAAGACACATGCTGCGCAACGTGTATGGCGTCAACAATCTGCAGTTGCCTATACAAAGCTTGCACGAATCTGATCTGCCAGGAGGTTCAACGACGGGCCGAGAGCTTCCACTTCAGCCATACGGAAGCGTCAGGCCGCAATTGCTAATCGGACTTGACCATTGTCGTTTGGGTCTTCCGAAAGATATTGTCACAATGCGTGAAGGTGGACCATATGCTGCGCAAACCGAATTGGGCTGGGTCGTTTTTGGTCCGACTCAGCGGAGTGTTGCATCGACGTCATGCCTCCTCATCCAGCCGCAGGGGGAGCAACGCTTACATAATCTGGTGGGACCAAAGACTTGGTACTTGCCACACTTCGCCGTACGAAATCCCAACAAGCCGGGTAAGCTGCGCCTGGTGTTTGATGCCGCCGCCACAGTTGGTGGGACTTCGTTGAACGACCAATTGCTGAAGGGACCTCAGCAATATCAGCCACTGACGACGGTCCTACTGAACTTCCGTTATGGATCCGTCGCCGTTTGTGCCGACATTAAAGAAATGTTTCATCAGGTCGTCATTCAGCCGCAAGATAGGTGCGCTCAACGGTTCCTGTGGAGACATGGCGATAACACACGCCCGCCAGATGTTTACGAAATGATGGTTATGATATTTGGAGCCACTTGTTCGCCTTGCGTGGCCCAGTATATCAAAAACAGGAACGCCTTGATGCACGGCGATTGTGAAGAACGCGCTGTGAAATCTATCTTGGAACGCCACTACGTCGACGACTTCGTGGATAGCTTCAATTCTGAGGAGGAAGCTATCGAGATCAGCCTGCGTGTCCGGTCCATCCATCACGCTGCCGGATTCTTGTTGCGTAACTTCGCATCGAATTCACTTGCTGTTGCCAGTCGAATGGGGGAAGAACGCAGGAGTGACGTTCTGCTAGCCAACGAGAAAGTGCTCGGCATGTACTGGCATGCTGCCACCGATACATTCCGATACCATCTACACTTTCACAGAGTCGACAAAGCGGTAGCAGACGGACAAAGATGTCCAACCAAGAGAGAACTGTTGAGCATAGTAATGTCTATTTTTGACCCTCTTGGATTTTTGAGCCAGGTGACGATAGCTGCCAAGTTGGTCATGCGCGCTGTGTGGATGCGAGATGTTGGGTGGGATGAGCCACTGCCTGACGGCATTAATGCAGAATGGAAAAAGTTACGTGAAAGCCTCTGCCGAGTTTCGGACGTCCAAGTGCCACGCTACTACTTCTCAGCCGGTGGCCCAGTTCAAATGCAACTGCACATGTTCGTGGACGCCAGTGAAAATGCCTTTGCTGCCGTCGCTTATTGGAGATCAACAAACCAGAAGCGGGACGTACACGTGTCGTTGATCTGCGCCAAAACGAGGTGTGCTCCTTTGACGCCGATGACCATCCCACGTTTGGAGCTACAAGCTGCCGTTCTTGGAACGCGCTTGTTGCAAATGGTCCTGAAAGAGCATCCCGTTAACATTGCTAATTGCTTCCTGTGGAGTGATTCGAAAACCGTCGTACAGTGGATTAATTCACCTAGCCGTCTTTACAAACCCTTTGTGGCTCATCGTGTTGCTGAGATTTTATCTGCCACGAAAGAGTCTAACTGGAAATGGCTTCCAACTTATGAGAACGTCGCCGATGAAGCCACCAGAGTCAGTCATACCATTGACATGTCGCCAAAGTCACGATGGTTCCAAGGTCCGTCCTTTCTACGTCAATCGGAAGAGTCTTGGACATTCCTGCCGCCTGACGCGCCCGTGGATGTTTCTGCCGCCAATGAAGAGCTGCGCCGGAAGACTACGCTCCTGGTGACGAGCGATCACTTTGTTCATTTTAATCGATTTTCCTCTTATAGCCGCCTGAAGAGGACTATAGCCTGGGTGCTACGTTTCTGCGACGCCTGCCGCAAACGCCTTGAGCCGTCACAGCTGTATGGGCTGACCGCCGCCGAAGTTGTCTTATGCCGCCAGGCTCAAGCCGAAGTCTATGGCGTCGAGATAACACACATCCAACGCAACGGACGCGTGCCCGATAAGAGTGCGCTCGTTACGCTGTTGCCATATCTGGATGAAGCCGGACTAATCCGTGTCTGTGGTCGCATCGATGCTGCCAGCTGCCTTCCCTACAGCACGAAGCGTCCCATCATTTTGTCACCGAGTCACCCGCTCACCGAGTTGATTGTGATGCACCATCATCGCCGAATGATGCATCAGAATCATGAGGCTGCCATTTGTGAGGTCCGTCGACGATTTTGGATCCCGAGGCTGAGGCAAGTGGTGCGCCACGTAGTTTCGATTTGCCAGGAGTGTCGCGTTAACAGAGCCGCGCCTGAAACGCCGAGAATGGGGGTCCTGCCAGAGGACAGATTGACGCCATATCTTCGCCCGTTCACCAACACAGGATTGGACTACTTCGGGCCGGTAACGATAACCGTGGGCAGACACACAGAGAAAAGATGGATCGCCTTGTTTACGTGCCTTGCGATTCGCGCTATTCATTTGGAAGTGGCGTACGATTTGTCGACTGAGGCTTGTATTCTTGCTATTCGCAATTTTATCAATCGCCGTGGGATTCCGACCATGCTTCGCAGTGACAACGGTAAGAACTTTATCGGCGCCAACGAGGAAGCCAAACGGTTCGCAGAGGTGTTCGACTGTGAACGCATACAAGATGGGCTGGCTTCAAAGGGTGTCCAATGGATATTCAACTGCCCGAATAATCCGTCTGAAGGTGGAGTCTGGGAACGCATGGTCCAATGCGTAAAACGGGTCTTGCGTCACACATTGAAGGAGGTGTCGCCAAGGGAACATACTCTCCAATGCCTGATCATCGAAGCGGAGAATGTGGTAAACTCGCGTCCATTGACGCATCTGCCTGTGTCAGCCGAGGATGAAGAGCCACTTACTCCAAACCATTTTTTGCTCGGTTCTGCCAACACGGCGCTGACGCCAGCTTTGAAGGAAGTCGATGTCACGCCGCGTTTCATACGTAAGCAGTGGCGAATTGCGCGTCAGCTAAGGGATCGTTTCTGGAAACGCTGGATCAACGAATATCTGCCAACGTTGACCCGACGCGTCAAGTGGTGCCGAAAAAGTGAGCCAATAAAAATCGGAGATTTGGTGTTCATCTGCGACGCGAACATGCCGAGGAGAAGCTGGTGCCGTGGTCGTGTGGAGCGGACGTATGAAGGGTCCGATGGGATCGTGCGCAGAGCCGATGTACGCACCGCATCAGGTATCCTCCGCCGCCCTGTGTCTAAGTTAGCCGTACTGGATGTTGTGGTGAATCCGGGTGATTCACGGGGTGGGGGATGTGGATAATTCATATGTAACCAGTGGCAACCCTGCGTGGTTGTGTGGGCAGTGGCAGCACTGCGTGGTTGTGTGGGCAGTGGCAGCCCTGCGTGGTTGCGCGGGCAGTTTGTATCCCTGGGCAGTCAGTATTTGTTTGTTGCAGAGAGAAGTCAGGGGTGCAAACTGCGGTAAGCTCGACTGCATTATTTAAAACTTATATTTCATTGTTTGTTTCCCGAACAGAAATAAACGCACGCACGCACGCACGCTAAACCGTTAAACATCACCAGTGTTTTATTCGAGCTCCTGACTGCAGTCGGCAACACCGCTACATTACTAAGTAAAGTACATTTGGAATGGGAATGTCTTCGGAGAGATGCTTACTTTTTCATCAATACGTAAAGCATGTTGGGTATGCGCTCACTTTCGCATTACCTTACTATACGAAAAAGTAAACAGTATTTGGGATGAAAGCGCGAAGTATTCCGAGCATTTTCTTTGCATTCCTTTCTATTTACAATAGTAAGTGAGAGCGTAACCATGTGTGATTCTCTTTATACTTTACGAAATAATGCTTACGTCAGGCAGCTGTTTCTTATAAAAGTAATGGGAATTCGTAAGGGAAATATGGAGTACTCCACAACGAAAAATAAGCATACTGTAATACATTGATTCCATTTCCGACTGGGTATTCATTCACACATACCTACACAACATCGTGTATTAGGGACTTAATTGATATTTTGCGGGTGTGCTCAAGACTCTCTGTCGGACCTGAAACAACTGGTTCCCAAAATTCATTGGTTTTTCAACTGGTTTTTGTAAGTCAATTAGACAACTAGTTGTCCAAGTAGCTATCAGCGAATGCAGAAGTCAGTCAGTTCGCGTCTAATCGTTCAAGTTCTGTGTGCGAGGAGAGCTCATGAAAATAAGAAAAACGAATCGGAGGTGAAAATAGCAACTGTTAGGTCTGATCCTATGATAATTTTGCTACAACGACGGCATTATGATATTTGAATTTTTTGAACATGTCTGTTTCTATGACTCGAAGTTCGCTTGATTTGCACGTTTTGCCTTGAATGATTTCAGAATTTTGCGTGGTTGCGTAAAGCAACGAATTACAGCAGCAACTGAAAGGTATGTATTAATATATTTATTTATGAAATTATTCATTCATTCATAAATTAATTCTGTGGTCAAAAGTAATAACCGCTTAAGTCGACTTAAGAAGAAATTGAGTTATGGATGCCACCACGTTCCCTTGACTGTGCTCTACGTTTGTGTAAAATCGGAAAGTTTGTAACTTTAAAATAAAAAAAGTTATTAATAAAAACCTATTCGCATTCCCATAAGGAACACACTACGCGCTAAAACTTTAAAACGGGATTGCTCGAAACAGCAATTTTCGACTTAGGCGGTTATTGCTTTTGACCACAGAATTATTTATTTTGTATTGCGTCAGGACCCAAACAGCTTCGACAGAAGTGTGTCAACAATTTGAAGTTGATCTTTACGTGCACCAATATTTTCTTTATTCGCGATGATTTTTTGTTTTTATTTTTAAATATTTTTAAAATAAAATAATTATTTAAAAATGGCATTGTTTTATTTTCCCCATAAAAATCAACTGGTTAGGAAACTAATCCCGAATAAACTAGTTCGCAATCTACTCGCTACACAACTGGTTTATAAACTGTTTTACTGAGGACTGACTTTGAACTAGTTGCAAATGGATGCAGACGGGGACAATTGACTGTCGGCTAGGACACCGCCACGTTAACCTTCACTCTATGCATGGTTTTTACACCCTAATCCCGTGCAATGGGGAACTGAGTTCCCCATTTGCGAACCAGTATAGTTTGTATTTGTAATTATGTTTGTAATTGTAATGTTTATGTTTGTAATTATCATTATACAGTGGACCCTTGGTTATCGTACACAATTGGTTCCAGCGAACGAACATCTTGTTCGTTATGCGAAACGTTCGTTAAGCAAAACCATTATTCCCATATAAATCATTGTAAAATGAATTAATGCGTTCCAGGTCGAAAAAAATACACTCTAAAAATACACCATTTAAAGTTCAGCTTTTATTGAAAGAAAGTTAAATGAAACGTATACAATTTTTTAAGGAACTGAATATATATTGGACGGACATTTATATGTTTCAACACGTCTTGTTAATTTTACGAAAACAGGCAATTATGCACAAAAATAAAACAAAATGCACAATTATGAAACAAAAGCTAAACACAGACGGCACTATAATGTGTATTCGGGGTTTCCCCTCTTTCGTTGCTTAGCACAGACAGAAATTTTACATGCAATTAAGGTTTCCCCCTTTTTCGTTGGTCGTTATGCGAAACTTCGTTCGTTAAGAGAAACTTTTTTTCCCAAAAAAAAGTGTTCGTTATGTGAAATGTTCGTTATGCGGGGCGTTCGTTAACCGAGGGTCCACTGTAGTATGAAATATTATTAATGTTGTTGTTGTTAGGTTTTTGCATTAGTATTTTAACCGTCTTTGAACCTGTTATTCCAAAGGTGAGTCTGCTCGTGATTTAGAACTTGAGTGGTTCAGAACTTGGATAAGTTTTGCCTTAGAACAAACAATATACAGAATGCGCATCTGGTGTAAAGAAAATTTTCTTTGCGGGTTCCAGCGGTAGGACCCTTTTGTTGATGCGGGGGGAAGCAGTAAAGGGGACGAGAACGCACAGAGCGCGAGAGCGTAAACTGAGAAGCTGTGAGAGCGGTGTATGAAACAGTGACGCACCACACACTGTGGTTGTTCTTGTTGGGCAACAAAGCGGTGTGCCGCTTGCATGTTGGTGGTGGCCAGTGTGCTTACTTAATTTTTCATTTATGTGGTAGACTCAGTGAAAAAAATGTGGTAGATTTGAGTGAAATGTGGTAGATTTTTTGTATTGTACATTAATTGTATTTTATTGCATTTGTACATTTATTGTATTTCATTGTATTTGTACATTAATTGTATTTTACGTTCTTCTATGCACTTTAACCTGTGCCGGGTTTCTTTTAATTGTTTTTTGTATTGTTGACTATATTATTTTTCTTTTTTGGGAGCTCGGCCTCGGAAATTTCAGCAGCAGGTACAACTTCGCGTCGTTAAACTTCGTCCCCAAGCGCATTCCCATCGCCATGCGATTTTCTAAAAAACTAAAAGTTCCTAAAAACTAAAGGCAAAAATTATTCAACTTTTTTAGAAATTTTTCCATTTTAATTGCACCTGCCGCCAAAATAATTGTTAAACTGTCAACTATTTGTAGTGCACTGCATCCGAAGCAGTTTTTACGTTTTACGTTTTTTTTGCACATTTTCACTTATAATGTTCAATGCAGCCCTAATATAAATTTTACAACATAAAGTTCTAATTTACTTGGAGTAATAGGTTGGTTAATAGAAAAATGTATGCTCCACAAAAATGTGGTAGATTTTAAGCCCTCCGTGGTAGATGTGGTAGAAACTTGATTTTAAAAATAATTGTGGTAGATCTACCACATATGTGGTAGAAGTAAGCACACTGGTGGTGGCTCGTGCTTGCTCTCCGCTTGCTTTTTTACAAAGAAGAACAAGAAGTGGACAGGAAAAGTTTGCATAAAAAAATTGATTGAGCGATCGCCAAGGCGCATAAATAAGGTGGTAGCACTACGGAAAAAAACAAAATTCAATGAATTTTATTAGTTCTTCCGGTCTGCTTGTAAAATAGAAGTTGTAAAAAGTACAAATGGCTGCAATGAAAATAAGTATATGTGTAAAAATATTGGAACAACCAAGACGCATTAAGAAAGTAATAATAAGTGGAAAACTATTGCTACAATGTTGTGCTAATTATCAAAGAAAAATAGTTTAATTAGGTCTGGTGCTGCAACTACCTATTGAATTTGCCTTGGCGATCGATTTGCCAAATCAACCACAATTTCAATGTGTACGAGCAAAGCCAAGCTGGCTTGCTGCGGAAAGCAACAACATTACGTGTTGTTGTCGAAATGAGAATAAAGCCCAAAACCATCGAACCTATACGTGTACATCAATTCGCGCTTACTCTCTCGGTTCCCTTTACATTTTCCTCACCTTTTTTGCTTCCCGCCCGCGTCTGAAATGAAATCGCAAAATTATTTCAGATGCGCCTTCTGTATACTGTTTATTCTGTGGTTTTGCTTATAAAATGTATTGGTAAAAGAAACGGGGTCATTTATTCCTGAAAGCACAGCAAACAGTTTGTGTGCTTTTTTTTGCTATATCTGCCTAATCATACTTGAACTGAGATATTTGTTTATGTTTTTAGATTCCTCTCATCAATACCTTTCCAATGATATAATTATAACTATATGGTTTAAAATTAAAAACCATCACAATTTCATGTTTTATGTCGTCGTGGGGAACTGTATACCCCACGCAACGCATTGAAGCAGCAGTTATTGAAATTTTTAGAACGTATATTTTGTATAACGTAACCAGAGAGGAGTGAACAAGGACCAGTTGAAAAATTACATTCGGACCAGTCCGAATTCCCACAGGGCTATGTGAGGTACATACACACATGCAATAAATGTATGCAGTGTACAGTCTGTCCAGTAAAAGCGTGATCGAACTTATTATCACTTAGAGTACCGTTATCAAAAAAATTTGAATGCACCTAAGTAGCCTCATCATTTTTGTAATACGCACTGCAAAAATTGTCAGTCTCGTGAAACAATTACAAAGTACAGGGTATTTTAACAAGATGAGCTCCGCGTGAGAGAAGCGACTTGAAGCCGTATACCTTTGTCTACACCGTAGAAGGCCGTAAATGTCACGTTTAGCTGCAGCAAAATATATGAAGAAGTCGAAGTCATTCGAAACGAGGTGGACGAATCGGTATATGGAAGCAAAAAATTTCGACGATTTGGCTGGGCGGGGCCTTGAAGAAAAGACCTCCCCAAAACAGGACAAGAAGATCATTGATTTGTTTGCGACGAAGCCGGGCTTATCGTTGCGTAAAGCTAAAGCAGTTTTAGAGAAAAGTGATGTTCAAATATCAAAAGAGACGGTTCGAGGACGTTTAAGAACTAACGACGTTAAATACCGGAACTCTTTGAAAAAACTGTTTCTCTCATCATCACACGTTCAAAAACGGCTTGCCTGGGCTTATGCCAATTCAGATCGGAATTAGAATGATGTAATACTTACGGACGAATTCCAATTTTGGGCAAATAGTAGCATAAATCGATCTTGGCGTACCGCTAACAATCGATTGATCCAACGAAGTGTTCAAGACCCAGTAAAGGTCCATGTTGGGGCTACTTCTCAGAAAACGGATTTGGGCGACTTTTCGTTATTACCATCAACTTGAACGCGGTTTTGATGAACAAAATTTATGAAAAAGCTTTATTACCATCAGCTGCGAATATGTTCGGGAGAAGAGGACTCTCTTCGATTACACAAGAAGACAACGGCCACAAACATCGCAGCCGAATGTGTGCTGAGTGGAAACAGCAAAATGAGGTAGAGGTGTTAGATTCGCCCTCACAGTCGCCTGATGCCAACCCGATAGAAAATGTGTGGGAAATAGTAAAGCAAAAACTCAGAGGAAATAGTATATTGACAGCAAAACCGTTATCGAGGCAAATTCGGCTGATTTGGAGTCGATTGCCTCGGCAACTTGCTCAGATCTTAGCTCAAAGTATGGGTTGGAGGTTTGAGGCCATAATAGCGAATGACGGCGACTATACCTGTTATTAAAAATATTGCGTACAATAAATATTATAAACGCATAAAATGCAGTTTATTTGAAACGAATCGGACAAATAGTTTCCAAGTTACGGCGATCACGCTTCTACTGGACAGACTGTATGTATGTATTTATCATTAAAAACGCCAAACATGTGTTCGCACTGTTTTTACGGCTGGGTACTTCGCGTTTCAATATCTTAAACGCTAATAGATTCGAGCGATAATAACTTTTCAGATATTTATAAGTTGAATGGTTTCAGTATGTTAATGAATGATATATGAAGACTCATACATATCCATCGTTATCCATAGATTACGTTTCGAAAGTTTACCTATAAAATTATTTCTTAGGCAGCAGTACTATGATATTGTTACGAATACTAAGTCTAGTGGGCTGTTACGTATCTCTGGATTGTGTAATTTGAAAATAAAACACAGTCAGTTTCTTAAACGCAGACAATAAAATAAACCAACAGTCACTTTATTATTCACAGTTTACACTTTACTGTTCGTACACTTAAATATTTGCTTAATCACTCCGTGTGGCAACTTCACTTGTCAAAACCAGACTGATCGCTGCGCCGCATCCGGCTGCCTTTTATACCTGCCAGGCCATCGCGCGGATCGTTCCCGCACATTCCGGAGTGGACTAAAAGTTTCCATCATTGCCAGGTTGGACTAAAAGTTATTATTGCGGCCGTCGTTGCCAGATTGGACTAGAAGTTACCATCGCGGCCGTCGTTGCCAGATTGGATTATAGCACGGCACGTAGCGGCAGGGTTGCTTTGCACAGCGACAGACTGTCTTATCGTTACACTGCCCACCACTTAGACTTGTTCGTCCCGAACAAGTGCCGAGGATCCGCTGTGATGAGGCGCCAGGCGCTCCAAATGGACTACCTTCAGCTTAGCGCCTCTATTGCTGCAACGTTGAATCCTGTATACCACGTCGTTAATCCTAGTCACGACTTCGTACGGTGCTTCCCATGACACTTGAAGTTTCGGAGACAAACCTTTCCTCCGCTGCGGGTTGTACAGCATTACCAGATCGCCTTCTTGGAACCCTGCTGAGTTGGCCCGTAGATCATATCTGGCTTTCGCCTTATCGCTGACCAATTTGGTGCGGCCCCTTATAAATTGGTGAATTTCCTCCAGTTCCGCCCGCTTATTGACCACGTAGTCTGTCTTAGCGCCTCCCGTCGTGCTGACTACCCCGAAACTTCAAGTCAGCGGGTAACCGCAACTCTGTGCCGAACACTGCTCGGGCTGGGGTGAGTGATGTCGTGTCGTGCGGGGCTGAGCTATACGCCATCAGGAACAGGGGATATGCGTGTCCCAATCCTTTTGATTCCTGCCTACCACTTTCCGCAGGTATTCCTCCAGCGTCCGGTTAAAGCGTTCCACCATGCCGTCGGACTGTGGGTGCAAAGGAGTGGTACGCGTTTTCTTAATTCCCAGCAGCTCACACACTTCCTTGAATACCGCAGACTCGAAATTCCGGTCTTGATCTGAGTGCAACTCCAACGGAACTCCGAACCGGGCTACCCAGTTGTTTACCAGCTTTTCCGAGATCGTGGTGGCCTCCTGGTTAGGAATAGGGTACACTTCGGGCCATTTGCTGAAGTAATCCATTACGACCAGCACATATTTGTTGCCTTGAGTGCTAGTTGGGAATGGGCCGGCGACGTCCATAGCAATCCGCTCGAAGGGCGATCCCACGTTGTACTGCTGCATGCGGCCTCGAGATTTTCTTGTCGGCCCTTTCGCGGCTGAACATCGGTCGCAGCTCTTAATCCACTCGGCTACAGACTCCTGACATCCTACCCAGTAGAATCGTCTTTTTATTTTAGCGACGGTTTTGGTGATACCCAGGTGCCCTCCACTGGAGTCCTTATGGTATGCCTCGATGACCTCGTTGATTCTGCATTTCGGCACTACCATTAGAGAGTTGCTGGTCCGACCATCCGCACTCTCCCATTCGCGGTACAGGCATCCTTCCTTCAGCCGCTCTGCAGTCGTTCGATCCACCGCGCCAATTGCCCTTCAGGATCTTTAAAGTTCAGGAGCCATCTCAATGCCGCATGATCTGTGCGCAGGCGAAACCTTTGTCCATACAGATATTTGTGGAAGTGTTTTACGCAGTCCAATACCGCCAGCAGTTCTCTCCGTGTCACACGATAGAACCCTACTGTAGTACGCTATCACTTGTTCCTGGCCGTCTATTATCTGTGATAGCACACCGCCAATACTATTCCCGCTTGCATCTGTATCCAGCACAAACATCTCCCCAGGCACGGGGAAGGCCAGAATTGGAGCACTGCACAGTTTTTCCTTCAGACGTGCAAAAGCCTGTTCCTGCTCCTCGTTCCACTCGAAAGCTTGGCTCTTTTTCGTCAGTTTGTGCAAGCTGCTGGCTATGTTCGCGAATCCCGGAACAAATCGGCGGTAGTATGTGCACAGGCCCAGGAAACTGCGGAGTCCGTGTAGATTGCGTGGTCGGGGCCACTCCTTCACCGCCGTGATCTTGCCTTCGTCCGTATGTACTCCGCGCGCGGAAACCGTGTGACCCAGATATTTGACCTCTTTTTGAAACAGCGAGCACTTCTTTGGGTTAAGTTTAAGCCCGGCTTCTCGTATCCGCTCGAATACCTCCTTTAGCTTTCCCAGGTGGTCGTCGAAGTTTTTACCCATCACGATTATGTCGTCGAGGTACACCAGACACGTCCGCCAATGCAGCCCTTTTAGCACGCGTTCCATAAGCCACTCGAATGCCATTTTTAGGTTCCACTAATGTACGTCCGATGATGATGTTGTCGTGTCCTTGTTTCGGTGCTTCTACTACCCACAGCCGACTCGTCCCATCGTCCTCGTCCACCTTTGCCCACACAATCGCCTCAGAATTCGCTGGTATCCTCTTGTGTTGACACGATACAACCTTCCTTACCGCCATGCTTCGCTCATAGCCGGTGTGCAGCGGGAATTCAACGTTGGCATATCTCAGCACATTTTCCTTCAGATCCAGCGTAAAACCGTGCCTAATCATGAAATCCACGCCGATAATCATGTCGTCCATTATATCCGCGACGATGAACTCATGTTCCAGGCTGCTGGTGCCGATAGCAATCGTTTTTGTAACTTTCCCTCTCACCGGCGCGCGCTCGCCAGTCGCAGTCCGCAGCTGTATGCCATGCAGCGGTTCCCAGTTCTTCAGCAGCTTCCTTTTTATGATCGAATATGACGCTCCAGTATCCAGTGTCAACACGAACAACTTTCCATCTATCCTTCCTTCAATTGTCAAGCTGCTGGGCTGTCGTTTCAGCTGTGAGACAAGGATGATGGGGCGGCAGATTGTGGGGATCAGCTCACGCCCCTTTGGGCTGACCCGTTTTAATTTAACGGCTCCTCGTCCTCAGCCCTGCGCTTGTTGGCTGAGCCTCGATTGTCAGCATTCCTCGCTTCAGGCGATTGCGATCGAGAACGGGAACGCCTCTTTCGTTGGCGGCAGTCTCGTGAAATGTGGCCCTGCTTGCCACATACCCAGCAGACAACTTTAGAGGAGACCACTCGTGGCCTGCCCGGTATCTCAGAGCTTATGGCTTGGATCGGAATGTCTTTGTCCGCCTGAATCTGGCGTATCCTTGCAGGTGCATACCGGGTGCTCCCAATCCATGCCGCTTCATATGTCATCGCGCTGGTTACCGTCTCCTTAAATGTCGGCTTGCCCATCATCAACGCACTGCGACGTGTTTCTGGATCATGAAGACCTTCAATAAACGACTCGATCTTCATCCTCTCGAGATCATCAGCACCAAATTTCGGGTAGCACAACTGTACGAGCCGCTCAATGTCTGCTGCATATGTCTGCAGCGCCTCGTTGGCTCTTTGCTTGCGGTTCTTCAGCTCACAGTAGTACAGCGTATGGTTGTGCTCGTTGCTGTACTTCGCTGCCAACGCTCTCATGACGGTCTCATAATCACTTCTCGAGCATTCCGGAACTGATTTCATTACCTCAGCCGCAGGACCTTTCAGCGCCAGTGCCAACCTCCGACCTTTCCTGATATCTGTCCACTGATTTTCCAAAGCAGCCAAGTCGAATTGCAATTTAAATGTATCGAACGGCGCAGCACCATCATAAGTAGGCACTTCTGTTCTGGCAGCAAAACCGTCCTGAACCGGTGGCAAACATTCTCGTGGCTGTACCTCTCGAAGCCGTTCGTCTATCTTTCTGTGCATCGAATCTTCCAGACTGTCAACTCGTTTGTTCAAGGACTCATCCAGGTTATCAACTCGTGTGTTCAGGGATTCACCCATTTCGTCAAATCGTTTGTCCCAATTGTCCATTCGCGTCTCGAGATGCTCAACTTTCACGTTCAGCCTATTGGAAATTTCCTCCACCTTCTGCTCTATGCGCGCAGAATTTTCAGCCATTTCTCGATTTGCAGTCTCGACTTTTGCCGAAATTTCGAGATTCGTAGTTTCCAGCTTTGCTGACATTTCTCGATTTGCTGTCTCGACTTTTGCCGAAATTTCGAGATTCGTAGTTTCCAGCTTCGCTGCCATTTCCCGATTCGCCGTTTCCATTTGCGCCGACATGCCTTTGAGTGCAGCCAATAGTTGGCACATGTCCAACGCTTGTATTGGCGCAGCCGCTGCAGCTGTACTCTGTAGCGAAGCAGCACCAGCAGGCGATTCCTCCACCTTGGCCGACGCCTCTAGTTCTTGCGCTCCAAACTCGTGCACAGTCCAATCGACGCCTCGTGCCTCACATGCTTCTCGCAAGCGCAACTGCAATTCCACTTTTCCGCCAGCAGTCGGCAAATTCCAGGCAGCCAGCTCCTTCTTCAGCTGGTCTACCTTCAGCAGCTCGAGTTTAACCATGTCCGTGCTTTTATAGTTTTATTTATTTAGTTTACTTTCAATTTTCCACAATCCCACTTCTGACACCAATTGTTACGAATACTAAGTCTAGTGGGCTGTTACGTATCTCTGGATTGTGTAATTTGAAAATAAAACACAGTCAGTTTCTTAAACGCAGACAATAAAATAAACCAACAGTCACTTTATTATTCACAGTTTACACTTTACTGTTCGTACACTTAAATATTTGCTTAATCACTCCGTGTGGCAACTTCACTTGTCAAAACCAGACTGATCGCTGCGCCGCATCCGGCTGCCTTTTATACCTGCCAGGCCATCGCGCGGATCGTTCCCGCACATTCCGGAGTGGACTAAAAGTTTCCATCATTGCCAGGTTGGACTAAAAGTTATTATTGCGGCCGTCGTTGCCAGATTGGACTAGAAGTTACCATCGCGGCCGTCGTTGCCAGATTGGATTATAGCACGGCACGTAGCGGCAGGGTTGCTTTGCACAGCGACAGACTGTCTTATCGTTACACTGCCCACCACTTAGACTTGTTCGTCCCGAACAAGTGCCGAGGCTCCGCTGTGATGAGGCGCCAGGCGCTCCAAATGGACTACCTTCAGCTTAGCGCCTCTATTGCTGCAACGTTGAATCCTGTATACCACGTCGTTAATCCTAGTCACGACTTCGTACGGTGCTTCCCATGACACTTGAAGTTTCGGAGACAAACCTTTCCTCCGCTGCGGGTTGTACAGCATTACCAGATCGCCTTCTTGGAACCCTGCTGAGTTGGCCCGTAGATCATATCTGGCTTTCGCCTTATCGCTGACCAATTTGGTGCGGCCCCTTATAAATTGGTGAATTTCCTCCAGTTCCGCCCGCTTATTGGCCACGTAGTCTGTCTTAGAGCCTCCCGTCGTGCTGACTACCCCGAAACTTCAAGTCAGCGGGTAACCGCAACTCTGTGCCGAACACTGCTCGGGCTGGGGTGAGTGATGTCGTGTCGTGCGGGGCTGACCTATACGCCATCAGGAACAGGGGGATATGCGTGTCCCAATCCTTTTGATTCCTGCGTACCACTTTCCGCAGGTATTCCTCCAGCGTCCGGTTAAAGCGTTCCACCATGCCGTCGGACTGTGGGTGCAAAGGAGTGGTACGCGTTTTCTTAATTCCCAGCAGCTCACACACTTCCTTGAATACCGCAGACTCGAAATTCCGGCCTTGATCTGAGTGCAACTCCAACGGAACTCCGAACCGGGCTACCCAGTTGTTTACCAGTTTTTCCGAGATCGTAGTGGCCTCCTGGTTAGGAATGGGGTACACTTCGGGCCATTTGCTGAAGTAATCCATTACCACCAGCACATATTTGTTGCCTTGAGTGCTAGTTGGGAATGGGCCGGCGACGTCCATAGCAATCCGCTCGAAGGGCGCTCCCACGTTGTACTGCTGCATGCGGCCTCGAGATTTTCTTGTCGGCCCTTTCGCGGCTGAACATCGGTCGCAGCTCTTAATCCACTCGGCTACAGACTCCTGACATCCTACCCAGTAGAATCGTCTTTTTATTTTGGCGACGGTTTTGGTGATACCCAGGTGCCCTCCACTGGAGTCCTTATGGTATGCCTCGATGACCTCGTTGATTCTGCATTTCGGCACTACCATTAGAGAGTTGCTGGTCCGACCATCCGCACTCTCCCATTCTTGGTACAGGCATCCTTCCTTCAGCCGCAGACTATTCCACTGTGCCCAGTAAGCCTTCGCGATTGGGCTTTCACCGGCCATCTCCTGCCAGTCTGGACGTGCGCCTTGCTCCTTGCCTTCGACGATTTTCGCAAGATCCGCATCCTCACGCTGGTCTTTTTGTAGCCTCTCCGCAGACCACTCTTCCTCTGGCATGACGCTGACCAACCGGACGTCCACTATCTGTTCTTTGCTTTCAGCTCGCGAGCATTGCCTGCATTCGACTTTGCACGGACGGCGGGACAAGGCATCGGCATTTCCATGGCTACTGCCCTTGCGATGCTCTATCGTGTAGTCGTAGCTCTGCAGTCGCTCGATCCACCGCGCCAATTGCCCTTCAGGATCTTTAAAGTTCAGGAGCCATCTCAATGCCGCATGATCTGTGCGCAGGCGAAACCTTTGTCCATACAGATATTTGTGGAAGTGTTTTACGCAGTCCAATACCGCCAGCAGTTCTCTCCGTGTCACACGATAGAACCCTACTGTAGTACGCTATCACTTGTTCCTGGCCGTCTATTATCTGTGATAGCACACCGCCAATACTATTCCCGCTTGCATCTGTATCCAGCACAAACATCTCCCCAGGCACGGGGAAGGCCAGAATTGGAGCACTGCACAGTTTTTCCTTCAGACGTGCAAAAGCCTGTTCCTGCTCCTCGTTCCACTCGAAAGCTTGGCTCTTTTTCGTCAGTTTGTGCAAGCTGCTGGCTATGTTCGCGAATCCCGGAACAAATCGGCGGTAGTATGTGCACAGGCCCAGGAAACTGCGGAGTCCGTGTAGATTGCGTGGTCGGGGCCACTCCTTCACCGCCGTGATCTTGCCTTCGTCCGTATGTACTCCGCGCGCGGAAACCGTGTGACCCAGATATTTGACCTCTTTTTGAAACAGCGAGCACTTCTTTGGGTTAAGTTTAAGCCCGGCTTCTCGTATCCGCTCGAATACCTCCTTTAGCTTTCCCAGGTGGTCGTCGAAGTTTTTACCCATCACGATTATGTCGTCGAGGTACACCAGACACGTCCGCCAATGCAGCCCTTTTAGCACGCGTTCCATAAGCCACTCGAATGTTGCTGGTGCGTTGCAGAGTCCAAACGGCATGACGGTGAACTGCCATAAACCATCGCCAACACTGAAAGCCGTTTTCTCCTTGTCCTTGTCTGCAAGCTCTACTTGCCAATAGCCGCTGCGTAAGTCGAGCGTGGAGAACCACTGCGTGCCTGACAGTGTGTCCAGGGTGTCATCGATCCGAGGTAGTGGATAACTGTCCTTCTTGGTCACATCACTGAGCTTCCGATAGTCCACACAAAACCGGGTACTGCCATCTTTTTTCTTGACTAGCACTACCGGCGAGCACCAGTGGCCCGAAGAAGGCTCTATGACCTTGTCTTTCCGCATGTTCTCGATCAAATTTGTGACCTCCTCCCTCTTGGCCAGAGGAACTCGTCTTGGCGGTTGGCGAATCGGTTTTGCACTTCCGGTGTCGATGTTGTGCTTCACTATGGCTGTTCTTCCGCCTGCTTCTGCCGCAAATATTGACCCATAGTGCTGCAGGAGTGACCTCGCCTTCTGTTTCTGCTTGGCCGTCAACTCGCTGCTCCACTGGTTCTCCTGCGGTATGGCGTCCATGTTAAAACCGCTCTTCTTATTACCTCCAGGCGGGCTACTCTCGCAATTGACCACTGCTACAGCTTCCTTACACTCGCCAAGTACCTCATCTTTCCCGACATATCTGGGTGCATTCAGGGGGTTCAGTATTCTGACTTGTATTCTGCCATTTTTAGGTTCCACTAATGTACGTCCGATGATGATGTTGTCGTGTCCTTGTTTCGGTGCTTCTACTACCCACAGCCGACTCGTCCCATCGTCCTCGTCCACCTTTGCCCACACAATCGCCTCAGAATTCGCTGGTATCCTCTTGTGTTGACACGATACAACCTTCCTTACCGCCATGCTTCGCTCATAGCCGGTGTGCAGCGGGAATTCAACGTTGGCATATCTCAGCACATTTTCCTTCAGATCCAGCGTAAAACCGTGCCTAATCATGAAATCCACGCCGATAATCATGTCGTCCATTATATCCGCGACGATGAACTCATGTTCCAGGCTGCTGGTGCCGATAGCAATCGTTTTTGTAACTTTCCCTCTCACCGGCGCGCGCTCGCCAGTCGCAGTCCGCAGCTGTATGCCATGCAGCGGTTCCCAGTTCTTCAGCAGCTTCCTTTTTATGATCGAATATGACGCTCCAGTATCCAGTGTCAACACGAACAACTTTCCATCTATCCTTCCTTCAATTGTCAAGCTGCCGGATTGTCGTTTCAGCTGTGAGACAAGGACGGTGGGGCGACAGATTGTGGGGATCAGCTCACGCCCCTTTGGGCTGACCCGTTTTAATTTAACGACTCGCCGTCCTCAGCCCTGCGATTGTTGGCTGGGCCTCGATTGTCAGTATTCCTCGCTTCAGGCGATTGCGATCGGGAACGGGAACGCCTCTTCCGTTGGCGGCAGTCTCGTGATATGTGGCCCTGCTTGCCACATACCCAGCAGACAACTTTAGAGGAGACCACTCGTGGCCTGCCCGGTATCTCAGAGCTTATGGCTTGGATCGGAATGTCTTTGTCCGCCTGAATCTGGCGTATCCTTGCAGGTGCATACCGAGTGCTCCCAATCCATGCCGCTTCATATGTCATCGCGCTGGTTACCGTCTCCTTAAATGTCGGCTTGCCCATCATCAACGCACTGCGACGTGTTTCTGGATCATGAAGACCTTCAATAAACGACTCGATCTTCATCCTCTCGAGATCATCAGCACCAAATTTCGGGTAGCACAACTGTACGAGCCGCTCAATGTCTGCTGCATATGTCTGCAGCGCCTCGTTGGCTCTTTGCTTGCGGTTCTTCAGCTCACAGTAGTACAGCGTATGGTTGTGCTCGTTGCTGTACTTCGCTGCCAACGCTCTCATGACGGTCTCATAATCACTTCTCGAGCATTCCGGAACTGATTTCATTACCTCAGCCGCAGGACCTTTCAGCGCCAGTGCCAACCTCCGACCTTTCCTGATATCTGTCCACTGATTTTCCAAAGCAGCCAAGTCGAATTGCAATTTAAATGTATCGAACGGCGCAGCACCATCATAAGTAGGCACTTCTGTTCTGGCAGCAAAACCGTCCTGAACCGGTGGCAAACATTCTCGTGGCTGTACCTCTCGAAGCCGTTCGTCTATCTTTCTGTGCATCGAATCTTCCAGACTGTCAACTCGTTTGTTCAAGGACTCATCCAGGTTATCAACTCGTGTGTTCAGGGATTCACCCATTTCGTCAAATCGTTTGTCCCAATTGTCCATTCGCGTCTCGAGATGCTCAACTTTCACGTTCAGCCTATTGGAAATTTCCTCCACCTTCTGCTCTATGCGCGCAGAATTTTCAGCCATTTCTCGATTTGCAGTCTCGACTTTTGCCGAAATTTCGAGATTCGTAGTTTCCAGCTTTGCTGACATTTCTCGATTTGCTGTCTCGACTTTTGCCGAAATTTCGAGATTCGTAGTTTCCAGCTTCGCTGCCATTTCCCGATTCGCCGTTTCCATTTGCGCCGACATGCCTTTGAGTGCAGCCAATAGTTGGCACATGTCCAACGCTTGTATTGGCGCAGCCGCTGCAGCTGTACTCTGTAGCGAAGCAGCACCAGCAGTGCCTCACATGCTTCTCGCAAGCGCAACTGCAATTCCACTTTTCCGCCAGCAGTCGTCAAATTCCAGGCAGCCAGCTCCTTCTTCAGCTGGTCTACCTTCAGCAGCTCGAGTATAACCATGTCCGTGCTTTTATAGTTTTATTTATTTAGTTTACTTTCAATTTTCCACAATCCCACTGTGGGCTGTTACGTATCTCTGGATTGTGTAATTTGAAAATAAAACACAGTCAGTTTCTTAAACGCAGACAATAAAATAAACCAACAGTCACTTTATTATTCACAGTTTACACTTTACTGTTCGTACACTTAAATATTTGCTTAATCACTCCGTGTGGCAACTTCACTTGTCAAAACCAGACTGATCGCTGCGCCGCATCCGGCTGCCTTTTATACCTGCCAGGCCATCGCGCGGATCGTTCCCGCACATTCCGGAGTGGACTAAAAGTTTCCATCATTGCCAGGTTGGACTAAAAGTTATTATTGCGGCCGTCGTTGCCAGATTGGACTAGAAGTTACCATCGCGGCCGTCGTTGCCAGATTGGATTATAGCACGGCACGTAGCGGCAGGGTTGCTTTGCACAGCGACATACTGTCTTATCGTTACAATATGTATATCTGTTATTTTACATGATTATGTTAAAATAATTATCCATTGTGTTCAGCGAAGACTTACATTTAAAAAGCTGGCTCTAAGCCATGCCAGATATGTTAACACATTTTGGAATTATTATTCGTCGAGCTTGGATAAAGCTATGCAGTAGTTATGAAAACATCTTTAGAACAAGCCAGATGTGCAAGCATGCACATCGAAAATTGCTGCTTAGAGATGCCAAATATGTATGTTAGGTTAGGTTGCGGTGGCTGCCTCTATAAGAGACACACTCGAAGCCCTGAAAGGCCCATTGTGATACCACATATTTCACCCGTTTTTGAAATGCGATGCGTATGCAACACGGTTTTTCAAACATATGTTACAGCACAAATTTCAAGCGGATGGGGAAAGGGGGGAGGGGACCTACAGTTTAAGGTCGAATCCGAACGGCGATTGGCAGTTTTTCGTTCTCACTTGGAGGTTTTGCCATTGCCTGCCAAGAGCGCACTTGTGCGATTCTTGTAATTCTCATTCCCTTCATGTGGATAGCGATAGAAGTAGACGAGTTGTTCACCAGCCCGAGCCAGGAATCGAACCTGGAGCCTTTGGTATGAGAAGCCAGCGCGCTACCCGCTGGACTATCGAGGCCGGCTATGTATGTTACTATGCTTGATTATCTATGCGGTTTAGATAAAGCAAGAACTTATAGAACCATTTTTACAACAAGCTAGACGCTTCCACACCTTTTAATGATTGATTATGACCGTGTTTTAGCTGATTTCCAACGCTGCGGAGCCTATTTGTAGAACGATTTCCCATTCAGGAAGTTTCGTAGTCTTATTTTTCATTGAAATTATTTTTCTGTTTAGTCCTCCAAAAAGGAGATTCGCGTTTAGTCAATGTTTAAATAGTATTTTAGGAATGTATATTTTATTTCATTTTAGCCATGGTACAATAACAAGGTATGCCAAGTAGACAAATCTCCCTCTTTTTTTCGTTTGTTTACATTTGGAAATGCTGTCAAACAGAGATATTGGAGTTGCGTGTACGCTAGAAATTTAGTACCTTTTTCCATGCATACCATACCTTTTGAAAATGTCCATGCTAAACAAACAAGAAATATGCACTAGCTGCCTTAGAGTGAAAAGGTGCTAAATCCACTTTTTCAAATTTTACAGGAAAGACAAAAAACTAAGTAAAAATAATTTATATTTAGTTTATTCTTTGGACTTTCTTTGCTCTGGACTTTGTGCACTTTTCCACGAAGCAAGACTTTTTCTTTTTCTCTCTTTTCATGCATGTTCCGCCGACTTATGACGACATTTTATGCCGTTATTTTTAATTTGTGCAAAGATATTTGCGTACCTGAAAATGTAAAAAGCTTGTTTTTCAAATGCAGATTTTTTTTCAGAATCAAATTTTTAAACAAAAAACTCAAAGAAAATGAACTTAACAAAAAACTTCTAATAAAAAAAAAACTGTTGAAGACAGTAACATAACTAATTTGTTTCAATTTTTCCGCGAGTATCTACCGGACAAGTTATTTACGTCCGAAACTTATTTTTGGCAGAAATATGAGCATTTTTATACTTTTTCAAAGAAAAAGATACCTATTAAAGTTTTTCTGTCTATTGTAAAAGCTGTATGCTTTTCAGTATTTTCTGTGCAGCCCTGCGCACGACTCCCATTCATAAGCACCTCTAATTTTTGTCGTTTGACATTCACATCTCATAGTACATGAAAAGTACTCTCCCTATCTGGCATACCTTGTTATTGTACCATGGTTTTAGCTATCCACATAAGATTAGGATTAGTAGCGCACGCAGGATTTTATTTCGGGGGGTTTCGGGTAACTTTTTTGAGAACTTTGAAATAGAATAAAATTTAGATGTATGAATTAACAGACTGAGATCCAAAACATGTATGTTTCCCCTATCTGACATATTTTCGTCCTGAAAGTTCAAAATATAAAATTTATTTAAAAGGAGACAATTTTTCTCTTTTATTTGATATCCATATCTTTATTATTGAATAACCGCAAATATTAAAATAAAATTAAATGTGTATGTCCTTAAAACTTTAAAGTCCTTTAAAAGTTACCTTGTTATTGTACCATGGTTTTAGCTATCCACATAAGATTAGGATCAGTGGCGCACGCAGGATTTTATTTCGGGGGGTTTCGTGTAACTTTTTTGAGAACTTTGAAATAGAATAAAATTTAGATGTATGAATTAACAGACTGAGATCCAAAACATGTATGTTTCCCCTATCTGAAATATTTTCGTCCTGAAAGTTCAAAATAGAAAATTTATTTAAAAGGAAACAATTTTTCTCTTTTATTTGATATCCATATCTTCATTATTGCATAACCGCAAATATTAAAAAAAAATTAAATGTGTATGTCCTTAAAACTTTAAAGTCCTTTAAAAGTCACTTTGGGTCAGAAAATGAAAACTGACTACACCAGGTAAATGACCTAGTTTCACGCCCATATCAACATTTGGATGGGTCACGGTGTAATAAATGTAAAGTTGGTGTTTTCACTCAGTGCATCATAACTTTGTCATTTTTCTTTCGATTCCATTGATGGTAGGCTTAATGTTTGCACATCTTAGGTTTTGAAACGAAAGGAAATAATTTATTTTATCTATGAAAAAACATTCAGAAATTTGTGATTTAAAAAAATGGTCGAAAATTTACTTTTTTACAACTTTCATCGTCAGTAATTTCTCCAAATCTCATCTGATTTGTGTATCTCTGGAAAAGCTAAGGTATTATCTTCTGACCGACGGGCATCTTGTGTTAGTCAGATGGTTCGTTTACGAGATATGTGCTCATAACTGAAACAACAGGGTAAAAACATGTTTTTCGAAGATTTGAAAACGCTTCTCACAAAATTGTTTTGATCTTCAGTTTCGTGTTCAGCGGCCCAAAGTTACAAACTGATTCTGTGTTTTCTTGAAAATTTTTTTATCAAGGTATTTTGTCAAGATTTATATCAAGCAAAAGCTTTGTTGGCATTCTGATGCAACATTAATAAAGTAAAAAGGTTATTTAATTTAACGTAAGGTGAATATGCGATAGTGGTCAAATTGTCAAAAAATACGACAAATACAAATTTGAAAGAAGTCATTTTGAAACTATTTTGAACTTTTTATGAAAAATGTTTACAATTTTGTGAGACAGATGATTGGCTCATAGGCAAATTACAGTTTTTACCAACGCATTTTTGGTAGGATCCATGTCCAAAAATATGCAATGCCGCCAGAACGCGTATGGGCAAAGATAGCCCAATTAATCGACGCACTATGGCCCGGTTTGCCATTTTTCGTTGCAAAAATCATAACTTCTGAACCAATAAAGATATTTAAAAAATTTAAACTGCATCTGAAAGTGTAATATCTAAGCTTTAAAATGGGCGAAAAACAGGGTGCCACAGTAACAGGGGGCTTTAAAATTCGTTGCCAAAGTTAAGATTTAGTAAAACTCATACTACAATGAAATTACTTATTTGTTTTCTAATAAATTAATATAATTTATTGATTCATATGTATTTAAAAAAAAAAAAATTTTTTTTGAAAGTTAGATTTTTTCAAAATCGCTATCTACGCTGGAAGGAATGTCTAATAATGAAATCATTTCTAAACTATAAGTATCTGTAAGTTCCTTTTGTGATCTTACAGATCTCAAAGATGAAATAACTGGATCAGAAGAGACTGCTAACATATTGAAAAGGTCTTCATTTTGTCTAGTTCGTGATATTTTGCAAGTGTTCATACATCTATACCTTTTGTAGTCCTTATTTTTGCATTCTTGAGCTTCTTCAGACAATTGCCCTATTGGTAAGCACTGGTATTCTATTAAATCCTTTCCATGTGCTAAAATTGTATGAACGTAGGAGTAAGTTTCTTCTCAGGATACTTCTGAATCAGCAGTTCGGCAGTTTTGGATGCATATTCACCAAATTTAGGTCCATTAACCATTTCCTTGCAATTCAAAATATTCAAAATTACTCCCAATCTTCGCACAATATCTTTATCAACTCCAGTTATTCGAGCAGTCACTTCATCATTTTCAAAAAACCTGCGTGAAGAGTTGCCATCATTTGTATTCCCATACCCATACTTTGGAGAGTCTACTTTCAGCCCAAGCTCTTTGAAGAATAAATCTTGAATTATTTTTTTCCTGATATTCTGCTTTTCTTTGGGTGTTGCGTTGTCCTCGAAAACTTCCCCATGTCGTGGTAGCATATACGCCAACTTCAAGACAAATTCCATACATCTTATCCGTGCATGCAAAGGAGATATTCCATACTCATAATTATGTTCGTCACTTGTTGATTCATCCAATTTTTGGAAGTCTTTTTGATTTTTTTTACAGATTGCACATTTCATTGTCGATGAAGTATTAGTTAATTGATTTAAAACTTTCCGTCGATCATAGTCAGGAGAAAATCATACTTTATAGTAATAGATTTCCCTTCGTCGATTTCAAGTACTGTTGGTTTTAATTCGGCAATTTGTTTTTTTACATCACTGACTGTGGCTTTTATGAGTTCCGAAGACTCCTTCGCATATTTAAACAATATCGGACGGCACAATTTAACTGATGAAGGCCGTGGGTTTTTCCAATATTCTGAAGCCTCACCTTTTAGTCGTAGGGGAACAACAGAAGCCATAAACATATTAGCATATGTAACAGTTGTATCGTCCGTATTTATTGTTTGTTTATAGGCGCTCTGTCCTGATGATCCATCACAGCCCCACTTGCTAACCAATGTTATGCTTTCTGGAAGAGATTTCAACTTGTCTTCAGAGAAAGTCTCCAAGAGTCGTCTAGAAGTATGTTCCATCAGGTCTTTGAGGTTCACTTCGGCTGATACTTCGGTAATTTTGGGATTAAGAGGTACTGCTTCCTTCTTGGCTTGACTTATGTGTCCGTATCCAGGAAGAAGATTGGCATTATGTTGTAATAATGACTCACGCAGCATTAGTTATTTTCCCTTCGACAATCCAAGATCCATAAACAGCGCCAAAGCCTCCTCAGAAGTGAATTGTCGAGGCAATGCATTTTGTGGAGTGAGAATACTATTTTTTATCCTCATGATTCGCTTTGGACTTGCTAACCCAACTGCTTCTGTTATATGAGCCTTAATCTTTTCTTCGTCCTTTTTGTATTTCATGGACAGTGCTTCAGAAAGATGACCCGTCGCGATATCTTGAGTAGCATCTAACAACTTCCTTTTCCTTGTGAAGGTCGTACACTCGGCTATAGTTTTTGTTGGTCTCCCTCTAGTTCGGTCGGTTGATGTATGGGGCTGCTCTTCGTCAAATCTACTAACATCTGTTAGCCACTTTTCATACTTTTTTTCAAATGTTTTCGCGCAACGATTCGCGGCTTGCCAATTGGTTTTAATTTTGGTGTAAATAAAATGAAGTTGGCCTGTTATGTCCTCGTATTCTTCTATGTTATGTATTTTAGTACTTAATTCTTTCAAAATAGCCGCAACGAAGTCTTGCTCAGTTTGTGAAGCTCTAAACACCTCAAATAATTTGGAATTTGCTAGAGACATTACACTCGAAATGTACACTCGTATCACTCAATAAGATTTACTGCGAATTACAGAACTTTTCACTTAAAGCGAACTTCGAGGGACTGGGCAAAATGGTTCGTTTTAACCGAAAGTACGCTTCAAAAGGGGTCCGCAATAACCGAAAACATAAAGCGCGTACTTGAAATTGGTTCTTTTTAAGCGGGTTCGTTATAAATGAAACGCACTGTATATTTGCAAATACTATTCACGGCTAATTCAAGCTTCAGAATACTTGCGATAAGCTTTACACTCGTATGACTCAATAAAAAATATACTGCGAATTATATTTAAAAATACTATTCACGGCTGATTCAAGCTGCACAGAATACTTGCGATAAGCTTTAAAGTCAAAGAACGACTGTAACAAGACAACGAAATATAGGTTCATCAGGCATGTGCTGCAAATAGTTTTCGGAAACAATTCGCACTGAAAACGTGATGGGATTTCCTTTAACGATTTGAAGCAGGTAGCTGCATCTAAGAGAATTTGCCGTTTTTTCAGCGTTTTTGTTCAAATATTGAATATGACTAAGCTGTTCGTGGAAATGTAAGTATTATGATGGAAAAAATATTGTTTTAAGCTGTAAAAACCATGGGACGTGGAATTTCAGAGGAAACTCTGCCTAGGAACAAATCTTCCTTCAGTATATGGAGCGCCACCCAAATATTGCGAAAAAATTCAAAACTGCTTGTTAGGAAACACTTTTCTAAATAAAATAAGCAAAACATGGATAGCAAATGTATTATTCCATTCGTAACCAAAAAATATAACTTTATATACAAATGCCAGCAACACAAAATGGGTTGTCGACCGAACTAAATGTGAGTGATTTTTTGTATACCTGCGTGTTTTTCGAGCCGAGGTTGCTTCACTTTTATTGCTCTAGAAAGTAAAGCGGCAAAAAGCGGCAGCTGAGTTTTGGAAGTTAGGTAAATAATTGAATAGCAAATAACCTCCCTCAATTTCGCGGAGGTCATTTTTGGTCTTTTTTTTTATTTTCGATCAAAGTTGAAAAAAGGTCGAAATATAGACTTTTCGAGCAATCGGTAGATCGAACAACTTTTAAAACAAAATAAACATTTTTTATTTTTATTATATTAACAATTAACGTACCTTTTAGAAAAAACCAACAAGTTACCGATTGGTCGCTTCATTTACATACAGATCAATCTTAAAGAGGAAAAAAACCAAAAAATACAAATTTTTCTCGATGTGGAAAAATTGTCAACTTTGAGCGGCTTTACCTCCCAAACTACTAATCTGAATTTAATGAAAGTTACATATTCGTAATCCCTGGAAAATTCTCAATAAGATGCGTGTATTCATTTTATCGAACGCTTTCATGAAATTTTTGATTTTTGCAACGTTTTACCGACCGTTGGGCCATAGTGCGACGCCACAAGGATCGAGTTAGCCGGAAATTCTTCATGAATTCTTCTTCGCTCAACAAAGGCAAATTATTTATTTATTTATTTAATTAAATAATCTAGAAATACATTATTCCTTACAGATTATGTAGAACTAGTGAGACCATTACTGTTAATTACTATGTAATTAATTCATTTAATATTAGCTTAAAGCTATTTTTAGAAATTAAAAAGTCAATTGCCAAAGAATTTGAGAGCGAATTCAGTTCTTTCAAAGCTCTATATATGGGAGCATGGGAAGCGTACTCAGTTCTGACGCATTCAAGTAAGAATATATCATTACTCCGAAGACTTCTAGCAGGAATATGAAAGGAAATGCGCTCTAGCAGGCATGGGGAATCAATCACTCCACTAATAATGTCGAAAACAAAGGAAAGTAAAAGGATAACCCTCCTACTGTGTAGCGATTTTAAGTTGAGTAACATACATCGTGCATCATAAGATGGAATAAAATCGACAAAATTCAACGATCTCAATGCAAATCGTACAAACGATTTCTGAATGCGTTCGAGTCTATTGATATGACAAACATGATACGGTCTCCAAATAAAGACGGATTATTCCAACTTAGACCGTACCAGAGAATTGTAAAGTAATTTCAGAGTATATGGGTCAGTGAAATCAGAACCAAAGCGCCGAATGAAGGCTAGTAAAGAATAAGACTTAGGTTAGGTTAGGTTAGGTAGGGAAGGGTGTGTGCGGCAGGTCCGCACTTCCACTCGGAGGCCACAATGGCCCATTGTGAATCCCTTCTTATGGTGTTCTGGAGCCAAGCAATAGTCTCAGTCAAGGGGAAACCAGTTCGACCTCTTAATGAAGGAGAGCAGATTCGAGATTTCGACTTTCGCTGCGCAAGCCAGGTCTGTCAGGAACCTTGACCCCAAGGTGCGGAGTCGGCGTTCCTGCAGAGCCGGGCAGTGGCGCAGGAAGTGTTGTATCGTTTCTGCTTCTTCTTCATCTCCACAGCTACGGCAGACATCACCGGACGAGAGGCGCCATTTGGTAAGCATAGATCCAATAGCGCAGTGTCCGGTGATGACTCCAACGAGCTGTCGAATAGAGGTACGACTCAGGGATAGTACGAATCGTGTTTTCGTCAAAGAGAGGGAGGGCCACAGTGCCCGGCAGGTGCCGCAGTCGGTCCTGGTACGCCATGACGACTCAATTTCCTTTTTGGTCAACCTGTCAATATACATGTACAGGGCAGATATCGGAGGAAACACAGAGGTATCCACTTCGGTGGCAGACAAAGCCACCCCTTTTCTTGCCATCTCGTCTGCTGCTTCGTTCCCTGCCACTCCTGAGTGGCCCGGAACCCAACAGAGAGTGACCTGGTGGTGCCCAATGCCTTGAAGTGCGGTCGACACCTCTGCACTACCTTTGATTTCACAACAACTGATTCCAGCGCCCTAAGCGCCGCCTGACTATCCACGAAAATTGTGACATCTGTGGGTGGTAACCCACTGTCACGGATAAGTTCGGCAGCCTTCCAAATTGCATAGATCTCTGCTTGGAAAATACTACAGAGGTCCGGCAGTCTGAATGACATGTGTGTCTGCAGTACATCGGAGTAGAGACCAGCTCCAGTACCTTCCTCCATTTTGGAGCCGTCGGTGAAAACGGTGATAGAAGCGTCTCTCATCGCACCTGTCACCTCCCATTCCTCCCTTGTGGGATATGAGGCTAGTGCTCGCGTGTCGAAATCCAGGTATGGGATCAGATAGTCCGTGCAGGAATCCACCTGATAACCGATATCCGGCTTCGCGAAAGACTTTAGAATTCCAGAGTGCCCATAAGCGTGTTGCCTCCACAAGTTGGCTTCCCTCAATCTGAGAGCGCCTTTAGCAGCGCAACACTTAATGAACTGCTCAATCGGGTGGAGGTGCAAGATCACCTCCAGCCCGGCCTGGGGGGTGCTTTTGACAGTGCCTGCTATTCCCATAGCCGCTAGTCTCTGCACCTTCGTCAGTTTCGTTACCAGGGTCTTGGTGCCCGTAGCCGGCCACCAGACAATGGCTCCGTAACTTAGGATCGGCCGTATAATCGCAGTGTACATCCAATGAACAATAGTCGGCTGCAATCCCCACTTTTTCCCGAAAGTCCTTTTACAAATGTAAAAAGCATTCAGGCTCTTTTTCACCCGCTCTTCCACATTGCGCCCCCAAGAGAGCTTGGAGTCAAGTATGGTGCCAAGGTATTTAGCCTCGGGTGATAGGGTGAGAGTAGTGCCGCCAAGTTTAGGCAGCTCAAACTTCGGTATTTTGTATTTCCGGGTGAACAGTACCAAAACAGTCTTAGAGGGATTAACCCCTAGACCGTTAAGCTCTGCCCACCTGGAAAGTTCCTTTAGAGCAGACTCCATGAGATCACTGATTGTGGACAGGAATCTTCCAGGGATCAGGATAGTGACGTCGTCTGCATATGCTACTACTCGTAGCCTCCTGGTTTCGAAGATCTCGAGGATGCTATTTACTACAAGGAGCCACAGCAGAGGCGAAAGAACACCCCCTTGTGGTGTGCCCCTTGTAGTAAGTTTCCTCACTGAGCATAGGCCTAGGTTAGAGTGGACCCTTCTGCTACTGAGCATGTCACTGGTCCACTTTACCACCTTCTCATGAACTTCGAACTTTCTAAGTGCGTTGATTATAGCCTCCAAGGTAACGTTATTAAAGGCTCCCTCGATATCGAGGAAAGCGGCTAACGTGTACTCCTTAGAGTTCAGCGATCTTTCGATCGTCTGAACGCCCTCATGCAGGGCGCTGTCGACAGATTTTCCCCTGCAATACGCATGTTGCGCCTTGCAGAGTCCTCTGGACTGTGCCACTTCTCTAATATAGACGTCTACCAGCCGTTCAAGAGTCTTAAGTAAGAATGATGAAAGGCTGATCGGTCTGTAATCTTTTGCTGTTAAGTGGTTCACTTTCCCTGCTTTGGGAATGAACACCACCCTAACCTCCTTCCAGGCACGTGGGACATATCCTTGTTGGAGAGATCCACGAAAGATTCTCGTCAGGACCTTAACCACCGCCTCCTTAGACCATTGTAGCATAGCAGGAATGACACCATCAGGGCCCGGGGATTTATACGGGCTGAAGGAGTCAATTGCCCATGCCACCTTGGCTTCGCTAATTATCCTCTGAACTAGACCATCCGGTTGCGGTGTTTGTTGCCTATGCGACGTGGTCGCCTCAGCAACATCCGTGCATCCAGGAAAGTGAGTGTTCATGAGGATCTCAAGAAGTTCCTCCCTCGACTCCGTCCATGATCCATCAGATTTCCTGATGCTGCCAGGGGTGTGTGAAACCCCGGCTAGCACCTTACGGAGTCTGGCGGCCTCGTTAACATTGTCGAGGGATTCACAGTAATCCAATCATCCCGCTTGGCCGCCCTAATAGTTTTCTTAGACTTATTAAAGCTAGCCTTGTAGGCTCCCCAGTCTTCTTCAGTTTGACTAAGCTTAGCCTTATTGAAGAGACGCCTAGTATCTGTCCTCAGTTGTCTTAGCTCTGGGGTCCACTAAACTGCGTTGGTTTTCGGTGGAGCTCGACTTTTTGGACACGATTTCTTGAAAGATGTATTAAGAACTTTCGTTAAAAGACTAACTGACCTGTCAATGTTGTTTCTTTCAAAGGTAGCTGCCGCCTTGCGCGACGCCAGTTTTTCGGAAACTAGTGCACTGAATCTAGGCCAGTTAGTCTTTCTCGGATTCCTATAGGCTGGTGGACTCCCCACATTCATGGCCACGGAAAAGACTATCCGGTTGTGGTCCGAAAACGAACATTCCGTCAGTACTTTCCAGTCGACCACAGAGATGGTACTAGAGTCGGTAACCAAGGTTATATCTATAACTTCTTCCCTAACCCTGTTATGGAAGGTTGGCGTATTGCCCCTATTACATAGCATAAGGTTAGAATTAAGAAGAAACTCAAAAATGGACTCACCCCTGCTGTTGGTGCCGAAACTTCCCCACTGAACGTGATGCGCGTTGGCGTCACACCCGATGATGAGATCAAGTCTCCGTGATCGGGCGTGCGCAACAAGGTCCCGGACCTCCTTTGGCGGTGGTTCCTCTCCTTCGAATGGCATGTATGCGGACGAAAGGATAAGGTCATGCCCCTCCATTCGCTCACATGCAGCCACACACAGGTCACCAGTACTGTATTGAGACAAGAGAAACATATTAATGTACTTTCTATAAACAATACAGGCTCGTATCTTACCTTCACCACGCGAATGAAGTACTCTGAATTGACTTGACCCCAATCCACAAACACTGTCTCTGACGAGCCAGGGTTCCTGGATTAAGGCCAAGTCAACCTCCTCCTCCTCCAGGAATTGCATAAGATCGTGGGTGGCGGCCTTAGAGTGGTGCAGGTTTATCTGCACTACCTTCAGCCTTTCCCTGTGTGGCACGCTCCTTATTGGGGAAACGAGCTTTCAAGGAACCCAAACCGAACTTGACAATACCAGAGGGGTCTCGTAGATGACTAAAGGACGGTTGGTCAACAGCGACCACGAGGTCCTTACCCGTCTCGTTTTTGCTAGTAGTGGAGGAAATTACTCTCCACTCTCCAGTGTTAAGGCCGCTGTTCTGCCGACCTATCAGCTTCAACGTGTCGGCATCCTCCATGACTGGAGGGGGGACCCACAGTGTTACGATAGGTCGGGGAGGCAATCGGTCGCGAGGTATAACCTCGAGTTTTGCCCCCTGCCAGAGAGGCTCAAGACCGCCGATCGTGCGCACCAGGAAGTCAAGTGACTGCCTGTTGCCACAACCGACGATCTTTACGCCCCTCTGCCAGCCTGCGCCGTCGAAGTCGATCTCGTCGTCCGCCGCCCCGAGCATCGCTCGCAGAATGCGCGCCTCAACAGAGAGCCAGTTTTCCGGACGAATTTTCCCATCGGGATCGCTCCGGTCCACTACGGCAATCTGTAGCTCCTGTGGAGAGGAGAAGCTCGCTGAGGGTTTCAGCCTTTTCCCCTCCCCTGTAGGCTGATCTTCCCCCGATCTACCCCGTTTGACCGCCTTTTCCACTGCGGTGGAAGTGGGCTTTGTCGAGGTGGATGGCTTCTGATCAGCCTTCCGTACTGACGAGGCAGCCGTGGCACTGTTTCCAGGCTTCGCCGCCCCTCCTCTGTCCGGTCGTACAGCTGTAGCGGCCGTGGCCCTAATACCAAGCTTTGCCGCCGTTGCTGTACCACTAGTCGACTGTGCAGCAGTGGCGCTGTCTCCAGGCGTTGCTGCAGTAGTCGATGTCGTAGCACCAGAAATCGCCGCCTGCTTCTTTTCGTATTTTGCAACGATTTTCTGGTGCTTCTTAACTAGGTCTTTCTCCTTGTCAGACAAGGGTACTGAACCTTTGTTCACTTTGCGAAGGAAAGCAACTGAGCGCCGGTACCCATTTCTGGCTTTTTTCGCAGCACTGCTCGCCTTACTTTCCCCCGCCAAGGACGTTCCAGGAGTGGAACCGGTGGCCGCAGGTTCGTCCGTCTCCTCTAGGAGTGCCGCCTCCATGTCAGAGTCAGCAGACTCGACGCCGCTATTTTGCGAGAGAATCGTCGATCCCTCTTCTATAGCAACGTCGAGCCGAAGACCCTGAAACTGAGGCACCACCCCGGAAATTGAGGGACTGGCCTGAGCGGTGGTGTCCTGCGCTCCTTGCCTGCTTAAGGCAGGTTTGGGCGCCTCCTGCTTCCCAGTAGCGTTAGTAGACCGCGCAGCCTGGGGTCCCGCTGCGCAGCCTAAGCGGTCATTGGATAACGACGCCAGACAGCCCGCTCGCCCACTGTCTACCGCCGGTACTGGGGATCCGACTCCCTGCACCGTAAAAGAGTCCTTATGGGAGCCCTCCAGAATGGTTTTGATAAAGGGGGTCGCCTTCCCCTGTGGCGTTTCTTTGACATCTATCACGCCACCAAAAGATGATAAGAAAACAGCCGCTCCTAACATGGAGATCAGACGCTGACCAGGGAGCCGCCCACTGTGGGTCAGACGCTCCTGGATTTCCGCATCTCAAACTTCGCCAGCTGAGAAGACAAGCTTCAACAGCCGCCCGGGGACCGCCCGGTCACCAGAAGCAACCTTCGTGAAGGCGTTGAGTCCACTTGGCCTGGTACCCACAAGGATCGCAGCCGAAGATGTGGACCACGTCTACATCCGTGCATTCAGGTGCTTTGCCTTGTGGATCCAAACCCTGATCCCCCTCAGACTTAGCAATGGTGTAATTTAAGTGACTATGAAATAAAAATTTGGAGTCAAAAGCTACACCAAGATCAGAGATTTCATACGAAGTTTTTAATCGCGAACCCTGAATGAAATACGATGTAGGAATTACGGAACGGGATTTGGAGAAGGACACATGAGAACACTTACTAATATTTAGGAGCAATTGATTTTGATGACACCAGGCAACTACATTGTTGAGATCAGTTTGGAGCTTAGCCAAGTCAGAAGGGCTCGCAACACAATTAAAGATTTTCAAATCATCCGCATACAAGAGGAATTCCGAAAACTTAAAGCATTCAGAGATATCATTGATAAAAATGACAAAGAGCAAGGGACCAAGAATACTTTCTTGGGAGACACCGAATGAGGTAACAAAGAATTGGGAGTAAGTGTTGTCAACAACAACTGCACAGTTACGGAGGGAGAGGTACGATTTAACCCACAGTAAGAAAGTGGAATGAAATCCCAAACTAGCCAGTTTTGAAACTAGGATAGAGTGACTCACTTTGTCGAAAGCTTTCGAGAAGTCAGTATATACAGTATCAACTTGAAGACGATCATTAAAAGCGGGCATACAAAATTCCGAGAAAACCGCCAGGTTTGTGACTGTTGATCTGCCGGTCATAAAGCCATGTTGGTTATTGCAGATGAAACGCTTTACTGTAAAAAACAATTTTTGTTTGACAATGTATTCAAATAACTTTGAGACCACCGTCAGTTTTGAAATAGGTCTATAGTTCGAAATGTCGTTCTTATTGCCACTTTTGAATCAATAAATTCACCTGTTTGGAGGGATTTATTGAAAATTAAAAGAAGTGGATAGGCAAAAGCAGAGCAATTCTTAAGGAGATAAGGAGACAGACCATCATTATCCATATTAGAAGAGTTTTAAATAAACCGAATACCATCCAAAACATCGTCAAGGGATAGAGAGAGCGAACCAAAGTTAATGGGGGAATTAACGTTCGGTTTGACATCCACTGAATTAAAGACAGGTTCAAAATTAGCTCGGAAAAAATCCGCAAAGAGATTAGCTACTTCCAGGGGGAAGAAGCATGCTTACCATTGTAAAACACTTCAGAAGGAATACTTGAGCACGACTTTCTTGACTTGACATAATGCCAGAATGCCTTTGGATTTGATTTAATATCTGACTCGAATTTACGAGCATAATTACGTTGAAGGACTGTACTCAAGGATTTAAACTCCATCGAATAGCGACGGAATTTATCTCTATAAAGTAGAGAGTTTGAAGATTTGAACTTTCTATAAAATTTATTTCTCAAATTCTTTAGCTTTTTTAACTCTTTGGTGTACCACGGAATACTATAGCATTTCTTAATTGTACGTGGTATATTCCTAATGCAAATATCACTAATCTTAAATTTAAAAATATCAAAACATTTGGCAACACTAGCTTGTGCTAATTATTTGTTTTCTACTGCTTCTGATTTCTTCTCTTCTATCCTCCTCAACCGTTAAAAGTGTAAACATGCACAATTATTCCATTTTCAGTAGGCAAAATTTCAATTTATCAAGAAAAGAGCTTTATTTTTAGGAATAGAATACCAATTCTTGACAAATAGTAAAAACTTGACAAATAGTCAATATGGTGAATTTATCAAGTATACAGAATTGGGCTGTTAGTCTAGAAAACACTTTTTTTCGGTGAATTTTTTGTGTTGAGTAGTAAATTTCTGTACTAACTTAAAAATATTTCGGGGGGTTTGAACCCCCAAACCCCCCTGTGTGCGCTACTGATATACTGATACTGAGGATATATTATTATATGATCCTTCAAGCTAGAGTTTATCCAAAATTACGATAACCATGTTCGAAAAACAAGAAAGAATACGACAAAGATAATGCTATGCACATACGAGTATATGTATTCGTGCGTACTTAGGGTAGCGTGGTGCGAAACCGACCGGTGGTCCCATACCGACCTCCACATGTTTTCAGTCATTATGCTGCCCCCCAAACTGTCGGTGGGGGCATTTAAAAGCTCTTACAACACTTACAAGTTGTAGGCGGACAGCCATCATATTACACATTTTATTTCGTGGTTATGTGACGTGTTGGATTTTCACAGAAATAAAATTAATTTTTAAGCCTACACGGAACTTCAGTAACAAGTGCTTTATTGTTTTTTGAAAAATCAAAAGGTAAGTTTTTTATATTCGTTATGGCCTAAGCTTGAATAGGTGCTATCAAATTTTGATGAATTTTATTGTTGTAAGTGAATCCATGGGGGGGTCGGTTTCGGACAACGAGTTTTGAAAACAACAAATATTCAAACTTTGAATATGACCTCGTTATTTAAAGAAAAAAGTTTCCAAAAACCTTGTCAAGCTACTTACAACCTAGAATAATGTTTACTCTAAAAAAAAAAATTTGGTTTGTGAAAAATATCAATTGAAAGCACTTTTATTGCATTTGCCAATTAGAGGGTCGGTTTCGGACCACGCTACCCTAATGTCGATATTGAACATCGAAGAGAAAAGAAACGACACAGTTTCTTTAAAATGTAAATTATCGGAATTGACAGCTGATTAGAAATCACGTGTACATGCTATATGGCCAGCTCGATTCGCGGAAGAGCGCACGTACAGTACGTACAGACGTTCGTACGCATGTACATAGTTCAACATCGTAACGAAGTAAAGCAACAGGCCACGGTAGGCAGGAAGCATCGATAGGTTGCACAAAAATGTCGACGAAAACTGTAATCGGGGTTGTATTTGTTGATGATTATAAGTGCAAAATCCGTTCGAATTGAAATCCGACCTGCTTCTTCTCAAAAGTTATACATATTTTTATATTTCAAATCGGGACAATTTGTAACACAGGACAACAAAATACACTTTTTTTCTGTTGCATGGAGTTTTTGTACTGTTTCTTACTAATTTGGGTGCGCTGATTTCGAATCTACCCTCAGATTTTTTCTAGCAGCTCTAGTTAGTGAGATATAGGTACCGTGTCATTTTTTCAGTTTTTCCTCTACTTTTTCCATATTTTTGATCGTAATTTCTAAACCAAAAAACTGATTGACATGATTTTCACATTATCGCATTAACAACACCACACGGCTTCTTTTCCGATGCAACTTATGTTTATAAGTTTTAAAATGTCGCGGTAATTGGACCTCAAAGTCGGAAAATATGGAATTTTAAGGGGTTTTCTTTGATGGTCAAAAACATACATATTTTTTGTAAATCAGTTAACCATTTGGTGTATAATGAAAGCCGACACATCAAGCAATACAACACAGCCAAATTATTTGGTGGAATATACATTCGCATCGAAATAATAGCAAAAATGTACCATCGCCATTTTCTTCACTTTTCATACTTTTTCCTTAAAATATTCTTAAAATCTCCTCAAAATATGCTCTTTTTACGTTCCATTTATGGTCTGAAATACAAGCAAAAAACAAAAAGAATAAAAGAAAAATAAATAAAAGCTTTGAATATTTTGAGGCCCCAAATTTGTTAAGGAAAAAGTATGAAAAATTATGAAAATAGCTATGGTACATTTTTGCTATTATTTCGATGCGAATCGAAATAATTTGGCTGTGTTGTATTGCTTGATGTGTCGGCTTTCATTATACACCAAATCGTTAACTGATTTACAAAAAATGTGTATGTTTTTGACCATCAAAGAAAACCCCTTAAAATTCCATATTTTCCGACTTTGAGGTCCAATTACCGCGGCAATTTAAAACTTATCAAAATAAGTTGCATCGGAAAAGAAGCCGTGTGGTGTTGTTAATGCGATAATGTGAAAATCATGTCAATCAATTTTTTGGTTTAGAAATTACGATCAAAAATATGGAAAAAGTAGAGGAAAAAATGACACGGTACGTATATCTCACTAACTAGAGCTGCTAGAAAAAATCTGAGGGTAGATTCGAAATTAGCGCACCCAAATTAGTAAGAAACAGTAGAAAAACTCCATGCAACAGAAAAAAAGTGTTTTTTGTTGTCCTGTGTTACAAATTGTCCCGATTCGAAATATAAAAATATGAATAACTTTTGAGAAGAAGCAGGTCGGATTTCAATTCGAACGGATTTTGCACCTATAACCATCAACAAATACAAACCCGATTACAGTTTTCGTCGACATTTTTGTGCAACCTATCGATGCTTCCTGCCTACCGTGAGGCAGAGAAAGCAAGAAGACAACAGCCGAACAAATGTGTTATGGAGAAATTGCTAAATATTTCTGAAAATGTCGAATGCTTAGGCTGGCAATTAGCACCTCATTAGATGCAATAAGCGGACAATTAGTGACTCCGCGCGCCGTGACAGCAGACGGTGGTGGCCAGCGCGGTTTCTCGGCGCTCCGGATGGCCAGAGTTTGAAGAAAAGATTTTCGTTTTTAACCCTAGTGTGTGTGCTGAAAAAAACACCCATACCCGTGTGATGGGGTACCCGGGTACCCCAGTACAAATTGTATGAAAATGTCTCATTTTTTGTTCGCACTGTAAGAAATTTTACCGTTTTAGTTTTAAAGCTCTCAGTAATATAAAAGCACATTTTGGGATTTCCCTTGTTACAAAAAATTACTTTGAAACTTGTTTTTTAATTCCCAGTAATGAAATTTTCTGCAATTTCGGCGCCCCCTTTCATAGAAAGAGAAATACCATCTGTACGCTGCTATAAATTTCAATGGAAAGTCATTCCCCGCGAAAATGTTTGACATTTGAACTTTGTACCAAATTAATTAGTTGTTAGTAATTAGTTTTAATCGCATTCTGAAAGATCTAAACATATTCGGAAATGAGTTCATATTCGGCAAGAGCTCGTTCTGAAAGATTTATCGCAGCCGAAATTCAATAAATACTGTGCGAAAGTAAAAGTTATGAAGAATTTTCCATTTCCGAAGGCGAAGATGAACATATTCCATCCCGCGCATTACGGCTAAACTTAAAGTTACGGGCCTAACTTTTTTTTTATTGTTTCGTAATCTGCATGCAGGTAGTAGTCAGAAAACCTTTTTTTTATGGATATTGGACCGAAACTGGCTGCTGTATAGCCATTCAAAGTTGGGTGTTTTTAAACTCAATTTCATTTTGTCGATGAAACTTTTTTGATGGTGATGCTGAAATGTCAATTAAATCGTTATTTATGAATATAATCAAATAATTTTTAGTACATATAATAAACATATTCCTAAAATTAATTTGACGTATAACCCTTTTACATAGCATATTTTCTTGTAAAGATCTAAGTCCTCAAAGTTTGGGCAAAAACGACGATTTTTTTTAGGAAAATGTCCTACTTTCGTGGTGTATAACTTTTATGGATCATCATGGATAATCGAAAATTTTTAGGGAAGGTAAGTAGGAACCTTCATAAAAAAATGATAGCAAACTGCGGAAAGGTTAGATTTTAGGACTTTCATTCACTTCTGCTAATAAGAAAATAAATATCTTAGAACCGAAAACTTTTTAACGCGCGTATGGGTCGGTACGTTTATAATATTTGGTGCATATACCTTGTGACCGAAAAGTTTCCGGAAATTTTAAATAAAACGCAAAATTCGTAATCTTCATCAATATTTATTTTATCGCCTTCAAAATATGCTCCATTAGAAGCGAAACACATATGCCAACGTTTCTTCCAATCATCAAAACATTTTTTATAGGCGCTTTCCGGTATGGCTTTGAGTTCCCTCTGCGAATTCTGTTTTACGTCTTCTATGGATTCAAAACGCGTTCCTCTGAGTGGTAATTTGAGTTTGGGAAACAGGAAAAAGTCACACGGTGCAAGATCAGGTGAATACGGTGGCTGTTCGATGGTATTTATTGAATGTTTGGCCTTAAAATCGTTGATAATGTTGGCTCGGTGCGAGGGAAAAATCCATGAATTATCCTTCCACAATTGAGGCCGTTTACGGCGGATATTTTCACGCAAACGTCTTAAAACAGTCAAATAATAGTCTTTACCGACTGTTTGTCCTTCAGGGACGAATTCATGATGCACCACACCACGAATATCGAAGAAAACAATCAGCATTACCTTGATTTTCGAGCGACTTTGGCGTGGTTTTTTCGGTTTCGGCTCGTCTTTTCCTCTCCATTCCGATGATTGTTGGCTTGTTTGCATGTCGTACTCGTAGACCCATGTCTCGTCACCAGTTATGATGCGTTCCATGAAAGTTGGATCGGAATTGGCACGATCAAGCACGTCCAAAGAGACCTGTTCACGGTACTCATTTTGAAGAAAATTCTCAACAAAATCGCAACGCACTACTGAGGTGAACTGGTTTCAACAGCTGCCGTAAACAAACTGTCTTACAGATCGCGCTCATTTTTAGCATAGTAATTAAGGACAGTGCTACCAACCTACAGAAACTTAAAATATCGAAAAATATACAGCGCGCGAATTTTAAATGAGAATTTCCGGAAACTTTTCGGTCACAATGTATATAGTAAGGGAGAGGGCTGGGTTGTGAACCAGGCTGGGGTGTGAACCATTGCCGTTTTTTCTTTCCCTAATTGACATATCGCCAATCTTTCAACTGTCAATTTTGTCTTATGATATGACTCTGCTTTTGTGGTTACACCGAAGTTCAAACACGTATTGCTTGTGGCAGCAATCGAGTTTGAAAGACATCGTGTTTGAAAATCGACTGCGAAAACTTGTTGGCTTTTTTTTAAAGTGCTATCTTAGTGACCGAGCTTATTGCAAAAAGGTCTGTGTAATACATGATTATTTAGTGTTTTGATTCTATTTTACGATGCAATATTTGTTTGTGTCGAATTATGATTGGAAGTGTCGTTTATTTTAAAGTTTCCAAAATGGCATCGTGGTTGGACTGTGAACCACTGAGGTGGCTGGGTTATGAACCACCTGTTTTTCGTACTACATTTGTTCTAACACTGGCAACTGGACGGATATATAAAAATAAAGTCATTTTATATAATTTCACTCGATTTCGTTGAGTTCACTTGAAGTGGGCCAATGCGAGAACGCATTTGTATTTCACAAGCAAACATTGCTACACCGATTAGGATGAAAATTCAAAAAATTGGCCTAAGAGGCGTCATTATAACTTTTTTTCACCTCTTGAGGCTTCCTGATTAAATAAATTCTCAATGTACTTAAAAATTATGGGTGTTTTCTTTGTATTTTCCGACTTTAATATGGATTTTCCAGATGGTTCACAACCCAGCCACTTTTTTGAAAAAGCGAAAAATCACGTTCTTAGAAAATTGGACGTAGAGAGTTAAATTTCAATCAAAACGGTAATCTGTCTTCATAACAAAGTTGCGTTATATATTCACCTTTCCAACGGTATCGATTCGATTTTTCGATATCTTTATTTTGTGAAAAGTTAGAGCCAAAAAACAAAACCCCTGTTCACAACCCAGCCCTCTCCCTTATTAAAAAAAAAAATAAGTAAAAATAGATGTGACTTATCACCTGAATTAATAAATATGCTAAAGAAAAATATTTTGTATCAATTTTTTCGGCTGGTACGCAGGATGATTCTCAAAAAGGCAATATATTTCAATAAAACTTTGTAAGGAATTTACAAGTGGCCTAACTAAACGCTGAAGTATAAATTGGCATGGTACGCCCACTTTTAAGTATGGTTGCCATATACTACTGTGATCAAACTGAAAGGTGAATTTTTAATTTAAACTTCGCGGGTTTTTCGAATCGGTAAATTTTTTGTTTCTGTAAGTTGGTAGCACTGTTAGTGACATCTATGCTAAATTTCACGTTAAAATATTCATTAGTATTTGAGATACGCGTCGTTTTGTGAGGCTCTAAAAGTGAATTCTTCGATTTTTACTATGTCTGAATTTATTGAACAAAGAAGTTGCATTAAATTTTGTTTGCGGAATGAAATTTCGCCTGCAGAAACGTTGAGGATGTTTCAAAAAGCCTTTGGTGATCAAACTCTGTCTTCTAAAAGTGTTTACAAGTGGTATAACGAGTTCAAAGCCGGACGTGAGAGTGTTGAGAAAAATGTGGTGTCAAATCGGCCAAAACCATCGACTGATGAACATCACGTCAAACAAGTCAAAGAAATGGTGCTTGAAAATCGTCGATTAACTATTAGAGACATTGCTGATAGTTTGGGCATATCATTTGGATCGGTGCAGGCGATTTTGAAAGACGAATTGGGCTTGAGAAGAGTCAAATCTCGAATGGTTCCAAAAACACTCAATTTTTTCGAAAAAGACCGTCGTGTTAACATCTGTGAAACAATGCTTTCTGACTATCAAAACGTAATGAAATGCATCATAACTGGAGATGAGACTTGGGTCTACGCTTACGATCCCGAAACAACCGATCAATCGAGCGAATATCGTGCAAAACGTGAGCCAAGACCAAAAAAATCGCGTAAAAGTCGCTCAAAAATCAAGGTCATGTTAACAGTTTTCTTTGATTATCGTGGTGTGGTGCATTATGAATTCCTTCCGCAGGGCCAAACTGTCAACAAGGAATATTATTTGAGCGTTATGCGCCGCTTACGTGAAGCTATTCGCCTCAAGAGGCCAGAATTGTGGGCCGGCAACTCTTGGTTTTTGCACCACGATAATGCACCATCTCATACTGCATTGGTTCTTCGTGATCATTTCGCCAAAAATTCAACAAATATCGTTCCGCAAGCACCGTATTCGCCTGATTTGGCCCCGTGTGACTTCTGGCTGTTCAGCAAACTCAAAAGACCTAGGACACCGTTTTGACTCAATTGAGGAGATAAAAGCTGAATCGAAGAAGGCTCTGATGGCCATCCCGACGGAGGATTTTTCCAAGTGCTATGATGAATGGAAAATTCGTTGGCATAAGTGTATTGCAGCGGGAGGGGATCACTTTGAAGGAGATGAAATGGATTTGCAAGAATAAATAAAGATTTTAAAAATATAACAAAATTCACCTTTCAGTTTGATCACAGTAGTAAACATACTTTGTTTAATTGGGAACATTTATTATTATTTATATACTAACCAACGTCATCTGTACTTTTGTGGTTATTTATAACGGTAGTGGGCGTGGTACTCTTCATTAACCCGTTATGAGCCGTATCAACCCGTATCAAATGGGTTTTGTTTAAATACGAGTTACCCTAGATATATGTGTTTTATGTCTTTTATGAAAGAAGGCGACAAATCGGGGCGTGCCTACATTCTAGAGCATTCATAAGTCAGTTTGGGTCGATTTAAATACAATAACTTTGGTTTTGTTTTTACTAATGAAGATTTTAAAAATGCCTAATTGCCGACTGTAGGGTGCCGGTGTCCGGTACAATAAATAAAATAAAATTATGGTGAACAAATCTCTGAAGCGTCCTGAAGAAGATGTCCAAATTTGAGGTATTTATCTTTCACCGTATAGATAAAATAATAATTGATTGGCACGACAGCCCGCTTACGCGAGACTAAAGCCTAGCTTCCCGCAACCACCCGTGTTGTGCGTGTGAATTTTGTACGCGGGTGGAAGGGACCTACAGTTTTATGCCGGTTCCGAACGGCAGGTTGGGAGCTTTTTCATAGGCAATTTTTACTCTCAGAGGTTTGCCATTTCCAGCTGAGAGGACAGCCACCGAAAGAGAAAACGAGTTTCCCGTTATTTTTTTTAGGTGTTACTACATGCAGTATTCGATCTTGCGTCACTCTGCATGCGACTCGCTGGACCGCGCACTAACCAACTGAGCCACGGCGGCTGCCGTATAACCTAACCGTATAGATACTACAGCATAAAATAGGTAATGCGCTGGTTTTTGGCATGTTTACCCCAATGTGCGACGCAGCAATAGAAGCCTCTGACGCTGAACCTGCGGGTTGCATAGAAACTGACCATCTCATAAGACTCGAACAGCAGTGACGAAGAGAAATATCCAAATATCGAACTTTGTGGTAAAGATGGCATACAGACTTGAGACATTTCGGCATAGTGTGCCAGCGTATTGGCCACGATTCTTCCTACAATATATGCACAGCAAAAGCTATATTCAAAAGTATTTTATCAACCGAAAAGGGCACTTTACGCAATATATGGAAACCGTCAAACCTGAAAAATATGAGTTAAAAACTTTTTGGGCTTGTCACGCAAGAAATTCTTTTCATCTCTAAGGTCAACTGTACCCGGGAAACCCCGCTGAAAGCGAATGTCGATAAAGGTAGGAGTTGTTTTGGATTTGGTTTGAAAATGTAAAATATCTTGGAGTTTATAAGTTTATATAACCAAAATTAATTATTTCGTTTCCTAAAAATCGATTGAGTGATTGTTTTCCGCTGATAAAATTGTTTTATTACAAATTATTTATTTTAGAAAATTTTACATACAGGAAACATCTATGAAATTCATATAAAATGTATTGGGTACCCGGGTGCCCCAACACACGGGTAAGGGTGTAAAAAGTAAAATGTTGTGGCACACCCTCCAAAATAAAATAAATGGAAGTAAACACTCGAAAATAAAGACAGAATACCATTTTGGGAATCGTCATGAAGGTTATCCGCAAGTATATAAATTTTCAATATAAAAGTGATTTGAGTACACGGGTACCCCATCACACACATAAGTGTTAAACAAAGCAACGTTTTTACTCAATCGCTGAAACAGCTATTCTTACTTCATTCATTTGAAAACGCTTAATTGTAAAAAAATTTGATAAAAAACGTGTTGCTGTTATGAAATGTTATACGTAAAATTTATAACCTAAGTAGTTAAACATTTTTTATTAAATTAAAATTAAAATTAATTCATTTAATTACATTAACCCTTTGAGTACATTTGACGAGTGAGACTCGTCATGTGTTTACTTGGGCGAAGTTACGGTGGACGAGTCTGACTCGTCATCTGAGTTTGATAAGTAGGCGTTGATTTTATATATATATTTATATCACCAATATAAGCATATTCCAAATAAAATGTATTACTCTTACATATTAATCCATATAGCAAAAAATTAAATCCGTTCCATATGCATAAAAGTCTCCAAATAATTCCGTACTCAAAGGGTTAATTAAATAAACTTAATAAAATAAAACTAATTTAATTAAAATTAAAAATTTTGAGTTTAAAAAAATATTAAATACAAAAAATATGAAATATAAAAAAAAACAAATATAAAATATAGAATGGATAGAGTAAGTTCGGGTAATGTGATATAGTGGCTCATTTCCCAAGTGCGTTGACCTTTTCCAAAATTTACATTTTTAAAATATCATAACAGCTAAAAAGCTCGTGCTGCATGATTTTGGATGTGTTTGCTTAAATAATTTACAATCAGTGTGATGAAGTGCTTTGAGTAGTACTTACACAAGTTTTTGGCCATAAAGTTTGAAAGCATAAAAGGTAAAAAAAAAATTATTATTAGAAAGTTCGAGGCTAATCAGAAGTAAATCAGTGATATCGATTATGAATTTGCGAGGTACTCTCTTCGATCTCTCAGATGTTGATTTTCCAAAAAATATCGGAAACACGTCTCTAATTACACAGGGCAACAAATTTCGACTTTTGGTCGGCTTTTCTGGGTTTGACATCAGTTCTAAGGTAATTAGGGACCGCTGATTTCGAATCCGCAAACCGTTTTGAAAACTTAGTTTCCGTTTTCGCAAAAACTGTGCGTGTCACTTTTTCGTATTTTCCCTGACTTTTTTCATGTTTGGGATTGTAACTTCTAAACCAATAAACCGGTTGACATGATTTTCACTTTGTGGCATTTACAACACCTCACCTTCTTTTCCAATGAAATTTATTTTTTTGGACCTCAAAGTCGGAAAATATGGAATTTCAAGGCGTTTTCTTGGATGGTCAAAAACATGCACATCTTTCTTAAATCTATTAATGAGTTAGGTGTTAAATGAAAGCGGAAACATCAAATAATACAACACAGCCAAATTATTTGGTGTGATTGCCATTCTTATCGAAATAATAGCAAAAATTTACCATAGCCATTTTCATCAAATTTCATACCTTTGAGGTCCAATTACCGCGAAATCGTAAAACTTATAAAATAAATTACATTAGCCGTGCGGTGTTGTAAATGCTACAAAGTGAAAATCATGTCAACCGGTTTATTGGTTTAGAAGTTACAATCCCAAACATGAAAAAAATCGGGGAAAATACGAAAAACTAAGTTATCAAAACGGTTTGCGGATTCGAAATCAGCGGTAGGTACCTAATTACCCTGGAACTTTTGTCAAACCCAGAAAAGCCATTTTGCTGTTGATCAGTGTTATTTTTGATTCGGAGTATTTTCACCAAGTTTGAAACTAAAAGGTCTGTTAAACAACTTTTTTTCGGGTTTATCACATTACCCGCCGATGGAATATCACATTACCCCCCACTTTTATCAGACGCCAATATTTTTATATTTTGACTTGTAATATAAAACAGTTTCTCTTAAGGAGTTAATAATCTTAGATATACTAAATAATGTGACACTGAGTACGTCGGGAATCGCCGTGAAACAAACAGGTATATCACATTACCCGAACTTACTCTAATTAAAATAAAATTTAAAATTAAAAAAGTGAAAAAACTTTGAAACATAGTAGAAATAATAAAAATAAAAACCATAAACAAAAACCATTTGGAACTGAACTTGTGGAAATTTTAGTATGGCGTATTATACGTTTTTATACTGAACTTGTGGAAATTTTAATATGGAGTATTATACGTTTTTATAAATAATTTTTTAATGCATTAAAATTTATTGATTTTTCTTCATTTATTTTGTGTTTCACTACAGTTTCACGTGGTGCCGCTTTAGTTTCCATTTAAAGCATACATATACACAACCATATATATACATTAAGGTGGGTCGAAAAAAAAAATTTTTTGTTGTCACCACCTAAAAATAAAATTCAGAGTGTTTAATGACTATTTGGAAAATATTGCGATTCTGAGGTAAGCCAATTGTGAGCGGTTTTGCTTCAAAAATACCTCTAATTATTATGTTTTTTGGGTGTAACTTTTTTGTTGTTGGACATTTTCGAATAATTTTTTTGTGCAATCCAAGAATTCCTGTGGGGAACTGGAAAATTTTTTCACATGTAGGTATATGTTTATTGTACAAGTAAAAAAAGTTTCAAGATAAAATATGCAAAGGGGGGGAGGGGGCCATCGAGCAATGGCGGCAGGACTTCCTTACTCGCGGAAGTCCTGCCGCTGTTGGAGATGACTTGAAACACAAAAATGAAATTTTTTCTTATTCTGTATCCTTTTGTCTATGGATGGAACTAGGATTTTGAAAAAAAAATGAAAAATGAAGGATTTATGCGATTTTGACTAAAAAACTCAATTTTTACCTACTTTTTTCAATACAAATTTCTATTTTTAATGAAAAATAATTATTATTTCTTGAAGATCCTAGTTCCAGCCATAGCTAAGACCTTGATAAATGACTGTTTAAAATTTCGTAGCTATTGCTCAACTCGTAAGGCCTAAATCACTTCCGCAAGGTCAAAAAATGTAGTTTTGAGAAAAACGCGTTCAAAATTTTGCTTCAGTATGAAGTGACACCGACACCGCTACCTGTTTCGATAAATTGCTTCCGTAATTCGAAAGATTTCAACTTCAAATTTTGGGAGCGTATTCTACAATCATGTATTAATCCAAAAATGCATGAAAAAAAAAATCTATTTTTTTGACCGCACAAGGTAGAAACCCCCCTTAAGTTGGAATTGAATAAAGAATTTCCTATAATACAGAACTCCTAGTTTAATTTACAACGAGCGAAACAATTGAAATTGATTCTATAACTGGCGCAGTCGGTCTTAAGAACCTGCATAATTAATAAAAAGGATAATAAATCCGAAGCTATTTTTACAATAAAAAAGAATTGTTTGAATTAAAGTGAAAAAAAATGGCAGTGAATAACAGCCGAATCATGGAGACGCTGAAGCTGCTCGAACCATTCGATGGATCCGAAAGGAAATTGGCCAGGTATATCAACACGGTGGATACTCTGGTGCCCACAATGAACGCAGCAACTCCGGACGATCAACTGTATTTCTTCCAATGCATCCTGAATACACTACGCGGAGACGCCTCTGAACTGATGTGTAGGGAGCAGCCAAATACCTGGGCCCAACTACGGACAACTCTCATCAACGAGTATGCGGACCACAGACCAATCGATGAGGCGATCATTAAGATCAACAACATTAGTTTCAAAGGTGATATAAATGAGTTTTGTACTCAAATATTAGACAGAATAAGCTCCATACGCGACAGAATACTCCTGAAGCAACCTGACAACGCTGACATTTTAATAAATATGTGCACCAAAACATCATTTAAACACTTAGTTAAAGAACTGCCCCCTAAAATGGTAACTATAATTTACGGGGCAAATGCCACAACTGTACAAACTGCTATTATGGACTTTAAAGAAATCAACATGTATAGATCTAACAGAAGCAGAGGTATAAACCAATCTAAAAATACACAAAGTCCTCGACCAAATACATTTAAAAATATTTACCAAAAATCCTCACAATCGAGAAACCACAAATATAACGCGTCGAGACAGACAAAACAAGTTCCAATGGATGTTGACCAGAATTTTCGGCTACAGGCCTCGGACAAGTACCAACCTCAATCTGGCACCTGTTCGGAAAAAGATTAAAATGTCTAATCGACACGGGATCATCAGTTTGTTTAATTAAGAATAAGTTTGTTAAAAATAGCTTTGCTGCCTATCCAATTAGAATTCAAACAATTTCAGGCAACTTAATACTTGATAGATGTATGTGACAATATAGGTAGATTTGACGCAATTATCGGTATGGACATCCTACGAAAAATAGGAGCCATTATACACACAATTGATAACTCAATAACGGTAAACAGAGACTACTTGAAAATACTCGCTTTACCAGAAGAAACAAATTTCCATACGGTACAAGAGTATAATCTAAGAACATCACACTTAAATCCAAACGAAAAAGATAAATTAGTAACACTTCTTCAAACGAAACGATCACATACAATACCAATGACCCCCTTACTTTTACGAACAGAGTAAAACACAAAATTAATACAAAACATGACAAGCCAATCTACTCCAAACTATATAGATACCCACACATACACAAAGAGGAGGTAGATAAACAAATAAGCGACATGTTAGCGCAAGGCATAATACAAAAAAGTAAATCACCATATAATTCACCCCTTTGGGTAGTCCCCAAAAAGATAGACGCCTCGGGCAAGCAAAAGTGGCGAATAGTAATTGACTATAGAAAGCTCAATGAGATAACGATAGATGACAAATTTCCAATACCGTTGATCGAAGAAATATTTATTTATTTATTTATTTATTTATTTAAGCCAATCGAAATACAAAAATATCTACAGGCTAGAAAAAATACAAAAAGTAACATAACTTAAGAATTAGAATAACAATTGAGCTAAGTAAAAAACATATTAATTAATTCTTTAAATTTTGGTTTTGGAATGGAGAAATCGACATCATTGCTGCAAGCCAAATTATTTAATTGCATTAATGATCTAGCAAGCGGTTGATTATAAGCATAGTTCGTCTTGTAATGCTTTACTACAAATAATTTATTTGTGCGAGTAGTTCTGATTGGAACGAAGAAGTTTATAAGACTAAGTAGAGCAGGGCACTTGGTACTGCCACAAATGACGTCATATACGAATAATAATGAATTTACCATGCGCCTCGATTCTAATGATTTCAAATTTATAAGTAAGCAACGTGACTTATACGAAGGAATCGGTTCATGAAAATTTAGTGAGAATAGGGCAAATTTTAGAAATTTCTTCTGTACTCTTTCGAGGCGATTAATATGAACAGCATAGAACGGATTCCAAATAAAAGCAGCGTATTCTAGCCTGGACCTCACGAAAGCAGAGTATAGAAGCTTGTATGTATAGGGGTCCTTAAAATCAGAGCAGTTTCGACGTATAAAGGCTAACATAGCATATGCTTTAGGGATTATATTATTTATGTGATTGACAAACGTCAAATATTGGATAAACTAGGACAATGTAAATATTTTACAACATTAGATCTTGCAAAAGGTTCACCAAATTGAAATGTCTCCTAGAGATAGACAAAAACCCGCTTTTTCGACACAGAAAGGACATTATGAATTTCTACGAATGCCGTTTGGCCTAAAAAACGCCCCAGCCACATTTCAAAGGTTGATAAACGAAGTATTAGCAAATCTGATAGGAGCACACTGTTTAGTGTACTTAGACGATATTATAATATTCAGCAAAACACTAGAAGAACATCTGAAATCTCTTGAGTTATTCTTACGGACATTACACGAAGCAAATCTCAAAATAGAGCTGGATAAATGTGAATTTCTAAAGCAGGAAACAGAGTTTCTTGGACACATTGTCAATCAGAATGGCATAAAAGCGAACCCGAACAAAATAAAAGCGATTCGAGATTTCCCCATACCCAAAACAAAGAAACAAATCCAAAGTTTCTTGGGCCTTGCAGGTTATTACAGACGCTTTATACCAAACTTTGCGAAATTAACGAAACCGCTCTCAGCGAATCTAAAGAAAGATGCAAAGCTCAATCCCCAGAACCCTGAGTACATTCAAGCTGTCCAAATAATAAAAGACTTGATCTCAAACGATCCTATTTTAGCATACCCAGACTACACGAAACCCTTTACTCTTGTCACCGATGCTAGTAATTATGCAATGGGAGCAGTGTTAAGTCAAGGTCCACATCCAATATGCTTTGCAAGCAAACATTCAACGAAGCTCAACAGAATTACTCAGCAACTGAGAAAGAATTACTAGCTATAGTATGGGCAACTCAGCAGTTTAGACCCTACCTCTATGGAGTAAAATTCTTAATTCAAACCGATCACAGACCACTCCAATGGTTGCAAACACTTAAGGAACCTAACCAGAAACTCCAAAGATAGAAAATCAGGCTTAACGAATACAATTTCGACATAAAATATCTACCGGGTAAGGAAAATTACGTAGCAGATGCACTCTCCAGAATTCCCTTAGAAGAGTGTCACCTACACACAGAAAATATACCTGAGGAAGATGTAAACACTAACGAAATAATACATTCTGCTCATGAAGACAGCGGAAATTTGATACCAATTTCGGAAAGACCGCTCAATTTCTTCAGAAATCAAATAATCTTTTATAAAGGCCTACGTCCAACAATTCAAACTCGCAGAAATAAGTATAATCAAATTATTACAAAAATATGCTACTTAGAATTCGAAGAAGAAGCAGTAAGCAATATAATCAACTCATACGTTGACCACACTAAAAGAATTGGAGTTTTTATCGAAAATAACAATGATTTTATGAAATTCCAAGACTTGGCATCACATTTTAAACACAAGCTGTTAAGATGTACAAAAAAACTTAAAACCTTAGAAAAAGATGATGCCATTGAGGAACTAGTATTCAGAAAACACGAAGAAACTATGCACGCAGGTTCACAAGTAATTTGTGATAAAATAAAAAACGAATTCTATTTCCCCAAAATGAGAAAACGCATCCAACTTATAATCAATAAATGCAACCATTGCAATATTTGTAAACCAGTAAACCAACCAAACAAATTACCTTTCAGAGTAACCCCAGCAGCAACTGACGAAACAAAAAAACTAATAATTGATTTTTGGCAGTTCAATCAGAAAACCTTTTTATCGGCAATCGACTTATACTCGAAGTACGTAACTGTAGAGTATGTCAAAACCCCGAATTGGCTAGAAGCGAAAAGAGCACTTCTGAGGATATTCACCTACATAGGCACACCAAAAACAATTAAATCCGATAACGACCCAGCATTCGAAGGACCAATTAAACATACATAGAACTAGAAATTACCCACGGAAAGACAGGAATAGCAGATGTGGAACGCTTCCATAGAACCATCAACGAAAAATGCAGAATACAATTTCTAAATGACGACAACAACGAAAAATCAATTGTCATAGAACAAGCTCTATACGCTTATAATCACCTATTAAATCACTCCACCACTGGCAAAATTCCATACCTCCTTTATACTAAACAGGAAGAAATAGATAAAATTCAACAGAACAAGATTAACCGAATCGCATATCTAAACACATCCCAAAACAGAACAGACCACGAGATCGACCCTAATATGTAATTAGGACATATTAGACATAGACAAAGAAACAAGAGACGACCGAAAACAGATCAAAACCCTTTTACCAAAACAGACTATGTTCAACAGACAGATCCCGACTATGTTATAACAGGCAAAGCACAAAAACGAAAATTTTACAAGTCAAACTTCAAGAGAAAGAAGGCTAACGAAGATTCTTCCAGGGATCAAAACTTCGACCTCATCGAAACTGCTGAAGATATGGGCATTCCTCTGGCTGATCATCCAGACTCCACTAGTGGCAGCACAGTCAATCCAAGTCCAGTCATTAGGAACCAATAACGGATTCATCGCCATTGAACAAGGCGAATACGCAATTCCGCAACAATTTCAAACAATAATTCACACTATTAATACAGAAAAACTACTGGAAACCCAAGAAGAACTTGAAGGAGTAGTCAAAGAAAATCAGTATTTCAGTATTTCATCATGAAAAAATTAAAAATAAGTAAACAGCAAATAAACTTATTCAAAACGGGACATGCTAGAGCTCTTATGAACATTGTAGGCAACGCGTTAGAATATCTATTCGGAACATTGACTGAAGAAGACAAAAACGAAATCAGAAGAAACACTGACTTACTAAATAAAAAACAAAACGAAATCATTGACTACATCAATCAAGAAAATAAATACATTATTATGTTAAACTACAACACCAAGCAAACGTACTCCAAGACAGATACAGAACACAATTGGCACTTTTCACTTTTACTAATACTGTCGAAACGTTTCTACATCACTTAGAAGACATTGAACAATCAATTCAATTAGCGAAATTCGGAATCGTTAACCCGAAAGACATACCACTAGAAGCATTTGATAATTTATCTTATGATCAGTTTAAAAATATTAAAACTTCAATTTGGAAGAAAAATAAAACACTTTTCATAATCATTTGCATACCAGATGTCATTATAACACATCCAGTTGTTCGCATTATTCCAATACCAAATAATGAAAGCGAAGAACTAGATATACTACATGGGCTGAAAAGTCTTTGGCCTGACATAGAGATGGCGCCAAAAATTAAGAATTATTGTGTTGTACATGGAAAATCATCCTTAACTTAGATTCTGTCAAAGTTTCATGACATTTGGTTGACTCGTTTTCAAGTTATTGCTTTCGAAGTGACGCTACCTCTGAATTTTTGTAAACAATGGAAAAAAGTGAATTTCGTGTTTTGATAAAACATTGCTATTTGATGGGCAAAAATACAGTGGAAACAAAAGCATGGCTTGATAAATGTTATAATACATCTATATTTTTGCCCATCAAATAGCAATGTTTTATCAAAACACGAAATTCACTTTTTTCCATTGTTTACAAAAATTCAGAGGTAGCGTCACTTCGAAAGCAATAACTTGAAAACGAGTCAACCAAATGTCATGAAACTTTGACAGAATCTAAGTTAAGGATGGTTTTCCATGTACAACACAATAATTCTTAATTTTTGGCGCCATCTTTATGTCAGGCCAAAGACTTTTCAGCCCATGTAGTACAGTGGGTGTTCAAGCAATTAGCACGCTTACGAAAAATCTAAATTTTCATGTTTAAGTGGATGTAAGACGTAACATACTAAAATAGTTTCCAAACGCTTTTTGTTTTCTTGTTTGCTTAGCTTGTTTGTCCCACAGTATTTCTAATGGTTTTTGTGAGGTTGTGTGCCGTGGGTGCGCACGATAACGGGACTTTGTTAGCAGCAGTATTAAATTGAACATTTGTTGCAAATCTGTAATAGTGAAGTGTGCATTCGAATTGTGAAATCATTGTAAGAAAATCGTGAATTTTTGTGAATAAAAGAAAAACGATATATTGAAAATACTCGCATTCAGGCTGGGTATTTAATGTTTTAAATAGTTTGGAACGGTGTATTACATACATAAATGTCTGTTTTTTAAGGATGATGCAAAAAACCAGGGACTTAACTATTATAAGTTTTTTAAGAAATTAATTGCAATGTAACTATTACAATGCAACATCAATTTTATTTGTTGATTATAATTATTATTTGCGACAATTAATTTTTACGTTGCATAATAGCTGTTATAAGAAATAAATATTTTTTTCATTCTCGATAATTATTTTTTGGGATTTTTTTTTATTTACGTTGCTTCATATCTTTTATTTATGACTTTTTTTATTTACATTACCGATAACTATTATTTGACAGAAATTTTGTTTTTTCGTTGCCTCATAACTTTTATGAAAGAAATTTTTTTTATTTGCGTTGCCTTACCACATTTTGAGTATGAATTAATTTTTAATTGTTTAGTTGTTGGTGGATATTAGGTTTCTGCAGTTAACCCTTTCGGTTATTCTATGCCATCTGGCATATCCTCTTTTCAGTGCCTGTTTTAGGTAAAAAACTTGTTGATACTATATTTTAAAATTTTTGTATTTTTCTCTGAAGGTTTTTATACCAAATCATGAAAAAAATATTTTTATTAGTGTACCAAGTAAATTGTAAGGGTTCAGAAAGTGCGCAGTCCTATCGAGCTGCGTATTTTACAAAACGAGGTCACTTCGTATTTGTATTTATTCTATTACAAAAATCAATTTATTTTTTAGGTTTATGTAAGTAATCTAGTAGGTATTTATTGCTTTAGTAAGTGTAAAAAAAGTTAGATCCCAAATATAGTTCACTAAGGCTGCACGATTTTTTTTATTTCTTACTATGCCATATTTCATGATGCCCAAAAACCACTTTTTCGAACAATATTTTAAAAAATGACTTTTGATTATTCATTATGTAGGCTTAAACAGTAATAAAATGGAAAAGAATGATTTTTAAAGTTAAAAACAAAAAAGAAGTACCGAAAGGGTTAATTTGCGTTGGTCAATTTAAAACAATTAAAAAAGAATTCATATCCAAAAAGTAGTAATTCAACGTATAAAATTTTATTTTCAAAATAATAGTTATCGGCAAGGTAAATGAAAAAAAATCATAAATAAGTTATGAAGCAACGTAAAAAAAATTTCTCAAAATAATAATTATCGGTAACGTAAATAAAAAAAGTCATAAATAAAAGTTATGAAGTAACGTAAATACAAAAAATTAAAAAAAAATAATTATCGAGAATGAAAAAAATATTTATTTTTCATAACAGTTATTATGCAACTCAAAAATATTAATTACATGACAATAGTTATAGGCGACGTAAAAAAATTCTTATTGGGAATAATTATTATCTACTATATAGGGTAGCGTGGTCCGAAACCGACCCCCTAATTGGCAAATGCAATAAAAGTGCTTTCAATTGATATTTTTTCACAAACCAAATTTTTTTTTTTAGAATAAACATTATTCTAGGTTGTAAGTAGCTTGACAAAGTTTTTGGAAACTTTTTTCTTTAAATAACGAGATCATATTCAAAGTTTGCATATTTGTTGTTTTCAAAACTCGTGGTCCGAAACCGACCATCCATGGGGGGGATTCACTTACAACAATAAAATTCATCAAAATTTGATAGCATCTATTCAAGCTTAGGTCATAACGAATTTTAAAACTTACCTTTTGATTTCTCAAAAAACAATAAAGCATTTGTAACTGAAGTTCCGTGTAGGCTCAAAAATTAATTTTATTCCTGTGAAAACACAACTCGTCACATAACCACGAAATAAAATGTGTAATATTGTAACGAAGACAGTCTGTCTCTGTGCAAAGCAACCCTGCCGCTTCGCGCCGTGCTATAATTCAATCTGGCAACGACGGCCGCGATAATAAGTTTTAGTCCAATCTGGCAACGATGGTCGCGATCATCATGGAAACCTTTAGTCCACTCGGGAATGTGTGAGAGCGCAGCGAGTCAGTCTGATTTTAACTAGTGAAGGTGCCACACGGAGCAATTAAGCAAGTAATTAAGTGTAGAGACAGTGAAGTGTAAAAGTGTGAAATAAAGTGATTGTTGGTTTATTTTATTGTCTGCGTTTAAGAAACTGAGTGTGTTTTATTTTCAAATTACGCAATCCAGAGATACGTAACAGCCCACTAGACGTAGTATTCGTAATAATATGATGGCTCGCCGCCTACAACTTGTAAGTGTTGTAAGAGCTTTTAAATGCCCCCACCGACAGCCTTTTAGCCACGCCCTATAATAACAAATCAGCCATGGTATATTTGTCATAGCAATATGGGTATGAAAGGATTCAGCGCGTCATTGCGGCAAAGATAGCCTATAATATAATCGGCCACGCCCACTGAACTAACCAGACATGGGGGTTTTGCATTAAATTCATAGTGCACTATTCTTTTCACTACCACTAAATAAATTTGAGTGGTAGTTGAATTTTTTCCACTAATCACTGAATTTAATGGCAGTGGCAGTGGTAAAAAGTACCACTAAAAAAAAATTAGTGGAAAAAAATGGCACTACCACTAAATAAAGATCAGTGATTAGTGGAAAAAATTCAGCTACCACTAAAATTTATTTAGTGGATAATGGAAAATTTCCCAGCAGACCTCTAGTGGTAGTGGCAGTGGATTTTAGTGCAAAACCCCCATGTCTGATTAATATTAAATGATTCCGTGTTTCATCGATTCTAACATAGGATATATAAGATTGACCGCGCCCACCTGATATGCCTTTTGCCCAGGATCACTATAATAATAAATCAGCCATGATATATTTGTCACAGCAATATGGGTGTCAAAAGATTTAGCGATTCGATAGGGGGAATGGGGTGGGTTTTTGACAAGGGGCGTGGCACCGCCCATACAGCTTAAATTTTCAATATGGAATATCTTCGGAATGAGAAATCGGGCAGCATCAACACGAATTAGCCCACGTAAATTTTTTTTCGATTTTCAAAAAGATTTTTTAGGAGCATACTCTTTGTATGCAAAATAAAAAAACTGCATCATTCGTTTTTTAATCCTGCCCACAGGACGCTCGGAATGTGCTGTTGCCATATGGCAGCGTTGGGTGGGCTAGGGGACTGGTTTACATAAGCAAAACCGCTTTTAGCCTTTGAAAATACAAAAAAAATGTTTTTTTGGTGTTCATTCGAAACGGAAAAATAAGGAAATTTTTTTTTACATTTGTGTTGAGATAACCTAGATAAATATTTTCTAAAGTTTTGTATGATATAACTTGAAGCATGGCAAACAGAGTCCTAAATACAATTTACTACAAGCTATACGTACAATAGACTTGCATATATCTCCTGCGCATCTCCTCTTCTTTTCTATTAGAGGCGGTCTGCTGCCTACTCTTCTGCTACTACCAGCTTGGTAGTCCAGCTGGTGGTGGCGGTAGAACTGGCGGAATGTGACTAGACCTCCTCGTGGTGGCCGCTGGAAACAGCCACCGGGGTACGGTCTTGTATATGCCCTTGGTGGCTGGCTAACTAGTCACTTCCCAATCTCCTATACATCCCTATGCCCAGGTTCCGTCTTATCCCTATCTCCTTTCCTCCCCCTAATCCAGGGTGTTATGCGACCCGTGCCCATTGGATGGTTTGCAGCCAGGGGGTATACCGGCTGTAGTAGTACGGAGCCTACCCGATACCTGTCCACCTCAGGTAGTATTTTGGACTTCCCATGGCATGGGGCTCTGTCATGGGCGACCTTCCCGTCCCCACACTTTGCAATGGCCACCGAAAAGCCTCGTCGGAGTAGGTGGCCGCACGAACCAGATGATGAGCTCTTCTACACTAGCCTCGGATGGTATGGACGTTGGAAAGACTGACGCCATTGATCAGCAATCTGCTGAAAGTTTGCCTAGCGGTTGGAGAGACCGACCGACTAGGAGCAGGGTGAACAGTGAGTGTTCACAAGGTAGTTCGACCACCACGTCAACTTTGGCAGTTGAGGGGGCACTATCGCAGGGTCTACCTGCGCTGGTAGAAGCTACCGAAGCCATCTCTCTGAAGAGAAAGCGGTTAACGACTTCTCAGAAGAAGGGGCTGAGGAAGCTGATGGCGGCAGGTACGCCCTACGAGGAGGCTCTCAAAGCTGTCTTGGCTGAGACAACGAAGGTGGTCGAAGCTGATGGCTGCAGCAGAATCGAAGCGGCGCAACCAGCACCGAAGAGGACGAAGTTTAGTCCGTCCTTTGCTGAAGCTGCTGCAGCGATCAAGGTAGGGATTCTGCCGGACGAATTCCCGGCTGTCCACTTAAACTTGGAGGAGCAGAGGGCGATAGAGGGGGCTATCAAGGAGGAGCTGCGTAAGCTGCCCGTTTATGGCCCTCAAATTCGGTTCCAAGGATGCTCCTTCAAGCCAAGGTGGATAATTGTGAACTGCGCCGATGAGGCATCGAGGAATTGGCTGAGGGGGATAATGTCGAAACCCCAGCTGGCGGAGAAGAAGGTGAAACTGGTGGAGGGTAATGACATTCCCAAGCCCAGCGTAGCCACTGCGTTCTTCCCCGGCTGCTCTCTCCCAGCCGACGATATTCTTCGGATGCTCCATACGCAGAACCGTTCACTACCAACAGGCAACTGGAAGGTACTGAACAGGTCTGTCGCGGCGCAGGGAACAACGTTGACACTGGCCATCGATGATCCCTCGATCCACCAGCGCACAAGCACTGGCGCGGGTAAGCGGGGACCGACCGCCGGCTGGCGGACGGACGCAACCCGTCACACGGACCGACAAAACAGTTGAACGGACCAGTGACAGGACGCCAAGACAGGCATTGGTGGGGCCCGCAAAGCCTACCTCAGCTAAGCCCGTCCGACAGACAAGGTTGACTGGAGTGGCAAATCCGTCCAGACGGCTGGGCCTGTTGGATAAGTCTGCAAATACTCCGGGCAGTATTGAACGGGTGCAGACGAGGGGTAGAGGAGGTAAGCGTGCGGGATCCCACACGAAGGGACCGCAAGCCTAGATGGAGATTGTTCAAATCAATCTCCACAGGGCGGTGGCAGCTTCGGCTGTCTTAACTAGGACCCTGAACACCTTGGGTCCTAGTATAGCCCTGGTGCAGGAACCATGGACCAGCACCAATGGACAGATTCGAGGGCTATCCCAAGCAGGTAAGGTACTATGTTGCCAATCGAACACGAGAGCCAGAGCCTGCATCATATTCAATAATATTTCCTTTTTCCCGTTAACAGATTATGTTACACCGGATCTCTGCGCGGGAAAAATCGTCTGGAACTCCAGGGAGGTCATCATAGCGTCCGCGTACTTCCCTGGGGATGACGAACACTGCCCTCCAAGACTAGCAGAACAGTTAGTTGCCTATGCTAGGGGCAACAATATGGAGCTGATACTTGGCTGTGATGCGAACGCCCATCACACCATGTGGGGCAGCTCCGACGTAAACGCTAGAGGTGAGTCACTTTTCAACTTTATACTCGCTTTAGACTTAAATATATGTAATGTTGGTGACAGTCCTACGTTTGTAACTAGGGTCAGAGAGGAAGTCTTGGATATGACCTTGACAACCTCAATGACAACAAACCTTGTCAGTAATTGGCGGGTATCCGATGAGCCGTCATGCTCAGACCACAGGCAGATCAGGTTCACATTAGGGAATCGGGAGCTTGAAAAGGTGTCATTTAGACCAAAAAGACAGACCGACTGGGGCAGTTACTGCAGCCAGTTGGAACAGCTTATTCCTTCTCGAATATAGAATAGGATAGCTACCATAGACAGATTGGAAAGGGCCTCGACAACGCTCAAGGGATCCATCCTCAATGCCTGTGAAGAAAACTGTCCCCTAAAGACCAAGACCTTTAAGAGGCAGACGCAATGGTGGAGCGGTCACCTTAGCAAGCTAAGGAAGAAAGTAAGGAAACTGTTCAACAGAGCTAAGCGCAATAATGACTGGCAGACCTACTCCCAGACCCTCACTAAATACAATCAAGAGATCAGGAAGGCCAAGAGAGAATCTTTTAGGCGGTTCTGTGAGGACGTATCAGATATGTCCTCCAGTTGCAGGCTACAGAAGATCCTCTCGATGGAAAAATCCTGTCCAATCGGAACTCTAGTGGATGCAGATGGGTCCTCCACAAAAAGTGAGATGGAATCGCTTGCCCTACTCACTAATACACACTTCCCGGGATCGAACATATTGACAGCCGATCCTCTGATTGGCAGTACGGGACAGTCGTATTGTCCAAGTAGGGAAGATTGGAGAACGGCCAAAGCCGTGTGCAATGCGCAAATAGTTAAATGGGCGCTGGAATCATTCGCCCCGTACAAAGCACCGGGAAGAGATGGCATTTTCCCGGCACTCTTGCAGAAGGGAATGAATATACTAGCGCCTATTCTAACAAAGATATACTCATGCAGTCTAGCATATGGATATATTCCAGAGGCCTGGAGAGCAGTAAATGTGATCTATTTGCCAAAACCTGGAAGATCCAACAAAAAGGACCCTAAATCCTTCAGGCCAATAAGCCTAATGCCCTTCGTGCTAAAGGGACTGGAAAAGGTTGTTGACCGCTTCCTGAGGGAAGAAATTCTAACCCGGTGTCCCCTTAGCACGAATCAAGGTATCAGAAAGGTAGATCCACAGAAACGGCCCTATCAGTGCTGGTAGGCAAAATTGAGAAGTCCCTGGAAGTGAAGGAGATCTGCCTGGCAGGTTTCTTAGACATTGAAGGGGCCTTCAACTACACAACCTTCGAAGCGATAGAAACAGCGCTAGAAGAGTTCCAGGTGCCTACCACTCTCATAAGATGGATATCATCAATGCTCGAAAGCAGGGTGATTCGGTTCAGCTTAGGGGGGGTAGAGCTCTCTGCAAAAACAGCAAGGGGGTGTCCCCAAGGAGGAGTCCTATCCCCGCTGCTGTGGTCTGTGGTCGTTGACGGACTAATCCGCTCTCTTACAGAGCAGGGACATGAAGTCATTGCATATGCAGACGACCTAGTAATCGCAGTCAGGGGCAGAGATGGACAAACCGTCTCAGACTTGCTCCAGAACGCGTTGAACACAGTGGAGTGCTGGTGCGTCAGACAGAAACTGTCTGTGAATCCAGATAAGACCATTGTAGTGCCTTTCACTCTTAAAAGGAAATTAAACCTAAGACAGATTAGGATCTTTGGTAAAAAACTTAACTACTCGAAGGAGGTTAAGTACCTAGACAGCTCTAGACAGTAAATTGAACTGGAGACCCCACGTAGATCGCATGCTTACAAGAGAAGTTAATGCTCTCTGGAGCTGCAAGAGGATCTGTGGGAAAAACTGGGGTCTGAGGCCGAAATGGCTTCAGAAGATTTACACCCTAGTAATTCTGCCAACTATCACTTATGGAGCGATAGCCTGGTAGAAGAAAACCACAGAAGTAACAACTGCGACTAAGCTAGATAAACTACAAGGACTAGCGAATACCTGTATAACAGGATGTCTCAGAACCACTCCAACTGCAGCTCTCAATGTTATATTGGGAATGCTACCGCTGGAACTGAATGTGCAGATGGCAGCAACCAATATCACACACAGGCTGATGCATAATGGATCCATACCAAGGGATGCACAGGCAATCGGCCACCGATCTCTGCTGAGGGACAGGAGGCGGGATGGAGGCTTTTGGATGCCTCTGGACCAGATGCCCCAGAAGCACCTCTTCAGAAAAAGTTACGCAACGTATATACCTCACAGGTTGGACTGGGCTGATAAAAAGATCAGTCTCACGTGTGATGACATTGTCTGGTACACCGATGGGTCCAAGACAGAAGAAGGAACAGGGGCAGGAATATTTAGCTCCGGTTTCCAGTCTTCTGTAAGTCTTGGGGACAAAGCCTCGATTTTTCAGGCTGAGGTCTTTGCCATAAATGTGTGTGCCAGGAAATTACTAACACTCAATGTTAGAAAGAAAAGGATAATCATAATGTCAGACAGCCAGGCGGCAATCAAGGCCCTATGCTCGATGACATTTGACTCCAAACTGGTCTGGGAGACAGCAAATGTTCTCCAGGATCTCTCAAGGGAAAACCAAGTGATAATACACTGGATCCCTGCGCACTGTGGGCACGATGGTAATGAGGAAGCGGACAGATTGGCAAAGGAAGGGGCTGCTAGCCGGCCCTACGGACCTGAACCAATCATAGGTGTTAGCAAGTCTCATTACAGACATTGTGTTAAACAGGAATTCATTAATCGAGCAAACCACAAATGGTCGAACACAATGGGGCAACGATGCTCCAAGCTTTTCTTTCCAGCCTACTCGGAAAGGAAATCCAGGTACCTAATTGACCTAAGCAGAAAGGAGCTCAAGGTCATGACGGGGATGCTAAGTGGACACTGTCTGCTAAATATGCATAAGGCGCGTCTGGGACTAACGGACAGCGAACTTTGCAGATTTTGTATGGAAGAAGAAGAGACTTCTATACATATTATAACTGAATGCCCTGCCCTAATACACGCAAGAAAGCGAATATTAGGGAAGGAGGTAATACAGACGAGAGATTTGTCTGAAATGAATCTAAGAAAACTAAAGGAGTTCCTAGATAACATTGGAGGACACGAACTCCTAAAATAACGTAGAGGGACATGACACAATAGTTCACTACTTGGACGCAGTGTCTCGGGCAGGTGTTGTCCGAATCCCAAATCTAATCTAATCTATTAGAATAACGAGGTGATCGATTCTACCGTAGAGGACAGTGCTTTTCACAGATCCAATCGTATCTCCGACGGACTGTTAAAGATTTTTGGCTCATTACCGCAGTGCTTGCAGTAGTAAATAGCAACATCTCGCTTGACCTCCATTAGTGTTTTATCACAGAACAAGGTTAGGTTAGGTAGGGAAGGGTGTGTGCGTCCCAAGGGCAGCACTTCCACTCGGAGGCCAAAATGGCCCATTGTGAATCCCTTCATGGAAGATTCCGGAGCTAACCAGTGGCTCTCAGTTCGGGGCAAACCAGTTCGACCTCTTGATGAAGGAGAGTAGATCCGATATTTCAACTACTGCTGCGCAGGCCAAGTCTACCAGGAACCTTGACCCCAAGGTACGGAGTCGGCGTTCCTGCAGAGCCGGGCAGTGGCACAGGTAGTGTTGGATCGTTTCCACTTCTTCCTCATCTCCACAGCTTCTGCAGACATCACTGGACGAGAGGCACCATTTGACCAGCATAGATCCAATGGCGCAGTGTCCAGTGATGACTCCAACAAGCTGCCTAATAGAGGTTCGACTCAGGGACAGTACATATCGCGTTTTCCTCACGGAAAGGGAAGGCCATATTGCCCGGCAGGTACTGCAATCAGTTCTGCTCCGCCATGAGGACTCGATGTACGTTTTGCTCAACCTGTCAATACGCAAATACAGGGCAGATATCGGAAGGCGCACAGAGTTATCCACTTCGGTGAGAGGCAGGGCGACCCATCATCACAGAACAAACAATATACAGAATGCGCATCTGATGTAAAGAATATTTTCTTTGCGGGTTCCAGCGGTAGGACCCGTTTGGTGATGCGGGGGGAAGCAGTAAAGGGGACGAGAACGCACAGAGCGCGAGAGCGTAAACTGAGAAGCTGTGAGAGCGGTGTATGAAACAGTGACGCACCACACACTGTGGTTGTTCTTGTTGGGCAACAAAGCGGTGTGCCGCTTGCATGTTGGTGGTGGCTCGTGCTTGCTCTCCGCTTGCTTTTTTACAAAGAAGAACAAGAAGTGGACAGGAAAAGTTTGCATAGAAAAATTGATTGAGCGATCGCCAAGGCGCATAAATAAGGTGGTAGCACTACGGAAAAAAACAAAATTCAATGAATTTTATTAGCTCTTCCGGTCTGCTTGTAAAATAGAAGTTGTAAAAAGTACAAATGGCTGCAATGAAAATAAGTATATGTGTAAAAATATTGGAACAACCAAGACGCATTAAGAAAGTAATAATAAGTGGAAAACTATTGCTACAATGTTGTGCTAATTATCAAAGAAAAATAGTTTAATAAGTTCTGGTGCTGCAACTACCTTGAATTTGCCTTGGCGATCGATTTGCCAAATCAACCACAATTTCAATGTGTACGAGCAAAGCCAAGCTGGCTTGCTGCGGAAAGCAACAACATTACGTGTTGTTGTCGAAATGAGAATAAAGCCCAAACCCATCGAATCTATGCGTGTACATCAATTCGCGCTTACTCTCTCGGTTCCCTTTATATTTTCCTCACCTTTTTTGCTTTCCGCCCGCGTCTGAAATGAAATCGCAAAATTATTTCAGATGCGCCTTCTGTATACTGTTTATTCTGTGGTTTTATTTTGACCATCATGTCGATGAAGGAGCCAGATTAGCCACGTAAAAATTCAAAGCCACCCTTTTTTGCCTCGAAAAGCTATGCGAGTTCCTGAAACATTTTAATCAACACCGACCATATATGTTGTACTCGCTTACAACGCATGGATGTGGGGCTGATATTTGCCTATTCAGTTTACTGCATTACAGCAGATGCTGTTGATCTCGGTTCAGCACCGAAACAAATCGACGCTAGACACATCACCGCGTTATCCAACCATTTAGTCAAGAGAATTCCGGTTTCCTTGATATTTACACTTTGATAATAACCTCGTTGTTCTTTGCGTAAATCATTTGTATGGGGAATCGGACCACTCTTAGGAATTCGAATTTCTCGACTTGTCCGGTCGGCCTCGGCTGCTCAGATAAGTAAGCAATGGTATTCCAGTGAAGAATTTGTCGAAATAAAATGCAAACTGGGACTTTTTGTACATCTTCCGTAAAAATTGTCTATCATGCATAGAAGAAGTGTCACGCAAGTGTCGAATTTTTCCTTATATTTTGGATCCGTCTTTGGATTCATATCTAGGTATATTTAATATATTTCAAATATTTGAAATAAAAACAAAAAACTAGAAAACAAAGCAAAATCATTATACTAGAAACCAGTCTCCTAGCCCGCCCAGCGTTGCCATATGTCAACAGGCCCACAAAACTTAAAAAAAATTCCACAAAAAGTAGTTTTTACAGTAGCACACTTATGAGACGTTACTCCCTTCTCCAAACACTAAAAAACAAAACACATTTCATTACGCGATCAAGATAAAAAGTATATATTTTAGACGTACAGTGGACGTCCAGTATAACGAACTGCCTATTTAACGAATTTTCGATTAAACGTACGGCCAAATTTTTTCCATTGATGGTTCTATATTACGAACGAAAGTGAAATTTGCTATTCGAAATAACGAATATTTGTTGTTTTTCACCCTTCGAATTGTTGTTATTTTAGCACTCACATTCTTTACAATAACAATTAACACGGCATTGGTGTGGTGGGGTATACCATACCCCAGAGGTTGTATTTTTGTAAATAGTATGAATATCAGTTTTATGTGGGCACTATCGCTTCGAGTAGCTATTTATAACAGTCCAGCCATATACTTTTGCTATCTAAAAACAACTTGAGTGTGACCATATTTCAGTCAGATCCCGCGTAAGTTCACTGGGGTATGACATACCCCACCCCATTAATAATAATTTTGTGTAAATGATTTTGAATTGAATTGATATTTTCGTTGGTCTAGAACTCATCGATTTATTCAAAACCGTAAGAAAAAATAAGAGGCAATATATACGTCCAAGAAAAGCTCCCAGTTCAGTATTCGCATTTCGTCGCCGTAAAAAACGAGTGTCGTATATTCCATTGGATTTAGTAGGACAAAAAATATCATTATTTTTCTACATCAGCACGATTCTGTAAATCCTTGAGATAAGGCGAAACTGTATCCAAATATCGTCAGCACAGCACACGATGTTCGGTTTGTCCGAGAGAAAACCTTATACGACTTGCGAAAAATGCGCTCATTTTGAGACCCTGTATAAAAACTAAATATGTGAGATTTATTTCTTTAAGAAAGATGGTTTAAAACAAAAAAATTTCGATCGATTTAACGAATTTTTCGATTTAACAAATTGGGGGATAAGATTCGTTATATTGGACGTCCACTGTTCTTACTTTTTCATACCCCGTTTTTTTGCACTCAAAATGTTGTCTTCAATTTGCGATGCACTGTTTTATACAAACAAACACACACTGTCGCCCAAATGATTTTAAGTTAAAGAAGAATCAATTCCGCGTTCAGAATGTGTTTCAAAGTAACGGTATCTATATTCGTTTGTTAGTTATGATCGTTTACAAATATGTCCATCGTGCGTTGCCATATGGCAACACTGCACAGTGATTCGTTCCATAGACAAAATTCGAAAAATTTATGGTCTCAGAATTTCACGATTTTGAAAGAAAAAACTCCAACTAAGAAAACCCCAAAAAATCTATGCAAAACATCAATTAGCGTCTGTGCAAAAGCGACTCAAAGTTGAAACTTTTTTCTCAAAAAAATTTAAACTCTAAATTTTCTGTTTTTTAGTCTATTGAGTACAAAAAATTGTAAAAATAAATGGTTACCAATAAGTTGCTAACAATTTCAATATAGAATAAGAAATGATGTTGCCATTTTCGCTTTTGATGTTTCCTCAAAATTTGCCAAGCTGGGGCTTTTACTTCAGTTTTAAATACAAAATATTTTTCTAAATTAAAAATCTGAAAATTGGCAAAACTTAGAGGAAAATATCTAAAAAGTATGTGAAAATATGTTCCTGGATTTTTTTTATTTTAAGAAGCATTCTTTCTTTGTCGGATAATGTAATTATATCCTCCGATATCTTCCGATCTCAGAAAATAATTCAATTTGAAAAGTGGTCTAAACACGTATTTTTCGACAAAATTTATTTTATTTATGCCTAAAAGTATGCAATCAGCACGAAAAATGATAAAATCTGCAAAAATGCAAAACATACATCTATAATTATCGTTTTTATTGCAAAACCAGAGTGTTTTGAGACACTTTCTGTTACTCTTTGGGATAATCAATGTTGACGTTACCGATTAAATGTAAAATCTGAAAATTCTAGCCGACACACTTGGTGCTATAGCTCTCCAAAAATGATGAAATTTTAAAATTTAAGTGTCAGGCATTGCCAAACTACAACAGTTTAAGAAAACCCAAATAGAGATTTCAATTCAGCAGACCATGTTTAACTAGTATACCAAATTTTATGAAGAACGGACCACTCCTTCTAATTTTGTCCCGCGGTTGTATGGAGTCGAATCACTGTGCACTGGGCTGATTCGGGTTAAAATTTGGTGCGGGGCCACCATTTAGATGTGCTGGTAAAACTTTGTGAGCGTTGGACAAGGGGCGTGGCACTTTTTAAGCAAATCAAATGTTTTGAATAACTTTGGAACTACAAATCACACAGTTAAGAGATTTGACACAAACTTACGATTAAGATGTGCCCCTCGACATTGGGAATGGGACGGGTATCGGACGGGGGGCCTGGCACTGCCCATACAACCCAAGTTTTAATATGAAATATCTTCGGAATTATAAGTCGGCCAGCATTGAAATTTGATATAGCGTCATGGCTTAGACGTGTCGTTCAAGTGGTTAAATTGTATGGGCGTTGGACAAGGGGCGTGGCTCTTTTTAAGCGACCCTATTGTTTTCATTACGGCAGCCGCCGTAGCTCAGTTGGTTAGTGCGCGGTCCAACGAGTCGCATGCAGAGCGACGCAAGATCGAATACTGCATGTAGTAACACCTAAAAAAAATAACGGGAAACTCGTTTTCTCTTTCGGTGGCTGTCCTCTCAGCTGGAAATGGCAAACCTCTGAGAGTAAAAATTGCCTATGAAAAAGCTCCCAACCTGCCGTTCGGAACCGGCATAAAACTGTAGGTCCCTTCCACCCGCGTACAAAATTCACACGCACAACACGGGTGGTTGCGGGAAGCTAGGCCTTAGTCTCGCGTAAGCGGGCTGTCGTGCCAATCAATTAAATTAAAAAATTGTTTTCAATAACTTTGGAACTGCAAATCACACATATTTGGCACATACTTACGATTTCGACGTGCCCTTCGACAGGGAGAGTAGGGTGGGTATTGGACGAGGGGCATGTCACCGCCCATAGAACCCAAATTTTTAATGTGGAATATCTTCGGAAAAATAAGTTGGAAAGCTTTGAAGTTTTGTATACCATCGTCCCATAGATGAGTCACTACTGGCAAAATTTTATGGGCGTTGACAAGGGACGCGGTATATTTTTTGCGACTGAAATTTTCCGCGTAATTTTGTAACTGAAAGTCGCATATAAATGAAACCGGGTCACCCCCTTCGACCGGAGGAATGTATTGGGCATTACATAAAAGAGGCGTGGCATGGCCCATAGAGTGTAGTATGAAGAAACTTGATTTATTTAGCTCATTGACTTCAAGCTTGCGTGCAAAGCCGCAAGGCCCTACTAGTAAAACAATAACACAGGGCAACAAATTTCGACTTTTGGTCGGCTTTTCTGGGTTTGACATCAGTTCTAGGGTAATTGGGTACCGCTGATTTCGAATCCGCAAACCGTTTTTAAAACTTAGTTTCCGTTTTCGCAGAAAATGGGCGTGTCACTTTTTCGGATTTTCCCTGACTTTTTGCACGTTTTCGATTGTAATTTCTAAATCAACAAACCGGTTGACATGGTTTTCTCTTCGTGGCATTTGCAACATCTCACGGCTTCTTTTCCAATATCATTTATTTTTATAAGTTTTAAAATTCCGCGGTAATTGGACCTCAAAGTCGGAAAATATGGAATTTCAAGGCGTTTTCTTGGATGGTCAAAAACATGCACATTTTTCTTAAATCTATTAATGAGTTAGGTGTTAAATGAAAGCGGAAACATCAAATAATACAACACAGACAATTTATTTGGCGTGGTTCCCATTCTTATCGAAATAATAGGAAAAATGTGCCATCGTGATTTTCATCAATTTTCACACTTTTTCCTTAAAAAAATTAGAGCCTCAAAATATGCACAGATTTTTATTTTTTTTTAATAAACAACAGTTTTTTGGTTTGTTGCTTTGCTTATACTTCAGACCAGCACACAAAAAGTATGCCTGTTTTTATGACGACAGTTTTCAATTTGAGCTAAATTGGTAAGCAAACACAATAAATTTACTTTGCTTAAGAAATTTCAAGGAAAAGGGGAAGATTTTGAAAGAGATTTATAAATATTTAATGTTTACATCTAAACATGTAATCTATATAGTATAGGGTGTTTTTTTTAGAGGTATAGAACTTCGAATTGAAATAAAACACAAGAAAATCGTTTTAATGTCCATCAATTTGGCTTTATTGGAAGCATAATTTTATGCCATTAATGTTTAAATATGATTTCGGGCATGTGGCCGCCGCGGCTGGCTCGAATAAAGCCAATTCTACAGGTCCAATTTTTAAAGTTGATGGACAAAGCTCCAATTGCTGTGCACGGTGGCGAATCGATTCATTCGGGTCCTCTTCAACATTTTGCTCTACAGCGGCAATTGTTTCTTCGGTGCGCACTGTTCGACGTCTCTGCGGATGCGTATTATCACATAGAGGAAACGTAGTGCGAAAACGACCCATGGTTAACCGATGGATGGACCGATTTTGCTCTGATGGACGATTATGTCGACCATAAAATGGACGGAGCTTGCGGTAAACTTCGCGAACTGAACCATTATTTTCGAAATAAATTTGCACGATTTGCAAGCGTTGTTCTTTTGTCAACCTGTTCATGATGAAATGGCAAACCAAACTGAACATAAATGACATTAGAGTTGCCAGATTTGACCATAAAATGCCAGTTTTATCTCTATTCGAAAAACAAACCTCTAAAAAAAACACCCCATATATAATGAATGTTTATTTGTTTGTTCATTTGTTCGTTTGTTTGTTTGTTCATTCATTCTTTTGTTCATTTGTTCTTTTGTTCGCTTGTTCATTTGTTCGTTTATTCGTTTGTTCTTTTGCTTGAGTGTTTGTTGGTCACAAGAATTTTGTCTTATCATAATAACAGTAACTATTCTTTTACAATATAAAACTAGCAATTACAGCAGCTTTATAATATAGTTTGTCTTTGAATCGCGTACTTTGTGAGGACTGAAACCCGATTAATTTATTTTCCCCTTTTCCTTGAAATTTCTTAAGGCAGGTTCTCACCTTGTGGGGGGGAAAAAACGATTTTTTTTTTACCTTATCGTATGTTATAGATATATGTTCCAAAAATGTGCTCCAGAAATTTCAGATCAAAATCTGAAAAATTACAAAAGTTACAGGCCGTTACATTGAGCAGTGTCGAGCACCGGCCGAGCGCGCTTTAAACTTTAAACGCGTTTTTCTGATAACCACATTTTCGGACCTAACGGAAGTGATTGAAGGCGCTGGAATGAACCAATCGTCACCAAATTTTTGTTAAATGTTCCTAGGGTTTTTTCTAATAAACGAACCACGATCAGCCAAAAATATTGAAAATTGTTTATTTAAAAAAATAATAAGTGAACAAAAAAAATGCGAAAATCGTAATTTTTTTTCAAAACCTCATAACTTTTGTAATTTTGATTTTTTTTCATGATCTTGGTTCATTCAATAGATAATACGGTACACATTAAGAATGTGTTCGATTTTTATGTTTCAGATCACGGGTTTTGACGGAATCACTTCCGGTAGCGGTTGCGACATGCCGCCACTGATGGACGCCCCCCCCTTTTTTGATTCATTCAATTTAAAAAATTGTATTCTCTAAATAAATGTGTGTCCACATCCAGAAAAACGTTTCAACGTTGTATCTTTAAGCGTTTTCTCAAAAAAAAATTCCTAAAAAAAGTGCACTTTTTCGGATCCACAAGGTGAGAACCTGCCTTAAGCAAAGTAAGTTTATTGTTTTTGCTTACCAATTTAGCTCAAATTGAAAACTGTCGTCATAAAAACAGGCATACTTTTTGTGTGCTGGTCTGAAGTATAAGCAAAGCAACAAACCAAAAAACTGTTGTTTATTAAAAAAAATAAAAATAAAAATCTGTGCATATTTTGAGGCTTTATTTTTTTTAAGGAAAAAGTGTGAAAAATGATGAAAATCACGATGGCACATTTTTCCTATTATTTCGATAAGAATGGGAACCACGCCAAATAAATTGTCTGTGTTGTATTATTTGATGTTTCCGCTTTCATTTAACACCTAACTCATTAATAGATTTAAGAAAAATGTGCATGTTTTTGACCATCCAAGAAAACGCCTTGAAATTCCATATTTTCCGACTTTGAGGTCCAATTACCGCGGAATTTTAAAACTTATAAAAATAAATGATATTGGAAAAGAAGCCGTGAGATGTTGCAAATGCCACGAAGAGAAAACCATGTCAACCGGTTTGTTGATTTAGAAATTACAATCGAAAACGTGCAAAAAGTCAGGGAAAATCCGAAAAAGTGACACGCCCATTTTTTGCGAAAACGGAAACTAAGTTTTAAAAACGGTTTGCGGATTCGAAATCAGCGGTACCCAATTACCCTAGAACTGATGTCAAACCCAGAAAAGCCATTTTACTGTTGATCAGTGTAATTTTAGAAATTCCTTAAATTAGGGCAATTTTTTTATTCCCAAAAATATGGATAAAAATTATTTTAGGTCTCTGCAAAAAACTATACAATTCACTTTAAAAAATATAATTGAATTCAAAAAATAAAATTTTAAGAGTTTGTTTTAGACATAAAAAGCGTTTGATTGCTTAAAGCGTGCTAATTGCTTGACCACCCACTGTGGTTGTATGAGCAGTGCAGACATTATTCATTGTGTGCAATTTGAAAAGGAATAGCAGAAAAATGCAAAACTATGGAAAAGTGGCAACAAAACTGAAATACTATGTAAGCAACAGCCCAGTAGGAAATCCAACGATGAATTAATGCATTACGGAATGCTTATTTTTCGTTGTGGAGTACTCCATATTTCCCTTACGAATTCCCATAACTTTCTTAAAGAAATGGCCGCCTGACGTAAGCATTATTTCGTAAAGTATAAAGAGAATCACATATGCTTACCTTCTCACTTACTTTTGTAAATAGAAAGGAATGCAAAGAAAATGCTCGGAATACTTCGCGCTTGCATTCCAAATACTGTTTACTGTTTCGTATAGTAAGGTAATGCGAAAGTGAGCGCATACCCAACATGCTTTACTTATTGATGAAAAAGTAAACATCTCTCCGAAGACATTCCCATTCCAAATGTACTTTACTAAGTAATGTAGCGATATGAATGAAAACGTAAGGAACCGTAATTACTGACCTATTCCGTTTATGCCTTACTCGCTACTTACGATGGAAGGTTTATTTGGAAATTTTATTATTGCCTGCGACAATTTGACTTGTGAGTTTCTTGTAATTCTCAACTGCTTTATGTGGATAGCGATGGAAATAGATGAGTGTTCAAACAGCCCGCGCAGGATTCGAACCAGGGCCTCTGGCATGAAAAACCAGCACTCTACCCTCTAGACTATCGAATCCAACCCGCTACTCTTGTTCATTTACTGTTTTCTTCCAAAGTCGGAGCTACTCGGAACATACCTTACTAATACCTTACTTTTGGTAGCTTATATCTTTTTTTAATTTTCATACATACTTTGCTTGACTTTGTAAGCTTTAAATTGAAGTATTTATAACTCTGCTTACGAATGCCTTACCGGGTAAGCATTTGTCTTCGTTCGGACGTCGCGACGTCGTGTTTTTAAATTTTTCATGCATACTTTGCCTTACTTACTTTGTAAGCTTAAAATTGTTATTCTAAAATGCGCTCAATTTTTAAAACAATAAAATTTCAAAGTCCTTTTAAAAAAAATCCTGACGTCAGAGAGAAAAACTAAAAACGCAGTTTTACTACGTTTGGCCCCTAGTTTTGCGAGTATACCGATTTTTTCGTGTGTAAAATTTGTTGTCGCACGGTGTAATATGTGCAAACACATACCCAGTCGGAAAGTTGGTAAGGTGATTCCAAAGTAATGCATGATTTATGCCTTATTTCGTAAGCTGAAAACAGAACCTTACAGAAGTAAGGTATTCGTAAGCGAAGTTATGGTTTGGCCCCTAGTTTTGCGAGTATACCGATTTGTTCGTATGTTTTGAAACTTTTTGATTTCTGTCGCAGGGTGTTACACATCAACACCAGTAAATATGCCGTCGAAATTGCGCAAAAATAAGGAGGGAACCAAGCATGTGAAAGCAGCCACGAGTAGCAGCCGCGCCGCGTCTCATGTGGCTGTCCGGGGACGGACGGGCGGGCGGCAGCGCGTGGTTGGAGTGGGTCGAAATTTCCATATAGCACCATATAGCGCTTTCCCGTTGCTTACACCCTTTACGCCACAGCGCGCCAGCTACGTCTTGGCCGTGGTCGACGTCGCGTTGTCCTTACTTCAAGCCGCAGGGCTCAGCTGCGTAACAATGTTTTCGGCAACTGCTAGATGTGCGAGGAGCAAATGTGGGTTGGAGTGGGAGTGGGTGTAAAACGCCGGCCCCCAAAAGGTAAAACAAAAAAATTTTAAGAAAAGGAAATTGAGCGAAATGCTTCTTGCTCGGCTGCTGCTGCAGCTTTTTCCTCGTTACATTTACATTTGCTATGTGTAAAAGCAACGATACAATCGGTTTGGAACTGGGGACAGGACGGTAAAGTCCTGCACAGTAAAAAAATTATTTGAAACATTTGTGTCCTCAAAATATGTTAAAAAACATAGCATTAATTAAAGCATTGAGTATTAAATATTAACAAAAAACAAAAAAATAAACAACAACAAAAGAAAATTAGAAATGAGAAAGTAAAATCATATACATATACACTAGCTGGGCCCCGCGGCTTCGTACGCAAGCTCTATTGTTTCACCCGATAAAATTGTTGAACGCATTGTTGACCTCGTCAGATTTTGATAAAAAAAAAAAAACATATGTCTATTATCTTCGATGTCAAGTGTTTCTAAAAACTGTGAAGTCAAAAGGCCCTTTTAATAATGAGTTTTCACATTTACTCTAATCAAATTCTTTACCCTTAGTTTACCACGGTAGATTTCGATTTGCAAAAATATGAAAAGCACATTTTAATTATTTCCCGATTGAAGTGCTTTTTGTCTAAGTTTGAAGTCAAAAGGACCAATACATCGTGTTTCTCTGTACAAACTGTTAACCCATTGTTGACCCCGTTAGATTTACATTTTCAAAAAAGTGAAAAACAAGTGTCAAATTATTTCTCACTAAGAATACTTTCACAAAGTTTGAAGTCAGTGAGCCCATTAATTCATGTTTTTTTACAGTTTCGCCATACAAACTTTTAACCGGTCGTTGACCCCGCCCGATTTTAATATTCGGAAAAAATGAAAAACACGTATCGAGTTATTTTACATTTGAAGTACTTTCACCAAGTTTGAAGTCAAAAGGCTAAAACAAATTGTTTCTCCATACATACTTTTAACCCGTCGTTGATCCAGTTAGATTTAGATTTTGAAAATAATGAGAAACGCGTGTATAATTTGTTTTTATTTCAAGTATTTTTACAATTTTTGAAGTCAATAGGCCTATCGGTTCATATTTTTTTCGAGTCTACCCTTAAACAAATCTTAACCCATTATTGGTCCAGTTAAATTTTGATTTTCGAAAAATTATAAAACACGTGTCGAATTATTTTTGGTTTAGAGTATTTTCAGGAAGTTCGAAATCAATAAGTCTCTTAAATCACATACAACTCCTTAAAACATGTTTTGCCCCTTTACACCCCGAATTTCGAAAAATCCCGTCTTAGCGGAGGTTCATTTTTCAAGATGTAGAATAGAATAGAATAGAATTGATAAGGGGTATATTGCACTGAGACCAGGATTGATCTATTGTGCCCCCTACAATTGTTAGAGTACATCCCCTAAACCTTCCGCCCTAATGAAACTTAGTAACTCGCGGGGGTTTAGGTGCTTTCAAGATGTATCTACAGTTCAAATTTCATGTTTGTAGCTTCAGCGGCTTGGTCTGAGCGATGATAAATCAATCAATCAATCAGTCAGTTAGGGCAAACAATCTATGTATATAAAAATGGAGGCGGCACCACGCCCTCTTGTCCAATGCTCACAACTTTCTTCTAGTCGAATTGTGCTACTAAGTGGAAAGTTCGTACCAAGATTCACTGATGTGTGTGTACTGCATAACTGTTGGATCATAAAAAATGTGCCACGCCTCTTGACCAACGCCGAGTAGAATGATACATCTATGAAACGACGGTACACCAAATTTCAATGCTGTTCGGCTTACAACTCCGAAGCTATTCCATTTAAAAGATTTGAGTTGTATGGGCGGTGCCACACCCCTTTGTTCAATACCCACCTCATTCCCTCTGTTGAAGGACATGATTAAATAGTAAGTTTGTACCAAATGACTTATGGTTCCAAAGTTATTGTCTAAAAATGTATTCTTGTGGTGCGACGCCCCGTTTTCCTGACTTATCTTTTTTCCTAAACCTTCACGTAACAATTTTAAACAAACCCGCCGAAGGAAGTATCCAAGTAGATCCAGTCGTTTTCAAGTTTTAAGCAGCCGAACGGACCACGATTCATTTTTACATATATATAATATATTGTTACGAATACTAAGTCCAGTGGGCTGTCACGTATCTCTGGATTGTGTGATTTGAAAATAAAACACAGTCAGTTTCCTAAATGCAGACAATAAAATACACCAACAGTCACTTTATTATTCACAGTTTACACTTTACTGTTCGTACACTTAAGTATTTGCTTAATTATTCCGTGTGGCAACTTCACTTGTCAAAACCAGACTGACTCGCTGCACCGCATCTGGCCACCTTTTATACTCTGTCCGGCCGTCGCGCAGATCGTTCTCGCACGTTGCCAGATTGGACTAGAAGTTTCCCTGATGACCGCGACCATCGTTGCCAGGTTGGACTAAAAGTTACTATCGCGGCCGTCGTTGCCAGATTGGGTTATGGCACGGCACGTAGCGGCAGGGTTGCTTTGCACCGCGACAGACTGGCTCATCGTTACACTGCCCACCACTTAGACTTGTTCGTCCCGAACAAGTGCCGAGGCTCCGCTGTGATGAGGCGCCAGGCGCTCCAAATGGACTACCTTCAGCTTAGCGCCTCTATTGTTGCAACGTTGAATCCGGTATACCACGTCGTTAATCCTAGTCACGACTTCGTAAGGTCCTTCCCATGACGCTTGAAGTTTTGGAGACAAACCTTTCCTCCGCTGCGGGTTGTAGAGCATTACCAAATCGCCTTCTTGGAACCCTGCTGAGTTGGCCCGTAGATCGTATCTGGCTTTCGCCTTATCGCTGACCAGTTTGGTGCGGCTCCTTATAAACTGGTGAATTTCCTCTAGTTCCGCCCGCTTATTGGCCACGTTGTCCGTCTTAGCGCCTCCTGTCGTGCTGACTACCCCGAACTTCAAGTCAGCGGGTAACCGCAACTCTGTGCCGAACACTGCTCGGGCTGGAGTGAGTGATGTCCTGTCGTGCGGGGCTGACCTATACGCCATCAGGAACAGGGGGATATGCGTGTCCCAATCCTTTTGATTCCTGCCTACCACTTTCCGCAGGTATTCCTCCAGTGTCCGGTTAAAGCGTTCCACCATGCCGTCGGACTGTGGGTGCAAAGGAGTGGTACGCGTTTTCTTTATCCCCAGCAGCCCACACACTTCCTTGAATACCGCAGACTCGAAATTCCGGCCTTGATCTGAGTGCAACTCCAACGGAACTCCGAACCGGGCTACCCAGTTGTTTACCAGCTTTTCCGAGATCGTGGTGGCCTCCTGGTTAGGAATAGGGTACACTTCGGGCCATTTGCTGAAGTAATCCATTACGACCAGCACATATTTGTTGCCTTGAGTGCTAGTTGGGAATGGGCCGGCGACGTCCATAGCAATCCGCTCGAAGGGCGATCCCACGTTGTACTGCTGCATGCGGCCTCGAGATTTTCTTGTCGGCCCTTTCGCGGCTGAACATCGGTCGCAGCTCTTAATCCACTCGGCTACAGACTCCTGACATCCTACCCAGTAGAATCGTCTTTTTATTTTGGCGACGGTTTTGGTGATGCCTAGGTGCCCTCCACTGGAGTCGTTATGGTATGCCTCGATGACCTCGTTGATTCTGCTTTTCGGCACTACCATTAGGGGGTTGCTGGTACGACCATCCGCGCTCTCCCATTCGCGGTACAGGCAGCCTTCCTTCAGCCGCAAACTTTTCCACTGTGCCCAGTAAGCCTTAGCGATCGGGCTTTCACCGGCCATCTCCTGCCAGTCTGGACGTGCGCCTTGCTCCTTGCCTTCAACGATTTTGGCAAGATCCGCATCCTCACGCTGGTCGTTTCGTAGCCTTTCCGCAGACCACTCTTCCTCTGGCATAACGCTTATCGACCGAACATCCACAATTTGTCCTTCGCTTTCGGCTCGCGAGTTATGCCTGCACTCGGTTTTGCACGAATGGTGTGGCAGAGCGGCAGCCCTTCTTGGCGACATCTGTTGTCCGGAACGCTTTTCTCGCAGATGGCAGTCTCGTGATATGTGGCCTTGCTTGCCACATCGCCAGCAACTAACTCTAGATGACACTGCCCGCAGCCCCGCTGGTGCCCCCGAGCTCACGGTCTGGTTTTGGGTGACACGTCCAGATTGGGCTCGACGCTTTTCCGCAGATGAATGTCGAAGACTTCCTCCCCAGGCTGCCTCATACGTCATCGCGCTGGCCACCGTCTCCTTAAATGTCGGCTTGCCCATCATCAACGCACTCCGACGTGTCTCTGGGTCATGAAGACCTTCAATAAATGACTCAATCTTCATCCCCTCGAGGTTATCAGCGCCGAATTTCGGGTAGCACAACTGTACGAGCCGCTCAATGTCCGCTGCATATGTCTGCAGCGCCTCGTTGGCCCTTTGTCTACGGCTCTTCAGCTAGCCATAATACAGCATTTTGTTGTGCTCGTCGCTGTATCTGGCTGCCAGCGCCCTTATGACGGTGTCGTAATCACCTCTTAAACATTCTGGAACTGATTTGATTACCTCAGCCGCAGGACCTTTCAGAGCCAGTATCAGTCTCCGACCTTTCCTAACATCGGTCCACTGACTCTCCAAAGCAGCCATCTCGAATTGTAGTTTGAATGTGTCAAACGACGTAGTACCATCATAAGTAGGCACTTCTATGGCGAAACTTTCCTCAACTGACTGCACCCTTGCTCGAAGCTGTACCTCTCGAAGCCGTTCGTCTATCTTTCTGTGCATCGAATCTTCCAGACTGTCAACTCGTTTGTTCAAGGACTCATCCAGGTTGTCAACTCGTCTATTCAGGGATTCACCCATTTCGTCAACTCGTTTGTCCCAATCGTCTATTCGCGTCTCGAGATGCTCAACTTTCACATTCAGGCTATTGGAAATTTCCTCCACCTTCTGCTCTATGCGCGCAGAATTTTCCGCCATTTCTCGATTTGCAGTCTCGACTCTTGCCGAAATTTCGAGATTCGTAGTTTCCAGCTTCGCTGACATTTCTCGATTTGCTGTCTCGACTTTTGCCGAAATTTCGAGATTCGTAGTTTCCAGTTTCGCTGCCATCCGCGCCGACATCTCACGATTTTCACGATTTGCAGTCTCCATTTGCGCCGACATGCCTTTGAGTGCAGCCATTAGTTGGCTCATGTCCAACGCTTGTATTGGTGCAGCCGCTGTACTCTGTAGCGAAGCAGCACCAGCAGGCGACTCCTCCACCTTGGCCGACGCCTCCAGTTCTTGTCCAGTGTCGAATTATTTTTGGTTTAGAGTATTTTCAGGAAGTTCGAAATCAATAAGTCTCTTAAATCACATACAACTCCTTAAAACATGTTTTGCCCCTTTACACCCCGAATTTCGAAAAATCCCGTCTTAGCGGAGGTTCATTTTTCAAGATGTAGAATAGAATAGAATAGAATTGATAAGGGGTATATTGCACTGAGACCAGGATTGATCTATTGTGCTCCCTACAATTGTTAGAGTACATCCCCTAAACCTTCCGCCCTAATGAAACTTAGTAACTCGCGGGGGTTTAGGTGCTTTCAAGATGTATCTACAGTTCAAATTTCATGTTTGTAGCTTCAGCGGCTTGGTCTGAGCGATGATAAATCAATCAATCAATCAGTCAGTTAGGGCAAACAATCTATGTATATAAAAATGGAGGCGGTACCACGCCCTCTTGTCCAGTGCTCACAACTTTCTTCTAGTCGAATTGTGCTACTAAGTGGAAAGTTCGTACCAAGATTCACTGATGTGTGTGTACTGCATAACTGTTGGATCATAAAAAATGTGCCACGCCTCTTGACCAACGCCGAGTAGAATGACACATCTATGAAACGACGGTACACCAAATTTCAATGCTGTTCGGCTTACAACTCCGAAGCTATTCCATTTAAAAGATTTGAGTTGTATGGGCGGTGCCACACCCCTTTGTTCAATACCCACCTCATTCCCTCTGTTGAAGGACATGATTAAATAGTAAGTTTGTACCAAATGACTTATGGTTCCAAAGTTATTGTCTAAAAATGTATTCTTGTGGTGCGACGCCCCGTTTTCCTGACTTATCTTTTTTCCTAAACCTTCACGTAACAATTTTAAACAAACCGCCGAAGGAAGTATCCAAGTAGATCCAGTCGTTTTCAAGTTTTAAGCAGCCGAACGGACCACGATTCATTTTTACATATATATAATATATTGTTACGAATACTAAGTCCAGTGGGCTGTCACGTATCTCTGGATTGTGTGATTTGAAAATAAAACACAGTCAGTTTCCTAAATGCAGACAATAAAATACACCAACAGTCACTTTATTATTCACAGTTTACACTTTACTGTTCGTACACTTAAGTATTTGCTTAATTATTCCGTGTGGCAACTTCACTTGTCAAAACCAGACTGACTCGCTGCACCGCATCTGGCCACCTTTTATACTCTGTCCGGCCGTCGCGCAGATCGTTCTCGCACGTTGCCAGATTGGACTAGAAGTTTCCCTGATGACCGCGACCATCGTTGCCAGGTTGGACTAAAAGTTACTATCGCGGCCGTCGTTGCCAGATTGGGTTATGGCACGGCACGTAGCGGCAGGGTTGCTTTGCACCGCGACAGACTGGCTCATCGTTACACTGCCCACCACTTAGACTTGTTCGTCCCGAACAAGTGCCGAGGCTCCGCTGTGATGAGGCGCCAGGCGCTCCAAATGGACTACCTTCAGCTTAGCGCCTCTATTGTTGCAACGTTGAATCCGGTATACCACGTCGTTAATCCTAGTCACGACTTCGTAAGGTCCTTCCCATGACGCTTGAAGTTTTGGAGACAAACCTTTCCTCCGCTGCGGGTTGTAGAGCATTACCAAATCGCCTTCTTGGAACCCTGCTGAGTTGGCCCGTAGATCGTATCTGGCTTTCGCCTTATCGCTGACCAGTTTGGTGCGGCTCCTTATAAACTGGTGAATTTCCTCTAGTTCCGCCCGCTTATTGGCCACGTTGTCCGTCTTAGCGCCTCCTGTCGTGCTGACTACCCCGAACTTCAAGTCAGCGGGTAACCGCAACTCTGTGCCGAACACTGCTCGGGCTGGAGTGAGTGATGTCCTGTCGTGCGGGGCTGACCTATACGCCATCAGGAACAGGGGGATATGCGTGTCCCAATCCTTTTGATTCCTGCCTACCACTTTCCGCAGGTATTCCTCCAGTGTCCGGTTAAAGCGTTCCACCATGCCGTCGGACTGTGGGTGCAAAGGAGTGGTACGCGTTTTCTTTATCCCCAGCAGCCCACACACTTCCTTGAATACCGCAGACTCGAAATTCCGGCCTTGATCTGAGTGCAACTCCAACGGAACTCCGAACCGGGCTACCCAGTTGTTTACCAGCTTTTCCGAGATCGTGGTGGCCTCCTGGTTAGGAATAGGGTACACTTCGGGCCATTTGCTGAAGTAATCCATTACGACCAGCACATATTTGTTGCCTTGAGTGCTAGTTGGGAATGGGCCGGCGACGTCCATAGCAATCCGCTCGAAGGGCGATCCCACGTTGTACTGCTGCATGCGGCCTCGAGATTTTCTTGTCGGCCCTTTCGCGGCTGAACATCGGTCGCAGCTCTTAATCCACTCGGCTACAGACTCCTGACATCCTACCCAGTAGAATCGTCTTTTTATTTTGGCGACGGTTTTGGTGATGCCTAGGTGCCCTCCACTGGAGTCGTTATGGTATGCCTCGATGACCTCGTTGATTCTGCTTTTCGGCACTACCATTAGGGGGTTGCTGGTACGACCATCCGCGCTCTCCCATTCGCGGTACAGGCAGCCTTCCTTCAGCCGCAAACTTTTCCACTGTGCCCAGTAAGCCTTAGCGATCGGGCTTTCACCGGCCATCTCCTGCCAGTCTGGACGTGCGCCTTGCTCCTTGCCTTCAACGATTTTGGCAAGATCCGCATCCTCACGCTGGTCGTTTCGTAGCCTTTCCGCAGACCACTCTTCCTCTTGCATAACGCTTATCGACCGAACATCCACAATTTGTCCTTCGCTTTCGGCTCGCGAGTTATGCCTGCACTCGGTTTTGCACGAATGGTGTGGCAGAGCGGCAGCCCTTCTTGGCGACATCTGTTGTCCGGAACGCTTTTCTCGCAGATGGCAGTCTCGTGATATGTGGCCTTGCTTGCCACATCGCCAGCAACTAACTCTAGATGACACTGCCCGCAGCCCCGCTGGTGCCTCCGAGCTCACGGTCTGGTTTTGGGTGACACGTCCAGATTGGGCTCGACGCTTTTCCGCAGATGAATGTCGAAGACTTCCTCCCCAGGCTGCCTCATACGTCATCGCGCTGGCCACCGTCTCCTTAAATGTCGGCTTGCCCATCATCAACGCACTCCGACGTGTCTCTGGGTCATGAAGACCTTCAATAAATGACTCAATCTTCATCCTCTCGAGGTTATCAGCGCCGAATTTCGGGTAGCACAACTGTACGAGCCGCTCAATGTCCGCTGCATATGTCTGCAGCGCCTCGTTGGCCCTTTGTCTACGGCTCTTCAGCTAGCCATAATACAGCATTTTGTTGTGCTCGTCGCTGTATCTGGCTGCCAGCGCCCTTATGACGGTGTCGTAATCACCTCTTAAACATTCTGGAACTGATTTGATTACCTCAGCCGCAGGACCTTTCAGAGCCAGTATCAGTCTCCGACCTTTCCTAACATCGGTCCACTGACTCTCCAAAGCAGCCATCTCGAATTGTAGTTTGAATGTGTCAAACGACGTAGTACCATCATAAGTAGGCACTTCTATGGCGAAACTTTCCTCAACTGACTGCACCCTTGCTCGAAGCTGTACCTCTCGAAGCCGTTCGCCTATCTTTCTGTGCATCGAATCTTCCAGACTGTCAACTCGTTTGTTCAAGGACTCATCCAGGTTGTCAACTCGTCTATTCAGGGATTCACCCATTTCGTCAACTCGTTTGTCCCAATCGTCTATTCGCGTCTCGAGATGCTCAACTTTCACATTCAGGCTATTGGAAATTTCCTCCACCTTCTGCTCTATGCGCGCAGAATTTTCCGCCATTTCTCGATTTGCAGTCTCGACTCTTGCCGAAATTTCGAGATTCGTAGTTTCCAGCTTCGCTGACATTTCTCGATTTGCTGTCTCGACTTTTGCCGAAATTTCGAGATTCGTAGTTTCCAGTTTCGCTGCCATCCGCGCCGACATCTCACGATTTTCACGATTTGCAGTCTCCATTTGCGCCGACATGCCTTTGAGTGCAGCCATTAGTTGGCTCATGTCCAACGCTTGTATTGGTGCAGCCGCTGTACTCTGTAGCGAAGCAGCACCAGCAGGCGACTCCTCCACCTTGGCCGACGCCTCCAGTTCTTGCACAGTTCGTGCACAGTCCAATCGACGCCTCGTGCCTCACATGCTTCTCGCAAGCGCAACTGCAATTCCATCTTTCCGCCAGCAGTCGGCAAATTCCAGGCAGCCAGCTCCTTCTTCAGCTGGTCTACCTTCAGCAGCTCGAGTTTAACCATGTCCGTACTTTTATAATTTTATTTATTTAGTTATTTTCAATTTTCCACAATCCCACTTCTGACACCAAATGTTACGAATACGTCCAGTGGGCTGTCACGTATCTCTGGATTGTGTGATTTGAAAATAAAACACAGTCAGTTTCCTAAATGCAGACAATAAAATACACCAACAGTCACTTTATTATTCACAGTTTACACTTTACTGTTCGTACACTTAAGTATTTGCTTAATTATTCCGTGTGGCAACTTCACTTGTCAAAACCAGACTGACTCGCTGCACCGCATCTGGCCACCTTTTATACTCTGTCCGGCCGTCGCGCAGATCGTTCTCGCACGTTGCCAGATTGGACTAGAAGTTTCCCTGATGACCGCGACCATCGTTGCCAGGTTGGACTAAAAGTTACTATCGCGGCCGTCGTTGCCAGATTGGGTTATGGCACGGCACGTAGCGGCAGGGTTGCTTTGCACCGCGACAGACTGGCTCATCGTTACAATATTGTATATACAGTTGCGGTCAAAATAATAGTAGTACGCGTAAAACGAAAAGAAAATTAAGAAAAAATAATCTGCTTTTTTTTAGAAATATTTACTTTGTATTTTTTTTAACAAGTTATATGTGTTAACAATGCAATCATAAAAGAAAACTTAAGAATTAAACTCAGTTTGGTTTGATTTAAATTAAATGCGTCAAAAGCTCCAAAATATGGACGGTCAAAAAAATAGTAGTTCGCTTTACTTTCATAAAAATGAAGCAAAAATTGTGTTTCATTTTAAAAGATTTAGTGGTTGTAATGAACAAAATTTAGCTTAATTCTTAAAAATACCAAATTCTTAAAATTTCTAACAAATTTTTCAAATTTTCCCTGTTTTGCAAATCTGCACAAATTTGTCATTGATGCACATTGCACATTTCATTATTGCACAGTGACATTCCATCAATCTATTACAATTTGATTTGTTGGGTTTGACATGTGGTTAGGTACCGAGGTTACTTGTGTTCAAAACGCGCATCAATTCTTCCTTTTCCGCTGACCATCAACTCACTCAGACGTACCCAGGAGACAAAGAGCCACGTGAAGAAACTTATAAAATTTAAAGTGATGAGAAGTAAATTTAAAGTCCTACAAAAAGTAAATTTAAAGTTCAGAGAAATAAAGTGAAAGTTCTAAGAAAAATTTTGGAAATCATAGACAGCAAGAAGACAAAAATCACACAACCATTATTATTCTCAACATTACACAACATTCTAAACATTTTGGATTTATCATCAAGGTACAAATTTCTTTTTCATCCATATCATAAAAGTTGTCAAGGCAAATCTTCTGCCAAATCGACTATCCCCCGTATTCATTTTTTTTAAATTACAGACCCTTCACATTAAGGTCTGGTCTAGATACAAATTTTATATTTGCATTTGTTCGCATACCTTTTCCCATAAGTTGGAGTCTCCATGATTCGGAACCCCTGGTGGCTCAGGCCAGCCAGAGAGGTCGCCATTCCCGGATAAACGTCAAAAACCCCAAAAGAGAAGAAGAGAATTAGCACGCGGTACTCAGTGCTTAGACGACGTCGTCAAGACAATTTGTTTTCCTGGACGGAAGTGCGGTAAAATTGTTAAAAACTAGAGCAAAATAAGTGTAAAATTATCATAAAAATTAAGCTTATTCATGTAAAATTTATTTAAGTAAAAAGAGAAAAAGAATGGGGAAAAAAATTTGAAATTAGCTGGAAGTGAAAAAAAAAAAAAAAAGAAAAGTCCACAAATGTTGCAATAGTTGAATTAAGTTTCTCCGCAAACCCTTTCCACTACTCCATTCCTTTCCCAATCCCACATTCCTTTTCCCCTCATAACCATGTGGATTTCAATCCCATAAACATGTGTAAAGCCGAATTTCCCAAGTAAACAGTGTATACATAAAGATGTATATACAAAGTATATAAGAAAGTGTGTAGAGAAGTGCATAGTTTTTAGTTAAGTTTTTGTTGTTGCTATTGGAAGCACTATAGAAAAGAGTGCCAAGATCAGTGATCAGCAACATGTTTCAGCAACAAATCATCAACTCAACCAACACAGCAGCATGGAAGGCCTTTCAGCGCGAATGTGGATGGAAAGAAAAATGTGAGTAAAACCAAAATTGTTTCGTTGCTTGTTGCTATTACGTTTCTTTCGCTCATACATAAGTGGCTAAATAAAATACACCCACAAAAAATGGATTAATACTTAAGTAAAAAGAAAATTAAAGCAAATACATGCTAATTGAAATTAATTAAAATTGCACTTAAATATTACTATATCAAAATTGTACCTATTGCACTATTATTACTTTAATACTCCACAAAAATAAAATCATATTACCGTTTAATTAAAGTTACATAAAAGCTAAAATTGTACTATGTAATTTTACTTAATACTAAACTAAAAGTAATATTGCACTAAGATGATTATTGCACTATTTAATAAGTGTTATTAAAGTTTTAAGTTTTTTTTTCTTACAATTTATTTGCTTTTGTTGTATAGAGTTTACTTTTACACATTGGGAAAAATGTTAGTTGTCAGGTGTTGGATTATTTTTTTTTTTGAGTTGAACTAATAGTGTAAATAAATAATTATGTGTTAAATCGAAAATATGAATTTCCTTGAGGAATAAAGGTTTGAAGTGACGAATCGATGTGGGAATCATTTGTAAATAATTAATTTGAAAGATTCATGGTAGGGAGGGTAAAGACGGGATTCGCGTATTCCATCATCAGCGATCCCCAACTAGAGTGTTAGATAAGGATAACTTTGTTTTGCATATGTAGAGTAGTCTACTGGTCCAGTTGTGATAATTAGATTTTTTTTGTTCAGGGACTCTTTAAATAAAAGTGTAGTCTAGGCTGAGTGTAGTTGTGGTAACGAACCCCCCCACAGACCGTATTGCTAGTCGGATAGAGGAGTCCCTACCCACTACAGCTACCCAGCCAGGTGACCCAGCTGCAGACCCCCTGCAATCCAGCTGCAATCGCTTCTTTCGAACCCAGAAGCCGGGGCAAGCCCACGAATGTGGCGCTTATTAGGCTAGGCCACCAAATTCGTGTTTGGTCACTTGTTGACCCTGACATCTTGTTGTTGTGTTCGGCAAACGCCGCTACATCATTTGACGCCGTGTGGCAACTACGCCACTATACACTACATAATTTTTGGCGCCCAACGTGAGGCCAACACGATAAACGCGCACTACATAATTTTGGCGCCCAACGTGGGGCACGACAACGACGATGCCAAACCAATAATTGGTCAGAATTGGCAAAGCCGCCACCAAGCTCCATCAAGTAAAATTTTTAGATTTCATGTTTCCTGTTTTGAGCTGACGAGAGTTAGTTGTTGTTGAATGAAAATATTGACCTCTCTGGAAATTCGTTAATTTGGATCTAATACCGAATAAACGACCGATTGGATATCAGATATGGATTACACGTGCACTATTCTTTCAGATTCATAACTGTAGAACTGTTCTGATTTTTGTTCTTGCGAATATTCATTGTTGTTGGTATTTCTTGTGAATACAAAGAGATATGTTGCTCATTTGCACGCTTTGTCCAAAATTACTGCACAAATGAATCCAAATTCAAAATTCATCACAGGTCAACCAAGTAAAGGTTTTATACCATAGCCAAGTTTTGTTTCCATATCCTTATCTAGCACACTGAAATGCGTTTACTTCAACCTTAATTTCGAAAAGGAAATTCAGCTTTAGTCGTATATAAGATATTTGGTTTGTTTTTGTAATATGGCAGTTAGACGAAGTAATGAAAACTTGTCTCAACTGGCACAACCGGTTGACGAGAGCAACTGTATAATTTGTTTACAACCTATTGTCAAGTGACGAAGGAGGGGAGTGCTAGCCGAACCGCCGTCGAGTGCGGACGTGCAGCGCACCGCTGCTTGTTCGAGTCCGAAAATACTACTTTCATGTAAAACTGTTTAACTTTCAAATAAACGTGCAACTTTTTGTAGTCGAGTTTGACACACCTGACAAAATCAGAAGTGGGATAAAGAACCAAACGGCAATTGGGCATTCGAGAGGATGCGAGTGTGTAGTTCAAACAGATTGTGTAAAATGGCGAGCAAACAAGCGCAGCGGGGAAAGCGGTATCGTTCCGTGAGTAAGCAGAGCACAACCAAACGGAGCACCGCTTACACCCAAACAGAAAAGATCGGTAGTAGACGGAGAACGAATCAGGTGTAAAGCTACCGCACAAACGAACATTTTGCGGTGGCCCGCGTATGAGAAAATGTGCGTGTGGTGGCGAATGCGCAGGGGCATGGAATGCGGAAAGAATGCAAAGACGAACGCGAAAAACGCCTACAACAAAACGTGAAACAAGGGACTCAGGATAGGAGCCCCAAGTAGACGGCTGTGTGAGTGATAGACTCTCAGTACAGTACAGAGGATGCGATATACGCGCGACGTAGAGAACTAAGTACAGGCGTGACAGATGCTGTCGCGAGTCGAAAGGTGACGGGAGAATAAGCAAAGGGGAACGATAGACGTTTTCAGGGGAAAAAAGCGAGAACGAGACGTGATGGACGCCATCGCGAGTTAAAAGATGGCGTGATAAAGAGTCACCAGAGTAAAGCGAAGGGGAACGATAGACGTTTCCAGAAATAAACCGAGTGCGTGAGCGATAGACGCGACGCGATAGAAATAAAGTACAGTGAGAGGGAGTTGGTAAAAAGCAGTGAACGAGTTCAGACGTGCGGAGCGATGGTGAAGCTAGCAGCGCTCAAAATAGAACAGCTAAACAAACTACTCCGGAACCAGGACGAGCCGGTGACTGGAAACAAATCTTATAAAGTGGCAAGACTGACAGAGATCTATGGAAGCGATGAAGTCGACGACGAGGAGGTGGCCGACAGCGAGACGCAGCTCCAACGCGAATTCAACGATTTAAAGGAAGTCATTGTAAATCTCGCAAAGACTATCAACGAGCTGGCGGCGAGTGGTCTTAGGGCTCCAGCACTGTGTGCAAGTGCAGCCAATGCGAACCAGATCGACCACGACGAGTGCGCTAGTGGAGCAGGAGCAGATCAGGCGACAATGCGGTCGCGACAATCACCACCTCGACGAGGGGCAACTCAGGACGGTGCCAATGCGATTGGAGCACAAAGCCATCAGCCAAGCAATATACACGAGATAATAGTGGTGTTGCCTGAGTTCGATCCGTTAAAAGGCGTAATATCAGCAAACCAGTTTATTGACAAGGTCGAGCAAATGCGAGAGCTGTACATGTGGTCGGAAGAAGCGGTTCTATTTGCGGTCCACCATAAACTCAAAGGGGTGGCTAAAGAGTGGGCAGATGTGCAGCCGGTGTTCAGGTCGTGGCGGGAGTTGGTGTGCGCACTTCTTCGAGACTTTCCAAGCGTTGTAAGGGTAGCAGATGTACATCGCGAAATGGCCAAACGGAAGCGCAAAGCAAACGAATCACTGCGGCAGTATTACTACGCCATGCTTAACATAGGGCGTAGAGGAGAACTGGATGAGCACTCAATAATATCTTATATTATAGGTGGGCTCAACGACGATCAGCTGGCCGGATCCTTGTGGGCTATGAATCACCAGACATGCAACGAGTTGTTGAGCTCACTGGAGAACACCCCACTGGCATCCAAAGGTGGAGCAGAGGGCAAGCTAAAGGGTGAGGAGCAGTCGCAGAATGCTGAGCGGAAAGGGGTCAAGTGCTACAATTGTCAGGAGTTCGGACATATCGCAGTCAAATGTCCGAAGCCGCAACAGAAGCCCCGTTGTCAAAAGTGTCTCAAAATAGGGCATGAGGCCAAGAACTGCAGAGCGCCAACAGTTACGAGAATTGCGAAGGAAGAAGCCGGTCAATGAGAGCAAGAAGTGCCAGCAGTCATGAAGTCAATTACGATGGGCGGCAAGCAATTTGTAGCGTTCGCAGACACAGGGAGTGATGTGTCACTGGTCCGAGAAGCAATAGCGGTCGACATGCCGCAACTACCAGCAGCGAGACGGCTGATCGGTTTTGGAGGGTCAGAAGTTCAAGTGTTGGGCAAAGTTGAAACAATCATCGAGATGGACGGACGGTCCATCAACTCCACGCTATATGTCATCCCAAATGAGATCCTACCGTACCAGGTGCTCCTGGGCAGAGACGTGCTATGCCGTCCAGAATTCCGCTTAGTGGTGGAGTCTGGAATTCTTAAATTACAGTCAGCAACAAGTGACGAGAAAGAGGTGCGTGACGATATGACAGCAGAGGAGCAGCAGCAATTAAAAGAGCTGCTACAAGAGTATGACGACAGATTTGCGTAGGATCTCGATAGATTGGGGGTGTGTCAGAGCACTCAAATGAAGATCGAGGTCAACACGGACAAACCAATCATTGGTAAGAGGTATCAAGTACCAATAGCTCATCGCGCCAGACTAGCAGAAATTCTTCAGAAGTTGCAAGACAACAATATCATACGACCAAGCGAGTCGCCTCACGCCGCATCAGTACTGTTGGTGCAGAAGGCAAACGGAGAGCACAGAATGTGCGTGGATTATCGCGCGCTCAACGCAGTCACCGTGAAGAAGCAGTATATAATGCCAATTGTGGAAGAGCAATTATCACGATTGGCCGGAAATAAGGTGTTCACAACCCTCGACATGACGTCGGGATATTACCAAATTCCGCTAGAAGAAGAATCGAAGAAGTATACCGCATTTTTGACACATGAGGGAGTTTTCGAGCACAACGTGATGCCATTTGGACTCGTCAAAGCTCCAATGGTCTTCCAAGAAATGATTGTCAACGTCATCAAAAAGCTGTATAACAGACATCGGATCATCAATTATGTGGACGAAGTAATCATCGCCACACCGACAATTGCTGAAGGTCGCGGAGTGCTGCGCGAATTCTTAGAAGCGCTGAGAGGAGTAAACTTAACGTTACGTCCATCGAAATGTGTGTTCCTAAAAATGTCAGTCAACTTTTTGGGGCACATTATCGATCAAGAGGGTATTCGGCCGGGTCAAGAAAAAACAAAGTGTATTACCAACTTTGCAAAACCAACAACAACAACTGCAGTTCGCCAGTTCCTGGGAGTGACAGGCTTCTTCCGCAAATTTGTGAGGAACTACAGCAACATAGCGCAACCTTTGACGGCGCTGTTGAGAAAGGATGCAGAGTTTGTTTGGCAAGAACAACAAGAAGAAGCGTTCCAGCAGTTGAAAGGAGCTATCACCTCCCAGCCCATTCTTGCGTTGTTTGATCCGGAGGCGACACACGAAGTCCATACGGATGCCAGCTCAATGGGGCTATCAGGAGTTTTGCTGCAGCTCGATGGTAAGGAAGCTAAACCTGTCTTTTATTATAGTCGACAAACCAGCGAGGCCGAACAACGATACGCCAGCCATGAACTGGAGGTGCTAGCGATAGTGGAGACGCTACAGAGGTTTCGGACTTATCTACTGGGCAAACACTTCACAGTCATCACCGATTGCAACGCGGTGGCAACCATGAAAGCAGTCACCCCTCTTCCGCCACGCATAGCCCGCTGGTGGTTGCGACTTCGAGGGTGTACATCGTGCAGGTACCAAGATGGCACACGTCGACAGCATGAGCCGAGCTCCGGTGCTGCCAGCGAGTGAAACAGCAACAGTTGCAGAAAGCGTCATGCAGGTCTATGAACGCAGCGAAGATTGGGTGGCGTCAATACAGCGGCAAGACGAGAAGGTGAAGCACATCATAGATGTTGTGAAGGGGCAAGCCGCTCCTAACGCAACGCAGTTGCGGGAAGATTATGTGGTGCAGGCGGGCCGCCTGTATCGAAAGGGAAATGATCGAAACCAACTCGTGGTGCCGCGGGGCATAAGGTGGCGTATAGCAAAGTCATGCCACGACGATGCCGGGCACTTCGGGTTGGAGAAAACGCTTCAAAGAATGTCAAAAGATTTTTGGTTTCCTCGGATGCGGCGCTACATGAAATCCTATATCGATGCCTGTCCAGAATGCTGTCTCAACAAGATTAAAGGGGGAAGGCCAGAGGGTCAGCTACACATTGCCGAAGTGTTGCCAATTCCCTTCCGAAGCCTATATATGGACCACCTTGGGCCCTTTCCAAGAAGCAAAAGGGGCAACCTCCACATTTTGGTGATTGTGTGCTCTTTCAGCAAATATTGTGTCCTGAAAGCGGTGCGCAATACGAAGTCAGCGCCCGTCATCAGCGCGTTGCGAGAGGTTATGTCGGTCTATGGCCAGCCACTACAAATTACGACAGACCGGGGTACCGCCTTTACCTCGAAAGAGTTTAAAGGGTTTGCGGCGAAGCATAGTATCCGACTTATCGGAGTGGCCGTTCGAACACCACGGGCGAACGGTCAAGCCGAACGGGTGAACAAGACTTTGCTGGCTTCCCTCAAATGTTCCACCCAGAACGACAAGGAGTGGGACGTCGCTTTACCTGTTCTACAGTGGAATCTGAATTCCCAAAGCAACGCGACGACGAAATTCAGCCCGAATCAGCTGATCTTCAATTATGATGCACGAGATGTCACAACTAACCGATTCATCCAAGCAGTCCAAGATGAGCCAACAGAGACGGCGTCAGGGTCATTCCGAACTTATGCTGCTCACGAAAACATGTGCACAGAGCGACTACGGTGGAAAAAGCGATTTGATGCCAAGCATCGACCGCCTCACCAGTACCACGAAGGCGATCTAGTGGTGATCGACTATGTCCCCGCTCCCACTGGAACATCCCACAAACTGGATCCGCATTTTAAGGGACCGTACGTCATCACAAAGGTGTTGGGTCATGACCGTTATTTGGTTGAAGACCTGCCGGATGCTCCAAGAACACAACGTAGATATTCCGGCGTATGGGCTAGTGACCATATGAAGCCATGGTGCACAACTGGACCTGAAGAGGACGACAGAAGCGACAACGAGTCGTCGCAGAGCGACGAAGGGTCAGGAACGGCCGAGCTGTCAAGTGACGAAGGAGGGGAGTGCTAGCCGAACCGCCGTCGAGTGCGGACGTGCAGCGCACCGCTGCTTGTTCGAGTCCGAAAATACTACTTTCATGTAAAACTGTTTAACTTTCAAATAAACGTGCAACTTTTTGTAGTCGAGTTTGACACACCTGACACTATTTTATTTCAACAAGATATATCTATTACTCCTTGTAGTCATAAATTTCATTCGAAATGTATCGAAAGTTGGTTAAAAGATAACCACGACTGTCCCTACTGTAGAAAGTTGGTTCATCTTAAAGATTTGAAGCATTTATCTAGAAGTAGTCAAAAGAAAACTCCATTGTTACATGGTAACGCAAAGAAAAATTACACTCCTAAGAGATATCAAACTCGCAATAATCGAAATACTCAAGAATTAGTTGCAAATTTGAATAATTCTAAGGAAGTTATTGGTGCAGATCCTATTGTTGGTAACTCGGTTGAGCAATCCTCAAATCAAGCTGCCAATAATGTAAATGCGCAAGATACTCATCCAGGAAATTTTCAATCAAACGTTGATTACAATTTGATAAGTCAGATTGTAGAACAAAGTGTCCAACGACTTCTATCATTACGACTAAGTCAAAGCAATCAAAATCCTTTGACCACAGCCCAGCCAAACGATGATGTTAATACTTCAAACTATCGTTCTCATGGTAGAAATGCAGCTATAAACAATTCTAGTTTTTCATTTTCCGATGTGAATTCTCACAAAGTTACGAATTTAATTCAGAATTGGAATATTAAGTTTGACGGTTCATCCGAAGGTTTAGTAGTAGAAGAATTTCTGTATAGGATTCGTGTACTTACTGCTGAACATCTCAATTATGATTTTGACCTTTTGTGTAAACATTTACACATTTTACTCACAGGAAAAGCCCGTGAATGGTTTTGGCGTTATCATAAAACAGTCGCTACCATTCAATGGCGAGAGTTTTGTCTTGCATTAAGATATGAGTTTCAACACCATAAATCGAACTACGATATTCGTGAGCTATTGCGAAATCGTAAACAAAAACCCAATGAAAATTTCGAATGCTTTTACGATTCAATTTGTTTGATCGTTGATAGATTAACAGAACCTATTTCAGAACAAGAATTAGTTGAGATAGTTACTCGCAATCTTAAGCCTGAAATTCGACACGAACTTTTGTATATAAATATTGACTCCATTAGTCATTTGCGGAAGTTAGTTGAAAAAAGAGAGAATCTGCTCTCAGAAGATCATTTTCGTAGGTTTGGCAATCGGCCAAATTACTTCAATGCGGTTAAGAGAAATATCTCAGCGCTTGAAGACAATTTCAGTTCAGATAATGACGTTGTATCAGACTTACCAGCAGACTGCACAATTGCAGCGTTGCAACGAAAAACTATAGTTACCAAATGTTGGAACTGTCACCAACCAGGACACCACTGGGAAAATTGCCTTAAGGAAAGACAAATATTTTGTTACGGATGTGGATTACCTAACGTATACAAACCACATTGCGTAAATTGTTCTAACAAAAATTCGGAAAACTCACCGAAGGGGATACCCACCAACACCCGAGTATCGCCCAAATAAAATCTTCGCAATCTCAAATTTCAAATTTTTCTAGTTTACCGGCTAGCTCAGTAACTCAAGCTGAAGCTGCAGAAGACTCACAAACAGAAGCGGTTGACCACAATATTACGATCCTCCAACGAGAAAATCAAGTCAGTAATGCTACCAATACAGACAAGTTAATTTATCCTAGACTTCCATATCACGAACGTTTGATTAGATATTATCAAACGAGACAAAAAATTTTTCAAGACTTTGCTCCTTCTAAGCGTAAGCCTAAGCGCTCAACTCAGCGTATACGTAATTTTTATAAAGCTATGCGTAAAAACAAAAAACTTGTAGTTTCTTCAATTATTAATGAAACTGATAATCAGTTCTACGCAAAAGTAAAATTTTTAGACAGAGAAGAATTCGGCTTGCTTGATACTGGTGCAAATATTAGTTGTTTAGGCTCATCCTTAGCCACAGAAAATTTTTCGGAAACTCCAGGTTTCAAAACATTTTATTCCAATGTGAAAACTGCGGATGGTAAAGATCATAAAGTAATCGGGTTTATCGATACGGAAATCGAATATAAAAACCATAAACATATTTTGCGTTTATATTTAATTCCTTCCATCGCACAAAAGCTTATACTAGGTATAGATTTTTGGCGCATATTTAATCTAGCCCCCAGGCATAATAAGTTCCATTGATTCCGAACATATTAATACTTCGCTTATAGAAGCAAACACTTATTCCTTAACGGAAGCTGAAAAACAACAACTTGAGTTTGTTAAAACTTTATTCCCTAGTGTTGAGACACAAGGTCTTGGTCGCACCGCTCTTATTGAACACGACATAGACGTTGCTGACGCCAAGCCTATTAAACAACGTGCTTATCAAGTATCGCCAGCAGTTGAAAAGCTCATGTATGACGAAATCGATCGTATGCTCATCTTTGGAGTTATTGAAGAATCGTCTTCAGCGTGGAGTTCTCCAATGAGATTAGTTCTAAAACCTAATAAGGTCCGATTGTGCCTTGACGCACGCAAATTAAATTCAGTCACCAAAAAAGACGCTTACCCTATTCAAAGTATTGAACGTATTTTATCTCGGTTGCCTAAGGCAAACATCATTACCAAACTAGACCTTAAAGATGCTTATTGGCAAATTGCGTTAAGGGGGCCGATACATGTAAAATGAAGTACTTTTGGAAATTTTGTTTTTCTCGGGAATATGTTCTACAAAGCCTTTTCAATGTATGGCTAAGAGCGTTTTTCAAAATTCTAATCCCTTCCCAGACAAAACACAGGTAGAAGCGGCGGCGTCAGGTATAAGCCTGTCGCTTACTCAACCTTTGAGCCCGTTTATCTCGGAACCATGTTTTTCGGTATGGGCTGCGCGATTGCATGAGAACCGCTTAACCGATCGCGATGAAATTTTAACCACACCTTCGGAAGACTCATCCCTTCGATGTGAACCTACTTGTTTTTACAAATCTGCAAAAATCTCATGTTGGTGCTTGCAAATTCATCAAAACAGCTGCCCCAAAAATTCAATTTTCTGCCGTTTCCAAAAAAATCACAATTTCTTTACTAAACCAGGTTCACATCGAAGCCACAACTGTTTTTTAATTGATTTCCTTTCATTTTTCATTTCAGCCCCATACGAGCAGCGCAATCGCGCAGCGCATCAGATTGGAGGGGGTTTTTTGATCCCACGCGCCGCCGCCATCTTGGATTTTCGGGTCAAAAAAAAAATGGAAAAAGAACCTTTAATTAGTTAATAAAAGATTAAAAACAAAAGAAAATCAATTGCCAAATTCCTTATCCCCCAAAAAAATTCTCAAAAAATACACTATTTACATGTATCGGCCCCCTTAACGGAAAAATCAAAGCCTTTAACTGCTTTTACAGTTCCGGGTAGACCTCTTTACCATTTTAATGTTATGCCCTTCGGTCTTTGTAATGCTCCATCAACTATGTGTCGCTTAATGGATCAAATAATTCCTCCAGAGCTGTCACATTGTACTTTTGGTTATTTAGACGACATTTGTGTTGTTTCGGAAGATTTCCCCAATCATTTAGCTGCGCTAATGAAATTAGCCAAACGTTTTAACGAAGCGAATTTAACTTTGAACATAAAGAAAAGTAACTTTTGTGTTACAGAAACAAAATATTTAGGATATATAATCGGAAATGGTGGAATATCCACAGATCCAGATAAAATCGAATCTATTATTTCTTGGCCAGTGCCGAAATCCCTGAAACAAGTACGAGGATTCCTAGGTATTGCCGGATGGTCCAGAAGGTTCATTCACAATTTTTCTGACATTGCGTTTCCTATAACAGAAGTCTTATCTAGTAAGAGAAAATTTTGTTGGTCAGATGCAGCAAATGCAGCATTCGAACAGTTAAAACAAGCTCTAACCACAACCCCTGTCTTAGCTAATCCCGACTTTCGTAAAAAGTTCTATGTCCATTGTGACGCAAGTGACGTAGGTATCGGTGCAGTGCTTGTGCAGAAAAATGAAAACCAAGAAGAACGGCCCATCGCTTTCATGTCTCGGAAGTTGAATTCTGCTCAGCGGAATTATAGCGTGACGGAACGCGAATGCTTAGCGGCCTTAGAGGCAATTGAAAAATTTAGATGTTATATAGAACTTCAAGAATTCGAGGTTATAACAGACCATTCGAGTTTACAATGGTTAATGCAACAACCAAAACTTAGTGGTAGGTTAGCTCGATGGACTATGAAAATTCAAGGTTACAAATTTTCCATTAGCCATCGCAAGGGCAAAGATCACATTGTTCCGGATGCCTTATCTCGAATTCACGTCGAAGAAATTGCTACACTCGAATTAACTTCACCAGAAATTGATTTGCAATCTCCTCATTTTAGTGATGTAGATTATAACGATTTGAAGAAAAAAATTGAATCCGAATCTGAAAAGCTACCTGATCTTAAAGTAGTGGATAAATATGTTTACATTCGAAAAGATCACCTGACAGGCGATGAATTACAAGAACAACTATCTTGGAAATTATGGATCCCAGAAAAACTACGACCAGCACTTATTTCTCGAGCTCACGATGATGTTGTCGCATCGCACGGTGGCATAGCAAAAACATTATCCTTGCTACGCAGAAACTTTTTCTGGCCAGGTATGGTTAAAGAAGTTCGTCAATATATTCGTAATTGCAAAGTGTGTAAGGAGACTAAGTCACCTAACATAGTTTTACGCGCTCCAATTGTCACTTTCGTTGAGTCAGTTCGACCCTTTCAGCGGTTGTACATTGATTTATTAGGACCATATCCCCGGAGTCGAAAAGGACACATTGGTTTAATCATACTAGTAGATCATTTTTCCAAATTCCATTGGTTATGTCCAGTGAGAAATTTTTCTAGCAAAGCTATTCAAGAATTTTTGCTTAACGAAATTTTTCCTATTTATGGAGTTCCAGAGTCCATAATTAGTGATAATGGTGTTCAATTTAAGTCTCATGATTTCGAAGCATTCCTTACAAAGTTAGGAATTAGGCATGTATGCACTGCATTGTATTCGCCACAGTCCAACGCATCAGAACGCGTAAATCGTTCTATTCTTGCTGCTATACGAGCGTATATCAAAACAGATCACACTGAGTGGGACGTGAATCTCAATCAAATCTCTTGTGCATTACGAAATTCAATACACCAAGCCACGAAATGTTCACCATATTTCGCTCTTTTTGGATTCAACATGGGCACTCACGGATCGAGTTATCAACTGTTAAAATCACTTAAATTGCTTGAAGAACCACAAATAGAGTTGAAACGTGAAGACAACTTAGTTTTGATTAGAAAAGAAATCGCCCAAAATATTCGGAAAGCTCATGACACGAATCGCGAACAATACAATTTAAGATCCAAACCAGTTTCATTCAAAGTAGGACAAGAAGTCTATAGACGAAATTTCGCCCAAAGTAAATTTTCGAAGAACTTTAATTCAAAATTAGCACCAACATTTTTGAAAGCGAGAATAAAAGAAAAAGTAGGAAATAGTTATTATATATTAGAGGACTTAAAAGGACGCGTAATCGGAACATACAATGCAAAAGACATTAAGCAATAAACGTGAAAAATTTCTCTAATGCAACGACAAATCAATTCAGACTCGTTTTTTTTCAGACCATTCTGACTAAGATTCCTAGTCAAGGACTGTAATCTTATCCGGTTTTGTAATGAACAAAATTTAGCTTAATTCTTAAAAATACCAAATTCTTAAAATTTCTAACAAATTTTTCAAATTTTCCCTGTTTTGCAAATCTGCACAAATTTGTCATTGATGCACATTGCACATTTCATTATTGCACAGTGACATTCCATCAATCTATTACAATTTGATTTGTTGGGTTTGACATGTGGTTAGGTACCGAGGTTACTTGTGTTCAAAACGCGCATCAATTCTTCCTTTTCCGCTGACCATCAACTCACTCAGACGTACCCAGGAGACAAAGAGCCACGTGAAGAAACTTATAAAATTTAAAGTGATGAGAAGTAAATTTAAAGTCCTACAAAAAGTAAATTTAAAGTTCAGAGAAATAAAGTGAAAGTTCTAAGAAAAATTTTGGAAATCATAGACAGCAAGAAGACAAAAATCACACAACCATTATTATTCTCAACATTACACAACATTCTAAACATTTTGGATTTATCATCAAGGTACAAATTTCTTTTTCATCCATATCATAAAAGTTGTCAAGGCAAATCTTCTGCCAAATCGACTATCCCCCGTATTCATTTTTTTTAAATTACAGACCCTTCACATTAAGGTCTGGTCTAGATACAAATTTTATATTTGCATTTGTTCGCATACCTTTTCTCATAAGTTGGAGTCTCCATGATTCGGAACCCCTGGTGGCTCAGGCCAGCCAGAGAGGTCGCCATTCCCGGATAAACGTCAAAAACCCCAAAAGAGAAGAAGAGAATTAGCACGCGGTACTCAGTGCTTAGACGACGTCGTCAAGACAATTTGTTTTCCTGGACGGAAGTGCGGTAAAATTGTTAAATACTAGAGCAAAATAAGTGTAAAATTATCATAAAAATTAAGCTTATTCATGTAAAATTTATTTAAGTAAAAAGAGAAAAAGAATGGGGAAAAAAATTTGAAATTAGCTGGAAGTGAAAAAAAAAAAAAAAAAAAAGTCCACAAATGTTGCAATAGTTGAATTAAGTTTCTCCGCAAACCCTTTCCACTACTCCATTCCTTTCCCAATCCCACATTCCTTTTCCCCTCATAACCATGTGGATTTCAATCCCATAAACATGTGTAAAGCCGAATTTCCCAAGTAAACAGTGTATACATAAAGATGTATATACAAAGTATATAAGAAAGTGTGTAGAGAAGTGCATAGTTTTTAGTTAAGTTTTTGTTGTTGCTATTGGAAGCACTATAGAAAAGAGTGCCAAGATCAGTGATCAGCAACATGTTTCAGCAACAAATCATCAACTCAACCAACACAGCAGCATGGAAGGCCTTTCAGCGCGAATGTGGATGGAAAGAAAAATGTGAGTAAAACCAAAATTGTTTCGTTGCTTGTTGCTATTACGTTTCTTTCGCTCATACATAAGTGGCTAAATAAAATACACCCACAAAAAATGGATTAATACTTAAGTAAAAAGAAAATTAAAGCAAATACATGCTAATTGAAATTAATTAAAATTGCACTTAAATATTACTATATCAAAATTGTACCTATTGCACTATTATTACTTTAATACTCCACAAAAATAAAATCATATTACCGTTTAATTAAAGTTACATAAAAGCTAAAATTGTACTATGTAATTTTACTTAATACTAAACTAAAAGTAATATTGCACTAAGATGATTATTGCACTATTTAATAAGTGTTATTAAAGTTTTAAGTTTTTTTTTCTTACAATTTATTTGCTTTTGTTGTATAGAGTTTACTTTTACACATTGGGAAAAATGTTAGTTGTCAGGTGTTGGATTATTTTTTTTTTTGAGTTGAACTAATAGTGTAAATAAATAATTATGTGTTAAATCGAAAATATGAATTTCCTTGAGGAATAAAGGTTTGAAGTGACGAATCGATGTGGGAATCTTTTGTAAATAATTAATTTGAAAGATTCATGGTAGGGAGGGTAAAGACGGGATTCGCGTATTCCATCATCAGCGATCCCCAACTAGAGTGTTAGATAAGGATAACTTTGTTTTGCATATGTAGAGTAGTCTACTGGTCCAGTTGTGATAATTAGATTTTTTTTGTTCAGGGACTCTTTAAATAAAAGTGTAGTCTAGGCTGAGTGTAGTTGTGGTAACGAACCCCCCACAGGCCGTATTGCTAGTCGGATAGAGGAGTCCCTACCCACTACAGCTACCCAGCCAGGTGACCCAGCTGCAGACCCCCTGCAATCCAGCTGCAATCGCTTCTTTCGAACCCAGAAGCCGGGGCAAGCCCACGAATGTGGCGCTTATTAGGCTAGGCCACCAAATTCGTGTTTGGTCACTTGTTGACCCTGACATCTTGTTGTTGTGTTCGGCAAACGCCGCTACATCATTTGACGCCGTGTGGCAACTACGCCACTATACACTACATAATTTTTGGCGCCCAACGTGAGGCCAACACGATAAACGCGCACTACATGGTTAAATAGTAATAACGTAATTTTTCTTCAAATTAATATTTAGTTGCGTGACTGTTGTTTGTCTATTACTGCAGCACAGAGCCGATGCATTGAAATAACCAAATTTTCATATCTTTCTCTAGGGGCGTGGTCTACTGCTTCTCAAAGTTGATTATTATTTAAAACATTATTGTGAGCAACTGCTCTCTTCACGTCACACCACAAATTTTTAATTATATTGAAGTCTGGTGATTGTGCGAGCCATTCCATAACCCTAATCCTGCTCTTGCGAAGCCCCTTTCGTGCGACCTTTCTTGTATGCTTTAGGTTATAATCCTGTTGGAAGACCCAAAGCATTGGCGTTTTTTCACTGACATACGGTAGCACGATTTCCTGCAAGATTCGTACACATACACATCGATCCATCGTTTTTTTGATCAAATAAATAGCTCCACCTCCATAAAACCAAAGAATATGAAGTAATATAGAACGCGCATCTCATACAAGCAAACGCGTTGTATGGCGGGTACTGCTGGTAGTACCCTCTGTTATTGACAGCAGAACTCTCTGTTACTAACAGCAGAAATCTCTGTAACTTCGGCGTAACATGTGAGCAGAAGCAAAGAATATGAAGTAATATCAAAGAATATGAAGTAATATAGAACGCGCATGTGGGCGCAAAAGTGTTTTCGGTTGCTATGATGCGAGCGGGAAGAGCGAAGCGTAGGCATTTGAAAATGTTAGGTTCATAACATTTTCTGTTAGATTTGCGTAGTACAACAGCAAAAAGCTATGTTATTGTTCGCAACGACTTCACTCGTGTACATTGAAGTGGTGGTTGTTGCAGCGTAGTGCTCGCTCAATCATTTTTTGTATGCATGTTTCTTGATCTTGTTTGCCGAAGCGCAAGCAAAAAACAAACAACGAACGAAGGCATCGTCATCATCGTTTCAACGAAGATGACTCGGGATTCGAATGGAATGTTTTTGTTGTTGTCGTTTATTGTGTGTATGCTTTTTTGTGATGCCGATCGGTTTTTGCTGCACAGATTGCCGTCAGCTCACCATCAATCGAATCTTTGTGGTGTATGGCTTTTTGCTGGCCAACGCTTTGATTGATTTTAAAATTTCGCGGTTGATCCCAATTTAAAATGTTTTATTTTTACGTGGCGAGTTCGAAATAAAATTATTTGTTTATTTCACATGGTTGATTACAAGTTTGAGAATATAGAAAAACTACGAAAAAAATTAACTGATGGCTGTATTGACTTCAAAATTCGTAAAAACACTTGAAATCAAAAATAATTAGATACGTGTTTTAATTTTTTTTTTTTAAACCGAAATCTAATGGACAAATCAAGGGTTAAAAGATTGTATGGAAAAACCTAAATAGGTCTATTGACTTTCAATATGTCGAAAGCACTACTAAAGCACTAGATAAAGAAATTGATAATAAGACAAGTATTTTGTCATAAGAAAACTGTGATTTAGGAATGCCTACGTTTAAAAATAGTATAAATATTCTACACCTGAATGGTTCCATGGCGAATGATGTGACCATAAATTTACAATATAAGATTTTCTTAGTTTAGTTCTTTTAAGCAAGCATTATATGTGGGCAGTAAAAATAGTTCCAAAGAACGGGATGGAAAATTATTACGGGCTAATATAAACGTCTTCCTTTCTTTCCAACTTCCCTTTTTAATTGTCTTGTTGATTACTTATTATATATTTTTTATTGCCTGTAGTGATTATATAGGTCGCCATTCCAGCCATATTTTATTTTCTTTTCTATGATTTTGCGCACACTACAGTCGGCAGTGAATTCAGGATCAATATGAGACGCCGTGCATGCTTATAGAAGAAGAAGAAAAGCCAGCCGCCAAAAAATAGAAATCGTTTTACAATTTCAGCATTTCGCCAGCGCAACAACAACAACAACAGCACATCGTCTTCATCTCCCAATCATTCCACGCCGCAACAGTGTGCTAACGCAGACTCGCTGCAGTGAGCGCAACCAAAAGCAAGCCTTCGTATGCTTATTTTCTTTGCTTCTGCTCACATGTTACGCCGAAGTTACAGAGATTTCTGCTGTTAGTAACAGAGAGTTCTGCTGTCAATAACAGAGGGTACTACCAGCAGTACCCGCCATACAACGCGTTTGCTTGTATGAGATGCGCGTTCTATATTACCAAAGAATATGAAGTAATATAGAACGCGCATCTCATACAAGCAAACGCGTTGTATGGTGGGTACTGCTGGTAGTACCCTCTGTTATTGACAGCAGAAATCTCTGTTACTAACAGCAGAAATCTCTGTAACTTCGGCGTAACATGTGAATTGAAGTCGCTTCTGTACTCATTCGTATTCTCGCTGCTGTTGCGCCACTTGATAAAATGACGATGAACGCTGCTTTTGTTGTCGCGGGGAATAGCATTATAATATTGGCAAACAAAAAAAAGTTAGCGGTATACTGTTTTTTGCGCTGTGCCGTGCAGGCGGGATAGCATAGTTGTTGGTAATTGTTGCGTCGTTATTTCTGCTTTCTTTTTTATAATCACAAGCAAATTACAATTAGCAAAAAAAATGCGTGAACTTGGTGTAGTAAAATATGGGTGCAAACATGTTGCACAAGTGCGTTTATAGTTATTTATTAAAAATATTATTGTAAGGTTTTATGTTTATTGTTTTACTTTCGTTTAAATTTATCTTTCATAAATAATAATTTTTAATAAGAATTTTTTTATTTGCCAACAATTATTTTCAATTTTCGTTCTTTCGAACTTCCTTTTTGCACAGCCCACATGCAGTGTTTTCGTAGAAGAACTAAAATAAGAAAATCTAAAATTTGGACTCTATGGTTACAGCACTCACCATGGAACCATTCAGGTGTAGCATTTTTACAAGATTGTAAAACGTGTGCCTTAATACCAATTTTTTCAGGTTCTGCTTCGAAGATTTTATGAAAAATTAAAATATGTTTTTTGCATACATTCATTAGGGAATTGGAAGGAGCAAAAAGATTACCAAAATCAGAAATTGACTGATAATTTTTGTGAAAAATAAAAATTTCACTTGGAGCACTCCTTCATCCCTTTTTCTCAATTCGTCACCGCATTTTCCACAATTTAATTTAGAAATGATTTTGTACGCTACGTATCCAACAAAATAGCTCATGGAAACCAGCTCTAAGTTAATATCTTTCGGATTACAAAAGGTGTCACCTACAAAATACGCCTCGTACATCTCACTACTTAGATCAAGGTTTTCCATGATTTCATTGTCATTATCATCGCCATTAGCCTGCAAAACATCCTCATTAAAAGAAGCGCTTGAAATTAAATTAGTCATTGAATCTTGCGTCTCTTCACAATTGGTAGAGGAGCTAAACTTTATTATTTTAAAGGCTAATAACCTGGCTAAGATATTATTAAGTTCAGCTACAGAGGGGTTACAATTATTACCTCCTTTTTGCCTTAACACAGCAAACGTATTCTCCAACTTGTCCTGGTTAAAGGCCTTTGTCATAATAAAAAACTTGTCCGAATTATCTTTTAATATTTCATCTACAAGTAGAAGGACCGATTTTAAGGATAGTTTCATGCCATCTAGGAAGAAAACTCGTTTTTTTTCATCAACAAATTTCACTTCCTCTAGATAATATAAAAATGTTTGAATAAATGTGTGCGATTCTTTCTTAATCTGAAGAGCAGATCGGTAGCAGTTATCTGCATACAAAGATCCACTATTCATGCAATCAAATATTTGATCAATTTTTGCTATAAAATCAGCTGTGGATAACGCTACCTCTTGTGTGATTTTTTTAAATCCACTTATGTCTGAAATTGTTCTGATAGCAGCTTCAACTGTTTTACTGAACACTTGCGTGGCAAATTTAACACGCATTTTTTCAAATGAATTTGGAAATATGTGTTGTCTAGTCAATTTTGGGCACATTTTGGTTTTACAATTTTCTTCCCTCTCCCAAAGCTCTTGAACTACTTTAAAGCTAACTAAACCATCAGGCGTTTTCAAGTCGCATTTAAGCCAACCATTTCGCAATGACTTGATTAAATGTGGGAAATCGAACATGTAATAAATTTTTTGATTTTGAAATTGAAAGTATGGTTTCTCTATACATACGCCTAAGTCGGAGAAACACTTTCTATTAGAAGACCCCTGATCACAAACCAAAACGTTCACTACTATACCAAAATTGCTTAAAATTTTAAGATTTTCTTTAATTATTTTGCACAACGTATCTGCTGTTAATCCATTCTCTGACACAAAATAGTTTAAAATTGAACACCAACTCGAGAACATGGACTTCAACATAAATACACATACTTGCTTACCAATTTTTTTTGTTCTTTCGAAGCCTGTGCATTCAAATCCGTCAATTAAATCTAGTTTTTGATTGTATCGTAATTCTCTACGTGTTGCCATTTCGTCCATTAAAAGAACCATATTATTTTCATTTTTTTCCTTCAACTCTAAGCACATCTTTTTAATGAATTCAAAAGCCACATTGTTGATACCGGGCTGAAGGAACTTTATTGGAGCCCACCGATTTAAGGTGCTGATATGTGGCAAATTGAAATTTAACCTATCTCTAAGGAAAGAATATGTTGATTGTGAAATATAAAAAATATTTTGCGCTAAATATTTCACTTCGTCAGAATATTCTTTTGGCCGGGTGCTAAGTAAAAGTTTACATAATGTTTTGCATTCCAAGTTGATATGTTTTAAGGAATCAATTGAATTTTTTAAAGTCTTTGAACAACAATTCTTGGATTTTAAAATAAAGCGCGTTTCTTTTCGCAATTTTTCGTTAATTTTTTTTAATTTTTTTAATAGGTCGCTGTATTTCTTTTTGTAATAATGGGTTATTTTCACAAGATATATTGCATTTTTCGCGCCAAATTTGGCCAAACACGAAATCAGCAGCGGAGAATCTAAATAATCTAAGATTCTCGCATTGTCGTCTCGATTTGTTGCAACTGCGAACACAACATTGAATTCCAGACGTTGAGGAATTTCTATTTGTCTTTATATTTGTAGCCATATTGTAACAAGCCGAAACACAAAATAGAATTACAATGTTGGACAATGGCGTTAAAATACTTCTTAAAAAAATTCAAAATTGGTATCAACCACGTCAAAATATAAACAAATGATTTTACTTGGAACTCGCCACGTAAAAATATTTGTAGAAATTTCAAATTGGATTCAACCACGTCAAAAAAAAAAACCGCTGCAAAAGGTTCAAAATTGGTATCAACCACGTCAAAATATAAACAAATGATTTTACTTGGAACTCGCCACGTAAAAATATTTGTGAAAATTTCAAATTGGATTCAACCAACTCTAAATATTTGCAGGTTTTAAAAATCAATCAAAGCGCAGCATTTGAGCAAACAGCCATACACCACAAAGCTTCGATTGATATTGACATTACAGCAAAACCAAAAAAGCATACACACAATAAACGACAACAACAAAAACATTCCATTCGAATCCCGAGTCATCTTCGTTGAAACGATGATGACGATGCCTTCGTTCGTTGTTTGTTTTTTGCTTGCGCTTCGGCAAACAAGATCAAGAAACATGCATACAAAAAATGATTGAGCGAGCACTACGCTGCAACAACCACCACTTCAATGTACACGAGTGAAGTCGTTGCGAACAATAACATAGCTTTTTGCTGTTGTACTACGCAAATCTAACAGAAAATGTTATGAACCTAACATTTTCAAATGCCTACGCTTCGCTCTTCCCGCTCGCATCATAGCAACCGAAAACACTTTTGCGCCCACATGCGCGTTCTATATTACTTCATATTCTTTGATATTACTTCATATTCTTTGCTTCTGCTCACATGTTACGCCGAAGTTACAGAGATTTCTGCTGTTAGTAACAGAGAGTTCTGCTGTCAATAACAGAGGGTACTACCAGCAGTACCCGCCATACAACGCGTTTGCTTGTATGAGATGCGCGTTCTATATTACTTCATATTCTTTGGTTTTATGGAGGTGGAGCTATTTATTTGATCAAAAAAACGATGGATCGATGTGTATTTGTACGAATCTTGCAGGAAATCGTGCTACCGTATGTCAGTGAAAAAACGCCAATGCTTTGGGTCTTCCAACAGGATTATAACCTAAAGCATACAAGAAAGGTCGCACGAAAGGGGCTTCGCAAGAGCAGGATTAGGGTTATGGAATGGCTCGCACAATCACCAGACTTCAATATAATTAAAAATTTGTGGTGTGACGTGAAGAGAGCAGTTGCTCACAATAATGTTTTAAATAATAATCAACTTTGAGAAGCAGTAGACCACGCCCCTAGAGAAAGATATGAAAATTTGGTTATTTCAATGCATCGGCTCTGTGCTGCAGTAATAGACAAACAACAGTCACGCAACTAAATATTAATTTGAAGAAAAATTACGTTATTACTATTTAACCACTAAATCTTTTAAAATGAAACACAATGTTTGCTTCATTTTTATGAAAGTAAAGCGAACTACTATTTTTTTGACCGTCCATATTTTGGAGCTTTTGACGCATTTAATTTAAATCAAACCAAACTGAGTTTAATTCTTAAGTTTTCTTTTATGATTGCATTGTTAACACATATAACTTGTTAAAAAAAATACAAAGTAAATATTTCTAAAAAAAAGCAGATTATTTTTTCTTAATTTTCTTTTCGTTGTATGCGTACTACTATTATTTTGACCGCAGCTGTATATATGGGCGTGGCATCGCCCATAGAGTGTAGTATGAAATTTTACCAGTGAAACGGAACATCTAAACGGTGGCTCCGCACCAAATGTTAATGCTGTCCGGCTTCTCATTACGAAAATATTCCATATTGAAAATTTAAGTTGTATGGAAGGTGCCATGCCTACCTATCGGGTCGTATTCGCACTATGTGGTTTACCGAGACTTACTCAAGACGAACATTCCGTAAAAAATTCAACTAGTCGGCTGTCTAGTTTTTGAGTTTTAGTATCGTGGGACCAACAAACAAACATAAAAACACAGATTTTCTCGAAATGTCTGCATTTCGTCTCTTAACCCTTTGGGGACTACTAGGAAAATACGTCTTAGCAAGTTTCTAACACCCCTCAAAACAATTATTGAAATCTTACGACCTACGCAAAATATTTTTTCGATTTCGGTGTTCCCACATAAAAGGATGGTTTCAGAATTTGTGAGCATCCAATATAATTTTGTAACCCCAACATTGGTTGGTTGGTTGGTTCAAGTGGCGATGTTCCAACATCCAATTAGCGCGTTGGCGCCGTTTTGATACCACTATTCCCGGTAGATACCCTGAGGTATATTGTCTGGTGTCATCTGGACTTATATGTATCTATCCATAAATATACTTATATCCAGTCCGAGAGGTTAATGAAAGAGAGTAGTGAGCTTACGCTGCACTTTGCTATCTCTTCGAAAGTCTGAAATGTCGGTTTTCCCAGCGTTTTCCATCTCCTTCTTGCTAAGGCCGGGCAGGCGCAGAGGAAATGGTGGACGGTTTCCTTCTCATCCGGGTTTTCACAGCTGTGACAGCTGGTGTTGTATGGAATCCCCATCTTTGCCGCGTGCTCTCCAATGGGCCAGTGGCCAGTGATGACTGCCGTCAGTCTTGCCACATCCCGTCGGCCTTTGTTCAAGAGCTCCGCGGTCCTGCGTTGGTCGTATGTTGGCCACAGTGATCTGCTGATTTTATAGGATTCCGTCCTCTGCCATCTAGTGTTGGCTTTGGCAAGGAAGTCCTTCGAGACCTCGCCCTTGATAGAGCCCAGTGGGGCGTGAACCGTCAGCGCCAAGTTCTCATCAAGAGCGGAGCCTTTTCGAGCCAGCTCATCGGCCCTTTCGTTCCCGTCAATGTTATTGTGCCCTGGCACCCATATCAGGGTAACTCTGAACCTCTGAGCTAGCTCTATCAGGAGCTTCCTGCATTCCCGCACTAGTTTTGACGATAGAATCGACGATTCCAGTGCCTTGACCGTGGATAGGCTGTCGGAAAGTATTGTAATGTGGCTTTTGTAGGATGTATCCATCAATGCCATCCTACACGCTTCCCTAATAGCGAGCACTTCCGCCTGGAAAACGCTTGCCGTATTGGGGAGGCGGAAAGACACGTTTATCTTAAGATGTTCGGAGAAGACTCCTGCTCCTACTCCGCATTCCATTTTGGAGCCATCAGTGTAGATTGTGGTACTCAGGTTATTTAGGATGTTTCCTCTCTTCCATTCTAGACGAGAGGGGATACGGATATCGTAATTTTTCCCAAAGACCATGGTAGGAATTACATAATCCGTCGTTGTAGGCAGGCACCTTTGCCCTTGTGATAACAGACTGCCGTGGCCATACGGTCTGTCCTTCCAGCAACCTGTTTCTCTCAGCCTAAGAGCACTAAGAGTTGCGGCCTTCATAATATGCAGATCGACGGGAAGCAAGTGCGTCAGCACGTTAAGCGCCTCTCCAGGGCAGGATCTAATCGCTCCCGTAGTTCCGGTACAAGCTGCTCTTTGTAGTCTACCGAGATTGGTAATGTTGTATTCCCTCCTGAGGGCTTTCCACCAGACCAGAGCTCCGTATGATAATATTGGACGTACAACCATCTTGAACATCCATAGCATTAGACTTGGTCGGAGGCCCCACCTCCTTCCTATCATTTTCCTACAGGAGTAGAGTGCAAATCCTGCTTTGTTTATTCTGTGCTCTATGTTTAGCCTCCAGTTCAGTTTAGGGTCCAGAATTACCCCGAGATATCTGGCACTGGACGAAAGGGGTAGTGTTATATTCTCAAGATGAGGTCGTCTAAAAGTTGGTATCTTAGTACGAGTGGTAAACAGCATCAGTTCAGTTTTGCTGGGGTTAATGCTTAGTCCACGTCCCGTGCACCAAGCGATTAACCTATCCAGGCCACCCTGAAGGATTCCACTAATCACGTCAGGGCACATCCCTGATGCCATTAAAACCACGTCGTCAGCATACGCAACCGTTTTGACTCCTCTCTGGTTAAGTTCTGTTAAAGTGTTGTTGAGGGCACAAACCCACAGAAGAGGCGACAGTACCCCCCCCTGTGGTGTGCCCCTGCTTACAAATTTTGTAAGGTGAGTGTTCCCTAGCGTCGCGCTCACCACCCTCGATTGGAGCATTGCCGTAACCCAGCTACGTACCTGTATGCTAACTCCAAGGTTTACCAGCGATTCTTCTATCGCATTCGTCCTTATGTTATTAAAGGCACCTTCTATGTCCATGAAGGCTGCCAGTGTGTACTGCTTATACTCCAGTGACCTTTCCACTGTTCGTACTACCTCATGTAGGGCGGTCTCCGTTGACCTACCCTTTAGGTAAGCATGTTGGGCTTCAGATAGTTTATGTCCTACTTCCTCCCGTATGTGGAGGTCGAGCAACCGCTCGAAGGTTTTAAGTACAAAAGAAGTCAGGCTTATAGGCCGGAAATCTTTCGCTGAGTCGTGACCTCTTTTCCCTACCTTCGGGATAAAGACGACTTTCACCCGTCTCCAACTGACGGGGATATAATTCCAGACTAGGCAGGCCTTGAAGATGGCCTCTAGCCAGGGTAGTACTGAGTCCTGTGACACCTGCAGCATTATGGGGAGAATGCCATCTGGTCCCGGAGACTTGTATGGTGAGAAGCTTTTCACAGCCCATGTGAGTTTTTCTCTCGTTATAATGTTGTAAGCATCGTTTATCGGAGTTAGGCCTTGCACTGCATGCCTAGTCGAGGTGCCTTCCTTTGTGCAGCCTGGGAAGTGTGTATTCAGCAGCAGATCTAGGGCCTCCTCGGTACTTTCAGTCCAGGAGCCATCTGGCTTCTTTATGAACGAGGGGCAGGTGTGATCCCTGGATAACACCTTTCCTAGCCTTGCCGAATCCTTCGTAGTTTCTATAGCTGAGCAGAATTCCCTCCAACCCTTGTTTTTAGAATCTCTGATAGCTTTTTTATATTTGTTTAAGTTATCCTTGTAACTTTGCCAGTTACCTGAGGAATAACTTAGGTTGAATGACCTTCGGACCTCCGATCTCAGACGTGTCAGGTCCACCAAGGTGGGAATGATTTTTTTGAGTATTTAATAGGACAAGACGTTTTGAACGCGGAAGCCATCGCGTTCTCCAACTGCCCGATTCTATGATCAATGTCTCCTACCGAGGAGATATTGATTGGGGCAGCCCTCCCTATCCTATTACGGATCATACCGGCGAAACGATTCCAGTTGGTACGTCTGGGATTGCGATATGGTGCGGGTGCTTCAACCAGAAGATCCAAATCGAAGAGTATCCATGCGTGATCCGAAAAGGATTTCTTGCTGGATACCCTCCATTTGTTCACACCCACCTGTCCGTTATCCGTTAGTAGAGTAACATCGAGAACCTCCTCCCACCCACTGAAACCGTCAGTGCTTGGAAAAACGAAGGTGGGGGTGTTTCCCCTGTTACACACTACTAGGTTAGTACTAAGTATAAAGTCAAAAAGAGACTCACCTCGGTCATTGTTTTCCGTGCTTCCCCATAGGGTGTGTCTCGCATTCGCGTCGCACCCTATCAGCACCGTGCCGTGGGTATTGGTGTTGCTGACGAGCCTCCGGATCTCCTCGGGTGGCGCAGGCCTGTCATGCGCCATGTAGGCCGAGACTATAAGGAGCTTTTTTCCCCCGGCTGCAGCTAGCTCCACCACCGTGGTGTCGTCAGTGCTGTGGTGAGGTAAAAGATGCATGTTAAGGTGTTTTTTAGCAACTACGCACGCCCTTGGCTTACCTTCCCCTCTCTTGTAGAAGAGGTTGTAGTCGCTCCGCCTCAGCCCTTTCACCTCAGTGCTCCGCACCCAAGGTTCCTGGACTATGGCGATGTCCACGTCCTCCTCCGACAGAAGAACGGCAAGGTTGTCCGTTGCCAACTTTGAATGTTGGAGGTTAATTTGGACAACCTTCAACCCCAGGCCTACTGGTCTACGGTGGTAAAGTCCGGATCGTCGAGCCTTACGTCGTCCAACAACTTTTGGGCGTCGACAATCTCGTCTGCGTCCTCCTCTTCCGGATTAGAGGAGCGGAAGACCTTTAGTCTAGCGTGCCGTACGCCGAACCGAAGTTTAAATTCTGCCTTCTCCAGGGCAGGTAGGCTTTCCTCGCTGATCACCAGGAGGAAGGATAAACTATTCTTTTGCGGAGCCTCCGCTTTTATGACCTGCCAGTCTGTCATTGGCACTGTCGGGTTGTGTGCCTGCAAGTAGGGCACCAGCTTACCGCTGTCCAAGGACATATTGGGTAACCAAATGCGCGCTCTTGGTCTCTTCGGGATTTCGCTGGCGGGGATGAGCTTGAGCCTCAAGCTCTCAGTTGCCTCCCCAATCCTGGAGATGCAGCCCTCCAGGAAATCCTTGGAGAATTGGTCGTCGCACTTGATCACCCTATAACCGCGAACAACTTCGGCCGAGTCGAAACCGGGGAGAGGCACCTTCGGGTTCGCTGCCAGGTTGCTCATCACATGGTCCATGACCATCTGTGTCAACCTGGCCTCAATCTCTCCCCATTTCTCCAAGGCTTCCTTGCCGCGGTTTGTGGTGGCATCGACCAGTGCTACTTGCAGGCTATCCCGTGCCACGTCACTGAAGACGCGTCTCGTCGCTGCGTCGGTTGCACCGGCAACCTTCGCCTTCTTCGTCTCGCGGTTCGAGCTGTCATGGGCAGACCGGTCGCGTTTTGTCGCTGCAGCTTTCGGCAGGGTCGCTTGGTACGCCAAGTACTCGTCGACAACCCTCTGAAACCGTACCCTGTCCTCCGCGTCCTTGGGATGAGCAGCACCAGCAGCCTCGTTCTTGCTAATCCTACCGAGGATAGCTAAGGCTCTCTGGTACTGCTTATACCTGGACGGTTCCCTAGGCTTGGCCGGTTTTTTGATGGCTTTCGCTGCCGCTGCTGATGTCGTTGGTTTATCAGTGGGGGTAGGGGTGCTGTGGCCCACAGCGCCTACTCCCACTGAGGAAATCATGGTTTCCTGGCTTGATGCCAGGAGGTCGTCTTCGGAGGAAGTGCCCACCTCTCTCCTGTCCGTCAGTCGTTTGTCCATATCAGTTTGTCGTTTGTCCGAGTCCATTCTCCGTTTGTCCGTGTCCAACGTCTGTCCGTCTTCTTCCGAGGCTTGTTTTTTGAATGTCGACATCATCTGTTTCTTACGGTCACCTGCCCGACCTGGCGGGCTGTGCGTGACACTGATGAAAGTGCCAGCACGGTGACCAATGCGGGAATGGGGAAAGGGAGGGTCCGTCACGGTAGAGCCCCTTACCGTGATAAGGCCACCGTTCCTTCCTGAGGCGGCCAGGTATCAGGAAAGCTCCGTTCAAATATAGCCGATATACTCCCTGGCTGCAAATCAGTCCGATGGGCACGGGTCGCATGACACCCCGGATTAGGGAGGTTCCGCTGTGCTACCTTAGCCGACTACGACCAGAACCAGATCTGGAAGTAGCCGTATCCAGCCGTCACCACGTGGAGGTGTTAGCACACGCTTCCATTAGCCAGCTCAGTTACGGCACGTACACTTTCCAGTGTTACATGTTGATCCCCCTGAGTGACTGACGGCACGACGGCCACCCCAACATTCATACTTACTTAACTTACTTAACTGGCCATAACAACCCGTTATCGGGTTACGGCCTGCCGCAAAACTTCTCTCCAGGCGCCTCTGCTTCGCGCGCGCCTTCTCCAGTTGGTCACACCAAGAGATACCAGGGCCTCTTCCACTTGGTCCTTCCACCGGAGACACGGCCTCCCTCTTCGCCGTCGACCTCCAACCATCGCATCGAATACCTTTTTCGCCGGAGCTTCGTCGTCCATGCGGCAGACATGACCGAGCCAGCGTAGCCGCTGGATGTTAATTCGCTGCGCTACGTCCATGTCCTTATACAGCTCATACAGCTCGTTATTGGTTCGTATGCGATAGTCGTCACCAACCCGAACAGGGCCGAAGATTTTGCGAAACACCTTCCTCTCGAACACTCCAAGGGCCGCTATGTCGTTTCGTGTCATTGTCCATGCTTCAGCGCCATAGAGGAGCACGGGCAAGATAAGCGTCCTATAGAGTGAAAGTTTTGTCGGTCGAGAGAGGTCTCTACTTCTCAATTGCCTACCGAGACCGTAGTAGCACCTGTTGGCAAGAGTTATCCTTCGCTTTATCTCCAGACTGACATCATTGCTGCTGTTGATGGCGGTGCCAAGGTAGACGAATTCCTTGACAACTTCAAAAGCATACCTGTCGGCCTCAACGTGAGACCCTAGCCGCCCCAACATTCATAGCATGAGAATATTTCTACTGAGAGTATTTTGGATTTCAAAATTAAACTCCGTCCCGAAAGGATTAATGTAGATATCAAAAGAAGGGGCATTTAATTTTTCAATCTTATCCTTCTTTTTTAATTGGAAGCATTTTTTTAAACGGGCCTTTTATTTTTTCCATTTTTTCTGACTTCTTCCCACTTCATCTGTACGACGGTCCGCAATTTGAGAGTACAAACTTTAATATAAAAATCGTAATTTTAAGTTGAATAAGAAACTGAATTTGTATGCAATATTAACGTCACTATTTTTGTTTCTCTCTCAGTGGATAAATGTGCTATATTATTTTTTTAATACCTGTTAATGTATTAGAATTCTGAATTCTCTTGTTATTTTATTTAGTTTTTTTTATTTCTTTTCTCGTTGCTTTGTTATTTTCTGATGAATATTACAACAATATGTGATAGTTCCTTTTGTTATTTTATAAAATAGACTGTGTATTTGATTGAATTCATTCGTATTATTTTTTTCTATGTAAACGGCATCGGCCGATTTTCACCCTTTCGGCCGATTAATCGGCATCGGCCAAACTCGCCCTTCCGGCCGATTAATCGGCATCGGCCAAACAATTTGGTATCGGTCGGGCGCTACATATACGTTTCAAAATAATTTGCAAGTCCGTTTACTGTTCAATGGAGTACAAATTAAAAAACAAAAGTAAAAAGCATAACCGGAAGTTCCCGTCATTAGTTTTGTACGCAAACTTAGTCTGCACCGTTTGTTGGGGGCCCCCTCAGTCGTCGCCGGGCCCCCAAGCACCTTAAGCCGCCACTGCGTGGGACCAACAAACAAACCTACAATAATTTGTATATACAACATATAGATATTTGCTGCAATGACTCGCAAAATTTTTTTATATCCATATTGTTTTGCACAAATATACCGCAGTTAATTTCTGTCATCAGAATGGGTATTGCAGGAAGGCGTAAAAGGTGGGCGCGGTCAACCTTATATAGCTTATGTTTACCGCTATGAAACATAAAATCATTTTACATCAACATTAATTTTCAGACATGTACCGTAGCTTAGTTTTGTTGGTTTAGTGGGCGCGGAAAGTAGGTGTGGCCGATTATATTATAGCCTATGTTTGTCGCAATGACACGCTGAATCGATTGATACCCATATTGCCTTACAAAAGCATACCATAGACCATAGGCCATGTACCATTCTCCCAGATAAAAAAAAAACTTTTACTTCTTCTGACTTCTTACGCCCACTATGGTATATATCTGTGGCATTTTGAAACAACCTAAGTCTAATTTTCAAAGTTTTCAGGAGAGCGAAACTACTGATAAGGTGCAGAGCAAATCTCATACAAAACTCGAAAAAAGTTTAAATTATACACGTCATATCTCGGTAACTAGATGTCATAGAAACAAACCGAGTACACCAAAAAGCGCCTTGAAATTGTTTCTTTATGTTTAAAAAACTGGAAATTAGCGCTATTTCGACTTAAGTTGTTTTGTCAAAATGCCACGGATATAGGGCATCTCCCAAAAAAGGTCCACCACGAGTGAAAAATTCAAATTGCTCAGAAAAACTTTTTATTAGCCAATAATAAAGCTTAAATATCTATATTTTATAAATGTAAAAGAATTTTTAATTTTTTTTTATTTTGACCGAAATATGCTACTGTATGCTACTGTATATGCACATTTTTTCTTTGCGTTTTTATCTTATTCAAGTAATATTATATTTTTCTTGTAATGCAAAAGTTTTTTACTAACAACAATCTTATGCATTAGAGAAAGCGAGAGAAAGTGGAGTTCGAAGAACGGATGTTTTTTTAGTTTCCTTCTTCCTGTATCCTATTTTCGCGTCCGTACCCAAAAAACCGGCGCCGTGGCTCAGTTGGTTAGTGCGCGGTCCAGCGAGTCGCATGCAGAGCGACGCAAGATCGAATACTGCATGTAGTAACACCTAAAAAAAATAACGGGAAACTCGTTTTCTCTTTCGGTGGCTGTCCTCTCAGCTGGAAATGGCAAACCTCTGAGAGTAAAAATTGCCTATGAAAAAGCTCCCAACCTGCCGTTCGGAACTGGCATAAAACTGTAGGTCCCTTCCACCCGCGTACAAAAGTCACACGCACAACACGGGTGGTTGCGGGAAGCTAGGCCTTAGTCTCGCGTAAGTGGGCTGTCGTGCCAATCAATTATTATTATTATTATTACCCAAAAACCTTATTAGTTGTTGTCATTAGTGGACAAACTTTTCAAATGCAAGTAGCTGTCAGTTTTTAAATAGGTGCATTGTTCTCGTTAGGAAAATATAATAATTGGTTCCCGGAAAAATCAGAAAAACATTTTATGGGTGTTTAAAATTTGTCGCGTCCGTAACCGGAAGCTCTGAATATTCGATTCTTTTTCGATTTCCGGTCAATTTCCGCATTTCTTGAGATAAAAATGTTTCTTTCAAACTATTGACTCTCATGGAACACTTTAGCAATTAAATACAACAAAATATCAAAAATATAATTTAGGTTGAGAATTACAGCTCAATCAAATTTGTACGATATATCGTACAATGGTCCGCAAAGGAGTAAAAATGCATTAAACTTTTGTTTCGTTTTTTTAGTTTTACAAATAATTAATTGGTTTCTTTTTTATGAGAAAATATAAATTATAACAACAAAAAATCAAAACGTGATTTCATTTTGATCGAAACCTATATAAATTATATATGTAATTAATTGAGTCGCATTTATCAGGCCTTATAAAACTGTTATTGTTGTTGCAAAGCCCTTTTCCCCTCAATAAAACACAGAATCAACTAAACACTATATAGCTTTGTAGAAAGATACCGAATATAGCCGATTCTTATTATCGTAATGGGAGTGGCAAGTACTCATGTCTAACCTTATATAATCTGTGTCTGCCCAGTGAAACACAAAATCGTTAATTAATTGTTATTTCCGAATAGAAATAGTCGAACAGTCGATATTAGTCATACGATTTAGTGATGGGCATGGCATTCAAGCAAACAGAAAAATTCTGTTACTAAATCCATGACTTAAAAAAATGCAAACATCACTTGCAACCTTTGCCTGCCATTTGTACGATATAACGTACAGAGCTTTGCCACCCTTGTAGTCATTTGTACGATATATCGTGAAGTTTTTTAAAGGAAAGAAATATTTAGAAGCAAAAAATTTTAAATTTCATAAGTTTTATAAATCAACTGAGATTCAAACTTTGAAATTGTTTGGCTTTTTGCTACTAAAAGGTATTACATATTTAAAAATTCCTCCGCAGAAGCATCGCATCGCCAAATTCTTGCAAAGCAAAGCTGCTTGCAAAACGCACTCACACTGTGTAGCCACGGCTATTGTGATGAATTATATTTTTAAACAGAATGGTACAACACAACCTACTTAATAAGAATTAAAAAGCCGTTTCATAAAAAATACGTTCGCTGTCAAATAAAATATCTTTAAAAAAAATTGTACGATATATCGTACAAATTTCCGGGTTAATGAAAAATACTGTACAAATATATTCAGCTAATTAATTAATTTAATTTAATAAATTTATTAAGTTGTTTCTAAAACCAGTTTGCTGCGATGTGATGAATGAAAGGTGCATTGCTAATGATTGTAAGAGCTGTGTGCACGATATTAAACAAGATCTAATTCCAATAGAGTTCCTCAAGAAAATTATAATAAACCAACTTAAAAGAACTTTTAACTTTATTTTTTCCTTATTTTGAGTGCTGTAATTTGAATTTAACTTGTTATGTGTTATTTTTATTAAAAGTTGATGTTGACACTTAAAATTAAATCAAAATTAATATATAATAAATTCAGTAAACAAAATTGACTAAGGTGCCAAAAGAATAACATCATCGAGCTGCCTTTTGAAGCATGATCTAGAAAGAGACAGATCCAAGAGAATATAATTTGATAACTTATTGAAGTCACACATAGCCCGTGTTGTAGGTGCTGCAAGGAGGTAGTTAGCTTTGACAGTTTTTACATAAAAAGGCGGAGAGTAACACAGTCATTTACAGGACACATTGAAAACATTGAAAAGGATTTTCTCTAGAAGGCAAGGGCAATCAATGACATTGGAGACGAGGCTGCAAATAGAGGCTGCAAATTAATCAACATTAGACGAGCACTATATGAAGGAAGTGGTTCAGAGAAATGCAGTGGCTGTAGGGCAAAACGAAGAAACCTACTCTGAATTCTTTCAAGCCGGGAAGAGTGTAAAGCATACAGTGGGTTCCAAATTACAGAGGCATACTCGAGTTTAGAATGGACGAGAGACGTGAACAGAAGCTTACGCGTATAAGGGTCCTTGAATTCTTGTCCATACCGCCGGATAAATGATAAACGAGGGTATGCTTTTGGAATAATGTAATTCACATGCTGCACGAATGTAAATTGAGTATCAAAAATCACTCCAATGTCACGAAATTTGTCTGCAGTAGATAGCAGTCATGTAAAAGGAGTGAACAGGACTATAAGACTTAGAGAAACTAACATGAAAACATTTATTGATGTTAAGGGATAACTTATTATTGTGACCAGATTGCAAGATTATTAATGTCAGTTTGAAGCAAAGGAATGTCAGTGTGATCACGTATACAACGAAATAGTTTTAAGTCGTCAGCGTATAACAGAAAATTGGAATGTTGAAAACAATCCCCAATATCATTGATAAACAAGACAAACAAAAGTAGGCCGAGGATACTGCCTTGCGGGACACCAGAAGAGGCAACAAAAATGCGAGTATTAACATTATCGATCTTCACGCTACATACTCTGTTAGTGGGATATGATTTTAGCCAATTAAGAAAGGTTGAGTGAAAGCCAAGTCGTGCAAGTTTTGCAACTAAAATAACATGCGAAACACTATCAAATGCCTTAGAAAAATCAGTATAAATGGTGTCCACTTGGTCACCATTCTCAAAAGCCGACATACAAAATTCAGAAAAAACGACCAGATTCGACACAGTAGAGCGGCCTGGAATAAAACCATGTTGGTTAGGGCTTATTATTTGTTTCACGGCAAAAAACATTTTAGATTTGACTACCTTCTCAAAAATTTTAGAAATCGTTGTTAATTTTGAGATTGGCCTATAATTTAAGATCTCATTTTTCTTCCCAGATTTAAAGATTGGTGTAATAAATGCAACCTTCCATTTATCAATAAATACGCCATGTCGCAACGACAGATTGAAGATAATGCTTAAAGGAGCAGAGATAGCAGAAGCGCAACTTTTGGACAAACAGTCTTGATGAATCCCTGACATGTTTTGATAGTAGACCTTAAAGGTTCCAAATGAAGGCACAAGGTTTTGAGAGACGCTTGTAGCCAAGCCATTGGCTCTACACTTGGGGGCTTTTGAAAAAACTTAAACGAAGAGAAGAGTTAAAAATAGTACTGAAAGCACTAGGTGTTAAGATTAAGATTGGGTAGCGGGAGTCGAGCACTACCTGCCCGAGACACTGCGTCCAGTGTTGAACTATTGTGTCACGTCCCTTTATCTTACTGGAGTTCGTATCCTCCAATATTATCCAGGAACTCTTTTATTTTCCTTAGATCAAATTCAGAAAGATCCTTTGTCTGTATCAGTTCCCTCCCCAATACCCGCTTTCTTGCGTGTATGAGGGCGGGACATTCCGTTATGATGTGTACAGAAGTCTCCTCGTCTTCCATACAAAATCTGCATAGTTCGTTGTCCGTGATTCCCAGGCGCGCTCTATGCATATTTAGCAGACAGTGTCCGCTTAGGATCCCCGTCATGAATCTAAGCTCTGCTCGGCTTAGCTCCAAGAGGTAATTAGATTTCTTTGCAGAGTAAACTGGAAAGAAGAGCTTGGAACAGCGTTGTCCCACTGTGTTCGACCATTTGTGATTAGCTCGATTTAGAAATTCCTGTTTTACACAATGTCTGTAATGAGTCTTGCTAACACTTATGATTGGTTCAGGTCCGTAGGGTCGTCTTGCCGCCCCCTCCTTTGCCAATCTGTCCGCCTCCTCATTACCATCGTGTCCACAGTGCGCAGGTACCCAGTGTATTATCACTTGGTTGTCCTTAGAAAGATCTTGGAGGACAGCGACTGTCTCCCAGACCAGTTTAGAGTCAAATGTCGTCGAGTTCAGAGCTTTGATTGCAGCCTGACTGTCAGACATTATGAATATCCTCTTCCTTTTAAAGTTAAGTGTTAGTATTGTCCTGGCACATTCATTAATGGCATAGACCTCAGCCTGGAAGACTGTGGCCTTGTCCCCAAGACTGACTGAAAGTTGGGAGCCAGAGCTATAAATTCCCGCTCCTGTTCCTTCTTCCGTCTTGGACCCATCAGTGTACCATACAATATCATCACACATCGGACTGATTCTATTATCAGCCCAGTCTTTCCTGTGCGGTATGTACGTTTTGTACCTTCTTCTGAAGAGGTGCTTCTGAGGCATCAGATCAAGGGGCATCCAAAAGCCTCCATCTCGCCTCCTGTCCCTCAGCAGTGATAAGTGACCGATTGCCTGTGTATTCTTCGGTATAGATCCACTATGCATCAGTCTGTGAGTGCTGGCTATTGCAGCCATTTGCACTTTGAGTTCCAGCGGCATCGCCCCCAATATAACATTAAGGGCTGCCGTCGGAGTCGTCCTGAGGCATCCTGTTATGCAGGTATTTGCTAGTCGTTGTAGTTTCTCTAGCTTAGTCGCAGTTGTTACTTCTGTGGTCTTCCTCCACCAAACTATCGCCCCGTAGGTTATCGTTGGCAGAACTACCAGGGAGTATAGTTTTTGAAGCCACTTCGGTCTCAATCCCCAGTTTTTACCACAGATTCTTTTGCAACTCCAGAGGGCATTGCCTGCTCTCTTGATAGTGCGATCAACGTGGGGTTTCCGTTCAATTTACTGTCTAGAGTTACCCCTAGGTACTTGACCTCATTCGAGATATTCAGCACCTTACCAAAGATCTCCATCTGTCCAAGGTCAAATTTCCTTTTAAAGGTAAAAGGCACAATAATTGTTTTGTCCGGGTTCACAGACAGTTTCTGTCTTACACACCAGCGCTCCACAATTTTCATCGCGTTCTGTCCGTTCAAGTCCGAGACTGTATGTCCGTCTTTGCCCCTGACCGCAATGACTAGGTCGTCTGCATAAGCGATGACTTCATATCCCTGCTCCGTAAGTGAGCGGATTAGTCCATCAACGACCACAGACCACAGCAGTGGGGATAGTACCCCTCCCTGGGGACATCCCCTCCCTGTTCTTGCAGATAGCTCTACCGCCCCTAAGTTGGACTGAATCATCCTACTTTCAAGCATGGATGATATCCATCTTATAAGAGTGGTAGGCACCTGAAATTCTTCTAGAGCCCTTTCAATCGCTTCGAAGGTCGTGTAGTTGAAGGCCCCTTCTATGTCTAGGAAACCTGCCAGACAGATTTCCTTTTCCTCCAGGGACTTCTCTATCTTGCCTACCAGCGCCGATAGGGCCGTTTCAGTGGATCTACCTTTCTGGTAGGCATGTTGGTTCGCGCTTAGGGGGCATCGAGGAAGAATGTCTTCTCTCAGGAAGCGGTCAACGGCCTTTTCCAAGCCCTTTAGCACGAATAACATCAAGCTTATCGGCCTGAAGGATTTTGGGTCCTTTTTGTTGGATCTTCCAGGCTTGGGGAGATAGACCCGTTCACTGCTCTCCACACCTCTGGAATATGCCCAAAAGCTAAGCTACATGAGTAGATTTTTGTTAAAATAGGCGCTAATATATCAATTCCCTTTTGCAGAAGTGCCGGGAAAATGCCATCTTTTCCCGGCGCTTTGTAAGGGGAGAACGATTCCAGCGCCCATTTCACTATTGGCGTGCTACACACCGCTCTGACAACCCTCCAGTCTTCCCTACTTGGACAATATGTCTGTCCTGTACTGTTTGTCAGAGGTACGGTTGCTGATATTATCGATCCCGGGAAGTGGGTGTTAGTGAGTAGGACGAGTGATTCCATTTCACTACTTGTGGACGACCCGTTAACATCCACCAGTGTTCCAATAGGATAGGTTTTCTCCTTCGAGAGGACCCTTTGAAGTCTGAAACTGGAGGACAGGTCTGACACGTCCTCACAGAACCGTCTAAAGGACTCTCTCTTGGCCTTCCCAATCTCATGGTTGTAGTTGGTGAGGTCAGGGAGTAGGTCTGCCAGTCGTTATTCCGCTTGGCCTTATTAAATAATTTCCTAACCTCCTTCCTAAGCTTGCTAAGATGACCACTCCACCATGGCGTCTGTTTCCTAAAGGTTTTAGTCTTGAGGGGACAGTTGTCTTCATAGGCATTTAGAACGGATTCCTTGAGAGTTGTGGTGGCCCTTTCTAATCTGTCTATGGTATCTATTCTGTTCTCTATTCGAGCTAGAGTATCTTGTCCTAACTGGTTGCAATAACTGCTCCAGTCGGTCTGTCTTTTAGGTCTAAATGACACTTCAGAAAGCATTTGATTCCCTAACGTGAATCTTATATGCCTGTGGTCTGAGCAGGACGGCTCATCAGATACTCGCCAGTTGCGGACAAGATCTTTTGTCATTGAGGTCGTCAAGGTCATATCCAAGACTTCCTCTCTGATTCTATTAACAAACGTGGGACTATTCCCAATGTGGCATATGTTTAAATCTAGGGAGAGTATGAAGTTGAAAAGTGACTCACCTCTTGGATTCACATCCGAGCTTCCCCACATGGTGTGATGGGCGTTCGCATCACAGCCAAGTACTAGCTCCAGCTGCTTGCCCCTAGCATAATCAATCAACTGTTCTGCTATTTGTGGAGGGCAGTGTTCGTCGTCCCCAGGGAAGTATGCTGAGGCTATGATAACCTCCCTGGAGTTCAACACGATTTTTCCCGCGCAGAGATCAGGCGTCACGTAATCTGTCAACGGGAAGAAGGAAACATTATTAAATATAATGCAGGCTCTTGCTCTTGTTGACGACTGGCAACAAAGTACCTTACCTGCCTGAGTTAGCCCCCGGATTTGGCCGTTGGTGCTGGTCCATGGCTCCTTCACCAGGGCTATGCTGGGACCCAAGGAATTTAGGGTCCTGGTGAGGACAGCCGAGGCTGCCGACGCTCTATGGAGATTGATCTGTACAATCTCCATATTACGCCTGCGGTCCCTTGGTGTGGGAACCCGCACGCTTACCTCCTCTACCCCTTGTCTGCACCCGGTCACTACTGCCCGGAGTATGTGTAGACTTATCCAGCAGGCTCAGTTGTCGGGGCGGATTTGCCATCCCAGTCAGCCGTGTCTGTCGGACTGGTTTAGCTGAAGCACGCTTTGCGGGTCCCACTGATGTTGGTCCTGGCGTCTTGTCACTCATCCGTTCGGTCGTCTTGTCAGTCCGAGTGACGGTTAGCGTCCGCCCGCTAGTACGCGGCCGGTCCTCGCTCACCTTTGCCAGTGCCTGTCTACTGGTGGAGGGTCTCTCCTCATCCACCCTTACGTTGGACGTCTTCGTCTCCGTACCGCCTCCGCCGGTCACCAACGACTTGGCCCCCTGCTCTCGACGCAACCTGAACTGAACCCTTCCCAACTCAAAGAAGGGAAGGTTCTTCAGTGCAGAGAGCTGAGTCACTGAGGGATCGTCGATGGCCAGCGTCAACGTTGTTCCCTGCGCCGCGACAGACCTGTTCAGTACCTTCCAGTTTCCTGTCGGTAGTGAACGGTTCTGCGTTCGAAGCATTCGAAGAATATCTTCGGCCGGTAGGGAGCAGCCTGTGAAAAACGCGGTGGCTACGCTGGGTTTGGGAATTTCGTTTCCCTCTACCAGTTTCACCTTCTTTTCCACCAGCTGGGTCTTCGTCATTATCCCTTCCAGCCAATTCTTCGACGCCTCATCGGCGCAGTTTACAATGATCCACCCTGGCTTGAAGGAGCATCCCTGGAACCTGATTTGAGGTCCATCAAAGGGGAGCTTACGTAGCTCCTCCTTGATGGCCCCCTCAATTGCCCTCTGCTCCTCCAAGTTTAGGTGGACAGCCGGGAATTCGTCCGGTACAATTCCCACCTTGATGGCCGCTGCAGCTTCAGCGAAGGACGGGCTAAACTTCGTCCTTTTCGATACGGGTTGCGCCGTATCTCTTTTGCTGCCACCATCGGTCTCATCCGTGTTAGTCGGCTCTTCTAGGACAGTTTTTAGAGCCTCATCGTAGGTCTTACCTGCCGCCATCAGCTTCCTCAGCCTCTTCTTCTGAGAAGTCGTTAGCCGCTTTCTCTTTAGAGAGATGGCCTCGGTAGCTTCTACCAGTGCAGGTAATCCTATCGATGAAGCCCCTCCAACCGCCATAGTTGACGCTGTGGTCACATTCACGTGTGAGCAATCACTGCTCACACTACTCCTAGCCGATCGGTCTCTCCGATCGCTAGTCATAGTTTCAGCCATCTGCTGATCGTTAACGTCAGTCTGTCCGACAGGTTCCAAATGAAGGCACAAGGTTTTGAGAGACGCTTGTAGCTAAGCCATTGGCTCTACACTTGGGGGCTTTTGAAAAAACTTAAACGAAGAGAAGAGTTAAAAATAGTACTGAAAGCACTAGGTGTTACTCCCAGCTTGAAGTTGACACTCTTAAGCTTCCCAATGCCGGTATCTTTTTTGACTAATTTAAAGCAAGTCAAGTGATGCTTATCTAACTGAGTGTGGTTAGTGACATAAGAGATAATATCTTCTTCGGAGACTGAACTCTTGAAGGAAGAGAGATGAACCCATTTTTTGCGCACAACTACATCAAGTTCGGCATTTTCGTTGCTACCAACAACCGTAGTCTGTTTTTTAGTCTTCTTCTTACTGACTCTCATCCAACCACCACCATTAGAAGCAACATCAGCGGCATCAGCAGCCGAGACAGATTCCTCATGGGTTCCAGTATCGGAGTTTCTAGGAGCAGCAGCAGCAGCACCAACATCAGCAAGAGTAGCAGCAGCAGTATTAGCAAAAATAGCAGCAGAGCGCGAGCTAGTACCATCCATTGCCCAAACAACAGCAGCATCAGCGAGTGAAGTGACATTATCACTCTTAGCAGTTTTAGGAGGTGTAGAGAGCGACTCAGCTCCATCTATTACACCAACAGCAACATTAACAAGCGGGGCGGCCTTAGCTCTCATTGTAGTACGAACATCAGACGAAGAGAGCGAAGTCAATTCAACTCCACCAACAGTATTAGTGACAGGAGACTTTCTTATAACTGCAGATTGGACATGCAGAGAATTAGGGTCAACGACCTTAGCCTTTGATCGTGTCTGCATAATCGTACTCTGAGAGTCAGAATTGATACAGCTTTAATTCCCGCAGCAAGGTGCTTAGTGTTTTTCTCCAACAGCTCCATATGCACTTTCTGTTGTTTAACCAACTGAGTATCCAAATGTTCAAATTTTGAAAGTAATGAGGTGCAGTTTGCATTAAGGATGTTACTGAACTTCTCGAAACCAGCCTTTTGGGATTCGATTATTGCATCAAGCGCTTTGGTTAACTTCCCAGTCAACCCATGCAGTCCTTGCAGAAGTATCCAAGATGTCTGTTCATCTTCAACAGCTTTACATCATATTCGGAGACTGGTCCGTCGCAGCAGGCTCGATGAAACACCCCTCGACAGAGGCCACTACATGGCACAATTAGGCTGTCGTTTCTAGCAAAGCTTTTATCACATTTGCCATTTGCCATGGCGATGATTAAACGAAAGCAAATATGCAGAGCAAAAGCACGAAGAGCGAGCAATAACACGTCTTTATAGCACGGTAGTCAGAGACTGAGTGAAACCATTATAATGAAAACCATTTCTGTATTTAATAAGGGGAATACCCTTGGAAAAATTTGTCGCGTCCCTGATGTCACGTCCGTATTCATGATATACCTAATTAAAAGAAGGTAAGACAAAATTCTCATATTTCATAAGTCTACGAAGAAAAGTTATCCTTTGACCTTCATTTGCATATATATAATAAATAAACAAGTTCCAAAAAATCGCTACATTTTGTATATTTTTATAAGAGCTTCAAAAATCTTCTTTGTACTAATTTGTACTAAATCTTTCCAATATATTTCTAAAATGTAGCACTATTTCAGCGCGTTAGAACACCAGAGAACGGCAACGGGTTATTGCAGAAACGTTCATACTAGTACAGTAAATAGGTATATTTTACTAAACAAAAATACTTAATGGCTGAAATTTTTAGGGTATGTTTGGTGGCATGTCCTGAGTCTAAAACTGAGTTTTCGTATTCGAGGGGGTGGGGGAAGATACTACCCCCTGCTTATTTAGGGGTGAGTTCGTTTTAATTCCATATCTCCGGTGCTATTACTCGTACCGACAAGTCCGAGGGATCAAATTTGTGGGGAATAAAATTATCTATCTAATGATAATAAAATCGAGGTCATAGGTCGATTAGGTGAATCACAATGGCCGGTCAAAGGTCAAAAGTGAGGGATAGTTTTCGTTTTTCGTGAATACCGTGAAACCGGTAGGTTTTTTCGCATACTATTTCAGTACCATTTTAAAGTACTTGAAATTACCTACAAAATGAGTTCTCGAACACTCATCTACTATAAATAGTTTGCCGTCAATCCAACGACCAAGTTGACCGCGCGCGCCGATGTTTGCACTCTCTACGTGCTCGCACGTACACCGCGCGCGGTCACTAAATAAGCAGGGGGTAGTATCTTCCCCCACCCCCTCGAATACGAAAACTCAGTTTTAGACTCAGGACATGCCCCCGAACACACCCTCAAAATTTCAGCCATTAAGTATTTTTTTTTAGTAAATGTGATTTATTTGTCTCTATTTACTGTACTATACGTAATCAACACTAAACAAAATGCCTTTGCGTTCAACCGATCAAACTTGCTCAAACACACATGTTCGATGTTGATTTTAAATCAATCGAACCATGTTCTTCTTGTTTGCTCTGTGATTATACTCAGCGGTTGTCTTAATACCAATCGTTTCGGATTTTTGCTCGTTTGGCTCAGCAATGATTATTTTGATTAAAAACAAAACGCAACATGCACAAATAAACGCGAACGAGTTTTTGCGCTGGCAGAGAAGGAGAAAAATACCAAACAGATGAAAAAGCAAAATAGCTTTACAACAAACAAAATCATATTTATTTTCATTTCTTTGTCTTACATAAAACTAAGTAATGAGTATTCAACAAAAAATTAACATAAATAAAGGAACAATTTCAATTCATGTTTTATTGCATTAAACCAATGATACTCAACCTTTTTTGTTCTCGGGCCATATACATATATTTGTAAAGCTACGCGGGCCGCAACACTATACTGGTATGAGGAAAAAAAATCATGAACCCCTCCCACTCCCCATTTTTTTGGAAAACAATTTGAGATTTGAAAAATTATAAACTATAATAGCCTATTTCCACCGAGCGCTTAAATGCATTTAAGGGCTCTGTAAAGTTTGACAACTGTCAAGCGTTTTGGAAAAATCCAATTTAGCATTTATTGCTGGGCAGCCCTAGCTATACCTATCTCCGCCATCTCCTTGTATACGTATGTGTGGTTTCTTGTCGCCTCTCTACTGCATGAAAACCACTCCGCTTTCCTTCTCAACAGTCTAGGAATGTCTGCGTTTTCATATTTGTGAAAATTTATCAATTTATTTATTTGTTATAAATTTATTTATCATTTGTCAATGTCTATTTCATTTGTGAAAGTTGTCGGCTGTTTGATATCAGAGCTGTCTGAATTTTTAATGTCAAGAGGGTTCATGAGAAATTCCACGTTTTTTATTTTCTTTTTCAGCATTTATGATTGGCCAATAATATAAGTTTTGACTTAGATTATGACAGACAATATGTATTTTTGCGAAAAATGCAGTGAAAAGTAACTGTCTTGGCAAAAAATCTACCACAACGAACACAATTCAAATCCCTTCTCGCGTTTGTGTTCGTACGGCTCTTGCAACGCCTGAAAGCATGCTATCAAAATTTGTACATTTGTGAATATTGCTCCCGCTTTTAACATAAAATTTTCTGTTAGACGTCTGTAAATGGCAAAACTGAGTTAACTCAGTTTTGAAAGTGAGTTCACGCACTTTGATACAAAAACAATTAAATGGAATTTGAGCATTTAACACTTCGTTCAATAATGTGTGTGACTGACACATAGATGGCGGCACTAATACTATATCAATATTTTTTTTCGAAATTGTGAACCTTTTTATAGCCTATTTCCACCGAGCGCTTAAATGCATTTAAGGGCTCTGTTAAGCTTGAGAACTGTCAAGCATTTCCACCAAAACTGAGTTAAATGCAACAGCTGGTTTTTGTTTGCATTTTTAGTTGGTCAAGCCAAATTCTGCATTTATTTCTGGGCAGCCACCACTTACCCATCGCCGCCATCTCCTTGTATACGTATGTATGGTTTCTTGTAGCCCCTCTACTGCAAGAAAACCAATTCGCTTTCCTTCTCAACAGTCTAGGAATGTCTGCGTTTTCATATTTGTGAAAATTTATTTCATTTGTCAATGTTTATTTCATTTATGAAAGTTGTCAGCTGATTGATACCAGAGCTGTATGAATTTTTAATGTCAAGAGGGTTAGTTATAAGTTTCACGTTTTTGATTTTCTCTTTCAGCATTTATTATTGGCAAATAATAGAAGTTTTGACTTTGATTATGACAGACGATATGTATTTTTGCGAAAAATTCAGTAAAAAGTAATTGTCTTAGCAAAAAATTTTCCACACCGAACGCAATTCGAATCCCCTTTTTTGTTTGTGTTCGTACGGCTCTTCCAGCGCCGAAAAGCATGCTATCAAAATTTGTACATTTGTCAAAATTGCTCCAGCTTTTAACATAACATATTCTGTTAGACGTCTGTAAAAGGCAAAACTGAGTTAACTCAGTTTTGAAAGAGAGTTTCCGGAATAACAGCGTCATTTGGCCGTCCAGTAGATGGAATGTCATCGGTGTCTGTACGACCACGTTTGAATTCGGCATACCAATAACAAATGGTTCTTTTTGATGGAGCAGAGTCCGAATAATGTTTTTCAAGCCGTTCCTGGCATTGAACAGTATTTTTTTTCATTAAAAAACAATAATAAATCAGCACACGGAATTGCTTTGAATTCATTTTTTTTGAAAACTCAAAAGTAGTGTCACTTAAAGCACTGTAACTTGTAAACTAATGGTCGGATTGACATATAATTTTGACAGTAAGCCTTATAGCCTATTTCCACCGGGCCTTAAATGCATTTAACGCTTAAATGCATTTAACATCGCATTTAAATGCTCTAATTCCCATGCAATTGTTTTTGTATCAAAGTGAGTTATTTGATACAAAAACAATTGCATGGGAATTAGAGCATTTAAATGCGATGTTAAATGCATTTAAGGGTTAAATGCATTTAAGGCCCGGTGGAAATAGGCTATAAGGCTTACTGTCAAAATTATATGTCAATCCGACCATTAGTTTACAAGTTACAGTGCTTTAAGTGACACTACTTTTGAGTTTTCAAAAAAAATGAATTCAAAGCAATTCCGTGTGCTGATTTATCATTGTTTTTTAATGAAAAAAAATACTGTTCAATGCCAGGAATGGCTTGAAAAACATTATTCGGACTCTGCTCCATCAAAAAGAACCATTTGTTATTGGTATGCCGAATTCAAACGTGGTCGTACAGACACCGATGACATTCCATCTACTGGACGGCCAAATGACGCTGTTATTCCGGAAAACGTTGAAAAAACACTGAAAATCATTATGTCCGACCGTAAAGTGAAAGTGGGGGAGATTGCTGACATTCTAAAGATATCAGCAGGCAGTGTACACACCATAATACACGAACATTTGGTTATGAAAAAGGTGTTTTCGAAATGGGTGCCGCGTTTGCTGACACCGGAGCAAAAACAACAACGAATCGATGATTCAAAGAACTGTTTGGACATGTTTACGCGCAACAAGTCGGAGTTTTTGCATCGGTACATCACAATGGATGAAACATGGATCCACCATTTCACTCCAGAGTCAAATCGGCAGTCTGCTGAGTGGCATGCAACCGGTGAAAGCCGCCCAAAGCGTCCAAAGGCACAAACATCGGCTGGCAAGATTATGGCGTCAGTATTTTGGGATGTGCACGGAATAATATTCATCGACTATCTTGAGAAAGGGAAAACAATCAATAGCGACTTTTATATAGCGTTGGTGGAACGTTTGAAAGAAGAAATCGCGATTAAGCGGCCCCATATGAAGAAGAAAAAAGTGTTGTTTCACCAAGACAATGCACCGTGTCACAAGTCGATGAGAACGATGGCAAAAATGCATGAATTGGGCTTCGAATTGCTTCCTCATCCCCCGTATTCTCCAGATCTGGCCTCCAGCGACTACTGGCTCTTCGCAGACCTCAAAAAGATGCTCCGTGGTAAGAGATTTGGCTCAAATGATGAAGTAATCGCCGAAACTAACGCCTATTTTGAAGGCAAAGAAAAATCGTTCTACAAAGGCGGTATCGAAAGATTGGAAAAGCGTTGGAATGATTGTATCTCCCTACAAGGGGACTATGTTGATGAAGAAAAACGAATTTTGGCAAAAAAATGTGTTTTAATTAGTTAGTCACACACATTATTGAACGAAGTGTTAAATGCGATGTAAAACTGCAGTTAAGCGTAAACTGCAGTTAAGGCCCAGTGGAAATAGGCTATAAGCGTTAAATGCATTTAAGGCCCGGTGGAAAAAGGCTATAAAACAGAATAATAATGGTACATATCACTTACCATTACCAGCATACGGTGCGTTAAAAAATAGTGAAAAATTAAAACTCAAAAGTAACATGTATCCAACCTGTTTATTTCAAATTTATCCTCTTATGTAAATCGTTTCAATTCAAAGGCACGTATTTTCTTTCGATTTAGAAAAAGCTTTAGCCTTTCCTAAACTGACCACATCTGTAGCTTATTATAAGCGAAATTTATATGTTTATAATTTCGGATGTCATGAATTCAGTAAAAATATAAGCCACATGTTTGTTTGGCCAGAAACTGAAGGATCTCGTGGGTCTCAAGAAATTTGATCGTGTCTAACAAAGTACATAAAAACTTATGCTGCAAACTTTGAAAAAATAATAACATATTCAGATTCGTGTACCGGGCAAAATAGAAATATTAAAACTGTCTTAAGTTTATTGAAACTTGTTCATAGTACGGAAATAAGAGTTGAGTCAATTGAGATTAAATTTTTGGTAAGTGGTCACCCAATGACTCAGATTTTGCCATTATTGAGTCACATGCGTAAAAATTCAAAACATTTATTCATCAGATGATTGGTACAATATAATCAAAACATGTAAAAAGAAAGCGCCATTTCATGTAATCCAAATTACCCACCAAGATTTTTTTTCAACAAAACCTTTAGAACAATCAATCATTAACCCATTTTCGCGGTTTTTGCGAAAAAAATTATTATTCAAGTAAAATCGATATATATTCTATCAGTTATTCTTAAAAAACTTATTTTATATAATTTCATTTTAATTTAAATTCATTTGTCGACGTGGCGCCAACGTTGCGTACACGAAACACAGATTCGAGACTTATCTAGAACACGCATAATGACACCCAGATAATTCACAAACCAATTTTATTTTTTCTTTGCCTTTATGTGAACGTATTTTCATGTCGACCAAAAAAAGAATTAACGTTTGACAATTTTTAGTGTGCGATTCAAAATTTGTCTGAAAAACATGTGTCTACATATACAAGTGTGTGTGTCAGTGTGTGGTTTGTAGGTAGTTGAGATATGGAGGGGAAGAAAGCCTAAGGATATACCTTCCCAACAAAAAAAATTTATCGCAATACCTCACACACACTGCACATACGAATTTTTTAAATAGTAACGTTGCGTATACGCAACAGAGGAAGGAAATGGGTTAACAGAAAAGTAACCGTCACACAGTGTTTCGACTCCATACAAAATTGGGACAAAAATAGAAGGAGTGCTCTATATTCGCTGAAAATTTGCAATCTGAATTATTTGGGGCTACTGATTTCAAAAATTATGTTTGTTTTCCAAAAAAATATATAGATTTAAAAAAATCGAATATATATAACCAAGTATGCCATCACCACCGAGCCCAAACCGCTAGCGGAGCGGAGCGCGCTGGAGCTATAATGATGAAATTTGGTCAATAGTTGTATTTTAAAAAGTCAACCTTTAAAAAGGAGCGATTTTCAAAAATTCGACCTTGAAAGGCCGCAAACGGGGTGGTGAAGCTTATATAGACGGACATTGTGTTTTGATCGGATTGTTTTAAAATTTTGTGTATGTATACTCAAACAAAAATAACGAAATACGTATGTAAGCGTTTTTCAAAATTCGACCTTGAAAGGGTGGAAAGAGGGTGATGAAGTTGCTTGAAAGAAACCGATTTTGGTTTTATTTCCGTAGAGCTTCACATAGAGATGACACAGCTATGAAGATGCATTGCTATGATAAAATGTCCAGAATGAAAGAAAATAACTGCCATATTTCCAACCGTTCAGTTTATTCAGTTTCACTATCATCAAATATGATGTTTTTAATCCCACACAAACAGTTCAATTGAATTACAACTATTTTACAAATAGTTTTCTCCCATAGTTTTCTTCTTTATTGTAAACAAGTGTAAATATTGCCTTCCGCAACTTTTCCATATTCTCCAAAAAATATGAGCATTAAATCACACTTCACATCACAATCACATCAGCAAACAATTTTTTAGCAATGGGAAAAATAGAATAATATGGCTCTAAACGGGTTAAACGGGTAAGCCAAACCCATTTTTATATTGAACATTCATAAATTGAGACATTAGATTTGTTAATATAGAAGTTTTCATATTATATGAAAAACTTTCGTATGGCAACTCTGCCTTTAGTGGGCGGACCATGCCTATTTTTGATAGCGACTGTGCTACTATACTTTTTCTTTCCAGTTACATAACTTTCTGGGCGTTACAAGCTCCGTACCAAAGTGAATGTACCGGTGGGCACCTCAACGTAGGGTACAAAAATTTAATTTTTTTAGTTAGAGTAGTTTACACAAATCCTATTATTTTTTTAATGATCCAAAAGAAGAAAGTCCATTCTATAGGATTACGTAAAAAAGTATTTGTAATAATGCGCAATTCGACATTTGCGATCTACAAAAATATATAGTTTTTATAGCTTTAAGTAAAAAAAAAATGTGTTGTTTAAATAACGTACAACCCCGTTTTTATTTAACTTTTTTTCAAAATAGCTTCTGAAATGATGTTTAGGACTCTTATAAGTGCATAGCAGTAACATTTTCTCCGATTGAAGCTAAAATAGTGTTTTGGGCTCAAAACTGCATTTTATCATAAAACAATTTTACTAAAATTTGATCAACTTGCAAATGCTATAACTTTCTCAAAATTTACCCGATTATAAAATAATTTTAGATCTTACTTAATGAAAGTATTATCTTTCAAATGACACCAAATTTTTTGAAATCGATGCCATACAATTTTTCTATTTTTGTCCCACTTCGGATCACTGTGCGACGCCATTCCAAACGTAGCCTTGAAGGCAGCAATTATGTTGCAGCCCGAAATGTTCATGGACATATATAACTCGTGTCTTACCGAGAGAGTGTTTCCTGCCTGCTGTAAGAAGCAAAAGCTCGTGCTACAGCCAAAAAAGGGCAAAAAAGGCCCAGAGGATCCATCAGCGTATCGGCCAATATGTCTACTCGACACTGCAGGCAAACTTTTGGACCGCCTGATATGCACGCGCCTGGAAGCTGCCATCGAAAAAGCTGGTGGTTTGTCGGAGCGGTAATTCGGCTTCAGGAAGTCAAGGTCCACAATTGACGCAATTAGCGTAGTGGTCCATGCCGCACAAAAAGCCATAGAGGGCAAGCGCATGGCAGCAAGGAGTACTGCTGTGTGGTGACGCTAGACGTGAAAAACGCCTTTAACACTGCAAGGTGGTCAGACATCGTGGGGGCTCTGCCTCGCCTTCAAATCCCTAGCTACCTAGTGGAACTGGTAGCCAGCTACTTCCGCAGCAGAATCTTGCTCTACAGCACCGACGAGGGCGAAAGGCACCACATCGTCACCGGTGGCGTTCCACAGGGGTCAGTACTAGGCCCTACATTGTGGAACGTCATGTACGACGGCGTACTGCGACTTCCAATGCCACAATCAATTACGATTGTTGGATTCGCGGACGACATAGCTGTAGTAGTGCCAGGAAAACACCTACATGACGTCGAGTTAGCCTGCAACAGCGCAGTAGAGTCGGTGCAGGAATGGCTGACATCGGTCGGCCTGCAGCTTGCCCAGCAAAAAACTGAGGCGCTGCTAATTTCCAGCAGAAAGATAGTGGAGACAGCGCACATCAAGGTTGGCGACCACACCATCCACTCGCAGCCAGCCATAAGATACCTTGGAGTCATGCTGGACACGAGGCTAAGCTTCAAGCATCACCTGGCGCACGTAAGCAGCAAGGCTGCGAAAGTAGTAGCTGCCTTATCGCGCATTATGCCGAATATTGGAGGCCCAAAGCAGCCAAGACGCAAGCTGCTAATGAAGGTGGCTGCGTCAACGATGTTGTACGCTGCGCAAGTGTGGGCTCCGGCAATGAGGGTCAAGTCGTACCGGAGCCACATAGAAACGGCGTATCGCCTCAGCGCATCGCGGGTCTGTTGCGCCTTTCGTACAACGTCCTACGACGCCGCATGCGTGGTGGCAGGCATGGTCCCCATTGACCTGCTGGTGGAAGAGGCGTTTTTGAAGTACGCGGAGCGTGGCAAACCTCCAGAATCCATTGACTACGAGAAGCAAACACTGGAGAAGTGGCAAGAACGCTGGAACTGTTCCAGTAAGGGGCGACTCACGTCCTTATAGCCGATCTGCAGCAGTGGACAAGCAGGACGCATGGGCTGGTAAATCACCACCTAACGCAAGTCCTTACAGGGCACGACTGTTTTAAGGCCTACCCCTATCGTTGTGGGTTTGAAGATGACTCGTACTGCGGCGAATGCAACGGAAAAGTCGAGGACGCGGAGCACGTCGTGTTCAAGTGTGCTAGATACGACGGACAACGACGCCGCTTGACCACACAGCTGGGATGTGTGCCCACAGTGCAGACGCTTATTAGCGAAATGCTTAAATCGGCCTCAAATTGGAGTGCAGCGGATGTGTATGCAGCGAGCATCATGGCGGCGCAACGACAAGTCGAGCGAAAGAGGCGCGCGCAGACGCGGGCTAGGACGGAGCCAGTCTAGGCAGGAGTCCCCCCTGTGTTGTAATGCCGGGAGGCGGGTGCCACAGGGGTCGAACGCGGGGGTTGGTTTTTATGCGGTAAAAATCTGTAATGCTGGTGCTGGAGCACTGGTATCTTACGAAGATTTTCCTCCTCCGTCAGAAAACAAAAAAAAAAAAAGATACGTTTCTGATATCCCTACCCAGTTCCTTTTGTTACTAAGTTCAGTTTTGAATCTCTTGATAAAGCTGAACTTCGGTGTGATTTTGTCCCTCGGTATTGCTATCTCTGGATACTGGCTCGTAAGAATGTTAAGCTTCTTACGGCCTAAGAATCGTCCAGCCCCGATATTGTTTTCAGTCATCCGTAGGATAGCCCTCTTCGCCTGGGTTTGTGTATATATGTGAAGAGGTGTAAGTTCAAGTAGAACCTCCATGGATGCTGTTGGACACGTTCTAATTGCCCCAGTCATGCATAAACATGCTAGTTTCTGGAGTTTACTGATCGCCTTGATAGTGGACTGTTGATTGGTTTTGCTTGCCCAAACAACTGAGCCATACGTTATCATAGGCCTCACGATCGCCTATGATCTCAGTATTCTTGGAGTGCAACCCCAACTTTTACCTGCTATGGATCTGCAGGACATGAAGACTCTAACGGCCTTCCGCATCGTTTCTTCAATATGTCCTTTCCAGAGTAGTTTCTGATCTAGTATTACGCCTAGATATTTAACCTCCTTCTGGAATTCTATTCTTATTCCATCCAAAGAGATTGGTCTAAGAGCATCAAGTTTATATCTCCTTCTAAAAAGGTACTATGGTGGTTTTTGCTGGACTGATATTCAGCCCCAACTTAGCACACCACCTCTTAGTTACTTTTAACCCTAGGGTTATTCTATCCCGCAGGGTATCTTCAAATTTTCCACTGCATAGAATTACAATGTCATCTGCATACCCCTGGACCGTAAGACCAGAGGTAAACAGTACTTGCAATAGTTAGGTTAGGTTAGGTTAGGTAGGGAAGGGTGTGTGCGTCCCAAGGGCAGCACTTCCACTCGGAGGCCAAAATGGCCCATTGTGAATCCCTTCATGGAAGTTTCCGGAGCTAACCAGTGGCTCTCAGTTCGGGGCAAACCAATTCGACCTCTTGATGAAGGAGAGTAGATCCGATATTTCAACTACTGCTGCGCAGGCCAAGTCTACCAGGAACCTTGACCCCAAGGTACGGAGTCGGCGTTCCTGCAGAGCCGGGCAGTGGCACAGGTAGTGTTGGATTGTTTCCACTTCTTCCTCATCTCCACAGCTTCTGCAGACATCACTGGACGAGAGGCACCATTTGACCAGCATAGATCCAATGGCGCAGTGTCCAGTAATGACTCCAACAAGCTGCCTAATAGAGGTTCGACTCAGGGACAGTACATATCGTGTTTTCCTCACGGAAAGGTAAGGCCATATTGCCCGGCAGGTACTGCAATCAGTTCTGCTCCGCCATGAGGAATCGATGTAAGTTTTGCTCAACCTGTCAATACGCAAATACAGGGCAGATATCGGAGGGAGCACAGAGTTATCCACTTCGGTGAGAGGCAGGGCGACCCCCTTTCTTGCCATCTCATCCGCTGCCTCATTTCCTGCCACTCCAGAGTGGCCCGGAACCCAGCAGAGAGTGACTCGGGGATGTCCGATGCCGCGAAGTGCAGTGCGACAACTCTGCACTACCTTTGACTTCAAAGTCGCTGATTCCAGCGCTTTAAGGGCTGCCTGACTATCCACACAGATTGTGATATCCGTGGGTGATAATCCGCTGTCGCGGATTACTTCAGCAGCTTTCCAGATTACATAAATCTCCGCCTGAAAGATGCTACAGAGGTCCGGGAGTCTGAAAGACCGTTGAGCCCCTAGTACATCCGAGTGGAGACCAGCTCCTGTACCTTCCTCCATCTTAGAACCATCTGTGAAGATGGTGATGGAGGCGTCTCTTGTCACACTTGTAAGTCCCCATTCTTCCCTTGAGGGAAAGGAGGTAAGTGCGCGCGACTCAAAATCCAGATATGGAATCAGATAGTCCGTACAGGAATCTAATTGATGTTCCGTACCTGGCCTCGTAAATGACCTTAGGATCCCAGAGTGTCCATAAGCGTGCTCTTTCCACAAGTTGGCCTCTCTCAGCCTGAGAGCGCCTTTTGCGGCACAGCACTTAATGAACTGCTCTATTGGGTGGAGATGTAGAATCATCTCTAGGCCTGCCTGGGGGGTGCTTTTGACGGTTCCTGCTATTCCCATAGCCGCCAGTCTCTGCACCTTCATCAGTTGCGTCTGACAGACGTAGAAGGCATTCAGGCTCTTCTTCACCCGCTCTTCCACGTTGCGTCTCCAAGAAAGCTTGGAGTCGAGTGTGGTGCCAAGGTATTTCACCTCGGGTGAGAGGGTGATAGTGATGCTGCTGAGTTTCGGCAGCCTAAACTCCGGTATTTTGTATCTCCGAGTGAACAGTACCATAACCGTCTTTGAGGGGTTAACTCCTAGACCGTTATGCTCTGCCCACCTAGAGAGTTCTCCTAAAGCAGACTCCATGAGATCACTGATGGTGGAAAGAAATTTTCCAGGGATCAGGATAGTGCCGTCGTCCGCATATGCTACTACTCGCAGCCTCCTGGATTCGAAGATCTCGAGGATGTTGTTTATCACAAGCAGCCACAGCAGAGGCGAAAGGACGCCCCCCTGAGGTGTGCCCCTTGTGGTTAACCTCCTCACCGAGTACGAGCCTAGGCTGGAGTGAACCCTTCTGCTACTAAGCATATCGCTGGTCCACCTCACCACTTTCTCGTCCACTTCGAATTTTCTAAGTGCACTGGTTATTGCCTCTAGAGTGACGTTATTAAAGGCCCCCTCAATATCGAGGAAAGCGGCTAACGTATACTCCTTGACGCTCAGCGATTTTTCGATCGTCTGAGCGACCTCATGCAAGGCGCTGTCTACAGATTTTCCCCTGCAATACGCATGTTGCGTCCTGCAGAGTCCCCTGGACTGTGCCACTCCCCTGACATAGACATCTACCAGCTTCTCCAAAGTCTTAAGAAAGAACGATGACAGGCTGATCGGTCTGTAGTCTTTTGCAGTGATGTGGTTTGACTTCCCCGCCTTGGGGATGAACACCACCTTAACCTCTTTCCAGGCGCGTGGTACATAGCCCTGTTGGAGAGATTCCCGAAAGATTCGCACCAAGACTTTGACCACTGCCTCCTTAGACCATTGCAGCATAGCCGGAATGACACCATCGGGACCCGGAGATTTGTACGGGTTGAAGGTGTCTATCGCCCATGCCACTTTGACCTCATCGATAATCCCCCGAACTAAAGCATCCGGTCGTGACGAGTGCTGTCTATGAGGCGTGGTCGTCTCAACAACACTCGTGCAACCGGGAAAGTGGGTGTTCATGAGAGTCTCTAGAAGCTCCTCCCTCGATTCTGTCCACGAGCCGTCAGACTTCCTAATGCTGCTAGGGGTATGTGATGCCCCGGCTAGCACCTTGCGAAGGCTGGCGGCCTCGTTGACATTGTCGAGGGATTCACAGTACTTCCTCCAATTATCCCGCTTGGCCGCCCTAATAGTCTTCTTAAACTTATTAAAGCTAGCCTTGTAGGCTCCCCAGTCTTCTTCAGTTCGGCTAAGTTTAGCCTTATTGAAGAGACGTCTGGTATCTGTTCTAAGTTGTCTTAGCTCTGGGGTCCACCACACTGCGTTGGATTTCCGTGGAGCTCGACTTTTAGGACAGGATTCGTTAAAAGACTTGTTAAGTACTTTCGTTAGAAGATTTACTGACCTATCAATGTTGTTCCTCTCGAATGTAGCTCTCGCTTTGCGCGATGCCAGTTTCTGAGAAACTAGTGCACTGAATCTAGGCCAGTTAGTCTTCCTCGGATTCCTATAGGTTTGTGGACTTCCAACTTCTATGGCCACTGAAAAGACTATACGGTTGTGGTCCGAGAACGAACATTCCGTCAGTACTTTCCAATCGACCACAGAGATAGTTTTGGAGTCGGTAACTAAGGTAATATCTATTACCTCCTCCCTAATCCTGTTGTGGAAAGTCGGCGTATTGCCTCTATTACACAGCACAAGGTTAGAGCTAAGAAGAAATTCAAAAATTGACTCACCCCTACTATTTGTGTCGGAACTTCCCCACAGCATGTGGTGTGCATTGGCGTCACACCCGATGATGAGGTCGAGCCTGCGTGATCGGGCGTGCGCAGCAAGGTCCCGGACTTCCTTCGGCGGTGGTTCCTCTCCTTCGAAAGGCATGTATGCGGACGACAGAATCAGGTCTCGCCCCTCGTGTCGTTCGCATGCAGCCACACACAGGTCACCAGTACTGTATTGAGATAAGAGAAACAGATTAATGTACTAAATACTGTACTAAATAATGTACTTGCAATAGTTCATCAACCACAAAACTCCACAACAGATGGGATAAAACCCCACCGTGTGGACATCCTCTGGTAGTACGGGCTATTACCACCTCGCCTGCTCTAGTTTGTAGCTCCACCTTCCTAGTAGCAAGCATACTGTTGATCCAACCTTTCAGGGTATTATTAATTCCCCTGCTGGTTAGAGCATGATCTATAGTCTCATGAGAGGTGTTGTCGAAGGCCCCCTCCACGTCTAGAAAGGCACATAGTGCCATCTCTTTCTCATCTAGACTTTCCTGTATCTCACCTGTCAGCTGATACAGTGCAGTTTCAGTGGAGCGTCCTGCCCTGTATGCATGCTGGAATGTGTGTAACGGATTGTCTATTAGGACTGTCGTCCGTACGTAGTTGTCAACAACTTTCTCCAGAGCTTTCCGTACGAATGAGGTCAGACAAATTGGTCTGAAGGATTTCGGGTGAAGAGGATCCTTCTTCCCGACATTCGGAATGAATACCACCTTTGCCCGCCTCCAGGCCTCTGGTATATAACCCAGCGCCAGACTGGCTCTAGCAATTTTCAGGAGCTGGCTCTTGATAAGATCCATGCCCTTCTGTAGTAAGGCAGGGACGATTCCGTCGGGTCAGGGTGATTTAAGTGGTTTAAAGGTGCTAACCGCCCACCTTAACCTTTCGTTCCACTATCCAATCTCCTCTGGAGATTCTACCTAGTACCTCAGCTTGCTCCGTGTCCCTCCAAGCAACAAAGCCCGGGAAATGGGTATCTAGAAGTAGCTTTACCTTCTCCTCCTCACTGTCGGTAACTTCCCCATTGCTTTTCCGGAGACTCGTGGAAGACAGGCTGTGTCCTTTGGCCATGACCTTATAGAGTCTCGATGCCTCCGTTGTCTGTTCTATGCTTTCGCAGAAGCTTCTAAAGCTTCTGCGCTTAGCTTCCCTTATTTCCTTATTATATAAGGTGAATGCGCTTTTATATTCAGACCAATCCCCGGTACGCTTGGCCCGGTTGAAAAGCCTGCGAACCTTACTTCGCAGCATATTGAGGTCTTTGTTCCACCAGGGCACATCTCTAGAGGAATATACTTTGCTGATCGGACAGCTACTTTCGTATGGATCAATAATAGTGCTATTGAAGCACGCTACTGCAGTTTCTAACTCCACTGTATTCCTGATATTGTCCCCCATCCCCAAGCGGCTGGAGTTTAAACTCAGGGTTTCTTTGAATTTATCCCATTTTGTTCTCCTGGGATTTCTTAGAATTTTCCTAACTGAGGTGGTACCCTCAATGTCAAACCTGATAATTTTAGGGTCCGACATTGAAGGTTCATTTCACACCCTCCAGTTTCTAACCAGTCCGGAGCTCAGAGTATTTCCTAGAGTAATATCCAGGACCTCCTCTCTCCTTAAAGTTGTGTATACTATCACCCATAGATGTGTCATTCTACTGGCAAAATTTTATGAGCGTTGAACAAGGGGCGCGGCATATTTTTTGTGACTGAAATTTGCCACGTAACTTTGGAAACTTTGAAAGTCGCATATCAATGAAACCGAGTCACACCCTTCGACCGGAGGAATGGATTGGGCATTACATAAAAGAGGCGTGGCCCAGAGAGTAGAGTGTAGTATGAAGAAACTTGATTTATTTGGCCCATTCACTTCAAGCTTGCGTACAAAGCCGCATGGCCCTACTAGTATAATACGAGGGCGGGTCAATAAGTCCGTGACTTTTTGAATGAAACACAGGTTTTTAGATAAAAAGTTATTTTATTTTTCAACGTAGTCTTGAATAAGCGGGATGAGGGGCAATTCGTAGCCCAATTCATGGATTTTTGCAATGGAAACTGCACATGTGTGCACCCGTGCACACGAAATTCACTTTTTTCCATTTTCTTCTCAGTCAACGCGGTAGTCTGATATTAACGGCTGTCAAAAACAAACTAAATGTCGCAGCTTGTTCAATTTTTGACAAGAGTCAACTGACAGATGACTGTTGACGGGAGCAGTATTGCCATTTCAATTAAGAGGCGGGAAATTCAAAAAGTCACGGACTTATGGACCGGCCCTCGCCCTTGGGTTGTTACATCTAATGGCCCAAGTTACCTGGATGTTCTTCTCCGCCAAACCTTTAATTTGGCCCCTGCATACCCAGGGTTCCTGGACCAGCACTACACTCAGATTTGACCTGAGGGTTGCCCTTGCGATTACGGCTGACGCAGCCTTCGCATGGTGCAGGTTTACCTGCGCAACTCTAGTGCCTTATGTTGGAGTGGCACCGCTTTCGTCCTAATGTCAGACTGCCCTCTTTATCGAGGTCTGACAGAATGACTCTGTCCGAGTCTTCCTCATCCGCCGCCATGCTTAGCATCGAGAGGTCAATCGCGTCGATCCCCTCAACTTCGTGAGGTAGTAAGCTGATCTCCTCGACGACCTCACTGCTAGCGGCCTCCTGTTCCACCAGGCTTGCCACTTCCTTCGGTATGTCGGCTGTACCGCCCGCCAGAGTATTGGCTGCTGGTATGTCGGCCGCTTTCGATGGCTCGCGGCGCTTGTGCAAGTGCACTGGTACAGTGCCAAACTTGTACCGCAGTAGGCAGTTGCACTTTTTGATGGCCTCTAACGACCGGTCGTCAACCCCGAACGTCAGGACCTTGCCCTGCTTTTCGTCTCTGCTTTTGAAGACTCTCCACAGCTTCGTGTGCAGTCCCTCGTTCTGGGCAATAAGGAGATCGAGGATCTGCTTATTGTCCATGTACGCCGCCTTCGGGAGGTAGACCGTTAACAAGTGTACGCCCGGTATATTGTCCCCGTCGCACGTGGTTAACAGTACCCGCCTTCCAGCCAGGCAGCGCCGGGGCAAGGCCTTTCAGCCACTCTGCTGTGTCTACATCTACACAGTCGACCAGTATAAGACCTGGTGGAAAGTGTATGCCGTCAAACTGGAGTTTCTTCCTCCAGCCCTTACACATCTCTGCTACCAAGGTTAGGTTAGGTAGGGAAGGGTGTGTGCGTCCCAAGGGCAGCACTTCCACTCGGAGGCCAAAATGGCCCATTGTGAATCCCTTCATGGAAGATTCCGGAGCTAACCAGTGGCTCTCAGTTCGGGGCAAACCAATTCGACCTCTTGATGAAGGAGAGTAGATCCGATATTTCAACTACTGCTGCGCAGGCCAAGTCTACCAGGAACCTTGACCCCAAGGTACGGAGTCGGCGTTCCTGCAGAGCCGGGCAGTGGCACAGGTAGTGTTGGATTGTTTCCACTTCTTCCTCATCTCCACAGCTTCTGCAGACATCACTGGACGGGAGGCACCATTTGACCAGCATAGATCCAATGGCGCAGTGTCCAGTAATGACTCCAACAAGCTGCCTAATAGAGGTTCGACTCAGGGACAGTACATATCGTGTTTTCCTCACGGAAAGGGAAGGCCATATTGCCCGGCAGGTACTGCAATCAGTTCTGCTCCGCCATGAGGAATCGATGTAAGTTTTGCTCAACCTGTCAATACGCAAATACAGGGCAGATATCGGAGGGAGCACAGAGTTATCCACTTCGGTGAGAGGCAGGGCGACCCCCTTTCTTGCCATCTCATCCGCTGCCTCATTTCCTGCCACTCCAGAGTGGCCCGGAACCCAGCAGAGAGTGACTCGGGGATGTCCGATGCCGCGAAGTGCAGTGCGACAACTCTGCACTACCTTTGACTTCAAAGTCGCTGATTCCAGCGCTTTAAGGGCTGCCTGACTATCCACACAGATTGTGATATCCGTGGGTGATAATCCGCTGTCGCGGATTACTTCAGCAGCTTTCCAGATTACATAAATCTCCGCCTGAAAGATGCTACAGAGGTCCGGGAGTCTGAAAGACCGTTGAGCCCCTAGTACATCCGAGTGGAGACCAGCTCCTGTACCTTCCTCCATCTTAGAACCATCTGTGAAGATGGTGATGGAGGCGTCTCTTGTCACACTTGTAAGTCCCCATTCTTCCCTTGAGGGAAAGGAGGTAAGTGCGCGCGACTCAAAATCCAGGTATGGAATCAGATAGTCCGTACAGGAATCTAATTGAAGTTCCGTACCTGGCCTCGTAAATGCCTTAGGATCCCAGAGTGTCCATAAGCGTGCTCTTTCCACAAGTTGGCCTCTCTCAGCCTGAGAGCGCCTTTTGCGGCACAGCACTTAATGAACTGCTCTATTGGGTGGAGATGTAGAATCATCTCTAGGCCTGCCTGGGGGGTGCTTTTGACGGTTCCTGCTATTCCCATAGCCGCCAGTCTCTGCACCTTCATCAGTTGCGTCACCAAGTACCTGGTGTCCGTAGCCGGCCACCAGACAATGGCTCCGTAGCATAAGATCGGCCGAATGATCGCTGTATACATCCAGTGGACAATGCTCGGCCGCAATCCCCACTTTTTCCCGAAGGCCTTCTGACAGACATAGAAGGCATTCAGGCTCTTCTTCACCCGCTCTTCCACGTTGCGTCTCCAAGAAAGCTTGGAGTCGGGTGTGGTGCCAAGGTATTTCACCTCGGGTGAGAGGGTGATAGCGATGCCGCTAAGTTTCGGCAGCCTAAAGTCCGGTATTTTGTATCTCCGGGTGAACAGTACCATAACCGTCTTTGAGGGGTTAACTCCTAGACCGTTATGCTCTGCCCACCTAGAGAGTTCTTCTAAGGCAGAGTCCATGAGATCTCTGATGGTGGAAAGAAATTTTCCAGGGATCAGGATAGTGACGTCGTCCGCATATGCTACTACTCGCAGCCTCCTGGATTCGAAGATCTCGAGGATGTTGTTTATCACAAGCAGCCACAGCAGAGGCGAAAGGACGCCCCCCTGAGGTGTGCCCCTTGTGGTTTACCTCCTCACCGAGCACGAGCCTAGGCTGGAGTGAACCCTTCTGCTACTAAGCATATCGCTGGTCCACCTCACCACTTTCTCGTCCACTTCGAATTTCCTAAGTGCACTGGTTATTACCTCTAGAGTGACGTTATTAAAGGCCCCCTCAATATCGAGGAAAGCGGCTAACGTATACTCCATGACGCTCAGCGATTTTTCGATCGTCTCAACGACCTCGTGCAAGGCGCTGTTTACAGATTTTCCCCTGTAATACGCATGTTGCGTCCTGCAGAGTCCCCTGGACTGTGCCACTCCCCTGACATAGACATCTACCAGCTTCTCCAAAGTCTTAAGAAAGAACGATGACAGGCTGATCGGTCTGTAGTCTTTTGCAGTGATGTGGTTTGACTTCCCCGCCTTGGGGATGAACACCACCTTAACCTCTTTCCAGGCGCGTGGTACATAGCCCTGTTGGAGAGATTCCCGAAAGATTCGCACCAAGACTTTGACCACTGCCTCCTTAGACCATTGCAGCATAGCCGGAATGACACCATCGGGACCCGGAGATTTGTACGGGTTGAAGGTGTCTATCGCCCATGCCACTTTGACCTCATCGATAATCCCCTGAACTAAAGCATCCGGTCGTGACGAGTGCTGTCTATGAGATCAAGTCTCGCCCATCGCGTCGTTCGCATGCAGCCACACACAGGTCACCAGTACTGTAATGAGACAAAAGAAACAAATTAATGCACCTTCTGTATACAATACAGGCTCGTATCTTAGCTTCACCGCGTGAATGAAGCAATCTAAATTGACCTGAATCTAACCCACAAACCCTGTTTCCTACGATCCAGGGTTCCTCAATTGGAGCCAAGTCGACTCCAGTCTCCTCAAGGAACTGCATAAGGTCGTGGGTGGCGGCTTTAGAGTGGTGCAGGTTTATCTGCACTACCTTCAGCCTTCCCTTGTGTGGCGCGCTCCTTGTTAGGGAAGCGAGCTTTGAGGGAACCCAAACCAAACTTAACAACTCCCAGGGAGTCCCGCAGATGGGCAAAGGACGATTGATCTACCGCGATCACGATTTCCTTGCCCGCCTCATTTTTACAAGTAGTGGAGGATACAATTCTCCACTCTCCTGTGTTCAGGCCACTATTCTGCCGGCCAATCAGCTTCACCGTGTCGGCGTCCTCCATAACTGGAGGGGAACCCACAGTGTGACGATAGGCCGGAGTGGCAGACGGTCACGAGGTATGACCTCGAGTTTCGCCCCCTGCCAGAGGGGCTCAAGACCGCCGATAGTGCGCACCAAGAAGTTGAGGGACTCCTTGTTGCCACAACCGACGATTTTGACACCTTTCTGCCAGCCAGCGCCGTCGAAGTAAATTTCGCCGTCAGCCGCCTCGAGCATCACTCGCAGAATGCGCGCGTCTACAGAAAGCCAGTTTTCCGGGCGAATTTTCCCATCAGGGTCGCTCCGGTCCACCACGGCTATCTTCAAGTCCTGTGGGGAAGAGAAGCTAGCTGAGAGCTTCAGCTTTTTCCCCTCCCCTGTCGGCTGATCGTCACCCGATCTTCCCCTTTTTACGACCTTTTCCACCGTGGTGGAAGTGGGCCTTAAAGAGGTGGTGGGTCTCTGACCAGTCTTACTTGACGGGACGACCGCAGCACTGTTTCCAGACTTTGCCGTCCCCGTCTTTACTCCCACCCGTGCAGTGATGGAGGATGTGGCCTTGTTTCTAGGCTTTTCCGCCTCCACTGCACCTTTGGTGGGCCGTGCAGCCGTGGCACTGTCACCAGGCGTTGCTGCAACGGTCGTGCATTTTGCACCAGAAATCGCCGCCTGTTTCTTCTCGAATCTGGCCACGATCTTCTGGTGCTTCCTTACCAGATCCTTCTCCTTATCGGACAAGGATCCAGGCTCTTTGCTCACTCTACGGAGAAACGCAAGAGAGCGCCGGTAGCCATTTCTGGCTTTCTTCGCAGCACTGCTCGCCATGCGTTCCCCCGTCGGTAAGATTCCAGGAGTGGAGCCAGTGGCCGCAGGTCGGTCTCCCTCCTCCAGGAGTGCCGCCTCCGCCTCAGAGTCCACCGACCCGGCGCCGCTACTTTGCGAGAGAATCATAGATTCCCCTCTATAGCAGCGTCGAGTCGAAGGCCCCGGAGCTGAGGCACCACCCCCGAAAGTGAGGGACCATCCTGTGCTGTGGACTTCTGCGCCTTTTGCCTGCTTAATGCAGGTTTGGGCGCCTCCTGCTTCCCAGTAGCGTTAGTAGACCGCGCAGCCTGGGGTCCCGCTGCACAGCCTAAGCGGTCGTTGGATGACGACGCCAGACAGCCCGCTCGCCCACTGTCTACCGCCGGTACTGGGGATCCGACTCCCTGCACCGTAAAAGAGTCCTTATGGGAGCCCTCCAGAATGGTTTTGATGAAGGGGGTCGCCTTCCCCTGTGGCGTTTCTTTGACATCTATCACGCCACCAAAAGATGATGAGAAGAACAGCAGCCCCTAACATGGGGATCAGACGCTGACCAAGGAGCCGCCCACTGTGGGTCAGACGCTCTTGGATTTCCGCAGCTCAAACTTAGCCGGCTGAGAAGACTGGCTCCAACAGCCGCCCAGGGACCGCCCGGTTACAGAAGCAACCTACGTGGCGTTGAGGCGTTGAGTCCGCTTGGCCTGGTACCCATAAGGATCGCAGCCGAAGATGCAGACCATGTCCCCATCCGTGCAGTCAGGAGCTTTACCTTATGGACCCAAACCCAGATCCCCAGATCTCTGCTACCAAAGCATCGTCAATCTTTCCCTGATCGTCCCGTGAGAGTATGTTTTCAGGGAAAGATGCTGGGAGTATCGCCAGTCTGACGACCTTCACGGCGCTGGCATAACTGCCCCCTGGCTTCCTGCTTCCCAACTTCGGTTTCTGTACCGTCCGCGTCTGGCCTTCAGTCCTAGACTTCTTGGCAACGTTGCCATCCCTGAGTACTGATTTCTACCGCGCCCCTTTTCTTCGCTTCGGTTGAAGTCGTAGGTGCTGCGCGGTCCAAGGCTTTTTTCTTTGCCGGTTCGGGTGTTACGCCCCCGCTAAGATAACGCAGGTACCACTTGACACCTGCGCCACTTAGTCCTGTCGCCTTCCTGACTTCCCCCAATCTTTGGGTCTGTCCGGATATCAGTCCAGTACTTGTCGAAGGTTGTGGTTCGGTGTCTTTGGGTGCCGAAACACCCGCAGACCCCACCTCCACTCGACTTTCCTTCTGCTGTCCTTTCGTGAGTCCGGTTCTTTCTGGTTTTGGCCCAAATTTTCCAACCTTTATGCCAAATTTACCAGATAACGTGCGTTTAGCAGGGACCCAAAATAACAGTTATGCATTTTTAAAAATTCGAAAACGTTGCCCATTTTCAGGATATATTTATAAATGTTGGACAATAACTATTATGAGGCAAGAAATACTTTTTTCCCCATTTCGTAACTATTATTTGTGACAAATATTTTTTTCTGTTGCCTAATAACTATTATCAGCAAGAAATATTTTTTCCATTGCTCGGTAATGTTTATTTTTTGAAAAATATTTTTTCCGTCATCGCATAACTGTTATGAGAGAAAAATATTTTTTACGTTGCTCGGTAACGTTTATTTTGTGAGAAATATTTTTTACGTTGCCAGTAACTATTATGAATGGGAAATATTTCTTTTACGTTGACTGATAACTATTATTTTGCAATACACCTAAGTCTGTTTTTACACGGTCTTTTTTTACACGGTTTTGATATAACACGGTTTGAAAATTGAATATTTTTAATTTTTTTACACGATTTTATTCCATTTAGCACGATTTGAAATTTTATGTACTTAAATTTTTTTTGTCAAATTTAATTTTTGCGAAGTATGTTCATATCACAAAAAAGTATTTATGAAAGAAAAAAGTCTGAAACCATCGATAGTATCGATAGTGCTATCGATAGTTTGCGAACACTAGCTTAAAGATTTAAGTGAATTCCCTTTTAGCGCGTACAAGCAATTTTTACTGGTCAAAGCAAATGTGAATAGCACTAATTTAGGGGAATTCCCTTTATGTGCATACAATAAAATTTACTGGTCAGAGCAATTGAAACGTGTTAATATTTTGTGAACTGTCAATGCAATAAGACGTGTTTGGTAAAGAAATTTTAATAGGTTTTAGAGATTAGGAACAAATCACCCATTTTTGTATACGATCAATGTCTTTTTTTACACGGTTTTTTTTTACACGGCTTCTTCTGGAACCAATCTACCGTGTAAAAACAGACTTAGGTGTATATATTTTTTACGTTGAAAATACCGGCACACAAAAGAAAGAGATGTCTGATCGATGACTGCGACTATACTTTTTCTATGGAAATAGATTCGCTGATCATAAGTTCGATGTCAGAGTTGGGTATCCACCACATTTAAGGACTTCCCTAAGTCTTACGCCTTCTACCGGGACGGGTACTGGACAAGGGGCTGGCACCCACCACCCACACAATACAAAATTTAATCATTGATTCGATTTTAGATTTGCGATTTTTCCAAAAGTGAAGGGTGATGGTGTTAGTCTGGCATCAAATTCACGATCAGCGAACCTAATTCCATAGACAATTTATAGTCCCATTCACCGATCAGACATCTCTTTCTTTTGTGTGCCGTTATTTTCAACGTAAAAAATTTATATTGTAAAATAATAGTTATCAGTCAACGTAAAAGAAATATTTCCCATTCATAATAGTTACTGGCAACGGAAAAAATATATTTCCAAAAATAAACGTTACCAAGCAACGTAAAAAATATTTTTCCAAATATAAACGTTACCGAGCAACGTAAAAAATATTTTTCCAAAAATAAACGTTACCGAGCAACGTAAAAAATATTTTTCTCTCATAACAGTTATGCGATGACGGAAAAAATATTTTTCAAAAAATAAACGTTACCGAACAATGGAAACAATATTTCTTGCTGATAACAGTTATTAGGCAACAGAAAAAATATTTGTCACGAATAATAGTTATACATAGATGTAAAAATAATTATTTCAAAATAATAATTATAAGTAACAATTAAAATATTGTTTACAGTGAAACAGTTATTTTCCAACTTTTTTCCTATAAGCGTTATAACTGTTATGTCCCTGGCGTTTAGCCGTCTTCATACTCCGAGGAGTAGCTACCTGGGCGTCAGTGTCATGGATATTGCGGTCCGCCTGACCCGCTAGTTGTGTTGCGGTACAAGAACCCGCTAGTGCATTGAATTTTTTCACTTTTTACCCATATTTGGTCCCACGAGTGTAGGGGAAGGGAAGGTCCGCCGCGCCATAGCCCGCAATAGCACGGTAAGCTCAAAGTTACTCTTTGAGGCGGGCAGGTATCAGAGAGGCTCCGTTCGAATACAGCCGGTATTACCCCCTGGCTGCAAACCATCCAATAGGCACGGGTCGCGTGACACCTTGGATGAGGGGGGGGAAGAGAGAAGAGAAATGAGGGTAGAAAAGATGGGAAGATAGGAGTTTAGGGGAATCGACTAGTTAGCCAGCCACTACGGGCAGAGACAAGACCCTACCCGCAGTGGCTGTTACCGGTGGCCACCACGAGCAGGTCTAGTCATAGTTTCCGCTCTAGTCCTTCTCGGCCACCGACCGGTATAAAGATTAAAACAAGAAAATTATGAGTGAGTACCTTGTAATGTAGTTTATTGATTTCAAGTGTTTTATAGTGAAAAAAAGTATTTACAGTTACTTTTAAGGCTTGGGAAAGCAGACTGCCTTTAACCCATTAAAACCTGACCCCAGAAGGGCTTGTGCGAATAAAATTAAAAAAAAAAAAAAAAATTTTAAAACTTATTTTTAAATAGTTTAGCATTACAAAATGCAGCCCACAAAGGGATTTTGATAGGTTTGAAGAATAAGTATTTTTAATTGAATTTCAAAAATTCCCCAAAAAAAACCTTTGACTTTGGATCGAAAAAAGATATGAATATTTAAAAAATTTTGAAATTTCGGTATGGCAGAATCTAAAACGATCAATTCGAATCCAATTCTACCCATTTTCAAGTCTTATATCTTTATTAATTACTTAATGTAGCGACATTCCCAAACGTTGTGCAAACGCAACGCTCAGGGCTTAATGGGTTAAGCTGCATCACGCACCAAAGCGAAAAGATCTAATGCATTTGGTCACTAACGTATACTTGTATGTGGTTCCTTTAAAAAGGACTTTGGGACAAAAAATTAAAAACTGAGTATGCCAAGTTACTACAAATGACCTCTAGTTTCACGTCTATTTCAACATTTGGATGGGTCTCGGAAAAACAATTTTTTGTCGCACGGTGTAATAAATGTAAAGTTGGTCACCGTCAGTAACTTCCCCAAATCTCATCTGATTTGGACAATCTATATATTGCTGGAAAGCCTAAGGTATTATCTTCTGACCGCCGCTGTTAGTCGGATAATTCGTTTACGAGATATGTGCCCATAACTGAAACAACAGGGAAAAAACTCGTTTTCAAAGATTTTTCGAAACCGCTTGTTACGAAAATATTTGGATTTTCAGTTTCAAGTTCATTGGGCTAAAGTTAGCATAGAAAGCACTTTTATTTTTAGGTGCATTATTCGTGTCGAGTAGTGTAATCAATAAAACGTGAAACTGTTCATCAGCTTATGTGCTCAGTACGGCCTTAAGGCACGCAAATTTATACAGGTTTCACGCCTACACAGAAGCAAATTTTTGTATTTTAAAAATTTTCCCTTCTTATATGATTCTAAATCTACATAGTGAACAATTTAACCGACTTAAAAAAAAATTGGGGCAGTAGAGGGTTAAATGTTGACTTGTGAAATCATTAAAAAAACCGCGAACTATGAATACCAATTTTTTCAAAACTAGCGATTTATGACCCAGGCCAGCTGTAGCAGAGTTTCTTCACAAGAAAGAAAGAAGTTAGCGTGAGACCGATTTCACTTTGTACTCAGAAAGAGTTTCATCAAAAAATGTTTCGAAAAGATTCTGGTTTGTAATTTCATTCCATCATTCGTTATATGTATATGTCGTTCGTAATCTGTAAATAATTTGTACCAGATCATCTTAATGTTGGCAACTAGATTAGATGAGATTAGATTTGGGATTCGGACAACACCTGCCCGAGACACTGCGTCCAAGTAGTGAACTATTGTGTCATGTCCCTCTACGTTACTGGAGGAGTTCGTGTCCTCCAATGTTATCTAGGAATTCCTTTAGTTTCCTTAGATTCATTTCAGACAAATCTCTCGTCTGTATTACCTCCTTCCCTAATATTCACTTTCTTGCTTTTCTTCTTCATTTATAATATGTATAGAAGTCTCTTCTTCTTCCATACAAAATCTGCAAAGTTCGCTGTCCGTTAGTCCCAGACGCGCCCTATGCATATTTAGCAGACAGTGTCCACTTAGCATCCCCGTCATGACCTTGAGCTCCTTTCTGCTTAGGTCAATTAGGTACCTGGATTTCCTTTCCGAGTAGGCTGGAAAGAAAAGCTTGGAGCATCGTTGCCCCATTGTGTTCGACCATTTGTGGTTTGCTTGATTAATGAATTCCCGTTTAACACAATGTCTGTAATGAGACTTGCTAACACCTATGATTGGTTCAGGTCCGTAGGGCCGGCTAGCAGCCCCATCCTTTGCCAATCTGTCCGCTTCCTCGTTACCATCGTGCCCACAGTGCGCAGAGAACCAGTGTATTATCACTTGGTTTTCCCTTGAGAGATCCTGGAGAACATTTGCTGTCTCCCAGACCAGTTTGGAGTCAAATGTCATCGAGCCTAGGGACTTGATTGCCGCCTGGCTGTCTGACATTATGATTATCCTTTTCTTTCTAACATTGAGTGTTAGTAATTTCCTGGCACACACATTTATGGCAAAGACCTCAGCCTGAAAAATCGGGGCTTTGTCCCCAAGACTTACAGAAGACTGGAAACCGGAGCTAAATATTCCTGCCCCTGTTCCTTCTTCTGTCTTGGACCCATCGGTGTACCAGACAATGTCATCACACGTGAGACTGATCTTTTTATCAGCCCAGTCCAACCTGTGAGGTATGTACGTTGCGTAACTTTTTCTGAAGAGGTGCTTCTGAGGCATCTGGTCCAGAGGCATCCAAAAGTCTCCATCCCACCTCCTGTCCCTCAGCAGAGATCGGTGGCCGATTGCCTGTGCATCCCTTGGTGTGGATCCATTATGCATCAGCCTGTGTGTGCTATTGGTTGCTGCCATCTGCACATTCAGTTCCAGCGGTAGCATTCAGAGAGCATTACCTGCTCTCGTAAGTATGCGGTCTACGTGGGGTATGCAGTTCAATTTACTGTCTAGAGTAACCCCTTAGTACTTAACCTCTTACGACTAGTTAATTTCTTTACCAAAGATCCTAATCTGTCTTAAGTCTAGTTTCCTTTTAAGAGTGAAGGACACTACAGTGATCTTTTCTGGATTCACAGATAGTTTCTGTTTGACGCACCAGCACTCCACCGTGTTCAACGCGTTCTGGAGCAAGTCTCATACGGTATGTCCATCTCTGCCCCTGACTGCGATTACTAGGTCGTCTGCATATGCAATGACATTTGACTGTCCCTGCTCTGTAAGAGAGCGGATTAGTCCGTCAACGACCACAGACCACAGCAGCGGAGATAGGACCCCTCCTTGGGGACACCCCCTTGCTGTTTTTGCAGAGACCTCTAGGCAGGACCGAATCACCCTGCTTTTGAGAATTGATGACATCCATCTTATGAGAGTGGTAGGCACCTGGAACTCTTCTAGCGCTGTTTCGAGAGCTTCGAAGGTTGTGTAGTTGAAAGCCCCTTCAATGTCTAAGAAGCCTGCCAGGCAGATCTCCTTCACTTCCAGGGACTTCTCTATCATGCCTACCAGCACTGATAGGACCGTTTCTGTGAATCTACCTTTCTGGTAGGCATGTTGATTCGTGCTAAGGGGACACCGGGTTAGAATTTCTTTCCTCAGGAAGCGGTCAACAATCTTTTCTAGGCCCTTTAGCACGAAAGACATTAGGCTTATTGGCCTGAAGGATTTTGGGTCCTTCTTTTTGGATCTTTCAGGTTTTGACAGATAGATCACATTTACTGCCCTCCAGGCCTTTGGAATATATCCATATGTTAAACTGCATGAGTAGATTTTTGTTAGTATAGGCGCTAGTGTGTTCCTCCCGGTGCTTTGTACGGGGTGAATGATTCTAGCCCCCAATTCACTATTTGTGCATTACACACGGCTTTGGCCGTTTCTCCAATCTTCCATTCTTGGTCAATACGACTGTCCCGTACTGCTAATCAGAAGATAGGATGTCAATATGTCCGATTCCGGGAAGTGTGTATTAGCGAGTAGGGCAAGCGATTCCTTTTCACTTCTTATGGAGGACCCGTCTACATCCACAAGAGTTCTGAGTTGACAGGATTTTTCCATCGGGAGGATCTGTTATAGCTTGCAGCTGGAGGACATATCCGATACGTCCTCACAGAACCGCCTACAAGATTCTCTCTTGGCCTCCCTGATCTCTTGATTGTATTTAGTGAGGGTCTGGGAGTAGGTCTGGCAGTCATTATTGCGCTTAGCCCTGTTGAACAGTTTCCTTACTTCTTTCCTTAGCTTGCTATGGTGACCGTTCCACCATGGCGTCTGCCTCTTAAAGGTCTTAGTCTTTAGGGGACAGTTTTCTTCGTAGGTATTGAGGATGGATCCCTTGAGCGTTGTCGAGGACTTTTCCAATCTGTCTGTGGTGTCTATCCTATTCTCTATTCGAGAAGGAATAAGCTGTTCCAACTGGCTGCAGTACCTGCCCCAGTTGGTCTGTATTTTTGGTCTAAATGACACCTTTTCAAGCTCCCGATTCCCTAATGTGAACCTGATCTGCCTGTGGTCTGAGCATGACGGCTCATCGGATACCCGCCAATTACTGACAAGGTCTATTGTCATTGAGGTTGTCAAGGTCATATCCAAGACTTCCTCTCTGACCCTAGTTACAAACGTAGGACTGTCACCAACGTTACATATATTTAAGTCTAAAGCGAATATAAAGTTGAAAAGTGACTCACCTCTAGCGTTTACGTCGAAGCTGCCCTACATGGTGTGATGGGCGTTCGGATCACAGCCAAGTACCAGCTCCATATTGTTGCCCCTAGCATAGGCAACTAAGTGTTCTACTTGTCTTGGAGAGCAGTGTTCGTCATCCCCAGGGAAGTACGCGGACGCTATATTGACCTCCCTGGAATTCCAGACGATTTTTCCCGCGCAGAGATCCAGTGTAACATAATCTGTTAACGGGAAAAAGGAAACAATATTGAATATGATGCAGGCTCTGGCTCTCATGTTCGATTGGCAACATAGTACCTTACCTGCCTGGGATAGCCCTCGAATCTGTCCATTGGTGCTCGTCCATGGTTTCTGCACCAGGGCTATACTAGGGCCCAAGGTGTTAAGGGTCCTAGTTAAGACAGCCGAAGCTGCCACGTCCCTATGGAGATTGATTTGGACAATCTCCATTTAAACTTGCGGTCCCTTCCTGTGAGATCCCGAACGCTTACCTCCTCTACCCCTCGTCTGCACCCGTTCAATACTGTCTGGAGTATTAGCAGACTTATCCAACAGGCTGTCCTCTGGACGAATTTTCCACTCCAGTCAACCTAGTCTGTCGGACAGGCTTAGCTGAGGTAGGCTTTGCGGGCCCAACGAACGCCTGTCCTGGCGTCCTGTCACTGGTCCGTTCGGCTGTTTTGTCAGTCCGAGTGACGGTTTGCGTCCGTCCGCTAGACGGCGGTCAGTCCCGTTTGACGTCTTCTTATCCGTGTCGCCACTCCTGGTCGCCGATGACTTGGTCCCCTAATTACGTTTGACTCTCAACTGAACCCTTCCCAACTGAAAGAAGGGAAGGTCCTTCAGCGCAAAGAGTTGCGCAACTGAGGGATCATCGATGGCCAGTGTCAGCTTTGTTCCCTGCGCCGCGACAGATCTGTTCAGTACCTACCAGTTGCCTGTTGTTGAACGGTTGTGCATACGGAGCATCCAAAGAATATCGTCGGCTGGGAGAGAGCAGCTGGGAAAAAACGCAGTGGCTACGCTGGGCTTGGGAATGTCATTACCCTCCACCAGTTTCACCTTCTTCTCCGCCAGCTGGGGTTTCGACATTATCCCCCTCAGCCAATTCCTCGATGCCTCATCGGAGCAGTTCACAATTATCCACCCTGGCTTGAAGGAGCATCCTTGGAACCGAATTTGAGTTCCATAAACGGGTAGCTTACGCAGCTCCTCCTTGATAGCCCCCTCTATCGCCCTCTGCTCCTCCAAGTTTAAGTGGACAGCCGGGAATTCGTCCGGGAGAATCCCTACCTTGATCGCTGCAGCAGCTTCAGCAAAGGACGGACTAAACTTCGTCCTCTTCGGTGCGGGTTGCGCCGCTTCGATTCTGCTGCAGCCGTCAGCTTCGACCATCTTCGCTGTCTCAGCCAAGACAGCTTTGAGAGCCTCCTCGTAGGGCGTACCTGCCGCCATCAGCTTCCTCACCCCCTTCTTCCGAGAAGTCGTTAACCGCTTTCTTTTCAGAGAGATGGCTTCGGTAGCTTCTACCAGCGCAGGAAAAACCCTGCGATAGTGCCCCCTCAACTGCCAAAGTAGACGTGGTGGTCGAACTACCTTGTGAACACTCACTGTTCACCCTGCTGCTAATCGGTCGGTCTCTCCAACCGCTAGGCAAAATTTCAGCAGATTGCTGATCAATGGCGTCAGCCTTTTCGACGTCCATACCATCCGAGGCTAGTGTAGAAGAACTCATCATCTGGTTCGTGCGGCCACCTACTCCGACGAGGCTTTTCGGTGGCCATTGCAAAGTGTGGGGACGGGAAGGTCGCCCATGACAGAGCCCCCGAGGTGGACAGGTATCGGGTAGGCTCCGTACTACTTCAGCCGGTATACCATCCAATGGGCACGGGTCGCATAACACCCTGGATTAGGGGGGAGGAAAGGAGATAGGGGTAAGACGGGACTTGGGCATAGGGATGTATAGGAAATTGGGAAGTGGCTAGTTAGCCAGCCACCAAGGGCATAGACAAGACCGTACCCCGGTGGCTGTTTCCAGCGGCCACCACGAAGAGGTCTAGTCACATTCCGCCAGTTCTTCCGCCAGCGCTAGCTGGTCTACCAAGCTGGTAGCAGCAGAAGAGTAGGCAGCAGACCGCCAACTGAACTGGCAACTAAAAATTTAACTCAAAAAATAGTACTCATCGATTGTCTGTACTTGGTAATTGCCCTATGAATTCTGGATTGTATGCTATTGACAAATTCCATACGTGGCCCTCGTTTTTATTTTATTCAAAAGCGCATTATCCTTTTCAACAAACATTTTTATTGTGGCCAAATTGTTGTAAATACGTGGCCACTTCGAACTACTACGTGGCCATTTGGCCACATCTATACTACGTAATAAATGCCCTGAATACCAACTATTAAATATATAAACTATAAAACTATATAAAGTACGAAGTTAAGAGTCGAGAAACAAAAGTAACAATTTAGAATGACAAAACTGAAAATACAAATACAAAATACAAACAAATGAATTAAGTACAAAATTAAAAATTAAATATACGACAATGTTTCTGCCTAATGCAATCCCACGTTGAAGTCCGTTATGCTGTGTTCCAGCCAGCTTTCGGTGCTCGCTGCTTTTCCTTCACTTGTCTACCATTAATTCGCATCTCACTACACAATTGCGGCATTTTCCAGCAGCTACATGCTGCCGCTCCCCGGCACTTACTCTTACTCTTTGGCCCCGCACTGCCATAAGGAAATTGACATTTAAAGCAGTTCAAGCCATACACATTAGACATTTTTTAAGCCGCCCCATCCCCAGCGTAACGTGCCGTGCAGACCTGTCGCTGTACTCCACAACCCAAACCCGTGCTGCATGCCACCCCCGACACACACTCACTGTCAGTGTCAGCGTCACGTTGATCTGGCAGTCAGTTGCGTGCCACCCTTGAAGCGAAGCAAGCAAAAAATAACCGACAAAAAATGAGACGCGCGGAAATCGTTGCACTCGTTCAGTCCCCCCTCGAAGAAAAATGCAAAATCAAATGGAGGAAGCAAGCAAGGAAAAGGATCACCATGAAAAGTAAGGAACGAAGAAAGATAGAGCGTTGTCAAGCCGAAGTAAAGTAATAAGATTCCAATTACGTACGGTACAATTGATAGACGAGGATACCGTGCGAGAGGTCGGGACCGGAACGAGCCAGGACGGGGACGCACTACGAACAGACAGCGACTGCCTAAGGCCAGGGGTGAGCACGAACTGTTCAAGGATTCGCTGAGCTATGGCTTATCTCAAATATTCAAGGCATAATCGAACGCGAAGTCAAAAGCGCAGGCGGATACGAAGGAAGGGTGTGGACGCAAGGCAAAAGGCGGACGCTAACGAGATTTCTATATAACAAACCGATTTCGTGAAATTCCATTATGAAAAGACATTTCTGTAAGCGAATGGTGCGCTCTACAACTGCTTAGAAATGTTTGTGGCAAAATTTTAACGTCATTATAGGACAGTGAAGGGTTGGGCGTTGAGAAGAGTTGACATTGCCGTAAGGCTAGAAGACGCATGATAATCGTCTCATCGAAGCATTACAAGCGAATTTACTCCCAAATGTAAACATTTCTATGGCCGAGTTATATTTTGGTTTTGAGTTGCTACTGTTGAAATTTTAGCGTTGCTACACCCGGCAACCGTATTAAAAAGTGTTATTTATATTGGCATCCCTATTTTAATAAATGTGGTTATTATTTTACTTGTAATTGCGAACCTACTGCATACTAAGAATTTGAATTGCATGAAAGCCCCCATGGCCCCTCGGTCAATGTCTGCCTCTTTCCGTGTCGTAGGGCACTACAACAATAATATATAATATAAAATAGTAAGTTGGTTCCGAGTGTCATTGATGTACGACTTATAGTTCCTAATAATAATAATAATTGATTGGCACGACAGCCCGCTTACGCGAGACTAAGGCCTAGCTTCCCGCAACCACCCGTGTTGTGCGTGTGAATTTTGTACGCGGGTGGAAGGGACCTACAGCTTTATGCCGGTTCCGAATGGCAGGTTGGGAGCTTTTTCATAGGCAATTTTTACTCTCAAAGGTTTGCCATTATAGTTCCTAAGTCAAACTTAAAATATGGGTCACAAAAACAGTGCCACGCTACACGTCCAACGCCAATGAGATTTCACCACAGAAACGACAGATCCATGGAACGACGCTATACCAAATCTCAATGCTGCCGGACTAATAGTTCCGACGTTATTTAATGTTATAGTTTCGAGTTGAAATGGGCCTATGAAAAAGCTCCCAACTCGCCGTTTGGAATCGGCATAAAACTGTAGGTCCCTTCCAAACTTGTAAAAACTCACAACATGGATGGTTGCGGGTAGCCAGGCCTTAGTCTCGTAATCGAGCTGTCGTTAAGAAGAAGAAGACGATTTTCACAATTTTTTCATAACCTCTGGAATTGTAGACAGGTCCATAATGCAAATCTTTGAGAGATGGGAACGGTTTGCAGTGCACCACTCAAAAATTACCACTTCCGTCACAGTGAGAGGATGTATAATAGAGTCCGACCGATACCAAATTTTTTGGCCGATGCCGATTAGCGGTCGGAAGGGCAAGTTTGGCTTATGCCGATTAATCGGTCGAAAGGGCAAAAAACGGTCGATGCCGATTACATATAAAAAATAACATCAATGAACTCAATAAAAAAACACAGTCTATTTTATAAAATAACAAAAGGAACTATTACATATTGTTGTAATATTCATCACAAAATAACAAAACAGAGAGAAAAGAAATAATTAAAAACTAAATAAAATAACAAGAGAATTTTGAATTCTAATACATTAACATGTATTAAAAAATGATATATTATTCCACTGAGAGAGAAACCAAAATAGTGGCGTAAATATTGCATACAAATTCAGTTTTGTATTCAACTTAAAATTAAGATTTTTATATTAAAATTTGTACTCTCAAATTGTTACCCGTTGTACAAATGCAGTGGGAAGAAGTCAGAAAATAAATTTGGAAAAAATTAAAGGCCTGTTAAAAAATGCTTCCAATTAAAAAAGAAGGATAAGATTGAAAAATTAAATTAATCTTCTTCTGATATCCTCATTAAGAGACGAAATGCATAGACATTTCAAGAAACTCTGTGTTTTTAAGAATACTTAGTTTGAAAAACAACATTTCTAGGAAACATTTATATTAAACAGTATCTTAAAATACATTACTGAAAAGGGGTACAAGAACCCGTTGGTACAAAAAATGAAAGCAGAAAAATAGGCCGCTGCATCATCGACCAAAAACGGCAGATGTGGCATCGGCCAAAAAAGGCCGATGAAGATACTTATTTTTTTGGCCGATGCCGATACTAGCCGATGCCGATACCAATTTTATTGGCCGATACTAGCCGATGCCGATTAATCGGTCCGACTCTAATGTATATGCAAGCAGCTTCAAACCGCTCACAGGCACATTTACATACATATGCGGACATTTGTACGTACATGCAACTAGATAAGAACAAGAATTCAACCATTTTGCATTTTAGACAACCACCATTTTCCATTACCGCTAACCACCCACATTCCCCCCCAAATAAAAGATGTGTGGGACTGTGGCTATGTGCACGTATGTGTTCAGGAGCGTGGAAAAGGAGGGATTGGGTGTCAGAGATTACGATTTTGAGTGATCTTTAAAAATTGTTCATCATGTAGTTTTAGAACAGCGATCGGCAAAGCTTACTCATATGAGCCATGGCACATTAATAATTTAGTGGTGGCAACACAGCTGCTTAAACTTTTTTCTTCTGATTTTCTTTTGATTTCTTCTGATTTTCTTTTGATTTTTCGCGAATGGGCATGCTTATTGGCAAAAATTGGTAAAATTGTTTTTGTGTTGTGTGTGTTTTGATTTGATTTTGACAATCAGCATGCCCAAAAGCACTAACAAAATACATGGGAATTTTGTTTTTGCAGTAGTGCCATCACCTTATTAATACACCTTGATATGAGCAGTACGCTCAGCACACGCATTCTTACGCTCTTTCAATCAGTTGTTGTTCAGACAGCAACGACGCAACCAGTGCTGCCGAACGTACTACTATAGTAGTATTTTGCTACTATTTCGTCATTTGTACTATACTACCGTACTACCCACGGACCGATTATACTAAAATTTTCTGAGATATAAACGTACAAGCAAAAAAATCGATATCAAAGTTATGTTTTGCTTCGATGTTAAAAAACAATTTGGCGAACATAAAATGGTCCTTTCGCTTCCACTTGTGGCATTTTTTGAGAAAATTTTGGTACAACAAATTTTAGTTCAGTTTGCCACTCATTAAGAAAATTAATAATAATTAATTATAAGAAAACAATATACAAACATGTTACCGAACTAAACATTGCCGAAGGACGAAATTTAAACCAACGTTATCATTTTTTAACAATAACAACAATATAATAATAAAGAATGTACGACAATGACTTTAAAAGTCGTGTTTGCCGTTTTTTATTGTTATTGTTTTATTTTATTGGTTTGTGAGCAACTGTATCACTTGTGTTTCAAGGTGACACCTTTAACCGCGCTGCCAAACGCAACGGATGCGATACCCAAAAAAGAACATCATGAAATATAGGGTGTTTTTTTTAGAGGTTTGATTTTCGAATAGAGATAAAACTGGCATTTTGTGGTCAAATCTGGCAACTCTAATGTCATTTATGTTCAGTTTGGTTTGCCATTTCATCATGAACAGGTTGACAAAAGAACAACGCTTGCAAATCGTGCAAATTTATTTCGAAAATAATGGTTCAGTTCGCGAAATTTACCGCAAGCTCCGTCCATTTTATGGTCGACATAATCGTCCATCAGAGCAAAATCGGTCCATCCATCGGTTAACCATGGGTCGTTTTCGCACTACGTTTACTCTATGTGATAATACGCATCCGCAGAGACGTCGAACATTGCGCACCGAAGAAACAATTGCCGCTGTAGAGCAAAATGTTGAAGAGGACCCGAATGAATCGATTCGCCACCGTGCACAGCAATTGGAGCTTTGTCCATCAACTTTAAAAATTGGACCTGTAGAATTGGCTTTATTCGAGCCAGCCGCGGCGGCCACATGCCCGAAATCATATTTAAACATTAGTGGCATAAAATTATCCTTCCAATAAAGCCAAATTGATGGACATTAAAACGATTTTCTTGTGTTTTATTTCAATTCGAAGTTCTATACCTCTAAAAAAAACACCCTATAATACAGTTATATTACTATATTTCAATACAAAATAACTCAATATTTTAGCATATTCTTGTAGGAATCTTTTAAAATTTGTTAAAGACAATAAAGTGGTTGTTGGGACGTCGACAAGTCAGAAAAAATTAAACTGAGATGAAACGTGTAATTCGCAATCATTGGAATATACTGATAAAAGTGTATAAAATCTTCCGATTTCTCTTTGGCTTGGCATTTTTATTCAACCAGTGCAAATTAGGGCTAAATCCCGCTGGATTATTAATCATACAAATTAATTTTTAAATTAAAAATTTTAGTTTAAAGTATGCTAAAAATTGTGTCATTTTTAAGAAAATATAAATAAAAAATATTGTTCGTCGTGTTTCGTTTTTTTGCTGTTAATTGGTTTCTCTTGTTTGTTTTCTTGAAGTGCTAATATATTCGAGCGATATTAATAAACAAATTTAATAACACATAATTTTTGTTATGGAATTTTAAACTTTAGGTATTTTAAAACCCGTCTACCAAAAAACCTTTAAAAACAATTTGCAGTATATTTTTCTTTATTTTTTTGTAAAAATATCTTCAAAATGGGGTTTTTGGAGTATACAAATAGTTATAAATTGGGCTGCATTAGGCAAGAACTTGTACGTATTCCAGATATGCAAATATTAAGCTACTATATTGTTGAAAAGATCTTGCCAGTTTTTCCCTATTTGAGCAAATATCAGCAAATATGTAAATCATGCTAAGCCACGCCTACTATTATGATTCGACTATTATATAAAGTACATTTTGGTTAAGATTAAGTATTGTATCAAAGCTTTATAAATTTTTTCCGTTGAAGTCCGTCGAAAAAGAAGTATTATTAAATCTGTGGTCAAAACCGATTATCGCTTAGGACTTAAGAGATTATTGCTTTGCCACCAAACAAATTACTATTAGTATATAATAAAAACATGTAAATTACATGAATTACATCGTTTCTTTCACTTTTTTATAAATCAAATTCTTAATGTGTTTTGAAACTTAGTATTTGATTTAGTAGTTGATGAATCTTTGCGATTTTTTATACTGTGAAGAAAATATGGAACAAGTGCAGAATAGCGTACCCTCGTGACAAAAAAAAAAATTTGGCTGTATAGAGCTTGGTTTTGTGAATGTAACAAACTAAACATTTTGCTGGGGAAACGCCTACAAAAGAAGTGGCACGTTCAAAACTTTTATCACAATAACTCATTCAATTTTTAATTGATTTATATGATATGGGTATTAAACGAAAGGTCTTTTTCATACCTTTATTTTGGTGTGCCATATTATATACTTTATATGTACGAATAAAAAATTATAAGCAAAAAATTATTTTTTTTTATAAAATTTACAACACCCTATTTTTTTCTCTTTTTTTATATGATACCCATATCATATAAATCGATTGAAAATTGAATGAGTTATTTTGATAAAAGTTTTGAACTTTGACCCCGTGCCACGCCTTTGGTAGGCGTTTCCCCACCAAAATTTTTAGTTTGTTCGACTCAGGAGCCAAACTTCTTTGTATAAACATACTTATTAATTTTTTTCACGAGGGTACGCTATTCTGCACTTAAGCCGAAAATATGTAAGTGTACTACTCAAAGTCCGTAAATACTACCCAAAAATCATAACAAATACTACTGAAACAAAATTGAAAACGGCAGCACTGGACGCAACACGTGTAGTGGTTGCGTTGATTTTTGTCTTGTGTACGCTGCAAAAAATTTTATGTATGAAAAAAATAGATGCTTTTGTTGTTGTAGTTTTTGTGTGTATGCTTTTTTGTGTTGGCTACATTGATTGGTTTTGCTACACAGCTTTAAGTTTCTTATTTAATTTTATACAGTGTAGAAAAATTACTCTGCGCTCACTAACACCATGTCATTGTCAATTTTGCCGACCCCTGTTTTAGAATCATATAAGAAGGGAACATTTTTAAAATACTGTTACGAATACTAGTTCTAGTGGGCTGGTACGTATCTCAATTTTAAATAAAAAAACACTTAATTTCTCAAACGCAGTCAATAAAAACCAACAATCATTTTATTTCACAAATTTCACACTTTACTGTCTTTAACTATTGTCACTTAACTATTTGCTTAATTACTCCGTGTGGCACCTTCACTTGCCAAAACCAAGACTCACTCACCGCGCCGTACCCGTCTGCCTTTTATACCTGTCCGGTTATCGCGCAGATCGTTCCCGCACATTCTAATTGGACTAGTTTCCATTATTATCGCGGGCCATCATTGCCAGATATGGGGGTTTTGCATTAAATTCATAGTGCACTATGCTTTTCACTACCACTAAATAAATTTTAGTGGTAGTTGAATTTTTTCCACTAATAACTGAATTTAATGGCAGTGGCAGTGGTAAAAAGTACCACTAAACAAAAATTAGTGGAAGTAAATTGCACTACCCCTAAATAAACATCAGTGATTAGTGGAAAAAATTCAACTACCACTAAAATTTATTTAGTGGTAGTGAAAAGCATAGTGCACTAAACAAAGACATCCATTACCATTAAATAAACCACTAACAACGATATGCGCAAAAATATATGTTTTATTTAAACAACTTATTTGCTTTTAACAAGACCAGACATCGGGGTTTTGCACTAAAGTCATAGTGCACTATGCTTTTCACTACCACTAAATAAATTTTAGTGGTAGCTGAATTTTTTCCACTAATCACTGAATTTAATGGCAGTGGCAGTGGTAAAAAGTACCACTAAAAAAAAATTAGTGGAAGAAAATTGCACTACCACTAAATAAAGATCAGTGATTAGTGGAAAAAATTCAGCTACCACTAAAATTTATCTAGTGGTAGTGCAAAATTTCCCAGCAGACCTCTAGTGGTAAGACCTTTAGTGCAAAACCCCCATGTCTGATCATTGCCAGATCGAATTATAACAAGTCGCTGTACTTTAAAGTGCGTGCCCGTAAAAGCCTTCATAGCATGGCGCGTAGCGACAGGGCGCCTTGCACAGCTTGCACCTTATCGCTGACCCGTTTGGTGCGGCTCCTTATAAACTGGTGAATTTCCTCCAGTTCCGCCCGCTTATTGACCACGTAGTCAGTCTTAGCGCCTCCCGTCGTACTGACTACCCCGAACTTCAAGTCAGCGGGTAACCGCAACTCTGTGCCGAACACTGCTCGGGCTGGAGTGAGTGATGTCGTGTCGTCCGGGGCTGACCTATACACCATCAGGAACAGGGGGACATGCATGCCCCAATCCTTTTGATTCCTGCCTACCACTTTCCGCAGATATTCTTCCAGTGTCCGGTTAAAGCGTTCTTCCATGCCGTCGGACTGTGGGTGCAAAGGAGTGGTACGAGTTTTCCTTATTCCAGCAGCTCACACACTTCCTTGAATACCGCAGACTCAAAATTCCGGCCTTGATCTGAGTGTAACTCCAACGGAACTCCGAACCTGGCTACCCAGTTGTTTACCAGCTTTTTCGCGACCGTAGTGGCCTCCTGGTTAGGAATAGGGTACACTTCGGGCCATTTGCTGAAATAATCCATTACTACCAGCACATATTTGTTGCTCGAAGGGCGCTCCTACGATGTACTGCTGCATGCGGTCCCGAGATCTTCTTGTCGGCCCTTTCGCAGCCGAACGTCGATCACAGCTCTTAATCCAATCGGCGACAGACTCCTGGCATCCTACCCAGTAGAATCGCCTTTTTATTTTGGCGACAGTTTTTGTTATGCCTAGGTGCCCTCCGCTGGAGACGTTATGGTATGCCTCGATCGCCTTGTTGATCCTGCATTTCGGGACTACAATTAGGGAATTGCTGGTCCGACCATCCTCACTCTCCCACTCGCGGTATAGGCAGCCAACAGACAACCGCAGACTTTGCCACTGTGCCCAGTAAGCCTTCGCGATCGGGCTTTCGCCGGCCATCTCCTGCCAGTCTGGACGTGCGCCTTGCTCCTTGCCTTCAACGATTTTTGCAAGATCGGCATCCTCGCGCTGGTCCTTTTGTAGCCTCTCCGCAGACCACTCTTCCTCTGGAATAACGCTTACCAACCGAACGTCCACTATCTGTTCTTTGCTTTCGGCTCGCAAACAATGCCTGCATTCGATTTTGCACGCACGGCGTGACAAGGCATCGGCATTACCATGGCCACTGCCCTTGCGATGCTCTATCGTGTAGTCGTAGCGCTGCAGTCACCTCAATCCTCAATCCACCACGCCAATTGCCCTTTAGGGTCTTTAAAGTTCAGGAGCCATCTCAATGCCGAATGATCTGTGCGCAGGCGAAACCTTTGTCCATACAGATATTTGTGGAAGTGTTTTACGCAGTCCAATACCGCCAGCAGTTCTCTCCGTGTCACACAGTAGTTGCGTTCCGGTTTCGATAGAACCCTACTGTAGTACGCTATCACTTGTTCCTGGCATTGGAGCATTGCACAGTTTTTCCTTCAGACGTCCAAAAGCCTGCTCCTGCTCCTCGTGCCACCCAGCGGCCCGGAGAAAAAACACGTCCGCCAATGCAGCCCTTTTAGCACGCGTTCCATTAACCGCTCGAATGTTGCTGATGCGTTGCAGAATCCAAACGGCATGACGATGAACTGCCACAAATCATCGCCAACACTGAAAGCCGTTTTCTCCTTGTCCTTGTCTGCAAGCTCTACCTGCCAATAGCCGCTGCGTAAGTCGAGCGTAGAGAACCACTGTGTGCCTGACAGTGTGTCCAGGGTGTCATCGATCCGAGGTAGTGGATAACTGTCCTTCTTGGTCACATCATTGAGCTTCCGATAGTCCACACAAAACCGGGTACTGCCATCTGTTTTCTTGACTAGCACGACCGGCGAGCACCAGGGGCCTGAAGAAGGCTCTATGACCTCGTCTTTCCGCATGTTCTCGATCAAATTTGTGACCTCCTCCCTCTTGGCCAGAGGAACTCGTCTTGGCGGTTGGCGAATCGGTTTTGCACTTCCGGTGTCGATGTTGTGCTTCACTATGGCTGTTCTTCCGCCTGCTTCCGCCGCAAATATTGACCCATAGTGCTGCAGGAGTGACCTCGCCTTCTGTTTCTGCTTGGCCGTCAACTCGCTGCTCCACTGGTTCTCCTGCGGTATGGCGTCCATGTTAAAACCGCTCTTCTTATTACCTCCAGGCGGGCTACTCTCGCAATTGACCACTGCTACAGCTTCCTTACACTCGCCAAGTACCTCATCTTTCCCGACATATCTGGGTGCATTCAGGGGGTTCAGTATTCTGACTGGTATTCTGCCATTTTTAGGTTCCACTAATGTACGTCCGATGATGATGTTGTCGTGTCCTTGTTTCGGTGCTTCTACTACCCACAGCCGACTCGTCCCATCGTCCTCGTCCACCTTTGCCCACACAATCGCCTCAGAATTCGCTGGTATCCTCTTGTGTTGACACGATACAACCTTCCTTAGCGCCATGCTTCGCTCATAGCCGGTGTGCAGCGGGAATTCAACGTTGGCATATCTCAGCACATTTTCCTTCAGATCCAGCGTAAAACCGTGCCTAATCATGAAATCCACGCCGATAATCATGTCGTCCATTATATCCGCGACGATGAACTCATGTTCCAGGCTGCTGGTGCCGATAGCAATCGTTTTTGTAACTTTCCCTCTCACCGGCGCGCGCTCGCCAGTCGCAGTCCGCAGCTGTATGCCATGCAGCGGTTCCCAGTTCTTCAGGAGCTTCCTTTTTATGATCGAATATGACGCTCCAGTATCCAGTGTTAACACGAACAACTTTCCATCTATCTTTCCTTCAATCGTCAAGCTCCTGGGTTGTCGTTTCAACTGCGAGACAAGGACGGTGGGGCAGCGGGTTGTGGGGATCAGCTCACGCCCCTTTGGGCTGACCCGTTTTAGTTTAACGACTCCTCGTCCGCAGCCCTGCGCTTGTTGGCTGGGCCCCGATTATCAGTATTCCTCGCTTCAGGCGATTGCGATCGAGAACGGGAACGCCTCTTTCGTTGGCGGCAGTCTCGTGCTATGTGACCCTGCTTGCCACATGTCCAGCAAACCACTTTAGAGGAGACAACCCGTGGCCTGCCTGGTGTCTCAGAGCTTATGGCTTGTATCGTAATGTCGTTGTCCGACTGAATTTGGCGTATCCTTGCAGGTGCATATCGAGTGCTCCCAATCCATGTCGCCTCATTTGTCGCCCATCATCAACGCACTGCGACGTGTCTCCGAATCATGAAGACCTTCAATAAATTACTCAAGCTTCATCCTCTCGAGATCATCAGCGCCGAAGGACGGGTAGCACAGCTGCACGAGCCGCACAATGTCTGCTGCATATGTCTGCAGCGCCTCGTTGGCTCTTTGCCTGCGGTTCTTCAGCTCACAGTAGTACAGCGTTCTGTTGAGCTGGTCGCTGTATTTGGCTGCCAACGCCCTTATGACGGTCTCGTACTCACATCGTAAACATTCTGGAACTGATTTTATTACCTCAGCCGCAGCACCTTTAAGAGCCAGCGCCAATCTCCGACCTTTCCTTAAATTGGTCCACTGATTTTCCAGAGCAGCCAGGTCGAATTGTAGCTTCAATGTATCGAACGGCGTAGTCCCATCATAAGTAGGCACTTCTGCTCGGGTGGCAACACTTTCCGGAACCGGCGGCAACCATTCTCGCGGCTGTACCTCCCTAAGCCGCTCGTCCATTTTTCTGTTCATCGAGTCCTCCAGACTATCAACTCGTTTGTTCCGGGAATCATCCAGGTCGTCGACTCGTTTATCCAAGTGCTCTACTCGCATCTCCAGGTGCTCGACTTTCCCATTAATACTGTCTGAGATTTCCTCCACTTTCTGCTCCAAGCGCGCAGAATTTTCCTGAAGCTTGCTGGACAACTCCCGATTTGCATTTTCAAGTTTTGCTGACATTTCCCGGTTCGCCGTTTCCATTTTACATATTTCTTGATTTGTCGTTTCGACTTTCGCTGCCATCTGCGCCGACATTTCACGATTGGAAGTCTCGAACATGCCTTTTATCGCAATCATTAGCTGGCTCATGTCTAATGCTTGTAATGGTCCAGCCGGTGCAGCCGTACTTTGCATCGACGCAGCACCCGCAGGCGATTCCTCCACTTTGGCCGACGGCTCTTGTTCCTGCGTTCCGAACTCGTGTGCAGCCCAATCGATGCCTCGTGATTCACACGCCTCTCGCAAGCGCAGCTGCAACTCCACCTTTCCGCCAGCAGTCGGCAAATTCCAGGCAGCCAGCTCCTTCTTTAGCTGGTCCACCTTCAGCAGCTCGAGTTTTACCATTTCTGCGTTTTTATAATTTTATTTATTTATTTATTTTTTGCTTATTTTCAGTAGCACAACCCCACTTCTGACACCAAATGTTACGAATACTAGTTCTAGTGGGCTGGTACGTATCTCTGGATTGTGCAATTTAAAATTAAAAAAACACTTAATTTCTCAAGCGCAGTCAATAAAAACCAACAATCACTTTATTTTACAAATTTCACACTTTACTGTCTTTACACTTAATTATTTTCTTAATTACTCCGTTTGGCACCTTCACTTGCCTAAACCAAGACTGACTCGCTGAGCCGTACCCGGCTGCCTTTTATACCTGTCCGGTTATCGCGCAGATCGTTCCCGCACATTCTAATTGGACTAGAAGTTTCCATTATTATCGCGGGCCATCATTGCCAGATCGAATTATAGCAAGTCGCTGTACTTTAAAGTGCGTGCCTAAAAGTATGCCCGTAAAAGCATTCATAGCACGGCGCGTAACGACAGGGCGCCTTGCACAGCGACCGGCTGATTTGCACAGCGACTCACACTGTCTTATCGTTACAATACAAAAATTTGCTTCTGTGTGGGCGTGAAACTTTAAAAAAATGTGCGTGCCTTAAGGCCGTACTGGGCACATAAGCTGATGAACAGTTTCACGTTTTATTACACTACTCGACACGAAAAATTCACCTAAAAATCTAAAAGTGTTTGCTAGACTTACTTTGGGCCGCTGAACATTAAACTGAAAATCCAAATATTTTCGTAATAAGCGGTTTCGAAAAATCTTTGAAAACGAGTTTTTTCCCTGTTGTTTCAGTTAAAAAAAAACTAGCACAAGCTGTCCGGCGGTCAGAAGATAATACCTTAGGCTTTTCAGCAATATATAGATTGTCCAAATCAGATGAGATTTGGGGAAAAATAATTTTTCGACCATTTTCAAAAGTCATAAATTCAAATAATTTTTTTAAATAATTTTTTTATGGATAAAATAAATTATCTCCTCTGGTTTTAAAATTTAGGGTGAAATATATATTATTTGTGCAAATATTAAGCCTAACATCAATAAAATCGAAAGAAAAATTACAAAGCTATGAAGCAGTGAGTGAAAACACCAACATTACATTTATTACACCTTGCGCCAAAAAAAAACATTTTTTCCGAGACCCATCCAAATATTGATATAGACGTGAAACTAGAGGTCATTTATAGTAAATTAGCATAGTCAGTTTTTCATTTTCTGTCCCAAATTCATTCGACATCATCGTCCTCACCGAGACGTGATTAAATGCTGATTTCTTCGTGCATGTTGATAATGTGACATCTCTTGCGCTAAACAAACTTGGTGACAATCACCTTTGTGTTTTAGGGGACTTTAATCTCAGTAGTGTTGCTTGGACTCATGATGGTAATTCCGTTGGCCTGATCCCTTGCAATGTCAATAGTGCGTGCGAATTATATTTGGTTGACAGCTTCTTAAATGTTGCCCTTGCGCAAGTTAACTGTTTCAAAAACAGGCTTCAAAAAATTTTGGATCTCATCTTTATCAGCAATAACATAAATGTTAACTTGATGGAGTGTCTATCCCCACTCTCCTCGGCTGTTACTCACCATGTTCCTCTGACACTTGAAGTGAGTTTTTACGAGTTCTTCCGCGTTACTAGTGAAAATCGGAACCCGTCTTTTTACTACAACTCGTGCGACTTTTTAAATTTAGATAATTTGCTTTTTGATTTTGATTGGGACACATTACTTCTTAGCCCGGATGTAGCGCGTTGCTTTGATATCTTTAGATGCAAAGTTGTTGAAGTCTGTCTTGCCAATATCCCGCTCAATTCAACTAAAATGTACAAACTGCCATGGCATACTAAGAGTCTGAGGAAGCTTAAAAACTTGAGAAATAAATTTTTTCGCCGTTTCAAAAAAACTGGTGACGTAAACTTTCTTAATAAGTACAAACATTACGCCAAGGAATTTAACTATCTTGATAAATTTTTATACAAGAATCATATCTTAAATTTTGAAGCCAATATAAAGTCGAACCCTAAAGCTTTCTGGCGTTTTATCAAGTCAAAGTAAAATTGCTCAAGTATTCCCTCGGCTTTATTCTTTAATAATAAATCAGCCAACTCTGCTGCAATGGCTGCAAATCTATTCGCTGAATTCTTCAATTCCAATTTTATTCCCAGTAATGATGCCCCGGCTGAGTTTTCATGCCGTCAGGAATCATCATTGGATTTTGGGTCGTTACAGCTATCTTCCAGTGATGTGGAAAACGGGGTTGCTCGGCTCAGTTTCTCTTCCCAAACCGACGTTGATGGTCTATCGGCAGTACTGTTTAAGAACTGCGCATCTCTCATTCATCCTATAACCATGATTTTCAATAAATCGCTATCCTCTGGTGTTTTCATAGATGGAAATATTCGGAAAGGTTATCAAGTGGATACAATCTATACTGATTTTTCCAAGGCTTTCGACAGGGTGTCACACTTGATTCTTGTTAAGAAACTGGAATTGTTGGGTATTCACTCAGTTTTCTTGGAATGAGTCAAGTCATATCTCAGGAACCGTCAATGTGTGGTAATTGTTGACCATGTTCGCTCCGACCCCTTCGCAGCCTCCTCCGGTGTTCCACAAGGTAGTATCCTTGGGCCATTGTTCTTTGTCTTATTCATCAACGATATAAGCAGTTGCTTCTCGACGGCAAGCTTTTTGCTCTATGCGGATGACCTCAAAACTTATTACGAAGTTAAAAACTTGTCTGATGCTCAGTTGCTCCAGGCGGACATTGACAATGTCCACGTTTGGTGTCGCAGTAATTGCTTATCTCTAAACATCAGTAAATACCATTTTTCGACCTACTCTAAGTGTCCAACTGTCCTGAAAACTTCTTACTGCATTTCCAATTTCCCTTTGAAGTTGGTTTCTGAAACCAAAGACTTGGGTGTAATTTTTGATCGAAACTTCTCGTTCTCCAGCCACATTAGCTCCACTATTTCTAAGGCATATGCTATATTTGCGTTTGTTAGGCGCAATAGCTCCGAATTCTCCAACCCATCACGCTCAAATTGCTTTACACCTCTTTTGTCCGCTCAAAGCTCGAATACGCGTCATTCATTTGGAGGCCTTATCATGTGTGTCACATCAATCGCATCGAGCGCATTCAAAAAGTTTTTCTTCGCTTCGCCCTGCGCTCTCTTCGTTTCGTGGATCCCTTCCCTCCCTATATAGCGCGGCTTAAGCTCATCAACTTAAAGTCCCTCCAAAGTAGGAGAAGTATTCTATCACTTTCTTTCGTGTTCGATATTATTAATGGTACTGTGAACTGTCCTGCTATTTTAGGCAAGATATCTTTCAATTCGCCATTAAGATTCCTTCGGAGCCCTGTGCCGTTTTATGTTAGCTTTGTGAGGACGACTTACGCGCAGAATGCTCCGCTTTCCAGAGCTTTGGTCGAGCTCAATGGACTGTCTGTGTCCTTGGACCTCGATTTTGCGCTTCCCAAATCAAAACTTTTAGAGTGTCTTAACCTTGCCATTAACTAGTTTTAGCGCCTTAGTTTTTAAGGAAATTGTTATAGTCTGTAAGAATTGTTATTCATAGACTGAATTTAATAAATAAATAAATAAATAAATAAATTCCTTTTTAACCCATTGCTGCCGGGTACCAGATCCGCCCATACGATTTTGATAAAATTTCATACACGACCTAGAAGTGACCCAAAATGATCAGAAACAAAATGTCAGCTTTATATCTCTGCACGTTGCTGAGATATTCATAAGGTATTTTGTACCCATTACGCAGCAATGGTAGCTTTTTCCATACTTTGTGAAGTGATCAGCTGAACACGTGAACGAAAGTGGTATTTTTTACAGGTGGCAGATTTTTGTTAAGTTCTAAGGCTACTACGTGTCGCTACATTTTCCACCTCCGAAAAATTCACGATTTTTGGAGTCTGGTAACTCTAGCTAGATGGCAAAATTTTAGGGTGACCTTCACTAGGTTAAGGAGGTCGTCTACGTACAAAACAAAGTTTTACAAAATCGTTTTTTTTTTTTCTTTTACATAATTTTCATTTAGAAGACGTGAGGAATGTTATATCCAAAGGATTTGGGTTAACTCTTCACGGTTATTGAGCTGTAGAGCATTGAGCACGCTTGCTCACGGTGTTTGCGCACGCTCCCTGTGAACTTTAAACGCGTTTTCCCGAAAGTCGTATTTTTCTAACTTGCACGATTTTTAGAAAAGTTTTACACGCATCGATTCGATTTCTTTTTTTACATGCTCAGAAAACATGTCGCTATAAGTAGACACGAGCTTTTGACAAAATATTGTTTTTTTTATTATAACAGGCAATAAACATTTGAAAAAAAGGGAAAAAATAACTTTTTTTTCAAAAATGTCCACCATTTCGAGAGATTTTTGAATTTTACAAAAAGCTCGTGTCTAAGTATAGCTGATGTAATATCAATTATAGATTAGTTTCATTTTTTGTTGTAGGTTATGTGGTTGGCCCAAAATCGTGCAGGGAAATTGATATAAAAATTCTGATGAGGGCAGGTTCAAGGTCATCCCGCACTCGAATATGTAGAAATATAATTTTTATAATCTTGCCACTTGAAAGATCACGATTAAATAAACAAAAAACAGAAAAAGTTAGTGAATATCTTTTTTCGTTCTTTCGTAATAAATTTTGGAAAAAAAGGCTCGAAAATCGGGCCGCTATGTAGACGACCCCCTTAAGGTAGTTCCATCTTTACCCTAACTATCCCTATCAATGGTTTTGAGAGATCTCAAACATTGACTTTTTTGTGATTTAAAAAAAAATCAATTTTCATGGGAAAAATTTTACCCATTAGGCAGCAATGGATTAAAGAAACCAAATACAAGTACATATACGTTAGTGACCAAATGCATTAAATCTTTTCGCTTTGGTGCCTGATGCAGCTTAAAGGCAGTCTGCTTTCCCAAGCCTTAAAAGTAAATGTAAATACTTTTTTTTCACTATAAAACACTTGAAATCAATAAATTACATTACAAGGTACTCACTCATAATTTTCTTGTTTTAATCTTTTGACGAAAAGTATTTTTAATATTTTTTTCTTTTCTTTACTTTTCACGAAATAATTATTTCTACTAATTTCCAGTTCAAATTTCAACTAATAATAATGGGAAACATGTAACGCTTACAGCCGTGCTGCATTAAAGAAATGGCAACTTAATTTATTTAAATTAAAATTAATGAGGACTTAAGGCCGTATGGTGCAGTAGAGGGTTAATGAATTCACGCACAGTGTTAATGAAATCTGCGGTGATCGCGGATTTCTGTTGGCTAACACGTTGGTCAATGGCAGCCGCCGTAGCTCAGCTGGCTAGTGCGTTGGACCGCGAGTCAAATGTGATGGTCGAACCCAGGTTCAAGACTCCGTTACTGCTAACACTGAAAAACAAGAAAAAAAGCAATTTTTCTTTCGGCGGCTGTCCTCTCAGCAGGAAATGGCAAACCTCTGAGAGGGAAATTGCCTATGAAAAAGATCCCAACTCGCCGTTCGGAATCGGCATAAAACTGTAGGTCCCTTCCATCCGTGTACAAATTTACACGCACAACCATCCGCGTCTCGTCTTAGTCTCGTAATCGGGCTGTCGTGCCAGTCAAGAAGAAGAGAACACGTTGGTCACATTTTTGTCCACGAACCCTGCCTCGGATGAACGATCATCACCATATACTTGAAATTATTCGATTAAAGTTTAAAACAAAAGTTAATATTGGCACTTTGTTCGACGTTCATTTTTGTACCGATAACACAACCATACTTTTACTTTAAACGCAATAACTTCACTCCCAGTGAATCAAATGTTATGAAATTTTGACTAAAAATCGGGAGAATATGTAAATTTTCAATATACCAAGTCACACATAAGTAAGTGACGCCACCACAACATAACATACCTTATTTTGGGGGAAAAAACACATTTTTTTAAAGCCCCTTCCATGGTCAAATTCTGTCTACGCCCCTGTGTATGTTGTTGTGTGAGTGCGCATGTGTGTGTGTGTGTGTGTGTGCTCATTTAAATTACATTCCTTGTTAGCGCTCCGCCACTGCTGCTGCTGTCTGTCTCGGCTGTCACACTAGAAGAAATCTGCTCCACCCTTTAACATATACACATATACATATGGGCACACACACATGGACTGTCACTGGCATGTGTAGCCGAAAAACATTTCACAAATTCAAATTCATCCAATCCGAATAATTGGGGAACGGCTGACTGGTTGCTCATCCACAATCCACCAACTCCCCTGCGCCGCCGGAAGTGCGCAAGAAAAAATGAAAAATGTATTAAAATGAGAACGGAAAATCGCAGGCCAAGAGGCAATTGGAGGCTGTTTCGGGATGGCTAGGATACGCGCAGCCTGAGCAGGACGCTGTGCGTCGGAGGAGCAATAAAAAAACACAAACACATTAGAGCAAAGAAAAAAGTCACACGCAAACGAAGCATCATGTAAAAAAGCAACGAAAAACGCACACATAAACTAAAAAAATAAAAACAGAAAAAAGGAAAAACAGGAGAAATAAAAATTTCGCGTCTGCGTTTACGCCATAAAATAAATGAATAACACAGAGGTACACACACTCATGCCGTCGCTGGCGCATATGTACTACACATACCCTCCCACCCGGCATTCAGCACTGTGTGTGCGTTTTTAACTCCTTCGCAATTATGTACTTTCATTAGAATGCTGTATATTCTAACGAGCGCATGAGCGAATCCAAAGCAAACAACAATAAAACATACATTACATTTGGATCACGGATACACACTAGGGATTGCAATCCCGAACCAGTTTTACAATCCAGGGATTTTCGAGACTAAAACCCGAAATCCCCGGATCCCGGGATTTTTTCCAGATTGAATATATTATTTCAAGGAACTAAATCAGCCGTCCTTCAGATAAATTTTATTTTCGTATTAAATATAGTTCTGCGTTCTTACTTTAAAACAAAAAAAAAATATTCATGGTAAATAACATAAAAATTCATTTGATAGCCAAACTACCAGGCAAACCTGCTGATAAAAAGCATCTCTTTGGTTCAATACTAGTAGATAAAATCGTATAGAAATCTTCTTATACTATTTGGCTTTCCGCTTTCCGCTATTTCAAAACAGAACTAAGCTAAAACGACTCAAACCTAGCTCCAAAATAATTTACCAGCATTTAATTTCTCTGAAGAATGGCCCTCTGGAAGTCCTGATTCCAACCCGCTCGACCAGGGCCAGATTAACCCTCAACGGGGCCCTAGGCAACCATCAATTTGGGGGCCCTTTTTTCACGTCCGTTCCCTTCTTTTTTCGATTAAAAAATACAAACTTATATCTTTCGTAAAAATTTCATTGTCACAATGTAATAATATCATTAAAATTACTATCTACATTTTAAATATGTCGTTTCCTACATTTGTTTTCGGCAAATTCATCAATATCGATTTTGTTCAATAAATCTGACTCAATGCAAAGTATACCTAACATCTCGAGTCGCTCTTGTCGCGTTGTAGCTCTTTCAGCAGCTTTGTTTCTTTTTAATTGCGAGAAGGATCGTTCGGCAGAACAATTTGTGATCATTAATGTTAAAAAAATCCGAAGAGCTATTTCTGTGTTAGAATCTTATACAAATGACTATGAGTTTTTTGTGCATCAGTGTATCTGGAGTTCACGTAACTTTGGAATTGTTTCATTTCAATGAAAAATTCTTCGAAATCTCTAGAATAAAAACGAACTAAGTTATTTATAGCTTCGTGGAGGTCTCCATCACTTAGAGAAAAGTTGATGAGAAATGCAAATCTCTCTGAAACTTTCATATACACTTTCGCACGTCGTTTGATTTCACTGTGAAGATTGTCGATGATTTCGAGGAAACCTTTTGTCCTAAAATCATCGCGAGGCGAAAATTCTACTTCTGGAGCATTTCCGTCATTAGGTTGTTTTTTCCTACGACGAGTACGTTTTACGATTTCTGTATAACCTACACCAGGTAATAATTGTTTTGTTTTTTCCTCGAAATCATTGAACTTTTCACGGAATGAAACTAAACTCTCTTCTAACGATCCGTACAAAAAAGCACACGTTTGCAAATCTGCTTTTTCACTTTGTAATGACTTACTCACTGAACGCATAGCAGTCAAAATAGAGTTCCATAAAATCAACATGAAACCAAATTCGAATTTTGGCATTTTATTCGCGGTACACGTCGCCTCATAACGAGTATCAGAATTTTGTGATTCATCATCAGCAATGATTTCTAGAGCCTCTAATATGATATTGTTACGAATATTAAGTCTAGTGGGCTGTTGCGTATCTCTGGATTGTGTAATTTAAAAATAAATCACAGTCAGTTTCTTAAATGCAGACAATAAAATAAACCAACAGTCACTTTATTATTCACAGTTTACACTTTACTGTTCGTACACCTAAGTATTTGCTTAATCACTTCGTGTGGCAACTTCACTTGTCAAAACCAGACTGACTCGTTGCCCGCATCCGGCCACCTTTTATACTCTGTCCGGCCATCGCGCAGATCGTTCCCGCACATTCCGGAGTGGACTAAATGCTTCCCTGATGATCGCGACCATTGTTGCCAGATCGGACTAAAAGTTATTATCGCGGCCGTCGTTGCCACATTCAATTATGGCACGGCGCGAAGCGGCAGGGTTGCTTTGCACAGCGACAGACTGTCTTATCGTTACACTGCCCACCACTTAGACTTGTTCGTCCCGAACAAGTGCCGAGGCTCCGCTGTGATGAGGCGCCAGACGCTCCAAATGGACTACCTTCAGCTTAGCGCCTCTATTGCTGCAACGTTGAATCCGGTATACCACGTCGTTAATCCTAGTCACGACTTCGTACGGTCCTTCCCATGACGCTTGAAGTTTCGGAGACAAACCTTTCCTCCGCTGCGGGTTGTAGAGCATTACCAAATCGCCTTCTTGGAACCCTGCTGAGTTGGCCCGTAGATCGTATCTGGCTTTCGCCTTATCGCTGACCAGTTTGGTGCGGCCCCTTATAAATTGGTGAATTTCCTCCAGTTCCGCCCGCTTATTGGCCACGTAGTCCGTCTTAGCGCCTCCCGTCGTGCTGCCTACCCCGAACTTCAAGTCAGCGGGTAACCGCAACTCTGTTCCGAACACTGCTCGGGCTGGAGTGAGTGATGTCGTGTCGTGCGGGGCTGACCTATACGCCATCAGGAACAGGGGGATATGCGTGTCCCAATCCTTTTGATTCCTGCCTACCACTTTCCGCAGATATTCCTCCAGTGTCCGGTTAAAGCGTTCCACCATGCCGTCGGACTGTGGGTGCAAAGGAGTGGTACGCGTTTTCTTTATCCCCAGCAGCTCACACACTTCCTTGAATACCGCAGACTCGAAATTCCGGCCTTGATCTGAGTGCAACTCCAACGGAACTCCGAACCTGGCTACCCAGTTGTTTACCAGCTTTTCCGAGATCGTGGTGGCCTCCTGGTTAGGAATAGGGTACACTTCGGGCCATTTGCTGAAGTAATCCATTACGACCAGCACATATTTGTTGCCTTGAGTGCTAGTTGGGAATGGGCCGGCGACGTCCATAGCAATCCGCTCGAAGGGCGCTCCCACGTTGTACTGCTGCATGCGGCCTCGAGATTTTCTTGTCGGCCCTTTCGCGGCTGAACATCGGTCGCAGCTCTTAATCCACTCGGCTACAGACTCCTGACATCCTACCCAGTAGAATCGTCTTTTTATTTTGGCGACGGTTTTGGTGATGCCTAGGTGCCCTCCACTGGAGTCGTTATGGTATGCCTCGATGACCTCGTTGATTCTGCTTTTCGGCACTACCATTAGGGGGTTGCTGGTACGACCATCCGCGCTCTCCCATTCGCGGTACAGGCAGCCTTCCTTCAGCCGCAGACTTTTCCACTGTGCCCAGTAAGCCTTAGCGATCGGGCTTTCACCAGCCATCTCCTGCCAGTCTGGACGTGCGCCTTGCTCCTTGCCTTCGACGATCTTTGCAAGATCCGCATCCTCATGCTGGTCTTTTTGTAGCCTCTCCGCAGACCACTCTTCGTCTGGCATGACGCTGACCAACCGGACGTCCACTATCTGTTCTTTGCTTTCGGCTCGCGAGCATTGCCTGCATTCGACTTTGCACGGACGGCGGGACAAGGCATCGGCATTTCCATGGCTACTGCCCTTGCGATGCTCTATCGTGTAGTCGTAGCTCTGCAGTCGCTCGATCCACCGCGCCAATTGCCCTTCAGGATCTTTAAAGTTCAGGAGCCATCTCAATGCCGTATGATCTGTGCGCAGGCGAAACTTTTGTCCATACAGATATTTGTGGAAGTGTTTCACGCAGTTCAATACCGCCAGCAGTTCTCTCCGTGTCACACAGTAATTGCGTTCCGATAAAACCCTACTGTAGTACGCTATCACTTGTTCCTGGCCGTCTATTATCTGTGATAGCACACCGCCAATACTACTCCCGCTTGCATCTGTATCCAGCACAAACATCTCCCCAGGCACGGGGAAGGCCAGAATTGGGGCACTGCACAGTTTTTCCTTCAGACGTGCAAAAGCCTGTTCCTGCTCCTCGTTCCACTCGAAAGCTTGGCCCTTTTTCGTCAGTTTGTGCAAGCTGCTGGCTATGTTCGCGAATCCCGGAACAAATCGGCGGTAGTATGTGCACAGGCCCAGGAAGCTGCGGAGTTCGTGTAGATTGCGTGGCCGGGGCCACTCCTTCACCGCCGTGATTTTGCCTTCATCCGTATGTACTCCGCGGGCGGAAACCGTATGACCCAGATACTTGACCTCCTTTTGGAACAGCGAGCACTTCTTTGGGTTGAGTTTAAGCCCGGCTTTTTCCTTCAGCTTTCCCAGGTGGTCGTCGAAGCTTTTACCCATTTCGATTATGTCGTCGAGATACACCAGACACGTCCGCCAATGCAGCCCTTTTAGCATGCGTTCCATTAGCCGCTCGAATGTTGCTGGTGCGTTGCAGAGTCCAAACGGCATGACAGTGAACTGCCACAACCCATCGCCAACACTGAAAGCCGTTTTCTCCTTGTCCTTGTCTGCAAGCTCTACCTGCCAATAGCCGCTGCGTAAGTCGAGCGTGGAGAACCACTGCGTGCCTGACAGTGTGTCCAGGGTGTCATCGATCCGAGGTAGTGGATAACTGTCCTTCTTGGTCACATCATTGAGCTTCCGATAGTCCACACAAAACCGGGTACTGCCATCTTTTTTCTTGACTAGCACGACCGGCGAGCACCAGGGGCCCGAAGAAGGCTCTATGACCTTGTCTTTCCGCATGTTCTCGATCAAATTGGTGACCTCCTCCCTTTTGGCCAGGGGAACTCGTCTTGGCGGTTGGCGAATCGGTTTTGCACTTCCGGTGTCGATGTTGTGCTTCACTATGGCTGTTCTTCCGCCTGCTTCTGCCGCAAGAATTGACCCATAGTGCTGCAGGAGTGACCTCGCCTTCTGTTTCTGCTTGGCCGTCAACTCGCTGCTCCACTGGTTCTCCTGCGGTATGGCGTCCATGTTAAAACCGCTCATCTTATTACCTCCAGGTGGGCTACTCTCGCAATTGACCACTGCTACAGCTTCCTTACACTCGCCGATTACCTCATCTTTCCTGACATATCTGGGTGCATTCAGGGGGTTCAGTATTCTGACTGGTATTCTGCCATTTTTAGGTTTCACTAATGTACGTCCGATGATGATGTTGTCGTGTCCTTGTTTCGGTGCTTCTACTACCCACAGCCGACTCGTCCCATCGTCCTCGTCCACCTTTGCCCACACAATCGCCTCAGAATTCGCTGGTATCCTCCTGTGTTGACACGATACAACCTTCCTTACCGCCACGCTTCGCTCATAGCCAGTGTGCAGCGGGAACTCAACGTTGGCATATCTCAGCACATTTTCCTTCAGGTCCAGCGTAAAACCGTGCCTAATCATGAAATCCACGCCGATAATCACGTCGTCCATTATATCCGCGACGATGAACTCATGTTCCAGGCTGCTGGTGCCGATAGCAATCGTTTTTGTAACTTTACCTCTTACCGGCGCGCGCTCGCCAGTCGCAGTCCGCAGCTGTACGCCATGCAGCGGTTCCCAGTTCTTCAGCAGCTTCCTTTTTATGATCGAATATGACGCTCCAGTATCCAGTGTCAACACGAACAACTTTCCATCTATCCTTCCTTCAATTGTCAAGCTGCCGGGCTGTCGTTTCAGCTGTGAGACAAGGACGGTGGGGCGACAGATTGTGGGGATCAGCTCACGCCCCTTTGGGCTGACCCGTTTTAGTTTAACGACTCGCCGTCCTCAGCCCTGCGATTGTTGGCTGGGCCTCGATTGTCAGTATTCCTCGCTTCAGGCGATTGCGATCGGGAACGGGAACGCCTCTTCCGTTGGCGGCAGTCTCGTGATATGTGGCCCTGCTTGCCACATACCCAGCAGACAACTTTAGAGGAGACCACTCGTGGCCTGCCCGGTATCTCAGAGCTTATGGCCTGGATCGGAATGTCGTTGTCCGCCTGAATCTGGCGTATTCTTGCAGGTGCATACCGAGTGCTCCCAATCCATGCCGCTTCATATGTCATCGCGCTGGTCACCGTCTCCTTAAATGTCGGCTTGCCCATCATCAACGCACTGCGACGCGTTTCTGGATCATGAAGACCTTCAATAAACGACTCAATCTTCATCCTCTCGAGATCATCAGCACCAAATTTTGGGTAGCACAACTGTACGAGCCGCTCAATGTCTGCTGCATATGTCTGCAGCGCCTCGTTGGCTCTTTGCTTGCGGTTCTTCAGCTCACAGTAGTATAGCGCATGGTTGTGCTCGTTGCTATACTTCGCTGCCAACGCTCTCATGATGGCACCGTAATCACTTCTTAAACATTCTGGAACTGATTTGATCACCTCGGCCGCAGGACCTTTCAGCGCCAGTGCCAACCTCCGACCTTTCCTGATATCTGTCCACTGATTTTCCAAAGCAGCCAAGTCGAATTGCAATTTAAATGTGTCGAACGGCGCAGCACCATCATAAGTAGGCACTTCTGTTCTGGCAGCAAAACCGTCCTGAACCGGTGGCAAACATTCTCGTGGCTGTACCTCTCGAAGCCGTTCGTCTATCTTTCTGTGCATCGAATCTTCCAGACTGTCAACTCGTTGGTTCAAGGACTCATCCAGGTTGTCAACTCGTCTGTTCAGGGATTCGCCCATTTCGTCAACTCGTTTGTCCCAATCGTCTATTCGCGTCTCGAGATGCTCAACTTTCACATTCAGGCTATTGGAAATGTCCTCCACCTTCTGCTCTATGCGCGCAGAATTTTCCGCCATTTCTCGATTTGCACTCTCGACTTTTGCCGAAATTTCGAGATTCGTAGTTTCCAGCTTCGCTGACATTTCTCGATTTGCAGTCTCGACTTTTGCCGAAATTTCGAGATTCATAGTTTCCATTTGCGCCGACATGCCTTTGAGTGCAGCCATTAGTTGGCTCATGTCCAACGCTTGTATTGGCGCAGCCGCTGTAGCTGTACTCTGTAGCGAAGCAGCACCAGCAGGCGACTCCTCCACCTTGGCCGACGCCTCTAGTTCTTGCGCTCCGAACTCGTGCACAGTCCAATCGACGCCTCGTGCCTCACATGCCTTCTCGCAAGCGCAACTGCAATTCCACCTTTCCGCCAGCAGTCGGCAAATTCCAGGCAGCCAGCTCCTTCTTCAGCTGGTCCACCTTCAGCAGCTCGAGTTTAACCATGTCCGTGCTTTTATAATTTTATTTATTTCCAATTTTCCACAATCCCACTTCTGACACCAAATGTTACGAATACTAAGTCTAGTGGGCTGTTGCGTATCTCTGGATTGTGTAATTTGAAAATAAAACACAGTCAGTTTCTTAAACGCAGACAAGAAAATAAACCAACAGTCACTTTATTATTCACAGTTTACACTTTACTGTTCGTACACCTAAGTATTTGCTTAATCACTTCGTGTGGCAACTTCACTTGTCAAAACCAGACTGACTCGTTGCCCGCATCCGGCCACCTTTTATACTCTGTCCGGCCATCGCGCAGATCGTTCCCGCACATTCCGGAGTGGACTAAATGCTTCCCTGATGATCGCGACCATTGTTGCCAGATCGGACTAAAAGTTATTATCGCGGCCGTCGTTGCCACATTCAATTATGGCACGGCGCGAAGCGGCAGGGTTGCTTTGCACAGCGACAGACTGTCTTATCGTTACAATATTAAATGAAACCAGTGTACATTTTGAGATAATTCTTTTTTATTATTCAATATACTCTCATTTCACTTCGATACACTTCTTTGCACGCTCATACAATTTGTCAAATGAGTCGGAAATGTCCTTTTTAGGAACCTTGTCTAGTTCGTCGGTCGTCGCCTTTTGAATGCGGTCAATTGAGTTTTATTTATTTAAGTAAAATTTATTTTCAGTTCTGATTATATTTTTCTTTCACTCTCTAGCATTTTATGTTTCTAAGAAAATTTTAGAAGTCTTTTTCATTTTTCGGGGGCCCCCTAAAATCGGGGGCCCTAGGCAACTGCCTATTCTGCCTACTTGTTAATCCGGCCCTGCGCTCGACTACTTAGAGGGCATGGTTTGCCACAAAAGATGCCCCAACATTGATTCTCTTAAGACAGCTTTGATTCGTGTTGTGGCCAATTTTCCGATGGACGAGGTGCGTGCGGCTATTGATGATTTTCCAGTCCGACTTAAGTCGTACGTGAAGGCCAAAGGCGGACATTTCGAATGAATGTTTGCTTTTTGTATACAATACCCATGGTGGAATTATACAGGTGGAGTAATAATTGACAGTTTGTATTTGACACTGCCTTATTTGAAAGTTGCATTAAAAGGTAGCAAGAAAAGGGAAATAATACGGCCTTTGTCACTAGATGGCGCTAATAATTATGTATTGTCCGGAGCAGCTCGCGACTTATTTTGCTGCCGGAAAATGATAATTAGTTTTCAACAGCAATCGGAAGCATCTTACTGTATATTAATCAACAAATTATTCATATCTAAGAAAAACGCGATCATAAAATTGCTTACAGCTCAATCAATTTTGCTATTATTTTGCATTGCTTGTTGGCTATTTTTCATACAAGTTTCAATTAAGCAATGCATTTACAATTCGTGGTGATACCCAATCATCTGTTTCTTGTTTGGAAATGTGTCGCGAATGGAAGTTTGTGCACAGAATCAAGATTCACTTTTAAATCGCTGCCGGAAAAGCAATTTGTACTGCCTCTGTAATCTAATTGTGATTCCAATAAGTTTGCCAGCTATCAAAATTGTTCTAGTTTGTTCATATTGCTATATTTTTGCATGGTTCTGCCACCACTTCGCATACAAATTTTATGATGCTAATAACTACATATTGTGGTGAGAAAATACCAGCTGTTGCTTTTGGTGCTTCATGTTGAACCTGATATTGCTCGGGACAATTCTAAAATTACAAATTTAATCATTTTTATAAATTAACAAAAGAATTATTTTAAGTAAGCATAGCGGCACGCATTACTACATGTCGTTTTATTTACAATAGTGTTGTGAACTTACAATTTTATGACGATCTTGAACTCGTCATTCGAGGCTTTTTGCTTTAAGTTATGTAGTAGAACAAGTTATGAATGATTTGATATGTATACCTCTTGTATTTCCATCCAATGGTTTTTAAAAAAAAATTAACAACAATTGTTTAAAAGAAATGTAAAAATGTTGTTGGTAGTAACAATCGTATAAGAACAGTTAGACAAGCAAGAAATGAGTCTGTATAAGTGAGAACAACACGAAGTGTAAAGTCTTTATTGTCTCTGGAGTGTATTTCACGATTCTGACTTTATCCATTAGTTTTTTCCTTCTTTTCGTTAATTTTCGATTGGCTTCGTGTTATGATTCTTGCAGAATGTTGTTATTGCGTTTTTTTTTTTTTGTTTTCTAACGGAGGTGGAAAATCTTCGAAAGATACCGGGACATCAATTCCTCGGCATGCCGGATTTTTACCGACTAAAAACCACCCCCCACCTTCCCCGTTATTGCTGTAGTGAAAGGTCTGCTCTAATCGGCGGTTCAAATTATATTTTAAAAGTAACTGTCAACGGTGTTGATCTCTTTATGTTTTTGAAATAAAGTAGTATTCGTCGATCTGTTTTTTTGTTTTTCTTTGAACAAAAATCGGACTTTTGCAAAGAAACAACATTGTTTCTTCAAGGCAGCATGAACTGTCATAATCAGAAAAACTGTCATCAGGTTACTCCACCTGTATTATTCCACCATGTACAATACCTATATATCAATAAATATGTAAACAAAAATTAGCCCAAAAACATTCACTACTTTTAATTTTATAGCGTAACTATATATATAACTTGTGTAACAGTATTTATGTCCCTACTAAGTATATACAAACGGCTTGACGGATTTTTATGAAATATTATATGCATATTCAGTAGGTCTGAGAATCGGCTACTATCTATTTTTCATACCCCTAAGCGATAAGGGTTGTCCACCCCTAACTTTTTATTTTTTGAACAAATATTTTTTTTTATTTTTTAATAATGTGGCATTAAAAAATACATACAACCCTAAATGTTTACCCTTCTATCACCAACCCCTATTCATTTAAGTAATTTAATCATTTTTCATCCCGCTCGATCAATCAATTATCGTCTTTTTGGTGAATGTTTTTCACTCTATTACGATTAAAATTTCCCTGAGCTTATGGCAAAGCTAAAATTTGTGTACAAAAAAAATATTTATTTTTATTAAAGTATCAAAACAGTTTATTCCTGCTATACTTAGTACAACAAACACTTCCTGTCAACGCTTGCTTAAGAGGGGGTTTCTACCTTGTGCGGTCAAAAAAATCGATTTTTTTTCATGCATTTTTGGATTAATACATGATTGTAGAATACGCTCCCAAAATTTGAAGTTGAAATCTTTCGAATTACGGAAGCAATTTATCGAAACAGGTAGCGGTGTCGAGCGCGCCGAGTTAGAACGCGTTTTTCTCAAAACTACATTTTTTGACCTTGCGGAAGTGATTTAGGCCACACGAGTTGAGCAATAGCTACGAAATTTTAAACAGTCATTTATCAAGGTCTTAGCTATGGCCCGAACTAGGATCTTCAAGAAATAATAATTTTTTTCATTAAAAATAGAAATTTGTATTGAAAAAAGTAGGTAAAAATTGAGTTTTTTAGTCAAAATCGCATATATCCTTCATTTTTCATTTTTTTTTTTAATCCTAGTTCCAGCCATAGACAAAAGGATACAGAATAAAAAAAAATTTCATTTTTGTGTTTCAAGTCATCTCAAACAGCGGCAGGACTTCCGCGAGTAAGGAAGTCCTGCCGCCATTGCTCGATGGCCCCCTCCCCCCCTTTGCATATTTTATCTTGAAACTTGTGTTACTTGTACAATAAACATATACCTACATCTGAAAAAATTTTCCAGTGTTTATCTTAAAAACCTTCCCATCAAAAATTTTTCAAAAAAACATGTTTTCTCGGCCGCACAAGGTAGAAACCTGCCTTAAAATCATCGCCATTGTGGCGTAATGTTGAAAAAGTACAGCTAAAAGTAAATATGCATGTTCAAATGCTTCAAGATCCATCCGCTGAAACATTCTCAAAACTACAGTACTTTTCGCTTAAAGCGAACTTCGAGGGACTGGGCAAAATGGTTCGTTTTAACCGAAAGTTCGTTTTAAATGAAGACTTGAACAAAACAATTTATGTATATGCTCATGCATATTTTAATAAAAAAAAATACTTTTTAAAAAAATGAGTTATTTTAGTTTGCTAAGCACCAAAATTAGTTTCATATACATTTCAATATGAGCCAAGTGGTCAAGAATTTGTTGTGGACTTCAGCCGCCTCTCCAACTATTTTCCCGCTAGTGATGTTATAGCGTCTTTTAAATCGAACAATCCAACTTTCGCTGTATTTAAATTCGCAGTAATTAAGCTTTTTTCCAAATTCTTGTGCACTGGTTATAGTCACATTATTTACTCTATTCTGAGTAAACTATTTCAGTAGGCAATGATCCAGTTTCATGAAAAAAGGGGGTTTTCTTTACTCCTCAAGAGTTTTGTTCAAAATTATTTACAACCAAATCCTAATTTTTCCAAATTGTAGCAATTGTTGACTTGCTGAGTCCCATTTCTTTGCATAATTGCTTTTGTTTTACACCGTCTTGAAAGCGTTTTATTATTGCATATTTCCCTTTTACAGAAAAGCACTTTCTTTGTTTTCCAATTTTGTAATTTTCAACAAATGTAATTTTCAAACAATATACTGATGGAAATTCCCAGATTCGAGAACATTGAAAAAAAAACGGTGTTACCAGTGCAAAACTAATTTTTTGGTCATAGCGCCTTTTTTTGGTTCATTTTAACCGAAAAGTAAACACCGTTTGCATGGAAAAAAAGTTCGTTATAACCGAAAGTTCGCTTTAAACGGGTTCGCAATAAGCGAAAAAAATTTCATGGTTTTTTGAAATTGGTACGCGTACTTTTGAAATTGGTTCGTTTTAGGCGGAAGTTCGTTTTAAACGGGTTCATTATAAACGAAAAGTACTGTATTAGGTATCGGCGATGGAAAAGTTACTATAGATGAAACTGGGTAAAATTATTTCGTCTCTTTTTCTTCGATTTCTGCACAATCATTGATTCGCAAGATGCTCTCATTGAACAAATATTTCCCGATGTGCACAGACAGTACATAAATCATGAGTGGCTTGCAGAAAGAGCAATGTTAGTGGCAAAAAATGTGGACGCTGACGATTTAAATCTGAAGATACAACAGTTGTTGTCAGGGAACTTGGTATCATACAGCGATGATAGCGAAGCTGTAAATTTTCCCACAGAGTTTTTGAACCCACTGGATTTGCCAGGCATGCCACCGCATAATTTACAATTGAAGGTTGGTTCCCCGATTATTTTGCTTCGTAATTTGAACACGCCACGGCTGTGCAACAGTACGCGACTTGTCATTCAAAAACTTGGTCATTTAAAAACGTTATCGAAGCCAGCATTTTAAATGACAAGTTCCGAAGTGAAAATATATTAATACCACGAATCTCTATTATACCTACAGATGTGCCAATTTAATTTAAACGTATTCAGTTTCCGATTAGATTGTCATTTGCAATGACTATCAATAAATCTCAAGGCCAAACGATGTCTGTTTGTGGCTTAGATCTGAGTACACCATGTTTTTCACACGGACAATTATACGTGGCATGCTCTCGAGTGGGTAAACCTTCCAGTTTGTTTGTGTTAGCTAAAGATGGGCTAACAAAAAATATTGTTCACGCTATAGCATTAACCCTTTCGGTACTTCTGTTTTGTTTGTAAGTTTAAAAATCATTCTTTTCCATTTTATTACTCTTTAAGCCTACATAATGAATAACACCGTGCGACAACAAATTTTACACACGAAAAAATCGGTATACTCGCAAAACTAGGGGCCAAACGTAGTAAAACTGCGTTTTTAGTTTTTCTCTCTGACGTCAGGATTTTTTTTAAAAGGACTTTGAAATTTGAAGGACATGTTTATTTCAAAAAATTATTTTAAAAATTGAACGCATTATAGAATAACAATATGGGTATCAAATGAAAGAGAAAAATCCTTAGAATCTCAAAAAAATAATTTGTTTGGTGTAAAAGAACGAAGAGGTATAGAAAATGTCCTTTTAAAACTTTATCCTTGAATATCCTTGAAAATTTCCAATATTTTTTTGGGGAAAAAATATATCTTAAGGAGTAATATGTACACTACCACATCCTCGAATTTCGTTCTTCTAACTTTAATAGTTAAGGATATAAAAAATTTTATATTTCTCATTATAAAACAAAGATATATTGCACCGTACGACAAAAATAAAATATTGAATTAACTCATGTATAAATCGTTATGCTGCTAATACTGGAGGTTAAATACACTAATTCTGCAACTTCAAAATTGCGTTTGAACCTAAGTATATGTTTTCACAAGACATTGAAAATTAAAAAATTGAGTTTCCTTGGATAAAACTCATCCAAGAGTAACAAGATGAATGCATGAGGATACGTACTTACTGTGAATACTAGTGCTCATAACTTAATTTAAAAGTTAACAATAGTCATTTAAAATGCATTTTATGATTGATTTATTTTGAAACAAATTGTTTAAGAAAAATGTATGCGTTTACTTTGCCGCTTATGTTTTTGGTACGTGTTACGGCACAGCGACGAAGTAGTACCTATACTAACGGGCTTGAAAAAGGGCTTCTCAAAAAAGCAATATTTTTTATGCCTATGGAAAGGTCGACGCCGTGAATTACACTATATCAACCACAAATGGGAGCCTTGCATAACTCATCAACTTGGCCGCGACAGCATCGATCGTTGCCTCTAGTCCCTTCATCAAAAATAATACTTCCACCGCTCCACATAAAGTTAGGCCTGATTCGACATTTTATTCGCTCTCTTGACGCAGATGGTCGAGCTATTAATTATTTGAAACTACTTTTTCCACAACTAAGCGATGCAAAGATTTCCGCTGGTACGTTACCCGATTGTAAAACTTTGTTTCTATTAATTTTTATATGTTTTTCAGGGGTTTTAAACGGGCCACAGTTGAAGAAATTATTGCAGCATCAGAAGTTTGCTGATCTTTTGAAACCGGTTGAACTAACTGCGTGGCAAAGCTTAAGCGATGTAATAAATAACTTCTTAGGAAACAAGAAGTTTTGAATTATAAAGAACTTGTCCGCAAGATGATTGACGCCTATCGCGAAATGGGGGTCAGCATGTCTCTCAAGATACATTTTTTAGAGAGCCACTTGGAGTTTTCCCCCGGAAAATTAGGTGACGTTAGTGATGAACACGGAGAGCGCTTCCACCAAGACATTGCACTAATTGAAAATCGCTTTCGGGGAAAAGATATGTGCCACATGCTTTCCGAGTATTGTTGGTCGCTGTGCCGTGACACGTACCAAAAACATAAGCGGCAAAGTAAACGCATACATTTTTCTTAAACAATTTGTTTCAAAATAAATCAATCATAAAATGCATTTTAAATGACTATTGTTAACTTTTAAATTAAGTTATGAGCACTAGTATTCACAGTAAGTACGTATCCTCATGCATTCATCTTGTTACTCTTGGATGAGTTTTATCCAAGGAAACTCAATTTTTTAATTTTCAATGTCTTGTGAAAACATATACTTAGGTTCAAACGCAATTTTGAAGTTGCAGAATTAGTGTATTTAACCTCCAGTATTAGCAGCATAACGATTTATACATGAGTTAATTCAATATTTTATTTTTGTCGTACGGTGCAATATATCTTTGTTTTATAATGAGAAATATAAAATTTTTTATATCCTTAACTATTAAAGTTAGAAGAACGAAATTCGAGGATGTGGTAGTGTACATATTACTCCTTAAGATATATTTTTTTCCCAAAAAAATATTGGAAATTTTCAAGGATATTCAAGGATAAAGTTTTAAAAGGACATTTTCTATACCTCTTCGTCCTTTTACACCAAACAAATTATTTTTTTAAGATTCTAAGGATTTTTCTCTTTCATTTGATACCCATATTGTTATTCTATAATGCGTTCAATTTTTAAAATAATTTTTTTAAATAAACATGTCCTTCAAATTTCAAAGTCCTTTTAAAAAAAATCCTGACGTCAGAGAGAAAAACTAAAAACGCAGTTTTACTACGTTTGGCCCCTAGTTTTGCAAGTATACCGATTTTTTCGTGTGTTTTGGAATTTTTTGATTTTTGTCGCACGGTGTAATCAAAAGTCATTTTTTTTAATATTTTTCGAAAAAGTGGTTTTTGGGCATCATGAAGTATGGCATAGTAAGAAATAAAAAAAATCGTACATCCTTAGTGAATTATATTTGGGATCTAATTTTTTTTACACTTGGTTGGTTGGTTAAGTGGCTGCCTCTGTATGAGACACACTTAGGCCTATGGGGCCGTTGTAATACCACAAATTCCACCCGTTTGAAATGTGTATGCAACACTGTTTTTTCCAACATGTGATACAACACACATTTCAAACGGATGGGGGAAAGGGAGGGAGGGGACCTACAGTTTAACGCCGAATCCGAACGGCGATTGGCAGTTTTTTCTTTCACACTTGGAGGTTTTGCCATTGCCTGCTAAGAGCGCACTTGTGTGATTCTTGTAATTCTCATTTTCTTCATGTGGATAGCGATAGAAGTAAATGAGTGTTCTTTCCAGCCCAAGCCAGGAATCGAACCTGGAGCGCTCGGTATGAGAAGCCAGCGCGCTACCCGCTGAGCTATCGAGGCCGACTTTTTTTACACTTACTAAGGCAATAAAAACCGACTAGATTACTTACATAAACCTATAAAATAAATTGATTTTTGTAATAGAATAAATAAAAGTACGAAGTGATCTCTTTTTGTAAAATACGCAGCTCGATAGGACTGCGCACTTTCTGAACCCTTACAATTTACTTGGTACACTAATGGAAATATTTTTTTCATTATCTTATATATAAAAAAAACTTAACCTTCTGCAACGTTCCAGTGTTTGCGAAAACGGCTCATTCTTTCAGGAAAATTTTTTTTGTGTGTGACAGAAGATGTCAATGCGATGGTTTGTAGCGATATTACATGTTTGTACGGCAGGTGGGCGTGGCACCTCCCATACAACCTAAATTTTTAATATGGTATATCTTCGGAATTATAAGTCGGACAGCATTGAAATTTAGTACAGTGTCATGGCGTAAGCGTGCCATTGCATCGGTAAAATTTAATGGGCGTTGGACAAGGGGCGTGGCACGTTTTTAATTCCGGTGTTACTTTTGAACTATAGCAGTCACATCAATGACATTCGGTACAAACTAACGATTCGGCCGGGTCCCTCGATGGGGGAATAGGATGGATTTTGGACAAGGGGGCGTGGCACCGCCCATACAATCCAACTTTTTGATATAGAAAACCTTCGGAATTATAAGTCGGACAGCATTGAAAATTGGTGTACCACCATCTCATAGAAATGTGTTCCTATTGCTAAAATTTAATGGGCGTTGGACAAGGGGCGTGGCACTTTTTAAATTCCGGTGTTACTTTTGAACTATAGCAGTCACATCAATGACACTCAGTACAAAGTTACCATTTGGTCGAGTCTTTCAACAGGGGAAATGGGGTGGGTTTTGAACAAGGGGGCGTGGCACCGCCCACACAACTCAATTCTTAAATATGGAATATCTTCGAAATGATAAGTCGGACAGCATTGAAATTTGGTACAGTGTCATGGCGTAGACGTGTCGTTCCACCGGTAAAATTTACTGGGCGTGGGACAAGGGGCGTGGCACTTTTTAAAATCCGGTGTAACTTTGGAACTAGAACGTTCACATCAATGACACTCGGTACAAACTTACGATTTGGTCATGTCCTTCGGCAGGGGGAATAGGGTGTATTTTGGACAAGGGGGCGTGGCACCGCCAATACAACTCAATTCTTTAACATGGAATATCTTCGGAATCATAAGTTACACAGCATTGAAATTCGGTACAGCGTCATGGCGTAGACGTGTCATTCCACCGGTAGTATTGTATGGGGCCGTTCACATATTACGTAACGCTCTTAGGGGGGGGGGGGGGAGTTCAAAGGTGTGTTACGAAGTGTTACGACGGGGATGGGGGGGGTCATCGACTGCGTTACGTAACGTCGAAAAAATACCCAAAAATCAGCACCTAAAATTCAAATTCGCGCGCGGATTCGGTAAAGTTGGCAATGACTTGCATTGTGAAGCGGCCCTCAAACAATCTTGTGGCAGCACTGTTTTCGGTCTATGCACGTCTGTGCCTGCTCACTTCTCGTTTGATTATCTGAATCGTTACGATTGTTTCTGTTTAAAATATTTTTCCTAGTTGTGAACCTTATGGCATAAGTGACTTTCTCTGTTATGGCGGCAAGCCACAGATATTACTATTCAAAGAGAGTCCTTATATATTGATCATTCAAAATTATGTATTTAATGTACCCGGATTATATTGAAAAACATTTAAATTTACGCTTATAATCATAATTACGGTATTTGGATGGTTATAACATTAAAAATATTGCTGGCTACATTATACACTTTCCATTATAAAAAAAAAACCCGCGTTACGTTCTTAGGGGGGGGGGGGGGTAGTGAGGTTTGTTACGTTGTGTTACAACCAGGGGGGGAGGGGTCAAAAAAGGTCGAAAAATGCGTTACGTAATATGTGAACGGCCCCTATGGGCATTGGAAAAAGGGCGTGGCACTTTTTAAATGGTGAAACTTTGAAACTATAGCTTTCACTTAAGGGGGTCGTCTAGTGTGACGGGTCAAAAAAATCGTTTTTGTTTTTTTTTCATAAATCACTTCTAAAACATGTTTAGAAGACGTGTATAAATGGATTTTTGTAAATTCGAAGCCGTTATCAAGTTGCACTTGTAAACCGGAGTAGGTATGCGGAGCGCATACCTCCAACTTCCAACTTAAAAACGCGTTTTTCTCAAAACACGTTTTTTCAAAACTGCTGCCACGATATCTCAAAAACTATTTAACTATTAATGCTCAACTTTTTACACCATCTTGAGTATATGTCCAACTACAAATTAAGCTAAAAGAATTAAGATTGCTTCGTTACTTTTTTTTTTCTTCAATTATATGCACGTGAAAAATAGTCGAAAAACTCATATTTTTTTTATGTTTAGGCAAAAAAATACTTTTTGGAATTCGAACTTTCTTTTAGCTCAATTTGCAGTTTGAAGTCTCAGGAATGAAATGGCGTTTGGTTTTTTGATTTCAGATAATCACAACGCCCAGAATCATGGCAGCAGTGGAGCAACTTTTTTTTTTTACGTCTTCCTGTTGAGTGGTGTAACTCCGATACTAATCAATAGATTGGCTTCAAATAATTATAAAACTTTGTCGATATGTACTCAAAGAAGAAATAAAATTCAAAAGTTATTTTACTTGAACGGTTTTTATAATAATGACTGTCAAAAAAGGCATAAAAATAGGGCCTTCACACTAGACGACCCCCTTAAATGACACTCGGTAAAAACTTATTATTAGTTGTGCCCTCCGACAGGGGGAATAGGGTGGGTTTTTGACAAGGGGGCGTGGCACCGCCCATACAACTACATTCTTTAATCTGGAATAGCTTCAGAATTGAAATTTTGAAATTGAAATTTTGTACAACGTCATGGCGTAGACGTATTATTTCACAGGTTGTATTGTATGGGCGTTGGACAAGGGGCGTGGCACTTTATAAATTCCGGTGTAACTTTGAAACTATAGCATTCACATCAATGATACTCGGTATCAAGTTATGATTTAGTCGTGTCCTTCGGCAGGGGGAATAAGGTCGATTCTGGACAAGAGGCGTGGCACCGCCCATACAACTCAACTCTTTAATAAGGAATCTCCTCGGAATCGTTAGCTGCACAGCATTGAAAGTCGGTGTACCGTCGTCTCATAGATGTGTCATTCTACTAATGAGCTTTGATGGGCGTTTGAAAAGAGGTGTGGCATATTTTTTATGACCCAACATTTCAGCAGAACTGTAAGTCGCAAATCAATGAAAGTTGGTACAAACTGTCCACTTAGTAGCACAACTCGACTAGACGAAAGTTGTGCGCATCGGACAAGGGGACGTGGTACCGTCTATATTTTTTTATACATAGATTGTTTGTCCTGACTGACTGACTGGTTGATTTATGAAGAACGTGATTTAATAGATATATTGATTTCGAACTTCCTGAAAATACTCTAAATCAAAAGTAATTCGACACGTATTTTATAATTTTTCGAAAATTAAAATTTAACTGGACCAACAATGGGTTAAGATTTGTTTACTGGAAGACTCGAAATCAACATGACCCGATAGACCTATTGATTGATTTCAAAAATTGTAAAAATACTTGAGATAAAAAAAATTAAACACGCGTTTCTCATTATTTTCAAAATCGAAATCTAACTGGATCAACGACGGGTTAAGAGAATGTATGGAGAAACACATTTTTTTAGCCTTTTGAATTCAAACTTCATGAAAGTACTTCAAATGTAAAATTACGCGATATGTGTTTTTCATTTTTTCAAATATTAAAATTGGGCGGGGTCAACGCCGGGTTAAAAGTTTGAATAGAGAAACTGTGAGAAAACATGAATTAATGAAGCCTCAAACTTTGTGAAAGTAAGAAATAATTTGACACGTGTTTTTCACTTTTTTAAAAATCAAAATCTAACGGGGTCAACAATAACGGGGTTAAAAATTTTTATGGAGAAACAAGCTTTATTTGGCGTTCTGACTTCAAACTTATCAAAAGCACTTTAATCGGGAAATAATAAAAACGTGCTTTTAATTTTTTTAATATCTAAATCTACCATGGCAAACCAAGAGATAAAAATTTGTTTGGAGTAAATGTGATTTAATGGGCCTTCTGACTTCAAAATTTTTAAAACGCTCGAAATCAAAGATAGTTAGACACATGTTTTTTTTTCAATCAACATCTGATGGGCTCAACAATGGGCTAAGAATTCGTATCGGGGGAAACAGGAGAGCTTGCGTGCAAAGCCGCAGGGCCCAGCTAGTTTGGTATAAAAACCTTCAGAGAAAAATACAAAAATATAAAAATATAGTATCTAAAAGTTTTTGACCTAAAACAGGCACTGAAAAGAGGCTATGCCATATGGCATAGAATAATCGAAAGGGTTAAGAGATTGATATTGTTTGTTAGTGTTACTGTCGTAATTAAACAATGATATCTATATATATAAAAATGAATCGTGGTCCATTCGACTGCGTATCACTCGAGAACGGCTGGACCAACTTGGATACTTCCTTCGGCGGGTTTATTCGAAATTGTTACGTGAAGGTTTATAAAAAAAGAAAAGTCGGGAAAATGGGGCGTGGCGCCACCAGAATACATTTTTAGACAATAAACTTGGAACCATAAGTCACACATCAATTAAATTTAGTTCACACTTACTATTTAATCATGTCCTTCGACCGAGCGAATGGGGTGGGTATTGGACAAGGGGGTGTGGCACCGCCCATACAACTCAAATCTTTTAAGTGGAATAGCTTCGAAATTGTAAGTCGCACAGCATTGAAATTTGGGGTACCGTCGTTTCATAGATGTGTCATTCCACTGTTAAAATTTGATGTGCGTTGAATAAGGGGCGTGGCACATTTTTTATGCAGCAGAACTGTAAGTCGTACATCAATGAAACTTGGTATGAACCTACCAGTTTATCATATCTTTCGGCAGAGGGAATAAGGTGAGTATTGAACAAAGGGGTGTGGCACCGCCCATACCACTCAAATCTTTTAAGTGGAATAGCTTCGAAATTGTAAGTCGCACAGCATTGAAATTTGGTGTACTGTCGTTTCATAGATGTGTCATTCTACTGTTAAAATTTTATGGGCGTTGAACAAGGGGCATGGCACATTTTTTATGCAGCAAAACTGTAAGTCCTACATCAATGAAACTTGGTATGAACCTACCAATTAATCATATCTTTCGGCAGAGGGAATAAGGTGGGTATTGAAGAAAGGGGTGTGGCACCGCCCATACAATTCATTTCTTTTAAATGGAATAGCTTCGGAATTGTAAGTCGCACAGCATTGAAAATTAGTGAGGCGTCGCCTCATAGATGTGTTATTCCACTGTTAAAATTTTATGGACGTTGGACAAGGGGCGTGGCACATTTGTTTGACCCAAACTATCCGCATAATTTTGGAACTGTTAGTCGCACATGAATGAAACTTAGTACGAATTTACCATTTAGTCATATCTTTCGGCAGAGGGAATGAAGCGGGTATTTAACACGAGGGCGTGGCTCCGTCCATACAACTCTAATCTTTTATATGGAATAGCTTCGGAATTGTAAGCTGCACAGTATTGAAATAGAATATGCCATCGTCTCATAGAAGTGTCATTCTACCGATAATATTTTATGGGCGTTGAACAAAGGGCGTGGCAAATTTTTTATGCAGCAGAACTGTAAGTCGTACATCAATGAAACTTGGTATGAACCTACCACTTAATCATATCTTTCAATAGAGGGAATGGGGTGTTGGTCAAAGGGCGTGGCACATTTTTTATGCTCAGACAGTTATGCAGTACACACACACATCAGTGAAACTTGGTACGAACTTTCCACTTAGTAGCACAATTCGACTAGAAGAAAGTTGTGAGCATTGGTCAAGAGGGTGTGGTACCGCCTCCATTCTTATATACATAGATTGTTTGCCCTAATTGACTGATTGATTGATTGATTGAGTCATCATCGCTCAGCCCAAACCGCTGAAGCTACGAACATGAAATTTGAACTGTAGATACATCTTGAAAAATGAACCTCCGCTAAGATGGGATTTTTTGAAATTCGGGGTGTAAAGGGGCAAAACATCTGTTAAGGTGTTGTATGAAGAAAAGTGATTTAAGAGACATATTGATTTCGAACTTCCTGAAAATACTCTAAACAAAAAATAATTCGATACGTATTTTATAATTTTTCGAAAATCAAAATTTAACTGGACCAATAATGGGTTAAGATTTGTTTAAGGGTAGACTCGAAAAAAACATGAACCGATAGGCCTACTGACTTCAAAAATTATAAAAATACTTGAAATAAAAAAATTATACACGCGTTTCTCATTATTTTCAAAATCGAAATCTAACTGGATCAACGACGGATTAAAAGTATGTATGAAGAAACAATTTTTTTGGCCTTCTAACTTTAAAATTTGGTGAAAGTACTTCAACTGTAAAATAACTCGATACGTGTTTTTCATTTTTTCCAAATAGTAAAGTCGGTCAACGACCGGTTAAAAGTTTTTATGGCGAATGGGGTCAACAATGGGTTAACAGTTTGCATGGAAACACGATTTATTGGTCCTTTTGACTTCAAACTTGGACAAAAAGCACTTAAATCGGGAAATAATTACAATGTGCTTTTCATATTTTTGAAAATCGAAATCTACCGTGGTAAACTAAGGGTTAAGAATTTGTTTAGAGTAAATGTGAAAACTCATGATTTAAAGGGCCTTTTGACTTCACATAAATATAATTATTATTATTATAATTATTATTATTTGACTTCACAGTTTTTAGAACCACTTGGCATCAAAGATAATAGACATATGTTTTTATTTAAATCAAAATGGGTTCAACCATGCGTTCAAAATATGTATCGGGTGAAAGAAGAGAGCTTGCGTGCGAAGCCGCGGGGCCCAGCTAGTACTTATATAATTTTAAGGAATAAATTACAAAAAACTGAGAAACGAATGTTTGATGTTTTGTTATTTTTATATTCCCTCATCGTTCACAGCGCTCCATGCCTCTTTCACTCATATACCACATCCTTACACACTTACAATAAGTTAATTCTTTTTTCTACACTGGAAATTCCCTAGAAATAATTTATATGGCAAAACAACATTTGCCGGGTCAGCTAGTGTACATCTAAATTACTTAGTTTGTGTATCTGTACAGTACAAATAAATGAATGAATGAATATGATTTGGTTGTTGTTGTTTTTCTTATTATTTGTTTTCATTTGAGTTCTTCATTTCACTTTTTTCGAGTGAAAATTCAACGTAAGATCAAATAATGCGTGGATCGCGGGTAAAAAGACTAGAAAGCTCAGATTAGATTAGATTCGATTTGGGATTCGGACCACACCTGCCCGAGACACTGCGTCCAAGTAATGAACTATTGTGTCATGTCCATCGACGTTACTCGGAGTTCGTGTCCTCCAATGTTATCTAGGAACTGCTTTAGTTTCCTTAGATTAATTTCAGACAAATCTCTCGTCTGTATTACCTCCTTCCCTAATATTCGCTTTCTTGCGTGTATTAGGGCAGGGCATTCAGTTATGATATGTACAGAAGTCTCTTCCATACAAAACACGCGCCCTATGCATATTTAGCAGACAGTGTCCAATTAGCATCCCCGTTATGACCTTGAGCTCCTTTCTGCTTAGGTCAATTAGGTACCTGGATTTCCTTTCCGAGTAAGCTGGAAAGAAAAGCTTGGAGCATCGTTGCCCCATTGTGTTCGAACATTTGTGGTTTGCTTGGTTTTAAATTCCTGTTTAACACAATGTCTGTAATGGGACTTGCTAACACATATGATTGGCTCAGGTCCGTAGGGCCGGCTAGCAGCCCCATCCTTCGCCAATCTGTCCACTTCCTCATTACCATCGTGCTCACAGTGCGCAGGGATCCAGTGTACTATCACTTGGTTTTCCCTTGAGTGATACTGGAGAACATTTGCTGTCCCGCAGACCAGTTTGGAGTCAAATGTCATCGAGCCCAGGGACTTGATTGCCGCCTGGCTGTCTGACATTATGATTATCCTTTTCCTTCTAACATTGAGCGCTAGTAATTTCCTGGCGCACACATTTATGGCAAAGACCTCAGCTTGAAAGATCGGGGCTTTATCCCCAAGACTTACAGAAGACTGGAAACCGGAGCTAAAGATTCCTGCCCCAGTTCCTTCTTCCGTCTTGGACCCATCGGTGTACCAGACAATGTTATCGCACGTGAGACTGATCTTTTTATCAGCCCAGTCCAAACTGTGAGGTATGTACGTTGCGTAACTTTTTCTGAAGAGGTGCTTCTGAGGCATCTGGTCCAGAGGCATCCAAAAGCCTCCATCCCGCCTCCTGTCCCTCAGCAGACATCGATGGCCGATTGCCTGTGCATCCCTTGGTACAAATCCATTATGTTTCAGCCTGTGTGTGCTATTGATTACTGCCATCTGCACATTCAGTACCAGTGGTAGCATTACCAATATAACATTGAGGGCTGCAGTTGGAGTAGCTCTGAGACATCCTGTTATGCAGGTATTCGCTAGTCCTTGTAGTTTATCTAGCTTAGCCGCAATTGTTACTTCTGTGCTTTTCTTCCACCAGACTATCGCTCCATAAGTGATAGTTGGCAGAATTACTAGGGAGTAAATCTTCTGAAGCCATTTCGGCCTCAGACCCCAGTTTTTCCCACAGATCCTCTTGCAGCTCCAGAGAGCATTACCTGCTCTCGTAAGTATGCGGTCTACGTGGGGTATCCAGTTCAATTTACTGTCTAGAGTAACCCCTTAGTACTTAACCTCTTACGACTAGTTAATTTCTTTACCAAAGATCCTAATCTGTCTTAAGTCTAGTTTCCTTTTAAGAGTGAAGGACACTACAGTGATCTTTTCTGGATTCACAGATAGTTTCTGTCTGACGCACCAGCACTCCACCGTGTTCAACGCGTTCTGGAGCAAGTCTCATACGGTATGTCCATCTCTGCCCCTGACTGCGATTACTAGGTCGTCTGCATATGCAATGACATTTGACTGTCCCTGCTCTGTAAGAGAGCGGATTAGTCCGTCAACGACCACAGACCACAGCAGCGGAGATAGGACCCCTCCTTGGGGACACCCCCTTGCTGTTTTTGCAGAGACCTCTAGGCAGGACCGAATCACCCTGCTTTTGAGAATTGATGATATCCATCTTATGAGAGTGGTAGGCACCTGGAACTCTTCTAGCGCTGTTTCGAGAGCTTCGAAGGTTGTGTAGTTGAAAGCCCCTTCAATGTCTAAGAAGCCTGCCAGGCAGATCTCCTTCACTTCCAGGGACTTCTCTATCATGCCTACCAGCACTGATAGGACCGTTTCTGTGAATCTACCTTTCTGGTAGGCATGTTGATTCGTGCTAAGGGGACACCGGGTTAGAATTTCTTTCCTCAGGAAGCGGTCAACAACCTTTTCTAGGCCCTTTAGCACGAAAGACATTAGGCTTATTGGCCTGAAGGATTTTGGGTCCTTCTTTTTGGCGTCTTCTCGTTTGGAAAATTTCTGTTAATATCCCGCTCGCGGATATGGAAAATTCGATTCCGGAGGGGAGACAGGCGAAAAGAAACAGAAATATTAAGAAATTTCAATTTCTTGTGGGGCGGTAGGGTAGGGCCAGAAAGACGCAAGCCATGACCATGGTTGGAAAACATTTAACATAGCATCCATACATCTTACGTACCTAATGTTGCACATCAAAAGAAAGGTATGAAATATACCGTTCGTTTGATACCCATATCGTGTAAATCAGTTGGAGAGTAATTGAGTTTTTTTGATAAAAACTTCCCCGGCAAAATTTTTAGTTTGTTAGATGCCGGAGCCAGCCCTCTATATAAAACATACTCATTTATTTTTTTTACGAGAGTGCGCTATACTGTTTTTATGCCTCGACGGAAGTGGAGTTTTTGGGACATTTTTGTCGAAGACACAGTTTGAATGTATTTTTTGTGGATTGGTGTCTTAAGCAAATATGTTGGTCGTTAAAATATCTACAAACTTGCCGAAGACAGTAAAGCGATTTTCAGAACGATTTAGGACCAGGTTAGGTGAGCTTGCGGTGGCTGCCTCTGTATGAGACACACTTAGGCCTCTTAACGGGCCCGTTGTGATACCACAGAGTCCACCCATTTGAAATTCGTATGCAACACTGTTTTTTTCAACATGTGATACAACACACATTTCAAACGGATGAGGAAAGGGAGGGGAGGGAACCTACAGTTTAACGCCCAATCCGAACGGCGATTGGCAGTTTTTCGTTCACACTTGGAAGTTTTGCCATTGCCAGCCAAGAGCGCACTTGTGCGATTCTTGTAATTCTCATTCCCTTCATGTGGATAGCGATAGAAGTAGATGAGTGGTTTTTCCAGCCCAAGCCAGGAATCGAACCCGGGGCGCTCGGTATGAGAAGCCAGCGCGCTACCAGCTGAGCTATCGAGGCCGGCTTTAGGACCAATTCGCATTTCAACGTTCGAAGACTTAAGGGGTCATTCTCATGCGCGGACAGGAAAAATGGATATTCTTCAGAAATTATTTCCTTTGTGAATACGAGGAATTATCAAAAAATGATATTCCACTTTAATTTATTCATTGTTATGGTACAAAAATTAAAAAAAAAAATAAATTTTTTTATTTTTTCAAACACTTTTTTTTTTTTTTTTTTTTTTTTTTAACAGGAACAAACGCGCAGGGGATGACCCTTATTAATGCGAAGCATTGCGTTGGTTCAGGAAGGATATAAAGGTTAGGAGATAGGGTTATGAGTGAAGTGTTTATGGACTCTTGCCTTTTTGATTAAAGACACGGCTTCTGCCGCGTCATGGTCAGCTGGCGGGGATTGTTTTGAGTCGCAGTATTATCTGAAACATGAATTTCAAAGAAACTCTTAATCAGTATGAACGTACCTCTCACCCGTAGTAAATTTGAATGTTTTCATAAGAATCTCACAAAATGGCAGGCATTGGAAGTTAGAGCAGTAAAAAATTGTTGTTTTTGAAGATTTTATCAATGAAAAACAATATGAAATTTTTAACATATCGCATTGAATTTACTAGGGGTGATAGCTAACAGTATGTAGAATGACGTGACAAAATCGCAGAGAGATCGGATGAATGGTTTTTTTTAAAGTCATCCCCGCCATTTCAAACAAAGGCGTTCCGAGAAAAACACGTTTAAAGTTTTGACTAACCGCTAGAATCCTTGACCGCCCGTTATATAAATGTCTGTAGAAGCCGAAATACTTGACATACTTGACAGCATACATTCCAAATATGTTTAAAAAAAATTGATTTTTACAAAATTTCACATGAGAATGACCCCTTAAGTGACGAACTCGACTGAAATGAGCAAAATTCAAAGTCGAATTTCTCTTTAACTAGACTAATCCAGCCAAACGGCTGGTGGATCTCAACTCAGTATACCTATAGAAAGTCGCTCAGTAAGTCCCCCCCCATGTCTGAATTTTCGACTTACACAGTGTTATTAATTAATATAATTAAATGGGCGTTTCCCAGGCAAAATTTTTAGTTTGATAGATTCACAAACATAAGCTCTATATGGTCCAATTTCCCGTTTTTTCGTGAGGGTTCGCTATACCTACTGCATTTGGTCCGCATTATATAAAAGAGAAAAAATTATACAACAAGTTAGAAAAAGGAAGGAATTTTTAGCCGTTCACAGAACCACAGAAAATTAGAAAAAAGGAATAAAAGACGAAATGGAAGGAAGGAAAGAAGCAAAGTAAACTACGAAAAAAGAGAAGGAAATAACGATAAATAAATGGTAAGGAGTTGAGAAAGAATGGAAATAAGAAAAAGCAGGAAGAAGGAAGAAGGAAAGCAAAGAAATTAAATTTAGAAAAACGGAAGATGGGAAAGAAAGATGAAAAGAAGAGGGAAAGGAAAACACATAAGATGACGAAGTAAAGCAAATTAAATGAAAAAAAGTAATTGAAAGGAAAAATACACTTTAATAGATTTAAAATTTAATGCGCTATAATTGTACAGTTTAACCTGGGGCATTGTTTTTAACACGTTCTCCCCGGCGCATTTTTTCGATGTTCCTACGCATTGCGTGCCCGAGATGACAAGTTGTTCGTATAGCGGCACTTTTTTACTGCGCATCGCACTGTATTTTATATGAGCACTTTGTCTCTTTCCAGTATGGTTTTTGAAATAAAATTAAAAACATTTGTGGACCACCAGTCGTCCGCAACGCTAGATAAATTAATTTGCCTGTGGACCACCGGTGGTCAGCACCGCCAGATAAGCGCAGTGCCCGTGGACCACCAGTGGTCCACGCCGGGTAGAACGTGTTAAATTTGAATTTTGAACAGTTAGTGCGTTCCCCTGGGCCAGAAAGGACCTTCACACAAGTGCGTTACTCATTAATATGTTATATAACAGCAACAATGACAACAAACACAACAATTAACAGCAATAGTAGAGCACGACGTCAACACCTCATCAGCAGTTAACAACGACCATGCATACACCCACCGATCGGATCCAGCCAACCACCTACCTGAGCAAACGACACGTCAGCCAACCAGTTCCAGTTCGAGTTACGTTGCCGTTGCCGCAAACGTCAACGCCACCAGACTACCCCAAGGGCTTAGCAATAGATTGGTCAGCATAAAACTCGCTACAAAGCAAGCCGACCAATAAAATAAACACTTGACCGATGTCAATCAACCCGGAATCACTTTCGATCGTAAATTCGGTCAAGCGATCGTTTTTCACTCGACCGATGTCAATCAACCCGGAATTACTTTTGAGTTTTTCTGTTGCAACCATAAATTCGGTCAAACGATCACTTTTCATAAACACACTGAAGTGCTGTTACAGCGAAGAACTTGTCGCAACCATATATTCGGTCAAACGATCATTTTTCATAAACACACTTAAGTGCTGTTACAGCGAAGAACGAATTGCGCCAATGTTGTGCAAAGCGCCCAATCGAAGCGATCAGGTTTCAATGTCGTAAATTCATTCAATCGCTGTCACAACAAAAAACCAATTGCCCAAACGTTTTCACTTTCTCTCTCCTCCATTTCCTTCGCCTCCTCGATGGTCATGTTGATAAATATATAAGAATAATTTTGTACATAGGAATAAGAGTTTAGCTTAAGACTATTTCAATAAAGAAAATTCATTCTGGTTTGAACCCCGAAACAATTCGGACGTCTTTAATTTTTGGGCCTTAAGGTCTGAACCAACGGAATCAACGTAATTCGCGCGTCACCCTAAGTGAGCGACGACGGCGGCACAACCAGACAAATAAACACCTCCCACTCACATACACTCCGGCCATTCATCCATCTAACCAGCCAGCCATTTATTTATGCATTCATTCGGCGGCGCTCTCCAGTGGCTTTCTCGCCGTCTCTCTCGCTGCGAAGAAACTTAACACACTGTGCGTACGGCGCAGTCCTTGCCGCTTCCAATTGCCCACCTGCCTCCCGCACCACACCGTGCCACCGTGGTTCGCATGGTGACCACCGCTGCACGAGTTAAATCAATGCTGCCATCCAAAACATCGTCCCGCGTGCAATTCGCGCCCGCGAGAGTGCTGCGTTTTCAGCGACACTGCAAAGTTTTAAATGAGACACTTTAAAGGACACAATGCCAAAACGAAGAGCCAAGCCGCGGTCCGCTAGGAAATATCAGAAGCATGTTCCCCGGCTGTGGATGTTCCGAGGCGTCAACGATGACTATGACTTTTCTATTTTATTTCAAAAACTAAACAATTTGTTCTCCATGACTTTTGTTAATTTCAGAGTAGAGTTAGATTCGATGAATATTTTTCGTAAAAATGTGTTCAATTTTATATCTCCGAATTTAGCGAAATATTGAAATTTTTACTTAACTCTTTGTGCTTTTTTTAAGGGGGCTTTCCCGTTTTTCGGTTTCAAAAAATCGTTTTTTTTTGTTTTACAGAAATCGATTTATAAATACTATAACAATATGAAGCCAAAGTTTCGTAATGAAATATGCAATAGTTTTGAAGTTATAGCCAAAAATGTTTCGGCGCGCACAGCCTCGCGTACGCTCCGCGCGGCGAGTATTGTAACTTTAAACGCGTTTTTCTCGAAACCATGTTTTTGTGACTTTTTTACACTTTTTTTCGGATCTAATGAACCGATTGAACCGATGAACCGATGGACAGCCGCCGTGGCTCAGTTGGTTAGTGCGCGGTCCAACGAGTCGCATGCAGAGCGACGCAAGATCGAATACTGCATGTAGTAACACCTAAAAAAAATAACGGGAAACTCGTTTTCTCTTTCGGTGGCTGTCCTCTCAGCTGGAAATGGCAAACCTCTGAGAGTAAAAATTGCCTATGAAAGAGCTCCCAACCTGCCGTTCGGAACCGGCATAAAACTGTAGGTCCCTTCCACCCGCGTACAAAATTCACACGCACAACACGGGTGGTTGCGGGAAGCTAGGCCTTAGTCTCGCGTAAGCGGGCTGTCGTGCCAATCAATTATTATTATTATTATTATTAATGAACCGATTTGGATAAAACTGAATATTACGTGTTCACAAATGAATTCTCTATCGCACATCATAGGATTTTTTCAATATTGTGAAATTTCGATTTTTAACAACACTTTTAGTACCAAAATTTTGCCAAAAAAATCATTTTTTTTTCAAATTTGCGCCAAATTTCACCAAGTTGAAATTTTTCAAAAATCCTACGATGTGCGATAACTAAAACTATGTAATTAATGAAAACGATGGTCAATTTGATTTCAGATAAACCGTACCCGAGAAAAGTGTAAAAAACTGGGAGTATGTTTTCCAAACAAGGCAACATAAGTACTTGGCAAGCCGGCGGCCATTTTGTTTTTTTTCCAAAAAAAAAATTTTTTCAACTCACTATTGTAACAACAAACAAAATAAAAAAGAATTACAACATTTTATCAAACTGTCTTTCCAAAATTAATTCTTGAAAAACACCTCATTTTTCGACGAAAAAACGGGAAAGCCCCCTTAAAGGGTTATAACTAAAAAATGTCGACAAAAGCGGCACTTGACGTCGAGTTTTCTAAAGGGTCGAAACGCACGAGCAGCCAACACACGCGTTGGATGAGAAAATGAGCGCCCCAGCCTCCTAATTTCGGCACGGATGCTGCCGATAACCCATCCGCACGCGATGGCATGGCGTTGGGTGATGCGGGAGAAGGCGCTGCAGCGAAGAGCGCGCGAGAGCAACGTCGAGCAGCGGCGGCGGCGGCAAGTGCTGGTAGGAGCTTTGAACCCATACGCTGATGACAGTTGCCTTGTTTACTGCTTTTGCTGTTGCCGTTGCTGTTGGTTCTCGATGGTTTGGCTTATGTAAGTGTGAGTGTGTTTGCATGCGAGCGCGTTTATTTCGTTTCTTAATTTTTTGTGCTATACTTTGGCTGCTGGTTTTTGTTTTTTCCCCCATTTGCTGTCATCCGACTACTTTCGGGCTATGTAAAAGACAGAGAAGACACGACGGCAGCGTAGAAATTAACACAACACACACCTACATCAGTGTGCTTACTTCTACCACATATGTGGTAGATCTACCACAATTATTTTTAAAATCAAGTTTCTACCACATCTACTACGGAGGGCTTAAAATCTACCACATTTTTGTGGAACATACATTTTTCTATTAACCAACCTATGACTCCAAATAAATTAGAGCTTTATGTAATATTTTTTTAATAATTGATTGGCACGACAGCCCGCTTACGCGAGACTAAGGCCTAGCTTCCCGCAACCACCCGTGTTGTGCGTGTGAATTTTGTACGCGGGTGGAAGGGACCTACAGTTTTATGCCGGTTCCGAACGGCAGGTTGGGAGCTTTTTCATAGGCAATTTTTACTCTCAGAGGTTTGCCATTTCCAGCTGAGAGGACAGCCACCGAAAGAGAAAACGAGTTTCCCGCTATTTTTTTTAGGTGTTACTACATGCAGTATTCGATCTTGCGTCGCTCTGCATGCGACTCATTGGACCGCGCACTAACCAACTGAGCCACGGCGGCTGCCCTTTATGTAGTAAAATTTATATTAGGGCTGCATTGAACATTATAAGTGAAAATGTGCAAAAAAAACGTATATGGTAGCACTTACATCACTTCGAAAGCAGTGCACTACAAATAGTTGACAATTTGACAATTGTTTTAGCGGATAGTGCAATTCAAATTGAAAAATTTCTAAAAAAGTTGAAGTTTAAGTTAATTTTTGCCTTTATTTGTAGTAACGTTTAGTATTTTAGAATATCGCATGGCGATGGCAATGCGCTTAGACGGGAAGTTGTACCTGCTGCTGAAATTTGCGAGTCCGAGCTCCCAAAAAAGAAACAAAAATAGTCAACAATACAAAAACAATGGGAAGAAACCCGGCACAGGTTAAAGTGCGTAGAAGAACGTAAAATGCAATTAATATACAAATACAACGAAATACAATAAATGTACAAATGCAATAAACTACAATTACAGCCCTATTCTGGCAATAGTCACCTCGGTAACAATTGAATACTTGGTAACAATTGTTTTTTTGTGGTATTCTGGAAATTCAAAAGCTCAAAAGGTGACAGTTGTTTCAAAATTTGTTACTTAAGTAGGAGCAGGTGACAAGCATACAAAAATTATAAAATTAAAATTTCGTGTTCAAATGCGCCTTGAGAAACTGAAAAAAAAAATGCTTCAGCTGCTCCTGCGTCGCGACGCGTCGTGCGCTTAAACTTAGGAACTCTAAAAACCAAGAAGAAACTCCAAAAAAATACATACTTCGCCAGATTTTGTGCGTTTTCCATTTCTCGTTTGTTTATTTTTTTAAACTTTGATAGAAAAAATACAAAAAACAGCTGTTTTGACAGTAAAAAAGCTTTCACCTCGAGTGGTGAATTGTTTGACCTTTCTTCTTGCCACCATTTTTCCAGAATACGGAAACAATCAAATTCAATTCAATTGTTACGGGGGTAACAATTGTTACGGTAATGCCAGAATAGGGCTGATTGAAAAACTTCTTCAGATCTTACCGATTTCGTTAAAAGCTCTGAATACCGTCATTTGACCGCTCGTGGTGATAGTAGGTATGAGCAAAATCCGGTACTCCTAGTGTTAATGTACAATACATAAAATCTACCACATTTCATTCAAATCTGCCACATTTTTTTCACTGAGTCTACCACATAAATGAAAAATTAAGTAAGCACACTGACCTACATAACCGCCAACGCCTCGGACACGCAAGTAAACAAAAAAAATTGCAAACTCCTTCGTGGAACAACAACTAAAGTAACGTTCATGCTGAAATATCACCTATACCTATCACCTCACATTTACCCAAAAACTGACTTTCGCTGGCGCATTAACACTTCGTTCAATAATGTGTGTGACTGACACATACATGGCGGCACTAATACTAAATCAATATTTTTTTTCGAAATTGTGAACCTTTTTAGGCTTACTGTCAAAATTATATGTCAATCCGACCATTAGTTTACAAGTTACAGTGCTTTAAGTGACACTACTTTTGAGTTTTCAAAAAAAATGAATTCAAAGCAATTCCGTGTGCTGATTTATCATTGTTTTTTAATGAAAAAAAATACTGTTCAATGCCAGGAATGGCTTGAAAAACATTATTCGGACTCTGCTCCATCAAAAAGAACCATTTGTTATTGGTATGCCGAATTCAAACGTGGTCGTACAGACACCGATGACATTCCATCTACTGGGCGGCCAAATGACGCTGTTATTCCGGAAAACGTTGAAAAAACACTGAAAATCATTATGTCCGACCGTAAAGTGAAAGTGGGGGAGATTGCTGACATTCTAAAGATATCAGCAGGCAGTGTACACACCATAATACACGAACATTTGGTTATGAAAAAGGTGTTTTCGAAATAGGTGCCGCGTTTGCTCACACCGGAGCAAAAACAACAACGAATCGATGATTCAAAGAGCTGTTTGGACATGTTTACGCGCAACAAGTCGGAGTTTTTCCGTCGGTACATCACAATGGATGAAACATGGATCCACCATTTCACTCTAGAGTCAAATCGGCAGTCTGCTGAGTGGCATGCAACCGGTGAAAGCCGCCCAAAGCGTCCAAAGGCACAAACATCGGCTGGCAAGGTTATGGCGTCAGTATTTTGGGATGTGCACGGAATAATATTCATCGACTATCTTGAGAAAGGGAAAACAATCAATAGCGACTATTATATAGCGTTGTTGGAACGTTTGAAAGAAGAAATCGCGATTAAGCGGCCCCATATGAAGAAGAAAAAAGTGTTGTTTCACCAAGTGTTGTTTCCTCATCCCCCGTATCTTCGCAGACCTCAAAAAGATGCTCCGTGGTAAGAGATTTGGCGATTTGGCTCAAATGATGAAGTAATCGCCGAAACTAACGCCTATTTTGAAGGCAAAGAAAAATCGTTCTACAAAGGCGGTATCGAAAGATTGGAAAAGCGTTGGAATGATTGTATCTCCCTAAAAGGGGACTATGTTGATGAATAAAAACGAATTTTGGCAAAAAAATGTGTTTTAATTAGTTAGTCACACACATTATTGAACGAAGTGTTACAACTTAACTTATTCGGTTAAAATTTGCATTTTCGCCCCATTTGAACTTCGTAGTTTGGTAGTATCGCCACACCCTGTAACTGAAATCTGCATGCACAGGGTGCTGCAGCAGCCTGTGAAATTAAACGTTCCACGCTATATGTCAAGTATACAACAATATATAGTACAACAATACTCGCTGCGCGAGCGTGGGGTTTAAGGCCAGCAAAGGGATAACACCCAGTGCTAATTAGTGCGAGCCCGAGTTTTTCTGTCGGCCGCGGCACCTAATTGTCGACGCTCGTGATTGGACGCGAGCGCCCAACTCGTCAATACACGAGTAGAAGCTGCGCCGTACCATGGCAGGCGAACACGCACGAGGTGGCACCGGCTACCGAGCCACTGCAGTTTGCCGGCAAAGTACATAAACAACGATGCTAACACTAACAACTCACTCCGTCCAATGGGTTGTCATTGCCATTTTAATTGGCGCGCCCAGTCAGCCAGCCGCAGCAGCGACCGGTAAATGAGCCGCAAATGAGTACAACTAACTAAATGGGTTGGTTCGCTGATTCGTTGCTCAAGTGGAGAGTAACAGGCTAAGCTTCCCCCCCCAGACCATCCCAGTGCGCAGCGTTCGTCACCTGCTGCGTGACTCTGCTGTTGTTGGCTGTTAATTGATTTGTTGCTGTGTTCTTGTTCTTCACTTATGCAGTTGTTTTTGTGCGCATTCCTGCTCCCATTGGCCAGAGCTGACGTTAATTAAGTAACAGTGGCTGCTGCTGCCAAAGACAAGGTGGAGGTGGAGCTGCAAAAAAGTTAGTAGAAGGGAGAAAAATAAAAAATTTGGAAACCGCAAACAACAAGATAAAAATAAAATTACAAAAACTACAAAAGTACAAAATGATTATCCCTCTATCTAATATAATCTAATCTAATCTAATCTAATCTAATCTAATCTAATCTAATCTAATCTAATCTAATCTAATCTATTCTAATCTAATCTAATCTAATCTATTCTAATCTAATCTAATCTAATCTAATCTAATCTAATCTAATCTAATCTAATCTAATCTAATCTAATCTAATCTAATCTAATCTAATCTAATCTAATCTAATCTAATCTAATCTAATCTAATCTAATCTAATCTAATCTAATCTAATCTAATCTAATCTAATCTAATCTAATCTAATCTAATCTAATCTAATCTAATCTAATCTAATCTAATCTAATCTAATCTAATCTAATCTAATCTAATCTGATCTGATCTAATCTTATCTAATCTTATCTAATCTTATCTAATCGAATCTATCTATCTATCTATCTATCTACCTATCTATCTATCTATCTATCTATCTATCTATCTATCTATCTATCTATCTATCTATCTATCTATCTATCTATCTATCTATCTATCTATTTATCTATCTATCTATCTATCTATCTATCTATCTATCTATCTATCTATCTATCTATCTATCTATCTATCTATCTATCTATCTATCTATCTATCTATCTATCTATCTATCTATCTATCTATCTATCTATCTATCTATCTATCTATCTATCTATCTATCTATCTATCTATCTATCTATCTATCTATCTATCTATCTATCTATCTATCTATCTATCTATCTATCTATCTATCTATCTATCTATCTATCTATCTATCTATCTATCTATCTATCTATCTATCTATCTATCTATCTATCTATCTATCTATCTATCTATCTATCTATCTATCTATCTATCTATCTATCTATCTATCTATCTTTTTTTTTTTTTCTTTTTTTTTATTGAGGGGGAAAGCATCGAAAGCCACCCAGTCAGTGTGAGACTTTAACCCACTAAAACCCCCTCACTGTCCGACGGTTAATCCCCCCTGGGATACCGGTAGGTAATTACGTCAGGGAGGTCGTTATGAGCATTACTGCTCAAGCGTCTGTCAGTCTGTCAGTTTGTCAGTCAGTAGTCGTCGTTACCTGCTCGTGGCGGGCCCACCGTTCTTCTTTCTTCCTCTCTCGCTCTATGTCTCGGAGCCTCAACATAACGCATGTCGCAAACTTGCACGCTGCGTCCCATTTATGTTTCGATTCGCACATTTCGGTCACCAGCATCGACGTTGTCGGCGGGCTGCTAAATGATCTTGCAAGTTCCGCTCGCGCATTTTCAAAGCGAATGCAGTGGAAGAGAACGTGTTCAGCATCCTCTTGCTCTCCATGGCAGATGGGGCAAAGTGGGGTATCCGCCAAACCGAATCGATGTAGGTAGTACAAAAAGCACCCATGTCCGCTCAGTAGTTGCGTCAGATGGAAGTCCAAGTCTCCATGCTTACGTTGCATCCATACCTCTACTTGGGGGATTAACTTGTATGTCCAGCGCCCCTTACTGGTTTGCTCCCATCTTTGTTGCCACTCGTTAAGTGAATGCCTTCGCTGCTCTAATCTCTCCTGTTGCGTCGGTTTTACACCTTGCCTTGTGTACAGTCGCTGCATCTCACAAGCACGGATGTCCAAGGGCATCTTACCCGCTAAGACACAGGTTGCCTCTTCGGACACAGTTCGGTATGCACAAGCCACTCGTAGCGCGCCAAGTCTGTATGCCTGTCTCGCTCCCCGTAGCTGGCTGCTTCGTATTCCTGCCCATATGGGTGCAGCATACAGAATAATTGAGTCCACGACTGTGGAGAGCAATTTCCTTCTGGCTCCCTGTGGGCCTCCAATATTAGGGAGTATACGAGTGAGCGCATTGTGTACAGCTCCGGCCTTAGTACTAACTGCCGTTAGGTGGTCTCGAAAGTTCATGCGTGAGTCGATGATGACACCAAGATATTTGATGGACGGCTTTGATTGGATGTCGTGTCCACCGACATTGACCGTCATGTGTTCCTTTCGTCTTCGCGCGCTCAGCAACACTGCCTCCGTCTTTTGTGCTGCCAGTTCTAATTCTGCGATGTTCAGCCAGCGCTGTATTCTAGCCACCGCGTCGTTGCATGTCAGCTCCACGTCCCTGATTTGCTTTCCTGTGACCACGAGTGCTATGTCATCAGCGTATCCGTATATCTATCTATCTATCTATCTATCTATCTATCTATCTATCTATCTATCTATCTATCTATCTATCTATCTATCTATCTATCTATCTATCTATCTATCTATCTATCTATCTATCTATCTATCTATCTATCTATCTATCTATCTATCTATCTATCTATCTATCTATCTATCTATCTATCTATCTATCTATCTATCTATCTATCTATCTATCTATCTATCTATCTATCTATCTATCTATCTATCTATCTATCTATCTATCTATCTATCTATCTATCTATCTATCTATCTATCTATCTATCTATCTATCTATCTATCTATCTATCTATCTATCTATCTATCTATCTATCTATCTATCTATCTATCTATCTATCTATCTATCTATCTATCTATCTATCTATCTATCTATCTATCTATCTATCTATCTATCTATCTATCTATCTATCTATCTATCTATCTATCTATCTATCTATCTATCTATCTATCTATCTATCTATCTATCTATCTATCTATCTGTCTATCTATCTATCTATCTATCTATCTGTCTATCTATCTATCTATCTATCTTTTTTCTATTTTTCGTTAAAATATCTACAAACTTGCCGAAGACAGTAAAGCGATATTCAGAACGACCAATTTGTATTTAAGGTAGCATGGCACGTTAGAAAGGGGAATTTTTAATGCTTTACAAAATTATTTATTGTTCAGCTCCTTTATTATCAATCTTTTTTTTACAATATATTGAAGGTTAAAAGAACACAAACAAAATTTTTTTTTTAGCATATTGCATATAATTTTGTAAAGCATTAAAAATTCCCCTTTCTAACGTGCCATGCTACCTTAAACGTTCGAAGACTTAATCAACGAACTCGACTGAAATGAGCAAAATTCAAAGTCGGATTTCTCTTAAACTAGAGCCAATCCAGCCAAACGCCTGGTGGATCTTAACTCAGTATACCTATAGAAAAGTCACTCAGTAGGTCCCCCGCTTGTTACTTTTTTCGACTTGCACAGTGCATAGACGAAAGTAACAGCGCAAACAAGTGCTAATGACGCCCTTCACGCCCACACATTGGCCGAAAACCCCCCGCTTGACTGGCTGGTACAAAATTGTCTCTAGCCCCTAAGTCGTTGCACTTACCGTTTCCCCACATGTGTCTTGCCCAGCCACGCGCTTTAACTCTTTTTCGCCGCGTTTCGGCAGACATGTGTGCGCCCGACCTGCCGGCCCCGCATTGTTGCTGCATCCGACCGCACTGCTCTGCCGCCCATCGCATATTATGGGCGTATAAGACGGCGAGCGCATACATAAGCAATGTGTTTGTACATATGCGCGTGCGTGTGTGTGTGTGTCTGTGTCCTGTGTGCTGCGCATTTGCAAAATATAAGCCACTGCGTGATTCTGCCGTTTCGCGCCCTCACAAAGTAAATAAATAAGAAAAACCAATACGGCGACGGAGCAATGAAAGCAGCAAATATGCTGCAAATAAAACACAAACCCAGGAAGAAAGAGTGGCGCGCAAAAAAAGTAATTATCACGCCCCTTTCTTATACGCGCGTATGGCAGACTTGCAAATGTGAGAACGAAATGGTAGAATACGCGCGCGTTAGAGAATTTCAATAGGTATATGACAAGTGCGAGTGGGCTGGCGCGGCGCGGGCCGGTGGTTTGCGACCGCTGAGCGCCAATGCAGTGCGGCAGCCGCGACAAGATGCGAGCAGTGAGTGGAGTTAGATGTGCGCGCTAGTGTGTGTAATGAGTAATGAGTGGTAGTGCAATGGGGGAGAGGGTATGGGGGCATCCAACGGCAAAAGACAAAACGGTACTGCTAAAGGGATTCGTCGCGAGAGTTGAGCACGCAGCACGTATTGCTTTTTTATGGAGGCTAAATTTTGTAAGCCGGGGACGGCAAGTGACATTGCGAGGCGTCGGTAACGGGCTGCGGAATGGGCGGTATTGGATGCGAATACGAAATAATGAAAATAAAAGTTTCGTATTTTTTATTTTTTCTTTTTTTTAATAAGAGTAGATGGCGAGCAAAGGGTTGTATAAGAAAATGTCGACACGCGAATAATTGCAACACCAGATTTTAATCTAAACTTAGTGGTATGTGCGGTGACGAAGAGTTGGCAATAGTAGCAGAGTTTATAGTGTTGGCGTAGAATATTTGTAATACAGTGGATGTCCAATATAACAAATCTTATGTTGTACCCCTAATTTGTTAAATCGAAAAATTCGTTAAACCGATCGCATTTTTTTTGTTTTAAACCATCCTTCTTAAAGATATAACTCTCGCATATGCAGTTCTTAACCTTCTGCCTATCCCTTGGGGTCTATTTGACCCCAGGCGGGATTAAAAAAACGGTTGAGCGGTTTAGTGCACTCGTCTACTTGTGTGATTAGTGTTAATCGCGCTTACAACCCAATTACAAATCGAGATAAACACATTTCGGGACTTTCCCCTTTTCTTCTGTGATTTATGTGTAACATTGGTTCATATTTTGTCAGGTAATTATATAACCGTTTGATTGGGGTCATCCTGGCCCCAAAGGACAGCGAACGCAATTTTGAGCAAAGGACAGACAGAAGGTTAAACAAATGTCTTGCTTTATTCCAGCATTTTCAAAATACAAAAAATGCTATATGTGTATAGTGAAAAGTCTTCGATGCGTATTGCCTCTTTACCGCAAGTAAACTTTTCTGTATGGAAATTTTTTTTATTCATTATTAAATTTTAATTTTTAAAAGAAAAATGCCGAACGAACGCAAAACAAATCCTGCGAAAATGATCAGCAATGCATACAAACAGAATTTGAAAATGTTGGTAACTTGACGTAAATTTGAAAATGTTAACGTAACAAAAACAAAAGCAATCGAGGTACCGTTCACTTGACGAAACCAAACATTCATTGTTATTGTAAAGAATGTGAATGCTCAAATAAAAACAATTCGAAGGGTGAGTATAAACATAAATATTCGTTATATCGAATAGCAAATTTCACGTTTGTTCGTAATATAGAACCATCAATGAAAAAAATTTGGCCGTACGTTAAATGGAAAATTCGTTAAATGGAAAGTTCGTTATACCCGACGTCCACTGTATAATCAAAGTAAATAAAAGAGATTAGCGAAAGTAACAACAAAAATAAAATTTATTAATAAAACATAATTAACATAAATATAAATGTACACAAAATATATATATATCAATGTATATACAAAACACAAAAAAAAAAAATTATATAAAGTTAAAAAATATTTTTTTTCAATTAATTAATTATAATTAATGAACACAAATATAAAAAAAGGAATACAAATGAAAAAATTGCAAAATATTCGATTTTTTATTTTATTCGTGAAGCGGCACCCATTAAGATCATAATGGTATATTTGGAAAAGTTCATCGGTAACCTTTTCATTATGCCTTTCTCATTTGAAAATTGTAAAGTAACAGTTGCTTTTGGAGCCCACAAAAAATCATGTATTCATAGTTACCATGACAGGATGGTCAACCTTTTTGCATAAACAACAACAAAAAATTGCAAACATAAACGGCAAAAAATATTAAAGTGGTGCGTAATGAAATAAGGTGACCACACTCATTTTCAGTCGGTCAAAAGACAAACAGACGGATGAATAAACATTGGTAAATCGATTCTCCAGTAGCTGGTGATCATGTGCATTTATACTTTTCCGCCGTGACCACAGTTCCTTTTGATAAATTAATTAGAACCTAGCAGATGAACGAGTTGAAGCTGCCCAAGGACAGGGCTTTCAGTGATTAATTGAAGACCAGACAGCTATACTCATAACCGAATAGTCTTGTTCACAATATTGTGCATTTGAAAAAAATGTGTGCTCTAGTAAACATTTGCCATCAATTGTGGTAGTTTTTTTCGGTTCAGCTTGCAATACAACACTTTGTTCAGGAAAACGTGAAATTCACAGCTGATTAGTAAAAAGGCTGATTGGTATCTATTGGCATTTCGGTTTTAATTACGATTCTGGGGAAAGAAAACTTTAAGCAACAACTAGTGAACTCTTGAATACACGAAATTGCTGAAGAAATAATATTCAAGGAAAGTAAGAAATACTCTATGAATTTTTTATGTCTTCCTCATATTATACTTTTTTATTTTTTTTTATTTTTCATCATGCCCGAACACATTGCCGACGGCAGCGAGGCGACCACATTTTTCAAAATATAAAATCAAAACGGAGGCGATTATTTTAACTAAAACTAAATGAATTGGCATCACTACTTCAAAGCAAAAGCTTTTATTGGGGTTTTCTTACTTGTTCCGTGTGCTTTGAACAACAATAGACATTTGTTAGTATGTATTTCAAATTACTTACAGTTAAGATTTAAAGCTAGTTACAACTATAACACATTGCCATTTATTTTAAATTGATTGAAGAATGATAAAATGGATGAAGATGAATGTTTAACAGTATGAATGTTTAACAACACGCTCCAAGAAAAATGACTGTGGTAGTGTTGCCGCCATTTTTATTGTAATCAAGAAGTTAACTACACGGCGACGGTTGAAGCCGACGACATTGTGTATTCGTGTGGCCCTGTCGCTGCCGTGTTCAATGTGTTCAGGCCATTAGCTGAAGCTACAAACATGAAATTTGCAGTGTAGGTACTAAAGAGCGGCGCAAGCATTATAAAAATGACTTGCAAGCCATAGCTGAGCTTTCAAACACTGTCGCTCTTCTTCACTTTTAATACAAAACAAGCACTGCAGTGAAGAAAGTTTTTGATATTCATACGAATACTACACGAAGCGACAATAGAACTTCAAGCACCTAGAAGTATAGAACAACACTGGAGTAGAACAAACATTGAAGTAGAACAACACTGAAGTAGAACAACACTGAAGTAGAACAATACTGCAATGGAACAACACTGAAGTAGAACATTACTGAAGTGAAGCACTGAAGTAAAACATTTTCAAGCATACGGTGTTTTGTTTCGCACGATCGGAGTAGCTGATGTTTGTTTTTGGTATTTTGTATGGAATCTTGGCTGCATTTCAAGCATTACAACAACTTTAATGTAAAAAAAACGCAGGTTTAAAACATGTTTTTTCGATATTTATTTAAGTCTGTTTCACTCGGTGTGAAGTAGAAGTTCTGTTTCACTCGGTGTGAAGTAAAAGTTCTGCTTCACTCGGTGTGAAGTAGAAATTCTACTTCACTCGGTGTGCTTGCTGTGATTTACCGTTACTTAACCTCATTATAGCTTTCTATTTTGCTATTTTGCTTCACAACAGAACACAAGCACTGTCGCTGCTGTAGCGAAAAGGTTTTCGAATGATGCAGTGCTTGCTTTGTTGCAGAACAGAACTATTGAGCATTTGAATTTGCTATCACCGCGACACTGAAGTACAGTACTGTGCAGTAAGGTGGGTCGAAAAAAAAAATTTTTGTTGTCACCACCTAAAAATAAAATTCAGAGTGTTTAATGACTATTTGGAAAATATTGCGATTCTGAGGTAAGCCAATTGTGAGCGGTTTTGCTTCAAAAATACCTCTAATTATTATGTTTTTTGGGTGTAACTTTTTTGTTGTTGGACATTTTCGAATATTTTTTTTGGTTAGATAAACCTTCAGGAGTTCTTGGATTGCACAAAAAAATTATTCGAAAATGTCCAACAACAAAAAAGTTACACCAAAAAACATAATAATTAGAGGTATTTTTGAAGCAAAACCGCTCACAATTGGCTTACCTCAGAATCGCAATATTTTCCAAATAGTCATTAAACACTCTGAATTTTATTTTTAGGTGGTGACAACAAAAAATTTTTTTTTTCGACCCACCTTACTGTGCAGTAGTGAAGTGTACCCAATAGAACTGTCGTGCAGCTCTTTAGTAGGTACATCTTGAAAAATTAACCTCCGTTAAAAAGGGATTTTTTTAAATAGGTAGGTAGCAGCGACTGTGTGCTCTCTGAGCATTCGGGGTCTAAAAGGGCAAAACGTGGGTTAAAGTGTTGTATGAAAAAAGTTGATTTAATGAACTTATTGATTTAAAATTTGGTGAAAACACTTCAAATACAAAATAATTCGACACGTATTTGTCAATTTTTCGAAAATCACAACTTAACGGGGTCAACCATGGGTTAAGGTTGAAATACGGATAGACTTCGAAAAAAACATGCACGGATAGGCCTATTGACTTGAAAATTTGTGAAAATATTAGAAATAAAAAATAATAAAACATATATTTTTTACTTTTGTGAAAATCTCAATTAAACGAGTAAGCCAAGGGTTTGACCAAGGGTAAACCAAGGGCCCGTTTGACTTCAAATTTGGTAAAAGTACTTCAAATGCAAAATAATCAGTTTTTTTTTAATAATTCTCAGTTTTTTTTAAATCGCAATAAAACAGGGTGAACTAAGGGATATAGGTTTGTATGGATAAGCATGATTTAATGGGACAAACTTGGTTATAGTGTACCAAATGATAAATAAAACGAAACGTGTTTTTTTTTCGAAAATCGAAATCTGACGGGGTCAACGATGGGTTAAGAGTTTGTATAGGGAAACATGATTTAAGGGGTCCAATTACTTAAAATATGACGAAAGCCCTTTAAATAAGATATATCAGGTGTACAACTTTGCTTCCGCCGTTTTCCGATAGGTGGCTGTATCGGCTGAGGCTGGTTGAAATACATAGATGGTAATGCCTTTAAAGTGAGTGTGGACAGTGCCTAACGAATTGTCATCGCCGTTTCAGTGACAGTTGTTCTTGTTTTCGTATTATTCACGCTCGAAAATGTCCGTTTATGTGCCCAATTCTCGCCATTTGCGGGAAGTTTTACTTTTCTGTTACAATTCGAAAAAAAATGCAGCTGAAGCGCATCGAATGCTCTCAGAAACTTACGGTGATGCTGCTCTGAGTGAAAGAACGTGTCGGGAGTGGTTTCAACGTTTTAAAAATATCAAGAGCGACATGACAAAGTCATCCTCCAACACGACAATGCTCGGCCTCACGTCGCAAAAGTGGTCAAAAAGTACCTGGAAACGCTGAAATGGGAAGTCTTGCCCCACCCGCCGTATTCCCAAGATGTCGCCCCTTCTGACTTCACCTATTCCGTTCGATGGCACACGGCCTGGCAGATCAACATTTTCAATCCTTCGAGGAATTGGAAAAATGGATTGCTTCATGGATAGCGTCAAAAGAGGACTCCTTTTTTCGAGCCGGGATCCGAAAATTGCCGGAAAGATGGGAGAAAGTTGTCGCTAGCGACGGACAATACTTTGAATAATACATCTGTAAGCACTTTTTCGCAATAAAGCTTTTAATTTTGGAAAAAAAAACGGCGGAAGCAAAGTTGTACACCTGATAATTAGACAATTATTTTTTTGGTATGAATTTGACTGGGTCAACGAAGGATTAACACTATGCCGTCCGGCGACACCACAGTGGCGTCGTGAGCAAACTAGCGGCCAACGGCCGGCGATACCACAGGGGTGTCGTGCGCGAATTATAAAAAACAAACAAATTTTGTATTTATAGGGTTTTTCATCATGAGACGAAAGAGTAAATAAAGACAAAAAATCAATTAAAATTTGAATTTTGATGAAACTTTATTATCAAAATAATATTTGGTTTGTGCCATTAGTAATGGAATATGACATCATTCAAATGACCGCCACGAGCAGCCTGGCACACCTCGATTCTTTTTAGGTAATTTGCGATGACTTTTTTACATACACTAGTCAGAATAAGTTTGCGTACAAGGGGTACATAGTTTTTTCATATGAAAAATACATCACTTTAAGTAATTTTTCAAAAACAAACGATTTTTTATTTTTTCCATAAACTTAGTTCTATTATTCTATTAAGATAATAATAACAAAAACATGACCAAATTGTAAAAGGAGGGCAAAAAAAAATGTGTTATGAATTCACCTCAGAAAAAGTTTGCATACAAGATAAGGTTATGTAGCAAAAATTTAATTGAAACTAAGATTTGTCCAAAAATTATTAACTTTTTGGATATGCTTCTCTTATTGGAACTCCCTGCAGAAGTTTCGGGCATACATTTTATTAAATTATGTGTTTTTCAGCGGTTCTTTTGGTATATCCTTGAATTGTTATATTTGTTTACTATATCTTTGAAGATGGAGTATATTTGGGCTCAGTGTTCAAGTACACCCTTATATATTTCATTAAATGCATGTTAGGTGACTAGGGAGGAACTTTTTCAACTTTTTTGAGCCAGTTAATAGCAAAGATAGCTTCACATCGTATGCAATGCGCCTTATGGTCATCGTAAAGTTGAAAAGAAATGTTAGAACCTGATTCAAAATTTTGAAACCTTGGCTTGCATAAGCTTTTAGAATATGTAAATAACCCCTCGGAACCATTTCTGAATACAAAAAACACATCCTGCTCACTCCTTTACTAGACATGCAGCCCCATACCATACCCCTTAATATGCTATGCTTTACTCTTAATGTCAGATTTTTGTCATTCACTGAATCCTCTTCAAATAAGTTGATGCCTTTAATGCCACATATGCCAAACCATTATCAGAGAATAATAAATCTTCCTACTCCATAGATAACAACATATAGTCCCGGAAATTCGGTTTTCTAGACTCTTTGATGACCTCTTTCACGAAAAAAATTCTGTGCTCCTTGTTAGTGAGCTAAATATGGGCTTCTTACATGCTATTATGTAGGATAAATGTGTTTTTTTCAGGACTTTTCTTATAAAGTCACTGCTACTGGATTTTATAAAATATTTCTGTAAATTTCTGAAGATATTGGATGCAGCTAGCCTAAGATTATGATGCACTGATCGCAAAACAATCTAATCCTATTGCTTGGGTAGCTTAAGACAATGGCCAGATCGTAGCAAAGAAGCACGAAAAATCTGGTTTTTTCGAAATTTAAGATGGCTTTTTGAAATGACGAATGTGCTCTTCGAAAAGTTTATCTACTTTCACGAAATTGTTTGTCCATTTGGGAAAGAATTAGTAAGATTATCCTTTTATCCATTTTTATTTTTTTCGCTTGGGTTCTATTGCTTTCTATATAATTTCAAGCACATATATAGTTAAAAAAAATTTACAAGTCCGTTTACTGCTCAATGGAATACAAATTTCCAAATAAAACTAAAAAGCATAACTGGAAAGTCCCGTTATTAGTTTTGTGCGCAAACTTATTCTGCACCGTTTTGTGAGTATATTGTCAATAAATACGAATACATGGAAAATAAATATTTTAATTCATCTAAAACAGAACAATAAGTGCAGCTAAGGTATATTAAGGTGGGTCGAAAAAAAAAATTTTTTGTTGTCACCACCTAAAAATAAAATTCAGAGTGTTTAATGTCTATTTGGAAAATATTGCGATTCTGAGGTAAGCCAATTGTGAGCGGTTTTGCTTCAAAAATACCTCTAATTATTATGTTTTTTTGGTGTAACTTTTTTGTTGTTGGACATTTTCGAATAATTTTTTTGTGCAATCCAAGAACTCCTGAAGGTTTATCTAACCAAAATCGAAAATGTCCAACAACAAAAAAGTTACACCCAAAAAACATAATAATTAGAGGTATTTTTGAAGCAAAACCGCTCACAATTGGCTTACCTCAGAATCGCAATATTTTCCAAATAGTCATTAAACACTCTGAATTTTATTTTTAGGTGGTGACAACAAAAATTTTTTTTTTTCGACCCACCTTAAGGTATACATGAATATTGTAAATAAGTTTTTATAAACAGCGAACCCATTTTTGAGGTCGAAATTGATGATAACATAATTTTGACTTGCCTGTACGCAAACTTTTTCTGACTAGTGTATAGCAGGCTGTAAGGCGCCAAAAACTGCACGTATGTTGTCCCTCAAATGCTCCAGAGTCTGCGGATTGTCTGCATAGACTTGGTCTTCGGCATAGCCGCAAAGAAAAAAGTCCAAAGGTTTCAGATCGCACGATCTTGACGGCCAATTGGCATCATCAAAACGCGAAATTATGCGTTCATCGAACCTGGTTCGCAATTCTGTCATGTTCGGTCGTGTTGTGTGGCATGTAGTGCCGTCCTGTTGAAACCACATCTCCTCCACATCCATATCTTCCATCGCTGGCCAAAAATACTCGGTTATCATACGGCCATAACGTTCAGAATTGACGGTAACGGTCATCTTCAACACTGGCAGCTACAGCAGCAATATTATCGGCCGAACGAGCAGGGCGATTACGTATTGGCCTCTGTACATCTTGTACAGAACCAGTTCGTTCGAATTTCCTTCCGTGACGTCCGAAATCCTTCTTTAGTGCGCGAAAAGTGGTGCTCAAATTTTCACCATTTTTGTAGTGAATTTTCATTATGTTTACATGTTGAGCGATGCTAAATCGGTCCATTTTCATAAATGGCAAACACTAAACTACAATATTAACACAATGCAATGACAGATGACAGCTGCGGTTGTCAAACTCAGGGCTACCAAGGTTTCGGTTCGAAATTAAAAACCCTATAATTACGCATGTATATCTTCGAAATTTCATGAAAGAAGGGGAACAAGGTTGAGAACTTATGAGAACTAACGATGAGATAAGTAAAACTTAACAAATCATAGTCTCCCGATAATGCCAAAAACGGCCGGCGACAAGCCATGTAATCCCTATTAGCGCTGCCGGCGCCAAGCGAATAAATATTTACAAGACGTGCGGAGTGTTAAGAGAAACTTGATTCATTGAGCCCATTGACTTAAAATTTGCGTGCAAAGCCGCGGGGCCCTACTAGTTGTGGAATGAAATTTTTTTTAATAAAAGTAGGAAATTCTTCCGTGCAAAGCCGGGGATAACTGGTAGTATTTCTTATATTCCAGGAATTTCGTGAAATTTGGGAAGTTCAAAAAAGTTTAAAAAACATTGTGTTTTAAATATAATTCATTTCTTAACTTGAAGTCCACAAAACAAAACCTTAACTTAAATAATAACAAAACTTAAAGTTAAATGTAAAATTAAAATTAGCTACTTATTACAGTAAATAACTAAAATTTGCTTCAAGTTTTCTAGGGTCAGCATATGCCATGCCTATGCCGTAAACCAGCTCTTGGAGTACGAAAACGATCATTATTCTTGTATGCTGTACTCAGCAAAACTATCATATAACACCCTCAATAATGATCGTAAAAAAATCATTCTCAGAATAACAAAAGTCTGGGCTTGTCTGAATTGAAAACATGCAAAAATATACAAAAAATATGCAAAATATGCAAAAAGTATGCGAAATATGCAAAAAATATGCAAACATATACATATGCATTGCATATGTTAGCTCATTCTTAATATTTTTCAATAAAAATAGTTTCTGTCTTGGTCCCGTTCAAATCCGAAGCTCCAAAAAATATGTAAATACTTGCATATAATTCCGATCCCTAGTTATTACATATTTAGAAAGTTCAAGTGCATTCTGCCAGTGTAAAGTAAAAACCAGTGTTATCAACTTTCAATTCCAGAAAGCACTAAAGTTTCGTTTTTTCACTCAAAAAGCACTGACGGGCAAAAGAGGAAATGTAGTATACTAGGAAAATTATTGCAGATTAGTGGCAATCATGACCCAAGTAGCAAATAATAATAATATCCAAAGTATTATTCCCTTAACCCATTCCATAAATTTAGTGTTTAGTAACACTGCACTTACACTATGATCAATTAGTACCGGGACTGTGTATTTTAAATTTTCCGCCGTTGCCCGATGCAGGTAAACAATTTTTTTTAGGTCGGTAGGACCTTAACTGACATCTGTGTCAAATTTTGAGCGGGATTGCATCATTAGTTTTTGTTTGGCAGCTGTTAGCGTCAGTCAACTTTTTGTACTTCGTCGCATTTTACAATGGATAATTTTGTTAATCAACGTATTTGTTTGAAATGCGCCGTCTCACAAAGCACACATTATTCGCGATTATTTGAACAAACACAGTGTGAATATCATCGATCAGGCTCCCTATTCTTTAGATATGGCACCATGTGACTTTTCCGGTTCTCCCGACTCAAGTTACTGCTTCGTGGAAAGAGATTTGAGTCTATAGAGGTCATAAAAGAAAATGCGACGCGAGAGCTGAAGGCCATACCTGCTTCGGCTTACCAGAAGTGCATGGACGATTGGATTAAGCGTTGGCATATGTGTATTGTTTCAGATGGGGCTTATTTTGAAGGGGATAAAATAAATTTACCAGAAGAATAAAAAAATTTTGTTTTTTTGACACAGTCCCGGTACTTATTGATCATAGTGTATTAAAAAATATACATTTTTGTAAGCAAGAATTATTTTATTTTATTAACCATGCACCAAACTCAATATGTTCCGCGTTTTTATTTTCAAAAAGCACCAAATTTAGTGCGAAATGAACTATGTTAAGTTAGCAAAAGTGGTAAAAACATCACCATTTTGCAAATGCTATGATGCAAGACTATTTGCACAAGACTGTAAATACAGCTAATGTAATTGAAAATCTTCATTACAACGAGTGCTTAGCGCAAATTATAGCAATATCAGAATTTTTCTGTTTAACTTCGACGAGCTAGAAAATTCACAAAAAGTCTACGTACATTAGCGGAAAAAGACCATAAAATGTTCGTGCCTGCTCGCAAAGAGGGTCCATTATTTGCGAACACGGCAGTGCCGCCGCCGCTGCCAACTTCTTCGTCAGCGTCGCCGTCGCCGTTGTGAGCTTTGAATATTGTTTTAATTACCGTCGCATTTCCATGTATCACTATTATATATTTTTTATTCATTCGTTCTCACTCTTTGGCTCGGCGTTTGCGCTCTCGCTCGCTTGCACGGTGCTGCCATCTCATTTGGATCTTGTTGTTTTTGGCAGCCGCTTGATGAGCCCTAGCAATTTTCCCAGGCACTCACACACACTCGCACACACACCCACACGCGGAGAGACGCTTACAGGCGCACGCACTCACGTGCAGTGACGCTGTTGCTTTCTCGCTCGCCCGCGCACGAGTGGTGTTGTGCCTCCCCAACGCTCATCATAACGCGCTGCCATACGCCACTTGGGCTCATTTACAAGAGCAATGCGGCATTTGCTGCTTCCGCCGACTGCTCCACGCGCTCCATATAGTATTACATAAAGCAAAACATAAACGCCAGCGCCACTAATAACGGCCGCACGTAGCATCATAATTACAACGACACAAACACACACGCAAACACTGATTGTTCCAGCGAAAACAATCAGAGAGCTGGCGTTCTTGTCTTACCAAATCGCAGCGTTTTTTGCCAACTCTGCTTGTCTGTTTCGCCAGGATATCGCTTCCCCGCCTTTCGTCGACTTATTGTTGCTTTTTAGTTAGTGTAATTTAGAGACGTTGTCGTGGTTGTTTCGCAATGTACAACATTTAATGCGACGAATGTGTGACTGCTGCAGCCAGTGTTCTGATTTGGTGTTCTTGTTGTTATTATTGTTACTTTGTTTTATTGTTGTTGTTATTATTGTTGGTGACGGTTGTGGTAGAGCTGTTATCGCTCAGCAAAATTAATGAACTCAGTCGCTCACTCACTCCCTCACACTAACTCACACTCTCTCGCTCTCGCACAGCCGCGCTCTCGCACACAAGTGCAGCGCCGCAGCAGTAGTGAAAAGAATAAAGCAACAAGAAGAACAAAAACTGCATAAACAAAGGAAAATGGAAAATTAAATCAAAAAACAAAACGTGAAAATCGTGCAAACTCATTGTTTGGTTTGCTCTCTTTTCCATGCGGCAAGCAACGTATTTTTTTGTTTCCTTCTTGACGTCGTCGCTGTAGCTGTCGTTGTCGTTATTACTGATTATGAGTTCATTTCATTTTTTGTTGTCATATGCGTTGTTACCATACCAATGTAGCCAATGTGCTGCTGAAAACAAAATTCACGTTAAAAAGCGTCTTCGATCAAATGACAGATATCAGAATATTGGCCGATTCTTTTCGAAAATTGAAATTCAACATAAATACAATTTTTCTTGTCAATGAGTAACCAGTATTTTTCATGGGCACCCGGTTTTTATTTGCTTTCAAGTCATAGAAAACCTGTTTTCCTAACGGATCTGATCTGAGAACTTTTCAGCACTGCAGTTCATGAATACAAAGGCCTACACTCAAGCAGGTTCTCATTTCATTTTCGAATTAAAGTGAAACAAAGTCACTGTTTTGTGTTCCACATTTCACTCGTTTCGTTTTAAATCACTTTGGTTCGAACATGAGTTCGAAGTCAAACTAGGTGTTCTACAAAACGAATTCCCTTCAAAACGAGTGAGAAAAAATCGGTAAAAAAATCGGTGTGGACGGTAGTGACGAGGCTGGAAAATGTTAGTATAAATGTGTTTCGAAAATGTTGCAAACGCATCTTAAAACTTTTGAAACTGTGGTCCGACCCAACGCAATCCGACCTCCCTCCACCAAGAATCTGAAGGTTACGGCTAGTTGCAAGGGGCTTGAAATGGAGGAGTGTTTCAAATGTGTAACCACGTCCAATAAAAATTGGAAAACACATTTATTGACACGGTAATAAGATATGAACATATAAAAAGTTAAACAATCTTGAATGATTTCCAATATATGAATCTCCGCTACTTACGCTGCATCCGGTACTTCTTTAGGGTTGGAACAGTCTAACAACGTGCGCGTTTTAATTTTGTCATTCAATTTTTTTTATTTTCCACCAAAACAGTCTAGCAATGTGCGCGTTTAAATTTTTTTTTCAAATTTCCACCAAAAGAGCAACAAACGCCGTAATTGCACTCATTTTTTGTTATACGCAAAATAATTTTTGCAACTTTTCTCCGTTCGACAGCAATCAATTTGGCGTGATTTCGAAACAAGCTCAAAACAGATGAAACCACTCGTTTTGTCGAACACCAAATTCGAAATCACTCGGTTTTATATTCATTTTTAATTTCACTTTCACTCGGTTTCTGGAACCTGCCTGACTGAGTACTTTTGAGTGCGTCAAAAATTTAGTGCTTACTATAAGTGCATGCGCGAAAAAGCCTTTTGCATTTTATTTGAAAATTGTACCGTCAGCATAACATGCTTTCGGTACAGCGTAGAAAAATCAAAACGATAGCGTAAAGAGGATCATTTGACCGCCAGCATAGCATCAGCCCAACATCGCCCATAAATAGAAGAATAAACCACTGATGACATGTTTGCTTCTCGTGACCACAGTTGGTTACTTTCAACCAAAATAGGTAAATTTTTTTCCGCTTTATGTTTATTTATTTAAGAACGGAAGGGGTACAGTGAGAGTTTGAGCCCTCTTAATTGCATAGGAAATCTACATTAGACCGGATTTAGTGCAAGATTTTTCGATTTCAATGCTCCGCAACCTCTCATTTTAAGCGGTTTGGTAAAAAATTCATGAGCCAAAAAAATTTTGGGGCTAGGGTGGGGCTAAATGGCGTCGCATCGAGGTCAAAGTTCACAAAAAAGCTGGAAAATTCGACAAATTGCTCCACAGCTGGTCAGAAGTTGCTCTTAGAGGGTTAAAATATATGAATAACCCCGACTAGTTTTCTCTACTGAACATTTATTTCAAACATATTTATACTCTATCTCCAACCCTTGATGGGGCTCCCATACAAAATGGTCCTTTTTATAAAATAGGCTCCCACTGCTCCCAGGTTGCCCCCAGACGTATTAAATGTATGACCGATATCCATTTATTTTCCCTTCCGAATGTTTCTTCCAAACATACCTACCCGCTATCTCCAAGTCTTAAGGGAGCTGCCATACAAAACTGTTAGTTATTAAGTATGCGAGAAAATCGTATCTCGGAAACTACGGAACCGATTTAAATGATTTATTCAGCGGTCGCCAACATTCCTGAGTATAAAAAATACAAAATTAATTAAGGTTCAGAAATTCACTACCAGAGGGCGTCCCTCATACGATCAGATTTGTGACGTTGTCAACTTTTTTGTTTCTACAAAGCAACAATCAAAACGAAACGAAAAGGCACTCTGTGCTGTGCATGAACGCTTTTGCAAGCATACTTTTAGGCATGCACTTTGAAGTACAGCAAAACTGGTATAAATTCGCTTGGTATAGTCCGATATGGCAAGGATGGTTCTCGAAGAAATGGGCTGTGCGAGAATGGTCGAGCGCTTTCCAATAGGAAGTTTCAAGAAACTTCGGCGCGATAAGAAAACTGGTATAAAAGCCGCAGTGGCAGCGCAGGGGGTCGAGTCTGAGTTGAATAAGCAAAGTGGTAACAAGTGTAGATACAAGCGAAGTGTAAATCTGTAAATAAGGTGATTGTTGATTTTTGCTGAGTAATTGAATTTGTTTTATTTTCAAAACCAATCCAAACGAACCTGTGAAGTAATTTAGGTAACATTTGGTGTCAGAAGTTCGGATTGTGTTACTGAAGATGATACTGAACAAAATAAATAAATAAATAAATAAAATTATAAAAACGCAGACATGGTAAAATTTTAGCTGTTGAAGGTGGACCAGCTGAAGAAGGAGCTGGCTGCCTGGAATTTGCCGACTGCTGGCGGAAAGGTGGAGTTGGGCTGCACACGAGTTCGGAACGGAAGAGCTAGAGGCGTCGGCCAAGGTGGAGGAATCGCCTACTGGTGCTGCGTCACTGCAAAGTACGACTGCAGCGGCTGCGCCACTACAAGCATTGGACATGAGCCAGCTAATAGTTGCACTTAAAGGCATACTTGAGACTTCCAACCGTGAAATGGCAACCAAAATAGAAAATGAAAATCGTGAAATGTCGGCGCAAATGGCCGCGAAACTGGAAACTACGAATCAGGAAATTTCAGCAAAGGTCGACACTGCAAGCCGAGATATGGCGGAAAATTCTGCGCGCATAGAGCAGTAGGTGGAGGAAATTTCTGGTAGGCTGAACGGGAAAGTTGAGCATCTCGAGACGCGAATGGACAATTGGGACAAACGAGTTGATGAAATGGGTGATTCCCTGCACAAACGAGTGGACGACCTGGATGATACTTTGAGCAAACGAGTTGACAGTCTGGAGGAGCGGCTCAGAGAGGTACAGCCACGAGAATGTTTGCCGCCGGGTCCGGAAAGTTTTGCCACCAGAACAGAAGTGCCTACTTACGATGGGGTTACGCCGTTCGATACATTCAAGCTGCAGTTCGACCTGGCTGCCTTGGAAAATCAGTGGACCGATATCAGGAAAGGTCGGAGATTGGCACTGGCGCTGAAAGGTCCTGCGGCTGAGGTATTTAAATCAGTTCCAGAAGGTTCAAGAAGTGATTACGATGCCATCATGAGAGCCTTGGCAGCGAAGTACAGCGACGAGCACAACCATACGCTATACTACTGTGAGCTGAAGAACCGCAGGCAAAGAGCCAACGAGGCGCTGCAGATATATGCAGCAGATATTGAGCGGCTCGTACAGTTGTGCTACCCGAAATTCGGCGTTGATGATCTCGAGAGGATGAAGATTGAGTCATTTATTGAAGGTCTTCATGATTCGGAGACACGTCGCAGTGCGTTGATGATGGGCGACAAATGAGGCGACATGGATTGGGAGCACTCGATATGCACCTGCAAGGATACGCCAAATTCAGTCGGACAACGACATTACGATATAAGCCATAAGCTCTGAGACACCAGGCAGGCCACGGGTTGTCTCCTCGAAAGTGGTTTGCTGGACATGTGGCAAGCAGGGTCACATAGCACGAGACTGCCGCCAACGAAAGAGGCGTTCCCGTTCTCGATCGCAATCGCCTGAAGCGAGGAATACTGATAATCGGGGCCCAGCCAACAAGCGCAGGGCTGCGGACGAGGAGTCGTTAAATTAAAACGGGTCAGCCCAAAGGGGCGTGAGCTGATCCCCACAACCCGCTGCCCCACCGTCCTTGTCTCGCAGTTGAAACGACAACCCAGGAGCTTGACGATTGAAGGAAAGATAGATGGAAAGTTGTTCGTGTTAACACTGGATACTGGAGCGTCATATTCGATCATAAAAAGGAAGCTCCTGAAGAACTGGGAACCGCTGCATGGCATACAGCTGCGGACTGCGACTGGCGAGCGCGCGCCGGTGAGAGGGAAAGTTACAAAAACGATTGCTATCGTCGCGGATATAATGGACGACGTGATTATCGGCGTGGATTTCATGATTAGGCACGGTTTTACGCTGGACCTGAAAGAACATGTGCTGAGATATGCCAACGTTGAGTTCCCGCTGCACACTGGCTACGAGCGAAGCGTGGCGGTAAGGATGGTTGTATCGTGTCAACACCGGAGGATACCAGCGAATTCTGAGGCGATTGTGTGGGCAAAGGTGGACGAGGACGATAGGACGAGTCGGCTGTGGGTTGTAGAAGCACCAAAACAAGGACACGACAACATCATCATCGGACGTACATTAGTGGAACCTAAAAATGGCAGAATACCAGTCAGAATACTGAACCCCCTGAATGCACCCAGATATGTCGGGAAAGATGAGGTACTTGGCGAGTGTAAGGAAGCTGTAGCAGTGGTCAATTGCGAGAGTAGCCCGCCTGGAGGTAATAAGAAGAGCGGTTTTAACATGGACGCCATACCGCAGGAGAACCAGTGGAGCAGCGAGTTGACGGCCAAGCAGAAACAGAAGGCGAGGTCACTCCTGCAGCACTATGGGTCAATATTTGCGGCGGAAGAACAGCCATAGTGAAGCACAACATCGACACCGGAAGTGCCAAACCGATTCGCCAACCGCCAAGACGAGTTCCTCTGGCTAAGAGGGAGGAGGTAACAAATTTGATCGAAAACATGCGGAAAGAAAAAGTGATAGAGCCTTCTTCGGGCCCCTGGTGCTCGCCGGTCATGCTAGTCAAGAAAAAGGATGGCAGTACCCGGGTTTGTATGGACTATCGGAAGCTCAATGATGTGACCAAGAAGGACAGTTATCCACTACCTCGGATCGATGACACCCTGGACACACTGTCAGGCACGCAGTGGTTCTCCACGCTCGACTTACGCAGCGGCTATTGGCAGGTAGAGCTTGCAGACAAAAACAAGGAGAAAACGGCTTTCAGTGTTGGCGATGGTTTGTGGCAGTTCACCGTCATGCCGTTTGGACTCTGCAACGCACCAGCAACATTCGAGTGGCTTATGGAACGCGTGCTAAAAGGGCTGCATTGGCGGACGTGTTTGGTGTACCTCGACGACATAATCGTAATGGGTAAAAGCTGCGACGACCACCTGGGAAAGCTGAAGGAGGTATTCGAGCGGATACAAAAAGCTGGGCTTAAACTCAACCCAAAGAAGTGCTCGCTGTTCCAAAAGGAGGTCAAGTATCTGGGTCATACGGTTTCCGCCCGCGGAGTACATACGGATGAAGGCAAAATCACGGCACTGAAGGAGTGGCCCCGGCCACGCAATCTACACGAACTCCGCAGTTTCCTGGGCCTGTGCACATACTACCGCCGATTTGTTCCGGGATTCGCGAACATAGCCAGCAGCTTGCACAAACTGACGAAAAAGAGTGAAGCTTTCGAGTGGAACGAGGAGCAGGAACAGGCTTTTGCACGTCTGAAGGAAAAACTGTGCAGTGCTCCAATTCTGGCCTTCCCCGTGCCTGGGGAGATGTTTGTGCTGGATACAGATGCAAGCGGGAATAGCATTGGCGGTGTGCTATCACAGATAATAGACGGCCAGGAACAAGTGATAGCGTACTACAGTAGGGTTCTATCGAAACCGGAACGCAATTACTGTGTGACACGGAGAGAACTGCTGGCGGTATTGGACTGCGTAGAACACTTCCACAAATATCTGTATGGGCAAAGGTTTCGCCTGCGCACAGATCATGCGGCATTGAGATGGCTCCTGAACTTTAAAGATCCTGAAGGGCAATTGGCGCGGTGGATCGAGCGACTGCAGAGCTACGAGCATCGCAAGGGCAGTAGCCATGGAAATGCCGATGCCTTGTCACGCCGCACAGTGTCGCGAGTAGGGACAAAAATCAAAAAAATGAATTTCGTAAATGTAGAAAAATAAGTTTGCAGTCCTGGAGTAAATACCTCAAATCACTAAAATGTGAAAACGGATTTTAAAAATATCAACTTATATACCGATGGCAGGCCACCAAACTTGCACTTTGTGAAGGTATGTGACTTGGGTAGAAATTATTGCAATTTGTTGAATGTAAGTTCGAGGACTCTTATTGAAAAATTTCCCATGGAACCTTATGTTAACTAAATATATTCTATAAATATACTATTTTTGCAACTCTGTGGAAGCTTTCCCACTTTTGTTTTGCTTTCCATATTCCTTGTACCGTTACTTGGAGAAATGTCAATTCGTAGGAATTAAAGTGCAGTGTCATCAAACTTTAGCTAAACTTTAAAAAAAAACTACTGAAAGTATGTATTAATAGAAACCATGGACTTTAGCTGCACAAACTTGCACGTTTTTAAGAAATTCAACATTTTCAGTGGCGTATGCAGTCAAAAATAGGGACCTTTTTGCAGCATGGTTGGCAGCAAAACATTTCGACCGCTGCGGCGCTTTGCTTGAGCTACAAATTTTTGTATCAAATAATATGCCAACTCCACTTAATTCAGAAAAATTACAAAATAAAATAGGTAAAATTGAGGGAAGGCTTCGGCAATACTGGGTGGCTTGCCATCGAATCAAGGCAACGTTCGAAAAGAAGCACTTTCAATGGCTTACGTCGTCCACTGATTTTGAAGATTGCGCTAATGAACACTACGATAACAGAGATTTGCCACCAGCTTGTGGATAGCACTCCATCAGACCAAATCGTACGAGCAGCGGATCTAATAAACAAGGAAAATATTGATGCTGAAGCTCAATGCCTGTCAGTTTATCATGATTTGTCTTTATTATGATTTGGATTTGTCTGTGCGGAAATATACTGTTTTGCAAACGGTGGTCAATGCAATTCGTAGTAAGTGCTTTCCAAGTTATTACGCCCTAAAAAAGGCTGCAGACGCTTTAATGCCACGCCCAATTATTGTGTCGGAAGTATCAGCTGAAGTTCCGTTGCAAAGTTTACTTGACAAAACGGCCGAAAGTTTGCTAAAAATATGTGGTACAGAAAAAAATTCGTGTTATGTCCTCGAATGCAAATGGGGCTTCGACGGCAGTTCAGGACATAGCATATATAGACAAAAATTCTCAGATGTTAGCTTTACGAACGAATTCATGTTCATAGCAGCATTAGTACCTCTACGAATTTTGAAGACTGATAATAATGAAGTTATTTGGGTTAATAGAAAGCCTTCATCTACACTTTTCTGCAGGCCCATAAAATTTGTTTTCATTAAAGAAAGTCCAAAAGTGATTAATGAAATTGAAAAACACATTGCAAGTCAAATTGAAAGGCTTTGTGCATATCGCGACAATGAAAATAATTGTGAAGTTACTTTTAGAATGTACCTTACTATGATCGACGGTGCAGTTGCTAATGTGCTGTCTGACAATAAATCTGCAATGATGTGTTATTTATGCGGATCACTCCCAAAAGAAATGAACTCATTTCATGCCATGGCAAGACCATTTAACGAAGATTTTTCTAAATACGGACTATCGACATTGCATGCCTGGATAAAATTTTTTGAATGTTGTTTGCACATTGCTTACAGATTGCCTTTGAAAACATGGCGAGTTTATGGTGAAGAAAATAAAGTAATTTTAAATGAAACTAAGGAACGAATTCAACGTGAATTCAAAGAAGAGATAGGCTTAATTGTAGACAAAGTAAAAACAGGTTATGGAACATCTAATGATGGAAATTCTGCTAGGAGATTTTTCCAGAACTTTGATATATCAAGTAAAATTACTCAGATAGACTTTAATTTGCTTCAAAATTTTTCTATTATATTAAGAACATTGTCTTCCGGCAAAAATATAAACATTACCAACTTTGAAGTCCTACTTAAAGAAACATATGAAATATACATGCGGCATTATCATTGGTACTGTATGCCGGTTACAGTGCATAAAATATTAGTTCATGGAAAGGATATAGGAAGTCACTTTAATATTCCTATTGGTATGCTTTCGGAAGAAGCATTAGAGGCAAGACATAAGGATTTTCGCAAAAGTCGGTTAAGTCATGCACGAAAGTCCTCACGCGAATCGGCGAATAGCGATATATTAAGGAACTTGTTAATGTCTTCAGAACCAATAATATCAGTTAATAGGAAAATAAAATATAACCATGAAAACCGAAACTCTGATATAATCCAATACATAATATCTGAGGAAGTTGAAGGACCGAGTTGTGAAATTTTGTCAAAGATAGATGTAAAGGGTTTTGTAATAATTTGCAATAATTCATCATCGGAAAGCGAGTGTCCTAGCGGTACAGAATAACAAATTGTAATTTTTAATGAAAATATATGCTATACTGAATTAAATAAGAGATGTTTTTATTTTCTATTTAGGTTTGAAATTACTTAGGTGCGCGTAAGTATGAACAGATATTTGTAGATTTTTCAAAATTTCATTTTTTTATAACAAGCGTATTTGTAAGTTGATCGAAACAAGTTTTGGCATATGTCTTTATATTCATGATGTGAGTTGCTGTACCAAATTTCATCAATATATCTTTTATAATTCCCGAGATACTGTCAACTTAGTTTTTGCTTTGTATGGGAGGTGGGGCGATTGAAGTAATTTTTGGCCTATTACCTTCTCTTTATAACAAAATCATATGTACAAAATTTTATTGTCGTACGACTATTCCTTCTATTTTTGTCCCTCGCTAATATGGACTCGCGACACTGTGCGCCGTCCGTGCAAAACCGAATGCAGGCATTGTTCGCGAGCCGAAAGCAAAGAGCAGATAGTGGACGTCCGGTTGGTCAGCGTTATGCCAGAGGAAGAGTGGTCTACGGAGAGGATATAAAAGGACCAGTGCGAGGATACGGATCTTAAAAAAATCATTGAAGGTAAGGAGCAACTCGCACGTCCAGACTGGCAGGAGATGGCCGGTGAGAGCCCGATTGCGAAGGCTTACTGGGCGCAGTGGCAAAGTCTGCGGCTGTCTGATGGTTGCCTATACCGCGAGTGGGAAAGTGAGGATGGCCGGACCAGCAATTCCCTGATTGTAGTCCCGAAATGCAGGATCAACGAGGTGGTCGAGGCATACCATAACGACTCCAGCGGAGAGCACCTAGGCATCACAAAAACTGTCGCCAAACTAAAAAGGCGATTCTACTGGGTAAGATGCCAGGAGTCTGTCGCCGATTGGATTAAGAGTTGTGATCGATGTTCGGCTGCGAAAGGGCCGACAAGAAGATCGCGGGGCCGCATGCAGCAGTACAACATGGGAGCGCCCTTTGAGCGGATTGCCATGGACGTCGCCGGGCCATTCCCACTTAGCACTCAAGGTAACAAATATGTGCTGGTGGTGATGGACTATTTCAGCAAATGGCCCGAAGTGTGTCCTATTCCTAACCAGGAGGCCACCACGGTCGCGGAAATGCTGGTAAACAACTGGGTGGCCAGATTTGAAGTTCCACTGGAGTTGCACTCGGATCAAGGCTGGAATTTCGAGTCTCTTGTATTAAAGGAAGTGTGTGAGCTACTAGGAATAAGGAAAACTCGCACCTGTCCTTTGCATCCTCAGTCCGACGGCATGGTGGAACGATTCAATCGAACACTGGAGGAATATCTGCGGAAAGTAGTAGGCAGGAATCGAAAGGATTGGGATACGCATATTCCGCTGTTCTTGATGGCGTATAGGTCAGCCCCGCACGATACGACATCACTCACTCCAGCCCGAGCAGTGTTCGGCACAGAGCTGAGATTGCCTGCTGACTTGAAGTTCGGAGTGATCAGCACGACGGAAGGCGCTAAGACTGATTACGCAGTTAATAAGCGATCGGAGCTAGAAGAAATCCACCAGTTTATAAGGGACCGTATCCAACTGGTCAGCGATAAGATGAAAGCCAGATATGATCTACGAGCTAACACAGCGGGGTTCCAAGAAGGCAATCTAGTAATGCTTTACAACCTGCAGCGGAGGAAAGGTTTGTATCCAAAGCTTCAAACGGCATGGGAAGGACCGTACAAGGTCGTGACCAGGATTAATGACGTGGTGTACAGGGTTCAACACTGCGGCAACAGAAACGCCAGGTTGACAGTAGTCCATTTGGAGCGCCTGGCGTCTTACTCCGGCGGAGCCTCGGTACTTGTTCGGGACGAACAAGTCTAAGTGATGGGCAGTGAAACGAAAAGGCACTCTGTGCTGTGCATGAACGCTTTTGCAAGCATACTTTTAGGCATGCACTTTGAAGTACAGCAAAACTGGTATAAATTCGCTTGGTATAGTCCGATATGGCAAGGATGGTTCTCGAAGAAATGGGCTGTGCGAGAATGGTCGAGGGCTTTCCAATTGGAAGTTGCAAGAAACTTCGGCGCGGTAAGAAAACTGGTATAAAAGCCGCAGTGGCAGCGCAAGGGGTCGAGTCTGAGTTGAATAAGCAAAGTGGTAACAAGTGTAGATACAAGCGAAGTGTAAATCTGTAAATAAAGTGATTGTTGATTTTTGCTGAGTAATTGAATTTGTTTTATTTTCAAAACCAATCCAAACGAACCTGTGAAGTAATTTTCGTAACAGTATTGTCGAGACCCCATAACCCATTTTTATTTGTTTATTTTTTATTTATTGAGTCTATGGTTTAACAACCTTACAGACTAGATAACAATTTAAATTTCTTATTTAGTAGGTGCACATAAATTACTTAAAAATAAGAAAGTAATTCATTTTTAAATTAAAAAATTAAATTGGCTTAAAGAGAAATCTAAACAAGGAATCTTATTTAAAGCTAACTTATTGAATTCAACTAGAGCCCGTGTGATAGGATCATTCAAAGCATAATTCGACTTGTAGGCATTAACATAAAAGGTGAAATGCCGTCTACGATTTCTGGTAGGAACATTAAATCTAACCAACTCCAACAGTTGCGGGCAATCAATATTCCCATTGATAATGTTGTAAAGAAAAGTTATTGCTGCGATCACTCTTCTGTTTTCCAGAGAATGCAGACTTATTAGTTTGCACCTTGAACTATAGGGAGGCAGGGGCAATTCAAAATGCAAATGTGCCAGGCAGTACTTCATAAAGATTTTTTGCACACGTTCAATTCTTTTATTGTGAACTTCATAAAGCGGGTTCCATATTATGGAGGCATATTCGAGACTAGATTTTACGAAGGCATTGTACAATAGCTTTTTAGTGTACGGGTCCTTAAATTCAGAGCTATTTCTTTTGATAAAGGCTATTTTGATAAAGCTATTTCTTTTGCTCAACAAATGTAAAGGCAGAATCAAAAACGACGCCAATGTCACGTACTCTATCTACATTAGTTAGGGGGGTATCAGAAAGATAGTAATTTGATAGTATTTTATTTTTCTGCTTGGTGTAGGTTACAGAGTAGCATTTACTGGTGTTTAATGCTAATCTATTTCTGCAACACCAGTCATAAAAGCTATTTAACTCAGCTTGAAATACTTGAATATCGAGCAAACTTTTGATTCTAAAAAAAATTTTCAGATCATCAGCATATAAAAGGTAGTTGCAGTTCTTAAAGCAAACACTGACATCATTAATGAAAATAACAAACAAAAGAGGAGCTAGTATACTTACTTGCGGAACCCCAGAAGTTGCAATATAGGGAAGTGACCTTGCATTGTCAATGACGACATAATTTACTCTCTTAAACAAGTAGGACTCAATCCACGACAGAAAAGTTGAATGAAATCCTAATACTCGCAACTTGGCTAATAGCGCGCTATGAGAAACTCTGTCAAACGCTTTGGATATGTCCGTATAAATGGAGTCAACTTGACAACCGTTCATGAAAGCTGAGACACAGTAGCTTGAGAAAACAGAAAGATTAGTTACAGTGGATCGCCCAGGAACAAAACCATGCTGACAAGGGCAAATCAGGTGTTTGACAGCAAAAGACAGCTTAGAAATTACAGTTTTTTCAAATAACTTCGAGATTATAGGAAGCTTCGAGATTGGTCTATAATTTGATACCTCGTTTCATTCCAATTTTTAATGATAAATTGAAAAGCATTAAGAGGGGTTCAGCAATTGCCGAGACAGACTTTTTAAGGAAAAAAGATGAAATATTGTGAAAATCACAGCGCTGGGAATTTTTGAGGTTCTGAATACCCAACATAATATCATCGTTATTGAGAGTTAACGAACCGAAATCTAGAGATGACTTTATATTCCTTAATATTGAATCATCATGCCAGAAATCATCATCAACAAAATTTGCTTTAAAGAATTCTGCAAATAAATTAGCAGAGTCATTGGACGAAGATGAAGACTTGCCCTGGTATGACATTATTTTGGGTATAGAAGAAGAGGAACGTTTTGACTGAATGTAGGTCCAGAATGATTTTGGATTAGATTTAATGTTATTCTCAAAGCCTAATAGATAATTCTTGTAAAGAAACTTATCCAAACAATTAAATTCATTCATAAAGCTCAAGTAGCTTATTGCGCAAATTTTTGAGTTTTTTCAGGCGTTTTGTGTACCATGGCAATTTGTAAACCCTCTTAGGAAATTTGGGGATCATTTTGTTAGATATATCGAAAATTCTATTGTACTTTTAAAGATTTCAAAACAGCAACCAAGATTACGATTATGAAAAAGAGATTGCCAGTCTATGTTGGAGATGAGATCATTTATCAGACCAAAATCACAGCGGCTATAGTTGAATCTGATATCATTATTCAGAGAAATTGATGGATATTCATAAAATTCTAATTTCAAGATTATTGGTACGTGATGCTTATCAGTAGGAGACAGAGGCCATACAGATTGGAGTAGGTTATACTTTATATCATTACTAATAAAAATAAGATCCAAAATTTTTTCAAGCTTATTTACAATATTATTAACTTGGATTAATTGCAAACTGTAAACGCTATCAATTAGATTGATTTCATGAGCATTATTAACATTCGATGGTACAAGAAAATCATCACCAGGGAGATAATCCCATGTGATTTTACTTAAGGTAAAATCTCCTAAAACGCACAGCTGTCCATTAAAATTTGACTGCGTAAGATGCATTATGTTATCAACATGATCACTATAGATCTTATCAGAAGTATTTGGGGGAATATAGGACACACAGATGCGAATTACCCCTGCATCAGCACCGACATCAACACAAAGTTGATCCAACAAGCTATCGGAATTGAAAAGAGAAACAACCGAGCTGTGCAACTGTTTCCTAACAGCAATGAGGACTCCTCCACCGCGAACGAGACCTGTTCGTAGGGAATCCCTGTCTTTCCGAAAGACATTGTATACGTTTTTATTAAAAAATTCTTTATTAAAGAAGTCTGAGGTTAGCCACGTTTCAACAAGAACAACTACGTCATAATCACCATGAGATGTAGCAGTATACACGATGTTAGCTTTTGTTCTCATACCGGACATATTTTGATAATACATGTTTATAGACTTACGTACTTTTCGAAATGTAATGCTATTAATGCTAGTAATAGACTCATGGTTATCTATGATAGTTTCGTAGGATCCCGGTTTTTTTGAAAAATAATTTAATATAATTGTAACTTTAGATTAGTGTTAAGTTTGGTTAGGTTCAGAGGGCGTGTATGGAAAACCCGTTAGTTTATTCCGAGGCTTCATTGTCTATTGTGAGTATCCTCTATGACTGCCAGGAGACGGCACATCGCTCTAACTGAGGCTCCGGTAAAAAGTCAAGGTGCTGTCTTTGTTAAACCATCTACTTTCTCACATCAAACTGAGAGGTCCGATAATTTTACTATAGTTATCTCTGTAAGGCCTATGAAGAAACGTGAGCTTGAGTCATGTACCCCTGCACATCGACAAAGAAAGTTCTACATTTATTTTACTTCTTCGTTATAATTACGCCTTCTGCAGAAAGTACTTATAGACATTCGTCTTCGCTGGAGCACTGGTGCAATAGCACAACGGCCAGTGATAACTTTTGTAAGTACTTATATTGCAGATTTGTTAAACCCCTACAGGACTTTTACTAATTCTCTAACCGTGACCATAATGATCGTGAGGGTTCGCAATCCATACTTTACTGGACGTAAATAAGCGAATTTTTTTTGTTTTTGGTTTAAAACTTTTAAAGTATTTAATGAAATATTTTAGTTTTTGTTGTTGTACAAATGCTCAATAAATAGATCTGTATCGACACTTTATCAAAATTCCTACAAATATTTAGTTTTTTTAATAATTAGTTTTGAAACAGGTGTTCTACGAAGACTTTAATGGTACACTGTATCTATACACCTATTGTTGCAAAAATGACTTTTACAAGTTCGTTTGGATTGTGCTTCAAAATAAAACCACTTTAATTACTCAGCGCAAACGCAGTCAAAAACCAACAATCGCTTTATTTACAAATTTACACTTGTTACTACTTTACACTACTACTATTGCATGTTTCCCCTTTGCTTGCTCAACACAGACTCCACTCCCTGCGCTGCACACTGCTGCTTTTATACTAGTTTTCTTATCGCGCCGAAGTTTCTTGCACATTCCAGTTGTACTTTCTATCTCGATCGTTCTAGCACAACCTATTACCACTGCGAACCATCCCAGCCATATCGCCATTATAGCATGCCGGCCGTACTTCAAAGTGCATGCATAAAAGTATGCTCGTAAAAGCATTCATGCATAGCACAACACAGAGTGACTCATCGTTACACTGCCCATCACTTAGACTTGTTCGTCCCGAACCTGGCGTTTCTGTTGCCGCAGCGTTGAACTCTGTACACCACGTAATTAATCTTTGTCACGATTTTGTACGGTCCTTCCCATGATGTTTGAACTTTTGGAGGCAAACCTTCCTTCCGCTGCGGGTTGTTGAGCATTACCAGATCGCCTTCTTGGAACCCTTCTGGGTTAGCCCGTAGACCATAGCTCGCTGTTAACCTGCATTGCATTAGTTGAGTGCGGCTCCGGCTTTTTGGGACCACTATTAGGGATTTCCTGGTCCTGCCATCCCTGTTCTCCCACTCGCGGTACAGGCAGCCATCCTTCAGACGTAGACTTTGCCACTGTGCCCAGTAAGCCTTCGCGATCTGGCTCTCACCAGCCATCTTCTGCCAGTCCGGCCGTGCTCTCTGCGCTCTGCCTTTGATTATTTTTGCGAGATCCGAATCCTCGCGCTGGTCCTTCTGTAGCCTTACCGCAAGCCAATCTTCCTCTTGTAGAACTCTTACCGACCGAACATCCACAATTTGTCCCTTGTTTTCGGCTTGCGAATTATGGCTGCGCTCGGTTTTGCAAAAATTGTGTGGCAGAGCGTCAGCACATCTTGGTAACGTCTGCTGTTCAGAACGCTTCTCTCGCAGATGGCAGTCTCGTGATATGTGGCCAGGCTTGCCACATCGCCAGCAACTGGCTTTAGATGACACTGCCCGCCACCTCGCTGATGGCTCTGAGCTCACTGTCTGGCTTTGCGTGACACGTCTAGATTGGGCTCGAGCCCTTTCCGCAGATGAATGTTGAAAACTTCCCCTCCAGGCCGCCTCATACGTTAATGTGCTTGTCACCGTCTCACGGAATGTCGGCAATCAATGTACTCACACGCGTCTCCGGGTCAAGAATGCTTTCGATAAACGCTTCGATCTTCAGCCTTTCCAAAACTTCATTGCTGAATTCTAGGTAGGACAGTGGTACCAGCCGCTCAATATCTGCCGCATACGTCTGCAGCGCCTCGTTGGCTCTTTGTCTACGGCCCTTCAGCTCGCAATAATGCAGCATTTTGTTGTGCTCGTCACTGTATCTGTCTGCCAGTGCCCTTATGACAGTCTCGTAATCACCTCTTAAACCTTCCGGAACTGTTTTTATTACCTCAGCCGCAGGACCTCTTAGAACCAGTATCAGTCTCCGACCTTTCCTAACATTGGTCCACTGACTCTCCAAAGCAGCCATCTCGAATTGTAGTTTGAATGTGTCAAACGACGTAGTACCATCATAGGTAGGCACTTCTACAGCAAAACTTTCCTCAACTGACTACACCCTTGCTCGCAGCTGCAGCTCTCTAAGCCGCTCCTCCAGACTGTCAACCCGTTTGCTCAAAGAATCATCTAGGTCGTCAACTAGTTTGTCCCAATTGTCCATTCGCGTCTCGAGATGCTCAACATTCACGTTCAGCCTATCGGAAATTTCCTCCACCTTCTGCTTTATGCGCGCAGAATTTTCCGCCATATCTCGGCTCGCAGTGTCGACTTTTGCCGAAATTTACTGATTCGCAGTTTTCAGTTTCGCTGCCATTTGCGCTGACATTTCCCGATTTTCACGGTTTGAAGTCTCGAACATGCCTTTGACATTCTCGATTTTCGCAGACGTTTCCTGAAACATGCCTTTCATTGCAACCATAAGCTGGCTCATGTCCATTGCTTATGGTGGCGTAGCCGCTGCAGCCGTACTTTGCATCGACGCAGCACCAGCAGTCGATTCCTCCACTTTGGCTGATGCTTCTAGCTCTTCCGTTCCGAACTCATGCGCAGTCCAATCGACGCCTCGTGCCTCACACGCCTCTCGCAAGCGCAGCTGCAACTCCACTTTCCCGCCAGCAGTCGGCAAATTCCATGCAGCCAGCTCCTTCAGCTGGTCCACCTTCAGCAGCTCGAGTTTAACCATGTCTGCGTTTTTATAATTCTATTTTACTTTCAGTAGCACAATCCCACTTCTGACATCAAATGTTGTGAAAATCCACTTTTCCAAGTTCGTTTGGATTGTTCTTGAAAATAAAACCACTTTAATTGCTCAGCGCAAACGCAGTCAAAAACCAACAATCGCTTTATTTACAAATTTACACTTGTTACTACTTTACACTACTACTATTGCATGTTTCCCCTTTGCTTGCTCAACACAGACTCCACTCCCTGCGCTGCACACTGCTGCTTTTATACTAGTTTTCTTATCGCGCCGAAGTTTCTTGCACATTCCAGTTGTACTCTCCATCTCGATCGTTCTAGCACAACCTATTACCACCGCGAACCATCCCAGGCATATCGCCATTATAGCATGCCGGCCGTACTTCAAAGTGCATGCCTAAAAGTATGCTCGTAAAAGCATTCATGCATAGCACAGCACAGATTGACTCATCGTTACACTATATATGTGTAAAAATTAATGTTTGGTTTGTTTGTTTGTTAGTCACACGACACTAAAATTTAAAAACTAGACGGCCGATTGAGCTAAATCTTTCGCGGAATGTTCATCTTAACTAAATCTCGGTAAACCACATAGTGTGATATGAGCCGACAAGTGGGCGTGGCACCTCCTATACAACCTATATATTTAACATGGAACACCAGTGGTAAAATCGTATGGGTGTTGGATAAGAGGCGTGGTACTTTTCAAGCGACCCAAATGCTTTTAGTAACTTTCGAACTATAAGTGTCAATTTTGCAGTGCGAGTTTAACTCAGTTTCTAGTTTAAACTTAGTTTAAACGCAAAATCGAATTTTTCAGTCACATTTGATTGGAGTTTAAGCTCAGTTTAAACGCCCAACCCTGCACGGTTAAACTAAGTTTAAACTGTCAACAGCGTCTTACAGTTCATTTATTTGGACATTTGAAAAGCGCAAAAATAAATATAAGTCGGTACAAAATAAATATAATTCGACCAAAAATAGCAATTAGTGGTTCTTCTGACGGTGCAGAAATGTTTGATGTGTCATTACAGTGATGAGAAGATTAGAAATTTTGAGAATGCGGCCGGACCACTTCCATTTATTTGGGCGACAAGGACTTTTACGACCGCTTGCGCATGAGCAAAGCTTCTGTTTATAATATTTAACAGCTCATCGGTCCTCATCCTACACTTGTTTATTTTCCCCCATAAGTACAAGAAGCCTTTCCTTTTCCCAAGACGGGAAAAGGAAAGGCTTATTTTTAATTTTATTAATGAAGTTCTTCCACCCGCGTACAAAATTCACACGCACAACACGGGTGGTTGCGGGAAGCTAGGCCTTAGTCTCGCGTAAGCGGGCTGTCGTGCCAATCAATTACACTGTGCAAGTCGAAAATTCAGACATGGGGGGACTTACAGAGCGAGTTTTCATAGGTATACTGAGTTGAGATCCACGAGCCGTTTGGCTGGTTGGCTCTAGTTTAAGAGAAATCCGACTTTGAAGTTTGCTCATTTTCAAATGCTAATAGGTCCTAAATCATTCCGAATATTGCTTTACTGTCTTCGCCAAGTTTGTAAATATTTTAACGACCAACAAGTTTTCTAAGACACCAATCCAAAAAAAATACATTCAGACTGTGTAATTGCGATATGTGAATTTTTTTGCGCAGCGCAACGTGGCGTATGAGGGTCATTTAATTCTAATATAAATCTAATTAAATGACACTCATACGCCACATTGCGCTGCGCAAAAAAATTCACATATCGCAATTAGACAGTTTGAATGTATTTTTTTTTGGAGTGGTGTCTTAAGCAAATTTGTTGGTCGTTAAAATATCTACAAACTTACCACAGACAGTAAAGCGATATTCGGAACGATTTAGGATCTATTAGCATTTAAACGTTCGAAGACTTAAGCGACGAACTTGACTATAATGAGCAAACTTCAAAGTCGGATTTATCTTAAACTAGAGCCAATGGCCAACTAGAGCTGGTGGATCTCAACTCAGTATACCTATGAAAAGTCGCTCTGTAGGTCCCCCCCATGTCTGAATTTTTGAGGGTAAATTTCACGCACAGTGTTATTAATTATTATTAATGAAGTACATTTTTTGAGTGCAAAGAATTTATTTACGAATGACAATCAAAACAAAGGAAAATTATTATCTAGATAAAAATGTTGCCAGCATTGCCATACTCAAATGACAAATATTTGCACTGAACAACTGCTTTGTCGTTTAAGGCAGGTTCTCACCTTGTGGAAAAAAAAACCATTTTTTTTGTTGCCTTATCGTGTAGATATATGTTTCAAAAATGTTCGCCAGAAATTTCAGATCAAAATCTGAAAAATTACAAAAGTTACATAGAGCAGTGTAGAGCACCGGCCAAGCGCGCTTTAAACTTTAAACGCGTTTTTCTCAGAACCACATTTTCGGACCTTACGGAAGTGATTGAAGACGCTGGAATGAAGCAATCGTCACCAAATTTTTTCCAAATGTTCCTTAGGGTTTTTTCTAATAAACGAACTACGATCAGCCAAAAATATTGAAAATTGTTTATTTAATAAATAATTAGTGAACAAAAAATGCGAAAATCGTAATTTATTTTTCAAAACCTCATAACTTTTTTAATTTAGATTTTTTTTCATGATCGTAGTTCATTCAATAGATAATACGGTACACATTAAGAATGTGTTCGATTTTTGTGTTTCCGATCACGGGTTTTGACGGAATCACTTCCGGTAGCGGGACACCTCCTCGCCGACATGCCGCCACTGATGGACGCCCCCTCCCCCCTTTTTTTGATTCATTCAATTTTAAAAATTGTATTCTCTAAATAAATGTGTGTTCATATCCAGAAACAATTTTCAGCATTGTATCTTTAACCGTTTTCTCAAAAAAAAATTCCTAAAAAAATGCACTTTTTCGGATCCACAAGGTGAGAACCTGCCTTAAACTAAGTTCAAATTTAAACCAAGTTCGAGCAAACTACGTTTGAACTGGGTTTAAACTTGCCATGAAAAATTGGCCCTAAGTCACACATCAATGACATTTTGCACAGACTTACAATTTAGACGTGCTCTTCGACAGGGGGAGTGGGGTGGGTATTGGACGAGAGGGCTCAATTTTTGTATATGGAATAGCTTCGGAATTATAAGTCGGACGTCATTTAAATTTTGGGTAACGTCGTCCCATAGATGTGCCATTCTACTGGTAAAATTTGATGAGTATTCGACAAGAGGCGTTGCACATTGTGTGACTCAAATTTTCCACGTAATTCTGGAACTGTAAGTCGCGCATCAATGAAACTGGGTCGCACCCTTCGACTGAAAGAATGGCTTGGGCAATGCATAAATGGGACTTGGCATTGCCCGTACAGTGTTGTATGAAGAAACGTGATTTATAGATCGATCGATAAGCCGTGGCCAAAAAAACTTAGCGTTGTCCTATCTCCGTGAAACTTAATGATATTGATTTCGTGGTCGAAATTAAGAAATTTACAGAAAATGATTAAAATGGGACCACTGCCACGCCCACCTACCATACGAAAGGAACTGTAATATTGAAATAACTTGCTTAATATTAGTGGTAGAATCATTAAATTTTGTATTTAAGCTTAAAATAATGATTTAAAAGCTAACACTAAATGGGCGGTCTGCCACGCCCGCTTTCATAAATTTTCGTCAACTAAAACTGTATTTTTAGAAGACTGTTTACGATTCTCATTCCACGATGTAATTTTAATTCGGAAGCTTTCTAGAACCTTAAAGTGGGCGTAGCAGCTGAAGCATATTTATTAAGTGGCCAAAACTTTTCCTCAATGAATTCGTGCATTAATTTTTTCAGCTTGTGATACCATATTTTGGTATAAATGTTTGGATTTTTAAAGTGGGCGTGGTAGTCTGCCTACTTTTGATGATACGAACAATGTGCCAATCTTGTCCTTTATATAGCTCATCATTGCAGCAGCTGCTTTGCAGCTACTTTCATTGTGCGTCGGAAGCCATACTTCAAAAAATCAAAATTGTTGACTGTAGGTGCCCCTACAAAAAGTAAAGGTTTAGGTGGGACGCAAACTTTGCTTTTGTTCATGATTAACATCAACGCCGACTTATCTTTAAGTTAATTTGTAAGAAATTCAAGTTTTGTTGACTGCTTTCTGGCTTCAGCTTTACACCACACTTCGAACAAATCACGTACGTTAACAAATCGTTCACACTTGGAGGTTTTGCCATTGCCTGCCAAGAGCGCACTTGTGCGATTCTTGTAATTCTCATCTGCTTCATGTGAATAGCGATAGAAGTAGATGAGTGTTTTTTCCAGCCGAAGCCAGGAATCGAACCTGGGGCGCTGGGTATGAGAAGCCAGCGCGCTACCCGCTGAGCTATCGAGGCCGACCTTCTAAGTGTAGTGGGCATGGCCGATTATATTATAGCCTATGCTTGCCGCAATGACACGCTGAATCGTTTGATACCCATATTGCTATGAAAATATACCATGGCTGATTTGTTATTATAGTGGGCGTGGCGAAAAGGCATATCAGGTGGGCATTGTCAATCTTATATATCTTATGTTAGCATCAAGAAAACACGGAATCATTTGATATTAATACTGATTTACGGACATGTACCGTAGCTTCGTTTTGTTAGTTTAGTGTGCACGAAAAGTCGGCGTGAGCGATTATATTATAGCCTATGCTTGCCGCAAAGACTCGCTGAATAGTTTGATACCCATATTGCCTTACAAAAGCATACCATAGATGAGTTCTGTTACCACAGTGGGCGTAGGAAGGGGGCGTGGCCAATATCATATAGCCTATGTACCATTCCCCCGCATAAAAATTGTTTGGTGCTTATTTCATATAAATCGGTTTGGTGGTTTTTACCTGATTGTGGCTCAAAAAAGCAACGTCAGACTTGTTTTTATATAATAGTATAGAAGTATAGATAAATATATTTTTATTTGGCTTTACATTCAGCATAAAGAATTATAACTTTGAAGCTACATAAAAATGGAACGGATTAAGATATTGAAGATCGGAAAACGGATTTCTCTTAGTTGAGATATTATCTGTCGACTGTCATATTCATTTTTGTAATTTTTTAACATTTATTTTAAACATTTTTGGCCACATTCGCGACACTGTGCGCCGCGCAGTAGCTGGTTCTGCCGACGCCCGTTGCAAAAATCAATTTTGTCTTGTTCGATTTGGGGGGAAACTGTTATACCTTTTCGATAGGTAAATTCTTAGACCTCGGAAATCCGAAAACCTTAACTAAATTGGACAAATAGTTTTGCTTGTAGAGCCCGTCAAAGTTGAGCAATTTTTAGAGTGTGAAATAATATCAGCAATTTGCACTTTTTCGGCAAAGCTGAAGTTTTAAAATACTGAAAGGAGCAAATTAATTGAAACTTTTTGCAGCAGTAACGCTAAATAAGGCATTTGTAGTAAATGATTAAATATAGAAAAAAAATTCGGTTGTTGTTGTTGTCTTTTCATAGGCACTCATTTAAAGCACTGTTTTTATCACACTTTTTAAACTTTCGAAAGACTTAAAAAAATGAGGTCATACTTGCCAGAGTTGTGTCTTTGGGAAAATTGTTCACTAGTCTTCTGTGAGTGCTGCCCTAAAGAGATTGGGTGCCCGATTTTGCCCGACTGGATTTTACAGCGATTTTTCTGTGGCCACCTCGAGCAATTTTCTGCTTTCGGGTGCGTGCGTTTGAACAATTTCGTCAAGATTTTGATAGTGAATCAATTACACGCGATTACAATCGTTGCCAGGGCATGTAAATTTGGATTTTGGCTTTATTTAAGATGTGCAACTCCATATTAAGTCGACTTTTTTTTTTGCGTATATTGCTGTGAGCTCGAAGTAAAGAGTACTTTTGCTGAATACGCAGTTAGCACGTACGAAAAACAAGTTGGCTTTCATTTCCGGCAATCATGTATCCTTTGATGTAATACTTTTGTTTTTAAGAACATACTAACACTGTGTCTGGCAGTCCACCTCTCCATACAAGCTTTTTTTAATTTGAGTCAGTCAGTCGCCATTAGTCTTTGAGTTGAACCGCACCAATGAAACAATTAGTGATTGAAAAACAAAAAGCAGATTTATTGTGTTATATATAAGGACTGTATCGAAAAGAAAGTGCACGCTTAGTTTGAAGTATAACTTTAATGGAAATTTTTTTGATCAGATTTTTTGTTTTAACATTTGTTGCATATACTTTAAGGACTAAGGATTTTCGTTTAAATAACAAATTTGTTTTTCAAATAAATGTATATTTAATTTTTTGTTTGACCCTCTTCATTAAATTTTGTACAGCTGTTTGCGTTATGGGTTTTTTTTATTTTCTCCAATTTTGTTTTAATTCCTTAAGATTTTTAGCTTCTTGTTCATCTTTCATAAGGTTTCTTTTGGCTATTGCGCAGTAGCGCTCTATTGGACGTAGTTCTGGTGATTTTAGCGGATTCTCATTTCTTCCTGGCAGTGATTTTTTGTTCATTTTTACATATGTCTCGTCATCCATAATGATGCCCGAAATTTTTTCTTTGCAGAGACGAGTGTATAGTTTTCTGCATTGCGTTTGCCAGCCACTTTTTGATTTTCATTTCTTTTTGGTATTGTTTGTTTTTTATATGTTTTTAAGTTATTCCTCTGCTTCACTCTTTGCACCATCGTCACACTCGTTCTAGCTAAATTTCCAATACAAATGCACTTGCCTACAAAAACGCCTTATTCCATTTTATAAAAAGCATACTGCACCTTCACTCTTCTGGCCGGATTTAGCAACCGCGCATTACGCCCAGGCCACTTTAGAGGTTCTAAGAGCAAATAACATCAAATATGTGGATAAAAATGAGAATCCGCCAAATGCACCGGAACTACGTCCAATAGAGCGCTACTGGGCAATAGCCAAAAGAAACCTCATTAAAGATGGACAGGAAGCTAAAAATCTTCAGGAATTAAAAAAAAATTGGAGAAAAGCAACAAAAATCATAACGCAAGCATCTGTAAAAAATCTAATGAAGGGGGTTAAACAAAAAATTAGATATACATTTATTTAAAAAAGAAATTTGTTATAAAAACAAAAATTTGTACTCCTTAAAGTATATGCAACAAATGTTAAAACAAAAAATCTGATCAAAAAAATGTTTATTAAAGTTATACTTCAAACAAAGTGTGCACTTTCTTTTCGATACAGTCCTTATATATAACAATAAATCAGCTTTTTGTTTTTCAATCACTAATTGTTTCATTGGTGCGGTTCAACTCAAAGACAATTGGCGACTGACTGACTCAAATTAAAAAAAACTTGTATGGAGAGGTGGACTGCCAGACACAGTGTAAGTATGTTCTTAAAAACAAAAGTATTACATCAAAGGATACATGATAGTTGTTAGTGATAGTGATAGTGATTTCGTCAATCTAATGCCTCAGTTGTTCTTCCATTTTTGGGTCTTTAGGACCCTTTTTACGGCCACTTTTTGGTATGTCGTTGATAGTGCAATTTTCACCATACTTAAGAATCATTTTTTTTTAGCGGAGTATATGGACACCCGATGTCGTTTGGCTGATTTTCTGTACGAAGCACCTGTTTCAGTGAACCAACTGTACACAAATTTTTTGAGGATGTCTAACTCGATACGCGTAATTTTCGTAATATAAAAATATATGAAACGAAATTTGTATGAAATCAGTATTTCAAGGCCTACTCTATTTAACGGCATTTTTAGAATTGAAAAGAAAATTATATGCTGCGAGAAAATTAAGTTAGAAAGTGCACACTTTGTTTGAAGTATAACTTTAATAAAAATTTTTTTGATCAGATTTTTTGTTTTAACATTTGTTGCATATACTTTAAGGACTCCAAATTTTTTTTTTATAACAAATTTATTTTTCAAATAAATGTATATCTAATTTTTTAAGCCGCAACAGCAAATAGCCTGCCATACTAGCACTTTCTCTCCAAACTTTTCCAACTCGATTGCACGCACTGAGTCATCTACAGTATCGCCTTTGCGTTTCGTGTAAAATTGTGGTCCTGGCAGTGATTTTTAGTTCATTTTTACCATATGTCTCATCATCCATAATGATGCACGAAACTCTTTCTTTGCAGAGACGGGTGTATAGTTTTCTGCATCGCGTTTTGCCAGCCACTTTTTGTTTTTCGTTTTTTTTTTTGGTATTTTTTGTTTTTTATATGTTTTTAAGTTATTTCTCTGCTTCACTCTTTGCACCATCGCCACACTCGTTCTAGCTCGTTTAGCTAAATCCCTGATGGACATGCACTTGTTTTCGTCAATTAATTGTTTCACTTTTTCCTCCATTTTTGGGTCTTTAGGACCCTTTATACGGCCATTTTTTGGTAGGTCGTTGATAGTGCAATGTTCACCATACTTAACAATAATCTTTTTAACGGCGTTTATGGACACGCGATGTCGTTTGGCTAATTTTCTATACGAAGCACCTGTTTGAGTGCACCAACTATACACAATTTTTTTGCGGACGTCTAACTCGATACGCGTCATTTTCGTAATAGAAAAATATATGAGACAAAATTTGTGTGAAATCAGTATTTCAAGGCCTACTCTATTTAACGGCATTTTTAGATTTAAAAAAAATGTATGCTGCGAGAAAATTACGTTACAAAGTGTGCACTTTCTTTTCGATACAGTCCTTATATCTACATATGAGTTCATGTGTCTACAATCTTAAATACCCCACATGTTCAAAAATCCCAAAACGCGGGAAAACCTTACAACTGTTTAGATACCAGCTAGTGTTTTGTATTTGAATACATATGCAACTCCTATTTATAAATAAAGGAGTTTGGAGCAAGTGAAGTTAGTTTCAAATTTTATTTGAACTAGATATCACTTCAATTCCGCTCCTGCAACTAAACTGAAGAAGAAGCACAAAGATGTTTTGAAAAATTCCAAGCTGTTTGAAATATTTACTATTTCGAAGACCAAGGAGTAGTTCGTTCTGGCTGTCACTAAAGAAATTGGTTACGTCGAAGGAAGTTTGCCTGCAGCCAACATATCTACGACTAAAGAGAAGATATCCAGGACTTATCGTACTATAAAGTTGAAATTGATTGCGGCAAACCGGACCAAAATCAATTTCGCCCAGAATAATGAGGAGCGATTGGAAAAAATTATTTACTTCGATGCAGGACATGTATGTAGCATAAGCGATGACACTACATCCGATTAAATACGTACAGGCAGTGATTTGGATGCGTTGCACTCCGCGCAGTCGTGCTATTTATTATTCATTCGTGCTAACATTGGAATGCAGTATTGTTCGCGCAATAACCCTCCTACTCTTGGATGAGTTTTATTGACGAAAGCTCTATTTTTTAGTTTTCAGTGTCTTATGAAAGAAATCCTTAGGTTCAAAGGCAATTCTAAAATTGAAGAGTTATTTCTTTTAACCTCTAGTTATACTAGTATTACGATTTATACATGAGTTTATTTAAAATTTTATGTTTATCGTACGGTGCAATATATCTTTGTTTTATAATGAGAACTATTAAATTTTTCATGTCCTAAACTATTAAAGTTAGAAAGACGAAATTCGAGGATGTAGTAGTGTACATATTAGTCCTTAAGATATATTAAAAAAAAAACGATTGGAATTTTTTAAGGATATTCAAGAATGAAGTTTTAAAAGGATTTTTAACACTTCTTCGTCCTTTTGAACCAAAACATTACATTTTCTAAGATTCTAAGGATTTTTCTCTTTCATTTGATACCTATATTGTTATTCTACAATGCGCTCAATTTTTCAAATAATTCCTTGAAATAAACATGTCCTTGAAATTTCAAAGTCCTTGCCCTCCCCGACTTGTTGCGCGTAAACATGTCCAAACAGCTCTTTGAATCATCGATTCGTTGTTGTTTTTGCTCCGGTGTGAGCAAACGCGGCACCCATTTCGAAAACACCTTTTTCATAACCAAATGTTCGTGTATTATGGTGTGTACACTGCCTGCTGATATCTTTAGAATGTCAGCAATCTCCCCCACTTTCACTTTACGGTCGGACATAATGATTTTCAGTGTTTTTTCAACGTTTTCCGGAATAACAGCGTCATTTGGCCGTCCAGTAGATGGAATGTCATCGGTGTCTGTACGACCACGTTTGAATTCGGCATACCAATAACAAATGGTTCTTTTTGATGGAGCAGAGTCCGAATAATGTTTTTCAAGCCATTCCTGGCATTGAACAGTATTTTTTTTCATTAAAAAACAATGATAAATCAGCACACGGAATTGCTTTGAATTCATTTTTTTTGAAAACTCAAAAGTAGTGTCACTTAAAGCACTGTAACTTGTAAACTAATGGTCGGATTGACATATAATTTTGACAGTAAGCCTAAAAAGGTTCACAATTTCGAAAAAACATATTGATTTAGTATTAGTGCCGCCATCTATGTGTCAGTCACACACATTATTGAACGAAGTGTTATAGAACGTCGTCATAAGTCGGCGGAACATGCATGAAAAGAGAGAAAAAGAAAAAGTCTTACTTCGTGGAAAAGTGCACAAAGTCCAGAGCAAAGAAAGTCCTAAGAATAAACTAAATATAAATTATTTTTACTTAGTTTTTTGTCTTTCCTGTAAAATTTGAAAAAGTGGATTTAGCACCTTTTCACTCTAAGGCAGCTAGTGCATATTTCTTGTTTGTTTAGCATGAACATTTCCAAAAGGTATGGTATGTATGGAAAGAGGTACTAAATTTTTAGCGTACACGCAACTCCAGTATCTCTGTTTGACAGCATTTCCAAATGTAAACAGACAAAAAAAAAGAGGGAGATTTGTCTACTTGGCATACCTTGTTATTGTACCATGGTCGAACGTACCTGTCACTCTGACTACGCTTATCGGCCATATGTAGTATGATTTGTAAAGCGATATGAGTATCAATAGACTCTGTGCTTTATTGAGGAAAACATAGACTATCTGAAGTTGGTCATAATTGCTACTATACTTTTGGATCCATCTTCTTGAAATTTCGTAAATTACACTTGGATATTTTAAGAGGTAGTGATAGCTCCCATACAAATTAAATTGTCATTGTGCTACAGCTTTGGAAAAGATGCAACGGATCGGAATTCGATATGGATTCACCACTTAGTGGTTCTCTATTATTGAAAAAATTTGGAGAGCATTCGACAAGGGGCTGTGTCGATCACACAGCTCCCTAAAAAACTTTTTCACTGCTATGAAAATTTTGCCACAACAAAAATGGCCGTATGTAGCGCGCTGCTGTACATTTTATTCCAATTTATTAAATTTTTGGTATATTCTTCGCTGTGCATTACTCTTATCCGTTTATTGTTAGAGTTATTGCTGTTGTTATTGTTTCTGCTCTGAATTTGGTTCTTCGTCTACTTGTTTTAATTTGCTCTTATGGGGGAAAATGAGTTTGAGCGCTTTTGCTTTTTCTACTCACATGTAATGGGCTGGCGCTTGCTGCAGTTGCTCTTTAACAACAATAATAAATACAACAACAACTATGCACATGCAGTCTATTTCCGCCGTCAACACAACACACTCGATCCCGCTCGCATGGCCAGCCGGTCTAGCGGCGCGCAGCGTCTTTGCATTTCCTTCCTGCAGCCGGCTGTTGCTGCTCTTCCTGACAGTGGTTGTAGTCAGCGTTGCCACAAGAAAAACAAATTGATAACCAGGAACAAAAATAAAAATAACCAAATTGTAACAAAAATAACCAACATATTTATTCGACATAAACAACTACTTTACTTTTACAAAATAACAATACGTTTACCAAAAGTAGTTGTAAAAAAGGTGTTGTTGACTCTTTTAAAAACATAGTAACCGATTTAAACAATGCTGCTTACTTTTTTACGAGAAAAAGCAATGGCTATGAGTTGCCGCTAACAGTCAGTATCAATATTATTGCCACTCCCAATAATATTATGCTCGTTGATATTTAAGATACATTTTGTATCAGTGTTCTAAAAGATACATTCTGTATCAGCGTGCAATATTCTAAAAAATAACCAAATGGGATCAAAAATCACCAAATAACCAAAACCCATTTTCAAAAAAAAAATAACAGCCCTATCCTGGCACTACCGTAACAATTGTTACCCCCGTAACAATTGAATTGAATTTGATTGTTTCCGTATTCTGGAAAAATGGTGACAAGAAGAAAGTTCAAACAATTCACCACTCGAGGTGAAAGCTTTTTTTCTATCAAAACAGCTGTTTTTTGTATTTTTTCTGTCAAACTGTAAAAAAATAAACAAACAAAAAATGCAAATGCAGAAAATCTGGCGAAGCAAGTCTTTTTTTTGGAGTTTCTTCACAATGTATGTATATATTCTTTTAGTTTCTAGAGTTCCTAAGTTTAAGCGCACGACACGTCGCGACGCAGGAGCAGCTGAAGCATTTTTTTTCAGTTTCTCAAGGCGCATTTGAATACGAAATTTGAATTTTATAATTTTTGTATGCTTGTCACCTGCTCCTACGGAGGTAACAAATTTCGAAACAATTGTCACCTTTTGAGCTTTTGAATTTGCTCCAGAATACCAAAAAGTGACAATTGTTACCAAGTATTCAATTGTTACCGAGGTGACTATTGTTTCGGTTGCCAGAATAGGGCTGTAAATAACCATTTTCGGTTAAAAATAACCAAACGGCATCGCTGCTTGTAGTGAGTACCTGTGCGATTGATTTCTCCTGCCGTCTGTCGCAAATTTCTCGGCGCTCTCGCACCTAATTGCAAACTTGAGTTACACTCGTAGCGCAGTGAATATTGAAGCAGCATATATTGCGCTTAACACTTAAGTGCCGCGCTTGGACTCTCAGGCCGATTCTGAAGAGTTAAGCTTGTCGCAGCGGAGAAGCGCATGAAATTGTTCTCACTAATTGCTCTAACAACAAAAAAGGTTTTTAACAATATTTTTTTTTACCTTTTCAACATTGGCCACACCCGATTTTAGGACGAAGGGGGATTACAAGTAATTTTCTCCATTTGGTTTTGACTGATTTGCTTTTCAAACACGCAAGCCACCGTCCTGAGAATCTTAAACCCTCCAGTGACGGCACATTTAGCTCTCGATTCCGCTCAAGTCAACTCGGAGTCACATTGAGGTTTGCACTCAATGGCGGTGACCGACCCGCCCGACCCCTGTCCATGGCCATGCGACGGTGCTGCTTTTCGCCGTGGGCGCTCGCTCACTCTCTCTCGCGCTCCACGCAGGCAGTTGCCGATGCTGTTTTTGTGTTTGCCGAGGGGTTGTCTTTGCGCCCGGATTTTTTCGTTGTCGCTGACGTTGCGGCCCGAGTGCGAGTTTGAGTTTAGGGTTCTGCGTTTCTGCTGGCTTTGCCTTGCGTGCCGTATCTCTGCGTTTGCATCCATTAAAAAAATATTTCCTTGATGTTCGGGCGGATAGTAACAAATTGACGGTGTACGGTTTAACGTCGTCTCGTCGTTCGCTCGCTCGTTCGCTCAATTGACCGCCAGAGTACGCCTGTGTTCGTGTGTTCGATTTTTTGTATAAGTTTTTTCGGTTTCAGTTTGTTTGTTTGTTCGTTACTGCCACGGCCAGCGTGCGCCCGCTAGCGATCCGACCCAAAAAACGTTGGGCTGTCGATCGCACCCGATCGGATCGCAGCCTACCCCCAAGTCGTAGCACTTGCAGATCGTAACACCACGCAGCGCGTCGCAGGGCCATGTCTTGAACGCCACCGAATCTTGGATCCTGGTCTGCGAGCCTCTCAGCCAGCCAGCCAACCGAGCCACCAAACTCAACGGCCGCTTTCATTATCAAACAACACCACACCGCACGGTACGGGGCATCCCAAAATTACATTTTACCAGTCAAACAAATTCAAAAATTCCTAATAAAATCTGCAGCTCCCAAAATTGCTTCATTTGAGTTCTGTTGAATTTTCAATTTTTTCTTTTCATAAAATTTGATTGAAAATTGTTTCAAAGCTACATGAAACTGATTACAATTGCTGCAAATTTGCGTAACTAGAAACTCCAAAGATTAATACTGACGCCTCAATTTTAAACTCAGTGAAATTAAAACTTAAAGAAAAACTCAAGTGTTTTTTTTCGAATTTGGGCCAAAATTCGACAGAGCGGCAAAATGCGAAAATGTGCAAAATTGCAGAGGTCGGAGCATGGCAACGACAGCCTCTGCAAAGTCAAAACCTCGCGTTGCGGACTTATGCAACTTTTCGCTGATAAGTCGGACGCTATACCTAAGCATAAATGTCCAGCCAAGATGAAACTACGAGGAAAAATTTGCAAGTCAAAAGTTGAGCCTCCAAGCATTCAGTGAGAAAGTTACAACTTTGTCGGCTCGGCGACAAACTCTGAAAAGTTTGAACCAAATATCAACGCATTTAAACATGTTTATTAAGTGGAAAATCTCAAAACATTTTAAAGCGAAAAATATGAAAAAACTAAAATATAATGAACGGAAAAGAAAACTTCCCGAGTAGCCTTAAAATTGAACCTAACCAGGGCGAAATGCAAAATAAAGTTTAAAACAATTGTACACATACAAAATATTGAAAAGAAAAATACGAAAAAAATATCAACTAAAAATGATAAAATAAAATCCAACAAAAAAATAGTTGAAATTATAAAGTAATGAAAATACAAAATCACAGACACAAAGAATTTAAAAAATACTAGAAATTTTTACAAAATGTAAAAAGATAAAACATGAAAACCTAGACATTAAAATCTGTTAAACTTAGCTCCTAACAACGGTTCGAATTTAAACTGCATCGGAAAAAAAACTTAATGTTTTAACCCATAATTAACCCAATTAGTTAAAATACGAAAATATGCAGAAAATTAAAAAAAAATAAAAAATTCAACATAAATTCAAAACCAAACTGAAGAAATAAATAAAAAATTGCTTTATAAACTTAAACCACATAAATCATAAAAAGTTTACATATTTTTAATATGAATCAATCGTAAAAAATTATGAAATTATATTAGAAAAAGTAACAGTTTTAAACAATAATCTAACAGTTTAAATTTATGTTACATAACAAATATTTACAAACTACCAACAAAAATATTGAATAATAGTAAAAACTTAAAATCTAAAAATAAAGTTTAACTTAAAACTGTACTGATGTAATTGTATAGGCAAAAACTACATTTAATTTAAAAGAAACGTTTACTTGAAAAGAAAATTATAGAAATATTATTTTCAAATTTATAACATTTATAAATCAATGGAAATTCCATTGCACAAATAAAAATCAAAAAAGTTGTATAAGCACGCGCAGAGCACAGCATCAAAATCTCTGCGGCAACATTTGCGGCGGCAAATGTCGCTTTCCGGCGAAGCGCGTTTGACGCGCGTTAAAAGGGAAACGTTACCAAAGTGATCTTAAAAATGTTGCAAACAAAAACCTACATGTGTGCTAAGTGCGATGAAAATTAACAAAAAGGTAACAAAAATATCTACTGAGAACTTTGAAATTTCAGTAAAGCTCTGTGAAAATTGAGTAAAAACTGAAATAAGTTCCTTAACTTGTACTGAAGCACACCAAACTCAACAAGCCTCTGGATATATACATACATACTATACTGTCAGCATCATGATAACGGTCTGAAAAATTCAAATAACCCGCTTTCATTGTGATTCCAAGCGAAACTAATCAAAACAACTATTGCAATTATATTAAAAAATATTGAAATGAATGTAACGTTAAAAGTGACTAACACCAACTAAGAGTTTCGTGTAACTCTTACTCGACTGTGAAATGGATTGCGAGCGTTTTTTGTGTTTTTAACAATAATAATAGTTGTAACTGTAACAATACAGTGACAGTTGATAACCAAAACTTGACAATTATTGTTACTTATTAATATTAAAAAAACGACTCACTGTCACACAGACCAAACATCTTCACACCCTAAAGGCTACTGTAGCTTAAAACAAAAACAAATGCGCGCATGCCTTTTTCAGTGACCCAAGAGCTTCGAAAAATAATTCAATGTGAAAAAGGCAGGCCCGTCACAAAAACAAAAATTGTTTATATGTTTTATAAATATCACTGGTGTTGGATACCTGTTTTAGGGATATTTTGAAAAAAAAAGGTGGACACATTTTTAAAATTGCTAAAAAATCCAAGTTAAGAGTTATTCACCGAAAGTCGAGCTAAAGCATAAATATAAAAAATTAATATTCATGAGAAACAAATTCATTAGAATAACATTTGCATTAACAGCATCTAAAGACAGGCATATTGTGTGTGGAACCAAGCAAAATTTTTTATAAATTCGAGGACCTGTGTCGTCTGAATGAATAAGCAATACAGAATATCTAATCCATATCTTTTTACAAACATGTATGTGTTATGTAATTATGTAACAACTCGCAATTATGACTGAAAACATCAAGTGCCAAAGAGTAAAGATTAATACAATAATTAATCACTGCAAACCAGTTAATTGAAGAATTGTAAATGAGCCGCTGTAGCTCAGCTGGCTAGTGCGTTGGGCCGCGAGTCAAATGTGACGCTCGAACCCAGGTTCAAGACTCCGTTGCTGCTAACACCGAAAAATAGAAAAACAACAATTATTCTTTCAACAGGAAATGGCAAACCTCTGAGAGTAAAAGTTGCCTATGAAAAAGCTCCAACTCGCCGTTCGGAATCGGCATTAAACTGTAGGTCTCTTCCAACCTTGAAAAATTCACACGCACAACATGGATGCTTGCTGGTAGTTGCCTTAGTCTCATAATCGGACTGTCGTGCCAGTCAAGAAGAAAAAGAAATGAGCAGTCATTATGTTTGTGACAAATGTTTATGTGTAATATCAATAAATATGTCGAATGTGAGACTACTTGTTACTAGTTGTCGCAAAAACAAAACAACTAACCAGAAATAAAAAAAGTTTTCAATTATAACACAGTTTGGAAAACTGTATCAATAAAAATAGCGAAGAATTTCTGGCAGACAAGAGCGCCGCATATTCAGCACTGCCGCCGCCACTACTTGACCGCTTTTAACCACTTAAGGGGGTCGTCTTCCTAGCGGCCCGATTTTCGAGCCTTTTTTTTCAAAATTTATTACGAAGAAACGAACTCACTCACTTTTTTTTTGTTTTTTGTTTATTTAATCGTAATCTTTCAAGTGGCAAGATCATAAAATTATATTTCTACATATTCGAGAGCGGGATGACCTTGAACCTGCCCTCATCAGAATTTTTATATCAATTTCCCTGCAAGATTTTGGGCCAACCACGTAACCTACAACAAAAAATGAAACTAACCTATAATTGATATTACATCAGCTATACTTAGACACGAGCTTTTTGTAAAATTCAAAAATCTCTCGAAATGGTGGACATTTTGGAAAAAAAAGTTATTTTTCCCTTTTTTTCAAATGTTTATTGCCTGTTATAATAAAAAAACAATATTTTGTCAAAAGCTCGTGTCTAACCATAGCGACATGTTTTCTGAGCAAGTAAAAAAAGAAATCGAATCGATGCGTGTAAAACTTTTCTTAAAATCGTGCAAGTAAGTTAGAAAAATACGACTTTCGGGAAAACGCGTTTAAAGTTCACAGGGAGCGTGCGGAAACACCGTGAGCGAGCGTGCTCAATGCTCTACAGCTCAATAACCGTGAAGAGTTTAGCCAAATTCTTTGGGTTTTCCCATATATGTAATACTTCTATATTGGCACTAAGCTCAAAGTACATTCGCCAACATCACAGTACAGCAATAGTGAAATATGAGCGAGAAAGCGATAAACGAATGTACTCTGACAGCTGTCAAAAGTGGCAAAAAAGTCAGGTGCGTTCAGGCGGGAAAACAATTGACTGGAAAAAAATAAAAATTTGTCGAAATTAACTGAAATTTCTTCGACCGCCCCTGGAGCAGTTTCACAGTTGTTCATGTGTAGAAGTGCACATGTATACACGCATAGAAATACATTCACAAAATTTTGTGTTTTCTGTCTCATCGCTTGTCTCCCTTTGATTTCCGAATGAAAACACATTGTGAAGATATGTTAGTGCCAATATAGAAGTATTACATATATGGGTTTTCCAAATGAAAATAATGAAAAAAAAAGTTTTTTAAAACTTTGTACGTAGACGACCCCCTCAAGCGGCGCAGTTAAAATCTGTGCAAGAAACAATTACCGCTAATTACAATAACAATTTAGTTGATTAAATTTAATTACGATCGAAATCAAATAAAATAAAAGTAACAGACAACATCAGCAACAGCAACCAATAGCTGATCAGCTAAGTAAGCTATAACAATAACAACAGCCCAATGGAATAAAATGCCAATTGCGGGTGAAAATACGAGAGCAATAGCAAAATTGCTAATTACATCCAAACTAAACATAGGGGAGAAAATGCAAAAAGGAAAAGAGTGATTAAAAACGGATGTGCTCCCGCCCCGCACTCGGCAACCCTGTGTACATGTGTTCGTTTTTTGGCATTTGTTTATTTTTTGTGCATGTGTTTGTGTGTGTGTCACGGAAATTTACGCCTTAAACAACAATGAATTAGGTGCAAACATGGTGTCGTTGAATACCTTAAAAAACACCCAAATACCGGCTCTTTGTCGAAACTTAGATGAGTGAAGTGAGTGAGTAAACATTTTTGGCGATTTAGGTTCAATGGGAATGGAAAATTTGAGAAAAATCGTCGGCAAAACTCGACGTTAAGAGAAATTTAATATTCACTAGCAAATGAAATGAATGAATGTGTCACTACAAATTCAAATTCTTTAATTCAGTCTGTACTTGTGGGAAATGTGTGTAGAAAAAATGCCTGTAAAGCCACAAAGAAGGGGTATCAAATATTCGTAGTAGTACCTTCTCGGGAATCTGACGGCAGTAATGGACATAGAACGACCGATCTGAGAAATGGGACAGTACTGTTTTCGCGTGACCCACAGCCGACCACTTTCAGTATTTCAGGGACCGTCCTTGACATTTATACAAATACATACCGGCTGACTTTGCTGAGCAAAAGTGTTTCTAGGCGCTGGAAACTTTCTACCAGCACCCTGTCGATAACCACTGTGATGAGTATAAGATGTCTTACGCTCATACAATCGAATGGCATAGGGCAAGCTCGAATCTGCAATATTTTCATTATCAAGAGGAAGCAAGCGTCGGCACAGTGTGAGCGTAATAGTATTAACGCTCTTTTTTTTGCTCACACAAAGCACAACGGTTCCGATCGCTGCCAGGTAAAGCAAAATTGTGTGCGCTCACTTCACACGCCTTGAAATCAGTGGCGTAGGCAAAACTTTATTTTGGAGGGATATTTCACTAATAATTCTTGTATTTGAGGGGTTTGAATCCCAAAACGTTCCCGCCCGTGTGCGCTACTGATTGAAACAATCAACCACCAAAAAAATCAACCCAAGAGCACATAGAGATCACACGTATATTCATATCTCTGCCGACTGCAAGCAGAGAGAGGTGCTTGCGTTGTTTCATCTTTGCTCTCCGAATGTGGCTCTGCTGTAAAAACCACTCTTACGTGGCTTTATTCGAAAAGCTACGGCAAATTTGCTATCCACGGTTGCATTCAACCTTTCTAAGGGCCGTTTTCTCAACTAACCGATAAAGTGACCGATGAAGTAGCTGTCGGGCCGATAAGTTACCGGGCACTTTAAAGTGCAAGTCTGATTTTTGGCAACTTTGGTCTACGATGGGCAGCATTTGGCGGCACAATCAGCTGTTTTTGAAAAATTATAATTATTTTTTAACCCTTATTCTCATACCCGGGTACCCAGGTGCCCACTGCGATGTATTTTCGTGAAAAAAACTGACAAATAATGACAATTTTTTTTTTACCTTCCGGATCCTCGTTATTTAGGTGAAAAGCGAACAAATCATATCAAAATTTTATAAACACTTTTTAATTAACAAAATATTGAAAACTTAAAAATTTCAAAGTTAAGATTTACTAAATCTTCATACTACAATGAAATTACTTTTTTGTTTGCATTAAAAAATATTTTTTAATGTATTTTTTTCTAATAAATTAATATAATTTATTGATTCATACGTAATTTTTTACAAAAATACATTTTTTTTTAAAGTTAGAGTTTTTCAAAATTGCTATCTACGCTGGAAGGAATGTCTAATAATGAAACCAATTCTAAGCTGTAAGTATCTGTAAGTTCTTTTTGTGATCTTACAGATCTCATAGATGAAATAACTGGATCAGAAGAGACTGCTAACATATTAAAAAGGTCTTCATTTTGTCTAGCTCGTGATATTTTGCAAGTGTTCATACATATATACCTTTTGTAGTCCTTATTTTTGCATTCTTGAGCTTCTTCAGACAATTCCCCTTTTGGTAAGCACTGGTATTCTATTAAATCCTTTCCATGTGCTACAATTTTGTGCACCGTAGGAGTAAGTTTTTTCTCTGATTAACTCAATCGAGGCTGCAATCGTGACTGCTAAGATTTAGTAAAGAAATCGACTGCGCTTGAACCAGATTTAAGTTAAATGGGCGGTTCCACGCCCCCTTGTTTAATACCCGCACCATTCCCGCTGTCGAAAGATATGAATAAATGGTAGGTCCGTACTTAGTTTCATTGCTGTGCGACTTATAATTCAGCAAAATATTTAGGTCACAAAAAATATGCCACGCCTCTTGTCCAACGCCCATCAAATCTTACCAGTAGAATGACTCATCTATGGGAAGACACAATACTGAATTTCAATCCTATGCACCTTACAATTTCGAAGATATTCCATAATTCAGATTTGGCTTGTATGAGTGGTGCCACGCCCCCTCGTCTAATACCCGTCCCATTCCCTCTGTCGAAGGACACGACTAAATAGTAAGTTCCTAGTGAATTTAATTGATGTGTGACTTATAGTTCCAACGTTATCGTCTGAAAATTGTCAGGATTCACAGTCAAAAACTACAGGGGTTTTCCGACTTTCCCAATAGATTTTCCGGAATTTTCTTTTCGCACGAACCTGAACTGACTCAAGACGAATCCAATAAAGAAAATTTCATTGAAGGCGGCCAGTCCGTTTGAGCGTCATTACATATATAGATATAGATAGATGCCAGCAACACAAAATGGGTTTTTGACCGTACTAAATGTGCGCGATTTTCCGTATAATTACGTGGTTTTCGACACGAAGTTGTTTCACTTTTATTGCTCTAGAAAGTAAAGCGGCAAAAAGCGGCAACTGAGTTTTGGAAGTTAGGTAAATAATTAAATAGCAAATAACCTCCCTCAATTTCGCGGAGGTCTTTTTTGGTCTTTTTTTTTTATTTTCGATCAAAGTTGAAAAAAAGGTCGAAATATAGACTTTTCGAGCAATCGGTAGATCGAACAACTTTTAAAACAAAATAAACATTTTGTATTTTTATTATATTAACAATCAACGTATCTTTTAGAAAAAACCAAGAAGTTACCGATTGCTCGCTTCATTTACATACAAATCAATCTTAAATAGGAAAAAAAAACAAAAAATACACATTTTTCTCGATGTGGAAAAATTGTGAACTTTGAGCGGCTCTACCTCCCAAACTACTAATCTGAATTTAATGAAAGTTACATATTCGTATTCTCTGGAAAATAAGATGCGTGTATTCATTTTATCGAACGCTTTCATGAAATTTTTTAGTTTTGCAACGTTTTACCGACCGTTGGGCCATAGTGCGACGTTGGAAATCGTTGAGAGACAAGTTCGACAGCTTGAAGCGCAAGTCCAAGCTGGAACTTGCAGCGGAGAAGAGCGAGACGTATCGCACAGGTTGTGGCCCAGCAGCGATTATAATTTCATAACCAGCTGTTTTTTGTTCGTAAAGAAACATATGCATGTACTTGGCACCACTTCCACTTAACCCTTTCGCGGACACACGAAATTTAAAAAATGTTAGCAGAATGACACATGCATTTATTTGGTAACGTGATATTTTTCTCCCACTCACGAAAATTTTCGTTATAGTTAAACAAAAAAATTGAAAAAAAATCGAATTGGGGCACTAACTTAAATCTGATTGCTTCTGCAGTGGCACACAATATGCTACTACATATAAAACCAATGCATTTGACGTCGTCTATGTCCGACGTGTTTATATACGATTTTATTTCTATGTCGGCATATACCGACGTGTCCCATTTTAAGCCATTCGTAGTGTCGGCTTATGCCGACGTGTCCGCGAAAGGGTTAAAGTTCACTTTAAAGGCACTCAATTTGACCGGTAAGTTTTATCGGGCCGATAGCTTAACCCTCTGATAACCGACAATTTTTGAAACGGCCAAAGCCCAACAAGGTGCCCGAGGACCTCTTTTGTAATATTGCAAATAAGGCGTGTAATTGTATAATGCAGTGTTACATAATAGGGGTATTCTCGATGTCTTGCACGGAGGAAGAATTTGTAAAAATGTAAACGTGCAAGACCGGAAAACGCTACACATCGAGAACGCACAAAAAAGCACACATTGCAAATATTGCAAAAATTCCGCAAACAGCCACAAACTTTCTCCATTTCTTTTTAATTTGGTTTTCGGTTGATCCATTTCCACCTGCAAGCAATACATATATGCAAATTACATAAAAAGATTGAAATGAAACCAAATATAAAGAAAATACGCTTGCGCACACGAAGAAAATTAAATGGCTGTCGCACAATCGTGTCGTGTCGTGTAGTGTCGTGTGCCGTGTGTCGTGTGCACCTACACACCATGGTAGGCAGGAAGCATCGATAGGTTGCACAAAAATGTCGACGAAAACTGTAATCGGGGTTGTATTTGTTGATGATTATAGGTGCAAAATCCGTTCGAATTGAAATCCGATCTGCTTCTTCTCAAAAGTTATACATATTTTTATATTTCGAATCGGGACAATTTGTAACACAGGACAACAAAAAACACTTTTTTCTGTTGCATGGAGTTTTTCTACTGTTTCTTACTAATTTGGTTGCGCTGATTTCGAATCTACCCTCAGATTTTTTCTAGCAGCTCTAGTTAGTGAGATATAGGTACCGTGTCATTTTTTTCAGGTTTTCCTCTACTTTTTCCATATTTTTGATCGTAATTTCTAAACAAAAAAATTGATTGACATGAAATCTTAAAATTCTTCAAAATATGCTCTTTTTACGTTCCATTTATAGTCTGAAATACAAGCAAAAAACAAAAAGAATAAAAGAAAAATAAATAAAAGCTTTGAATATTTTGAGGCCCCAAATTTTTTAAGGAAAAAGTATGAAAAGTGATGAAAATGGCGATGGTACATTTTTGCTATTATTTCGATGCGAATGTATATTCCGCCAAATAATTTGGCTGTGTTGTATTGCTTGATGTGTCGGCTTTCATTATACACCAAATCGTTAACTGATTTACAAAAAATGTGTATGTTTTTGACCATCAAAGAAAACCCCTTAAAATTCCATATTTTCCGACTGTGAGGTCCAATTACCGCGGCATTTTAAAACTTATAAAAATAAGTTGCATCGGAAAAGAAGCCGTGGGGTGTTGTAAATGCGATAACGTGAAAATCATGTCAACCAATTTTTTTGTTTAGAAATTACGATCAAAAATATGGAAAAAGCAGAGGAAAACCTGAAAAAATGACACGGTACCTATATCTCACTAACTAGAGCTGCTAGAAAAAATCTGAGGGTAGATTCGAAATCAGCGCACCCAAATTAGTAAGAAACAGTAGAAAAACTCCATGCAACAGAAAAAAAGTGTTTTTTGTTGTCCTGTGTTACAAATTGTCCCGATTCGAAATATAAAAATATGTATAACTTTTGAGAAGAAGCAGATCGGATTTCAATTCGAACGGATTTTGCACCTATAATCATCAACAAATACAACCCCGATTACAGTTTTCGTCGACATTTTTGTGCAACCTATCGATGCTTCCTGCCTACCGTGACACGATGTCACACACAAAACAAGGGTTTTTGCGTAGCATGATATGCAAAAAATGCAAAATTTGTTTGCTTGTATTTTGTTTTTGTATCATTGCACGGATAGCAAGATTCTGCAATTTTTGCATTTCGTGCACCTTGCAAGGGTTTTGCAAGACATCGAGAATACCCCTAATGTATATAGATGTGTTTGGAAAGCCAAAAAGCTTAGCTTCGTGTATATTTTTTAGTAAACATATCTGTAGTTTTTACTATAGACAGATAGGCAAAAACGTATAAAATACAAAATAATTGCTTTTAAAAACGCCATAGGTCCCTATGGACCTTGTTGGGCATCGGAGGGTTAACAAGCGGTTGAGAAAATGAAAATGCGTTTATTGGCTCGATAAAGTTGAGGTAAGGTAAGTTGAGAAAACGGCCCTAAATTTGTTTTTGAAACAGTGCAGCCCGATATCTTCACCGCTACGCGAATCAGTTTTTGCTATCAATTGATTCTTCAGAGGTATTTGAGAACCAAAGCTTAAAATGTCTCGTAACCGCAAATGTTTTCAATCGAATTTCATCGAATAACCATTGCTTCCCTCGCACCGCCACTTGTCTTGCTGTCGAAATTTTAAATTGGCCATTTCATTCCGTTGAATTTTCTGTCGTGCTTCATGCTCGTTCTGCCTTTTCACAGTGACCACAAGGCAATTCACAGTTGTCACTGCGCAGTGCCACATTTTATTTCACTTCCCCCCTCAACTATCATCCGGATAACTTGTGGTTAGCGCTGTGTGCAAACGTAGTTATTTGTTGCATACATAGAAGTATGTAGTCCGAGTTGCTATAATTGTCTGCGTACGTATCCTGTTTTTGTCCTCTGGCCTGGCTTATGCCCGTATAATTTGTTGCTCGATTAATTACTAAGTAATAACGACAGGTGGTCAATGGCAGTCGGGAAAAAGGGCCACAACTTTTATAAAGAAATCGGTATAGAAATGCAGCTGAGACCGCGGTTGCCAATCGCTTTTTTAAACAGATTTTTCTTGAAAAGTAACCAAACTTTAAACCTATAAAAGAAAAGAATTATTGGCCGTGTGTATAAACCGACACGGCGACATGTTGTATAAAATTTATTGTTTTTTTGTGAGTAACTAAACGCAAAAAAATAAAAATTTTTTGGTTAAAAGTAACCAACTAGGGCAACCGTTGCAAAAACCAAAAAATGACACAAAGCTATAAACGTAGTAGCGGGAGAAAGAAGTTGTGATCAGGCAAAGAAACTGAGGGAGAAATATATTGTAAAATATGTCCAATATTAAGAAAAAAATTCTGCGATTTCGACTACAGGGATCAGGTCCTAAAAGATGTGTACAGGACATACTCGGTATAAGGCAAAGAGCTGAAAAGAAAAAGATATTATGGGCCACGATTTTAGAGAGGCACTGACACTGAATCAGTCATGCGGGTTGTCAAAGAACCTGTCATGAAACAAAATATATCGGGATTTTGATTGAACTCTTTCGAAGTTTGGAGAATAGAATGTGTCGCTTAGATGACGTCTGTTGACATTTGTTGCAGCTTTTGTTGTGTTTTTCGACAGAAGGATTGGAGGGTGAGCACCGCTGGCAATTTAAAATCGAACTACTGGCCAGCCCAGCGTTCGATGGGTTTATTCCTTTAAGTGTGGCACACTTTTGTGCTTGTTGCTGCTGTCAAAAAGTGTTGAGCAGCTCTTTGGTTGAAGTGGTTGCGTCTTCAATTAACGACGGCACAGCTGCAAACAAGACTGGTTGCTTCAACAAACCGCCCCTCAATCGTTTGACCAGAAGCGCCAGTAACGGACCGTCGTAGAAAATATGTCCTTGCTGCTGTTGTCATTGTTGTTGTTGTGTCCAGTGTACCTTAAAACTTTTTCAATTAAGTCAATTAAAACACAAAAACGAAATCGTTAACGTCATTTGAGACGCAACAACATCAACACTAAACTATTACCTACAACAAAACCAAACACGCAGCCGAAAAGCAATCAATAGCAATTTTTGCCGGCACTGTTGCCGCAACATAGCCATACTGGCGGTATTTACTATAAAAGTAAAAACTGTTAGAAGTAAAAACGGCTGCTTTCCCCGGCCGACCAACTAAGCAAGGATAATTGCCGGTGTTTGGCCAAATCCTCCACAATGCCCAACTCCATGCGGCTGGCTCATTCGTTACGTTGCCGTTTGACGTGGCATAGTAACCCAAGACCATGCAGCTACTGGCTCCACTCGTGTATAACGTCAACTCTCATATGCTATTTTTGCGCCTGTCTGAATATCTGTACGCTATCAGTTTGCGCGCCATTTGGCCGCCTCGCCACACTGTGCGTCGTTGTCGACGATTTCTCAGAGGCTTTGGATCGGCATGTGTGCGCCTTTCTTTCATTTCGTACTGCCTTGTGCGATTTTAACTTATAAACAAAATTGCAAGCACGGCGCAAAGGGCGCTCAGCAAATGCTATACAGCAAAGTTTATGTAGAAAAAAATTCAAAACAAAAAGCAGAAAAACAAAAGTTAGGAACAAGTCTCAAGAACAATAGAAAATGTTATGCAGAAAAATGGCAGCGTGGCAGCAGCTACGTAGCAGCAAAGTAAGGCGAAGGATACCTCAAGCTAGGTACGCTGACAACAGCCAAACACTGGCAGGAGCTCTGGGGCCCTTCTTGAGGGATTAAAACGCAGACAATAGGAGCTGCTTGTAGGCAGCCTTAAACTTGCTTTAGGTTAGATAAGGATGGCAACTCTGGCGATATCAATTAGGCCTGATTGTCGAAATTGTAAAAATGCCTGTAACTCCTGAACCAAAAAGTCTATCGACCTGATGGCCTATCTTGTAGTAGCTTTCTTTCGAGCTTTCCAAGAATGTGGCCAGAGTCGCTGATATTTCAATGGAAAGACAAGTGAATCGTTGTTGAATTGTGACTTTAAAAAAGGCCGCTTTTTTGAAATGACAACGCGATTGCCCCAAAAGTTACGGAAGCGAATTGAATACAAACATGATTCCTGAATACGCCAAACAATGTCGCGATCCCATATAAGCCGTGGCCAAAAATACTTAGCGTTGTCCTATCTCCGTGAAACTTAATGATATTGATTTCGTGGTCGAAATTAAGAAATTTACAGAAAATGATTAAAATGGGACCACTGCCACGCCCACCTACCATACGAAAGGAACTGTAATATTGAAATAACTTGCTTAATATTAGTGGTAGAATCATTAAATTTTGTATTTAAGCTTAAAATAATGATTTAAAAGCTAACACTAAATGGGCGGTCTGCCACGCCCGCTTTCATAAATTTTCGTCAACTAAAACTGTATTTTTAGAAGACTGTTTACGATACTCATTCCACGATGTAATTTTAATTCGGAAGCTTTCTAGAACCTTAAAGTGGGCGTGGCAGCTGGAGCATATTTATTAAGTGGCCAAAATTTTTCATCAATGAATTCGTGCATTAATTTTTTCAGCTTGTGATACCATATTTTGGTATAAATGTTTGGATTTTTTAAGTGGGCGTGGCAGTCTGCCTACTTTTGATGATACGAACAATGTGCCAATCTTGTCCTTTATTTAGCTCATCATTGCAGCAGCTGCTTTGCCGCTACTTTCATTGTGCATCGGAAGCCATACTTCAAAAAATCAAAATTGTTGACTGTAGGTGCCACTACAAAAAGTAAAGGTTTAGGTGGGACGCAAACTTTGCTTTTGTTCATGATTAACATCAACGCCGTCTTATCTTTAAGTTAATTTGTAAGAAATTCAAGTTTTGTTGACTGCTATCTGGCTTCAGCTTTACGCCACACTTCGAACAAATCACGTATTTCTAGTGGAGGCGTCACTAGAAACATGCAAATAACAAACAAATAGGCACTTATAAGCAACAAATTACTCCAGATTATGTTAATAATCCGGGTTGGAACTACAAAAGTGTTTTTTGACGTTTTTTAAACCTTTTTCCACCAAACTTTTGGTTCTTTGTTAGAAGCAAACCGAAAAACGTAATTTTTCAATGTAACGGGATTCCACAGTTATTTCAAAGCACAAATAAATAAATAGTGCTGCCATACAGGAAAAATTCCAAAGTTTTATTTAATATATAACATGACTATATTAGTATATAAATTGTATTTATTTTTGATTTTTCTTTCAGCATAAAAAATTACCCACAAACTTCACATTTTTTGTTGTTTCATAAAGCAGCGAACATAAAAAGGTAGCAGCAATGGTGGTGAGGTTTTCATTCAAGAAACAACCAAACCCACATACATAAATACATATATATGTTCGCGAGCAACACCATGCCAATGAAACAAAACAAAAGCGTCAAAGTGTTGCCAGTAGCAACAATAGTATTCGGTTTGCGACAGGCGCGCCTAGGCGGTAGGAGCGCGGTGGCAAGTCAAAGCAAAGGACTTTGAAAACAGCAGGGTAGGGTTGCTAGAGCTAGCGACCAGGGCGTTTTAAAAATTAGCCACAACAACAACAACAATAGAACTGGAAAACTAATTACAACTGAGGCACACGCAATTATGTACAATTAAAGTGAATTCAAATGCAACTCGAGAATTGGGATTCCAAAAAACTTTAGTTAAATACTTAATGAAATAAAATCATCAACATATTAAATATAAGAAAATATGAAAAAATCAAAACTAATAAATAAAAATAATAATATTGTTACGAAAATCTAAAGTTTTCCCAGGTTCGTTTGATTGTGTTTGAAAATAAAACAACTTCAGTTATTCAGCGCAACGTGGTCAAAACTAACAATCGCTTTATTTACAAATTTACACTTGTTCTACTTTACACTACCACTATTGCATGTTTCCCCATTGCTTGCTCAACACAGACTCGACTCACTGTGCTGCACGCTGCTGCTTTTATACCAGTTTTCTTATCGCGCCGAAGTTTCTTGCAGCTTCCAATTGGAAAATGCTCGACCATTCTCGCACAGCCCATTTCTCGCGAACCTTTCCATATCGGACTATACCAAGCGAATTATACCAGTTCGCCGTACTTCACAGTGCATGCCTAAAAGTATGCTTGCAAAAGCGTTCATGCACAGCACAGAGTGCCTTTTCGTTTCAATATGGGCATCTCCCAGTGGCACGGACGCGACATTCGCACGCTTTCAATTACACCAAAAACAAGAAAGAAACACAAAAAGTCTATATGTTTTTTTAGTGTTCTAACGCGCTGAAATGGTGCTACATTTTAGAAATATATTGGAAAGATTTAGTACAAATTAGTACAAAATAAGAAGCAATTATGCAATGAAACGGACGCGACAAAAAAAAGAAGTTTTTTTGAAGCTCTTATAGAAATATACAAAATTTAGCGATTTTTGGGAACTTTTTTTTTATATATATACATGCAAATGAAGGTCAAAGGATAACTTTTCTTCGTAGACTTATGAAACATGAGAATTTTGTTTTATCTTTTTTTAATTAGGTATATCATGAATACGGACGCGACAAATTTTTCCAAGGGTATTCCCCTTACTAAATACAGTAATCGTTTTCATTATAACACTTCAACTTTTAATAAAAGTAACACATAACAAGTTAAATTCAAGTTACAGTAATCAAAATAAGGAAAAATTAAAGTTAAAAGTTCTTAGTGTGGTTTATTTAATTTTCCTGAGGAACTCTATTGAAATTAGATCGCGTTTAATATCGCGCACACAGCTCTTACAATCATTAGCAATGCACCTTTCATTCATCACATCGCAGCAAACTGGTTTTAGAAATAACTCAATAAATGAATTAAATTATATTATATTAATTATTTGTACAGTATTTTTCATCAACCCTTTCCGGAAATTTGTATGATATATCGTACAATTTTTTTTAAAGATTTTTTTTGACAGCGAACGTTTTTTTTATGAAACGGCTTTTAAATTCTTATTAAGTAGGTGTTATGTTTTACCATTCTGTTTGAAAATAAACATTACAAACATTAAAATTTAACGATCACATTGATTACACTTTGGGAAAAATTGCAAAAAAAATTTGGTTTATGAAACGAACGTGTAAATTTTTAAGTAAAAAATACAAAATCATGGTATATAGATCGATAATCGAGCCACACTTTATCTATTGCCCCACAATATTTTTCATTATGAAAGACTCTCAAATTAATAAATTGCAAAAAATGCAGAACAAGGCAATGCGTTTTATCCTTAAAATGAGGTATGATGCTTCGGTAGTGAACATGTTACATTCCCTTAATTGGCTTAGTGTTAGGCAGCAAATATTTTTCTATACAATGAAGTTTATAAATAATCTCAAAAATGGCTTATTACCTGAATACCTAAGCACTAATTTAGTTTTAATCAGCAATACACATAATGTGAACACTCGAAATAAACATAATTTTAAGCTACCATTTTTTAGAACCGAATCTGATAAAAATATTCTTTTCTATAAAGGCCTTAAGTGTTTTAATAATTTGCCTGAAGAACTTAAAAACGGTGATAAAAATATGTTTAAACGAAATCTTTTTAATTACTGTAAAACTTTAAATATTAGGTAACTGTTAAGTAGGAATATTAGTATTGTTATATAATATAATATCCTATTTTTAGTAGTGTATGAACTAGGCTTAATGTAGCCGTAAGAAATAAATAAAAATAAAAAAAAATATAAACCACAATAGCCGTGGCTATACAGTGTGAGTGCGATTTGTAAGCAGTTCTTTGCAAGAATTTGGCGATGCGATGCTTCTGCGGAGGAATTTTTGAATATGTAATACTTTTTAGTAGCAAAAAGACAAACAATTTCAAAGTTTGAATCTCAGTTGATTTATAAAACTTATTAAATTTAACAATTTTTGCTTCTAAATATTTTTCCCGAGCCTTTAAAAAATTGTACGATATATCGTACAAATGTCCACAAGGGTTGCAAAGCTTTGTACGATTTATCGTACAAATGGCAGGCAAAGGTTGCAAGTGATGTTTGCATTTTTTTTTAAGTTATGGATTGGTAACAGAATTTTTCTGTTTGCTTGAATACCACGCCCATCACTAAATCGTATGACTAATTAAATTCGACTAATCGACTATTTCTATTCAGAAATAACAGTTACTTAACGATTTTGTGTTTCACTGGGCAGACACAGATTATGTAAGGTTAGACATGAGTACTTGCCACTCCCACTACGATAATAAGAATCGGCTATATTCGGTATCTTTCTACAAAGCTATATGGTGTTTAGTTGATTCTGTGTTTTATTGAGGGGAAAAGGGCTTTGCAACAGCAATAACGGTTTTATAAGGCCTGATAGATGTTACTCAATTGTTTAAATATATAATTTATATAGTTTTCGATCAAAATGACATCACGTTTTGATTTTTGTTGTTACATTTATATTTTCTTATCAAATAAGCCAATGAATTGTTCATAAAATTAAAAGAACCGAAAAAAAAGTTTCATGCATTTTTACTCCTTTGCGCACCATTGTACGATATATCGTACAAAATTGATGAAGCTGTTATTCTCAACCAAAAATATTTTTTTGATATTTTCTTGTATTTTATTGCTAAAATGTTCAATGAGAGTCAATATTTTGAAAATAAAAAAATTTATCTCAAGAAATGCGGAAATTTACCGGAAATCGAATAACAATCGAATCGATTCAGAGCTTCCGGTTACGGACGCGACAAATTTTAAACACCCATAAAATTTTTTTCCGATTTTGCCGGGAACCAATTATTATATTTTCCTAACGGGAATAATGCACCTATTTAAAAACTGACAGCTACTTGCATTTGAAAAGTTTGTCCACTAATGGCAACAACTAATAAGGTTTTTTGGGCACGGACGCGACAATAGGATACAGGAAGAAGCAAACTAAAAAAACTTCCGTTCTTCGAACTCCACTTTCTCTCGCTTTCTCTAATACATAAGATTGTTGTTAGTAGAAAACTTTTGCATTACAAGAAAAATATAATATTACTTGAATAAGATAAAAACGGAACGACAAACTGTGCATATAATTCGTCAAAAGGCTCAGAAAAATTTTTTTTTTCTTTTAAAGTAGTATATTTCGGTCAAAAATTAAAAAAAATTAAAAATTCTTTTACATTTACAAAATATAGGTATTTAAGCTGTATTATTGGATAATAAAAAGTTTTTCTGAGCAATTTGAATTTTTCACTCGTGGTGGACCTTTTTTGGGAGATGCCCATATGTATTGAAACGATAAAGCACTCTGCGCTGAATGCTTTTCTATGAACGAATGCTTTTTCAAGCATACTTTTAGGCATGCACTTTGAAGTATGGCAAATTTAGTATAATTCGCTTGGATAGTCCGATATGGCTCGGATGGTTCGCGAAAGGTAATAAACTTTGCTAAAACAATCGAGAAAGAAAGTACAACTAGAATGTGCAAGAAACTTCGGTGCGATAAGAAAACTAGTATAAAAGCAGCAGTGGCAGCGCAAGGGGTCGAGTCTTAGTTGAATGAGCAAAGTGGTAACAAGTGTAGATACAAGCAAAGTGTAATTCTGTAAATAAAGTGAAGTAGCGGTTTGCGCTAAATAATTGAAGTTGTTTTATTTTCAAACACAATCCAAACGAACCTGTGAAGTAATTTTCGTAACATTTGGTGTCAGAAGTCAGAATTGTGTTACTGAAGATAAACAAGAAAACAAATAAAATTATTAAAACCCAGACATGGTTAAACTCGAGCAGCTGAAGGTGGACCAGCTGAAGAAGGATCTGGCTGCTTGGAATTTGCCGACTGCTGGCGGTAAAGTGGAGCTGCAGCTGCGCTTGCGAGAGGCGTGTGAGGCACGAGGCATCGATTGGGCTGCGCATGAGTTCGGGACGCAGGAGCTAGACGCGTCGGCCAAGGTAGAGGAATCGCCTGTTGGTGCTGCGTCGATGCAAAATACGTCTGCAGCGGCTGCGCCACTACAAGCAATAGACATGAGCCAACTGGTGATTGCAATGAAAGGCATGTTCGAGACTTCCAATCGTTAAAATCGCGAAATGTCGGCGCAAATGGCAGCGAAACTGGAAATTACCAATCAGGAGATAGCTAAAATGGAAGCGGCAAGCCAGGAACTTTCGCAAAAGTCGAGACTGCAAATCGAGAAATGGCAGCAAAACTGGAAACTGCGAATCTCGAAATTTCGGCAGGAATGGAATCGGCGAACCGAGAAGTAGCAGAGCGAATGGAAACCAAACTCCAGGAAAATGCGGACAAATTTGAAAATGCTAATCGCGAGTTGTCCAGCAAACTTCAGGAAAATTCTGCGCGCTTGGAGCAGAAAGTGGAAGAAATTTCAGACCGGATTAATGTGAAAGTTGAGCACCTGGAGACGCGAGTAGAACATTTAGACAAACGAGTTGACAATCTGAAATCAGAAAAATCGACGAGCGGCTTAGAGAGGTACAGCCACGAGAATGTTTGCCGCCGGTTCCGGAAAGTTTCGCCACCCGAACAGAAGTGCCTACTTATGATGGTGGTACGCCGTTCGATACATTTAAACTGCAATTCGACTTAGCTGCTTTGGAAAATCAGTGGACCGATATCAGGAAGGGTCGGAGATTGGCACTGGCGCTGAAAGGTCTTGCGGCTGAGGTAATGAAATTAGCTCCGGAATGTTCGCGAAGTGATTACGAGGCCGTCATGAGAGCGTTGGCAGCGAAGTACAGCAACGAGCACAACCATACGCTGTACTATTGTAAGCTGAAGAACCGCAAGCAAAGAGCCAGCGAGGCGCTGCAGACATATGCAGCAGACATTGAGCGGCTCGTACAGTTGTGCTACCCAAAATTCGGCGCTGATGATCTCGAGAGGATGAAGATTGAGTCGTTCATTGAAGGTCCTCATCATTCGGAGACACGTCGCAGTGCGTTGATGATGGGCAAGCCGACATTTAAAGAGACGGTGACCAGCGCGATGACATATGAGGCGACATGGATTGGAGGCACACTGTATGCACCGGCAAGGATACGCCAAATCCAGCCGGACAACGACATTGCGATCCAGGCAATAAGCTCTGAGCCACCGAGCAGGCCACGGGTGGTCTCCTCTAAAGTTGTTTGCTGGGTATGTGGCAAGCAGGGCCACATATCACGAGACTGCTGGCAACGAAAGAGGCGTTCCCGTTCTCGATCGCAATCGCCTGAAGCGAGGAATACTGACAATCCAGGCGCAGCTAACAAGCGCAGGGCTGAGGACGGCGAGTCGTTAAACTAAAACGGGTCAGCCCAAAGGGGCTTGAGCTGATCCCCACAATCTGCCGCCCCACCGTCCTTGTCACACAGCTGAAACGACAACCCAGCAGCTTGACGATTGAAGGAAAGATAGATGGAAAGTTGTTTGTGTTGACACTGGATACTGGAGCGTCATATTCGATCATAAAAAGGAAGCTGCTGAAGAACTGGGAACCGCTGCATGGCATACAGCTGAGGACTGCGACTGGCGAGCGTGTGCCGGTAAGAAGAAAAGTAACAAAAACAATTGCTATCGGCACCAGCAGCCTGGAACATGAGTTCATCGTCGCGGATATAATGGACGACATGATTATCGGCGTCGATTTCGTGATTAGGCACGGTTTTTCGCTGGACCTGAAAGAAAATGTTCTGAGGTATGCCAACGTTGAATTCCCCCTGCACACTGGCCATGAGCGAAGCGTGGCGGTAAGGAAAGTTGTCTCGTGTCAACACCAGAAGATACCAGCGAACTCTGAGGCGATTGTATGGGCAAAGGTGGACGAGGACGATGGGACAAATCGGCTGTGGGTTGTAGAAGCGCCAAAACAAGGATACGACAACATAATAATCGGACGTACATTAGTGGAACCCAAAAATGGCAAAATACCAGTCAGGATACTCAACCCACTGAACACACCCAGACATGTCGGAAAAGATGCGGTCATTGGCGAGTGTAGAGAGCAGTTGTCAATTGCGAAAGCAGTCCACCCGGAGGAAGTAAGAAAAGCGGTTCTAACATGGACGCCATACCGCAAAACCAGTGGAGCAGCAAATTGCAGCACTATGGGTCAATATTTGCAACGGAAGCGAGCGGAAGAAAAGCCATTGTGAAGCACAACATCGACACCGGAAGTGCGAAACCAATCCGCCAACCGCCAAGATGAGTTCCTCTGGCCAAGAGGGAAGAGGTCGCAAATTTAATGGAAAACATGCATAAAGAAAAGGTCATAGAGTCTACGTCAGGTCCTTGGTGCTCGCCGGTCGTGCTAGTCAAGAAAAAGGATGGCAGTACCCGATTTTGTGTGGACTATCGAAAGCTCAATGACGTGACCAAGAAGGACAGCTATCCACTACCTCGGATCGATGACACCCTGGACACACTGTCAGGCACACAGTGGTTTTCCACACTCGACTTACACAGCGGCTATTGGCAGGTGGAGCTTGCAGACAGGACAAGGAGAAAACGGCTTTTAGTGTTGGCTATGGCGATGCCGTTTGGACTCTGCAACGCACCAGCAACACTCGAGCGGCTAATGGAACGTGTGTTCAAAGGGCTGCATTGGCGGACGTGTCTGGCAGTGGCGCACGCAGGATTTTATTTCGGGGGGGTTTCATGTAACATTTTTAAGAACTTTGAAATAGAATAAAATTTAGATATATGAATCTACAGACTGAGATCCAAAACATGTATGTTTCCCCTATCTGATATATTTTCGTCCTGAAAGTTCAAAATAGAAAATTTATTTAAAAGCAGAAAATTTTTCTCTTTTATTTGATACCCATATCTTTATTATTGCACAACGCCAAATTTAAAAAAAATATTTGAAATGTGTATGTCCTTAAAATTTTAGTCCTTTAAAAATCACTTTGGGCCAGATAATGAAAACTGACTACGCCAGGTTAATGACGCCTATATCAACATTTGGATGGGTCCCGGTGTAATAAATGTAAAGTTGGTGTTTTCACTCAGTGCATCATAAATTTGTAATTTTACTTTCGATTCCATTGATGGTAGGCTTAATATTTGCACAAATAATATTGTTACGAATACTAGGTTTAGTGGGCTGTTACGTATCACTGGATTGTGCAATTTGAAAATGAAACAACTTTGTTTATTCGAACGCAGCCAATTAAAAACCAACAGTCACTTTATTATTCACAGTTTACACTTTACTGTTCGTACACTTAAGTATTTGCTTAATTACTCCGTGTGGCAACTTCACTTGTCAAAACAAGACCGACTCGCTGCGCCGCATCCGGCTGCCTTTTATACCTGTCAGGCCATCGCGCAGATCGTTCTCGCACATTCCGGAGTGGACTAATAGTTTCCATCCTTGCCAGGTTGGACTAATAGTTGCCATCAGGTTGGACTAAAAGTTTCCATCATTGCTAGGTTGACCTAAAAGTTTCCCTTATCATCGCGGCCGTCGTTGCCAGATTGAATTATAGCACGGCGCGTAGCAACAGGGTTGCTTTGCACAGCGACAGACTGTCTTATCGTTACACTGCCCACCACTTAGACTTGTTCGTCCCGAACAAGTGCCAAGGTTCCGCTGTGATAAGGCGCCTTTATTGCTGCAACGTTGAATCCTGTATACCACGTCGTTTATCCTAGTCACGACTTCTTAAGGTCCTTCCCATGACGCTTGAAGTTTCGGAGACAAACCTTTCCTCCGCTGCGGGTTGTAGAGCATTACCAGATCGCCTTTTTGGAACCCTGCTGAGTTGGCCCGTAGATCATATCTGGCTTTCACCTTATCGCTGACCAGTTTGGTGCGGCTCCTTATAAACTGATGAACTTCCTCGAGTTCCGCCCGCTTATTGGCCACGTAGTCCGTCTTAGCGCCTCCCGTCGTGCTGACTACGCCGAACTTCAAGTCAGCGGGTAACCGCATCTCTGTGCCGAACACTGCTCGGGCTGGAGTGAGTGATGTCGTGTCGTGCGGGGCTGATCTATACGCCATCAGGAACAGGGGGATATGCGTGTCCCAATCCTTTTGATTTCTGCCTACCACTTTCCGCAGGTATTCCTCCAGTGTCCGGTTAAAGCGTTATACCATGCCGTCGGACTGTGGGTGCAAAGGCGTGGTACGAGTTTTCTTTATCCCCAGTAGATCACACACTTCCTTTGAATACCGCAGACTCGAAATTCCGGCCTTGATCTGAGTGTAACTCCAACGGAACTCCGAACCTGGCTACCCAGTTGTTTACCAGCTTTTCCGAGATCGTAGTGGCCTCCTGGTTAGGAATAGGGTACACTTCGGGCTATTTGCTGAAGTAATCCATTATCACCAGCACATATTTGTTGCCTTGAGTGCTAGTTGGGAATGGGCCGGCGACGTCCATAGCAATCCGCTCGAAGGGAGCTCCCACGTTGTACTGCTGCATGCGGCCTCGAGATTTTCTTCTCGGCCCTTTCGCGGCTGAACATCAGTCGCAGCTCTTAATCCACTCGGCTACAGACTCCTGACATCCTACCCAGTAGAATCGTCTTTTTATTTTGGCGACGGTTTTGGTGATGCCCAGGTGCCCTCCACTGGAGTCGTTATGGTATGCCTCGATGACCTCGTTGATTCTGCATTTCGGCACTACCATTAGGGAGTTGCTGGTCCGACCATCCGCGCTCTCCCATTCGCGGTACAGGCAACCTTCTTTCAGCCGCAAACTTTTCCACTGTGCCCAGTAAGCCTTAGCGATCGGGCTGTCACCGGCCATCTCCTGCCAGTCTGGACGTGCGCCTTGCTCCTTGCCTTCGATGATTTTTGCAAGATCCGTATCCTCACGCTGGTCCTTTTGTAGTCTCTCCGCAGACCACTCTTCTTCTGGCATAACGCTTACCAACCGCACGTCCACTATCTGTTTTTTGCTTTCGGCTCGCGAGCACGGCGTGCATTCGACTTTGCACGGACGGCGTGACAAGGCATCGGCATTTCAATGGCTGCTACCCTTGCGATGCTCTACCGTGTAGTCGTAGCTTTGCAGCCGCTCGATCCACCGCGCCAACTGACCTTCCGGATCTTTAAAGTTCACGAGCCATTTTAATGCCGCATGATCTGTGCGCAGGCGAAACTTTTGCTCATACAGGTATTTATGGAAGTGTTTCACGCATTCCAATACTGCGAGCAACTCCCTTCGTGTCACACAGTAGTTGCGTTCAGGCTTTGACAAAATTTTGCTGTGGTATGCTATCACTTGTTCTTGGCCATCTATTATCTGTGACAGCACACCGCCCATACTACGCGCACTTGCATCTGTATCCACCACAAACATCTCTCCAGGCACGGGGAAGGCCAGCATTGGATCAGTGCACAGTTTTTCCTTCAGTCGTGCCAAAGCCTGCTCCTACTCTTCACCCACGCGAAGGCTTGATTCTTTTTCGTCAGTTTGTGCAAGCTGCCGGCTATGTTCGCAAAATCTGGAACGAATCTTCGGTAGTATGTGCACAAGCCCAGGAAACTGCGGAGTTCGTGTAGATTGCGTGGTCGGGGCCACTCCTTCACCGCCGTAATTTTGCCTTCATCCATATGTACTCCGCGGGCGGAAACCGTGTGACCCAGATACTTTACCTCTTTTTGCAACAGCGAGCACTTCTTTGGGTTGAGTTTAAGGCCGGCGTTTTGTATTCGCCCAAATACCTCCTTCAGCTGAGAAGAAAATGGAAAAAAGTGGATTTCGTGTGCACTAGTGCATACATGTGCAGTTTCCATGGCAAAAATCCATGAATTGGGCTACGAATTGCTCCCTCATCTCGCCTATTCACCCGATCTAGCCCCAAATGACTATTTCTTGTTCCCAAACTTGAAGAAATGGCTCGGCGGAAAGAGATTTGCCTCCAATGACGAAGTCATCTCACAAACAAATGCCTATTTTGAAGACCTCGACAAATCAAAAAATGGAGAAACGTTGAGTGTATAGATCTCAAAGGAGACTACGTTGAAAAATAAAATAACTTTTTGTCTAAAAACCTGTGTTTCATTCAAAAAGCCACGGACTTATTGACCCGCCCTCGTAGTCCATTTGGAGCGCCTTGGCTCTTACTCTGGCGGAGCCTCGGCACTTGTTCGGGACGAACAAATCTAAGTGATGGGCAGTGAAACCATAAAGAACTCTGTGCTGAATGCTTTTCTATGAACGAATGCTTTTCCAAGCATACTTTTAGGCATGCACTTTAAAGTATGGCAAATTTGGTATAATTCGCTTGGATAGTCCGATATGGCAAGGATGGTTCGCGAAAGGTAATGAACTTTGCTAGAACAATCGAGAAATTAAGTAACACTTCGTTCAATAATGTGTGTGACTGACACATAGATGGCGGCACTAATACTAAATCTTACTTAAGCTTACTGTCAAAATTATATGTCAATCCGACCATTAGTGTACAAGTTACAGTGCTTTAAGTGACACTACTTTTGAGTTTTCAAAAAAAATGAATTCAAAGCAATTCCGTGTGCTGATTTATCATTGTTTTTTAATGAAAAAAAAATACTGTTCAATGCCAGGAATGGCTTGAAAATCATTATTCGGACTCTGCTCCATCAAAAAGAACCATTTGTTATTGGTATGCCGAATTCAAACGTGGTCGTACAGACACCGATGACATTCCATCTACTGGACGGCCAAATGACGCTGTTATTCCGGAAAACGTTGAAAAAACACTGAAAATCATTATGTCCGACCGTAAAGTGAAAGTGGGGCAGATTGCTGACATTCTAAAGATATCAGCAGGCAGTGTACACACCATAATACACGAACATTTGGTTATGAAAAAGGTGTTTTCGAAATGGGTGCCGCGTTTGCTGACACCGGAGCAAAAACAACAACGAATCGATGATTCAAAGAACTGTTTGGACATGTTTACGCGCAACAAGTCGGAGTTTTTGCATCGGTACATCACAATGGATGAAACATGGATCCACCATTTCACTCCAGAGTCAAATCGGCAGTCTGCTGAGTGGCATGCAACCGGTGAAAGCCGCCCAAAGCGTCCAAAGGCACAAACATCGGCTGGCAAGATTATGGCGTCAGTATTTTGGGATGTGCACGGAATAATATTCATCGACTATCTTGAGAAAGGGAAAACAATCAATAGCGACTTTTATATAGCGTTGGTGGAACGTTTGAAAGAAGAAATCGCGATTAAGCGGCCCCATATGAAGAAGAAAAAAGTGTTGTTTCACCAAGACAATGCACCGTGTCACAAGTCGATGAGAACGATGGCAAAAATGCATGAATTGGGCTTCGAATTGCTTCCTCATCCCCCGTATTCTCCAGATCTGGCCCCCAGCGACTACTGGCTCTTCGCAGACCTCAAAAAGATGCTCCGTGGTAAGAGATTTGGCTCAAATGATGAAGTAATCGCCGAAACTAACGCCTATTTTGAAGGCAAAGAAAAATCGTTCTACAAAGGCGGTATCGAAAGATTGGAAAAGCGTTGGAATGATTGTATCTCCCTAAAAGGGGACTATGTTGATGAATAAAAACGAATTTTGGCAAAAAAAATGTGTTTTAATTAGTTAGTCACACACATTATTGAACGAAGTGTTACAACTGGAATGTGCAAGAAACTTCGGCGCGATAAGAAAACTAGTATAAAAGCAGCAGTGGCAGCGCAAGGGGTCGAGTCTTAGTTGAATGAGCAAAGTGGTAATAAGTGTAGATACAAGCAAAGTGTTATTCTGTAAAAAAAGTGATTGTTAGTTTCTGACTGCGGTTTGCGCTAAATAATTGAAGTTGTTTTATTTTCAAACATAATCCAAACAAACCTGTGAAGTAATTTTCGTAACAGTATAATAAAAAACTAAAAATAAACACATTAGAAATTAAAAAAACAACAGCGTTATTTTGGCTTAATTTAATTGATTACTTTAACTAAATTTAATCATTCAATTTAACTTTATTAATCATTGAATTTAACTCCCCAAGCGTTTCTGGCCAGTGGCACTGCAACTAACCGCTTTCATTTCCCCTCTTTGTGTATTTGCAGTCAAACTAAGTCAAGCAACAAATAACAAACAACCTTCAATGCAACAACAAAAACCACATAAACTCGCTACGAAAAATAGTAAAAAAAAATGGACAAATTGATTGTCGGAAAGTGCAACAAACACAACGGCCGCCTTTAACGCACGAATAATGACCGAAACAGTCGTCAGAGTGCAGAAGGAGGAAAGCAATGCAGCGGAGAACTGTAGCGGTAAAAGCAGCGCCACAAGAATTGCTAATATGTGAAAAATAAAAGCGATGAGAGCGAGCAACAGATAAAACAAAATAAACGAAAGAGTAGCACTACTTAAACAACCACAACTGCAAAATCAAAGTTCCTATATTATAAATTATTATTTAAGACAAAGTAGCAAGCACAAAAAACGCGAGGGGCAACGAAAAATAAAACAAAGCAGAGCAAAAACAAAAGATTTAAATTTGCAATCGATAAAAATATATTAAGTTAATATACCTTTTCGAGAGCCGGCAAAACAGTCAAGAAGCGCTCAAAACAACATTTCCAAATGCAACAACAACACCAGTACAAAGACGAATTAAGCTGAAAGATAAACAAGGTTTATAATAGAAGCGGAAGAAGCACAAATTCAAATTTACAAATTTCATAACCCAGCAAATTAGCAAAAGCAATCCAACAAAAACGAAAAATCTAAAAATTAACCCAAACAGTGTACCCAGACAACTCGGGCGCGAGCAAAGTTCTGCGCCGTCCAGGCGAGTAGCGCGCCCTGTGCCACAATGTAGCGCCTGACTTGAGCAGCTGTTGTGAAAATAATGAAAATATAAAGGTCAACCATTAGGACGGCCGAACTCATCACCAAACAAACGCCCACAAACAACCCAAACAGTGTAACAACAAAAGCTACAGCAAATTGTCATACAAAACAAAATTACATGAGACAATAGTAAACGGTAACAGCGACGATATGTCGCGCTACGCTCTTCTGCCTGCGCCCGCAGGACAAACCCACCGGCCAACCCCAGCCAGCAGCGCCCCTGGTAAGTGAGCCATAATACCATTAAAATCTATTCTAAGCTTCATATTCTACTACGCACTCTCGACATCGTAAATGACAAACACAACCTGAGCACGATGTCGATTCGAGTTGTAATTAGCACTAATTATACTTACGTAGTCGAATTAAGCTAACGGCCCAAATGGCATTGAATATAAATTAATTCATTCTTAAAGATTTTTTAAAAAAATGTTAAATGCTGGTGCATCAACACTTCTATTTTGGTTAAATTATTCAATAATTAATTTGAATGTACTATTAATCGGCAGTCACCCTGACCCAGTGGCGTCCCCAGGATTTCGGGAAGGGGGGCCATATGAAAAAAAAAATAAAATAAAATACATGTTGCATAAAATTGTACATACATTGTGACCGAAAAGTTTCCGGAAATTCTCATTTAAAATTCGCGCGCTGTATATTTTTCGATATTTTAAGTTTCTGTACGTTGGTAGCACTGTCCTTAATTACTATGCCAAAAATGAGCGCGATCTGTCAGACAGTTTGTTTACGGCAGCTGTTGAAACCAGTTCACCTCAGTAGTGCGTTGCGATTTTGTTGAGAATTTTCTTCAAAATGAGTACCGTGAACAGGTCTCTTTGGACGTGCTTGATCGTGCCAATTCCGATCCAACTTTCATGGAACGCATCATAACTGGTGACGAGACATGGGTGTAGGAGTACGACATGCAAACAAGCCAACAATCATCGGAATGGAGAGGAAAAGACGAGCCGAAACCGAAAAAACCACGCCAAAGTCGCTCGAAAATCAAGGTAATGCTGATTGTTTTCTTCAATATTCGTTGTTTGGTGCATCATGAATTCGTCCCTGAAGGACAAACAGTCGGTAAAGACTATTATTTGACTGTTTTAAGACGTTTGCGTGAAAATATCCGCCGTAAACGGCCTCAATTGTGGAAGGATTTTTCATGACGATAATGCTCCCTCGCACCGAGCCAACATTATCAACGATTTTAAGGCCAAACATCCAATAAATACCATCGAACAGCCACCGTATTCACCTGTTCTTGCACCGTGTGACTTTTTCCTGCTTCCCAAACTCAAATTACCACTCAGAGGAACGCGTTTTGAATCCATAGAAGACGTAAAACAGAATTCGCAGAGGGAACTCAAAGCCATACCGGAAAGCGCCTATAAAAAATGTTTTGATGATTGGAAGAAACGTTGGCATATGTGTATCGCTTCTAATGGAGCATATTTTGAAGGAGATAAAATAAATATTGATGAAGATTAAGAATTTTGCGTTTTATTTAAAATTTCCGGAAACTTTTCGGTCACAAGGTAAAAACGAATCGTGGTTCGTTCGGCTGCTTAAAACTTGACAACGACTGGACCAATTTGGATGCTTCCTTCCGCGGGATTGTTTGAAATTCTTACGTGAAGGTTTAGGAAAAAACAAAAGTCGGGAAAACGGGGCGTAGCACCACAAGAATACATTTTTAGACAATAACTTTGGAACCATAAGTCATTTGGTACAAACTTACTATTTAATCATGTCCTTCAACAGAGGGAATGAGGTGGGTATTGAACCAAGGGGTGTGGCACCGCCCATACAACTCAAATTTGGTGTACCGTCGTTTCATAGTTGTGGCACAGAAAACTCATCATATAGATGTCCAGTATCATACGACGAAAACGGCACAAAAACTCTAGCTCTGAATTACAGCTTTTTTCCGCAAAGCTATTTTACGCACACAGCTGCATGTGCTCCGGCAGAACTTGTGCCGGATTGAATTAATTTTGAATTTCTTTTCTTGCTTGTGATATTCTTTTTTGCAACATACATTTATGATTTTAGCTATAACGATCACGTACTGTATCAGACTGCACATCAGATATCGGTAATTTATTTTTCGTAAATTTCGCCTCGGGTTCAATCAATTTTTTTTTTCCATTTTTCTTAACATTTAACGCTTTGTTTATTAACTTTTTTTATATCTGAAATTAATAATGTGTTCAAAGAATGTGATATAAATGAAAATAATACTTTGTGCATGATCAAAGAATATGAAGTCTTTATTTTCTTTGGCATGACACATACACATCGTTGCTAAGGCAACACATTGCCAATAGCTGCGGCGCCAGCAGGTCTATCCTTTGCGTCGGCGTAACTGTATTGCGACAATGAAGCGACCGCTGAACAATTACATTCGTTTTGGCAGATTGTGCCGATGTTTTCATTCTTTTTTGCGAAAAGCAAGTGCCTGGGCGTACCCAGCAACAAATTAAAGGGGGCAAAGACATAACTACATTTCCAAATTCAGTATATAAAATGCAAATAGAATAGAATATAGATTTATGTGCATATGTATATAAAATACAGAATTACGAGGGGGAACTACCCTCCTCTACCCATACCTAGGTACACCCATGAGCGCCTGTCATCATCAACCGAATCTTTTTGCTGTATGGTTGTTTGTAACCGTATTCTGCGCTTGGTTGATTGATTTTACAACTTGCGAACAATTATATGTGTCACCAAAACCAAACGATTTACTCGATCAAGAGATCTAGAAACCAAATAAATGTTTCATTTATATTGTTTTTTTAACGGGTCGTAAACAAGGAATATATTAAAAAAAGTCACCAAAATCTTAGCAGCTACAGTAAGGATCGAACCGCGAACTTGTCCGAGACACTCCCGCTTACGCGTTTGACCATCAACACTCGATCCAGACAGGCTGCTTAAAAGGTATGATAACAGACCAGCGCCGTTTTGACAGAAAATCACATATTTCTGTATCTCACAACAGAGTACAATGCGTGTGAAGCGGTGTTTGTGTGAGTGACATTAGTGGCCAAAAAGCTCTTTTCGAAGGCCAAATTTGTCGAACTTTTTGACCAGGGACCCAAAATAACAGTTATGCATTTTTAATAATTCGAAAACGTTGCCCATTTTCAAGAGATATTCATAAATGTTGGACAATAACTATTATGAGGGAAGAAATACTTTTTTCCCCATTTCGTAACTATTATTTTTGACAAATATTTTTTCTGTTGCCTAATAACTATTATCAGCAAGAAATATTTTTTCCATTGCTCGGTAACGTTTATTTTTTGAAAAATATTTTTTTCAGTCATCGCATGACTGTTATGAGAGAAAAATATTTTTTACGTTGCTCGGTAACGTTTATTTTGCGAGAAATATTTTTTACGTTGCTCGGTAACGTTTATTTTGTGAGAAATATTTTTTACGTTGCTCGATAACGTTTATTTTGTGAGAAATATTTTTTACGTTGCCAGTAACTATTATGAATGGGAAATATTTCTTTTACGTTGACTGATAACTATTATTTTGCAATATATATTTTTTACGTTGAAAATACCGGCACACAAAAGAAAGAGATGTCTGATCGATGACTGCGACTATACTTTTTCTATGGAAATAGATTCGCTGATCATAAGTTCGATGTCAGAGTTGGGTATCCACCACATTTAAGGACTTCCCTAAGTCTTACGCCTTCTACCGGGACGGGTACTGAACAAGGGGCTGGCACCCACCACCCACACAATACAAAATTTAATCATGGATTCGATTTTAGATTTGCGATTTTTTCAAAAGTGAAGGGTGATGGTGTTAGTCTGGCATCAAATTCACGATCAGCGAACCTAATTCCATAGACAATTTATAGTCGCATTCACCGATCAGACATCTCTTTCTTTTGTGTGCCGTTATTTTCAACGTAAAAAATGTATATTGTAAAATAATAGTTATCAGTCAACGTAAAAGAAATATTTCCCATTCGTAATAGTTACTGGCAACGAAAAAATATATTTCCAAAAATAAACGTTACCAAGCAACGTAAAAAATATTTTTCCAAATATAAACGTTACCAAGCAACGTAAAAAATATTTTTCCAAATATAAACGTTACCGAGCAACGTAAAAAATATTTTTCTCTCATAACAGTTATGCGATGACGGAAAAAATATTTTTCAAAAAATAAACGTTACCGAACAATGGAAAAAATATTTCTTGCTGATAACAGTTATTAGGCAACAGAAAAAATATTTTTCACGAATAATAGTTATACATAGATGTAAAAATAATTATTTCAAAATAATATTTATAAGTAACAATTAAAATATTGTTTACAGTGAAACAGTTATTTTCCAACTTTTTTCCTATAAACGTTATAACTGTTATGTCCCTGTTTTTGACACATTTTTTCCTTGGCCGCTGGACATCTATATGATGAGTTATCTGTGGTTGTGGCATTCTACTGTTAAAATTTTAGTTTTGTTTTGAACAAGGGGCGTGGCATATTTTTAATGCAGAAGAACTGTAAGTCGTACATCAATGAAACTTGGTATGAACCTACCATTTAATAATATTTTTCGGCACATGGAATGGGGCGGGTATTTAACAAGGCACCGCCCTTACAATTAATTTTTTTATATGGAATAACTTCGGCATTGTAAGTCGCACAGCATTGAAATTTAGTGCACCGTCGCCTCATAGATGTGTTATTCCACTGTCAAAATTTTATGGACGTTGAACAAGGGTCGTGGCACATTTGTTTGACCCAAACTATCCGCATAATTTTGTAACTGTAAGTCGTATATCACTGAAAGGAATTTATCATTTAGTCATATCTTTCTACAGAGGAAATGGGGCGGGTATTTACCAAGGGGGCGTGACACCGTAAATACAACTTAAATCTTTTATATGGAATAGTTTCGGAATCATAAGCCGAACAGTATTGAAATTTAATATGCCATCGTCCAATAGAAGTGTCATTCTACTGTTAAAATTTGATGAGCGTTGAACAAGAGGCGTGGCAAATTTTGTATGCAGCAGCATTGTAAGTCGTACATCAATGAAACTTGCTATAAACTTACCATTTAATCATATCTTTCGATAGGGGGAATGGGGTTGGTATTGAACAAGGGGGTGTAGCATCGCCCATACAACTCAAATCTTTTAATTGGAATAGCTTCGGAGTTGAAAGCCGCACAGCATTGAAATTTGGTGTACCGTCGTTTCATAGATGTGTCATTCTACTGATGAGATTTGATCGGGTTGGTAACTGACTGACTGATTGATTCATCATCGCTCAGCCCAAACCGCTGAAGCTACAAACATGAAATTTGAACTGTAGATACATCTTGAAAAATAAACCTCCGCTAGGACGGGATTTTTTGAAATTCAGGGTGTAAAGGGGCAAAACATCTGTTAAGGTGTTGTCTGAAGAAAAGTGATTTGAGAGACATATTGATTTCAAACTTCCTGAAAATACTCTAAACCTAAAATAATTCGACACGTGTTTTATAATTTTTCAAAATTCAAAATGTAACTGGACCAATGATGGGTTAAGATTTGTTTAAGGGTAGACTCGAAAAAACATGAACTGATAGGCCTATTGACTTCAAAAATTGTCAAAATACTTGAAATAAAATAATATACACGCGTTTCTCATTATTTTCAATATCGAAATCTAACTGGATCAACGACGGGTTAAAAGTATGTATGGAGACACAAATTTGTTTGAGCCTTTTGACTTCAAACTTGGTGAATGTACTTCAAATGTAAAATAACTCAATACGTGTTTTTCATTTTTTCCGAATATTAAAATCGGCCGGGGTCAACGACCGATTAAAAGTTTGTATGGCGAAACTGTAAAAAACATTAATTAATGGGCCCACTGACTTCAAACTTTGTGAAAGTATTCGTAGTAAGAAATAATTTGACACGTGTTTTTCACTTTTTTTTAATGTAAATCTAACGGGGTCAACAATGGGTTAACAGTTTGTATGGAGAAACACGATTTATTGGTCCTTTTGACTTCAAACTTAGACAAAAAGCACTTCAATCGGGAAATAATTAAAATGTGGTTTTCATTTTTTTTTAAATCGAAATCTACCGTGGTAAACTAAGGGTTAAGAATTTGTTTAGAGTAAATGTGAAAACTCATGAATTAAAGGGCCTTTTGACCTCACAGTTGTTAGAACCACTTTACATCAAAGATAATAGACATATGTTTTTTTTTTAAATCAAAATCTGACGGGGTCAACAATGCGTTCAAAATTTGTATCGGGTGAAACAAGAGAGCTTGCGGGCGAAGCCGCGGGGCCCAGCTAGTACTTAATAATACTCATACTTCTTTTTCGATGCACTTCAATGGAAAAAATGTAGAAATGCAGAAAAATGTAGATCGAAGATACCGTTGGAAAGGTAAATATAAAACGCAACTTTTTTATGAAGACGGATTACTGTTTTGATTTATATTTAACACTCTACGTCCAATTTTCTAAGGACTTGATTTTTTGCTTTTCCAAAAAAGTGGCTGGGTTGTGAACCATCTGGAAAATCCCTATTAAAGTCGGAAAATACGAAGAAAACACCCATCATTTTTAAGTAAGTTGAGGATTTATTTAATCAGGAGGCCTCAAGAGGTGAACAAAGGTATAATGACGCCAATTAGGCCAACAAATCGCAATGAATGAAAGTGCTCAATTTTTGGAATTTTCAACCTAATCGGTGTCGCAATGTTTGCTTGTGAAATACGAATGCCTTCTCGCATTGGCCCATTTCAAGTGAATTCAAGGAAATCGAGTGAAATTACATAAAATTACTTTATTTTAATATATCCGTCCATATTTGACAGTGTTAGAACAAATGTTGTACGAAAAATTGGTGGTTCATAACCCAGCCACCTCAGTGGTTCACAGCCCAACCACGATGCCATTTTGGAAACTTTAAAATAAACGACACTTCCAATCATAATTCGACATAAACAAATATTGCATCGTAAAATAGAATCAAAACACTAAATAATCATGTATTACACAGACCTTTTTGCAATAAGCTCAGTCACTTGGATGGCACTTTAAAAAAAAGCAAACAAGTTTTCGCAGTCGATTTTCAAACACGATGTCTTTCAAACTCGATTGCTGCCACAAGCAATACGTGTTTGTACTTCGGTGTAACCACAAAAGCAGAGTCATATCATAAGACAAACTTGACAGTTGAAAGATTGGCGATATGTCAATTAGGGAAAGAAAAAACCGTAATGGTTCACAACCCAGCCCTCTCCCTTATATTTGGAAAAATATTTTTTACGTTGCTCGGTAACGTTTATTTTTGGAAATATATTTTTTCCGTTGCCAGTAACTATTATAATCGGAAATATTTTTTTTTTCGTTGACTGATAACTATTATTTTGCAATATATATTTTTTACGTTGAAAATACCGGCACACAAAAGAAAGAGATGTCTGATCGGTGAATGCGACTATAAATTGTCTATGGAATTAGGTTCGCTGATCGTGAATTTAATGCCAGACTTACACCATCCATCACCCTTCACTTTTGGAAAAATCGCAAATCTAAAATCGAATCAATGATTAAATTTTGTATTGTGTGGGTGGTGGGTGCCAGCCCCTTGTCCAGTACCCGTCCCGGTAGAAGGCGTAAGACTTAGGGAAGTCCTTAAATGTGGTGGATACCCAACTCTGACATCGAACTTATGATCAGCGAATCTATTTCCATAGAAAAAGTATAGTCGCAGTCATCGATCAGACATCTCTTTCTTTTGTGTGCCGGTATTTTCAACGTAAAAAATATATATTGCAAAATAATAGTTATCAGTCAACGTAAATGAAATATTTCCCATTCATAATAGTTACTGGCAACGTAAAAAATATTTCTCACAAAATAAACGTTACCGAGCAACGTAAAAAATATGTTTCTCTCATAACAGTTATGCGATGACGGAAAAAATATTTTTCAAAAAATAAACGTTACCGAGCAATGGAAAAAATATTTCTTGCTGATAATAGTTATTAGGCAACAGAAAAAAATATTTGTCACAAATAATAGTTACGAAATGGGGAAAAAAGTATTTCTTGCCTCATAATAGTTATTGTCCAACATTTATAAATATCTCTTGAAAATGGGCAACGTTTTCGAATTTAAAAAAATGCATAACTATTATTTTGGGTCCCTGGATAGAATTGCTCTCAAACCAAGGATATTTGGTTAGAAATAAAAAACGGCAACGTTGGTCTAAATTTCGTGCTTCCGCAATGTTCAGTTCCGTAACATTTTTTTATATTCTTTTCTAATAGCCTTACTTAAAACATGAAAATTAAATAGTTAAAACTTATATTTCAGAAAATAGTAGTACGAGGGCGGGTCAATAAGTCCGTGACTTTTTGAATTTCCCGCCTCTTAATTGAAATGGCAACACTGCTCCCGTCAACAGTCAGCTGTCAGTTGACTCTTGTCAAAAATTGAACAAGCTGCGACATTTAGTTTGTTTTTGACAGCCGTTAATATCAGACTACCGCGTTGACCGAGAAGAAAATGAAAAAAAGTGAATTTCGTGTGCTCATGCTTTCCGCCGAGCCATTTCTTCAAGTTTGGGAACAAGAAATAGTCACTTGGGGCTAGATCGGGTGAATAGGCGGGATGAGGGGCAATTCGTAGCCCAATTCATGGATTTTTGCCATGGAAACTAAAAATAATGCTTAATGAGCACACGAAATTCACTTTATTCCATTTTCTTCTCAGTCAACGCGGTAGTCTGATCTTAACGGCTGTCAAAACCAAACTAAATGTCGCAGCTTGTTCAATTTTTGACAAGACTCAACTGACAGATGACTGTTGACGGGAGCAGTGTTGCCATTTCAATTAAGAGACGGGAAATTCAAAAAGTCACGGACTTATTGACCCGCCCTCGTACAATCGGCCTGTGGGTAGTACTGTAGTACAGATGATGAAATAGTAGTAACATACACTTTAGTACTATGTTCGGCAGCACTGCCCTGAACAAAACGAAGCTTCTTATTCTTCTTCTTCTTGACTGGCACGACAGCCCGATTACAAGACTAAGGCCTAGCTACCCGCAACCATCCATGTTGTGCGTGTGAATTTTGTACGCGGGTGGAAGGGACCTACAATTTTATGCCGGTTCCGAACGGCGAGTTGGGAGCTTTTTCATAGGCAATTTTACTCTCAGAGGTTTGCCATTTCCTGCTAAGAGGACAGCCGCCGAAAGAAAAAGTGTTGTTTTTCTTTTTTTTTCGGTGTTAACGCAACGGAGTATTGAACGTGGACTCGTGCGTCGCATTTGACTCGCGGCCCAACGCACTAGCCAGCTGAGCTACAGCGAAGCTTCTGATTAATTAATTAATTGATTGGCACGACAGCCCGCTTACGCGAGACTAAGGCCTAGCTTCCCGCAACCACCCGTGTTGTGCGTGTGAATTTTGTACGCGGGTGGAAGGGACCTACAGTTTTATGCCGGTTCCGAACGGCAGGTTGGGAGCTTTTTCATAGGCAATTTTTACTCTCAGAGGTTTGCCATTTCCAGCTGAGAGGACAGCCACCGAAAGAGAAAACGAGTTTCCCGCAATTTTTTTTAGGTGTTACTACATGCAGTATTCGATCTTGCGTCGCTCTGCATGCGACTCGTTGGACCGCGCACTAACCAACTGAGCCACGGCGGCTGAAGCTTCTGATACTGATAGAAAAAATTGTCGTTTAGTTTAGTTCAATCTGAAGATAGCAACGACGAAGGCGACATGGAAAACGATATCCGACCAGTTCAGCATGAACAATAACATGTTGAGCATGTTCTGCATGTTTTTCTTTGGCAAAGCAGTTCAGAATTGTTAACAGTGCAAGAAATCCAAAAATAATAATAGATATATCAAAATGCGATTTGTATGTGTCCAATGTAAAATCTGAATGTGTTTGAATCACGTTACTGCATTATATCGTTGCAATAATTGCATTGGTCAAGCAAATGAAGCAGATCCATAAGTAAAGTATTTTACATTTGCACAGTTTTATTTTTTTGCTTTACGTAGCATTTTTTTAATTTCAAAATTAATTTATTGAAGTTGAAACTCGCTATTTATTTAAGTATATTTAAAAAATGTATTCCAACAAAAGGAATCATTGTCTTCACACTTTCTGGTTTAACAACATTTTTTTAATAACATTCCTCGACTATCCTCTTGTTTACACCACGGTCTGGTCAGATCATGGGAGGTTCAACAATTAGGTTTTAAGTGGGTGCTCACAGAAGAAATAAAGCAAATAATAAAAATTTTTCACAATTCTTTATTGTTACATCAAATTGGATAAATGAATTTATCCACCAAGGATCTATCCCCTAATCCCCCCCGGGACACCACTGTCCTGACCCAACCCAACTAAATACAGTCGTGTCTGGATATAGTGAACTAATTCTGTAGTCAAAAGCAATAACCGCCTAAGTCGAAAAACGCGGTTTCGAGCAATCTCGTTTTAAAGTTTTAGCACGTAGTGTGTTCGTTATGGGAATGCGAATAGGTTTTTATTAACAACTTTTTTTATTTTAAAAGTTACAAACTCCCCAATTTTACAGAAACATAGAGCACAATCAAGGGAACGTGGTGGCATCCATAACTCAATTTCTTCTTAAATCGACTTAAGTGGTTATTGCTTTTGACCACAGAATTATTGCAAGGCCTGTTCACAGTATTGAAGTTGTTCACTATATCAAGGTTTAAATTTTTGTTCAAAAACTCGTTTTATTTGCTCAAAATACACTTTTTGTTTTTTGCTTGAAATTTCTTTCAAAATTTTGTTCAATATTTATAAGCTCCATGGCAAAATTTGGGTGTTCATTATATCGGGTGTTCACTATACCAAGACACGACTGTAGCTACTAGCAGGACGCGGCGGCTTTGCACGCGTGAGTTTTGTAATTTCATTGAAATAATGTTCACTCACTTTATGATTTGATATAATGATAGCTTTGTTTCTTCACATATAGTACAGTAAATAGAGACAAATAAATCACATTTACTAAAAAAAAATACTTAATGGCTGAAATTTTGAGGGTGTGTTCGGGGGCATGTCCTGAGTCTAAAACTGAGTTTTCGTATTCGAGGGGGTGGGGGAAGATACTACCCCCTGCTTATTTAGGGGTGAGCTCGTTTTAACTACTTATCTCCGGTGCTATTGCTCGTACCGACAAGTCCGAGGGATCAAATTTGTGGGGAATAAAATTATCTTTCTAATGATAATAAAATCGAGGTCATAGGTCGATTAGGTGAATCACAATGGCCGGTCAAAGGTCAAAAGTGAGGGATAGTTTTTGTTTTTCGTGAATACCGTGAAACCGGTAAGTTTTTCGCATACTGCTTCAATACCATTTTAAAGTAATTGAAATTACCTACAAAATGAGTGCTCGAACACTCATCTACTACAAATAGTTTGCCGTCAATCCAACGACCAAGTTGACCGCGCGCGCCGATGTTGACCGCGCGCGCTGTACGTGCAAGCACGTAGAGAGTGCAATGTATGCGCAATGAGTACTTCTCGCGCCGTGCGCGGCTCAACATCGGCGCGCGCGGTCAACTTGGTCGTTGGATTGACGGCAAACTATTTATAGTAGATGAGTGTTTGAGCACTCATTTTGTAGGTAATTTCAAGTACTTTAAAATGGTATTGAAGCAGTATGCGAAAAACTTACCGGTTTCACGGTATTCACGAAAAACAAAAACTATCCCTCACTTTTGACCTTTGACCGGCCATTGTGATTCACCTAATCGACCTATGACCTCGATTTTATTATCATTAGATAGATAATTTTATTCCCCACAAATTTGATCCCTCGGACTTGTCGGTACGAGCAATAGCACCGGAGATATGGAATTAAAACGAACTCACCCCTAAATAAGCAGGGGGTAGTATCTTCCCCCACCCCCTCGAATACGAAAACTCAGTTTTAGACTCAGGACATGCCCCCGAACATACCCTCAAAATTTCAGCCATTAAGTATTTTTTTTTAGTAAAATATACCTATTTACTGTACTAATAAACTTCTGACAATTAACGGAAAAACATGCGTTGAATTGGTCTGAAGTTAATGGGCCCAATAAATGCCGGTTCTCTGTACCTCTTGTCGAGGTTAGATTCGATTGTTGTATATATTTTAGTATTAATATAAGTCAGTGGCGGATTAAAGGGGTAGTTTTGAAGGTTAAAACCCCCGTAATATTAGTGCCGGCTTTACAACTACATACAAATTAAGAGGCATATACATAAACATTTATAAATATTAAAGAATTACTTTTGAAACCCCCTCAAAAAAATGTTTCTGAATCCGCCCCCTGATATACGTTAATTGATTAATTTTAATCAATTTTCCTCAAGTAATCATAATTTGAATTGCAAATAAAATTAATTTTCTTATTAATTAAAATTTTAGTTGATTTTATTTGTTTAACTTACTTTACTTTGTTGTAAATTTTAATTAATGAATAATATATTTTTGCTTTATTTTATTCGATTCGATTATTTTATTTTAAAAATAAATAATTCAAGTACACTGGTCAAAGTTATTTAATGAAAGTTAGTCAATGAGCAATAAATGTACTTAAACTAATTCTTTTTTGTTACCTGAATTAGTTTCAATACAGAATATTGGTAAACTCGGTTTTACTGAAGTTATGTACCTATAATTAAATATTAGTTCGATTTAGTTAAAGGTGGTTTACTTCAATTCATTCTTTTGATCAGAGGTCAGTAATTAACAAAAAACTATACTTGATTTAACGTAAATTAATTTTATATGCTTAGCTAATTCTATTTAATTAAAATTGGTTAAATTAAATAACTTTGCTTTATAATTAAATATATTAATTATTTTCAAATTTCATTAAATAATGTTAGTTATTACTTGATCAAATTGAGTCAAATTAATTGAATTCAATTGTATATTAATTAATTAATTGAATATTAATTGCAATTAATATTTGCAATTAAATAATTATTAATAAATTTTTGTTACCTTACTTAACATGAATGAAAAACATTGATCAAAATTAAAAGCCCTTTGGTGGATAATGCAAAATATTTAATGATACGAAAGGTCCTTCCAGTCCATAGAAATATCAACGTAATTGGAAATTGTTTTAATAAATCGTTGAATACGAAATGTTCAGCACATTCAAGGCAAATCCATTTCATAAGCGAATTGAACCACGCTCCTCTCCCCGTGCAGCATTCTAACCACTTGCTGCTCCTCCTTTTCGAACACTATTTATCTGCTCTACCCATGGCACAATAAACAAGGTAGTGGCAGGAAGGAGCGAAAAAATTCACATGTATTTTGTTAGTGTTTTTGTTCGGTTCATTGTCAAATCGGACGGACGGTTCTCTTGCCAACAGTATTGCCAGCATCGAATAGACCACTTGGTCTATTCGAAAACGTAAAAATACATCAATTAACAGCAAAAGTACATAGCTTCTTTGTTTTAATCTGTTGTTTTACAATTAGGGGCAAAAGTGCTAAGTCCATAGTTCGCTGATTTTGCGTTAATTCATAAAAGTTAACGAAAATTGGAAAAATAATATTCTTTCGCCATTGCAAAAATGCTTAAAATTTCACAGACAAAGAGTTGACTGGCAATGCTGTTCTCCGAATGTAAACAAAACAGACAAAAATTTCTGACAACCTACCGAACTCAGACGAGAAAAAAATAAAATTCGCTCCTTCCTGCCACTACCTTGTTTATTGGGCCATGGCTCTACCCGTATCCCTTCTTTTCCACCTCTTCCGTTTCCCCAGTCCATAAGTCGAGTGCTGGCCCTTCAGTCAACCTTCTCGCTTGGTGCTCTGCTCACTTCGCTTTGCTCTTCTCATCTGGCTAGCACCAGTGTTGCCGTTGTGCGACTAAAGTGTCAAATTGACCCTTTTTGGAGACAGATCCCACCTGACCCCGACTTTTTAAAAATAGTTTTATTTCGACACATTTCTTCAAAATCATGCGACTTTTGCCCCTTTTTTTTAACAAAAAGTTTGAATATACATTTTTGTATTTTTTTAGTGTTCACTTTTCAAAGGTAACACCTAAGTAATTAAACATTACACCTCTGGCAACATTTAAACTACTTGCAATCCTTTTATTATGTCAAAGTTTTCCCACAAAAATTTACAAAATTAATCGGAATTAACGCGCTTTTTTGTGGCATTGCCTAAATTATTTGTGCTAAACTAAACATGTTGGGATTTTTTAACATATCCCTCACCAATTAATTTAAGGGGGAAACGGTTTTTTTTCCCAGAAAATTATCTCCTTTAGAAATTTATTAAAAATAATGATGAAAGTTATGATGAACTTTTTTTCGGCTGTGACACTTTTTTTGCGACTTTTTTAAATTTTTGGCGGCAACACTGGCTACCACTGTACGTACGCATGAATGCGCCGTTGTGCGTGTGGTGTACCTAAGTGTGTGCACTAGTGTGTCGGTGTCTGTGCATCCAGTTAGTGTTTTGTAAATGCTTTTGCTTTGTTTTAATTGGTGGCGCGCCGCTGTGCGACTCGGTTGGCTTATTGGAAGCGAGTTATTCGTTGCTGTTGTTTGTTGTCACTGTTCTTGATTATTGCTGTTGCTTTGGCAGTCGTTCGAGCTGCTCTAACATTTGCTGAATTGCTTTGCCTTCGCTTCAGCCACAGCGTCTGCGTAAGCTTCAGCACGATGGAGCTGGGAGACATGTGTACAAACGGCGCCTCGGCTATGCCACACCGACCTGGCGATCAGGTCGATGTGGCAGATCTACCACATTTATTTTTAAAATCAAGCTTAGGAGATTTTATGACATTTATACGCGTTAACGAGGAACATTGGTTTGGAGCAAATTGGAGCACTTAACGTATGGTGAATGCAATCTGGACAAATATGTTGAGCAAAAAAATGACCAGACATTTTTTTAACCCTGGAAGCGCATCGTTATTTTTGGCCCTATTCAAAGAATATGCCATTTGTTTGTCGATTCGATGCACTTCCAGGGTTAAAAGTGTTTGTTTCAAATATAATATTGAGTACTATAAATCTTAAGCTAAATTTACAAAAAATCGTTTGCGCCGTGGCGATTCCATTGGTATCAATTTTTTTAATTAGAAACAGTTCCTCTTGCTGAAGGAATTCGAGTTGACGTGGAACAAAATTGAAGAGAATTGTCGATCACATTGAGTTTAGTGTCCACTCCATTGTAGCAGAAGCTCAAAAGTCGACTGAATTATAGAAGCAACCAGTGGCGTCCCCAGGGGGGGGGGGATTAGGGGGATGGATCCCCCCTTGGTCGAAGAATTCATTTATGCAATTTGATATAAAGATATGGAATTGTGAAAAATTTTTACTATTTGCTTTATCTCTTCTGTAATCACCCACTTAAAACCTAATAATTGAACCTCCCATGATCTGGCCAGACCATGATGTGAGCAAGAGGATAGTCAAGGATTGTTGTTAATGATATAAAAAAAATCAGAAAGTATAAAGAAATAATTTTTTTAGCTTGCCTACATTATTTTTACGTAAAACGGTGAAAATATACTAGAATAATTAAGTAAATAGCGAGTTTCAACTTCAATGAATTAATTTTGAAATAAAAAAAACGACAGTAAAGCAAGAAAATAAAAAAAATTTATTAATGTAAAATTCGTTACTTATGGATCTACTTCAACTGCTTGACCAATGCAATTATTTCAACGATGTAATGCAGTATCATGACTAAACCACATTGAGATTTTACATTCAACACATACAAATCGCGTTTTGATATATCTATTTCTGGATTCCTGCACTGTCAATAATTATGAACTGCTTTGCCAAAAAAATATGAAATGAAATGAAAAATATGCAAAACATGCTCAACATGTTATTGTTCATGCTGAACTGGCCGGATGTCTTTCTCCTTGTCGCCTTCGGTGTCGCTATCTTCACATTGAACTATCTAAACGACCATTTTTCTATCAGTATCAGAAGCTTGGTTTTTTAGGGCCAAATGAAAGCGTGAAACTGGCAGCACCGTTATTATTACCTCTAGCAGCAAATTATTTAATATCTTAAATTCGTTGCTCTAAAGCATTAGTTTCCGCTATTGCTTAGACAATTTTTTTAGAGAAATTTTCTTCTCTGATTTAGCTCCAGCGTCGAAGTTCAAAGGCAATGTCCACCTGATCCTCAAAATAGCATTCCCTTCCTTTCATCTCTGCCACAGAAAACACCCAATCGAATTGATAAAAAACCAGACTCTACAAGACCACAAATGCTTCCTTCACTTCAGGATTGTAATTGAATTGACACCAAAACACGGATATAACCATGAATACAATGGATAAGTATTAATTTTGAATATGTTCCAATATTATTTTCCAAGAAAAATTCTAATTTATTAACCCAAAGAAAATAAAAGCCAAGGCGAATGAAAAACACTTGGACCAGGTACATTTTGCGTCAGCTAATTTATGTCACTATTAACGGGATGGCAGGAAAAATGCTTCAAATCGGGTCAGATGGAAAAGCCTAGTTGAAAATATATATAAAATAAAAATATATTTATAAACAATTCTGACAATAATTACGTCGAAAATAAAAAAAAAAACTGAAAATAACTGGCAATTTTGTATGAAAATGCACCATGGTCTGACCAAGCCATGGTTTTGGGTTTTGTGCTTAGAAAGGATCAGTTAAGGATATCATGAAATATGAGCTCGATAGCTTAATTACAACATTGCTAAAATGCATCCAAAATTCAATATGGTCTGGCCCGAACCGGATGCCCGCAGAAGTGTTAAGAATAAATGATTAAAAAAATCAGCATTGCATTTGTTCTCGCAGAATAGTTGTATTTTTAGTGTTCCCAAAAGTATCGACTATTTTCCAAAGTAGTAGTCAAACGCAGGCTTCATGCCAACCCTGCATGATCTGTTGAAATTTGGAAAAAAATGCACTTACATTTTTTTGGTGAGTTGTGTGTAAACATGGAAACATGGTCACCTATATCATAATTAAATTTCAGAACGTCATACATTTTGTAAATGTTGGATTTCTTTTACATAGCTGGTGTGTTATGCTTTTTAAAATACGTCTTTTGAGTTTTTCGTAATTCTTTTAGAAAGTTTTTTCAATATGTAATAACTTAAAACAAAGTTGAATTTTTTAGTTGGGATTTTATGACTTTAAAATACATGTCACTAAAATTTTTTGTTTTAAGAAGTTTATGCTATATGTATACATATATGTATGTATGCACAATTTTATTCAACATACATTAAAAATAATACGCAAAGACGAAAGTATAAAAATGGCGTTAAACTGGAGTTTTTGCATATCCCCCCCCCTTCCCGAAATCCTGGGGACGCCACTGGAAGCAACAGTCCGAAAAACATCCATGGGTCAATACTCTGAAAAAACATCGTGCAGCTGTTGCAGTGCCGTATCCAGGATTTCATGAAGGGGGGGATATTGGAAGAATTATTCAACATATTTTGATACTTTTTTCAACATGGTTTACCCTTTTTTTTAACAATTTTTTACGCCTTAAGCTTTGCGTTTATTTGTTTTAATTGGTTCCAGTGACATGTGGAATCTTGCAAAAACTGTTGTGTTCATTACTGGTCACTTCACCTCACTCCGTGACCGTTAAAAAAGTGATTTATCATTATAATCAAATTAAATCAAACCACCGACTGTCAACTTCATATGAGACCATAAACTCGACAATGTTTGTGGCACTGAATGGAGTAGGTACAGCTGTATATGACCCTAGGCCAGCTTTAGCAGAGTTCCTCCGCATTACCGAGAACCGGATTTTACCTTGTACTCCGAGAGGGATTTCGTTCGGAAGTTTCTTCGTAAAGATGGCGGTTTGTGATTTTATTTGTCATTTAGTTATTATTCATATCCTCTTTGTTATATACTTGCCCACAAATTCTAATTTGATTTTTAATTTGATAACACAGTGCAACACTGTAAAAATGGACAAGGTCAAACCCATCTCATTCGATAGGGGACCTCAGTAGATGAAAAAGTGCCAAGGGATTTTTCCCGGAATGTTTGAGTTTTTTTTAAATTGAGTTTAAAGTTGGCGGCTTAAAGCCCCTTCCCGAAACTTTCAAAACATTATATCTCTTGACTCAAATGTCAGAAAGGAATATTTTTTACGTCAAATGAAAGCTAATGAAAGGAAGTCGATGACACAATATCCTTTTTGGAAAAATGTAATGAAAAAGGTTATGAAGGACCTCAATAAAATATTTATCCTTGAATATCCTGGAAACCGTGAGAGCTAAATTTATATAAACGACTTCTGGTGAAAAAGCATTCAAACATCTATACTGCTTACAAAATTTCATGTAAATAAAAACTCGAAAATTCCGGGAAAAATCCCTTGGCACTTTTTCATCTACTGAGATCCTCTATCGAATGAGATGGGTTTGACCTTGTCCCTCGAAATTTTTTTTGAATTTGTTGCACTGTGTAATTAATTGATAATTTGATTAATTTGACAAATTTGTTTTTTTGTGGTGGAAAAGGTCTAAATTGCCAAAATGCCTGTGTACAACCACAGATAACTCATCATATAGATGTCCAGCGGCCAAGGAAAAAATGTGTCAAAAAGTTCGACAAATTTGGCCTCCGATAAGAGCTTTTTGGCCTCTAATGTCACTCACACAAACACCGCTTCACACGCATTCTACTCTGTTTTGAGATACAGAAATATGTGATTTTCTAGTCAAAACGGCGCTTGTCTCTTATCACACCTTTTAAGCAGCCAGTTGGGATTGAGTGTTGATGGTCAAACGCGTAAGCGGGAGTGTCTCGGACAAGTTCGCGGTTCGATCCTTACTGTAGCTGCTAAGATTTTGGTGACTTTTTTTTAATATATTCCTTGTTTACGACCCGTTAAAAAAACAATATAAATGAAACATTTATTTGGTTTCTAGATCTCTTGATTAGTGAATTGTTTGGTTTTGGAGACACATATAATTGTTCGCAAGTTTTAAAATCAATCAACCAAGCGCAGCATACGGTTACAAACAACCATACAGCAAAAAGATTCGGTTGATGATGACAGGCGCTCATGGGCGTACCTAGGTATGGGTAGAGGAGGGTAGCTCCCCCTACATAATTCTATATTTTATATACATATGCTCAGAAATCTATATTCTATTCTATTTGAATTTTATATTCTGAATTCGGAAATGTAGTTATGTCTTTACCCCCTTTAATTTGTTGCTGGGTACGCCCAGGCACTTGCTTTTCGCAAAAAAAAATGAAAAGATCGGCAAAATCTGCCAAAACGAATGTAATTGTTCAGCGGTCACTTCATTGTCGCAATACAGTTACGCCGACGCAGAGGATAGACCTGCTGGCGCCGCAGCTATTGACAATGCGTTGCCTTAGCAACGATGTGTATGTATCATGCCAAAGAAAATTATTTTCTTTATATTCTTTGATCATGCACAAAATGTTTAGTGCCGATTCATTTATATCACATTTTTTGAACACATTATTAATTTCCGTTACAGCCGATTAAAAAGGTTTATAAAAAAAAGCGTTAAATGTTAAGAAAAATTTTGCTTCCTCGCCCAGCCTTGAACCCGCGGCGAAATTTACGGAAAAGAAATTACGGATATCTGACGTACTGTCTACCTGTTACACCAAATACAGTACGTGATCGTCGTAGCTAAAATCATAAATGTATGTTGCAGAAAAAAATATCAGCAAGCAAGAAAAGAAATTATAAATTAATTCAATCCGGCAAAAGTTCTGGATGAGCACATGCAGCTGTGTGCGTAAAAAAGCTTTGCGGAAAAAGCTGTAACTCAGAGCTTGAAATTTTTGTGCCGTTTTCGTCGTATGAGGCTGGACATCTATATGATGAGTTATCTGTGGTACAACTTTGACTGTTTAAAAATGAAAAAGGAAGCTTTGTTCTGATTGGCTGATTTTGACAATCTAAACCCAGAAAGCAAAAACAAAATACATTGAAATTTTGTTGCTGCCCTTACGCTATCACCTGTATGAATTCCATATAAATTCCTCAATGACAGTATATTTGATGAACTGTCCCTACAAGAACAGTGACGGTCATATGATCGGTCATATGACCGACATGCCTGACCGAAGTTTCAGTCAGCTCTCCGAACAAAGTTTCTATCATTTTTGTACAGGCGGTGTGAAAAAACTGACCGAAACTCTCGTGTACGTGTGATTTTTTGTTTCACTCTAACACACACCTTTTGCATATTAAGAAAACTGTGTTTGCTCTGCTCTAACGCATACCTATTCCAACCTCCAAATATTTAGTTTTTAATGGCTATTTCACCGCCGCCGCCGCGGCAGCCGGCGTAGCTCAGCGGCTAGTGCGTTGGCCGCGAGTCGAGACTACGCGCGTTCAAATCACCGTTGCAGCAAACTTTTTTTTTTCAGTGTTGCAGCAAACACCGAAAAAAAATGGAAATGCCAGTCAGTTGACCGGTCATGTGCCGAAATTACTGACAGAAATGCTGATGCAAATATCGGTCACAATGTGATGTATAAATCGGTCATTCATGACCAATACTCAATATTGCAAAAATTCAGGTTTTTATTGAAATTTTTTGGAAAAACCGTTTGCTTTTACTTCTGTCTGAATTTATTTTAAATTAATTTAAATAAAATAATATAAAAAAATTGAATTAAAAAAAAAAATTCATTTGTGGTCGGGGTCCTGCTTGGATGACCCCATATTGTCGCAATCGAAGGCGTTTGCTTAGCGCGCGACATCATTGGCATCGGCTTTTCTTGGTCTTGCGCTTCGGTACTTGTTATGGCCCAATATCGAAGTTACTGAAAAGTGCAGAGTTATTTAAATATTCAAATAAATATTATTTAAATTAAATTTCAATTCGATTTCTTACCTTCATTCTGTTTTTCTTTTCTTCGGCGTTTGAAGCAACGGAGTTTGAACATGGGCTCGCGCGTCGTACTTGCCTCGCGTCCGCGCGCGTTAGCCAGCTGAGCCACGTAGCTACGGCAGCCGACTGCTCTTAATCATTTATATTAACTCCGATGCGAGTTCTTGTCAGCAGTTGTTTCTATTGTTGTCTCATTCTTACACATGCGTATATAAGCAATTAGCCTAGGCGTATACGGAGACGCAGGCCGCACACGCAGCACAACTCAACGCAGTTTAGTTTTTTGTAAATAACGCAGTTCCATATGACAGCGTATACACCGACACAGCCGCGTGTGGCAGAGAGACGTACGTAGTGGAAATACAGTTTTCTGCGCGCATCCGACACGTTAGCTTGCATAAATGGAGGAACTCATCATTGAGAAAGTGCGGGAACAGCCTTTTTTATATAATACAAGCCACCCGGATTATATGAAAAAGGCTTTAAAAGATTCGGTGTGGCAAAAAATATCAGAGGAATTAAATTACAAAGATGGTAAGTAAATATAATATAAAGAATTACGTTTTTTTTTGTTGTAAGATGTTTTATTTAATATTGAATAACAACAAAGGTGTTACTAGCGAGATAACGGGTAAAGAAAGGGAATACAGTGTAAAAAGAGGAGAAGGAGAAAATGGGTAGGGAAAGTGCGATGAGCGGAGTGAGGCAAATCTCTCATCTCATCTATCCTTACTTATTTGGACAACAACAAATATAGAAAATATTAATACTGGCCTCTCTCAACACTTTGCATTTGCCATGGTACTGATCCAACTTCACTGTTGAAGTATTGTTTGAAATTATTTCTCACATCAAATGCATAACTGGTCGATCTGCTTCGTGTTTGCTGCAAGTCAATTAATTGATGTGATGAAGTAATAACTTCATCGAGATCTTGAGCTTGTTGACAACACCGTTCCCTTAAATACAGTAGCGGTTTTAGGTGCGGCAAACCTGGGCCACCGCCCAGGGCCTCGCGCTAAAAAAGGCCTCGCGCTTGTAAATGAAAAAAATGTATACATTGATCAATTTTTTAAAGTGCATTTATTAGTGTTTGCATGGACGTTTGAATGTATCATAGTTCCATTTGAAACGATTTTCAAATATAATCGATTGTCGAAAGGCGTGTGTATCGATAACAATATATCGATACTGACGCCATGTGATCAGTGAGCACACTGTCTGCAGACGTGTTCCTGCGTGTTCCGTCGAATGTCATTGAATGTTGTGATTCACTGCAAGCTCACACACGTCGTTGTTGATGGAGCTTTGTCTGCTGTGTCTGAACGGTTTGAGCAATTTGAGAATTACGGAAACCTCTTTGGATTTCTGTACGATCCGAAAAGATTGAAAACAATTTCTGATGACGATTTATTAAAGAATTGTAAAGATTTAGATTTAGCGCTACGTCACGAGAAAGACCTGGATGGTGCTGAGCTTTTTTCGGAACTCAAAATTTTCCGGCATTTCATTACGGATGAAATGCGAAGCGCTATTCAGGTTCTTCGATTTCTCTGTTCTTACGGTAGTGGTTTCCCGAACACCACTATTGGATATAGCATTTTATTGACCATTCCCATATCTGTGGCGAGTGCTGAAAGATCATTTTCAAAATTAAAATTAATCAAAAACTATTTGAGATCAACTATGGCTCAGGATCGCTTGACATCGCTCGCAATTTTGTCAATCGAAAAGGATATTTCGATTGACTGATTTCGACACTGTCATCGACACATTTGCAAAACTAAAAGCTCGCAAGGTTAACTTACATGTCTAAATTGAAATGTATTTGATGAAACTTATATCCTTAAGAACACTAGATATTGAATAAAACAATTTTGATCTTCCGCAGTAATCAGTAGGGGAATTCTTTGTAAGGTGCCACTCTTTGTAAGGTGCCACCCCTGCTCGATTTCGACTTTCCAGCAATCCAAGAAAAAAAATTCCTATTGTCACTTAAGGTATAAATGTCAACATCAATTTTAATGTGGTTTTTGAGGGAAAAGACGCAATAACACGGTCTGGGTAAATAAAAGTGTCAAATTTGGTTAAGAAAAAACATAAAAATGAAAACAGAAGGTTTTTCTTGCGGTGAAAAAGTAACCAAAAACTTATAAAAAACTAAGGTAAATATCAGTGTTCGACTTAATTTTTAATGCTTTTTCATAATCCGAAATGATATCCGAGCATATCGTAAAAGGATCAAATGTATTCAATAATTTCCAAAATGGCGTGAAAATGTAAAGTGTCACCTTTTTTTCTTTGTAAGGTGCCACCCCCCTTTTTTCATTGTTTTGTGGTACTATATCGGTAAAATTACTTTTCATTGTTTGGAATCGTCATTATAATGAATTTAAAGTGTTCTTAGTCAGTTTTTCTCTAATCCTATCATGAGGAATAAATTAGTTCAGTTTTGTTTATTAATTTTCATACAATTATTCGTTTTATTCGTTACCATTCAATTTGCATTTTGCTTTCGGTTATTTTCTATTCAATTCAAATTAAATTCAATAATCTTTCGTAAATTTTCTAAATCATGCATTTTTACTTGAGATTTCTACGTTTTTAGCGGTTTTTTTAGGGGGTGGCACTTTACATTAAAAATTTTTATGGTGTCGATTTTGAACACTTTGGGAAATTGGCTGTAAAATTCGTATTCACGAAAAATTCAAATGAAGTGTTAACTTGGATCATAGCTCTTTAAATACTCTTTCCAACGGTATATTAAAATTGGCGATACGTTAATTTTCTAACGAGTTTTGCGCAAAAAAGCTATGGGGTGGCACCTTACAAAGAATTCCCCTATATTATTCTGAAAATGATAAAAAAAACCCCATTCAATGGAGTTTCGATTGAAAAATACCATAACAATACTATTAAATGATGATGATTATTCAAAGAATTCGCAGTATTACTACAAACTTTCTTCCCAAATGTTACTTGTGGTGAAACCTTGAGCTGAAATTTAATCTTAACCGCGAAGGCCTCGCGAAAAATCCACGGCCCAGGGCCTCGCGTTGGCTAACGCCGGCACTGCTTAAATAGTTATGAAGTACACACGCTGCTTTCACTACATGATCAACAGTATTCACATTGATTTCGAAAGGTTTTCTAAAAACTATAAATCGATTTGCCATTATACCAAAGGCACATTCAACAGTTTGTCTTGCTCGAGACAATCTGTAATTAAAAATTTTATTTTCCAAGTTGTTGGTTACTTGCATTTTTGGAAATGGGCGCATCAAATTTTCCATTAACGGAAAAGCCTGGTAATGTTTCATTATGACCAAATATTATGTCAGGTGTGGGCAAGTCAATTGTTTTGTTACGTATTTTTTTTGCCAAGTTGCAATTGGCAAACACATTTCCATCACTAAATCTGCCCATTGACCCGACATCGATTGTTGTAAATTTGTAATCAGCATCGACTGTTGCCATTAGAACTATTGAAAATGTATTTTTGTAGTTACGGAATGAAGAGCCACTTTTTGCTGGTTTCATTATGACCACATGTTTGCCATCGACAGCTCCAAGACAATGCGGAAAATGCCATTTCCTCTCATAGTCGATGGCAATATTTTTCCAGGTTTCTTTAGTAGGTTCAGCAAGGAAGAGTGGTTGCATAATTTTGTATATAGCTCGTGATACCGCTTTTACTATAGATGAAACTGTTCTATCATTCATTCTATTACTATACGCTAAGCTTTTATAGCTATTGCCAGTTGCAATATATGTGTAAATGAAAAATGATTTTAATTTGGAGGAGCACAAGTAAAATCAATCTGGTCAAAGCTACGTAATTGTCATAGAGATGCTATCAGAAGAAAAGACAGTAAAAATAGAAGCGGTTCGGCTGCATCGACGTACAAGCGATGGAGATATGAACATCAAATGGAATTTTTAATAAAATATATGACTAAGAGAACGACAACGGGAAACGTTCAAGATCAAGCAAACGAAACAGATAAAACTGAAACAAGACAAACAGAAGAACTAGAACTAATGGAAAATGAAAGTGAGACTAATGCTTTACATGGCACTCACGACACTGCGGATAATACATTTATGTACACAGAAAACGATGACATTGCAGTTAAAAAGAGAGCACCTAAGAAGCAAAAGAAATCTAATAACAGTAATATTAATGATATACTTGTCGAAACTTTAAAAAAACCTGAAGAACGAGCAAAAGAGAGGAAAAAAAGACGCCGAAATGCTTCTAGTAATGAAGATAATGAACTTTATTACTTTTATATGTCAATGTACGGTATTACAAAACAGTTACCACTTTGCCGTCAAATAAAAATTAAAAGAATGATATTCAACACCGTAACTGAGGAGCAAGAAGAAGTTGTACGTAATCAAGCTACGACACCATCGGAAAATTCTTTTGGAACAAAACATGAAATTTTGACATATCTAGATTTGTAATTTAAATAATATTGTAACTAACCTATCGTAATGAAGTGAAATTACCTCAAAAAACGGCTAGTTTTTCTTCAGTACTTAGAGGTATTTTTGAAGCAAAACCGCTCACAATTGGCTTACCTCAGAATCGCAATATTTTCGAAATAGTCATTAAACACTCTGAATTTTATTTTTAGGTGGTGACAACACCAATTTTTTTTCGCGACCCACCTTACTGTACATTAATAGTAAATTTTCAACTTCGAAATCAGATTCAGACGAAGAATCCATGTTTCTATGTATTTGATTGGGTGTTGTTTATTCGGCGGGAGATTCGCAAATGATAAACATGTACAAAAGATCAATAGTTGACAAAACAAACATCCAAGGCGGGGGAACAAAAATAAGAGGAACATTAGTACAAAAGGAGAGGAAACAGATCAACAGATCACTGTAGACAACGCTCATTTAGCCACTGAGTCTATGACTTGCTATGGAATAAACACGAAACACGTGCGCTGGTTACACGAGATTCGTATACGCAGTTCACATATTTTCTGCCTCACAAAGTTTCATTTTCGCTGCGCTGCCTTGTGCTATGTGGCGCGGCCTGCGTCTCCGTATACGCCTAGGCTTAATGTTTCTATGGTTTGTTTGAATGGTTTGTTTCAGTTCAATTGAAAGGCAAATTGCAGCAATATTTTGTCTCATATGGGCCAAATTTCATGCAAATGTATTGGTAAATTCAAAAAATTTTATGAATGTAGTGGAGTTTCGGTCAGTCACGTCTTGTAGGGTGTCATTCATTCGTTGATAAATTTCTTCGATTTGCACCAAAAAACTTCATTCGAATTAGCAAGTTACATATATTTTTTTTTTATATTTTGGGGAAATCATATATGTATGTTCAGAAAATTTCTGACATTATTTCAGTTGGATGTTGTTCACTCATTTCAAAAATTGGTTGTGGGCAGATTATGATTACTACGTGGCCACGGCAGACTACTACGTGGCCATTTGGCCACGTTCGTATTACTTAAAAGCTGCCCTGTTAACCAACCTATTACTCCAAGTAAATTAGAGCTTTATGTTGTAAAAATTATGTTAGGGCTGCATTGAACATTATAAGTGAAAATGTGCAAAAAAACTTATGTGTGCACTACAAATAACTGGACGGAGTTTTACCACGCGAAGTTGTGCCTGCTGCTAAAATAATAATAAAATTTGCAAGCTCCCAAAAACGAAAAAAAAAATCAACAATATAAAAAACCAATGGGCAGAAAACCGGCACTGGTTAAAGTGCATAGAAGAACGTAAAATGCAATTAAAGTACAAATACAATGAAATACAATAAATGTACACCTACAATAAAGTACAATTAATGTGCAATAAAAAAAATCTACCACATTTCATTCAATTCGATTCGATTTTTTTAAATGTCATATTTTTATAGTATAACTATCATAGAAAAAGCATACGAACGGATTTTGTCGAATTCGTAAACGTCTCTGAGATACAGAGCCTCAAATCCGTCTCGTTCACTACGCGGTAACACGGTTTTAAAACTTTAAACGCGTTTTTCTCGAAAACACATTTTTGACCATTGCGTCATGATTCCGACGAAACTAATTGACTGATTCACTTGATTCTTGTTTTGCTGTATTCAAAACTTTTTGATCCACGGGTTAACCTACGGAGATTGCGCTCCATTGACTAGCCGATTTTTGGTAGCAGTTTTTAGAGCAAAAAAAGGCAAAAGGGAATTTCGAAAAAAAACGTTAAAACGATGCCGCGGGTCCAATTTTAATCAGATCGGGGTCATTATAGGTCATCCTTTAATTGGAGTAATGCTTTTTAACCCTTCTGTCAATACGAAGGTACCTGGGTACCTATTGCATTTTTTAAGTAAAAATATCCTACTTTCGGCCAAGGAACGTTATGCTGGTATTTTTAGTATCTTCCTAAATATCAATTGACTACCTATTAGATAACTTATATAGAATGAAAACTTTTTCTGTAGAACTTTTAGAACCGATTTTTGAAAACTACCTTCATACAAAATACAGTAATACAATACAGTTTCAACGTGAAATTACTCATTGATATTCGAGTGGACCAAATTTTAAATTTGAAATAAAAGTTGTATTCAAATATAAGTTAAATTTAGGACATCCGATCGAGGTCTTCGACTTCACATGCGTGTACTCCAAGATATTTTACCCTTTGAAAGGAGAAGTTTACTCTGAAAAACTAAGAAGGCAATTGCCACCGTATGTAAGACCCAAGTAGGCGCAAAAATCTTACAAATATTTATTCAAAGCTTTAGACCTTCCGTCCGCAATGCTGCAGCGGATAACATTTTTACTTCTGATGCGCTGGCGGAATACTTTTTGTAAAAAAATCTCACTTTGGTGTTAAAAATTACTGATCGACCCCTAATAAAGTCGTCTTGCTATGCTATGCGACACGGCAAAGCAGTGCCAGGGGACAACCCGAAACCAAAATTCTTTCGCATTTACAATAGTAAAGGTCATTACTAAAAGTGGTACGAAAAACTGATAAGTGGTGGCATGCTCAATATTTGCACCTTTGCAGCAAACGTAAATAAGACACCACCAAAAAAGCCAGATGCTGTGAAGAATATCTTGAAAAGGTGACATGAGGGGTATTGGCGGTTCAAACTCGCCACATATTTGCTAGCAACAAAAGCTTATTAGTCATGCTACATCTGTTCGGATTAACGTAAGCAACAACGTAAAACACGAAAATGCTAAAATTATTGCACTATTATTATGTGTTTAATATTTTTAACTTGAATTATCAATAAATAACGCCTTGTTTTAAAAGCCAACAACGATTTTTAACATTTTTGCGCTATTATTTTCACTTTTCCCATACAAATTGTATGAAGGTACCCGGGTACCTTCGTATTGGAGATAGGTGGAAATTTTTCGTGTTGACAGAAGGGTTAAGAGAACATTTTTTGATTACATTTCAGACGAACAGGGACAAAGTTAGCATGGCGCAAACGCACCCTTACAAAAAAAACATGGCCGGTATTCAGCTGGCGGACCCCAACAGTGTTCGCGGTAGCGCGTGGAAAATTTGTTTTTATAACTCAAAATGTAAAGAATAAATATACGGAGAATTATCTCATTATCATTTGCAATTTCTGAAAAAATAATCCCCAAAAAAGCTTTAAAAAACACCGTTTGTACTAGAGGACCCTTAAGTATGCGCACTGCCTGGCGACCGGCCCCCGTTCGCCTCCTTGACAGCGCTCTGCTTAATGACGATTTTATTGTTTTATTTTTGTTTTTTCTATTGGCTGTGTCGCTGCTGGGCTTTCTCTCCAACGCCACACGCGTGTTCTGAACGAGCCAAAAGAGTTGTGCGGTTTTACATACGGTACACGAGCGCGAGTTATGGACATGTCTGCCACCTCAGATATAACCCAAAATATATTACTGATAATGTTTAGTGCACTAAATAAACACAGTCTGTGCACTAAACAAATGAGATCAGTTCACAGGAAAGGTGCTTAGCGGAAAATGTAACGCTGCACTGATGATAAGTAATAAGGCTGTCTTCAGCATTATTCGTAAGAGACAAAACAGTGCCTGCGCTGCACTGATAACACTGCACAACACAAGAAAAAATAACAAGGTTCTGACAACGGATTCTGGTAGAGGGGCCCAAAAAAAAAATATACGTGTATCGGCGTTTTGAAAGTTTACGTCTGAATTTTTTTTTAGGGGGGGTCAAAGTTTTCCCCTTTTTGCTCATTCTTATGGTGATTCGGCATACCGAAACTATGTAACCTCACATTTTCGGTATGTGATGTGTTCAGCAATTTGATGTAAAATCCTACGAAGAACATTTTTGTGGAGCATTTTAACCCTGTAACTCCTATTTGTATGGGTCAATTTGACCCTTCTTTTCTAAAATGCCAAAAATGTCCTGTAAAACAGGACTTTTTAAGAATAAAATGTACCACAAAAATATTCGCCATAAAATTCTACGATAGGTCTCTGAATACATCAAAGCTCAGATATTAACCTGAACGCCATTTACTACAACGTTTATAAAATTGAAAACCAACGATCCGGAGCAGTTCCGTGTTGCTACCAGAATTCGCCCCGAGGTTTTCGATTGTTTATATGAACTGCTGAAGGATAAGCTCAAGAAAATGTCCGCAAGAGCTATTTCGCCGCATTGTCGTCTATTCCTCACTTTGGTGTAAGTTTAAAGCTTAACATTCTTGCGAAGCGCAAGATCCAATCATTTGATCCAATCATTTTTCTTTAGTTACTTAGCCCACGGGACCTCCAGGCAATATCTTTCTTTAACATTCAAACTTTCCGTGGAGACTGTTAGAAGGATCGTATTGGAGACTTCCATACTGATTTGGGATGAATTAGGCCCAATATATTATATATTTTAGGCCCAATATATACCAAAACGAGTGGGAAAGAATAGCGGTGGATTTTAAAGATATATGGGATTTACCCAACTGTGTCGGCGCTATAGATGGCAAACGCGTCGCTTTAACGTGCCCACCACATTCTGGATCAACCTTTTACAACTATAAAGGTATTTGTTGTTCATCCCACATATTCTTACTTGTTATCCTGAATATGTTTTATTTGTTTCGAAGGCACGTACAGTATTGTGCTTTTAGCCATATGCGACGCTAACTACACTTTTACGGCGGTAGATATTGGCGCATATGGGAGCCAAAGCGATGGAGGTGTCTTGACGTACTCACAAATTGGGAGCCGTTTACAAGCGAGGAATCTAAATCTACCACCACCTACCGAACTGCCCAATAGTGAGGTAAAATTTCCTCATTACATAGTAGGTGATGCAGCTTTCCCGCTTAGACCATATTTAATGCGATCATATCCTGGGATAATGCTAAGCGATGAGAAGGCAAATTTTAACAAACGGCTATCGAGAGCACGAAGAACAATCGAAAATGCTTTCGGAATTTTGAGTGCAAGGTGGAGGATTTTGCGAGGCACTTTAAATATGCGGCCAGAAACTGCAGAAAAGGTTGTGAGCGCTGCTGTTGTGTTACACAATTTCCTTAAAATGAATGATGGAACCTACTGCCCTCCAGAATACGTAGACAGTGAAGAAAATGGTGTTGTAAAGCAGGCCTTATGGAGAAAGGAACCGAAATCCTTGAAAAATATAACACGTTTTTCTGCAAACAACTCTAGTAAGAGTGCATTTCAATTAAGAGATATATTGAATGAGTATTTGTTTTTGAATAAAAATTACTAATACGATTGAATGAAAAATCTAATTTATAAAGGCACAACGAATTCTTTATTGACTAAGGCTCAAAATGGAGATCAACAATGAATTAAAACATTAAAAATAAATATTTGTACGCATTTCATGTATAAATTAAATGTATTTCATTTGTAACGAATAAAACAAACAAAAATAAAAATGAATAATAAATAAAAATAGTATTCAATAACTAAATAAAAAAATTCATAAGCAGTACACTGAAAAATATTAACTACATAACAATGATATATACATAATAAATAATAGGGAAATCATCAACAATAAATCCCGCCCGGCCCGGAGCTATGTGCGATTTTCTTTTATTTTCTCATGCAAACTGTTTTAAAATTGCATTTTGGCATCGTCCACGTCTTCCTGAGGCAATCTTGCGAAGAGCCCTCCATTGAAAAAAAACCTTCGTGCTCGTCGTTGGATGGAGCAGGTGCACAAAAGCACTTCTCAGCAATCGCTGTCATCCTTTCCAAGAACTTTGGGATGTCGTCGCAGTTCCCTCGCTTTCGACCTTTACCACTTGACGTTTCGGCGGACTGTGGCTGATCTGCGCTGTACGACAGCACTTCTGTCTGTTGTTGAAAACAAATATAACTTTTTAAAACACATGCTTTTAAAAAAGTTATTTTTTTACATACCTCAATTACACTGTCCGTGAATGTATCGCTGCCGAAAACCGAGAAAGTGGACGCTGCGTGCGACGTTGGAAAAGGGGGAGAAAGGGCTTCTTCCATCCTACTGCTTCCCTCCTCATTGCTCTCAGACGAAGTCAAGCTTGTTGTTGTTCTGGAAAAAAAAATTACGTTAAACTTGGATCGGTTTAGTCAATGTCGTAATACCTTCGTGGCTTCACGTGCTCTGCCATAAACTTCATCAGTGGGTAAAACCCCCACGGGCTCTCTAATAATTCGGCAGCGCTTCGATCGCGAAGGCTTTTCCACCTAGTTTGGCACGCGCTTTCCATAAAGCAATGAAAAATGTTTCGCACTTGTTGTTGAACTGTCTTGATAAAAATATCTTACCCGAACTTCCAACCGCCTCGCTCACAGCCAGCCAAGCTTCAGCTCGCTTCTTCCTGTTTCTGTAGTCCAGGGTATCCTTCCTATATAACGCACTATGCTTTTTTATTTCTTCGATGAGTTTTTCCTCCATTTTTGAATTCAATATTTATCAACTTATTTCACAGGGATGAGCAAAATTCGATTGACAACGAATAAGCTATCGAATTTCCAATACAGCGAAGACTAAGTTTCGTCTGTCAAGGAATTATGCAAATTTTTAGGAATTTCTCCACATTTTATGTTAAAATATTGAATTTCAAATGTTTCTTAAATGCATTTAATAGCTTTCGTGTAAAATATTGTAAATGCATTCGACTTTTGCGATAAAACAATTTTGTTATCGGCATAACCATTTAACCACATAATGTATGACATCTTTAGGAGCTCTGTCAGCTGTTTGACGTCGTTAAGTGAGAAACGCGAGAGAAAGTTGAAAATAGTTCAACTTTTGCCGCGTTTCGGGCGTATCGGCGTCAAGTCATGGAGTTTGCTTCATACAAATACACTGATTCAACTTTTTCTCGAAACACAAGAAACGCGAAAAACCACGATACGCCTGAAACGCGCTTTATGGAGTTTGGCCATTATGGTTGAACCATGCTCGTGCACATTGAAATGGTGGTTGATTCGGCAAAGCGATCGCCAAAGCAAATTCAATAGGTAGTTGCAGCACCAGAACTGATTAAACTTTTTTCTCTGATAATTAGCACAACATTGTAGCAATAGTTTTCTACTTACTCTCATTTTCTTAATTTACAACTTCTATTTTACAAGCAGACCAAAATAACTCATAAAATCCATTTAATTTTGGTTTTTTCCGTAGTGCTACCACCTTATTTATGCGCCTTGGCGATCGCTCAATCAATTTTTCTATTAAACTTTGCCTGTCCAAGTTAAGTCACGTGGCTTAGCACGCCCTTATCGCGAAGCTCAAGCGTGAGAACGCAACATTTCAGCGCTTCTCGCTGTTCCTTTTACTCCACAGCGCTTCTCGCTGCTCCTATTACTCCACAGCGTTCTCGCTGCTCCTATTACTCCATAGCGCTTCTCGCTACTGGGTCAAATTTTCTCAAGTGGGCCACTTTAAAATCGATGGTCTCAGTTTTCGTTGATCAATACTAGTACAGTAAATAGAGACAAATAAATCACATTTACTAAAAAAAAATACTTAATGGCTGAAATTTTGAGGGTGTGTTCGGGGGCATGTCCTGAGTCTAAAACTGAGTTTTCGTATTCGAGGGGGTGGGGGAAGATACTACCCCCTGCTTATTTAGGGGTGAGCTCGTTTTAACTACTTATCTCCGGTGCTATTGCCCTTACCGACAAGTCCGAGAGATCAAATTTGTGGGGAATAAAAGTATCTATCTAATGATAATAAAATCGAGGTCATAGGTCGATTAGGTGAATCACAATGGCCGGTCAAAGGTCAAAAGTGAGGGATAGTTTTTGTTTTTCGTGAATACCGTGAAACCGGTAAGTTTTTCGCATACTGCTTCAATACCATTTTAAAGTACTTGAAATTACCTACAAAATGAGTGCTCGAACACTCATCTACTATATATAGTTTGCCGTCAATCCAACGACCAAGTTGACCGCGTGCGCCGATGTTGACCGCGCGCGCTGTACGTGCAAGCACGTAGAGAGTGCAATGTATGCGCAATGAGTACTTCTCGCGCCGTGCGCGGCTCAACATCGGCGCGCGCGGTCAACTTGGTCGTTGGATTGACGGCAAACTATTTATAGTAGATGAGTGTTTGAGCACTCATTTTGTAGGTAATTTCAAGTACTTTAAAATGGTATTGAAGCAGTATGCGAAAAACTTACCGGTTTCACGGTATTCACGAAAAACAAAAACTATCCCTCACTTTTGACCTTTGGCCGGCCATTGTGATTCACCTAATCGACCTATGACCTCGATTTTATTATCATTAGATAGATAATTTTATTCCCCACAAATTTGATCCCTCGGACTTGTCGGTACGAGCAATAGCACCGGAGATATGGAATTAAAACGAACTCACCCCTAAATAAGCAGGGGGTAGTATCTTCCCCCACCCCCTCGAATACGAAAACTCAGTTTTAGACTCAGGACATGCCCCCGAACATACCCTCAAAATTTCAGCCATTAAGTATTTTTTTTTAGTAAAATATACCTATTTACTGTACTATACGGTTTTCGATCGGCTTGGAGGTAAAAATAACACCCCTAAAATAATTTTGAAAAAAAATGTTTTTTTCATTAGTTATTTACCGTTAAAGTTTTTGGTCATGTTTTTTTGAAAAATTCATAACTCACGAACGGTTTATCGGAACTCAACGTTTTCTACATCAAAATTTTTGTCAGTTAATATACTTTGCCACGAAAAAATCTTTCTTCACAAAAAAATTATTATTTAGCTGAAAAATCCTATTTGTTGTAAATAATTGAAAATTAATGAAACTTCTCCGCCTGCGAGAAAAAAGTCATTATTTTGCATTAGGTCAAAAGTTATACATGTTTTTGTGACCGCGCTCCTACCTCTAGCGCTGGAAAAGCACATATTGACGCGCGCGCGCTTAGTTATCGTGTGACCGAATCGTCATCGTGTGACTTTTTTTTCACCAAAATTTTTGTAAGGGATTGTAGAATTGAATGAAATATGTTAGAATTTTCTCGCAGGCGGAGAAGTTTCATTAATTTTCAATTATTTACAACAAATAGGATTTTTCAGCTAAATAATAATTTTTTTGTGAAGAAAGATTTTTTCATGGCAAAGGATATTAATTGACAAAAATTTTGATGAAGAAAACGTTGAGTTCCGATAAACCGTTCGTGAGTTATGAATTTTTCAAAAAAACATGACCAAAAACTTTAACGGTAAATAACTAATGAAAAAAACATTTTTTTTCAAAATTATTTTAGGGGTGTTATTTTTACCTCCAAGCCGATCGAAAACCGTATTGATCAACGAAAACTGAGACCATCGATTTTAAAGTGGCCCACTTGAGAAAATTTGACCCTACTGCTATTACTCCACAGCGCTTCTCGCTGCTTCCATTACGCTGCAGCGCACCAGGTGGAAAGCTGAATCAGCAGAATTATAGTTAAGCTAAAGGCAATGAGGCTTGTTAGCATTGCCTTTAAGTCCAGTCTGTTCTAAACCTCAATCGCACATAGTGCGAAATATAAATTAAAAAATTTAAAAATACTGAATAAAAAGTAATTGGCGCCCAACTTGTGAACGACTCCGCATAGCCGTGCGTTAAACAAAGAAGTGCTTAAGATTCCACATAGTGGAAAAACGTTATTGTGCTAAAAAAATTTCACATAGTGGAAATATTAAAGTGAAATTTCGCATAGCGAAAAAGTGCTAGAAGAACTGCACATAGTGCAGAAAAACTTCAAATCCACATAGTGGAACTCAACAAAGAACAATTCCAAATAGCATTCAAAGATAAAATGCTGCAATAAACAAATTGAAATTTCGCAAAGCAAAAAAGTGCTAAAAGAACTCCACAAATCCACATAGTGGAACGCAACAACGAACAATTCCAAATAGCGTTCAAAGATAAAGCGCTGCAATAAACAAACTTCGAGCTGCAAAAGATTTTCTTGCAAACAGTGAAAAATTCCGAATTGCTGTGAAAATTCCGAGCAAAAGCAGAAACTGAACCTTCGAGCTGCAAACAATTTTTTCAAACAGTGGACAATTCCGAATCGCTGTTGCTAAACTCCGAAGAGAAGCATAAAATCAACTACAAACTTCGAGCTACAACGATGACAAAGACGACGATGTGGACGATGAGGATAACGATGCTGTGGAGTCTAACGCAGTAGGCCTAATCTTTGACATATTTAAATGCGTGCAATTTTATAAACATTTTCGTAAAAACTTCGTAGTTTGCGTAAAAGCTATATTAAGAACAGATGCAATAACTCTAAATTTGTGTACAAATTTGTTTCAACGCATACATTAAATCTTGCAATTGTATAAAAATTCCTGTACAATTTTGTAGTTTGCGCAAAACCTATATTAAGAACAGATACAATAATTCTAAATTTGTGTAAAAAATTGTTTTAACGCAGACACACATTTTTTTATTTTTTTTTTTTGTGGAAATTCCTGAACAATTTTGTGTAGTGCCGTCTCTTCCAAATTTATTCTGTTGTTGTTATTTGTGGACTTTTGGCTTTTGTGTAGCGGAAAAAATGGCCAACCCTGCTGAAAACCAACCTCTCAACCCCGCGATGTTTTCAACACTTATAGAAGTGGCGGTACAAACCGCTTGCACCAATATGTTGAGTCACATCGAAAGAAGTAACGTAGCACAACAGAATCTAATGCAGCAGATTAAGACTCTTTCGGACAGAATGGAAACTTTAGAACTGCCATCAGCTTCGACGATAATCGAATATAAACCAATAGAAGTGACGAACAACGACCCCTGCCCGCTCACACTTGATTTGGTTAAATCATTACCGGAATTCTCGGGTGAATCTGCAAGATATCTTTCATGGCGTCAAGCAGCACACACTGCTGTTAAACTTTTCGAACCTTTTGTGGGTACTGAAAAATACTATCAGGCAATCGCAATAATAAGAAACAAAATTACAGGTTCCGCGGATCAAATCCTCTCATCTTTTAACACTGTTTTGAATTTTGACGCTCTTATTGCCATAATGGACCATACCTATCGTGATAAGCGACCACTTCACGTATTAGAAAATGAACTCAGCATTTTGTGTCAAGGAAAACTGTCAATTGCGGGATATTAACACTTCGTTCAATAATGTGTGTGACTGACACATAGATGGCGGCACTAATACTAAATCAATATTTTTTTTCGAAATTGTGAACCTTTTTAGGCTTACTGTCAAAATTATATGTCAATCCGACCATTAGTTTACAAGTTACAGTGCTTTAAGTGACACTACTTTTGAGTTTTCAAAAAAAATGAATTCAAAGCAATTCCGTGTGCTGATTTATCATTGTTTTTTAATGAAAAAAAATACTGTTCAATGCCAGGAATGGCTTGAAAAACATTATTCGGACTCTGCTCCATCAAAAAGAACCATTTGTTATTGGTATGCCGAATTCAAACGTGGTCGTACAGACACCGATGACATTCCATCTACTGGGCGGCCAAATGACGCTGTTATTCCGGAAAACGTTGAAAAAACACTGAAAATCATTATGTCCGACCGTAAAGTGAAAGTGGGGGAGATTGCTGACATTCTAAAAATATCAGCAGCCAGTGTACACACCATAATACACGAACATTTGGTTATGAAAAAGGTGTTTTCGAAATGGGTGCCGCGTTTGCTCACACCGGAGCAAAAACAACAACGAATAGATGATTCAAGGAGCTGTTTGGACATGTTTACGCGCAACAAGTCGGAGTTTTTGCGTCGGTACATCACAATGGATGAAACATGGATCCACCATTTCACTCCAGAGTCAAATCGGCAGTCTGCTGAGTGGCATGCAACCGGTGAAAGCCGCCCAAAGCGTCCAAAGGCACAAACATCGGCTGGCAAGGTTATGGCGTCAGTATTTTGGGATGTGCACGGAATAATATTCATCGACTATCTTGAGAAAGGGAAAACAATCAATAGCGACTATTATATAGCGTTGTTGGAACGTTTGAAAGAAGAAATCGCGATTAAGCGGCCCCATATGAAGAAGAAAAAAGTGTTGTTTCACCAAGACAATGCACCGTGTCACAAGTCGATGAAAACGATGGCAAAAATGCATGAATTGGGCTTCGAATTGCTTCCTCATCCTCCGTATTCTCCAGATCTGGCCCCCAGCGACTACTGGCTCTTCGCAGACCTCAAAAAGATGCTCCGTGGTAAGAGATTTGGCTCAAATGATGAAGTAATCGCCGAAACTAACGCCTATTTTGAAGGCAAAGAAAAATCGTTCTACAAAGGCGGTATCGAAAGATTGGAAAAGCGTTGGAATGATTGTATCTCCCTAAAAGGGGACTATGTTGATGAATAAAAACGAATTTTGGCAAAAAAATGTGTTTTAATTAGTTAGTCACACACATTATTGAACGAAGTGTTATGACGAAATAGAAAAGAAGCTAACAATGCTCATCAATAAAATAACAATGGATTATAGAGGTAATCCGACACTAATCAACTCGTTTGCGGAAAAATACAAAGCAGACGCTCTGCGGGTTTTCATTTCGGGTTTAAACAAACCTTACTGTAACATCCTATTCTCAACTGGTTGCGCAGACCTACCCTTAGCCTTGGCGAAGGCTCAGGAACTAGAATCTAATAATCAGCGCTATTTGTTCGCTAGGGCATTTGACAACCAGATCCCCAGAAACCTACCACCGAGGCCCCACCCAAATTTTAAGCAGGTGCCTACGAGACCTAAACTAAACCCAATTAGTACCAATGCAGAAACAGAGCCAATGGACGTTGACTCTTTTCCAGATTTCGTTACAAAACAGGCTTTAATTCCAGACGAAACCAGAGCAACAGGTTCTCCGGACAGACTAAACAATTCAGTAACAGGACTGAAGCACAAGCGCAACCTAGACCCCCCAAGCGCGGACCCTCTTCAGACAGGGCACCGCAACCCAAACAACAAAGAGTAAACCACTTGGAAGTGGATCAGATGGAATCGCAAGATGAAGAAGAAGAAGACACAGAATCGCTAGAAACGTTTGATACCGAATCCGAAGAAGAAACAGTACAAGACAGCCTTAATTTTTTAGAGTAAGGTCCGCTGTCCCATATATCGAGAAAACACTTAATAAAAAAATTCAGCTAAAAATATTACTCGATACAGGCACAACGAGAAATTACATTAGAGAAATACCCGAATTGGACCCGATTCCTAACGGTAAAGCTTTTGTGGTCAAAACCCTCGACGGAGAATCTCATGTTACACACAAATACCGAATACAGTTCCTTGGAAAAATAGTAGATTTCTTCATACACCCACAATTAAATTCATTCGACGCAATTTTGGGTTACGATTTCATCAATCAGATACAAGGAGTAATTGATACAAACAGGAAGCTGTTATTACATAACAATGGGGAGGACGAAATTAAATTTTTCAATTGCCAACAGGTCAACAACCTGCAAACCAGTATTGAATCCGTTCCCGAGAACGTGCGACCGCTATTCATAACCCTTTTAAAAGATTGCGAAATAGTTTTCTCCAATCCAAACGAGAGCCCACCTTTTAACACCACCGTTACAGCAAAAATTCGGACGAAGGACTCAGAGCCCGTTTACTCGAAGCCTAGACCGTACAATATGGCTGCAGTCCCCTTCGTGAATCAGGAAATACAGAAACTTTTAAAAAATGGAATAATTCAGACGTCTAAATCCCCATATAACACCCCAATTGTCGTGGTAAAGAAAAAAGGCCAAAATGACGACGGGACGCAAAAACTCCGAATGGTTTTTGATTATAGAAAACTAAACGAGAGAACGATTCCCGATCGCTACCCAATTCCCGAAACGTCTGTCATCTTGTCCAACCTGGGACAATCCAACTATTTCTTCACCCTCGACCTAAGAGCAGGCTTCCACCAAATTCTCCTAGACGAAAAGGACAGAGAAAAAACGGCCTTTTCCCTTAATAACGGTAAATTCGAATTCTGCAGATTGCCGTTTGGTCTTAGGAATGCTCCGCGCATCTTCCAAAGAGCTATAGATGATGTGCTCCGCGAATACATCGGACTCTTCTGTTACGTCTATATTGATGACGTAATTATATTCTTTCAAACGGCAGAAGCCCATCTGAAACACATAAAATGCGTTTTCTCTAAGTTAATTCAAGCAAACATGCGCATTTCAGCGGAAAAATGCAAATTTTTTAAACAAGAAGTTGAGTTTCTCGGCTACCTAGTAGCTAAAAATGGAATTAGAACATGCCCTAGTAAGGTGAAAGATATCCTCGAATTCGCAGAAACCTTACGGGCGTTAAGATCCTTCTTAGGATTGGCGGGCTATTACCGCAAATTCATCAAGGACTACGCTAAGATTGCACAGCCCTTGACGAGTTTGTTGAGAGGAGAAAATGGCCACGTCTCTGCGAGGAAGTCTAAAAACGTGAAAATCGAATTGAACGACAAAGCGCTTGAGGCTTTTCAGGCGATAAAGGATATCCTAGCCTCCGAAGACGTGCTACTGCTCTACCCAGATTTCCAAAAGGCGTTTGACCTCACTACAGATGCATCGGCCCATGCAATTGGTGAAGTATTATCCCAAGGGGGTCGCCCTATCACAATGATTTCCCGCACCTTGAGCAAAGCGGAAAGCAATTATGCCACGAATGAGCGCGAAATGCTAGCCATAGTGTGGGCATTGAAAACTTTACGAAATTATCTTTACGGTGCACCCAATATTAATATCTATACGGATCACCAACCGCTTACTTTTGCTATTTCCAAGCGAAATCCTAACACAAAATTGAAAAGGTGGAAGGCCTTCGTGGAGGAGTACTCCCCCAATTTTATATATAAACCGGGTAAAGAGAATGTAGTCGCAGACGCACTCTCGCGTCAATTCATAAACAACTTTTCTCCAACCGATTCAGGTGATACAGTTCACAGCGAACAATCGCTAACTGCGACTATTCCGACAGTCCCCCACCCTATCAACTGCTTCGCAAATCAACTTATCCTAGAGGAAGGTCCGGAAAACAATAAAAGAACCACAATTTTATTCAAGAAACAACTTAGACATAATATCACACAGTTGCAGCACTAATAAAAATCTTGAAAAACACTCTGAACCCCGAACGTATCAATGGAATTCACTGTCCAGTAGAAACCCTAGGTCGGATTCAAAATAAATTAATAGAAGCATTCCCAAAGGTAAAAATGAAATATGCACCTAAAATGGTGCAAGATATCTACAACGCAGACGACCAGTACGACGTCATAGCCACGGAACACTTAAGAGCGCATAGAGGCCTGAAAGAGAACTACAACCAAATACTGTCCGAATAATATTTCCCTAATCTAAAAAAATCCCTAAAAGAATATGTAGAAAAATTTAAAATCTGCAATGAGAACTAGTACGATCGTAACCCTATTAAAAACCCCATAGGCGTAACACCAATCCCGAAGTACCCAGGGAAGATACTTCATATAGATATCTACAACACAGGAAAACAATATTTTATAACTTGCATCGACAAGTTCTCTAAATTTGCCGTGACCAAGCACACACCTTCCAGGAACACTACTGACGTTAAAAGCCGCCTGCTGGAACTAATACTACAATTCCACAAACCAAAGCTAATTGTAACCGATAAGGAGGGCGCATTTATCTCAAAATCCGTTAAAGACCTGCTCACAAATGAATTCAACAGATCCTTGTTTACAATTCCCGCTTTGCACAGTCTGAGTAACGGACAGGTGGAGCGCTTTCACTCCACGCTAGCAGAAATTGCCAGGTGCACAATAGGCTCAAAGACAGACGTAGTTGAAACAATTTTATTAGCAACTTACAAATACAATAATCATTCCGTTACTAACCGAAAACCGGTGGATGTTTTTTTCAACCCTTCTGAAGAACTTATAACAGAAATCTGGAACAAATTGGCTAAAATTCAGAAAAGGGATCTCGCATACCACAACAAGAAAACCAAACCGAAGAATTTCGAAGTCGGAGACAGGGTATTTGTAAAAATCAACAAAAGGCTAGGCAACAAGTTCTCAAAGGCATATAAAGAAAAAATTATCCAAGCAGACTTAGGGACCGCAATAGTAATCGACAAAAGGCAGGTGCATAAAAATAATATCAAAGCCAAATAAACTCCTTCTCGCGTTAAAAGCGCTCCCGCTCTTAAATGCAAGACTCGGCTTGACTGATGACTCATTCCCTTCCTCGTCCACAGATTATTGTTTTCCGTAACTGGAGCCGCCATCGCTGATTTGTCGTCCGCACTATTCATACCAATCCCGGCTGGAAATGTAGCCATCTGTAACCAAAGTTTGTACCTCAGACATTCTACGAACCTGACGCGGATAAAGACTGCCATCCAGGACAACCTCAATGTAATACCGACACTTCCTGACGAGCAAGACAAGGACATACTTAGAGAGGACGTTATAGAGATAAAAAAATTACTGAGTCTTTTTCTTACGCCTAGTAGATCGAAAAGATCCATAGACTTCCTGGGATCCGCGATTAAATTCGTAGCCGGCGTGCCGGACCACCAAGACATAGAGGTTATTGACAGTAAAATCAACGAACTGACTAGAAACGCGAACAGGCAAGTGGACATCAACACAGACATAGAGAGGCAACTCAACGAGATAACGGACAGGATCAACAACATGAGGTTCGGAAACGCCATAGCTGACCACCCAAAATTACTTACGTTTATGACTAGACGCAACAAAATCATTATAAACAATTGAAATAACAACGCCTATGCACTAATGTTGGCAAAAAAAAAACATTGTGAATTCCCTATTGTTGAACGCGGAAGAGATGGAGCTAATTAGGCAAGAGGAAAATGTACCAATATTAATGAATGATCTTTTGTCAATATCGGATGTAAAAGTTTACATACAAGAAGCTGCAGTAGATTATCTGATAAAATTACCGCTCGTTACAGATGTTTGCAAAATTTTCGAAATTAGTCCCGTAAACAGATATGGCAAAATCATAGATCTTAAGAATAATGTCACGGCACTTTGTAAGAATTATTACTTCCCAATAGTTAACTGTAAGGAGGCTTTAATGTATAAATTTTGTAATATTGATAAAAGTGACACATGCCTGTCTCAAATATTAAACACTCACTCAGCTTCTTGTCCTACCACGTCAGCTTTCCACCTGCCGTCAATTGAAATCGTTAGAAACGGTCTGATCGTAGCGCGCAACGATTTTTTTGAAATAATTTATAACAATCAAACAATAAAGGCTAACGGCACAGTTTTGATCGATTTTGAGAACAGCATCTCTATTAACGGGCAAACCTTCACGGCAGACCGCATAACGGAGATGCTGGAAATAAAGCCTCCAAAGGTCACGGCTCTAGAAGAGACGGGATTTCAAGAGAAAATATCTCTACTATACTTACATAAACTTCACCTGCGTAATAACGAAAAAATTAAAGAATTTCAAGTTACCTTGGAAAGCAGCAAGTGGTTGTGGTATGGCGCTCTTGGCATCCTTCTCTGCACAATTGCAGCCTTGATTTTCATCAAAATCAGAACAAGAAAGATCAAAATTCAAGCCACCAACAGCGACTTCGAGGCATCGCTCAAAGAGACGGTTAGAGCTCGAGTTGAAAATATCATTAGTGAGGACACTCATATTTAAGAGGGGGGAAGTTAAGTCACGTGGCTAAGCACGCCCTTATCGCGAAGCTCAACCGTGAGAACGCAACATTTCAGCGCTTCTCGCTGCTCCTATTACTCCACAGCGCTTCTCGCTGCTCCCATTACGCTGCAGCGCACCAGGTGGAAAGCTGAATCAGCAGAATTATAGTTAAGCAAAAGGCAATGAGGCTTGTTAGCATTGCCTTTAAGCACAGAATAAACAGTATACAGAAGGCGCATCTGAAATAATTTTGCGATTTCATTTCAGACGAAAGGTGAGGGAAATGCAAAGGGAACCGAGAGAGTAAGCGCGAATTGATGTACACGCATAGATTCGATAGTTTTGGGCTTTATTCTCATTTCGACAACAACACGCAATGTTATTGCTTTCCGCAGCAAGCCAGCTTGGCTTTGCTCGTGCACATTGAAATGGTTGTTGATTTGGCAAATCAATCGCCAAGGCAAATTCAATAGGTAGTTGCAGCACCAGAACTAATTAAACTTTTTTCTTTGATAATTAGCACAACCTTGTAGCAAAAGTTTTCCACTTATTATTACTTTCTTAATGCGTCTTGGTTGTTCCAATATTTTTACACATATATTTAGTTTCATTGCAGCTATTTGTACTTTTTAGTGCTACCACCTTATGCGCCTTGGCGATCGCTCAATCAATTTCTCTATGCAAACTTTTCCTGTCCACTTCTTGTTCTGGTTTGAAAAAAGCAAGCGGAGAGCAAACACGAGCCACCACCGCATTCTGTATATTGTTTGTTCTGTGCTTTAAGTCCAGTCTGTTCTAAACCTCAATCGCACATAGTGCGAAATATAAATTTAAAAATATAAAAATACTGAATAAAAAGTAATTTCCACTTCTTGTTCTTATTTGTAAAAAAGCAAGCGGAAAGCAAGGACGAGCCACCACCAGCGTTGCCACAAGAAAAACAAATGCATAACCAGGAACAAAAATAAAAATAACCAAAATGAAACAAAAATAACCAAAACGTTTATTTGACATAAACAACTACTTTACTTTTACAAAACTACAATAATTTTACAAAACTACAATACTTTTACAAAAAGTAGTCGTAAAAAAGTGTTGTTGACTCTTTTAAAACATACAGTCGTGTCTGGGTATAGTGAACACCTCGATATAGTGAACAACCAAATTTTTACATGGAGTACTCTGAATAGTGATCAAACGAAAACTTCTAAATAGTGAACAAAATTCTGAAAGCAATTTCAAAAAAGCAAACAAAAAGCAACAAAAAACACAAGAATGAATCAGAAATGAAAGAGGGTATTCCCCTAATTTGTATTTTAACTGTTTCTTGACCTTGGTGGTTATTTTTTTTGTCGAGTGCAAACCGATTGTGGTTCAAAGTACGGTCTTTAATTTTTATTTTAATGATCTTTTAAATTTATATACACAAAGTGTAGTTTGAGCAAATAAAACGAGTTTTTGAACAGAAATTCTAACCATGATATAGTGAAAAACCTCAATGTGAACAGGCCTTGCAATAATTAGTTTACTATAACCAGGCACGACTGTTGTTATCGATTTAAAAAATGATGCTTACTCTTTTACGAGAAAATGCAATGACTATAAGTTGCCACTATCAATCAGTATCAATATTTATTTATTTATTATTAATTCAGTCTATGAACAACAATTCTGTGGTCAAAAGCACTAACCGCTTAAGTCGACTTAAGAAGAAATTGAGTTATGGATGCCACCACGTTCCCTTGACTGTGCTCTACGATTGTGTAAAATCGGGGAGCTTCTAACTTTAAAATAAAAAAAGTTATTAATAAAAACCTATTCGCATTCCCATAGCGAACACACTACACGCTAAAACTTTAAAGCGAGATTACTCGGAACAGCAATTTACGACTTAGGCGGTTATTGCTTTTGACCACAGAATTCTTACAGACTATAACAATTTCCTTACATACTAAGGCGCTAAAACTAAAAAACAAAAAAACCTCTAAAAGAAAATTACAAGTGGGCTAGTTAAGGGCAAGGTTGAGACACTGTAAGAATTTGGATTTGGGAAGCGCAAAGTCGAGGTCCAAGGACACAAAAAGTCCATTGAACTCGATCAATGCTCTGGAAAGAGGAGCATTCTGCGCATACGTTGTTCTTACGAAGCTGACATAGAACGGCACAGGGCTCCGGAGGAATCTCAGTGGCGAATTAAAGAAAATCCTGCCTAACAGAGTAGGGCAATTAACAGTAGGGGAATTCTTTGTAAGGTGCCACCCCATAGCTTTTTTGCGCATTACTCGTTAGAAAATTAACTTATCGCCAAAGTTATTATACCGTTGGAAAGAGGGTTTAAAGAGCTATGATCCAAGGTGACACTTCATTTGAATTTGTCGTAAATACGAATTTTACAGCCAATTTCCCAAAGTGTTCAAAATCGACATTCTAAAATTTTTTAATGTAAGGAGCCACCCCCTTAAAAACCCGCTAAAAACCTAAAAATCTCAAGTAAAAATGCATGATTTAGAAAATTTACAAAAGATAATTGAATTTAATTTGAATTGAATAGAAAATGACCGAAATTGAATGGTAACGAATAAAACGAATAATTGTATGGAAATTAAAGGTTAAAACTGAACTAATTTATTCCTCATGATAGGATTAGAGAAAAATTTACTCAGAAACTTTAAATTCATCGTAATGACGATTCCGAGCAATAAAAAGTCATTTTACCGATAAAGGACCACAAAACAATGAAAAAAGGGGGGTGGCACCTTAAAAAGAAAAAAGGTGGCACTTTACATTTTTATGCTATTTTGGAAATCATTGTATAAATTTGTTCCTTTTACGATATGCTCGGATATCATTTCGGATTATGAAAAACCATTAAAAATTAAGTCCAACACTGATATTTACCTAAGTTTTTTATAAGTTTTTGGTTACTTTTTCACCGCAAGAAAAACCTTCAATTTTCATTTTTATGTTTTTTCCTAACCAAATTTGACACTTTTATTTATTCAGACCGTGTTATTGCGTCTTTTCCCTCAAAAACCACATTAAAATTGATGTTGACATATATACCTTAAATGACAATAGGAATTTTTTTTCTTGGACTGCTGGAACGTCGAAATTGAGCAGGGGTGGCACCTTACAAAGAGTGGCACCTTACAAAGAATTCCCCTACCATTAAAAATATCGAACACGAAAGAAAGTGATAGGATAATTCTCCTGCTTTGAAGGGACTTTAAGTTAATAAGTTTAAGCCGCGCTGTATAGGGAGGGAAGGGATCCACGAAACGAAGAGAGCGCAAGGCGAAGCGAAGAAAAACTTTCTGAAGGCGCTCAATACGATTAATGTGACAAACATGATAAGGCCTCCAAATGAAAGACGCATATTCGAGCTTTGAGCGGACAAAAGATGTGTAAAGCAATTTGAGCAATTTTGTATGGGTTAGAAAGTTGAGCTATTGCGTCTTACAAATGCCAAAATTGCATAAGCCTTAGAAATAGTGGATTTAGTATGGCCGGAGAACGAGAACTTTGGATCAAATATTACACCCAAGTCTTTGGTCTCCGATACCAACTTTAAGAGGAAATTGGAAATGCGGTAAGAGGTTTTCAGGACAGTTGGAAACTTAGAGTAGGTTGAATAATGACATTTGCTGATATTCAAAGATAGACAATTACTGCAGCACCAGGCGTGGACATTGTCAATGTCCGCCTGGAGCAACTGAGCATCTGACAGGTTTTTAACTTCGTAATAAATTTTAAGGTCATCAGCATAGAGCAAAAAGCTTGCCGTCGAGCAGCAACTGCTTATGTCGTTGATGAATAAGACAAAGAGCAATGGCCCAAGAATACTACCTTGCGGAACACCAGAGGAGGCTACAAAGGGGTCAGAGCGAACATGGTCAACAATTACCACACATTGACGGTTCCTTAGATAAGACTTGACCCATTCCAATAAAGCGGAGTGAAAACCTAACAGTTCTAATTTCTTTACAAGGATCGAATGTGACACCCTGTCGAAGGCCTTGGAAAAGTCAGTATATATTGTATCCACTTGAAAACCTTTCCGAAAAGCAGTGAAGCAATCTTCGGAGATAGCGGCAAGGTTGGACACAGTGGACCGTCCAGGAATAAACCCAACATGGGTGAGGAGAAATAAGACTTTTTACGGCGAAGAAAAATTTGTCCTTCACAACGCATTCAAAGAGCTTCGATACAGTCGATAGTTTGGAGATAGGCCTGTAGTTACACACATCATTTTTATTCCCACTCTTGAAAATTTGCGTGATAAATGCTAGCTTCTTGTCATCTATAAAAATACCAGAGGCTAGCGATTTATTGAAAATCATGGTTAACGGATGAATGAGCGACGCGCAGTTCGTAAAGAGTACTGCCGATAGACCATCAACGTCAGTTTGGGAAGAGGACTTGAGCCGAGCAACCCCGTTTTCCACATCACTGGAGGATAGTGATAACGAACCAAAATCCAATGATGATTCCTGATAGCATGAAAACTCATCCGGGGCTTCAGTACTAGGGATAAAATTGGAATTAAAGAATTCAGCGAAAAGGTTTGCTGCCATTGCAGCAGAGTTGGCTGATTTATTATTAAAGAATAAAGCAGAAGGAATATTTGAGCAATTTTTCTTCGACTTGATAAAACGCCAGAAAGCTTTAGGGTTCGACTTAATATTAGCTTCAAAATTTAAGATGTGATTCTTGTATAAAAATTTATCAAGCCAGTTGAACTCCTTTGTGTAATGTTTGTACTTATTAAGAGAGTTCACGTCACCCGTTTTTTTGAATCTGCGAAAAAATTTGTTTCTCAGATTTTTAAGCTTCCTCAAACTCTTGGTATGCCATGGCAGTTTATACCTTTTCGTAGAATTGAGCGGGATATTGGCATGACAGACTTCAACCACTTTAGATCTAAAAATATCAAAGCAGCGCGAGACGTCTGGGCTAAGAAGCAAAGTGTCCCAATCTAAATCAAAAAGCAAATTATCTAAGTTTACAAAGTCGCACAAGTTGTAGTTGAAAGATGGGTTCTGATTTTCACCACTAACACGGAAGAACTCGTAGAAGCTCAGTTCAAGTGTCAGAGGAACGTGGTGTGAGTAGCAGCCGAGGAGAGTGGGGACAGATACTCCATCAGGTCAACATTTAAGTTATTGCCAATGAAGATTAGATCCAAAGTTTTTTGAAGCCTGTTTTTGAAACAGTTAACTTGCGCAAGAGCTAAATTTAAGAAGTTGTCAACCAAATATAATTCACAAGCGCTATTGACATTGCAAGGGATCAGACCTAAAGAGTTATCGTCATGATTCCAAGCAACACCACTGAGATTAAAGTCTCCCAAAACACAAAGGTGATTGTCACCAATTTCGTTAAGCGCTAGAGATGTCACGTTATCAACATGCCCTCGATAAAGTTGTTCAGCACTATTCGGCGGAATATAAGATGCACAGATGAATAGGGAACCCGACGACCCCTGAAAACAGACACAGAGTTGGTCTAAAAGCGAGTCAGAATTGTCCAGTATAAGGTTAGACGCACGATGTTTACACTGTACTGCAATAAGAACTCCACCGCCCCTCGAGCATCCCGTACTAACAGCGTCTCTATTATTGCCACTCCCAATAATATTGTGCTCATTAATATTATCACGTTCTACCCGGCGTGGACCACCGCTGGTCCACAGGCAAATTCATTTATCTGGCGGCGCGGACCACTGGTGGTCCACAAATGTTTATAATTTGATTTTAAAAACCATATTGGAAAGAGACAAAGTGCTTATATAAAATACCAGGGACATAACAGTTATAACGTTTATAGGAAAAAAGTTGGAAAATAACTGTTTCAATGTAACAAATATTTTAATTGTTACTTATAATTATTATTTTGAAATAATTATTTTTACATCTATGTACAACTATTATTCGTGACACATATTTTTTCTGTTGCCTAATAACTGTTATCAGCAAGAAATATTTTTTCCATTGTTCGGTAACGTTAATTTTTTGAAAAATATTTTTTCCGTCATCGCATAACTGTTATGAGAGAAAAATATTTTTTACGTTGCTCGGTAACGTTTATTTTTGGAAAAATATTTTTTACGTTGCTCGGTAACGTTTACATTTGGAAAAATATTTTTTACGTTGCTCGGTAACGTTTATTTTTGGAAATATATTTTTTCCGTTGCCAGTAACTATTATAATCGGAAATATTTTTTTTTTCGTTGACTGATAACTATTATTTTGCAATATATATTTTTTACGTTGAAAATACCGGCACACAAAAGAAAGAGATGTCTGATCGGTGAATGCGACTATAATTGTCTATGGAATTAGGTTCGCTGATCGTGAATTTAATGCCAGACTAACACCATCCATCACCCTTCACTTTTGGAAAAATCGCAAATCTAAAATCGAATCAATGATTAAATTTTGTATTGTGTGGGTGGTGGGTGCCAGCCCCTTGTCCAGTACCCGTCCCGGTAGAAGGCGTAAGACTTAGGGAAGTCCTTAAATGTGGTGGATACCCAACTCTGACATCGAACTTATGATCAGCGAATCTATTTCCATAGAAAAAGTATAGTCGCAGTCATCGATCAGACATCTCTTTCTTTTGTGTGCCGGTATTTTCAACGTAAAATATATATATTGCAAAATAATAGTTATCAGTCAACGTAAAAGAAATATTTCCCATTCATAATAGTTACTGGCAACGTAAAAAATATTTCTCAAAAAATAAATGTTATCGAGCAACGTAAAAAATATTTCTCAAAAAATAAACGTTACCGAGCAACGTAAAAAATATTTCTCGCAAAATAAACGTTACCGAGCAACGTAAAAAATATTTTTCTCTCATAACAGTTATGCGATGACGGAAAAAATATTTTTCAAAAAATAAACGTTACCGAGCAATGGAAAAATTATTTCTTGCTGATAATAGTTATTAGGCAACAGAAAAAATATTTGTCACAAATAATAGTTACGAAATGGGGAAAAAAGTATTTCTTCCCTCATAATAGTTATTGTCCAACATTTATAAATATCTCTTGAAAATGGGCAACGTTTTCGAATTTTTAAAAATGCATAACTGTTATTTTGGGTCCCTGTAAAATACAGTGGGAAATTAGAAAAAAAAGTGCCGCCATACGAACGGCTTTTTTTTGTATGCATTTGTATGCACTTTTTTGTGCATAGAAACATCAAAAAAATGCGCCGGGTAGAACGTGTTAAGGTACATTTTGTATCAGTGTGCTATATTCTAAAAGATACATTTTGTCATCAGTGGGCAATGTTCCAAAAAATAACCAAATGGGATCAAAAATCACCAAATAACCAAAATCTATTTTCAGAAACAAAAATAACCATTTTTAGTTAAAAATAACCTAAACGGCAACGCTGGCCACCACCAACATGCAAGCGGCACATCGCTTTGTTGCCCAACAACAACAACCACAGTGTGTGGTGCGTCACTGTTTCATACAACGCTCTCACAGCTTCTCAGTTTACGCTCTCGCGCTCTGTGCGTTCTCGTCCCCTTTACAGTGTTCTTACTTCTACCACATATGTGGTAGATCTACCACAATTATTTTTAAAACCAAGTTTCTACCACATCTACCACGGAGGGCTTAAAATCTACCACATTTTTGTGGAACATAAATTTTTCTATTAACCATCCTATTACTCCAAGTAAATTAGAGCTTTATGTTGTAAAATTTATGTTAGAGCTGCATTAAACATTATAAGGGAAAATGTGCAAAACAAAAGCTTATGTGGTAGCACTCTCATCACTTCGAAAGCAGTGCACTACAAATAGTTGACAGTTTGACAATTGTTTTGGCAGCAGGTGCAATTAAAATGGAAAAAACATCTAAAAAAGTTGAAGTTTAAGTTAATTTTTCCTTTATTTTTTAGTAACGTTTAGTATTTTAGAATATCGCATGGCGATGGCAATGCGCTTGGACGGGACGAAGTTTTACCACGCGAAGTTGTACCTGCTGCTGAAATTTGCAAGTCCGAGCTCCCAAAAAAGAAAAAAAATAGTAAACAATACAAAAAACAATGGGACGAAACCCGACACAGGTTAAATAGAATAGAAGAACGTAAAATACAATTAAAAAAAATCTACCACATTTCATTCAAATCTACCACATTTTTTTACTGAGTCTACCACATAAATGAAAAATTAAGTAAGCACACTGCCCCTTTACTGCTTCCCCCGCACCAACAAACGGGTCCTACCACTGGAACCCGCAAAGAAAATTTTCTTTACACCAGATGCGCATTCTGTATATTGTTTGTTCAGTGGTAAAATATAGCAGGTCGTCAAAGTTGTAGAGTGCAGTTTTAATGCACAAAACTGGCATTCTGGATCCACCAGTCTCGGGCGGCAGTCGATCCACGACTGCGTCCTTAAATAAAGTTATTGAGGAAAAGAATACATTGTGACCGAAAAGTTTCCGGAAATTCTCATTTCAAATTCGCATAAAAAATTTTCGATATTTTAAGTTTCTGCAGGTTGGTAGCACTGTCCTTAATTGCTATGCCAAAAATGAGCGCGATCTGTCAGACAGTTTGTTTACGGCAGCTGTTGAAACCAGTTCACCTCAGTAGTGCGTTGCGATTTTGTTGAGAATTTTCTTCAAAATGAGTACCGTGAACAGGTCTCTTTGGACGTGCTTGATCGTGCCAATTCCGATCCAACTTTCATGGAACGCATCATAACTGGTGACGAGACATGGGTGTAGGAGTACGACATGCAAACAAGCCAACAATCATCGGAATGGAGAGGAAAAGACGAGCCGAAACCGAAAAAACCACGCCAAAGTCGCTCGAAAATCAAGGTAATGCTGATTGTTTTCTTCGATATTCGTGGTGTGGTGCATCATGAATTCGTCCCTGAAGGACAAACAGTCGGTAAAGACTATTATTTGACTGTTTTAAGACGTTTGCGTGAAAATATCCGCCGTAAACGGCCTCAATTGTGGAAGGATTTTTCATGACGATAATGCTCCCTCGCACCGAGCCAACATTATCAACGATTTTAAGGCCAAACATTCAATAAATACCATCGAACAGCCACCGTATTCACCTGATCTTGCACCGTGTGACTTTTTCCTGTTTCCCAAACTCAAATTACCACTCAGAGGAACGCGTTTTGAATCCATAGAAGACGTAAAACAGAACTCGCAGAGGGAACTCAAAACCATACCGGAAAGCGCCTATAAAAAATGTTTTGATGATTGGAAGAAACGTTGGCATATGTGTATCGCTTCTAATGGAGCATATTTTGAAGGAGATAAAATAAATATTGATGAAGATTAAGAATTTTGCGTTTTATTTAAAATTTCCGGAAACTTTTCGGTCACAAGGTAAATCTTTAACCTTCAATTAAAAATTTAACTCGCGCGCTACACATGTACGCATATACGTATACACAAAAACAATTGCGTTGCTGGGCTGTTCGCGAAACAGATTAAAGATTCATTTCGGTCAGAACGACTTTTTCAAAATATACTAAACAATTCTGCTTAAAAAAATACTGAATATTATAAAACAATAACATAGCATCAAATAATTTTAAAATTGTGACAAAACAGTAAATTTTTACTTTTATTTAAATTGAATAATATCTTTAAAAATATGCATATACAGTCGAGCTTCCCTATAATGAATTCGCACGGGACCAGAAAAAAGCTTCATTATATACTTCATTTTATAGAAATAATGATTTTTTTTCATCTTTTATTTCAAATAATAAGGTATTTTAGTTTGGATTACACCCTTCCATTTTTCTTCCTCAACAAAGCCTTCTAATACATTTAGAGACTTAAAAACATTATTCGGTACGTTGCTCATCAAATCTCCACAAAAGTTCGAAGTATATCAAAAGAAGCAAACTTCTTGGCAATATTTCTTTTGTATTGTTTTTGTTACTCCCTCTTCAACTTTATTAACCCTTTCTATGCCATATGACATAGCCTCTTTTCAGTGCCTGTTTTAGGTCAAAAACTTATTTTTACATTTTTTCTCTGAAGGTTTTTATACCAAATATTGATATGATATGATAAAAATATTTTGATTAGTGTACCAAGTACATTGTAAGGGTTCAGAAAGTGCGCAGTCCTATCGAGCTGCGTGTTTTACAAAAAGGGGTCACTTCGTACTTTTATTTATTCTATTACAAAAATAAATTTATTTTATAGGTTTATGTAAATAATCTAGGAGGTATTTATTGCTTTAGTAAGTGTAAAAAAAGTTAGATTCCAAATATAGTTCACTAAGGCTGTACGATTTTTTTTATTTCTTACTATGCCATATTTCATGATGCCCAAAAACCACTTTTCCGAACAATATTTTAAAAAATGACTTTCGATTATTCATTATGTAGGATTAGACAGTAATAAAATGGAAAATAATGTTTTTTAAAGTTAAAAACAAAAAAGAAGTACCGAAAGGGTTAATTACACAGCACAACAAAAAACACTTTTTTCTGTTGCATAAAGTTTTTCTACTGTTTCTTACTAATTTGGGTGCGCTGATTTCGAATCTATCCTCAGATTTTTTCTAGCAGCTCTAGTTAGTGAGATATAGGTACCTTTTCATTTTCTCAGTATTTTCCCTACTTTATCCATATTTTTGATCGTAATTTCTAAACCAATAAACCGATTGACATGACTTTCACCTTATCGCATTAACAACACCGCACGGCTTCTTTTCCAATGCAACTTATTTAAAATGCCGCGGTAATTGGACCTCAAAGTCGGAAAATATGGAATTTTAAGGGGTATTCTTTGATGGTCAAAAACATACACATTTTTTGTAAATCAATTAACGAGTTAAATGTATAATTAAAGCATCATCATCAAGCAATACAACACATCCAAATTATTTGTCGAAATACACATTCACATCGAAATAATAGGAAAAATTTGTCATAGCCATTTTCATCACTTTTCATTAGAGTCCGACCGATACCAAATTTTTTGGCCGATGCCGATTCCATAGAAAAAACAACACGAATGAATTCAATCAAAAACACAGTTTATTTTATAAAACAACAAAAGGAACTATTACATATATAGTACATTTCATCACATTCATCACAAATTATCAAACAAAAATGAGAAAATAAACAACTAAAAACTAAATAAAATTACAAGAAAATTCAGAATTAAAATACATTAACATTAACAATGTATTAAAAAAAACAAATGTATCACATATATGAGATAAACAAAAATACTGACGTAAACACAGGTTATTAATAAATATTGCATACAAATGCAGTTTCTTCTTTTACAAGTACGATTATTATATTAAAATTTGTACTGTCAAATTTCTTTCGAACAAACTTTACACTTGGCCGTGTTAATTAGCCGTTCAAAGTAATTCAACATTTTTTAAGACTTGTACAAAAATTAGCAAGCAATTACTTACCAATAACACAATCAAACCATCCGTAGCGCCAATTTCTCTTTATTTTGAGTGGTTACCGGCAGACGCGTGTAATAGTGTTGCCAGATGGATTTCAAGCAATCCCCCTAAAATTAATTCCATTTCCCCCTAAAAACTAAAATTTCCCCCAAATTTATAACACAAAAATTAATATTTCATGAAAATTGCTCATTGTATTTGGCACAAGGAATTAACAAAAGACCCACTAGCCAATATAGCTGAACAAGGTGTTGTTGTAGCAACAATAGATTAAAAATATCTGTAAAATATTGTCCCCTTAAATATTTGTCATAAAATCCAAACAAATCTAGGGAGAAACCCCCTAATCAGGCAACACTGGGTTGTGACGTATAATAAAAATGTAATAAATATACAAAGCGAGATATGAAAAAGAAAGACAGTGCGATTCAGCTGCAAATAAAAACAAACAAGAAATGAAAGCAGGAAAATTGGCCAATATGCCATCGACCAAAAAAACCGAGTGGCATCGGCCAAAGAAGGCCGATGCCGATTACTTTTTTTTTGGCCGATGCCGATACTAGCCGATACCAATTTTATTGGCCGATACTAGCCGATGCCGATTAATCGGTGGGACTCTACTTTTCATACGTTTTCCTTAAAAAATTAGGGGCCTAAAAATATGCAAAGTTTTTAATTTTTTTTTGTTTCGAGCAATTCAAAATCTTTTTGTTTTTTGCTTGTATTCCAGACTATAAATGGAATATATAAAAAAGCATATATTGAGGCTCCTAATTTTTAAAGGAAAAGGTATGAAAAGTGATGAAAATGGCTATGACACATTTTTCCTATTATTTCGATGTGAATGTGTATTCCGCCAAATAATTTGGATGTGTTGCATTGCTTGATGTTTCTTCTTAAGGGGGGTTTCTACCTTGTGCGGCCCAGAAAACATGTTTTTTGTTTTAATTTTTGATGGGAAGGTTTTTAAGATAAACACTGGAAATTTTCAGATGTAGGTATATGTTTATTGTACACGTAAAAAAAGTTTCAAGATAAATATGCAAAGGGGGGGGGAGGGGCCATCGAGCAATGGCGGCGCGCCGGACGAATTTTCCTTACTCGCGGAAGTCCTGCCGCTGTTTGAGATGACTTGAAACACAAAAATGAAATTTTTTCTTATTCTGTATCCTTTTGTCTATGGCAGGAACTAGGATTTAAAAAAAAATGAAAAATGAAGGAGAAATGCGTTTTTGACTAAAAAACTCAATTTTTACCTACTTTTTTCAATACAAATTTTTATTTTAATGAAAAAAAATTATTATTTCTTGAAGATCATAGTTCGTGCCATAGCTAAGACCTTGATAAATGACTGTTTGCAATTTCGTAGCTATTGCTCAACTCGTGTGGCCTAAATCACTTCCGCAAGGTCAAAAAATGTAGTTTTGAGAAAAACGCGTTCAAAGTTTTGCTTCGGCGGCTCGGCGCGCTCGACACCGCTACCTGTTTCGATAAATTGCTTCCGTAATTCGAAAGATTTCAACTTCAAATTTTGGGAGCGTATTCTACAATCATGTATTAATCCAAAAATGCATGAAAAAAAATCGATTTTTTTGACCGCACAAGGTAGAAACCCCCCTTAAGATATTCATATACTTCGTAATTTGATTTATGAAACATCTGTAAAATTTTCGCCATCAGAAAAACGCCTTGAAATTCAATATTTTCCTACTTTGAAATCTTATTACAACGCCAATTTAGAACGCATAAAATTGATTAATGTTAGAAAAGATGGCGTGGAATGTTGTAAGTGCAACGATATAATCAAGTCGATAGGATTATTGGTTCAGAAGTTAGCGTCGAAAACGAGAAAAAAGCCGAGGAAAATTCGAAAAAGTGGCACGCCCATTTTTTGCGAAAACTACAGCTGTTACGTAAAAACGGAATATGGTTTTGAAATCAGCGTGGAAAAACGATTCAGATTCATGTAAAAAACTCCATGCAACAGACATGCTGTTGTGCAGTGTTATCAATAACTTTTTTTTCGAGAGAAATGCTACTTCGCTGCGACATTTTCACCACCAAAACCAACACAACAACTCAAAACAAAATTGTTAGTAACGTGACTTTCTTCTTCTTATGCTGTTGTTATTTATAACTTGTGGGTTAATATGCGTGACAGAAAAAAACATTGAAAAATTCATTATATGGAGACAAAAAACGAATGAAAGCGAAGTTTTTAACTAAAAAATGTATTCATTGTAGAGAAATATTCATTATAATGAGATCAAAATGCACTTAGAATAGACCGATAAAGCTGTGTCTTTGAAATTAATTCATTATACGGAGAATTTCATTATATAGAAGTTCACTATAGCGAAGTTCGACTGTATAATAAATAAAAATTAAATATGTTGTAGCAAAACCACAAGTTCAAACTTAGACAAAATCTTTTTGTCGCCCACCAGCAGCAGCGCACCAATCAGCTCAGCTCGCCTTTGACTGACTAATTAACAAAAAACTAGGAGAAAGAACAGAAAAACGAGGTCAGAATGTTAATCACTGCTCTAAACCCTGGCCAGCCATAATTCCTCCCGCCTTAGCTGACCACTCTACATCTCAATTAACCTCTCACTTACGCTCGGGCTTTTTGGCCGCCGTTGTAATTGGTCGATGCGCTCAGGCGTCAATACAGCCGCCCTAACGCCCGCCACCAATTAACCACAGCAGCCAACCACCACTTATCGCACGTTAATCCGTCAGTCGCACATATGTACGTCAGACACATATGAGCTGGTGTTGGTGCTGGTGTGTCTATGTGCTTCGCGTTGGGCCAATCCCGCTGCTTCCCGAATTTCAAACTTACGCTCTCGACCCGTGTGCGCGGACTCGTTGCGATTCGACTCGTATTTACCGTTTCGTCCACTTAATTAGTTATCTGTCATTATGCTTTGCGCTCAGCATACACCGCTTTGTTTCAACGCTCGGCTCGCCTGTTCGTAAGCCAGCCTCCCAACGTCCCCGCCTCCCGCTGATTTTACCAACTGTTTTTCCGACGCTTTCGGGCATCACGTCAGCCAACCACGCACCGTGTAACGCGCACCGAGTAACATTCTGGCTATCGCTCTAGTTGTTGTAGTGGCTGTTGTCGCTTATCTGTACGCCGCAACCAATTATACAAGTGGCGCTCTCCGACTTAATTAGGCAACAATGCGACGATTTTAATTAACCAATTAAAACCAAGCATAAGAGTAGCTGCACAGTCACCACAACAAAAACAAGAACTTTAAAACAACGTCAACCACAAAAGCAATGCCACAAAGTGAGCAGCAACAACGAAAGCGCCAAAAGATCATTCGCCGTGACGTATGGAGGCAGAAGAGCGAAAATTAACAGCAACCAGTCGGCGTCTTGTCTGAGCAATCAGCAACAACAGCAACAACATAAACATCTCCTAATATATGTGACGGACAACCAAAACGTCGCACAATGGGGTAAACATGCCAAAAACCCGCGCATTGCCTATTTTATGCTGTAGTATCTATACGGTTAAAGATAAATACCTCAAATTTGGACATCTCTCAGGACTCTTCAGAAATTTGTTCACCATAATTTTATTTGCCCTACAGTCGGCAATTAGGCACTTTTAAAATCTTCATTAGTAAAAAACCAAAACCAAAGTTAAAGTATTTAAATCGACCCAAACTGACTTATGAATACTCTAGATTGTAGCCACGCCCCGATTTTTCGCCTTTTTTCATAAAACACTCACATAAAACACATACATGTAGGGTAATTCGTATTTCAACAAAAACCATTTGATACGGGTTGATACGGCTCATAACGGGTTAATGGGGAGTACCACGCCCACTTACCGTTATAAATAACCACAAAAGTCCAGATGACATTGGTTAGTATATAAATATAGGGTTTTCCAACAAGAGGTGTTATTTTGGCACGATGGAACGATGCACGCTTCAACAACGCATTGAAATTATTAAAATTCACTACAAAAATGGTGAAAATCTTGCAGTCACAGTTCGCAAAACTAAAGCATTTTTGGGTCGTCGTGAAGCACCTTGTCGGACCGCAATACAGAAATTGGTGGAAAAATTCGAGCTGATGGGACAAGTTAGTGATGTGAAGAATAAAACCCGTGCACGTCGCTCAAGAACAACTGAGAATATTGCTGCTGTAGCCGAAAGTGTTGAAGAAAACCCAGGTTTGTTGATTCCTCGTCGTTCTTTGGAATTGGGCATTTCAAAAACGTCATTACACAGTATTTTGCATAAAGACTTGGGTCTTAAGGCTTATAAAGTTCAGTTAACACAAGAACTCAAGCCGACCGATCATCAACAACGTCGTGTCTTTGCTGATTGGGTCCTCTGGGTGTTATCTCTGGAAGAAGTGATCACAATTGGCCACCGAGATCTTGTGATTTAACACCTTGCGACTTCTTCCTTTGGGGCCACGTGAAAGATAAGGTGTACGCCAACAGCCCAGCGTCGATTCAAGACCTTAAAGATAGAATTCGTGAGGCTATCGAGTACATAGGGCAGCCACTTTGCGATTTGGTTATGGAAAATTTCATGAAAAGGATATGGTCCTTACGTGGTCGTGGTGGCCATTTGGCTGATGTTGTTTTTCATTATTAACGGCATACCTTCCTCTTTATTATGAAATAAACATCCGATCATTTATCTCAAAAATGGCACTTTTCTTTGAATACCAAAATAACACCTCTTGTTGGAAACCCTATATAATAAATTTTCCCAATTTAACAAGGTATGCTTATATGGCAACCCTACTTAAAAGTGGGCGCACCATGCCCATTTTTACGTCAGAGTTTAATTAGGTCAATTTTAAACTCCTTACAAAGTTTTATTGAAATATATTGCCTTTTTCGAGAAACATCCTGCGTACCGGCCGAAAAAATTGATACAAAGTATTTTATTTTAGCATATTAATTAATGCGGGTGATAACTCACATCTATTTTTACTTAATTTTTTTTTAATACTATATATATGCGCCAAGTGTTTTAAACGTACCGCGCGTTAAAAAGTTTTCGGTACTAATATATTTATTTTCTTACTAGAAGAAGTGAATAAAAGTAAAAAAATCTAACCATTCCGCATCTTTTCGCAGACAAGTTGGGTATCATTTTTTTTATGAAGGTTCCTACTTACCTTCCCTAAAGATTTTCAATGATCCATGATGAACCATAAAACTTATACATCACGAAAGTAGGACATTTTTCTAAAAAATCGTCCTTTTTACCCAAACTTTGAGAACTTATATCTTTACAAGAAAATGTGCCATGTAAAAGAATTGTATGCCAAATTAATTGTAAGAATATGCTTATTATACGTACTAAAAATTATTTGATTATATTTATTTAAACAACGATTTTATTGAGATTTTAGCACACCCATCAAAAAAGTTGCGTCGACAAAATGAAATTGAGTATAAAAACACCTAAATTTGAATGGCTATATAGCAGCCAGTTTTGGTCCAATTTGCATGCAAAAAGCATTTTCTGACTAGCAGTCATGTCATCTACAAGTCATGCATGTAGATTACGAAAAATCAAAAAAAAGTTGGGCCCGTAACTTTAATACTACGTTTACATTGAGCCCAAATGCGTAGTTTGAGATGAGTCATTTCAAAGTGTTTACATTGCCTCATTCGCATTGCATTTGCATTTTGTTTGGCAGCTAATGTCAAATGCTCAATGCTCATGTCCTCTTGCCGCAGCACATAGATCAGCGCTTCTCCGGCTACTGACTAAAGAATTTGTTGTTTTTTTGCTGCCTCTATGTTCTACACACTGCCATATTTGAATACAAATATATTACATACCTTACATGCTAAGCATATTCTTCATATTTGAAGCAGACGAAAATTTCCATTCAAAATTTCCATTTTGATCATTTTCGTTTGTTTTGATTTTGAACTGTCAAAAAGGACAAAAGCTTTCGAAGCTTTTGGAAGAGCTTTAATTTTGTGATGCGTTCGATAAAATTGGTCATGTTTTATCGCATTTGCTTCGTCGTTTTGTTGAAATGAGTCATTTCGTCGATTTGAATTTGTATGGGGAAATGCGTGATTTGGCTTCGCATTTGAGAATTTTTGCCCAAATCACGCATTTGGGCTCAATGTAAACGTAGTATAAGATTAGCCGTAATGCGCGGGTTTTCAGCATGTTTACCCCATTGTGCACCGGTGAGAACAGCGCAAAGAACAACAACAACAACAATAATGCATGCATAGCAATACAAATTAAATAGTGACAACACACATATCTACACTTCTACACAATTATGTACATATATGTAGAATTTTCATTGTACAACGTTTTCCTTCCACGCGCTTTTCGTTTCTGCCTTTCTGTTTTAAAAAACACAATTCCCAAATTTTTATTTTTGGCTTTTCGAAAGATTGCTTGATTCTACTGAACAAGTGTACAGTAGTAGTGTTTTTCTACACAGTAGAAAAACACAATAGACTTTACTAATCCGACACGGCCATTCTGACAAGTCGCACGTCTCTGTGCGATTATTCTTTTTTCTTTTAACTCGGCCAATCTTGGCCCAATAGTTTCCAAGGACCTTACCTTTCACCTTACCTTTCACAGTTTTCATAAAAATTTTTATAAACATGGGGTTCTTTTTGTTATTATTATTTTTTTTATGTTTTAGTTATTAATAATACAAATAAGTTTGTGCTTTATCACGGCCATTTTGACAAATCGCGTGTCCTCATACGATCATTATGTTTTTTTATTTTACTTTACCACTTTCCTCAAGCGATAGTATTCACAAATCAGTTACTTAATTTCATTCCAACACTTTACCAGTATTAGAGAACACCATTCTAATACTTTACCAGTATTAGAGAACACCATTCTAATACTTTACCAGTATTAGAGAACACCACTCAGTTTCACATTCATTAACCACTTCCATCCAGCGGTAATATTTACCATTCTGGCACTTACACAGCGTCAGAGTATGTCAATGTTTTTTTTTTACCACATCCGTCCAGGGGTCGTACACTCAAAAGCAATTCAGTTTGCCAACCATGTCTCTAGTTTTATTATAATAACTTCAATTACATATTCATAATACTGTTTGTTTTCCGTGTTACCCACATATACACTATATCGACATCACCATTACACACTTCAAAACCCAGATACTCAACATTTCTTTTCATAAAGCAACACTTTTTAATGTTAAGCGAAAACCCGGCCTTTGAATGCGTACTTAATAGAACGCTTACTCTTTCTGTGCTCTCATCTAAGTCATCTGTACCCAAAACAAGGACGTCATCTTTATAAACCACAACATACTATGTGTAAGCGAGTTCACCAAGAAAATTATTAACGGCACTATTGTAACAGCACTAAAGTAAAGCCTATTGATTTGGTCAGATATCAAAGGTAAATGAAATCTATTATAGTGTTGTCATTCAGTTCGCGGTAATCGACACGCATCCGATCTGATCCATCCCTTTACTTGACGAGCAATATAGGACTCGAAAAGGCGAAGAACTGGGTCGAATGGTATTCGTCTTCAAAATTTTCATCAACTTTGTTCGAACAATTTTACGCTCTTCCGAACTCAATCTGTAAGGTCGTCTGCAAACAGTTTTATTTGGATCTTAGAGACGGATTTGCATAGGCTCCACGTAAGCTGCACTGCAGAGTGTGCCTACTGTGAAATTCCTTTAAATTTGTTCAAAACTGTTATCAATTTGAACTTAAACTCAAAGGGTATATCGATATCAATATCATTAAAATGCAAGTCATTGTAATTAATGTCATGCACATTTACTTCAGCGCACTCTACTCTAGAAAATTTCAATTGCTTTGCAGTAATTTTTACACAAATATTTTGTATCAAAATTTCGCAACCAATCATTATGTCACATTTCAAATAGCCGTCAGGTAAAATATGAAAGAGTATCTGCATTCTAATTTTATCAATCTCTACAGTTGCCAAAACTTGTAAAGTGCTTGTTACACTAGTTTGTCCAATGCCAGTTATAGTCACAACATTATGGATTCGTTTGCCACAAAATTTGGAGCTTACTGATTCCTTCATTAATGAACACTCTGCTCCTGAATCGTAATGAAACGAGTATTGCTCACCTGACTGTCGCAAAATACCTGATGGTGGATTAATTAAACACATCAACACTTCGGCTAACAGAAACACCAAATGGAGTATGAAGCTCTTTTCCTTTTGTTGTAGTCGAGCAGCGCGAAGATTCACCACAAAGAAAACAGGTAACATTTGATGCGTTCGATCCGGAAGTGTTCTTACTCAGCACTTTTTTGTCTGAAGTCCTCTGTTGGGCATCTGTTTTGAAGTTTAATCGGCATATTGCAGCCTTGTGACCACACCTGCCACAATTATAGCATTTAAGGGCATCGTGAGCAAACTTTGATCTCTTCACGACAAATTTTTCATGTCCATGGCTGCAGGTTTCTTTTTCAAAAACGACATTGCCTTCAGCTCTTGTGTTAGTTGGTTTCTGCCAGATATGTTGGTGGTGAAAGCAAGACGTTGGATGCGCGGTTCAAATTGTGCGATATGTGCCAAAACAGTTGAAACAGCCAATTGTTCCGTCGTCATATTTTTCCATTTTAACATGAGTGAAGTCATCATCGTTGCCGCATACGAAGCCAAACATTCGCCATCTTTTGGTTTAGTGTTCAGCATATTTATCAAGAACGCAGCTGGTGTTTCCGAGAAATCAAATCTGGCGATAAAAAGCACCTTAAATGCATTGCAACACATTTCAGGAAACGCTATTTGAGACAACCATGGTGCTGCCGGTCCTTTCAAAGCGCGGCTGAGTGAGACCATCAAATCAGAACCTCGTAGTGATTGTTCGGCCATGACCATATCAGCAGTCGATATCCAGGCACGTGCATCCACGTTTAGTCCATCCGGGTCGAATTCAGGCAACTGAACTTTATCTGCAACTGGAGCCTTCCACGTTTTCAGGAGTTCCAAAAATTGTTGATTTTGTTGTTCGTATAGCACTTTCCACACGTCAGGATCATGATGGGTGTCTGCATTTTGGTGGCAGTTGGGGACAAATCCCACTTCTGACGTAGAATTTTCCATAGTACAACGTTTTCCTTCCACGCGCTTTTCGTTTCTGCCTTTTTTTTTTAAAACACAATTCCCACATTTTTAGTTTTCGCTTTTCCAAAGATTGCTTGATTCTACTGAACAAGTGTACAGTAAGGTGGGTCGCGAAAAAAAATTGGTGTTGTCACCACCTAAAAATAAAATTCAGAGTGTTTAATGACTATTTGGAAAATATTGCGATTCTGAGGTAAGCCAATTGTGAGTGGTTTTGCTTCAAAAATACCTCTAATTATCATGTTAACTCAATAAATTAACAACAAAAATTTTTACAAAATATGTGCAATCCAAGAACTCCTGAAGGTTTATCTAACCAAAAAAAATTATTCGAAAATGTCCAACAACAAAAAAGTTACACCCAAAAAACATGATAATTAGAGGTATTTTTGAAGCAAAACCGCTCACAATTGGCTTACCTCAGAATCGCAATATTTTCCAAATAGTCATTAAACACTCTGAATTTTATTTTTAGGTGGTGACTGAAACGTGATTTTTATTTTGTATGGAGTGCGACCCATCTTAGTGTACAGTAGTAGTGTTTTTCTACACAGTAGAAAAACACAATAGACTTTACTACTCCGACATATATATATATGTTTCTTGACCCACAATCACGCAAAAACCACGGATTCGTTTTAGAAATGTATGGGATGTAACACTTCGTTCAATAATGTGTGTGACTAACTAATTAAAACACATTTTTTTGCCAAAATTCGTTTTTATTCATCAACATAGTCCCCTTTTAGGGAGATACAATCATTCCAACTCTTTTCCAATCATTCGATACCGCCTTTGTAGAACGATTTTTCTTTGCCTTCAAAATAGGCGTTAGTTTCGGCGATTACTTCATCATTTGAGCCAAATCTCTTACCACGGAGCATCTTTTTGAGGTCTGCGAAGAGCCAATAGTCGCTGGGGGCCAGATCTGGAGAATACGGGGATAAGGAAGCAATTCGAAGCCCAATTCATGCATTTTTGCCATCGTTTTCATCGACTTGTGACACGGTGCATTGTCTTGGTGAAACAACACTTTTTTCTTCTTCATATGGGGCCGCTTAATCGCGATTTCTTCTTTCAAACGTTCCAACAACGCTATATAATAGTCGCTATTGATTGTTTTCCCTTTCTCAAGATAGTCGATGAATATTATTCCGTGCACATCCCAAAATGCTGACGCCATAACCTTGCCAGCCGATGTTTGTGCCTTTGGACGCTTTGGGCGGCTTTCACCGGTTGCATGCCACTCAGCAGACTGCCGATTTGACTCTGGAGTGAAATGGTGGATCCATGTTTCATCCATTGTGATGTACCGACGCAAAAACTCCGACTTGTTGCGCGTAAACATGTCCAAACAGCTCTTTGAATCATCGATTCGTTGCTGTTTTTGCTCCGGTGTGAGCAAACGCGGCACCCATTTCGAAAACACCTTTTTCATAACCAAATGTTCGTGTATTATGGGGTGTACACTGCCTGCTGCCTGCTGGCCACAGGCCATATAGGTATGTGTGTCTTATTCAGAGGCAACCACCCTTACCTTACATAATGGTACTTTTCCAGTTGTAATATCTGAGTATAGTTGTACAGTTGTTACAGTTACAGAATAGTTATGATTTAGTTTAATTGAAAGAACACAGTTATCTTGAAATAGCGAAATCAATCAATCCCCAGTGATATATGACTTTGAAAATAGCAAACACCAAAATAGCAATCTCCCAAAACGTAACTTCAGAAAACGCAACTATCCAATAAGCGCAACCGCTTCGCAGAGATAATATATTACTCTAAAGAAGCATCTTGTTGTTTTTTTTTATTGTTTTCAGGGCGGTTAAAATTTCCGATCATTTAAAAAACTTACGTAGTTGCCTTGCATTCTAACGAACTTCTTTGCCAATTTTTGTTAATAAGCAAAACAAATTGTTTGCCTAAAAAAAAAGAAAAATTAGCTACTTCTAACCAATTTTTATGAATTTATATTGATTCTTTTTTACTGAAATATTTTTTGTTGTACTAATTTTATTTTACATGAAGTACGGAATAGATATTTTCGTTTCTGAAGTTATCCTATTTTAAATATAAAATGCACCTTTTTCTCATTAGAATGTGATTGTACTGAATAACTGATGTTTTTCAAATCCGTCCAATAAATGCAACTTTTCGCTATTTGAAACCACCCCTGGAACAATTCGGTTGAGTTTTGGAAAATTAAACTGTAGTTGAAATAGAAAATAGTTTTTGAAAGAAGTTTATAGAAAAATAAATGGAAAAATGAAGGGGAAATAAAAAGAATTAATAGGGATATTCTCACAGTCAAGGTGCACGAATTGCAAAAATTGCATTACCTTGCAAGGAAAAAACGTTTTGCACTAATACCCATGTTTTATATGGGGTGCAACCGTGTGTCAGCTGATTGTGAAAAATGCATTCATTTTATTTCGTGTGCGCAAACGTAAGTATTTCACACAAACTTTGTTTTCTTTACTTTTATATAAACATTTTTAATTTTTTCCAACTAAAAACTAAAATTGCTGCAGCATTTTCAGTAAGAAAACTCAAAATTTTGTCATTTTCACTTGTCCGCGGCATTGTTTGCAATATTTTTATTTTTGTGCACTCTCGCAGTACTGCAAGTAAGGGTCTTGCAAGTTTACATTTTCACAAATTTTGCAACGCTGCAAGACTGCGAGAATACCCCTAAAGTATTGAGCTTTGAACTAGCAGCAGTATTGACATCCGAAAATATTCGGTATTCTCCCGGAAACTCGAATAAATCAATCTTGAAAGGTGACTTGAAAAAACCCAAATATGTCTTCTCAATTACATTAAACGGTTATATCCTTGAGGGGTAAGCTTATCTAATTCTAAAATTCGTGAAGAGTGTGTTGAGCAATGAAATTGCATAAAATTTAAATACTTTCACATAAACAGCTCGCTGGCCGCAGCCTCCCTTTGCCATTCGCACCTCGAGCCGGGACTCTACAAGGCGGTAGTGTTGCCTTGATCGAATGTTTTGCCTCGCTTTCTTTGAGTTTAAAATTTTAATACAATTTTGTGTTTAGTGCCCGCCATCCCTGCGCCCCACATGCGCAAAAACTTAATTTTAATTCTTCATTGACATTCCTTTCGGCTTTCTCAATTTTAGTTTTTTGTTTTTGCAATGCAAACACGGAAATACGGCCAGTTGCGATGGATCAACGCGAATATAGTCAGAGCCAAAATTGAGAGAAACGGAGGGGCAATGACTCAAAATGTGTCGAATGCTGGGCGTAACTTAAACAAAACGCCTAGAACGTAACGATTTGTTTATTTATTAGTTTAATTTCTGTATTTACCTGTTTTTGAGTTAAATGCATTAAAATCATTTCTACGGTGTGTGTCAAATGAGCTTCACATCCATTCGCCGCCTCTTGCCGCGCTGCAACTGCCGCGGCGCGCCATCAGTTGCAAATATTTAATAATAAAACATGAAAATCAATAATATTTTCTACTATCCACATTTCGCCTGGACTGGAGCTGCTGTTGTTGTTATTATTACAGTTGTTGCTGCTGCGCGTCATCCGCTTTCGACGCTGTTTTCTTTTTTGAGACTTGCTTTTTTGCTTCTACTGCTGCTGTCTTTTTGGCTGCCTGACTGAGTTGCCCTGTTCGATTGCCTTTATGAAATTTTCAGTCAGAAGCCCCCACTGCCGCCTACACTCCCACAGCCACACACCGTGGCGTGAGAGAGAGGATTGCCACCCTCGACGGTCGGCACCGAGAGTGTGGACCCAGGCCTTTGGACGCTTGTGGGCTCAACAACCCTGTCAAACCACAGGCACTCATGCTAATGCTGCATGAACGACAAAAAACAACATAATTATGTATAAAAAGGAAAAGCATAAAAAGAAAAGTCTGGGCAGAAGGAATGAGACGGGGACGGCAGCGAAAAACAAGCAGAATACGTAGTAAAAAATAAAGGAAAATAAGGGAAATGAAAAAGAAAAACGCAGCAGTACGGGGTGTTTACTTCTATATGATTTGTTGTTGGCGTTTTATACGACAAGACTGTCGGCTGGTCCACGTTGACGCTGTCAACCCTGGTTATCGTCGTTAGGAGAAGAACAGTGGGCCAAAGTGGGAGAGGGATTGGTGCTGGGTATGGTTTGGAGGAGTGGGAATAACTAATCACGCGTTTCTTCTTTCCCCAAGTTTGGTTGTTACGATTTTTTTGTGTGAATTTTTTATAAGTTCACATACGCCTAACCCTTTCGCGCAAATGTCCTTCAACTTCGGCAGCTTTTCTGTTTCCTTTGCCCATTGTTTAGCATTCTTCGTCCCGTCTTGTTTTCACCCCCAAGCCTCTGCATCTGCGTACTCCCTTATTTAAGCTTCGTCTTCCGTGTTAAATCGTCTCCTGCTGCCCGCTTTTGAATTCACTTTCCTCCTTGCGGTGATTCGTCTTCTTTCCTATTAGAATACTCTGTATTTTTCTTCTTGAGCCTGACACCTTCTTCTTCTTGTCTTTTTCATGTTACTTCTCCACTGCTATTAAAAACATATATCTATTAAGAATATATCTTATTTTTTTTCTGCTTTATCACTTTTCACATTTTTTCTACTGCCGCAGCCACTGTTGCTTCGTCTTGTTCTTGTTGTTATCGTCCAACACGCATACATTATTTATAAATAATTTACGTACATTCTATGTACACTGCCTTCGTGTCGATGTGAACGGTCGGAGAACGTAACGAATGCGAATGAGATGATCGGCCGGAGGGCGCGCTGACAGCGACTGATGTGGAGCAAAGTATGTGCGCTGTCGTCGTCGTGGCCGTCGTAGTGGTCGCAGTGCAGGGTGGGAGGGCATGAAACGGATGGCTACGCTGAGCGAACGATGCTGCGATGTCGCGGCGCTCCAGCAAGCAGAAGTCCTTGCTATGTGCTCAAATATCTGCTTGTTTTTTTTTTTAATTTTAGTGCACCGTCAACTAGAGAGCTGCTTAAATCAATTTATACTCGATGCCTTCACGTGCAATTTCAAAAACGAAACACTTATCCGAAGAGAAGCCGAAAAAAGGTACTCATGTTTCGGTACCTCTAAATAAGTGTTGCCACTAAGAATTGTTTTCCCTACCAAAATTGGTCAAAAATCAATCTCAGCCTACCAAAATAAATTTGCTAAACAAAAATTTAGTTTAATTGCGTTATAATTCTATCTGGATCGCAGTCCACTAAATTTTGAAATCAAAGGAAGAAGAGTTAAATTTTCTTTAGAAAGGAATATACAGCCATGGCCAAAATAATAGAAACACCGCCTTTGGTACTAAGTACATACTTGGACCGATGAGACGAAGATAAATTTGTTCGGCATGGATGGCAAATCCTTTGTTCCTCGTCCCCCAGGCCAGGCTTACAATCCAAGGTATAAAAAACCTACTTTAAAGCATGGAGGTGGCAGCCTGATGCTATTTGGTTGCTTTTCCTGGTATGGAGTAGGACACCTTTTTCGTATTGAAGGAATTAAGCGATAGGAGACTTATGTAGATATTTTGCAAAATACTATGCTACCATGGGCTGAGGAAAATATGCCACTAAAATCGCGTTTTCAACAGGATAACGATCCAAAGCACACAGCTAAGTATACGAAAAATTGGTTTAAAAGACAAAAACTCGACGTTTTGGAGTGGCCGTCTCAATCACCGGACTTAAATCCGATTGAGAACTTGTGGCATGACCGGAAGGTGGAAGTTGGAAAGCATAACCCATGAAATCTCGAAGAATTGTGGCGAATCATTCAGGAAGCATGGTACTCCATTCCGATCGCAAAATGTCAACAACTTGTGGACTCTATGCCGAAAATATTGAGCGAGGTTATTAAAAATAAAGGCTTTGCAATAAATTATTGATGACATTGATGAATTTTAATTAAAAGCAACAATACTTTCTTTTAAAACGCAGTGTTTCTATTTTTTTGTCCAACTAAATGTGTGTGACATGGTAAATAACGGTTATAGTAGACAATACCAACAACTGTAAGTAATAATTTTTTATGGAATAGATAGTGTATTGCTCCAGTGTTGTAAAACAGCCATATGAATCAAATCGAGCTATATACACTATAACTTTTATTTCATTATGTAGTACCAAAGGCGATGTTTCTATTATTTTGGCCATAGCTGTATGTGGCGTTATAATCTCCAATAGCTTTAGATCTTCCCTGCAGAGATGTTTGAACTTTTGCATGTAAAATTTTTTCACAAGCTACAGACTAAGTTTAAAATCATAAAAAATTAATAGAAAATGTATTACTAGGAACAAATTCTTCGAAAATCACAACAAACAAACCAACCTATCAAAGTCTTAATTTATGAAACGAAGCTACCAATTGGACCAAAACGGCAACTCTGTTTCACTGTGCGTATTTTCACAACGACTGACGCAGCGACGTCATTTTTCGGTGCGTAAAAATCGGCCGACGATTTGGTTCTATTTTTAGCATTACACAGTGGAGAGAAAATTCACTGCGCTCACCAACACCATCTCATTGTCATTTTGCCGACCCGTCCCTGTCGGTCCTGAGACAACTAGTTCCCAAAATTCATTGGTTTTCCAACTGTTTTTTTGTAGTCAATTGGACAACTAGTTGTCAAAGTAGCTGTTAGCGGATGCAGAAGTCACAGTCAAACCTAAATTGGAGCGTTAGCGGCAAGCAACTGTCAAAATGTCTTCATGTCCATACAAATTGTATGGGGCAAACCGCAATTGAAACGCTCTGACGCTGAGCTATTCGAATTTCCAATTTTGACAAGGCGTTAGCGGTTGAAGTTGGCTGCGATTAACAAAAACGCCTGTAATTTATATTTGATTTGATTTAAATTTTGAGGAATTTATTCAAATAAGAGCTAAGTTTTGCAAACTACTAATAATTTGTTATTTTTTGGCAACTAAACAGATATTTTTTTGTCATTTGTTTTCATTTCATGATTTTGACAATCCCAACGCAACGCCAGAGACAATAAAGACTTTACACTTCGAGTTGTTCTCACTTATACAGGCTCATTTCTTGCTGTCTAATAAATACCCGCTGTCACATAAATCCCCGAGCCAATAGATACATTTCGTGGTGTGTACATGAGTACCCATGAGTACCCGAAAAATTGAATGTAGTATGTATCATAGAAGTCGTTTCTACATACGACATTGCTTTACTGGTGCTGCCAAATAAACTTCCTACCATACTTCATGGTGAACATAATTTGAATTCTTATCGTTTGTTTATTGTGGAGCAGACTACGCTGAGGACACCGAGGATTAAAAAATAAAATAAATACCAATTTGACTGTTAAATTAACGTTCGTATCTGTAGCATGTGATGAAATGTCACTTAAGCGACATCTCCATTATGATCGAAAATCAGATCGAATCATAGGCTTACAGGATTTTGGCGATGAAAATCGTACACATAGGGTGGCTACTAGTGTTTTCACAATATTAGTGCAGGGAATAGGTGGGGAACCGTGGTCCCAACCAAAACAATATGATAAGTGCAATTTGGTCAAGCCACCAGAGCAGTTTATTTCATATATTGAAAATTTAGAAGAAATGTTCTGTGAACGTTTTAATTGCGAAGCACATAGCTCATTTATGATGCACTCCACGATATCGAACCCTTTGTTTGTTGCAGTAATTGCAACACGGACAAACTTCTTGCTTTATTTGTGCAAGTTAGAATTTATTTTGTTTTAAAGTTTTTTAATAAAAAACTCTCTATTCCCAAGTCTAATACTACGTTTACATTGAGCCCAAATGCGTAGTTTGAGATGAGTCATTTCAAAGCGTTTACATTGCCTCATTCGCATTGCATTTGCCTTTTGTTTGGCAGCTAATGTCAAATGCTCAATGCTCATGTCCTCTTGCCGCAGCACATAGATTAGCGCTTCTCCGGCTACTGACTAAAGAATTTGTTGTTTTTTTTGCTGCCTCTATGTTCCACACACTGCCATATTTGAATACAAATATATTACATACCTTACATGCTAAGCATATTCTTCATATTTGAAGCAGACGAAAATTTCCATTCGAAATTTCCATTTTGATCATTTTCGTTTGTTTTGATTTTGAACTGTCAAAAAGAACAAAAGCTTTTGAAAGAGCTTTCATTTTGTGATGCGTTCGATAAAATTGGTCATGTTTTATCGCATTTGCTTCGTCGTTTTGTTGAAATGAGTCATTTCGTCGATTTGAATTTGTATGGGGAAATGCGTGATTTGGCTTTGCATTTGAGAATTTTTGCCGAAATCACGCATTTGGGCTCAATGTAAACGTAGAATAAAGATAAGATTTTGCGTGTATCGCATTTGTAGTTTTTCAAATAATTTTTGTTGATAAAGGTAGAACTAACACTAACACTAATGTTTGTAATGCTACTATCATCTTAAAAAACTATAAATTTTCAGTTGATTGGATTGTAAGAATTTGTAAAAAAAAAATTACAATATATCAAAACTTAGCACAATACTTCTCAATTTTTTGTTTTTCGAAATTACCCCGGGCGGCATCAGGTTGACGATGAAATATCAAATCCAACAGCTGATATTTTTTCACCACAACTTTTACCAATTGGCAGCACAAAATTTCTATGCAAAAGGGAGGCAGAATAATGCAAAAATATAACAATATAAACGAACCAAAACAATTTTGATTACTGGCAAACTTTTTGACATCACATTTAGATTACAGAATTAACACATATTCTTGTTCCGGCAGCGATTTTACTATAAATCATAATTTTGTGCACAAACATCCATCCCCGAAAAATTTTCAAGCAGAAAACAGCTGATTGGGTTTCACCACGAATTGTAAACGCATTGCAGAATTGAAACTTGTATGAAAAATAGCCAATAAGCAATGCAAAATTATAGCAAACTTGAATGAGCTATAAGCAATTTTATGATCGCGTTTTTCTTAGATATGAATAATTTATTGATTAATATGCAGTAAGATACTTCCGATTGCTTTTTGTTGGAAAACTAATCATCATTTTTCCGGCAGCAAAATAGTCCGCGAGCTGCTCCGGACAATAGATAAATAGAAAAACCAGCTGAGCACCAATTCACCATGAATTGAATGCAACATAAAAAGGAAATTTGTATGGCAGAAGGCGAAAGTTTTACGTAAAATAACTGACAATCGACGCATTCTAAGACATTGTAAGGCACGCAATCCACATATATGTACTATCTGAGATGTTCAGAGTGAAAAACATTTATACCGGCAATCCTTTTCATATCAAACCAAATGCTTTCAATTTTTTCCCCGGCAACCAAATTGCAAACAGCTGATTTCTTTGCTCTCACGGAGTTTTTATCTTGGTTATCTAGATAATCACACGTATAGGAAATTTCAGCTGTTTTTGGCAAAATGAGCGAGTGTAATGTCTTATTTGTCTCTGGCAACGCTTCAATTTCGGTATGCCGCACTGAGCGAGAGCGTTGCGTCAGAAAACGCAACGCTCAACGCTCCAATTTAGGTTTCACAGTCAGTCAGTTCGCGTCTAATCGTTCACGTTCTGCGTGCGCGTTCATAGGCGAGAAGAGACATGAAAATACGAACGAAACGAAAGACGAAACAGAGGTGAAATAATCAACAATATTGTGTTACGGTTGATCTAGCGATGCTTTTGTTACAACAACAACGTAGAAATGTTTCTTTCTTTCTGTTTCTATTACTCGAAGTTCGCTCGATTTGCACGTTTTGTCTTGAATGATTTCAGTTAGAATTTTGCGTAGTTGCGTGAAGCAACGAATTGCAGTAGCAGTCGAATGGTATGTATTAATAAATTTATGTAATTATGTTAATATAATTATTTATTAATTAATTTAGTTTTTTTATTAATTGCAGGCGAAGTTAGGATGTTGAACTGCGTCAGACCCCAAACAGTTTCGACAGAAGTGTGTCAACAAGTCGAAGTTCTTCTTTACGTGCACCAATACTTTTTTATTCGCGATTATTTTTTGTTGTTTTAATAATATTTTTGCAATAAAATTAATATTTATAAATTTCAATGATTTTTTTTCTTTACAAAATCAACTGGTTAGAAAACTAATCCAGAATAAGCTAGTTCGCAAACTATTCACTTTGCAACTGGTTTGAAAACTGGTTTAGTTCAGACTAACCTTGGACTAGTTGCAAATGGATGCAGACGGGGACAATTGACCGTCGCCTAGGACACCGCCATGTTAAAAAGGTGAGTTTGCTCCAAGGAAACGAGTCGGTTCTGAGGTCATATGTGACTGTCAAGCGACAGTTAAAAAACTAGACTTGGACCAGTCCGATTTCCTACAGGGCTGTTCTAGCTCAATTTCTCCCCACTGTGTAAATCAGAGGTGCCCATGCCCTATGCTCTCGCTGCTCATTTGTTTTTGTAAATGCTCTTCAGCATAGGCTGAGGATTCCAGTTCCTCATTTGTTTTTGCAAATGATCGTCGGCATAAGCATTTTAGTATACACACACAGCACAGTATGCTTTGTATGTATTGGTGTTTGCTCTTCCATAAGAAGGTTTTGGGCACCCCTGGTGTAAATTGTACCTGAACAACGGCTGATTGAGAGAGCGTACTGTGTACGTGTGCTGAGCGTACTGCTCATAAGAGTAAGCTTTGCCGACCGCTGTTCTAGTTCCAAATTTGTTTTTGCAAATGATTGTCGGCGTAGGCTGAGCATTTTAGTATACATACACAGCACAGTATGCTTTGTTGGTGCAAATTTGCGATAGTTATCTTCCACGTAGGTTCCCTGCCGGCAACTCAATTAACTTTTAACGCACTTTAATCTAACTAATTCTCAACTAGTTGTGGTTGATAGTTGGATTATTTTCAATGGAGCCAACTGACTATTTTAACATGGCGATGGCCTAGGCAGTAGTCAATTGTCCGACTCTGCATGACTTTTCAACTAACTTAAAGTTAGTTATTTAAAAGTTAGTTAAAAGTTATCTAATTTGTGGTTAGCTATAAACTAATTACATTTCAGTTAGCTTCAAGTTGACTTTATTTAAATCAGCTATAACTCAACTATTAGTTAATACGTCTTTATCCATAAAAACGGATATTTCTATGATTGTTTTGTAAATTTAAAATTTTTGTATTTCCTTTTTTATTTGAAAAATGTTTAAATACCTAACAACTCTTGAAAACACTTGCGAGATGGCCTATTTTTAAAATACCAATCACCGATTTTTTCTTTTAATGCATTTTTTGTTGGACAATTTTTTCGGAACAATTTTCTTGGACACAAATATTTTCAATATAAATTCCGCTTTGGCTCTGCACATTAGCAGAGGAACAGGTGGCTTCTGATTTACCAACATTACATGAATTTAATTTATTTGAATACGAATCCCTTTCCTTTTTCAAAGGCTTCTTAAATTTCTTTTGCTTGCACCTCTCATTTTGGCTTAGCTTAAATAATTAAAACTAAAGCAATCACTTGAAAAAATTATATAAAATTGTTTAACAATTCAATTTAGTTAGGACTCCGACCGCACGCACGAGACTAAGCACTGATTATGATTTCATAATGCACGAAAGAAAATGACAAATATGTAAAATAAAATTCCAAAGAACAAAAAAAAACAACAATTAGCTGTTTTTTAAATTCCTATGCCATAAACGCACGCCTTAAATTTGGGTGGGTTCTGCATTACTTTATAGTTAGCTTATAGTTAGGGACATAAAATCGCATAAGAACAAATAGCAATTAACTGTTCTTTAAAATATGCCAAAAAGCAAAAGTTGCATTGATTTTTGGGAAGGTCTGCATTACTTTGTAGTTAGCTTATAGTTAGGTTATGAAAGTTAACTAGAAGTGAGTTATTTTTGTAGTCGACTACCGAATTGCTTGCAGGGTTTTGTTGTTGTCTAGCGTATGAATTCATTTTTATGTATTGGTGTTTACTTTTCCGTAATGCGGCCTTTAGACGGTCGCACATATTCGCAATCATGTGCGGCGCGACGAGAAGAATGACCGTGTAAACGCAAGAAATTCGTGTCGTCGGACGTGTTTAAAGGTTTTCAAAATTTCCCCCATCGCACATGATTGCGAACATGTGCGACCGTCTTAAGGGGGTCCTCTAGTTTTCAATTTTGAAAAAATCGATTTTTTTTCCTTTTTATATTTTTATACATATATATCATAGAAAAAGTATACGACCGGCGGACCCTAACAGTGTTCGCGGTAGCACGTGGACATTTTTTTTTTATAATTCAATATTTAAAGAATAAATATACGAAGAAGTATCTCATTATCATTTGCAGTTTCTAAAAAAAAAATCCCAAAAAAAGCTTTAAAAAACACCGTTTGTACTAGAGGATCCCCTTAACCCTTTGAGTACGGAATTATTTGGAGACTTTTATGCATATGGAACGGATTTAATTTTTTGCTATATGGATTAAAATGTAAGAGTAATACATTTTATTTGGAATATGCTTATATTGGTGATATAAATATATATATAAAATCAACGCCTACTTATCAAACTCAGATGACGAGTCAGACTCGTCCACCGTAACTTCGCCCAAGTAAACACATGACGAGTCTCACTCGTCAAATGTACTCAAAGGGTTAAGAAGGTTTTGGGCACCCTGCTCTAAATTGTCGAGTAACTGCACGTTGCTACTCGACGCTGAGCGAGCAGCTTCTCGTTTCTACTCGACGCTAGCAGCAGCGTTGCCACAAGAAAAATTACATAACCAGGAAAAAAAATAAAAATAACCAAATGTTTATTTGACGTAAACAACTACTTTACTTTTAGAAAATAACAATACTTTTACCAAAAGTAGTTGTAAAAAAGGTGTTGTTGACTCTTTTAAAAACATAGTTATCGATTTAAACAATGCTGCTTACTTTTTTACGAGAAAAAGCATTGGCTATGAGTTGCCGCTAACAATTAGTCTATATATTATTGCCACTCCCAATAATAATGTGATCGTTGATAGTTAACACTAATTTCCAGAATTTTAAAAGTAACGTAAACCCAGAAGTCAGACTGTCAGGCTTATATGAGCTAAATTACTGAAAACATTTGTGAGCCTCACACTTCTGGACTTATGCCTGGTTCTGACTATGTCATATTCACTGACAACAAACACTGTCATATAAGTCATGTTCGTCATATGTCGTCAAATGCGTTCTCATTGCACGGCAAAAACTGACGAAAAATACATATGACAAGGTTTGACATCGATTGAAGTCAAATTTCGGTGTCAGTCGACTGGCATGTCGTTCTCACTTTGATAGTCAAATACGATTTGACGTCATATTTTCAGAATTCAAAGTTCAATTTTTTCGAAAACTGTGTAAACGAGTGAAAATGAACAGACGAGTGACAGTGGCAACGCTGGTGGATTCGACCTGGGCTTACCCACAGATCCACCAGTGGATTCTACGAAACGCTGCGGGCAAGGTTGCGGGAGCAGGTCCCTCAGTGGTTCCGCAACTTCGTCCCCTTGTGGCACGTCTATCGCCACACATTACACGTAATAAACAAAACACGCGGTTTCGGCAAGCGATTACGGTGGGCAGTAACCTTGCGTTACCTAGCCACAGGCGACAGCTTTTCAAGCTTAACGGCGGTGTTTTTAATGGGCAAAACAACCATTAGCAACATCATCCATGAAACTTGTGATGCAATTTTTGAGGCCCTGAAGGACGACTTTTTGAAGGTACCTTCTGCGTTGGATCTAATTAACCCCAAATTCAAAATCTGATTTTCCCAAAAGTTTCCAACAGCGACTGAAGAGTGGGCAGGAATTGCGGACAGGTTTCGAAGTCGATGGAATTTTCCCAATTGCTGTGGAGCACTCGACGGGAAACATATAGTGTCGCCTGCTAACTGCGGCTCTGAATATTATAATTACAAAAAATTTAATAGCATTGTCCTGATGGCTTTGGTGGATGCTGACTACAAATTTATATTTGTTGAAGTTGCATGATGATGGAGGGGTTTTTGCAAGGTAATACGTTCAAAGTCAATTATTTCAACATGTTTATATCTGATTTCAAATTTCTTAGGACCGCGCTTTCTACTGCACTTGCTGATAACACCCTCAACTTTCCTCCACCAAGGCCACTGCCGAAAGAAAATTATGAAATGCCATTTGTAATAGTTGCTGACGACGCATTTCCATGAAAAGCATACTTGCTAAAACCATTTTGTTATAGGAAACAAGTCATGTCGCACAAAATATTTAATTATAGACTGTCACTACTCGTGACTCACGAGCAAGAAACGTCGAAGAAAATGCATTTGGCATATGCGCAGCACGCTTCCGAATTCTAAAGGCTTGATTACACGTAACGAGTCGAGTGACGAGACATCAAAATGGTACTAGGCCGAAAGAATTGGGATAGCGACCAAAAGTGACGAGGTGTTCAAACGTATTTTGACAAGTGACGAGTCAGTTCGGTTTTACAATGCACAAAATGAACTAAGCAACTCGCGCAATTAAACTCAATCCAGCGAAAAGTGGTGTGTGACGCATTCCGCATGTGACGAGCGATTCCGCGAATCGCTGCGAAAAAGAGAAAAATATAACGGTAAAGTAGTGCTCGGCTTAGCAAACAAAATGTGATTCTAGTGACTTTCTCGCCACTTTCATCGGTCACTGACTCAATCAAGAACTCGCCTTACCGTTTAGACGAAACGAGTACTCGTTAGAGTTGATGTCTCGTCGCTCTACTCGTTACGTGTAATCAAGCCTTAAGAAGAGCAATAGATGTAAAGCCGCAGAATGCGAGTTAACACAGCACTTGTTGAAAGTCAACAAACGAAACACGCGCAACACTAAAGTGCTGATGTTGCGCTTCCCACCAGCGAGCGAGGCCAAATCGCTAACGGCAGGTCTGCTCTGTTTCCTGAGGCAGGTAACCTGAGGTAGTTGCTGACGAAGAGCAACGCGACTTCGGCAAGCCTGAGCAGTAGAGTTAAGATCATTATTTGTAAGACGCTTCACTTTGTATTCCGATTCAATAAAGAAAAGACGTGGCTCCGACCACAAAAAATATATTTTTTTAATAAATGAAACTTTACATTTCTTAACTGGCGTCCAACGTGCCAGTCGCGTAAAGTCACAAAGTGTCCTCAAGCAGTACCGGATGACCGCAACGCGATTGTGCAATAACCACACAAGAAAAGGCCCTAAAGCAGTGCCGTATTAGAACAAAAGTGCCAAGAGTTCCGCAAGACGCAACAGGCCAGCAAACAATAGTGTTAATTCAAGAAAGGGCCCCAAAGCAGTGCCATATTAGAACAAAAGTGCCAAAAGTTCCGCAAGACGCAACAGGCCAGCAAACAATAGTGTTAATTCACGAAAAAAAAGCCCTAAAGCAGTGCCACATAAAAGTGTAAAAGCTCCGGAAGACGCAGCAGAACGTGCCAAGCCCCGAGAAAAAGCAGCAACCGCACACCGCGAAGAGTGCGCATCGGTGGACCCCCAGTAGTCCAGCAGTAAAGACAAAAAGGATACTCCACTCCGCCACGGGATGATTATATTGTAAGAATAGTGTTACGAAAACTCCAAACTCGTCTTCCAAGGTTCGTTTCGATTGTATTTGAAAATAAAACAACTTCAATTACTCAGCAAAAATCGACAATCACTATATTTACAGATTTACACTTCGCTTGTATCTACACTTGTTACCACTTTGCTTGCTCAACACAGACTCGACCCACTGCGCTGCACACTGCCGCTTTTATACCAGTTTTCTTATCGCGTCGAAGTTTCTTGCAACTTGCAACATGCTCGACCATTCTCGCACAGCCCATTTCTCGCGAACCTTGCCATATCGGACTATACCAAGCGAATTATACCAGTTTGCCGTACTTCACAGTGCATGCCTAAAAAAATGCTTGCAAAGCGTTCATGCACAGCACAAAGTGCCTTTTCGTTTCACTGCCCATCACTTAGACTTGTTCGTCCCGAACAAGTACCGAGGCTCTGCCGGAGTAAGACGCCAGGCTCTCCAAATGGACTACTTTCAACCTGGCGTTTCTGTTGCCGCAGCGTTGAACCCTGTACACCACGCCATCAATCCTAGTCACGACCTTGTACGGTCCTTCCCATGACGTTTGAAGTTTCGGAGACAAACCTTTCCTCCACTGCGGGCTGTAAAGCTTTACCAGATCGCCTTCTTGGAACCCTTCTGGGTTAGCCAGTAGACCATAGCTCGCTGTTAACCTGCTTTCGACTCGTTGAGTGCGGCTCCGCGATCTCCTCCTCGGCCCTTTCGCAGCCGAACACCAATTACAACCTCTGATCCACTCAGCGACAGACTCCTGGCATCCTACCCAATAGAACCGCCTTCTTATCTTGGCGACAGTTTTTGCGATGCCTAGGTGCCCTCCACTGGAGTCGTTATGGTTTCCCTCGATGACATCGTCGATTCGGCCTCTTGGGACCACTTTTAGGGATTTTCTGGTCCTGCCATCCCTGCTCTCCCACTCGCGGTATAGGCTGCCATTCTTCAGACGTAGACTTTGCCATTGTGCCCAGTAAGCCTTCGCGATCGGGCTCTCACCAGCCATCTCCTGCCAGTCTGGCCGTAATCTCTGCGCTTTGCCTTTGATGATCTTCGCGAGATCCGTATCCTTGCGCCGGTCCTTCTGTAGCCTTTCCGCAAGCCAATCTTCCTTTTGCAGAACTCTTACCGACCGTACATCCACAATCTGTCCCTCGTTTTCGGCTTGCGAATTATGCCTGCGCTCGGTTTTGCACGAATGGTGTGGCAGAGCGTCAGCCCTTCTTGGCGACGTCTGTTGTCCGGAACGCTTTTCTCGCAGATGGCAGTCCCGTGATATATGGCCTTGCTTGCCACATCGCCAGCAACTGACTCTAGATGACACTGCTCGCAGCCCCGCTGGTGCCTCCGAGCTCACTGTCGGGCTTTGCGTGATACGTCCAGATTGGGCTCGACGCCTTTCCGCAGATGAATGTCGAAAACTTCCCTTTCAATAGGTTAAGGTATAAAGAAAAATTTTAAGATTCTAATAAAAAAATAAAATTTTTATAGAAAATAATTTTAATAGAAAAATATAAGAAAATATAATAAAACAGAAAGAAAAAACAAAATTAAGAATACAATCAAGCTTGGGCAACTAGATTAGTACAATTTACTACTAATTAAAACATAATCAAACAAATTCTAGAATTAAGACAAAATTTTGTCGCTGTTTACTACATAATCAAAGGCTCGTACAGCTAATAAAAATAAAAACAAAAGCCGCGATTCACCACCTTCGGGGGGACCCTCCGGCTTTATAAACAAATCCTAGTCTCGCGACTCCCACTGGGACCCTCCGAGTCAAAAAGGACCCTCTTCCTAGAAGAGATAACGCAAAAAAATGAGTAACCCAAATAATCTTGTAAGACCCCCTATCCTCAATTTACCCAACCCCCAACCAAACCCACACCAGGCAAACATGACAGAACAAATTGCAGAAATAGTAAACAGGATATTGAACGAACGAGCAACGACAAATAGAATATGCGAAACGGACGAGACTGTAAACGTAGGTGCCGACTTGGGCGATTTAGACAAAATCCCCGACGTCATCCGCTGTCTGCGCGAATCCGCAGGAGATCCTGGCGAATTGGGATCGTGGAAAAAAAGTGTGGAGAGAATATTGCAAATGTATGAACAGAAGCGTGGTACGCACAAATACTACGGCATCATCAACGTCATTCGTAACAAAATAATAGGACACGCGGATATTGTATTGGAATCTTACAACACACCGCTAAACTGGACAGCGATTTCTCGCTGCTTAACAACCCACTATGGGGATAAGCGCGACCTTGGTACGTTAGAGTACCAAATGACTTCACTCATTCAAGGAATCTTATCGCTACAAGAATTTTACCAGAAGGTATACGCTAATCTCTCTCTAATCTTGAATAAAATATCGTGCTTAGATGCAGGACCTGAATCGCGTACACTACTCATAACCACATACTAGGCATCGCAATCCCGGGATCCCAGGATCCCGGGATCCCGGACTTTTTCCAGTCCCGAAAATCCCGGGATTCAAATTCTTTTATCCCGGGATTTTCGGGATTGCAAAAGATGCTTCAAAGTTCAAATGAAATAAATTTTAAGGCACAAAAACCCAATTCCTTATTTGAGGGAGAAGGGAGGGGATAGAGTGCGTCTTTTGCAAAAGGCTTATGATTATTTACTAAGCATTCAACCAACAAGTGTTGAATCTGAAGGATGTTTCTCTTCAGCAGGGTTCATTTGAAATAAATTTCGCTCTAGATAAGAGAACAAAACACTTAATGCCTTTGTATTTTTAAGATCTCAGTTTTTAGTTAATCAAAACGCTTAACTTTTTTATCGAAATAATCGAAGTAAAACTAAAAGCACAAACAAATTAACTATTTTATTTTTTTTATCAAATATGCATATATATGCACTTTATGATACATCGGTTGCAAAGTAATAAGTTATGTTTAAGTGTCATTTTTGGATAAAACAAAATGCTATGAAACTGAAGTTAAATGTCAAATGAAAAACTTTTAAGTTAACTCTTCAATTCCCAGTGTCACCTGTAGGTGACAGATGCTTAATATTTGTTTTCCTACCACATAGGTTTTTATTTTAAAATTCTAACACTTGTATGGCAAAGTCAATTAGTAGTACTTGTTTATTTAATTTTCCTACCAACACTAGCGATACGTCATATGTAAAATTTATTCATTTGTTTCACGCGTAATTAAAGCAGTGCGAGTTTGTGTGGTTTCTTTCAATATAAAAATGAGGGTAGTTTAAACATTTTTTATGTATTTTTTTGTCTTATCCAAACGTATCTAAGCTCTTTTATTTAAAAAGAAAATTTTCTTTTTCACTATTTTGGACATGGGAATTGAAGGGTCAAACAAAATGTGATTAAATTCAAGATAAAAAATCTTGAAACTACCCAAATGTGATTAAAATGTGTCCATTTTTATGATAAATATATTATAAACAAGTATTTATGCAATTCGGGAAAATTGTTTTATTAAAAAATTTGTTATATGAATCCCGGGATTAAATCCCGTGATTTGACTTTTCAATCCCGAAAATCCCGGGATCGCAAAATGGCAAAAAATTGCGATCCCTACCACATACCGAAACAAAGCCCTAGACACATTTATTAGAGGTCTAAATGGTGACCTACCCAGGTTACTAGGAATACGCGAGCCCACCGACCTCCCGGAAGCACTCCAGCTTTGCCTTAAGTTGGAAAATCAAACCTACAGAGCCAATGCAGCTAACCAAAATAATAGTATTAGGAGAAACAACCCAGTACCACCCGTACCACCATGCTCAGCAACAAAATTTCCGCCAACCTTTTTATCCCCATTTGATTAATTGGAATCAACCCAGGTATTCTTCCCATAATCCTCCGCTCCCAGCAAGACAATTTCAACAACACTCATATCCCCAACAACAATTTCCCCACTTTAACCATAATCAACAGCATCTCGCACCACCCCGACCATTTGCCCCAAAACCCTTACAGAAACCCGAACCAATGGACATTGACCAAAGTGCACAAACCCGGAACATAAATTACATGAACCGACCAGCCGCAAATAACCTCCTGGGAAAAGGACCACCAAATCCCTCACAACAATTTCAAAGACCACATCAATTCCAACGGAATTTCCACATAGAATCCGCAATCCACCCGAATACAGTACACCAACAACTAAAACAAGAAGAATATCAATACGAACAAAGACTCCAAGAGTACCAACAAGAAACAGAAAACGAAGATGAATACGAACAAAATTTCTCAGAATACCAAAACGATTACACAAGACAAGAGGAAAAAGACACAGAGAACTGGCAAAACGCACAGAACAATTTTGCAGACGTCCATTTTTTAGACTGACTTCCTCATCCCTTCCCTACTTCGAATGCAGGACTAGCGATGGGAGAATACTTAATTTTTTAATAGACACTGGGTCATATAAAAATTACATTCAAGCCTCACTAGTAAATAACCCAAAAAAACAATGAAAACGTATTTTTCGCCAAATCTGTAGGCGGAAATATCGGAATAACACAATATACAGAACTGAACCTCTTCGGACTAAAAGAGGAAAAACTGAAATTCTTCATACTACCTACGCTTAAATCTTTTCATGCCATTCTCGGCAATGATAGTTTAAAGCAACTGAACGCAATTATACACACAGCAGACGATTACATGCTTATAAAAAATACGATAAAAATCCCAATCCTACAATTCACCCGTTTGGATTGTTCCTAAAAAACTTGACGCATCAAAAGAACAAAAATAAAGGATGGTAATAGATTACCGTAAATTAAATAGCGTAACAGTACCGGACAGATACCCCATTCCAGAAATAAACAAAGTCATTACACAACTCGGCAAAAATAAATTATTTTCCGTATTAGACCTTAAGAGTGGTTTTCACCAAATACCCCTGCGCGAAAAAGACGCACAAAAAACAGCCTTCTCAATTAACAACGGGAAATATGAATTTACCCGCTTACCATTTGGTTTAAAAAACGCTCCAGCTATATTTCAAAGGACCTTAGACGACATACTCAGGGAACACATAGGAACAAAATGCTACGTCTATATAAACGTTATAATAATTTTCGGACAAGACGAAGAAACTCACTTTCGCAATATAGAGATAATCTTCCATACATTACAAAAAGTAAACATGAAGATTCAATTGAACAAATGCGATTTTTTACAGAGGTCCAATATCTAGGTTTTATAGTTTCAACGCAAGGACTGAGAACCAACCCAAAGAAAGTAGCAACAATAAATACATTTCCGGCACCCAAAACACTGAAAGAGTTAAGGTCATTTTTAGGAATGTCTGGTTTCTACAGACGATTCATAAAGGACTATGCCAAATTAGCAAAACCCCTTACCCTAATTTTAAGAGGGGAGGAGGGACGCATGTCCAAAGCTAGGTCAGCAAAAATACCTATTACACTCAACGAAAGGGCAATAGAAGCATTTAACAAAATCAAAAACTCACTAGTTTCGAATGAAGTCATGCTAGAGTTTCCCAATTTCAGTAAGGAATTTCACCTTACGACAGACGCCTCCAACTACGCGATAGGTGCAGTACTCAAACAGGACGGAAAACCGATAACATTCATATCACGAAGAACAAAGACCGAAGAACATTATGCGACAAACGAAAAAGAAATGCTTTCAATAATATGGGCATTGAAATCCTTAAGAAATTACCTCTATGGCTCCACAGCTGTCAAAATATTTACAGACCATCAACCTCTGACATATGCGTTAAGCAATAAAAACACAAACAGCAAATTAAAAAGATGGAAAGCAATTCTTGAGGAATATAATTACGAAATAAAATACAAACCCGGAAGCACCAATGTAGTCGCAGACACACTATCCAGAATACCAACCGACGCACAAATAAATTCATTAACAGCCACACAACACAGTGACGAAAGCTCAGGACATACACTAATACCATACACAGACGCACCCATAAACGCCTTCAAAAACCAATTACTTATCTCAACAGGAGACACTTCAGCACACCAATTCCAGATCATTTTCCCAACATACCATAGGCACACCATAATAGAGCCAGAGTTCACCGAGGAAACCCTTTGCACACTACTAAAAAAATTCCTTAACCCTTCAGTAACCAACGCGATAAAGACCGAAGACAACATTTTAGGAAAAATCCAGGAAGTATATAAAACGCACTTCAGCAAGTATAGAGCAAAATACACACGGAAAATGGTAAAAGACTTAATAACAGTTTCAGAGCAGGAAAGAGAAATCATAAAAGAACACAACAGAGCACATAGAAATGCTGCAGAAAATAAAACACAGTTATTGGAAAAATACTATTTCCCACAGATGAACGCGAAAATTAGAAAAATTACAAAGGAATGCAGAACATGCCAAGAAAACAAATATGAAAGGCATCCAGCAAAACCAATACTGAAAGCTTCCCCAATCCCAAACTACCCAGGTCACATCGTTCATATTGACCTATACCTAACTAGTAACAAAGTCATACTTACCGCAATAGATAAATATTCTAAATATGCGTAAGCAAAAATAGTGAAGTCCAGAGCTTCAGAAGACATAAAACATCCCTTAAGGGAATTCCTCACAATGTTTGGCATACCTGAAAAAATTTTAATAGACAACGAAAAGTCTCTCAGTGCAGCCCCTATAACATACATGCTGGAAAATCAGTATGGTATCGAGATCTTCAAAACACCCCCATACACCAGCACGGTAAACGGGCAAATAGAACGGTTCCACTCCACCCTAACCGAAATTATGCGTTGTGTAAAAAGCGAGCAAACCCACAATTCCTTTGAAGATTTACTTTCCAGAGCTATCCACAAATACAACTACTCTATTCATTCAACCATTAATAGAAGACCCGTTGAAGCCTTTTTCGGAAGACGAGTTACTACCGACCCATCACAATTGGAAACAGAGAGACAGGAAAACATAAAGAAAATCGTAGAGAAACAAAAAAAGGACTTAGACTACCACAACAAGATTAGAACAGACTTCAAGACATATAGACCTAATGACATCGTTTTTGTGAAGATCAACAAAAGACTAGGAAACAAATTAACCCCCAAGTACAAAAAAGAAATAGTCCAAGAAGATAAAGGCGGTACTATACTAACTAAATCGGGACGAACAGTGCATAAGAGTCACATCAAAAACTGAAACGAAATCTTTACTATTTGCAGCATAATATTCCTAATTGCCTTGTGCAATGCAGAGAGGGAAATACTGGATTACACCAACAGCCGTATAGTGACGTTACAGACAGGGACTTCGAAAATCCGGACAGGATAATTTAAACTGATTCACATCATCGACGTCGACCAATACAGCCAAGCCATAAACCAACTCGACCAAGAAATAACACACGACATAACCCAAAAGGACACAAATTACCCCTTCCTGTCCCACCAAATGGACACAATAAAATCCCTACTATTCCAAATATTTCCGAAAAGAAACAAAAGAGCAATCGAAGCACTGGGAACCGCTTGGAAGTGGATTGCTGGTTCACCAGACGCCGACGATCTTAGAATAATTAGCGAAAAAATAGATAATGCCCTAGAAAATAATAACAAACAAGTTGTCATAAACAAATCTGTAATGGAAAGAGTAAATACGATAACAAAAATAACAAATAACATTCTAAATAGTATACAAATTAGAGATACATTAAAAAATAAAGTAAGCAAGAACATTGAAAGAATATTATCAATTTTAAAAGAAGAACTAATGAATATCGATTACTCGATACAATGGACAAAAGCTGGAATTGTTAACTCGTACAAACTCTCAAACGAAGAATTAGAAAAGGCGAAAGAGATTTTTGTAAAAGGAAACCTGCCCTACTTAAATTTGGTAGAAGCAATAGAATTCAGTGATGTTAAAATCGCATCCAATCATTCAATCATTATTTATATAATAAGCATACCACTGACTAGTGAAGAAATTTGCAAAACAATTCTAATAAAACCAATCAAAGAAAAGAACAAAATATTGAAAATTCCACATAAAAAATTAATAGTATGTAAGGACACCATTTTTGAAATTGTAAATATGGTAGCTGTAAGAGTATGAACAATATGTTAATATGTAAACAAGACGATCTAAATGATATCACTAGCTCAAGCTGCATACCGAAGTTGCTCAAAGGTCACTCATCTAATTGCACCACAACCTTCAATTGAAGAAATCTCTCCAGGAATACTACTCCTTAACGGATTTAATGGAACCATCGAAATAGACCAAAAACCACTTAACCTGACGGGGTCATTCCTGATAAAGTACAGCAATTCAACAATCACCGTTCAAGATTCGAGCTATACCAATAAGGAGCTACCTTTTCACCAACCGTTACCTGCCATCCTGAAAACATCTAACACTACAACCCAATTCGAAGAAATCCTATCTTTACAAATGCTAAGAGAATTGAATACGGCCAACATAAAAGAAATAGACCGACTAAAACCCAATAACAAAATCAATTTGATAACTGGATACACCACACTTACGGTTATCATATTTATAGTACCCGCAGCAATATTTTTCATATTAAGGCTTAGAAAAGATACGGCCGAACCAGTACAGTACAACGTTAATGTCAAGGTCAACGGGAGTCAGAATCAAGAACCGACAGAGATGGACTCTTATCAACCCGTGGCTCAACCATCCCCAAACATCTGCTATTGACCGAGGACGCTAAATTTAAGGGTGGAAGAGTTAACACAGCACTTGTTGAAAGTCAACAAACGAAACACGCGCAACACCAAAGTGCTGATGTTGCGCTTCCCACCAGCGAGCGAGGCCAAATCGCTGACGGCAGGTCTGCTCTGTTTCCTGAGGCAGGTAACCTGAGGAAGTTGCTGACGAAGAGCAACGCGACTTCGGCAAGCCTGAGCAGTAGAATTAAGATCATTATTTGTAAGACACTTCACTTTGTATTCCGATTCAATAAAGAAAAGACGTGGCTCCGACCACAAAAAATATATTTTTTTAATAAATGAAACTTTAAATTTCTTAACTTGCGAAAGCCATTGTTTTAGCAACTGGCGTTTTATATAATTTTTGAATCACACGAAAATCGGTATGCATGAGAGGAGTCGATGTCGACAATAAGCCTAGGCGTATACGGAGACGCAGGCCGCACAACACAGCACAGGGCAAATTAAACTGTGTTACGCAGCAAATGTTTCAATTCAATTTATTCTTCAATTTTTGCAAGAGAACGTGTCGGCTGCGCGTAGGAAACTGTATTTCAACTACAACGCGATGCAGTTGTGCGCAGGCACGTCTCTCCGCCGCACGCGACTATGTCGCTGTATACGCTGTCATATGGTACTCATTATTTACAAAAAATTGAACTACGCTGAGCTGTGCTGCGTGTGAGGCCTGCGTGTCCGTATACGCCTAGGCTTAAAACAACGGTGAAACTGTGCCAGGTACTTGGCGGTTGGAACTTGGAGAAAATGGATCGCTTCTTTCAATTCGTGCAAACAGTACTTCAGGTCGACCAGCAGATAATGCATTAGATATAAGAGCATCTTTTATGGAGTATTTTATGACTCCTCATGGTGAGGTATCCTGGCAATACAACTGAACAATTCTTCACAACTCATGTTAACGTAAAATTGTTTGTTTCTATTTGCTTTGTCACAAGATAAGACAACTTAAGGACACTGGCAAACAATTCATATAAACATATACAATAATACTCAGCACATACTAGCTATATCGCATGCACCTAAAAACAAAGTGTTCTCTAAACCAATTTTGAGTTGCTGTACACTAAAGTGAATAGCAATTTTTTTTGGTAAAGAAACATTTCGCAAAAGTTCCACATATCCACAAGCACATATCTAAAAAAAGTCTCCGATATGTGCTGGAAAAACTTGTTTATTGAACTTTGGATGGTGTCCATGATCTGAAATGTTAAGTCAATAATTAAATAAATGAATTATTTTAAATACAATATGTATGTAATTACCTTTTCCTGGCGTTGGGGCGAAACGTTAAATTTTGCAAATATAAACACAAACGGCAATTCTGCTTCTGTCAGAAACTGAGACAGGTCACGGTTGCTAATTTGGTCAAACCAGAATTAGCAACCCAGAGTTGATTAGGGTTCGTAAAGCAAATTTCCCATACAAAAGTCAGGGCAAGGCTTGCTGGTGCGTTCGATGTTTATTTGCAAATAACACAATTTGTTTTTTTTTCTTTCATTCTGTCTATAGAAAATTGATTGCAAAAAAACGTTGTTGCTGAAAAACGTTATAAGTACATATGTTGAAACGTGTTTTTATATGATTTTACTTAAGTTATTGCTGACTGCCCTCAAAGCCTTAAGGGGGGTTTCTACCTTGTGCGGTCAAAAAATGGATTTTTTTTTTCATGCATTTTTGGATTAACACATGATTGTAGAATACGCTCCCAAAATTTGAAGTTGAAATCTTTCGAATTACGGAAGCAATTTATCGAAACAGGTAGCGGTGTCGGTGTCACTTTATACTGAAGCAAAACTTTGAACGCGTTTTTCTCAAAACTACATTTTTTGACCTTGCGGAAGTGATTTAGGCCACACGAGTTGAGCAATAGCTACGAAATTGCAAACAGTCATTTATCAAGGTCTTAGCTATGGCACGAACTAGGATCTTCAAGAAATAATAATTTTTTTCATTAAAAATTAAAATTTGTATTGAAAAAAGGAGGTAAAAATTAATTTTTTTAGTCAAAATCGCATTTCTCCTTCATTTTTCATTTTTTTTTTAATCCTAGTTCCTGCCATAGACAAAAGGATACAGAATAAGAAAAAATTTCATTTTTGTGTTTCAAGTCATCTCAAACAGCGGCAGGACTTCCGCGAGTAAGGAAAATTCGTCCGGCGTGCCGCCATTGCTCGATGGCCCCCTCCCTCCCTTTGCATATTTATCTTGAAACTTTTTTTACTTGTACAATAAACATATACCTACATCTGAAAAAATTTTCCAGTGTTTATCTTAAAAACCTTCCCATCAAAAATTTTTCAAAAAAAACATGTTTTCTCGGCCGCTCAAGGTAGAAACCCCCCTTGACGTTTGAGTTGCTTGAGTTGCAACTCTGCGTTTGAAAGGAGTTCAACTTGCTATCACTGTTTCTTGCTGCATTGCTGCATAGTCATTGACAAACGATTTGCCAGCATGTTGACATATTTTGTTTTGTCGTCGAACGTAGTCAAATCGTTCGTTCGACACAAATTCTATCGTTCTCATTTGATTATCATTTCGTATGGCGAATCGTAGTCATACATGCAGGCAAACGCAAATGACACCATATGACAACCAGTGTTGCCACAAGAAAAACAAATTATTAACCAGGAACAAAAATAAAAATAACCACAACGTAACAAAAATAACCAAAATGTTTATTTGACATAAACAACTACTTTACTTTTACAAAACAACAATACTTTTACAAAAAGTAATCGTAAAAAAGTGTTGTTGACTCTTAAAACATACAGTCGTGTCTGGGTATAGTAAACACCCTATATAGTAAACACCTCGATATAGTGAACACTCAAATGTTTACATGGAGTACTCTAAATATTGAACAAACGGAAACCTCTAAAAAGTGAAAAAAATTCTGAAAGCAATTTCAAGCAAAAAGCAACAAAAAATACAAGAATGAATTAAAAATGAAAGAGGGTATTCCCCTAATTTGTAGTTTTGCTATTGATTGTTACAAAATCAGCTGTTTCTTGACCTTAGTGGTTATGTTTTTTGTCGAGTACAAACCAATTGTGGTTGAAAGTACGGTTTTTAGTTTTTATTTTAATGATCTTTTCAATTTATATACACACAGTGTAGTTTGAGCAAATAAAACGATATAGTGAACAACCTCAATACTGTGAGCAGTAGAGCTGCGACATCGACATCGATCGAACCTAACCAACCTAGCATCAACATCGAGTGTTTTGAACATCGATGTTTACAACCCGATGTTTCTTCAAAATCGATGTTTTGTGTCGATGTTGGAATTTAATAATTTTTTTTTCATGTAAGGCAATAATTTGGTTCAGACTTTTTACATGCGAGATTCTCACAATAAGTAAAAAATGCACCTCTGCATATGAATTGTAGAGCCATCTTACAGTTCCGGCGAAAGTACACAGCGACGAGCGGCAAGGGAACTGCCACAAACTGTTAACCCGCTATTTTGTTGTCATATGGCAACATGTTACTTTGTGGGCGTCTGAACCCTCTGTGATATCAAAATTACATTTTTTGTTAGTCCTTAGAATACTTAGTTTGAAGTTTTAGCAAAAATACGAAATGAATAAACTGAATATTTAAGTATAAGAGAAGTATACATGTTTTTTTAATGATATATCTTGACAGAGTAAATGACGAAGAAGCATTAACTTTTTAATTTGACGTTTTCTTTGAATTAAGATAATTTTTTGTTTGATTTTGGCTGAAGTAAATAAATAAATAAATAAAATTTTCGTTCTACGTAAAATATTGTATGTTTAACCTTAGAACCGTGAGTTGGGCACTCAGTGCCCATATTCAATTTCGGGGATTTGGGAAGTCCAATTTGTTTTTTTAGTAGGCAGATAGATTGTACTTTTGGTTATATGTTGCCAAAATTACAGGTGTATACCTTTTATAATAAGAAAGTTAACAAATGTCATTTTATAAGATGAGTACGCTATACGTAACTTGGGGCACTCAGTGCCCATAATATTTCCTCATATATTTTGTATGGATAATAGTAATTTGCTAACGATTTTTGGTGTTTATGGTGGATTTCTAATCAGTTTCACGCAAAAATTTCAAGTTAAGAGTTCATTTTTAGTAGTGATAAATATATTTTTTGGAAATGAGTGAGGAATTGGCGGTATTTTTGGCTAGCCTATGCCGTGAATTAACCGAAGAAGAAGAGGAAACAGATCCAATTTATTTCAATACTCATGAAAGCGATGTGATGATGGTGGAAATGAATCTACATTTGATGGCTGACTGACACCCAGTGACCAGTCTGACTTCGGAGAAGATACTGCTCAGCCCATTCCAGATCCACGTTTCGAAGAATATGACAACGAGGAAACTGCAGTAGACATGGATCCTGGTAAAACAGGCTTGTTTTGTCAACTTCGGTTATTGAGGCCAATCATGGAGAAAAATATTTTGGTCAAGGAAGGAACGACCAAACTGTATGGTGGTCAAACTGTATGGTGGATATGGGATTTCAACTGCCCATGCCAGCGAAGAAGTGAATCCTGTAACAAAAATGCAGTAGTCATACATGACTATAATGAGCATAAAGGTGGTGTCGATACATTTGACAAAATGCTACGTGGATTCACTGGCAAAAGAAAAACAAACCGTTGGCCCATGGCCAATGGCAATATGCTGGATACCGCTAGACATGGAGCGTTCAGGCTTTTTGAAAATTGCAAAATATTTCTGTACTATGGAATTAGTACAGAAACATGCACCATAATAAACATACTATATAAGGGCATGTGAAAAGGGCCTTTTTCGCAAAATACAATGCCGATGCTGATAAGGACTTAGATATTGATGAAGATGCAGACAATATTCCAAAAACGTCAACACCAAATCAAAACGCATCAAAAAGACAACGGAGAATTTCACCAATTTGAGCGGTTCAAAACCAAAACTTTATATGATTTTTATATTTTTCAGCTAAAAATCTTTTTTCTAACAATAAATAAGTTTCAATAAATTATTTGCATTTTATAAAAAAAATTCAAAAAAGGCTAAAATTTCCATACAAAATACATTACTGGGCACTGAGTGCCCAAGTCACGAGATTAAGTTGTATAGCCAAGTCACGGTTCTAAGGTTAAGTAATTATTAAAGCCACAACGATGTGGTTGTTCTCATAGAAAAACACTCTAAAATACAGGGTCCGAGTATAAAAATTAAAAAATGTCTTATGAAATGTTGCTAATATAACCACATAGAAGCCTGAAACGTAAAATTTAAAATTTTAAGTTTCCCAGTAAAAATCTGTAGTGAAAGGGTTAATACGAATTTTTGAAAATTAAAGTAATAATGTGAATTCACACTCTTTTTCCTCATAGTTTTGTAGCATTCATTTTTTGTAAAGAAATTTTGCATATGTAACATAGTCATATTTGAATTGTATGACATGAGGTTTTGACCGTTCTAACTTTATGCAGCGTATTTTAAGCCAATTTACTGGAAATCCTGTGACGGTTACTTTTCTGTTAATGATTGATTGTTCTAAAGATTTTGTTGAACAAAAATCTTGGTGGGTCATTTGGATTACATGAAATGGTGCTTTCTTTTTACATGTTTTGATTATATTGTACTAGAGAGCTGCAATCAGCGATTAAGCGATGTGAAACTGGGAGAGTAAGCCGATTTTTGTGCGTTTTTTGCAATTCACGTACACAGTCTGTGTGTGCTGGTAGTTATCAGCTCTTCACTGTTTTCGCTCTTTTCCCGATATTAGGGATTCCTTTCAATTACTTGCTTTTTAAAGTATGTTCTCATTAATTTTCTGCATTAAATACGCAATATATGAACTTTTTTGATTTCATTATGTAAATATTATTGAAAAATACACCAAAGAACACGAAACTAGACGCATTGAATATTACAGGGTCAATTGCCGTCCTTTGTATTTCGCATTTCTTCATTTAGCGAATCTCTAACGATCAGATCAGATCAGGTATGCTTTTGGTGCTAAATGCTCTAGTTTGACCGCAGGGTTGTTTTTTTGTATGCAGCTTATAAAAACTTAATTTAATTAAATTAAAAGCATACCCAAGGATTCTTTTGACGCTTTTGGGCAATAATATATTTTTCTAGTCAATTTTACGTATTACGAAGTGGCTAAAAATATACAAATAAAAAGAAAAATTTCTTTGGTCACAAAAAATGACTCACCCAGCAACACTAGTAATTTTAAATGAACTAGAACAACAACCCCGTTTTAGAATTTTATAAAGGCAATGCACAGTAAGGGCAATGAAATTTACTGCAAGAACACTGAATGCAGTAAGTTATACTAATAGAACAATTAGTGCTTTGTTGTTATTGTAATCACGCATATTTTTGAGTTTTGGTATTTAATTCAAATTAAATTTCATATGAATTTACAAATAAAATATTTTCACCTAAATTAAAACTATTGTGTTTTATGGACAGTGCACTGCACAGCGTAGTTGCCCCCATAGAGAATTCGTTGGCCTTAAGGGAGTACACAATGGCGGCTTTCCTCGATATAGAGGGAGCTTTCAACAATGTCACCACTGAGGCCATAACAGAGGCACTTCGTGCTCATAGTGTGGAAAGCTTCGTTATCGATTGGGTTGGAACTATGCTGCAAGACAGGATAATCAACTCAACGATAGGACCGGCTTCCATCAGAAGGAGAGCCACAAGAGGTACACCCCAAGGTGGGGTGCTTTCCCCTCTTTTGTGGCTACTGGTAGTAGATGAGATTCTAAAAGTCTTTCAGAAGACGCATTACAATAATGGCCTATGCGGACGACATCGTCATCATGATACATGGCAAATTTCTGCCAACTATCAGTGAGCTGATGGAATCCTCATTGGCTGATTTGGCGGCGTGGGCGAGGGACAACGGCCTCAGGATAAATCCCAAAAAGACCGAACTAGTCCTGTTCACCAAGAAAACGAAGATTCAGGAATTCGCTCTTCCCTGTGTGGACGGGCATCCCCTGAAGCTATCAAAAGAGGCCAAATATCTTGGCATTATTCTGGACTCAAAACTTTCGTGGAAGCGAAACATTGAGGAAAGAATGAAAAAGGGACTCAACGCGCTGTATGCCTGCAGGGGAGCCTTTGGTAAAAAATTGGGATTAAAACCGTATATCATCCATTGGATGTACACTGCGGTTATCAGACCCATCATTACTTATGGTTCTCATGTATGGTGGCCAGCCATGGACAAAAAGAGCAACCGAAGCAATCTGGAGAAAGTGCAGAGACTTGCCACCTTGGCAATCACAGGGGGCGGCAAAAAGCGCTCCACGGATGGCCCTGGAATTGTTTCTGCACCTTCCCCCAGTGGACTTGTTCGTAAAGGCCAGCGCAGCAAAGACAATCCTCAGGCTGAGGGAGTCTAACCAGCTGAAGCCAGGCAACTATGGACATTCCAGCATTCTGAATGCTCTAATGACTAGCTCTACCGGACAAGGTCTTCTAGGTAAGGCCACTGATTTCCTGGTAAAGCGCAGCGACTTCAAATTCAAGATCCCCATCGATTATCCCTCCAGAGAGGGATAATCGATCCCATCCAGAGGATGGGACCGGTGCGGGTGTCTACTGCGAAACGCAAAATGTCTACTGGTCGTACAGACTACCAGACTATTGCAGCGTTTTCCAGTCGGAGGTTTTCGCCATTATGAAAGCAGCGCAGCACATAAGAAACTCGGCACTTAGTGCGGCCGTCATTTGTGTTGACAGCCAGGCTGCTCTTAAAGCAATTGAATCCACCGTAGTGAAATCAAAGGTAGTACTAGACTGTCGGAAAGCACTGGATGGCATAAGACAGTGCAGGGTCCGTCTGTGCTGGGTTCCCGGATATAGCAATATCGAAGGGAACGAGCAGGCGGACGAATTAGCCCGTGCAGGGTCAGCGATGCCAGCCAGCGAGGCGGTCAACGCGGTGCTACCACCGATCTCTGCTATGATGGGTTCAATAGGGGAGTAGCTCACACGAGCTACAAACAGAGCCTGGACAAGTAGGTGCGACTGCAGGATTGCACGTACCCTGTGGCCGGCGCTCAACGCGAGAAAAACTAAGAGCCTTCTGCTCCTCGACAAGCATGCTATACGCATGGTCACGGGGGTAATCACAGATCACTGCGCCATTGGTGTCATGCTATGCAAATGGCGTTTGGCGACCGACGATTTATGCAGGAGCTGCGGAGACGAGGATGCAGTAGAATCGGTCGAGCATCTGCTATGCCACTGCCCATCACTACAAGGACGACGGTTCCAGACTCTTGGCGCAAGGTTCTTTGATGGGCTAGCGGAGGTAGCAGACGCACAGATTACCGATCTACACAATTTCCTCGCCAAGACCAAATGGTTCCCAAAAGATCCCGCCTGGATCTACAGGGATCCCAACAGATAGAAGAAGGCACCGGCTTCTCCGAAAATGAAGGGATTCACAATGGACCTAACAGGGTCTCCGTTAAAATGTAATTGAAACTAAGTTTTGTCCAAAAATTAATAACTTTTTGAATATGCTTTTCTCGCTTGAACTCCCTGCAGAAGTTTCGGCATACATTTTATTAAATTCGGTGTTTTTTCAGCGGTTATTTTGTTATATGCTTGAATTGTTATATTGATTTACTATATCTTTAAAGATGGAGTGTTGTTGGGCTCAGGGTTCAAGTAAACCCCTTATATACTCAATTAGATGCACGTTAAGTGACTAGGGAGGAACTTTTTCAACTTTGTTGAGCCAGTTAATAGCAAAAATGGCTTCGCATCGTATGCATTGCGCCTTAAGGTCATCGTAAAATTGAATGTAATGTTGGAACCTGATCAAAATTTTTAAACCTTGGGTTGCATAAGCTTTTAGAATATGTAAATAACCCCTCGGAACCATTTCTAAATAAAACAACATAGCCTTTATTAGACATGCAGCCCCATACCATACCCCTTCAAATGCTATGCTTTGCTGTTAATGTCAGATTTTGGGTATTAACTGAATCCTCTTCAAATTAGTTGATGCCTTTTAATGCCAAATATGCCAAACCATTATCAGAGAATAATAAATCTTCCTACTCCATAGATCAAAACACATAGACCTGAAAATCTGGTTTTCTAGACTCTTTGATGGACTCTTTCACGAAAGCAATTATGTGCTCCTTGTTAGTAACCTAAATATGAGATTCTTACATGCTGTTATGTAGAGAAAATATGTTTATTTCAGGACTTTTCTTATAAAGTCACTGCTACTGGGTTTTATAAAATATTTCTGTACATTTGATGCACTGATCGCAAAACAATCTAATCCTATTGCCTGGGTAGCTTAAAAAAATGGTCAGATCGTAGTAACGAAGCAAGATTTCCTGTTTTTTTGTGATTGAAGATGGCTTTTTGGAATAACGAATGCGCTCTTCCAAAAATGTCTCTAATTTCACGAAATTGTTTGTCAATTTAGGAAAGATTTAGTAAGATTATCCTTTTATCAATTTTAATTTTTTTCGCTTGGGTTCTATTGCTTTCTATATAATTTCAAGCACATATACGTTTAAAAATAATTTACAAGTCCATTTACTGCTCAATGGAATACAAATTTCCAAATAAAAATAAAAAGCATAACTGGAAATCCCCGTTATTAGTTTTGTACGCAAACTTGTTCTGCTCCGTTTTGTGAGTATATTGTCAATAAATACGAATACACCAATACCTCGCTTTGCGTCGTTTCGTTTTGCGTTGTTTCGAAGTTGCGTCGCTGCTGAATAGTACTAATTTTCACTGTGCGTCGTTAGATTTTCGAAGTTGCGTTGTTTTGGGTTCGAGTCTTGCATTTTTTTTTAATTATCTTTTTTTTCTAAAAGATATCACGTCTTCTGTTTCTAATTACGCCATGCCATCAAAACTCGGGGATTCCCTTTCTAACTTTTGTGAAAGAAAGCCGACTTACGACAACAGCCACTATGGACTCATCAGACAGTGATTAATTTTTATTTTGTTTTTATAAATTAATTGAATATTTTATTTTGTTTTAATTGAATTGGTTTTTTTTTTGTATGTATGTAATACAATTTCATGTTATTTTTGTTTTTTAAATGTTTAGTTTGTTCAATTTTCTTTTTAAAAAGTAGTATTTTCGTAACCCTGGAACCTATCTTCGATCTTTACATGGTTTGCTATAGGAAATCATAATTCACTTTGCGTCGTTTCAATTTGCGTCGTGTTTTTTTGGAACGTAACCACGACGCAAAGTGAGGTATGGGTGTACATGGAAAATTATTATTTTAATATATCTAAAACAGAACAAAAAGTGCAGTTAAAGCATATATGATATAAGTTTTTATAAACAAAGAACCCATTTTTGAGGTCAAAATTAATCATAACATAATTTTGACTTATTCTTACTTAAACTTATTCTGACTACATACTAATGGCTACAACTTATTCTGACTTGCATATAAATTTCGCTTATAATAAGCTACAGATGTGGTCAGTTTAGGAAAGGCTAAAGCTTTTTCTAAGTCGAAAGAAAATACGTGCATTTGAATTGAAACGATTTACATAAGAGGATGGAGTTAATCAAAATGGCTTCTGAATTAAATTACTTATTATTCAATAACCAAAATAATGTTGTTGTTTAATGGTGTTAATCTTTACTATTCAGGAAAGTTTTAATAAATATAAAAAGTTATGACTAAAAAAGTGCTTTGATTTAAGATTTTTCAAAAAGTGGAGTTAATCATTTTGTGCACTGAACGGCTCATATATAAGTTAACACGGTCCACGTTCAAAACTTCAGAAGTATGTTTCCCACTATGCGAAACATACCAACAACAATACACGTAAACTGCTGACACCATGTCTACGAAACCGCTGCACCATATCATATAGCCACTGCACGCGCATCCGCCAAAAGCGCAAACACTACAAATTTACTGAAACTCGCCTGCGCCCGCAACGTGACACAGAGGCTTAGTTTTAAGAGAACCAAAATTGTAAGTCAGTTCTAATTTTAGTCTTGTTGAATAAAGATCGGCTTCGGCCAAAAAATAATTTTTTTTTTAGATTTTTATGCAATAAATCTCTTAACTGGCGCCCAACTGCCGGTACGCAGCTCGTGAGTAAAAGGCCCTTAAGTAGTGCCACGCGAACGTGACCGTACCGTGAACCTAAGTGGATAGTTTCGTTGGAAGAACACCACGCACCCACTAGGAGTGCGCATCTGAGTACTTGCCGAAAAGGACACTCCAAGAGCGCCGTGGGATGATACTTCTTGCAGTGTAGGCTAAATAAATTATTTCATAGTTATTTGTTAAATTGCTAAAATTAAAATCAAGTTACTAAAGTAAAAGTCAAATTGCCAACATTTAAATAATAAATATTATTATCTACCATAGTGTTATTATAACACTGCCATACCATTAGAATTAATATCATTATTGTATTTGTATCACCATACTCACAAACAAAACCAAATATTACTAAAAGAAAACAAAGAATCCGAAAATAGCGAGAACTATTTAACATTGTGGTTAAGTGATAATCAACCAAGGTCAAAGAAAATAGAAAGAATATCTAAAAAATAAACTAAAATAAAGAATTTATAGAATCCCCTCAAGAAACACGGTAACAACAGTGAAATAAAGTGAACATAACAAATTGTAAAATCATAACAAAGAACACAAGCTGCGACACTTACGAGTCCCTCCAGCTTATAACTAATCCTAACTCCGCGAATCCCCTGGACCCTCCGGAGCAGGAAGGAACTTCTTCATAGAAGAAGTAATAGCAAAAAAAAACAATAATAGATAACAATAGAAATGCCAAACCCTAGTACCGACCAAGAAGAAAACGAAGGAAATTAATTACAAATATTGTTAGAAATTAAAAGAAGTCAAGAACTAAAAATATTGCAAAAACAAACAAAAAGTAGGCAAACAAAAGTGTGATAACACGTATTTAAATAAAGCAAGGAAAGAGTAGGAAAGCAATCACTTAAACTATAAATTGATTTTATTCAAATAAGGAAACAACCATTATAACAAATATGAGCAACCCAAATAATATAATTAGACCACCTATCCTAAACGCCCCAAACCTCCACAAGCCCCAAACATACAACCTCCAACACTGCCCTCAATCGGTAATCAATCACCAAATGCGACCCCAGAGTTAGAAGCACTCATCAGTAGAATTGTTAAGGGAATGATAATAGACGAACAAGCTGCGAACAATCCAAACAGTATACTGACTAACGCAATTGACCAAACTATTGACCCAGAGTACCGTGGACGACTAGACGACCTTAATAAAATACCCGATATTATACGAAGCCTTCGAGAATTCTCTGGTAACCCAGGTGAGTTTAACTCATGGAAGAAGGGTGTAGACCGCGTACTTAAGATCTACAAAGGTATCAGAGGTACCCCAAAGTACTTCGGTATCTTAAGCGTTATTAGAAATAAAATTGTTGGCAACGCCGATAGAGTCGTATAATACTCCACTTGATTGGAGAGCAATCTCACGCTGTTTAACACTCCATTACGCGGACAAACGTGACGTTACCACCCTCGAATGCCAACTAGCCTCATTAGTACAGGGACGGAAAACCATCCCAGAATTCTACCAGGAAGTCTATAATCACCTTTCTCTCATTCTTAATAACCTATCAAGCCTCGAAATGGGACAAGAAGCCCTCCACCTTCTAACACAAACCTATAGGAACGTAGCTTTAGATACGTTTATAAGAGGACTCAACGGAGATTTTCCTAGACTCCAAGCCATCTTTGTCTGAAGTTAGAAAATCAAGGATACAGAGCACAATATGCATACAACAATCAAAACACAAGCCGTAGAACGTACCAACCTCCACCACCCCCAGTACCTCCAAGGAAACCTCAGTTTCTAAAACAACCATTCTATCCACAGCTAGGATACCTACCACAAATAACACCATATCATCAAACAACACCATATCACCAAACAACGCAATACCATCAGATGTCCCAAAACCCCTTCAATAGACAACCGACCGGCCAAAACCAATACAATAGGCCACAATATCATCAGTACCAGGGAAATTTCCAACCTCCAAGACCAAACACTCCAAAACCACAACCCAAACCCATTCCAATGGAAATAGATCACTCACAACAGACAAGAGCCGTAAACTACATGAATAGGCCAAACTTTAACAACTTTGCAGGGAAGCGCCCACTGCCAACCCAATCAGTTTAACAGAAATATTCCCAATAAAATGCAAAGAATTAACCATATATCGCAAGAGCCCGAACCTGACAATGTTGTGCAACCGGAAACGAACGAATTCAGCACACAGGAAAGCGAATCATGGAATGACTATTACCAGGAATACACGACACAAATACAGAACGAAGAGGAATACGGCAATGAAGAATTCTGCGATATTCATTTTTTAGGCTAACGCACCCTACGTTGCCATACTTCCAATGCAAAACTGGTAATGGAGAGATACTTAAATTTCTAATAGACACCGGGTCAAACAAAAATTATATCCAGCCTTCATTAGCAAAAAATCCCTTACCAAACGACGCCATTTCTTACGCCAACTCAGTCGGCGGCAAAGTTAAAATATCCCATCACATCTTTTTAAACCTTTTCGGAGTAGGAACCGACAAACTAAAATTCTTCGTTTTACCCTCACTTAAATCCTTTCACGGCATTCTCGGCAACGACAGCCTTAAACAGCTAAACGTAATAATACATACATCAGAAGATTACATGTTAATAAAAAATGGCAAGAAAATCCCTATTAAACAACAAATATCTAAATCTGTCAATACCCTAGAAAGCAAAACTGAACACCTAACAAAAGAACAAAAAGAAAACCTTCGCACATGTGCAATCAATACTCAACACTTTTTGCAGAACCTAACGAAAAATTAACCTACACTACTGCAGTAAAAGCGGAAATCAGGACGACTAATAACAGCCCAGTCTACTCTAGATCTTATCCATATCCCATGTCACTAAAATCAGAAGTTGAAAAACATATTAACAAGCTCCTCGAAGATGGAATAATCAGACCATCTCGTTCACCCTATAATTCACCTGTCTGGATAGTAGACAAAAAACCAGATTCTCAAGGCAATAAACAGTACAGATTAGTAATAGACTATCGAAAACTAAATTTAGTAACAATAGCAGACCGGTACCCAATACCCGAAATAAATGAAGTCCTTTCCCAATTAGGAAACAATAAATTTGTCTCTGTCGTTGATCTAAAAAGTGGCTTTCACCAAATTCCTTTAAAGAATTCGGATATCGAAAAGACAGCTTTTTCTATCAACAATGGAAAATACGAATTCACCAGACTACCCTTTGGTTTAAAAAATGCTCCCTCTATTTTTCAAAGAACACTGGACGATATTTTAAGAGACTACATAGGATGCAGTTGTTATGTGTACATAGACGACATTATTATATTCAGTAAAACAGAAACAGACCACGTAAAAGACTTAGCAAATATTTTCAAGACACTCGAGCAAGCGAACATGAAAGTACAGTTGGACAAATGTAAATTTTTCGAAAAGGAAGTAGAATTTCTCGGATTTATAGTAACGTCAGAAGGAATCAAACCAAATCCTTAAAAAATCGAAGCCATCCAAAATTTTCCCAATTCCGCATAATTTGAAAGAACTAAGATCTTTCCTAGGCCTATCAGGTTATTACCGTCGCTTGGTTAAAGACTATGCAAAGCTCGCTAAGCCCCTGACAGCCCTTTTAAGAGGGGAGGATGGACGTGCGTCCAAGAACCAATTAGCCAAAAAACAAATCAGTCTTGACGAAGAAGCCACTAACGCATTTAACAAAATTAAAAACGTTCTAATCTCTGGAGACGTCATGCTGACCTACCCTAACCTAAACAACGAATTTAAACTTACAACAGACGCATCTAACTACGCGATAGGCGCGGTCATATCACAAGAAGATAGACCAATTACATTCATCTCTAGGACACTTTCAAAAACAGAAGAAAATTATGCAGCAAATGAGAAGGAGATGCTCGCCATCATTTGGGCGCTGAAATCCCTTCGAAATTTCCTTTACGGTTCAGCCAAAATCTAAATTTTTACAGATCACCAACCGTTGACGTACGCGTTAAGTAGTAAAAACAACAATAGTAAAATGAAACGTTGGAGAGCAATCCTTGAATAGCACAATTACGAATTCAAATACAAACCCGGTAAAACCAATGTAGTTGCAGACGGATTATCACGGCCACCACAACAAACACAAGTCAATTCCCTTACACCTACCCAACATACTGACGGAAGCTCATCCCAAAACTTGATTCCATATACTGATGCCCCTGTTAATGCTTTTAAAAATCAACTTTTCATAGTTACTGCAGAAACTTCATCCTACCTGATGTGGAATGAAACGCGTGTGCCTTGCTTGGCGACCAAACGGTGACTGGTTTTATTGAGTTTAAAACGAAGGGAATACAATTCAAAAAGGGATATTTGCTTGATAAAAAGGGAATTAATAAGTGCTGCTCGTAGGCGCTAGATGGCGTTCCTCAACATCCCGGGCCCCGCTGAAAAAGTAGTTTTTCAGGATACGGGAATAACAGCTAACTTCGTGATTGGTCGGGTAGCTTCTCCTTTGGCGGTCTGCAGAGTGGCAGCGCGAACAAGTCCGTCCTTGCCCGTATGAACTTCGATGACATTTGCTATAGGCCAGGTGGCGGGTGGCAGGTTGTTCTCCTTGATCACGACGACATCTCCCACGTTTGGAGTCCATTTTGGACGGTTCTGCAACGACGTGAGATACTCCTGGTGCCAGCGCTCCCAAAATCCTTGGTACATGCTTTGAACGTGTTGCCAGTAGTCAAGTCGGTTGACCTCAATGTTGCCAAGGTTGCCTTCAGGTACCAGCGTGTACGGCCTGCCAATAAGGAAATGAGACGGTGACAGAAAGTTACTGTCTGTATCGGGAGCGGCGCCAAGTGGCCGCGAGTTGACGACTGCTTCAATTTGCGCCAAGAGCGTATGCATTTGCTCCGTTGTGAATATGGTGGCTCCAATCACTCGTTTTAAGTGTAGTTTGACCGACCGAACAGCTGACTCCTATATGCCTCCCCAGTGAGGCGCGTGCGGTGGGATGAACTTCCAGTGAATTCCGTCCTCGGCTAGTGACTGCGAAACTTGCTCATGATGTTGCTGTGACGTAAGAAGGGTGCGCATTTCATCTAATGCGCGCGCGGCTCCGACAAAGTTTCTCCCGTTGTCGCTGAAGATTTCACTTGCCTCTGCGTGAGATGAAGCGTCTGAATGCGGCAAGGAACCCCTCTGTACTTAGGTCGGTCGCAAGCTCCAGATGAATTGCGGATGTTACTAGACATACAAATAAACATATGTAGCCCTTTGATGTGCGAGCATTGCGTCCTCGGTGCAGCTTCAAGATCAGGGGTCCAGCCCGTGTGTTGAAATGGGAATGCTTGACGTACCCGGGTCGACGGTAAGTCAGCCATGAATTGCTGGGTGGTAGTGCGTCTTTGCCTAAAACATTTAATACAGTCGTGCGTCAATTTGCGGATCATATTCCTTGCTCCGATGATCCAGTATTTCTGTCGAGCGATGAAAAACAAGGCAGACATCCCTGGATGCAGGTTGCGTATGTGCTCATCGAGCAAGATGAGCTCTGCGACACGGTGCTTCTTCGGAAGAATGATGGGATGCTGCGCGTCTGCTTCCAGGTTCGAGTGTCGGATTCGACCTCCTACCCTTAGGAGGCCGTTCTCATCGATGAAAGACGCGAGTTGTAGAAGTTTTGACCGAGAACTGACTTCTCTGCCACGTCGTAAGTGTTGCAGCTCCTCAGCATAGCAACGTTGGGCGTGTTGTAACCAAATAATGCGTGCGTTGTCAATTTCTGCGAAAGCCAAGTTGCGTGATGGTGGCCCTCTGTTGGCAGGGCGGGAGTGGTGCGTAAATCTGAACACGTAGGCAGTGATGCGCAAAAGGCGTGGCCAGGATGAGACACGTCCCAACAAGCGAGTAAGCGGATCGTCTTCTATCTCGTTGGTAACCAGCAAGGTTTTTCGTTGCTCTGCCTCAGCTTCGGGAACTGAAAGAAGCTCGAAGTTGAGTGATTGTTCGGGCATACTTACAACTTGGTCTCTGAGCCAGTCCGGCCCCTTCCACCAAAGATCGAATCCAAGAAGCGTGTGAGCTGACATGCCCTTAGATGCGCAGTCAGCTGGGTTTTCTTTTGAAGGTATGTGGTTCCAGACGTGACGTGGTAGTGTGTCCAGAATTTCGGCAGTGCGGTTGCCGACGAAAGTCTTCAATTTCACTGGTGGTTGAGACAGCCAGGCCAATACGACTGTGGAGTCGCACCATGCAACCGTCTTGACTGATGTGTGTGGCAGAGTATCGATAACAGTTTTGATGAGGCGTGTGAGTAAGAGCGCCCCACACAGTTCAAAGCGTGGCAGCGAAACTTGCTTCAAGGGTGCCACGCGTGTCTTGGCTGCCAGCAGCGACGTACTATACGTGCCATCTCCATTGTTAAATCGACAGTATACGGCGGCGGCGTATGCTTTGATAGACGCATCCGAAAACCCATGGAGCTCTATTTCGTTCGAGAAAGTTGGTACAAAACGAGCTAGCGACAATTGCGTGATGTGGTGGATATCGTGATGATAGTTCAGCCAGCGCTCAGCGAACGTCGGGGGCAATCGGTCGTCCCAGTTGAGTTTTTGTAACCATAATTCTTGAAACAGAATCTTGAACTGAACAGTTATCGGTGATAATAATCCCAGCGGATCGAAAATGCGTGATGCGTCCGAAAGAACTCTCCGTTTTGTAACGAGAGCGGCATCGATGATGGGTTGACTATGTGTTTGGTATGTGAGCACGTCTTCCATAGCAATCCTAGTACCTTGGTGGTGTCTTGACCTAGAGTGTGTTCAGCGTGGATGTCTTCCGTGATGCTTCTGCAGTTCGACACCCACTTCCTTAGCTCCAACCCGGCATGTGATAACAACTCGACTAGTTTATTTCGCTTATCGATGAGCGCTTGCTCTAAGTCTGAACCTGTCAAAACATCATCTACGTAGAAATCGTCCCGCAGGACTGAGCTGGCCAATGGAAACTGATTTTGATAATCATGAGCCAGTTGTGCGAGAACTCTGACAGCCAGAAATGGAGCGCAGCTGGTAGTGCTTGATAGGTTCGTTAGGGGACCTCCAGAAAATACGTTGATAATTGCGGTGGTGATCAGCGGCCCAAATTTGTCTAAACATCTTGACGATGTCAGCTGAGAAAACGTATCGGGAGAGACGGAATCGCAGACAAACAGAAAACAGATTGCGTTGTATACTGGGCCCTATATGCAGGGTGCTGTTAAGTGAAGTTCCTGCGTTGTCCTCAAATGATCCATCAAAAACAACTCGTAGCTTTTTGCCAAGTACAGGATGATGTGGCAAATAGAAAACTCGACGGTCAGCAAGGTCGACCTCATCAGCGGGAGTTGGCGCATGTGGCCAAGCGCTTCGTAGTCATGCATAAATTTATAGTATGGTTGACGCAAGTTATCGTTTCTTTGCAGGCGTCGTTCCACTGCGTGGAATCGAGCCGAAGCTCCAGAAAAAGTGTCTGCAAATTGTGGCTGATCCTCCTTGAATGGAAGCTGAACGAGATATCTCCCGTCCTCGTGACGGGCATGTGTGCGTTGAAAGTGTTGTTCTATAAATGCTTCATTATCATCGGCTGGCGGTAGCTTGATTGGCTCTTCTAGTTCCAAAAATTGACGTAAAAAATGGTCGACTTCGTTGGTGGTTATAAAGGTTGTGGAAGTGATGACCCACCCAAAAATCGAAGAAATAGCAATTGGGTCATCATGCGACTCGTAAAGTTTCTGGCAAGTGAAAACCTTCCAGACGTCCTTAGCTCCTACCAAAATGTCTATGGATGCGGATACATTAAATGTTGGGTCAGCGAGTGCAATATGTTCTTATTTCTCTTTTGACGAAATCTCTATAGTTGTGGTTGGAAGTGTAGCAGTGATGCTGCTCAGAATGTGTGCAGTGATACTTAAAGTGTGGTCGGAAACGCGTGATTTGACTAGCAATGAGCAACGCCCTCGTGTTGTTTCAGCCCTTGAAGAAGAGATTCCAGATACTGCTATACGAGATGATGAACAAGTAACTGCAAGTTTCTGAGCGCAGCGCTCAGTGATGTAGGACAGCTCCGAAGCGGTGTCTAGCAGCAGCCGGCACTTCGCAAATCCCCCATGAGAAGCTTGAACGTCCACCAGTGCTATAGGAAGCAGAGAAATCGTAGCCTTGTGGAATGGATGCATGTCATCTTGCTAGCGTGCAACAGCGACTGGACGAGCTACGTGTGACACAGTTGCCTCTGGTGCGGCCGGACCGTAGATGGCGTCCGAGATGTAGCAGATGTGGCGGCGGGTACAGCAGCACCTGCGCCCGGCCGCAGCCCATGCAGTAGTGTGTGATGACGTCGGTTACAGGTCTTACAAGAATACTTGGAGCCACAGGAAGCGACCACGTGCCCAACTCGAAGGCAATTAAAACACAGTCGTTTGTCTCTTATGAATGTGCGACGTTCCTCCTGCGTCTGGCTTGCGAATTCTGGACATTTCGCAAGAGAATGGTCAGCCCTGCTACATCGTGGGCATGCGGTTTCATTGAGTGCCACAAAGGAACGAGCTGAAGGTTGCCGCGGAAATTCTTCGAAGGATTGTTGTGTTCTCTGTCTGTGGTTGGAAGGCTCATGAACGCCTCTATGAATGAAGTGACGATGTGGCGCGGACGGTTGTAGCGTTCATGCAAGCGCTCCCAAGCGGTGTCATAAGAAGCCTCAGTGATTGGAATATGCTTCAGCATCTGCGCTGCCTCATCTCGCAGCAGCGACTTCAAGTGGTGGAACTTCTGTGTGTTCGTGAGGTTGGGTTTTGATCCAACGGCGCTGAGGAACAGGTCCTTGAATGATGGCCAGTCCTTGTATGATCCCGAGAATGGTGGGATGTTGATTCTTGGCAATTCATCTCCCCTCGGTTGGGAGATCGGTGGCGAATTGCAGGACAACTGCTGAATGAAAGCAGCTTGTTGGTCTGCCAGGCGGGATACGGACTCATCCGCTCCACCGTTCTGTGGTGGAGGTGCAAGCGTCTCTTGAAGACCATCGAGCAGCCCGCGTGCAGCGATGAATTTGTCCTCGTACTCCGCAAAGTCTTCATCGACATCTGGGCAATCTGGCTGGTCAACAAACGGATAGATCGCCCTGGTTGATGACTCGAATTCCTCCCATAATTCACGCAAACGTTGACTTCTTGCTGTGACTTCAGCTACTGAAACATCTTCTGGAGGATTCTTAGCAAACGCGAGTAAGCGGGTGATGGAACCCTTCAATCGACCACGAAGTCGAACTAATGTTTTCAGATCCTCCGCCATTGCTGTTGCGCACTAAAGCTCTTGTGACTGCACCGCAGCAGCGTTGACTGCGGCCGTGAATGTTGCAAAAACGCGTAAAAGGCGTCAGACTCTAACGGTAAACGAATGTGGCCGCGACGCGCGGATGGCGTCAGCGTCGAACGGTAAACTCTTCTGATGCTACCCAAAAGCGCTTGTGGCTGTACCGCAGCAGCGTTGACTGCGGCCCTGAATGTTGCAGCGACTAACGATCGAGTAACGGTACGCCGCACAATGCACAGTGATTCGTTCCATAGACAAAATTCAAAAAATTTATGGTCTCAGAATTTAATGATTTTGATGTCATTGGAAAGAAAAAACTCCAAGAAAACCCAAAAAAAATCTGTGCAAAAAATCAGTTAGTGTCTGTGCAAAAGCGACTCAAAGTTGAAACTTTTTTCTCAGAAATATTGAAACTCATATTTTCTATTTTTTAGTCTATTGAGTAAAACAAATTGTAAAAATACATGGTTACCAAGAAGTTACTTAAACTTTCAATATAGAATAAAAAATGATGTGGCCATTATCGCTTTTAATGTTTTCTCAAAATTTGCAAAGCGTAGGCTTTTACTTTACTTTTAATTTAAAATATTTTTCTAAAATAAAAATTTGAAAATTGGCAAAACTTAGAGGGAAATATCTAAAAAGTATGTGAAAGTATGTTCCCGGATTTTTTTTTATTTTAAGAAGCATTCTTTCTTGGTCGGACAATGTAATTATATTCTCCGATATCTTCCGATCTCAGAAAATAATTCAATTTGAAAAGTGGTCTAAACACGTATTTTTCGACAAAATTTCTTTTATTTATGCCTAAAAGTATGCAATCAGCACGAAAAATAATAAAATCTGCAAAAATGCAAAACATACATCTATAATTATCGTTTTTATTGCAAAACCAGAGGGTTTTGAGACAATTTCTGTTACTCTTTGGGATAATCAATGTTGACGTTACCGATTAAATGTAAAATCTGAAAATTGTAGCCGACACACTTGGTGCTATAGCTCTCCAAAAATGACGAAATTTGAAAATTTAAGTGTCAGGCATTGCCAAACTACAACAGTTTAAGAAAACCCAAATAGAGATTTCAATTCAGCAGACCATGTTTAACTAGTATACCAAATGAAGAACGGACCACTCCTTCTAATTTTGTCCCGCGGTTGTATGGAGTCGAATCACTGTGCAATGGGGTAAACATGCCAAAAACCCGCGCATTGCCTATTTTATGCTGTAGTATCTATACGGTTAAAGATAAATACCTCAAGTTTGGACATCTGCTTCAGGACTCTTCAGAGATTTGTACACCATAATTTTATTTGATTTACTATACCTCGTACCGGCACCCTACAGTCGGCAATTAGGCACTTTTAAAATCTTCATTAATAAAAAAAAAAACCAAAGTTAAAGTATTTAAATCGACCCAAACTGACTTATGAATACTCTAGATTGTAGCCACGCCCCCATTTTTTGCCTCCTTTCGTAAAACACCCACAAAAAACACATACATATAGGGTAATTCGTATTTAAGCAAAAACCATTTGATACGGGTTGATACGGCTCATAACGGGTTAATGGGGAGTACCATGCCCACTTACCGTTATAAATAACCATAAAAGGGCAGATGACGTTGGTAAGTATATAAATATAATAAATTTTCCCAATTTAACCAAGTATGCTTATATGGCAACCCTACTTAAAAGTGGGCGTTCCAAGCCCATTTTTACGTCAGAGTTTAGTTAGGTCACTCGTAAATTCCACACAAAGTTTTATTGAAATATATTGCCTTTTTCAAGAATCATCCTGCGTACCCGCCGAAAAAATTGATACAAAATATTTGTTTAGCATATTTATTAATTCAGGTGATAAATCACATCTATTTTTACTTTAATTATTATTTTTAATACTATATATATGCATCAAGTGCTATAAACGTACCGACCCATACGCGCGTTAAAAAGTTTTTAGTTCATATATATTTGTTTTCTTACTAAGAGAAGTGAATACAAGTCCAAAAATCTAACCATTCCGCAGCTTTTCGCAGAAAAGTTGGGTATCATTTTTTTTATGAAGGTTCCTACTTACCTTCCCTAAAGATTTTCGATTATCCATGATTATCCATAAAAGTTATACACCACGAAAGTAGGACATTTTCCTAAACAAATCGTTGTTTTGCCCAAGAAAATGTGCCATGGAAAAGAATTGTATGTCAAATTAAATGTAGGAATATGCTTATTATATGTACCAAAAATTATTTGATTATATTTCAAAATAACGATTTAATTGACATTTCAGCATCACCATCAAAAAAGTTGCATCGACAAAATGAAATTGAGTATAAAAACACCCAACTTTGAACGGCTATACAGCAGCCAGTTTCGGTCCAATTTACATGCAAAAAGCATTTTCTGACTGCTACATGCATGTAGATTACGAAAAATAACAAAAAAAAAGTTAGGCCCGTAACTTTAAAATTAGCCGTAATGCGCGGGTTTTCGGCATGTTTACCCCATTGTGCGCCGTGTAGCAAGCAGCGCCGCACTTCGAACTTCAACGGATGTTTTCGATGCTACCCAAAGCCCTTGTGGCTGTACCGCAGCTGCGTTGACTGCGGCAGTGAGAAATGTAGCAACGAACTGTATGCTGATGCTGCTCAAAGCCCTTGTGACTGTACCGCAGTAGCGTTGACTGCGGCCGTGAATGTTGCAGCACGAGTCACCGGCCAAACGAATGGAGCCCTACGCTCCCACGACACGACACTACACGATCACTCAAACTTGTAATAAACTGTAATATCCCGGATACGCTATCTGGCTCGAAGGACCAGAACTTCATGTGCAATGAAACGTGTGTGCATTGCTTGGCGACCAAACGGTGACTGATTTTATTGAGTTTAAAACGAAGGGAATACAATTCAAAAAGGGATATTTGCTTGATAAAAAGAGAAATTAATAAGTGCTGTCCGTAGGCGCTGCGAACACCTAGATGGCGTTCCTCAACACTACCAATTTAAAATAAATTTCCCCACATACCACAGACATCTCATTGCCGAACCAGAATACACGGACGATTTATTAATAGACCTGCTCAAGCGCTATCTGAACCCTTCAGTCACAAACGCTATTATCACAGAAGACCCCATCCTTGGCAGAATCCAAAATATTTACCCATTGCATTTTAGCCGGTATAAAACACGCTACTCTCGAAAAATAGAAAACGATTTGACAGAACAAGCAGAACAAGAAGCACAAATTATAAAAGAACACAATAGAGCACATAGAAGTCCAACTGAAAATAAGGCTCAACTCCTAGAAAAATTTTATTTCCCCCAAATGAATGCGAAAATTAAAAAAATTACCAAACAGTGTTAAATTTGCCTAGAAAACAAATATGAAAGACCACCAAACCCAATCTTGAAAGCAACTCCTATCCCGAATTACCCAGGGCACATTGTTCACATCGACATTTACCATACAAATAATAGAATTATCCTCATCGCCATAGATAAGTTTTCACAGTATGCCCAAGCCAAAATAGTTAAATCTAGAGCGTCTGAAGACGTAAAACAGCTCCTACAGGAACTACTTACATCCTTCGGGATCCCCGAGAAAATAGTAATCGATAACGAGAAGTCTTTAAATTCAGCCCCCATAGTATTGTTACGAATACTAGTCCTACTGGGCTGTTACGTATCTCTGGATTGCGTAATTTGAAAATAAAACACACTCAGTTTCTCAAACGCAGTCAATAAAATAAACCAACAATCACTTTATTTCACAGATTTACACTCCACTGTCTTTACACTTAAGTATTTGCTTAATTACTCCGTGTGGCACCTTCACTAGTCAAAATCAGACTGACTCGCTGCGCCGCACCCGGCAGCCTTTTATACCTGTCCGGCCATCGCGCAGATCGTTCTCGCACATTCCGGAGTGGACTAAAGGTTCCCATGATGATCGCGGCCATCATTGCCAGGTTGGACTAAAAGTTTCCATCATTGCCAGGTTGGCCTAAAAGTTTCCCTTATTATCGCGGCCGTCGTTGCCAGATTGAATTGTAGCACGGCGCGTAGCGACAGGGTTGCTTTGCACAGCGACAGACTGTCTTATAGTTACACTGCCCACCACTTAGACTTGTTCGTCCCGAACAAGTGCCGAGGTTCCGCTGTGATAAGGCGCCAGGCGCTCCAAATGGACTACCTTCAGCTTAGCGCCTCTATTGCTGCAACGTTGAATCATGTATACCACGTCGTTAATCCTAGTCACGACTTCGTAAGGTCCTTCCCATGACGCTTGAAGTTTCGGAGACAACCCTTTCCTCCGCTGCGGGTTGTAGAGCATTGCCAGATCGCCTTCTTGGAACCCTGCTGAGTTGGCCCGTAGATCATATCAGGTGTAGAACTTTGCTTCCGCCGTTTTCCGATAGGTGGCTGTACCGGCTGAGGCTGGTTGAAATACATAGATGGTAATGCCTTTAAAGTGAGTGTGGACAGTGCCTAACGAATTGTCATCGCCGTTTCATTGACAGTTGTTCTTGTTTTCGTATTATTCACGCTCGAAAATGTCCGTTTATGTGCCCAATTCGCGCCATTTGCGGGAAGTTTTACTTTTCTGTTACAATTCGAAAAAAAATGCAGCTGAAGCGCATCGAATGCTCTCAGAAACTTACGGTGATGCTGCTCTGAGTGAAAGAACGTGTCGGGAGTGGTTTCAACGTTTTAAAAATGGAAGAGCGACATGACAGTCATCCTCCAACACGACAATGCTCGGCCTCACGTCGCAAAAGTGGTCAAAAAGTACCTGGAAACGCTGAAGTCTTGCCCCACCCGCCGTATTCCCCAGATGTCGCCCCTTCTGACTTCCACCTATTCCGTTCGATGGCACACGGCCTGGCAGATCAACATTTTCAATCCTTCGAAGAATTGGAAAAATGGATTACTTCATGGATAGCGTCAAAAGAGGACTCCTTTTTTCGAGCCGGGATCCGAAAATTGCCGGAAAGATGGGAGAAAGTTGTCGCTAGCGACGGACAATACTTTGAATAATACATCTGTAAGCACTTTTTCGCAATAAAGCTTTTAATTTTGGAAAAAAACGGCGGAAGCAAAGTTGTACACCTGATATCTGGCTTTCGCCTTATCGCTGACCAGTCTGGTGCGGCTCCTTATAAACTGGTGAATTTCCTCCAGTTCCGCCCGCTTATTGATCACGTAGTCCGTCTTAGCGCCTTCCGTCGTGCTGACTACCCCGAACTTCAAGTCAGCGGGTAACCGCAACTCTGTGCCGAACACTGCTTGGGCTGGAGTGAGTGATGTCGTGTCGTGCGGGGCTGACCTATACGCCATCAGGAACAGGGGGATATGCGTGTCCCAATCCTTTTGATTTCTGCCTACCACTTTCCGCAGGTATTCCTCCAGTGTCCGGTTAAACCGTTCCACCATGCCGTCGGACTGTGAGTGCAAAGGAGTTGTACGAGTTTTCTTCATCCCCAGTAGCTCACACACTTCCTTGAATACCGCAGACTCGAAATTCCGGCCTTGATCTGAGTGCAACTCCAACGGAACTCCGAACCTGGCTACCCAGTTGTTTACCAGCTTTTCCGAGATCGTAGTGGCTTCCTGGTTAGGAATAGGGTACACTTCGGGCCATTTGCTGAAATAATCCATTACCACTAGCACATATTTGTTGCCTTGAGTACTAGTTGGGAATGGGCCGGCGACGTCCATAGCAATCCGCTCGAAGGGCGCTCCTACGTTGTACTGCTGCATGCGGCCTCGAGATCTTCTTGTCGGCCCTTTCGCGGCTGAACATCGGTCGCAGCTCTTAATCCACTCGGCTACAGACTCCTGACATACTACCGTCGTTATAGTATGCTTCTATGACCTCGTTGATTCTGCATTTCGGCACTACCATTAGGGAGTTGCTGGTCCGACCATCCGCGCTCTCCCATTCGCGGTACAGGCATCCTTCCTTCAGCCGCAGACTTTTCCACTGTGCCCAGTAAGCCTTAGCGATCGGTCCTTCACCGGCCATCTCCTGCCAGTCTGGACGTGCGCCTTGCTCCTTGCCTTCGATGATTTTTGCAAGATCCGCATCCTCACGCTGGTCCTTTTGTAGCCTCTCCGCAAACCACTCTTCTTCTGGCATAACGCTTACCAACCGGACGTCCACTATCTGTTCTTTGCTTTCGGCTCGCGAGCACGGCCTGCACTCGGTTTTGCACGAATGGAGTGCAGAGCGGCAGCCCTTCTTGGCGACGTTTGTTGTCCGGAACGCTTTTCTCGCAGATGGCAGTCTCGTGATATGTGGCCTTAAGATGACACTGCCCGCAGCCCCGCTGGTGCCTCCGAGTTCACTGTCTGGCTTTGGGTGACACGTCCAGATTGGGCTCGACGCTGTTCCGCAAATGAATGTCGAAAACTTCCTCTCCAGGCCGCCTCATACGTCATCGCGCTGGTCACCGTCTCCTTAAACGTCGGCTTGCCCATCATCAACGCACTGCGATGTGTCTCTGGGTCATGAAGACCTTTAATAAATGACTCAATCTTCATCCTCTCGAGGTCATCAGCGCCGAATTCCGGGTAGCACAACTGTACGAGCCGCTCAATGTCTGCTGCATATGTCTGCAGCGCCTCGTTGGCCCTTTGTCTACGGCTCTTCAGCTCGCAATAATACAGCATTTTGTTGTGGTCGTCACTGTATCTGGCTGGCCAGCGCCCTTATGACGGTGTCGTAACACCTCTCAAACCTTCAGGAACTGTCTTTATTACCTCAGCCGCAGGACCTCTTAGAGCCAGTATCAGTCTCCGACCTTTCCTGATATCTGTCCACTGATTTTCCAAAGCAGCCAAGTCGAATTGCAATTTAAATGTGTCAAACGACGTAGTACCATCATAGGTAGGCACTTCTGCTCGGGTGGCAAGATTTTCCGTAACCGGCGGCAACCATTCTCGCGACTGTACCTCCCTAAGCCGCTCGTCCATTTTTCTGTTCATCGAGTCCTCCAGACTATCAACTCGTTTGTTCAGGGAATCATCCAGGTCGTCGACTCGTTTATCCAAGTGCTCTACTCGCGTCTCCAGGTGCTCGACTTTCCCATTAATCCTGTCTGAGATTTCCTCCACTTTCTGCTCCAAGCGCGCAGAATTTTTCTGAAGCTTGCTGGACAACTCCCGATTTACATTTTCAAGTTTTGCTGCCATCTTCGCCGACAATTCACGATTGGAAGTCTCGAACATGCCTTTCATTGCAACCATAAGCTGGCTCATGTCCATTGCTTGTGGTGGCGCAGCCGCTGCAGCCGTACTTTGCATCGACGCCGCACCCGCAGGCAATTCCTCCACCTTGGCCGACGCCTCTAGCTCCTGCGTTCCGAACTCGTGCGCAGCCCAATCGATGCCTCGTGCCTTAAATGCCTCTAGCAAGCGCAGCTGCAACTCCACTTTCCCGCCAGCAGTCGGCAAATTCCAGGCAGCCAGCTCCTTCTTCAGCTGGTCCACCTTCAGCAGCTCGAGTTTAACCATGTCCGTGCTTTTATTTATTTAGTTGTTTTTTTTTATTTTTATTTTCAATTTTCCACAATCCCACTTCTGACACCAAATGTTACGAATACTAGTTCTACTGGGCTGTTACGTATCTCTGGATTGCGTAATTTGAAAATAAAACACACTCAGTTTCTCAAACGCAGTCAATAACATAAACCAACAATCACTTTATTTCACAGATTTACACTCCACTGTCTTTACACTTAAGTATTTGCTTAATTACTCCGTGTGGCACCTTCACTAGTCAAAATCAGACTGACTCGCTGCGCCGCACCCGGCAGCCTTTTATACCTGTCCGGCCATCGCGCAGATCGTTCTCGCACATTCCGGAGTGGACTAAAGGTTTCCATGATGATCGCGGCCATCATTGCCAGGTTGGACTAAAAGTTTCCATCATTGCCAGGTTGGCCTAAAAGTTTCCCTTATTATCGCGGCCGTCGTTGCCAGATTGAATTATAGCACGGCGCGTAGCGACAGGGTTGCTTTGCACAGCGACAGACTGTCTTATCGTTACAGTATTTATGTTAGAAAACCAATGTGACATAAAAACATTTAAAACCCCTCCATACACTAGTTCGGTTAATGGTCAAGTGGAACGTTTCCACTCCACCCTCACCGAATTATTGCGCTGCACAAAGGCAGAAAACACCCACAATAGTTTCGAAGAATTACTCAACAGGGCAATATGCAAATACAACTATTCAATTCACTCCACCACCAATAGAAAACCAATTGAAGCATTTTTCGGCAGAACAGTTTATACATACCCAGCATTAATAGAGAAGGACAGACGCGACAACATAAAGAAAATACAGGAAAAACAGGGAAAAGATCTTGCGTTCCACAATAAAAATAGGACAGAAATAAAAACATATTCAACCAATGCACATTAGGTCAAATGATCACTTTTTCTGTGCGAAACTAAAATTTCGTAAATGCCGTTATAACTTTTTTCCCCCCTCATCATGTTAGAAATACACCAAAGCAACGAAAAGTCCACTTGGTTTTTTTAAATCATAAAGTACCTTTTGACAGTGCTCAGTCAAAGTCACTTTATCGACAAGTCATTGAAAATGTATTTGCTGAATCAGTATTGGTAGTAATGTTTTCAGCGCCTATTGTGAAAACTGTGCGAATAATTTAAAAAAAGTTGGAAATGGAAAACGATGCATTAAGTACGTATTAATGATTTTATTAAAAATACATGGACGTTTTTTTTTTTGTTGGAAAAAAAATAGTTTTCTAACATGACCTGAAAGCTTTTGCGGTTGATTAAAAATTTTAACTTTATGCAAGCTTTTAAAGTTTTGGCAACATTTGGCAAACTTAAAATAAAAAGAAATGAATAAATTAGGATATTATAAATTCATTTAATTTTATTTCAAGTTGCGCTCTTTTGGGCTTTGCTAGTAATACAAATTTTTCAGGATACTACGCTATGCAAAAAATCGAATTATTTGCCTCAAGGAATGTTCAAAGGAAAAAAAGCGTGATGCAGTTCTTAATCATGTCGTAGAAAATATTTGTGCTACTAAAATTTCCGATGATTGCAGGAAAATAATAGAAGCAAAATTACTCTTTTTCTGCAAGTACTTGGCAGCAAAATGACAAAAATGTAGCAGAAAGGTGGAAAAATGTCGAGCTGAAAACTACGCATGGCTTAGTACTGTAATACATTTTGGATTAAAATAATCATCAGTGAAAGCCAGTTCTGCGGCTGTTGGACGTCAAAGGAAGGAGAATATGCAAAACTTGTTTTGAAAGGAAATAGGTCTTCGTGTGGATATGCCTAACGTTATCGGCTTTGGTAGCACAAATGACGAAAATACTATGCGACGAGCTTTCACTAAACATGCAATCTTTGCTGATAGCACTGGTGTTGATCAAATCTTAGTGTTCCGCTTTTAAATTATTAATTTATTTGTTCATCGGTCAGTTTCTAGTAACTTCAAGTAAATTTCAAACGTTCTGCTTTCAAACAGCTGACATTATTCAAAAGTTATATCCTTGGTTACCGATGACATCTACTGCTGTTATCTGCTGCTGAATCGCGACATAAAATTCATAAAGCCGACAGATTGCATCACATTCGTTAAAATTTAAGCAGACGCATGCAACAACGAAAGCTTGTACACCTTCTAACTGAAGTTATGTTAAATTGTGATGATCCAAAGGAGGATATTGACGATTCAAACAAAAAACAATAAGACAATTTTTGAAACAAATGCAGTATAGCGAACCCTCATGAAAAATCGGATCATATAGAGCTTATTTTTGGGAATCTAAAAAATAAAAATTTTGCCTGGGAAACGCCCATAAACGCGAGGCTCGGGGTCAAAGTTCAAAGTTTTCATCAAAAAACTCAGTGAATATCCAACTGATTCACACGATATGGTATGTACTAATAAAAAGTCTTAGGCGTTTTTTTACAAAACGGATATACATATAAGGGAGAGGGCTGGGTTGTGAACAGGGGTTTTGTTTTTTGGCTCTAACTTTTCACAAAATAAAGATATCGAAAAATCGAAGATACCGTTGGAAAGGTGAATATATAACGCAACTTTGTTATGAAGACAGATTACCGTTTTGATTGAAATTTAACTCTCTACGTCCAATTTTCTAAGAACGTGATTTTTCGCTTTTTCAAAAAAGTGGCTGGGTTGTGAACCATCTGGAAAATCCATATTAAAGTCGGAAAATACGAAGAAAACACCCATAATTTTTAAGTACATTGAGAATTTATTTAATCAGGAAGCCTCAAGAGGTGAAAAAAAGTTATAATGACGCCTCTTAGGCCAAAAAATCGCAATGAATGAAACTGCTCAATTTTTTGAATTTTCATCCTAATCGGTGTCGCAATGTTTGCTTGTGAAATACGAATGCGTTCTCGCATTGGCCCACTTCAAGTGAACTCAAGGAAACCGAGTGAAATTACATAAAATTACTTTATTTTAATATATCCGTCCATATTTGACAGTGTTAGAACAAATGTAGTACGAAAAACAGGTGGTTCATAACCCAGCCACCTCAGTGGTTCACAGCCCAACCACGATGCCATTTTGGAAACTTTAAAATAAACGACACTTCCAATCATAATTCGACACAAACAAATATTGCATCGTAAAATAGAATCAAAACACTAAATAAACATGTATTACACAGACCTTTTTGCAATAAGCTCGGTCACTAAGATAGCACTTTAAAAAAAAGCCAACAAGTTTTCGCAGTCGATTTTCAAACACGATGTCTTTCAAACTCGATTGCTGCCACAAGCAATACGTGTTTGAACTTCGGTGTAACCACAAAAGCAGAGTCATATCATAAGACAAAATTGACAGTTGAAAGATTGGCGATATGTCAATTAGGGAAAGAAAAAACGGCAATGGTTCACACCCCAGTCTGGTTCACAACCCAGCCCTCTCCCTTATACTTATATTATTAAAAAAAATGTTTTCACTTAAAACTTTTTATTAGTACATTTACGTATCTAATGTTGCACATCAGAAGAACGGTATGAAAAAGACCTTTCGTTTGATACCCATATCGTGTAAATAAGTTGGAGATTAACTGAGTTTTTTTGATAAAAACTTTGAACTTTGACCTTGAAACACGCCTTTTATGGGCGGTTCCCAGGCAAAATGTTTAGTTTGTTAGATTCAGGAACCAACTCTCTATATAAAAGCATACTCATTTATTTTTTTCAATTTTTTTTTCATTTTTGACCTCAGATAAGTTAATGGGCGTGAAAGGGTGAATATTTTTTTGTTTAATTTGTTAATATTTTACCTACTTTTGCCTTTGCTATGATTTTGGCTTCAAATAATACAATAATTTGCCGTTATTAATTTCGCACAGAAAAAGTGGTCATTTGATCTATTGTGCAATGACATCATTTACGTGAAAATAAACAAACGGCTAGGTAATAAACTCTCACCCCGCTATAAACAAGAAACAGTCCTTCAGGATAACGGAAATACAGCCCTCACAAAATCTGGTCGGTCGGTACATAAAAGCCATATTAAGGCATGATAAATAGCAAGAAATGTAAAACCAGATATTAAAATAAATAAATGAATAAATTAGAGATAAATAAAATATATCGAGAATATGCCATACGCGTACGATTTAAAGATAGTAGTAAATAAAAATCGAGAATATGCCATAGGCGTACGATTTATAGATAGTAGTAAATACAAATCGAGAATATGCCATAGGTATACGATTTAGAACTTATGAATTTACAAAATAAAGTGAGATTGATAAACATAAAATACGCCATACAATGGGCTAGATTAGGTATTGTAAATTCGGTAATATTAAACAAAAAAGAACTGAACAAAGAAAATATGCCATTTAACACAGTCGAGAGGCACTAGAATTAGCAGAAGTTAGTGTAGTAGTAATTCTTCAACAATTTTGTATATCGTAAAAATACCTTTGACTACAAAAGGAATTTATAATAATTATATAATCAAAGCTGTAATAAGAAATAATGTAATAATCAATTTGAAATTCAATAATATACTGAAAAATAAGGAACATATTTCAGGAATAAAAAGAAATTGCAAACAATATAATAAAGTATTTGTAAAGAAGACGAATTGTTAGACTTAAGAAATGATTTTTGTATACCAAACTTAGTTAAGAGCCTCAATTCATCGTGTCATATGATCAACGACCACCATATTCCGAGAGTAGAACTCATCGCTCCAGGGATGCTGCTCTTAAACAACTTCCTAGGCAATGTAACAATAGACGATAGCGTTCGAACCATGAACGGCACCTACATCCTGAATTTAAAAAACACGTCAATAGCAGTAAATGGGAAAACTTACAAAAACTACGAAGCACCCCCACTGAAGGTAATGCCAGCAATAGCCCAACCAACGCCAATAGAAGAAAGTCGAGCCAGACTGCTGTCACTAGAAGCACTCAGCGAATTGCATATTAACAATACAATGGAAATCCAGTCCTTAAGAGCCGAAAAAGCCATTAACAGATTTTCCGCAGGAATGACGTTCACCATAACCATTATCCTGCTAGCCAGCATTGGGAAATACTTCCAGAGGAAGAAGCTAAAACAGCCAGTGGTAAAAACCTACAGAAGTCGCTGCACAAGCTAGCCAATACCAAGAAGCCCCCATTCAAATCCCTACTCCAAAATTGGTCAGATTTTTTGAAGTGAAACTTCTTTACGCACGCTTGGCATGGGGAGTAAGCTGGCGAACGCGTTACGAAAAGTGTGATCGGACGAGGCGAACGGAAGTTGAGTGGTTTACGCACGCTTGGCATAAGCTGGCGAACGCGTTAGGAAAAGTGTGATCGGGCGAGGCGAACGGGAGTTGAGTGGTTTACGCACGCTTGACTTGGGGAGTAAGCTGGCGAATGCGTTACGAAAAGTGTGATCGGCGAGGCGAACGGGAGTTGAGTGGGGGATTTAAGGGGGTCTTCTACCTTGTTGGTTCAAAAAAATCGATTTTATTTTTTTTGCAGTTTTGTGGCCTAGAAGGTACTAGAAATATAATATTCAAAGGGTATAACCGAAATCTTATTATTTCGGGGTTTTTAGAGTCATCGAATATAGCTCCGCATGCTGTTATCGCAGCGCTCATCGCCACTTTAAATGCAATTTCCCAAAAGTTGTGTTTTTGCAACTGGTTGGCAAGATATCTCGAGAACTAATTGATCAATTAACTAAAGTGATATATCAAAATTTGCAGAAAACATGTGGCTATCGTTTGACACGAGCTTTTTAGATTTTTTTTCATTTTAACAATTTTTACAGCTATTCTTGACCTTGAAAACGTAGACATTTTTGTTTGTTTGTTGCCTGTTTCGTGAAATTTTGGAATTTTTCAAAAACCTCGTGTCAAACGATAGCCAAAGTCATAAAGAAACTAAATCATTTTGGTTTTTTTGTTTCAGACGACTTTCATGGGCTGAATCGTGACAACCGTTTTAGTATAAATTTTTCGTAAGGGACATTTCAAGGTCAGATCACGGTCAAACTAGCGACAGTAAAATTTCAGAAAAATTAATGTTGGAAGTATAGAAATAAACGAATTCAATGCAAAAAACCGAACCTTGATTGCATTATTGGTTCCCCTACAATCTATTGTCAAAAAACAGTATCAAAAACGAGGCCACAAGGTAGAAGACCCCCTTAAGCAAGAGACAGCAGTGCGCGCGCACATTTTCTTTCTCTCTTCCTCTCATAGCACAGTGCAGGCCTATTGTCTGTATCACAGTGTAGGAGCAAGAGAGAGCAGTGCACGCGCACACTTTCTTTTCTTTACGAAAATAAAAGATCTATACAAAAATATTAATTTACCAATGAGAACATAAAATAAGTTTAAATATTTGTAGAAAATTAATATACATTGGCGGACAAAACTGTTCACGAATTTTCGTAAGTTAGAAAGTTTATTAAATTTTTTACTTTTTAACAACAAAAACAAAAATTTAAGTACATAGTTTTAAAATTGAATATTTTGTTTACTGAAAAACAACAAACAAAATATTATAATTATATAATAATAAATAAAGAAACACTAAAATTCAACAAAAGTGGTGTGAACAGTTTTGACGCATATAAGCAAAAATCGATTGATATTATCTTTAATATTATGGGTGGTCTCCGCGGGCCTTTATAATGATTCGGCATGCTTTGTACTAGATTGTGTAGTATTTTTGAGGGTATTTCCAACCACGCTGGTGAAGTTTTTTCCCATAATCTGTCAATATCCTTTGGTAAGTCTTTTTGGGCATAATTTTTCTCTTTAAGGCAAACCACTAATGTTCTATGGCGTTTAAGTCCGGTAATTGGGGTGGCCAATCAAAAATGTGTATGCCGTTTTCGGCTATCCACTCTTTGGTGGCTCTGGCTGTATGTTTTACATCGTTGTCCTGCACAAAAATTTTATCGTGACCCGGCTTTTTATATAAGATATCCAAACTTAGTAGGTAGGAGCCCTCTCAAATCGTAATAAAGTCGCTTACCATCATTCTACTTTTGATACGGCGCAAAATTCCGACATCACTTCCACGGAAACAACCGCATGCTATAAGAGAAACAACTTCCAAACTTTAGAGTTTGTTCTATATTGCAGTTTGGGACTCCAATTTGCTTGTCTACCCAAGTGTAACGTTTACCGTCAGACCCCAAACGATGAATTTTTGTTTCATCCTACCAAGTTACTCTCCGCGAGTCATCAACGGGAGTCATTGCGTACTTCTTAGCCAATGCCAACCTGACCTTGCGATGACGACCAGTCAACAACGTTTTTTTATGTTTTGATCTTGGCTACAAATCCGCTTTCGTTTAATGTCTTTTGGACGGTTCTAGTGGTGACTTGTATACATTAATCAGCTTGTAGTACTTTTGCGATGTCTGCAGCAGTGTTAGGGGCAACAGTTAAAATCAATCTGCGAACAACACGCTGAACCACCGGTATTATATTATAGCAGTCTTTAATTTTTTTAGCTACACCGATTGATATTTTGTGTTTTCCAGCAAATTTCCGATAGGAGAAACTACTATATATTATTTATATTCTCAATACACCGACGCGGTTCCGAATAGAATTAATAGCGATTGTCGAGACAAATGCTCTAATACGTAGCTTTGACCGATCGCGGACAAAACTGTTCACATGTGCCTGCAAATATTTCTTTAGAAAACGGTATTTTGCAGAAAATAAAAACAGCTAAAATTATCATGGTCTAACATGCTAGCTTGAAGTAAAAATGTGGCAAACTACGATTGCTATACTCCGAACAAGTATCCGCGAATTTAACATTTTGTGAAATTTAATTTTTTTGTGAACAGTTTTGTCCGCCACTGTATGTATATGTACATACAAGTATATATTGTACACACACATATATATATATACATACAGATGGAGCGAAAGAAGTTTCACTTCAGTCGTGTGGTCATAAGCACACTCGTTTTTTTTTACTTTGGTCCGCTGGTCGGCTTCAACGGATTTCGGTCCGTTTTGTGACATGAATATATTTTCATTAGTACACAAAACTTATTAAAACAAAATAAAATTGTAATTTAAAAATGACTTAAGAGATAACACAATTTTTTAATTTGGCCGGTTGAGGTCGGATTTGGTCAGAAGTTTGGTCGAAACAAATTTTCAAGTGGCAATACTGTTTGGAACACTCGAAACAACGATCGCTCATTACTGGGACCACTCGCTAGCGCGCTCTCGCAAGCTGCGCTCGCGTTCTCATCACTGTATTTGCCTGACTTTGCAACAGCACGCAACCGCGCCGAGACCGTGCATTCTCCGTTCCCGTGCTCTTTCCCAGCTGCCGAGATTAGCGCGCGCATTAATTAAAAGCTTAGCACAGCCACTGCTGCTGCATCACAACCAGTGTGACCGCTGCCTTGTGAAAAAATGTAGCACAGAAGAGAGCAAAAATGTATCAATATGTATCACCTTCCTTTTTTTAAGCATCAAATAACAAAATTATTTAATATTTCTTATCTATACTATTATATAAAAACAAGTGTGACGTTGCTTTTTTGAGCCACAATCAGGCAAAACCACTGGACCGATTTAGATGAAATAAGCACTAAACATTTGTTTACTAGGGGTCATGGTACATAGGCTATATGAGAATGACCACGCCCCCTTCTTACGCCCACTATAGTAACAAAACTCATCTATGCTATGCTTTTGTAAGGCAATATGGGTATCAGACGATTCAGCGTGTCATTGCCGCAAACATAATAATAATAATAAAATAATTGATTGGCACGACAGCCCGCTTACGCGAGACCCGCAGCCACCCGTGTTGTGCGTGTGAATTTGTACGCGGGTGGAAAGGACCTACAGTTTTATGCCGGTTATGCAGGTTGGGAGCTTTTTCATAGGCAATTTTTACTCTCAGAGGTTTGCCATTTCCAGCTGAGAGGACAGCCACCGAAAGAGAAAACGAAACCCGTTATTTTTTTTAGGTGTTACTACATGTGTATTCGAAATTGCGTCGCTCTGCATTCGACTCGCTGGACCGCGCACTAACGAACTGAGCCACGGCGGCTGCCACAAACATAGGCTAGAATATAATCGGCCACGCCCACTTTTCGTTTATTATCGTTTATTTATTATTATCAAATGATTCCGTGTTTCATTTATGTTAACGTAGGATATATAGGATTGAACATAACAAATCAGCCGTGGTATATTTGTCATAGCCAGACATGCATTAAATTCATAGTGCACTATGCTTTTCACTACCACTAAAAAAATTTTAGTGGTAGTTGAATTTTTTCCACTAATCACTGAATTTAATGGCAGTGGCAGTGGTAGTGGTAAAAAGTACCACTAAACAAAAATTAGTGGAAGAAAATTGCACTACCACTAAATAAAGATCAGTGATTAGTGGAAAAAATTCAACTACCACTAAAATTTATTTAATGGTAGTGAAAAGCATAGTGCACTAAACAAAGACATCCATTACCATTAAATAAACCACTAACAACGATATGCGCAAAAATATATGTTTTATTTAAACAACTTATTTGCTTCCAACAAGACCAGACATCGGGGTTTTGCACTAAAGTCATAGTGCACTATGCTTTTCACTACCACTAAATAAATTTTAGTGGTAGCTGAATTTTTTCCACAATTCACTGAATTTAATGGCAGTGGCAGTGGTAAAAAGTACCACTAAAAAAAAATTAGTGGAAGAAAATTGCACTACCACTAAATAAAGATCAGTGATTAGTGGAAAAAATTCAGCTACCACTAAAATGTATTTAGTGGTAGTGGAAAATTTCCCAGCAGACCTCTAGTGGTAGTGGATTTTAGTGCAAAACCCCCATGTATGGTCATAGCAATATGGGTATCAAACGATTCAGCGTGTCATTGCGGCAAACATAGGCTATAATATAATCGGCCACAACCACTTTCCGCGCCCACTAAGCTAACAAAACAAGGCTACGGTACATGTCTGAAAATTAATGTTGATGTAAAATGATTCTTTGTTTCATAGCGGTAAACATAGGGTTGACAACGCCCACCTTCTACGCTTTCCTGCAATTCCAATGACGACAGAAATTAACTGTGATATATTTGTGCAAAACAATATGGATATAAAAAAATTTTGCGAGTCATTGCAGCAAATATCTATATGTTGTATATAAAAATTAATGTATTGTAACGATAAAACAGTCTGTCGCTGTGCAAAGCAACCCTGTCGCTACGTGCCGTGCTATAATTCAATCTGGCAACGACGGCCGCGATAATAAGGGAAACTGTTAGGCCAACCTGGCAATGATGGAAACTTTCAGTCCAACATGGCAATGATGGAAACTTTCAGTCCAACATGGCAATGATGGTCGCGATCATCATGGAAACCTTTATGGCCAAACTCCATAAAGCGCGCTTCAGGCGTATCGTGGTTTTTGGCGTTTCTCGTGTTTCGAGAAAAAGTTGAATCAGTGTATTTGTATGAAGCAAACTCCATGACTACGCCCGAAACGCGGCTAAAGTTGAACTATTTTCAACTTTCTCTCGCGTTTCTCGCTAAACGACGTCAAACAGCTGACAGAGCTCCTAAAGATGCCATACATTATGTGGTTAAATGGTAATGCCGATAACAAACTTGTGTAATCGCAAAAGTCGAATGCATTTATTTTACACGAAAGCTATTAAATACATTTAAGAAACATTTGAAATCCAATATTGTAACATAAAATGTGGATAAATTCCTAATAATTAGCATAATTCTTTGACAGACGAAACTTAGTCTTCGCTGAATTGGAAATTTGATAGCTTATTCGTTGTCGATCGAATTTTGCGCATCCCTATGAAATAAATTGCTACAAATTGAATTCAACTGAATCTTTTTTTTATTTTTTGCAATGTTCGATATGCATTTAATGTGTTTAAAATGAAATCAGTAAATTCTATAATGTCTATAACGTCGTATAGCAATTTCATTTCGTTGTGTTTCACAATTCACAACGAAATCAATCAGCAGTTTGCCAATTAAAAATTAGCATCAACTGACGTAAGAAGAAGAAGCTGACGCGTGAAACGCGCTTTATGGAGTTTGACCATTTGCAACGCGAATAACGCGAGAAACGCCATAACCCGACAAACCCCGAACGCCAGAAACGCGCTTTATGGAGTTTGGCCATTAGTCCACTCCGGAATGTGCGAGAACGATCTGCGCGATGGCCGGACAGGTATAAAAGGCAGCCGGGTGCGGCGCAGCAGTCAATCTGATTTTGACTAGTGAAGGTGCCACACAGAGTAAATAAGCAAATAATTAAGTGTAAAGACAGTGAAGTGTGAAATAAAGTGATTGTTGGTTTATTTTATTGTCGGCGTTTAAGAAACTGACTGTGTTTTATTTTCAAATTATACCATCCAGAGATACGTAACAGCCCACTAGACTTAGTATTCGTAACAGTATGTTTGTTTGTTGGTCCCATGACACTAAAACTCAAAAACTAGACAGCCGATTAGTTGTATTTTTCACGGAATGTTCGTCTTGAGTAAGTTTACGTAAACCACATAGCGCGAATGCGACCCAATAGGTAGGCGTGGCACCTCCCATACAACTTAAACTTTCAATATGGAATATCTTCGGAATGAAAAATCAGGCAGCATTAAAATGTGGTGCGAGGCCACCGTTTGGATGTGCCGTTTACTGGTAAAACTTTGTGAGCGTTGGACAAAGGGCGTGGCACTTTTTAAGCAACTCAAATGTTTTGAGTAACTGTAGAACTACAAATCACACATCAAAGATTTAAGATTTAGATGTGCCCTTCGACATGGGTAATAGGTGGGTATTGGACGAGGGGCATGGCACCAGCCATTGAACCCAAATTTTTTATGTGGAATAGCTTCGGAACAATAAGTTTGAAAGCTTTAAAGTTTTGTATACTATCACCCATAGATGTGTCATTCTACTGTTAAAATTTTATGAGCGTTGAACAAGGGGCGCGGCATAATTTTTGTGACTAAAATTTGCCACGTAACTTTAGAAAATTTGAAAGTCGCATATCAATGAAACCGAGTCACACCCTTTGACCGGAGGAATGGATTGGGCATTACATAAAAGAGGCGTGGCCCATAGAGTGTAGTTGGCCCATTCACTTCAAGCTTGCGTGCAAAGCCGCATGGCCCTACTAGTATAGGGTGTTTTTTTTAGAGGTATAGAACTTCGAATTGAAATAAAACACAAGAAAATCGTTTTAATGTCCATCAATTTGGCTTTATTGGAAGGATAATTTTATGCCATTAATGTTTAAATATGATTTCGGGCATGTGGCCGCCGCGGCTGGCTCGAATAAAGCCAATTCTACAGGTCCAATTTTCAACCACTTTTTCGAGCATTTGGGGCCGTATGTCGGCAATAACGCCACGAATGTTGGCTTCCAAGTCCCCTAACGTTTCTGCTTTGTTGGCGTAGACGAGCGACTTCACATATCCCCAAAGAACATAATCCAATGGTGTCAAATCACACGATCTTGGTGGCCAATTGACAGGTCCATTCCGCGAAATTATGCGCTCATCGAATGTTTCCTTCAATAAATCGATTGTGACGTGCGCTGTGTGGCATGTAGCGCCGTCTTGTTGGAACCACAACTCATCCACATTCATGCCATCCAATTCGGGAACAAAATAGTCGGTTATCATGGCTCTATACCGGTCTCCATTAACGGTAACTGACTCTCCAGCATTATTTCGGAAGAAGTATGGCCCAATGACTCCACCAGCCCATAGAGCACACCAAACAGTCAGTTTTTGTGGATGTAATGGCGTCTCAAGGGTCTCATGTGGATTCTCTTCACTCTAAATGCGGCAATTTTGCTTGTTGACGTAGCCATTCAACCAAAAATGAGCCTCATCACTGAACAAAATTTTGCGATGAAAATCAGCATCGAGATCAATCTCATTTTCGGCCCATACACCAAAATCGCGACGCATTGCATGGTCTCGCGGCTTTAATTCTTGCACAAGCTGGATCTTGTAAGGTCGCAAGCCAAGATCTTTGCGCAAAATCTTCCATAAAGTTGATGGACAAAGCTCCAATTGCTGTGCACGGTGGCGAATCGATTCATTCGGGTCCTCTTCAACATTTTGCTCTACAGCGGCAATTGTTTCTTCGGTGCGCACTGTTCGACGTCTCTGCGGATGCGTATTATCACATAGAGTAAACGTAGTGCGAAAACGACCCATGGTTAACCGAATTAATTGCTCTGATGAACGATTATGTCGACCATAAAATGGACGGAGCTTGCGGTAAACTTCGCGAACTGAACCATTATTTTCGAAATAAATTTGCACGATTTGCAAGCGTTGTTCTTTTGTCAACCTGTTCATGATGAAATGGCAAACCAAACTGAACATAAATGACATTAGAGTTGCCAGATTTGACCACAAAATGCCAGTTTTATCTCTATTCGAAAAACAAACCTCTAAAAAAACACCCTATATAATACGAGGGCGGGTCAATAAGTCCGTGACTTTTTGAATGAAACACAGGTTTTTAGATAAAAAGTTATTTTATTTTTCAACGTAGTCTCCTTTGAGATCTATACACTTAGCCCAACGTTTCTCCAGTTTTTTATCCCTTCCGAAAAATATGATTTGTCGAGGTCTTCAAAATAGGCATTTGTTTGTGAGATGACTTCGTCATTGCAGGCAAATCTCTTTCCGCCGAGCCATTTCTTCAAGATTGGGAACAAGAAATAGTCACTTGGGGCTAGATCGGGTGAATAGGCGAGATGAGGGAGCAATTCGTAGCCCAATTCATGGATTTTTGCCATGGAAACTGCACATGTGTGCACCCGTGCACACGAAATTCACTTTTTTTCATTTTCTTCTCAGTCAACGCGGTAGTCTGATATTAACGGCTGTCAAAAACAAACTAAATGTCGCAGCTTGTTCAATTTTTGACAAGAGTCAACTGACAGATGACTGTTGACGGGAGCAGTGTTGCCATTTCAATTAAGAGGCGGGAAATTCAAAAAGTCACGGACTTATTGACCCGCCCTTGTAATAAAAACAATTTTTTACATGTAGCAGTTCAACTCGGTATTAGTATTGTTACGAAAATCCAAGTTCGTTTTTGGATTGTGCTTGAAAATAAAACTACTTCAATTATAGTATCATATAAACACAATCAAATCGTCGGGCGATTTTTACGCACCGAACGTACGTTGTCGAAATTAAAACACACAGCAGTGCATGCGATTGCCCACAACGACGACGACTACGATATTCGACCGACGACGCAGTCGTCGTGCGAACCAATCAGCTGTGCAGCTGTCAGAGGTGAAAATCGAAAATGTAAACAAACGAAAAATTTTGTGATTTGTGCTACTTTAAGGTTGCAAAGTTGCAAGTGCTTCAAATTTTAATAAAAAATTGTACCAAATAATCAATTTTGTCTTTCCTTTTCGTATGTTTTAGAAAATGGGCAAGACGGAGCTGGTAATTGAGGAAGTTGCCCCTCGACCGTGTGTTTGCAGGAATAATTTTTGTACATAGCTGATGCGAATTTCGCACCCATTATGTTTCACGTTATTCGTGAAATGCGTTATTCACGACGACTGACGCGCTGCGTCATTTTTCGGTGCGAATAAATTCGGCCGACGATTTGGTTCTGTTTATACTACAGGGTTTTTCAACAAGAGGTGTTATTTTGGTATTCAAAGAAAAATGCCATTTTTTGAGATAAATGATCGGATGTTTATTTTAAAATAAAGATGCCTTTATAATAAAAAACAACATCAGCCAAATGGCCACCACGACCACTCTTACAGGACCATATCCTTTTCATGAAATTTTCCATAACCAAATCGCAAAGTGGCTGCCCTATGTCCTCGATAGCCTCACGAATTCTATCTTTGAGGTCTTGAATCGACGCTGGGCTGTTGGCGTACACCTTATATTTCACGTGGCCCCAAAGGAAGAAGTCGCAAGGTGTTAAATCACAAGATCTCGTGGCCAATTGTGATCACATCTTCCAGAGTTTACGGTCCGGAAACTTTTCCCGTAAAAGAGCAATGGTTTCGTTGCTTGTGTAGCACGTAGCGCCGTCTTGTTGAAAACAAACGTTGTGCAGACCACTACCATCCAACTCCGACCATAAAAAATCATTAATCATCTCTCGATAGCGCAATCCATTCACCGTAACTGTTGATCCAACCTCATTTTCGAAAAAGTAAGGTCCAATGACCCCGCCGGACCATAAACCGCACCAAACAGTCACACGTTGAGGATGGAGAGGTTTGTCAACAATAACTCTTGGGTTTTCCGAGCCCCAGATGGGACAATTTTGCTTGTTGACGTAGCCACCAAGGTGGAAATGGGCCTCATCAGTCAAGATGATTTTTCGATGGAATGCCGAATCATTTTCATGCATTTCAAGGACCCAATCAGCAAGGACACGACACGGCTTGAGTTCTTGTGTTAACTGAACTTTATAAGCCTTAAGACCCAAGTCTTTATGCAAAATACGCTGTAATGACGTTTTTGGAATGCCCAATTCCAAAGAACGACGAGGAATCAACAAACCTGGGTTTTCTTCAACACTTTGGGCTACAGCAGCAATATTCTCAGTTGTTCTTGAGCGACGTGCACGGGTTTTATTCTTCACATCACTAACTTGTCCCAACAGCTCGAATTTTTCCACCAATTTCTGTATTGCGGTCCGACAAGGTGCTTCAGGACGATCCAAAAATGCTTTAGTTTTGCGAACTGTGACTGCAAGATTTTCACCCTTTTCGTAGTGAATTTTAATAATTTCAATGCGTTGTTGAAGCGTGTATCATTCCATTTTTAGTAATGGCGTAGTTTCTACTTGTCAAACGTCAAAGAATAAAAGCTTCAAAAGTGACAGCTACCGAAATACCGGGTGATTCAAAATAACACCTCTTGTTGGAAACCCCTGTATTACTCAGCGCAAATCGCAGTCAAAAACCAACAATCGCTTTATTTACAAATTTACACTTGTTACTACTTTACATTACTACTATTGCATGTTTCCCCTTTTCTTGCTCAACACAGACTCGACCCCTTGCGCTGCACACTGCTGCTTTTTATACTTGTACTTGTTTTCTTATCGCATCCAGCATACGCAAATGTCAAGAATTAAAAGCCTGGTATTTTTGAGTGAAAGTATCTATAAATATTGCAGTTTCTTGCTAAATTAGTCAATGACATCTTGGATCTACTTTACCGTAGGAACACAATTGGAGCGTATGGACGTATGGGCGCACGGCGTACGGCGTAAATACGCTGTCGAAATACGTTCAGACGTTGCCTTGCTCACAATTCCAGCGTGAGCAGCAACGTATAAATTCTCAAATTCTCTCGCGCTCAATTCGTACTCCATCGCTGCGCTGCTGGCGCTATGTATACGGCAGTGGTATACGCGCGCTGCTGAGGTCGTGTCGTACACGAATGAGTATACGAATACACGAATATACACGAATACGCCCATACGCGGCGTAAAAAATAGAAATAGATCTAAGTGAACGTACGACGTTTTTACGCTCATACGCTTGCGTCGTCAATTGTGTGCGCTTTCATATAAATATATGAAATTTAATTTGACAACACAATACGTCGAACGTAAATACGCTCATACGCTCCAATTGTGTTGCTACGGTTAATCAACATGTCCAGCAAACGCTGCCGCAAATTAATACTGGACATTTAATTGACTGATAAGACGAAGTCTAGACTAAGAGCCGTTTTCTCATCTTCCCGTTAAAGTGACCGGTAGCTAAAGTGAACTTTAGCTAAAGGTCACTTTAAAGTGGCCGGTAAATATTTTCGTTTTCTCATCTTCCTGATAAATATAAATTTAACAGGTCTGATTTTTTGGCATCACTGGCCAGCATTGGGCAGCACTTGGCGGCGCAATCAGCTGTTTGTGAAAAATTATAATTATTTTTGAAGGAAAAAATAAAAATTTTGCCTGGCAAAATCTTGTTGATGCTTTTACTGCCAAATGGGGCGTGTCCCGACGTTGGAAATCGTTGAGGGACAAGTTTGACAGCTTGAAGCGTAAGTCCAAGCTGGAACTTGCAGCGCAGAAGAGCGAGACGTATCGCACAGGTGGCGGCCCAGCAGCGATTGGACATGTCAGCAGTGCAAAGCAGTGAAATAGTCCAATTGGCTGTTATATGTTATATTTGCCGCATTTTGTGACTCCGTACTTTCAAAAGCGTCTTCCAGTGCATGAATTTAAGAAACACGACTATTTTCCATACCGAAAGATCTCAAATTCAAATTTCATTTCAAATTGTAATTTCATTATCAGCTGTTTTTTGTTTGTAAACAAACATATGCATGTACTTGGCACCATTTCTACTTAAAGTTCACTTTAAAGTTTAACAGGCACTCAATCCTCCCGGTAAATTTTATCGGGAGGATAGCTTAACGGGCAGATGAGAAAACGAAAATGCGTTTATCGGCCCGTTAAAGTGAACTTTAAAGTTAACGGGACGATGAGAAAACGGCCCTAAGCATTGCAAGGAAAAGCAAAGCGAGCGTAGCCACGGTTTATAATGTTATAAACAACTACAACGCGGGAAACTCCATCTACAGAACCGAAGGATCAGGCAGAAAAAAGGGTCCAAGTAACCCAGAAGTGCTGAAAAAGGTTGTTAGCACATATCGGAATAATCCTACGACGTCGACTCGAGTTGTTGCAGCTGCAGCAGGCACATGGCAATCCACTGTGATGCGATATAAGTGAAGTCAAGGATTAAGGGGGCTTTCCCGTTTTTCGGTTTCAAAAAATGGTTGTTTTTTTTTACAGAAATCGATTTATAAATACTATAACAATATGAAACCAAAGTTTCATAATGAAATATGCAATAGTTTTGAAGTTATAGCCAAAAATGTTTCGGCGCGCACAGCCTCGCGTACGCTCCGCGCGGCGAGTATTGTAACTTTAAACGCGTTTTTCTCGAAACCATGTTTTTGTGACGTTTTTTACACTTTTTTCGGATCTAATGAACCGATTTGGATAAAACTGAATTTCACGTGTTCACAAATGAATTCTCTATCGCACATCATAGGATTTTTTCAATATTGTGAAATTTCGATTTTTATCAACACTTTTAGTAGGGGAATAGGTTCGGTTGTGGGCACCTTTTTGTTTTTGGCTCATAACTTTTTACCAAGTTCTTTTTAATCGGACATATGGACATCTATGGAAAGCTAGAGACCTTAGCTAACAAGTAATGACAAAAGTAAATCGATTCCGTCAAATAGAAAAGTTTTTTTTTTAATTTTGTAAAGTAGTCATTTTTAACGAAAATTTTTTTTTGGTTCGGTTGTGGGCACCCTTGGAAAATTTGCTGGAATCGGGGAAATATGAAGAAAAACCAACACGAATATAGACAAATATTAAGTTTAAATTGTTTGAAGCACAATGCACGCATGTGAAGTAGCTGGTACGCATGTCGGCACACTTTAGATGGACGGGCATTTCAAAATGTAAGTGACCAAGTCATTCTCCTGGGCTGTCAAGAAGACCTAAAGTAAAATGAAATTCAACCTAATTAATCAATACTCTTCAAGTGCTGTGACGTGAAGAAGGTGGAAAACACCAGTTAACCTGATTCGATAATAATTGATTGGCACGACAGCCCGCTTACGCGAGACTAAGGCCTAGCTTCCCGCAACCACCCGTGTTGTGCGTGTGAATTTTGTACGCGGGTGGAAGGGACCTACAGTTTTATGCCGGTTCCGAACGGCAGGTTGGGAGCTTTTTCATAGGCAATTTTTACTCTCAGAGGTTTGCCATTTCCAGCTGAGAGGACAGCCACCGAAAGAGAAAACGAGTTTCCCGTTATTTTTTTTAGGTGTTACTACATGCAGTATTCGATCTTGCGTCGCTCTGCATGCGACTCGTTGGACCGCGCACTAACCAACTGACCCACGGCGGCTGCACCTGATTCGATAACATCCACGAAAAGAAGAAAACACCACCGTCGACAGCTTTGATGTCTCCGAAATTTTCTTCTACCTTCTTTTTGTAGCGTTGGAGAGTGGTTCGGGAAATCGCCCACGCTGCGGCAGTCGATTTTGTGGTTAGCTTTTCTGCAGGACAATGTTAAATTACATCCAGCACATTAAAAAAGATATCGGAGGATTTTTTTCATTTACCCTCTGATGATATAGCTAAAACAACAAACAAATCGATGAAATAACTTACCAAATCACTAAAAGACGGGTGCCCACAACCGAACTAATTGCGGTGCCCACAACCGAATTTGGCAGCCATTTTAAGAAGTAGTGAAAAAGTTGTTTGGGGTAAACATATTGGTTGTAATCAATATTGGATCACAAAGTAAAATAAATTTACTAAATAAAAATGCATTTTACTCGCCTTCTCGATGGATTCACTTCGATTTATGAGACCATGTAAAATGTTTAAAAAAATTGTTGTCTTATTTTTTAAGCACAGAAAGATATACATGGTCCCAGCACAGAGCAGGCGTGTCTGTTCGACTCAGTATTTGGCACAAAAAGATCGTGGTTCCATAATGAACAAATGGCCTTAGTCAAAAAAACCCAGCCTGCTTTCTATCAAAAGATACGAAGGGGTGCCCACAACCGAACCTTTTACCCTACCAAAATTTTGCAAAAAAATCGATTTTTTTTTTCAAATTTGCGCCAAATTTCACCAAGTTGAAATTTTTCAAAAATCCTCCGATGTGCGATAACTAAAACTATGTAATTAATGAAAATGATGGTCAATTTGATTTCAGATAAACCGTACCCGAGAAAAGTGTAAAAAACTGGGAGTATGTTTTCCAAACAAGGCAACATAAGTACTTGGCAAGCCGGCGGCCATTTTGTTTTTTTTCCAAAAAAAAAATTTTTTCAACTCACTATTGTAACAACAAACAAAATAAAAAAGAATTACGACATTTTATCACAACTGTCTTTCGAAAATTAATTCTTGAAAAACACCTCATTTTTCGACGAAAAAACGGGAAAGCCCCCTTAAGGACCTACAAACAGCAGAAAGTGCCTGACCGATCGGAAGCAAAAGAAAAAAATAGCGAAGACGCAGACTCGAAAACTATATGACAATTACGTTACCAAGTTCGATTGCGTAATTCTCGATGATGAAACCTACTGTAAGGCGGATTTTAAGCATTTGCCTGGGATTATTTCACTAAAAAGAATAAGGATAATACTCCGAAGCGAATTTCCAAAACGCTTCATGGTTTGGCAAGCTGTTTGCACCTGCGGTCTACGGAGCAAGGCGTTCATTACGACAGGAACAATTAACTCTAGAATTTATATAAAAGAATGCCTGCAAAAACGCCTTCTACCATTTATTGAATAGCACAAAGGAACAGTTTTGTTTTGGGCAGATCTACCGACAAGCCACTACTCCAGGTCAACTATGGAATGGTATGAAGAAAATTGTGTCACGGTGGTCCCAAAAGTGCCAAATCCTTCCAACTGCCCAGAACATCGGTATATTGAAAGATATTGGGCTGCAATGAAACAAACCCTAAGAAAAACAAAAAAGTTTGCAAAAATGATGTACAGTTCTGAAATCGATGGAAGCAAGCCTATACAATAGTTACCGAATGTACTGTCCAGGTTCTAACTAAAAACGTGAAGAAAAATATAATCAAATTTTAATTAATTATATTTCATTAAATTTTTTGTGGATTAGACTTTAAGAAATGTATAATAAACTACAGTTTATCTTAGTTAAATTAATATTACTTTTTTAATGTGTCCTTAAAAATTCTAAATATTTTCTGGTTCACCTCTTATTACCAGTAATATTATTACCAATATTTTGTACTTGTTTGTACACTTGTTTCTAATACATTTCTTTGGTTTTCAAGTAATGATATTACACATTACTTTACTTAACATTATTACTTTTCAGAACCACTAATATGTAATATTAATATGTTACATTTTGAAGTAATATATTCCAACACTGCTCTTCACAGTAGTACCAACTTTTCATTTACATTCAGAATACATAAAAGGTTCCTTCAGTGAAAGACAATGAACTTTTTGATGAATGCTGTCGAAGGTGTACACAATTTTTGTAATGCATAAAAATGTACAGATTATGTTCTTTTGTACTTGCAAAAGTATAAAAATTTGTACTGGATGAAAAAAAGGAAGTGTCCCTCGAAAATTTGTCACGAAATGATCCACTTGGATCAAAACAGTCACACTGGTTCACAACAGACGGAACGTGTTTGCGATTTCACAGACCAAGCGAACCGACTGGATGACGATGGCGCGAAGACAACGCGGCGGTGAGTGAGTGAGTGAGTGAGGGAGCCAGCGAGTGATAATGTCGAATTTAGCACAAGTTTTAGTGCAATGTTGACGGTTGTTGAAAGTTTCGCTCATTACTTTTCTCTGCAACGACGTAGAGCTCATTCACTTGCGCTCCATCTCCACCGACCCTACCCCTTTAAACAGGGGAATCGTTGTTGCGCTTCGACTACAAATGAAATGTCTCCTGTGTGTTTTTACACCTTTTCCTCTTTCCTACCCCGCATCTGAAACGTGTACTGACACTGTTGTTGGTGGTGTTGTTGTCGTTGCCCCTACTACTGAAAGGTTTTCTTCCTACGTACGTACGTACTAAAGAGCTGCGCAAAATTTCTATTTGGCACACTTCACTACTGCACAGTACTGTCAAGTACTGTACTTCAGTGTGGCAATGACAGCAAGTTGAAATGCTCAATAGTACTATTCTGCAACAAAGCAAGCACTGCATCATTCCAAAACCTTTTCGCTACAGCAGCGCAGTGCTTGTGTTCTGTTGCTAAACAAAACATCAAAACAGAAAGCTATAATGAGGTTAAGTAACGGTAAATCATAGCAAGCCCACGGAGTGAAGTAAAACTTCTGCTTCACACCGTGTGAAACAGAACTTCTACTTCACACGGAGCGTCGATCTTGTTGGCGACTGCATTAGAAAGTTGTACTTAAGGGGGGGGCTAAGGGTTTGAGCGTAAAAAACAACCACTTTTTTTAATGAATTTTTTTTTTAAGTATGGATTGATCAAATTTATTTAAACCTTTTGTACATTATTAAGCATACTTTTAACAATATTCTGTAATTTTTTCATGCAAAAATATTACAAAACAAGCCGGTGACAGAGCTTGCCCCAGAACGTCTTTGAAAAAATACAATTTGCGGTGATCTCTGTATCTCGGTCAGAAATTATCTGAAATCAAAAACCATTAAAATTTAGTCAAAGTATTATCAAATGCCCCAACGTTCTCCGATTATTTTTTTTTCATTTAAAAATTTTTGGTGGCCATCTAAAGTGTAAACTGCTATTTTCCACGAAAAATTCCGCCATTTTGCGGGTGGGAAACCCCCTTCATGTAAAAAAAAATGTTTACTAAACGTTGGGGGGAGGTATTTTATATGTAAAAAATGTGTACCAAGTTTCAAATGAATCGGTTTAGTAGTTTTTAAATGACAGTGATCACGGACTTTGAAAAAGTAGTTTTGAGAAAAACGCGATAGAAGGGAATAAGCTGCAAATACCTGCACTAAAGGACAAGGGACTAACTATAGACCATAACTTCATGAGTTTTGCTTCGATCGACTTAAAATTTTGAGAATATATTCTTGAAATGTTTAACAATAAGATAAGACAAAAAAAAATTTGATTTTTCGCAAGTGTAAACCATTACCCCCCCTTAAGTCGTAGAAATCGAAAGTGGAAGTGTAAGGCGCAAGCCACGCAAAAAATGGATATTTTAAATGTAAGCGAAATTATAAACTGTGTTAAGTTGTGGTATTTTTTTAATTATAAAATGGTTGCACGACTTTTGTTGCTAGGAATGGGAATAAAATCAGTGAAAAGCAAAGTGTGGAATATTTTTGGCAGTATTATCACTGATTGCGGCGTAGAGGTACCTGGCCTTTTGGTCTGTCGGAAATGTGTGAACATATATAAATACATACAATAAAAAAACATCAAATTTGGTAAAGCATAAATGCTACGTTAACGCTAAGTCTAACAAAAGCCCTGCAAATCCAAAAATTGCTGCTGACAATGCAGCAAAAAAAAATGCAATTGACTTATTCAGAAAATGGGTAGTGATAAACTGTAGACCATTCAAAATCGCCGGGGATGTGGGTTTGCATGAAATAGCGGAAATTTTTGTTTCTGTTGGCGTGAAATTTGGCCGAAATGTTGACATCAAGAGTTTCATTCCCGACCCAACAACAATTTCGCGCAACGTAGAGGCGATGTATGAAACCCAATTCGATGAAATAAGAAGGGAAATTTCCGATATAGTTGACGTTGGATACGGTCTCACGTCGAACCTTTGGACTGACAATTTTATGAGGAAGTCATATTTAGCGTTAACTATACATTTTGTGAAAGATGGTAGCATTTACTCCAGGCTGTTGGGAAAAAGAATGAACTCCACAGATTCGGTGAACTTAACTTTTATCATTTAAATTGCTTGATTGAGGTGTTAGAGTTGTTTGAAGAGGCTCTCAAAAAACTTGAGGGTGAAACGTACCCCACTTTACACTTGGTCGTAATTCACATTGACAAACTCTTGCGGACATGCGCAATCAGGGATGATGACATATCAATAATAAAGCTTTTCAAAGAGAAAATTTTACATTATTTGAATAGCTTGATTTTGGGGAATTTAAATATTTACCACAAAATTGCTCTTTCCCTCTTTCCTCCCGCAAACAAACTTTTTCAATTCAAAGATGAGGAAAAGGAGGCTGTAAGAAAAGCAACAAAGGAAATTATGTCCGAATTAACTCAAAACCATCAATCGCGTACTGCTACTAACGCAATAATTTTGCGAAAAAAATGTGACATTTATTTGGTCGATTTGTTACACAGCAGAATCCAACAATTTCTTCAGATAGGGTATCAGAAGAACTAACGATGTATGAAAATACAATAATACAGTGCGCCACAGAATTTCTCATAGTATCAATACATTATTATGATGAGTTCGATACATTAAAGTGGTGGGACACAAATAAAAATCAGTTCATGTTGTTATATAGGGTGTTTTTTTTAGAGGTTTGTTTTTCGAATAGAGATAAAACTGGCATTTTGTGGTCAAATCTGGCAACTCTAATGTCATTTATGTTCAGTTTGGTTTGCCATTTCATCATGAACAGGTTGACAAAAGAACAACGCTTGCAAATCGTGCAAATTTATTTCGAAAATAATGGTTCAGTTCGCGAAGTTTACCGCAAGCTCCGTCCATTTTATGGTCGACATAATCGTTCATCAGAGCAATTAATTCGGTTAACCATGGGTCGTTTTCGCACTACGTTTACTCTATGTGATAATACGCATCCGCAGAGACGTCGAACAGTGCGCACCGAAGAAACAATTGCCGCTGTAGAGCAAAATGTTGAAGAGGACCCGAATGAATCGATTCGCCACCGTGCACAGCAATTGGAGCTTTGTCCATCAACTTTAAAAATTGGACCTGTAGAATTGGCTTTATTCGAGCCGGCCGCGGCGGCCACATGCCCGAAATCATATTTAAACATTAATGGCATAAAATTATCCTTCCAATAAAGCCAAATTGATGGACATTAAAACGATTTTCTTGTGTTTTATTTCAATTCGAAGTTCTATACCCCTAAAAAAAACACCCTATACAAAAGAAGTTGCAGAGTATTAGCAAAGAATATACAATATAAAGAATACGCATCTTCAAAAATTTGTCAAGCGTGTTTCTTGACGCGGGGGGGAAGAGATAAGCGGAGGCATAGGTTGCGGGAAATTTGCTCGCGCTCAACAGTTTGCGATCTTGTTCGTCAAAGCGCAAGCGGAGAGTAAACAACGAACCAAAAGCTTCGTCATCGTCGTTTCAACGAAGATGATTCGGGATTCGCTATTGTTTTTGATCAAAGTTTATAAAATAAAGGTTACGCCACTCGCCATGTTGTGACGTATAATGACCAATTCGTAGTGTTGCCACATTTATATATTTTTTATTCGTATTTTATATATGTTACCTTGCCTCTGAGCTTTAAGCGTTAAAAGTCTTGAAATGGTGTTCCAAAGTATCAACGGCGATGGACTGTTGGCTGCACCTTGTTATTTGCAGCGGCACATTGAAGAATCGCAACACATTTCTTGCAGTGATAATGTTAAAAAAAATTTTTTTCGATCAAAAATGTATTTTCGAATACGCAGCCTGAATGCTCAAATGCGAGACAACTCTTGCATTAAAATGCGTAAACTAAAAAAAATTTTAAAATAATTCCATATGCATGTATACATATTACAACTTGCTTAATTTTTACTGTATGGCAACTACCTTTTTTCGGGTTTGTTTACATTTTCTAGCATTTTACAAGCTCGACCAATCAGAGCTCGCTTCTGTGTGACGTCACACGAGCACAACAAATTTGTTGACGTCTAAGTGGCGGGACCTTTGTTCTATAGACCTTGGTTTTTGATGTTGTCGTTTATTGTGTGTATGCTTTTTTGTCTTGCCCATGGGTTTTGCTGCACAATCGAATCTTTGTGGTGTATGGCTTTTTGCTGGCCAATGCTTTGATTGATTTAAAAATTTGGTGGTTGATCCCAATTTAAAATGTTTGCAAATATTTTTACGTGGCGAGTTCGAAGTAAAATAATTTGTTTATATTTTCACATGGTTGATTACAATTTTGAGAATATGGGAAAACTACGAAAAAAAATTAACTGATAGGCATATTGATTTTAATTTTTGGTTTTTTATCTAAATTTAACGGAGAAACCAAGGGTTAAAAGATTGTATGGAAAAACATAATTTAATTGGTCTATTGACTTTCAATAGGGCGAAAGCACTACTAAAGCACTAAATAAAGAAATAAATAATAAGACAAGTATTTTGTCATAAGAAAAATGTTATTTCGGCATGCCTACGTTTAAAAATAGTTCAAATATTCTACACCTGAATGGTTCCATGGCGAATGATGTGACCATAAATTTACAATATTAGATTTTCTTATTTTAGTTCTTTTAAACAAGCATTATATGTGGGCCGTAAAATATGTTCCAAAGAACGGGACGGAAAATTATTACGGGCTAATAAAAACGTTTTCTTTTCTTTCCAATTCAATTTTTATTTAAGGGGGGGTTTCTACCTTGTGCGGTCAAAAAAATCGATTTTTGTTCATGCATTTTTGGATTAATACATGATTGTAGAATACGCTCCCAAAATTTGAAGTTGAAATCTTTCGAATTACGGAAGCAATTTATCGAAACAGGTAGCGGTGTCGAGCGCGCCGAGTACTGAAGCAAAACTTTGAACGCGTTTTTCTCAAAACTACATTTTTTGACCTTGCGGAAGTGATTTAGGCCACACGAGTTAAGCAATAGCTACGAAATTTTAAACAGTCATTTATCAAAGTCTTAGCTATGGCACGAACTAGGATCTTCAAGAAATAATAATTTTTTTTCATTCAAAATAGAAGTTTGTATTGAAAAAAGTAGGTAAAAATTGAGTTTTTTAGTCAAAATCGCATATATCCTTCATTTTTCATTTTTTTTTTTTAAATCCTAGTTCCAGCCATAGACAAAAGGATACAGAATAAGAAAAAATTTCATTTTTGTGTTTCAAGTCATCTCAAACAGCGGCAGGACTTCCGCGAGTAAGGAAGTCCTGCCGCCATTGCTCGATGGCCCCCTCTCCCCCTTTGCATATTTTATCTTGAAACTTTTTTTACTTGTACAATAAACATATACCTACATCTGAAAAAATTTTCCAGTATTTATCTTAAAAACCTTCCCATCAAAAATTAAAAAAAAAACATGTTTTCTCGGCCGCACAAGGTAGAAACCTGCCTTAATTGTCTTTGTTGATTACTTATTATTTATTTTTTAATTGCCTGTAGCGATCATATAGGTCGCCATGCCAGCCATATTTTATTTTCTTTTCTATGATTTTGCGCACACTACAGTCGGCAGTGAGTTCAGCAGCAATATGCGACGCCGCACAGTGGCTGATTCTGCCGACGTAGGTTGCAAAAGTCGATTTTGTCATGTTCGATTTGGGGGAATTTGGGTTATACTTGTCCGATACATAAATGCATGGACCTAAGAAATCCGAAAACCTTAACTAAATTGGACAAATAGTTTTGCTTGTAGAGCCCGTCAAAGTTGAGCAATTTTTAGAGTGTGAAATAATATCAGCAATTTGCACTTTTTCAGCAAAGCTGAAGTTTTAAAATACGGAAAGGAGCAAATTAATTGAAACTTTTTGCACCAGCATCGTAAAAGAAGGCATTTGTAGTAAATAATTAAATATAGAAAAAAAAGTTGGTTGTTGTTGTTGTCTCTTCATAGGCACTGACTTGAAGCACTGTTTTTATCACTCTTTTTGAACTTTCGATAGAGTTTCAAAAAAAAGGCCATACCTGCCACGGTTCCGTCTTTGGGAAAAGTGTTCACTAGTCTTCTGTGAGTACTGCCCTGAAGATCGGGGGTGCCCGATTTTGCCCGACTGGATTTTACAGCGATTTTTCTGTGGCCACCTCGCGCAATTTTGTGCTTTCGGGTGCGTGCGTTCGAACAAGTTCGTCAAGATTTTGATAGTTAATCAATTACACGCGATTATAATCGTTACCAGGGCATGCAAATTTGGATTTTGGCTTCATAAAGAGTACTTTTGCTGAATGCGCAGTTCGCACGTACGGAAAACAAGTTGGCTTTCATTTCCGGCAATCAGTTATCATGTATCCTTTGATGTAATGCTTGTGTTTTTAACAAAATACTAACACTGTGTCTGTCATACAATTTTTTTTTTTAATTTGAGCAAAACTCAGTCAGTCGCCATTAGTCTTTGAGTTCAACCGCGACAATGAAACAATTAGTTATTGAAAAACAAAAAGCAGACTTATATCTATGTGTACTGTCTAAAATCCACTTACATATGTGTCTGGGCTGTTCAAAAATCTCACAACGGGTAAAAACCTAAGAACTGCAGGTACCTACTATTATTAGAAGCTTAGTGCCTGCTATTTGAATGTGAGTAAAGTTAGTTTCGAATTTAATTTGAACTAAACATCACCGCAACTCCGCCCCTGCAACTAAACCGAAGAAGAAGCACAAACATGTTTTTAAAAAATTCGAAGCTGTTTGAAATATTTACTATTTCGAAGACAAAGGAGCAGTTCGTTCTGGTTACGTCGAATTGGTTACGTCGAAGGAAGTTTGCCTGCAGCCAAAACATCTACGACTAAAGAGAAGATATCCAGGACTTATCGCACTATCAAGTTAAAATGGATTGCGGCAAATCGTACCAAATTCAATTTTGTACTTCGATGCAAGAGATGCATATAGCATAAGCGATGACCAACCATCGACATCAAAAGCGGCAAAAGGAAGGCCGAAAAAGTCAACTCAGGACTGTGCGTCATTCACTAAAAAAATGAAGCTTATGGAGGAAACGGGAAAAATAACTGCCACCCACTTTTAAGAAGCTTTGATCATAAAATAAAATAAGGATCAGGAGAAAATGAAAGGTGTTATAGTGAAAGGAGTTTTACCAGCAAGCCCGGGTCGCGTTAAAAAAATAAAAAAACAGTATTCCCACCCCACCCAATAAGCTACCGATCAAATATAGTCCTAATGAAGCATTGTTTTTAAACTTTTTTTGTACATTTTTCGAATTCTGGTTCTCATTTTGAAAGCAAACTTTATGAATTTTTATCTTTAAATTTGACTCTTTCAGCTTATTTCTTAAATTTCTTATTACTTTTCATCTTTTTTAATGCATTTTCATTAATTTTGCAACTAAAACTTATCATTGTTGTTCGCATTATTCTTATTTACAGTAAGCCGAACTTTGACAAAGTATTACGTAGCACCCTGTACCTCGATTGAGTTCAGGTTTGAGAATACAATAGCCTGATGAATTTCTAATCAACAGCAAAAAAAATTGTCCAATTATCTCTATTCGTTCAGGAGTTATTAATTTTGCAACCTGAAATGACAAATTGAGCCACTGTGCGCCGTGCAGGCTTATAGAAGAAGAACAAAAGCCAGCCAGAAAATAGAAATCGTTTTACAATTTCACCTTTTCGCCAGCGCAACAACAAGAACAACAGCACAACGTCTTCCTGCTCTTCGCATAATTGGGCGAGAATGAACGAGTGAGCACAGACGCGGCATTCGTGTTTCTATGATTTGCGCTCAGAGTATTGTGCTGTAATTTCAAATGTTTCCTCTTGTTGTCTACCCCCCGCATCTAGAAGACGGGTGGCGATATCAGCACCCGCATTCAAATTTTTGCTTGTACGTGATGCACACTCTTTATGTTTCATACTTTTTGGTATTAGCTATCCCTGCCTCAAGTGCAGCCTCAGAAAGAGTGTTTTCTGCTGCTCGAACCTTATTAACAGAAAAAAGATGTGCGATGGGTGGTTATACAGACGCTGTAAACCATGTAATGTTTTTACACTATAATTGTTCTTTTTAAAAATAAGATGAATTGTTTTGATTTGTTTTTTACTATTTATCCTACAAATGTAAAAACGACTTTTTTAATTGAATGAATGAATTGTCATTTTTTTTTTCACATAATAAGTATGAAAGTTGTGTTTTTTTACATGAACAGCTGAAATTAAATGCAGCCCAGATTCCATACAAAATTCCAAAAATAAACATCAGCTACTCCGATCGTGCAAAACCAAACACCGTATGTTTGAAAATGTTTTACTTCAGTGCTTCACTTCAGTAATGTTCTACTTCAGTGTTGTTCTACTTCCGTGTTGTTCCACTGCAGTATTGTTCTACTTCAGTGTTGTTCTACTTCAGTGTTGTTCTACTTCAATGTTGTTCTACTTCAGTGTTGTTCTAAACTTCAAGGTGCTTGAAGTTCTATTGTCGTTTCGCGCAGTATTTGTATGAATATCAAAAGCTTTCTTCACTGCAGTGCTTGTTTTGTAGTGAAAGTGAAGAAGAGCGACAGTATAGTCAACCCTCCTATAACGCGGTACTCTCAGAACGCGGTTTCCATATAACGCGGAGCTGAAATTGCGACAGCCCTCCTATAATGCGGTACTCTTACAACGCGGTTTCCGTTCAACAACGTCCCATCAGTTCTTTCCGTGCACCCAATGAATGGTTTTAACTGGATAAGTTTATATAAACATTCAAGCTTATCTCTTAGCCGTTTACGGCTTCGGTTTCAATCGCCTCAGTACGAGAAAGGATGGTTTGAAAAACTAAAAAAAAAGGTACACATTGCACAATATTAAGTTTCAAGGAGAAATGGCCTCAATAGATGCTAAGGCTGCCGAAAATTATAAGCTGTAGCTAGCTTGAATTATCATTGAAGGAGGTTATTCACCTGATCAGATTTTTCACGCCGATGAGACGGCATTATATTGGAAAAAACTACCAGCTAGGACCTTCATTTCGAAAAATTAAAGGCGTGCTCAGGGGTTTAAACCTTCAAAAGAACGTTCAATTAGAAAGAAGAGATGAATTGAATAGCACAATATTTCTTACTGGCAACTCATAACCATTGCAGTTTCTCGTAAAAAAGTAAGCAGCTCGTTTAAATCGATAACTACGTTTTAAAAAGAGTCAACAACACATTCGCGGTGTTTCGCAACTAATTAAAAAGAATATCCTATCCATTTTTGCAGCTCACTGAAATTTTTACTTTGCGTGAACATGTTAATTATTTATTTTATGTCACACATACATATATGTTAAAAGCCTTTTTGAAATGTTCCTCAAATCTTAAAGTTTATGTATGACTGATTGTTTTTTTGGTTATGTGGAATAAACCTTTTGGTTATTTTTGTTACATTTTGGTTACTTTTATTTTTGTTCCTGGTTATACATTTTTTTTGCTTGTGGCAACGCTGGTTAGCAGTGCTGCTGTGTGGCGCTGAATAGGCGAGAGCGCACATTTAGTGACAGTGGGGAAAGCTGATTTTGTGATGAAACACCCTGCAGGAAAAAAGTAGTCAGTTGGCAAAAGTAACTAATTTTAAACTACTAATTTGACAACTGATTGAAAAATCATGCATGGACAGTTCACGAGCGCATTCACCGTACTCGTTGCGTTGTTCGTACAAACGACAAGTCGCCAATGGCGTCAGCGCAATGAATAAGGGTTGCCTATTGTTTGAAAATTTATATTTTTTGGGTTCGGGTTTTCGATCCTTAAAATGTGTAAGTGAATCCTGTGGGTTGGCAACATAAAGGACGCCATATCGTGTTTATGTAAAAGTGCGTGTGCGCGTGAAAAAGTGCAAATAAGTGCGTAGTATAAAGGGGTGTGTAAAAGTAAAAATTTTTTTTTTTTTTGTTCCTTGTTCACTCCTCTCGGGAGCATAGGGCCTCCACAAGACAGCCTTGTGTTGGTTACATTAATCAGTTGTGTTGTTCTGCCAGGGTAGGTGATTGGCCTGCCGCAGGTAGTCCTAAGTGATGGAATCATCTAACGCCGCTCAGGAACGTCGTCTATCGCGATTAATAAGTCTCGAGGCGGTTAGATTTCAATTGCTTTATTCACTAACGTTACAAACTTTCTACGCGCGTGCGCTCAGCTCCGTTGCCAGCTTTGGACTCATTTTCTTTTCTGCCGCGCCAGTGCTGCCAGCGCTCGATGCACGAACCAGTGTCGCCACAGTACCCCCCTTCCAGAGAGCGGCAATTGCCAAATTGGCGAGGGCGAACGATACCGTTTAGGTCTTCGATCCTGGGTAGGTGCGCTAATGGTCGACAGTCGATGAAAAGGATGGGCGTGACGTGAGGGCAGGAGCGTCAAGAAGTCGATGTGAAGACGCTGTAGGTATAGCGGGTGCGTCATCAGGCAAGTTTCGGTGTGCGGTGCAGGCGATGTGCGGTGCAGCACAGGCGATGCGCGGTGCAATGGACTTGCTGTTAGCTGGTTGAGCTTAGAAGCTGACCCTATTTTCAGATCGACGAAAGTCGTCAGGCATCTGCTCAAGAAAAAGAGAGCGGAGCAAGGTTCCAGTGCACTGGCTTGCAGAAAGGTTGCGCAGCTGCTGGAGGAAAGTGGGAGACGGTAAGTTTTTCGCGCCCCAGGGGTGGCCGTGAAGGAGGCGTCGGATGTTAGCTTCCTGCGAAAGAGACAGAGCATTTAGGACACGCTGCTTAAGAGTTTCATACTTATCGTTTTCTGGCGGGTTGATCAGTCCCTGCAGAGCGAAACGAGCTTAGCGTCAAAGTTGCAAGCCACACGATGAAATTTTGTCGCATCAGACGTGATACGTGACAAAAATTTCAGTTCGGCCACGGCGAAGTAACTTTGGTTGTCTTCTTGTCGAATGCAGCGCTAACATCACGAAAAAGTCAGGAGAAAAGCGAGAAGGGCGCCAAATTTATCACGACTCAACACGTTTGTAAACTTGACGCAATGTGGTAACGAGATTTTTCGCCACCACTCCCACGATGACTTCTCGGCTTGTGACGCCACGAATAACGGTACTGGGAAGAAAGTTCGCGAACAAAGGAAATTCGGCAACGCTGTATGCCGGCTCTAATTGAAATCGCGCCTGCAGCCTTGGACGACGAAGTCCGGCGTAGTGCTGCGTGCCCCCGCAACACTGCGCCGTTGATTAATCACGAAAAAAAACTCGTTAAGATCACGTCGGGGTCACCAATTATCGCGATTAATAAGACTCGAGGCGGTTAGATTTAAATTGCTTTATTCACTAACGTTACAAACTTTCTACGCGCGTGCGCTCAGCTCCGTTGCCAGCTTTCGACTCATTTTCTTTTCTGCCGCGCCAGTGCTGCCAGCGCTCGATGCACGAACCAGTGTCGCCACACGTCTCCGCTCGTAGCGCCATCTGTTGTGAGGAGGTTACAGCAGAATGGTTGGGGACCTCGCTAGGATCAGGTTGGTGCGCGCTGTTTTCGCAGTTGTCCGCTTCCCCTTGCAGATGTCGCTCATGCGCATGTTTTTGCGTAACTGTTTATTTGTTTGCTTTTTATCAGCCGCACAGCGCATAATTGCGCGTTCTATTGCGTGGAAGTAAGTGGAATAGGAATAATTGGGTTGGGAATCAATGAACTTGGATATGTTGCAGGGTTTTTAGGAAAATTTAGAGAACAGGAAAAATCGGAAAAATTGGTTGGAAAAGTGCGGGGACCGTGCACACGGCGGGAGTTGAACCCACGACCTCTGGGATGACAGTCTAGTGCACTCACGCTAGGCTATCGAAGCTGCAAAGCCTAGCGTGAAAAAAAGTAAAAATAAATGCCTCAAAATAAAAACCACATTCGCCGTAAACTAAAAAAACAGAGAGACATTTACTTAAATCGGCTTAGAAGTGAAAATGCAACATTTGTGCGCCGAAAATTACAGCGAGCCTGCTAGCTACTAATGTCATTGCAGCCGTAAACATTTTTGGGACTCATGGGAAAATAAGCCTGAAGGACTCCAACAAATGTTTAAGGTTTTGCTTGGTATGTATGCACTAGGCATCGCAATCCCGGGATCCCGGGATCCCGGACTTTTTCCAGTCCCGAAAATCCCGGGATTCAAATCTTTTAATCCCGGGATTTTCGGGATTGCAAAAGATGCTTCAAAGTTCAAATGAAATAAATTTAAAAGCACAAAAACCCGATTCCTTATCTGAAGGAGGAGGGAGGGGATAGAGGGCGTCTTTTGCAAAAGGCTTATAATTATTTACTAAGCATTCAACCAGCAAGTGTTGAATCTGAAAGATGTTTTCTCTCAGCAGGGTTTATTTGCAATAAATTTCGCTCTAGATTAGAGGGCAAAACATGTAATGCCTTAGTATTTTTAAGATCTCAGTTTTTAGTTAATCACAACGAATTCTTTGTTGACAGTATAACTGAAATAAGAAACAGTATCGAGACAGTAATAGGCAGGGATATCCCCGTACCGATTCAAGGCAACTCACCTTTTAAATTTAGTCAGGTATCAGCAGATGAGATTGAAGAAATAGTCAAAAAGAATTTCAAATATAAAATAGGGGGGAAAAAGTTGCTCTCGGAAGGTGTTGTTAAGGATTCAAGCATATACATAGGTTATTTTTTTGCACAAGTTATTAACGAAAGTCTGGCCAGAGGCGTTGTTCCAAATATTTGGAAAACGTCAGTAATAGTTCCAATTGAAAAGGTTAAAAATACTATAAAAGCTGAAGAGTTGAGACCGATAAATACTTTGCCGTGTGATGAGAAGATTCTTGAGACTGTTGTAAAAAATCAAATTGTGCAATATTTAGAAAGTAATAATATTCTTATACAACAACAATCAGGATTTAGAAACAAACACTCATGTGAAACTGCGTTGAATTTGGTTTTAGCTAATTGGAAGGAACAGCTAAACGATAAGAAATCTACTTTTGCCGTATTCGTTGATCTAAAGAGAGCTTTTGAGACGATTGATCAAGAAATACTTTTAACCAAATTATTTAATATTGGGATTAAAAATGTCGAGCTAGATTGGTTCAAAAGTTTTCTAACAAACCGCAAGCAGCGTGTGGTAATTGGGTCGTCGGTTTCCAGGGAAATTGATGTCAAAATTGGGTTGCCTCAAGGTTCTGTGTTGGCTCCTATTTTGTTTAATATATACATCAATGATATTGTATCTGTGCTTCATTATAGCACGATCAAACTATTTGCTGATGATGCTTTAATTATGATTAGTGGGACTAATATAGATGAAATTCAACATAAGTTGCAATTGGACTTGGATTCTCTGTATATGTGGCTGTGTACTAACAGATTAAAATTAAACATTGATAAAACTAAATATATGGTCATTTCACGAAATAATAACTTAGTATTGAAAAATATAAAAATTAATAACATCGAAATAGAAAAAGTTCATAAAATAAAATATCTGGGCATTCAGATCGACGAAACATTAAAATTTAACGATCACATTGATTACACTTTGGGAAAAATTGCAAACAAAATTTGGTTTATGAAACGAACGTGTAAATTTTTAAGTAAAAAATACAAAATCATGGTATATAGATCGATAATCAAGCCACACTTTATCTATTGCCCCACAATATTTTTCATTATGAAAGACTCTCAAATTAATAAATTGCAAAAAATGCAGAACAAGGCAATGCGTTTTATCCTTAAAATGAGGTATGATGCTTCGGTAGTGAACATGTTACATTCCCTTAATTGGCTTAGTGTTAGGCAGCAAATATTTTTCTATACAATGAAGTTTATAAATAATCTCAAAAATGGCTTATTACCTGAATACCTAAGCACTAATTTAGTTTTAATCAGTAATACACATAATGTGAACACTCGAAATAAACATAATTTTAAGCTACCATTTTTTAGAACCGAATCTGATAAAAATAGTCTTTTCTATAAAGGCCTTAAGTGTTTTAATAATTTGCCTGAAGAACTTAAAAACGGTGATAAAAATATGTTTAAACGAAATCTTTTTAATTACTGTAAAACTTTAAATATTAGGTAACTGTTAAGTAGGAATATTAGTATTGTTATATAATATAATATCCTATTTTTAGTAGTGTATGAACTAGGCTTAATGTAGCCGTAAGAAATAAATAAATAAATAAATAAATAACTTTTTTATCGAAATAATCAAAGTAAAACTAAAAGTACTAACAAATTAACTATTTTATTTTTTTTTATCAAATATGCGTATATATGTACTTTATGATACATTTGATGCAAAGCAATAACTTATGTTTAAGTGTCATTTTTGGATAAAACTAAATGTTATCAAACTGAAGTTAAATGTCAAATGAAAAACTTTTAAGTTAAACAAAATGTTGTCAAGGATGACTATGTTTATTTATTTGATTTAAATTTAAACTGACAATTTTGAATGTAATTGACAACTGATTGTAAATGACAACTGGATTTTGGTGATGTGCCGCGCACAACCAACCACTTCGACGACTCAACACCGACTGCCTCCCTTTCCGCCTTACAATGTGATTAAATTCAAGATAAAAAATCTTAAAACTACCCCAAATGTGATTAAACTGTGTCGATTTTTATGGTAAATATATTATAAACAAGTATTTATGCAATTTGGTAAAATTGTTTTATTTAAAAAATTTGTTATTTGAATCCCGGGATTAAATCCCGGGATCCCGGGATTTGACTTTTCAATCCCGAAAATCCCGGGATCGCAAAATGGCCAAAAATTGCGATCCCTAATCAGCAGGCAGTGTACACACCATAATACAAGAACATTTGGTTATGAAAAAGCTGTTTTCGAAATGGGTGCCGCGTTTGCTCACACCGGAGCAAAAACAACAACGAATCGATGATTCAAAGAGCTGTTTGGACATGTTTACGCGCAACAAGTCGGAGTTTTTGCGTCGGTACATCACAATGGATGAAACATGGATCCACCATTTCACTCCAGAGTCAAATCGGCAGTCTGCTGAGTGGCATGCAACCGGTGAAAGCCGCCCAAAGCGTCCAAAGGCACAAACATCGGCTGGCAAGTTTATGGCGTCAGTATTTTGGGATGTGCACGGAATAATATTCATCGACTATCTTGAGAAAGGGAAAACAATCAATAGCGACTATTATATAGCGTTGTTGGAACGTTTGAAAGAAGAAATCGCGATTAAGCGGCCCCATATGAAGAAGAAAAAAGTGTTGTTTCACCAAGACAATGCACCGTGTCACAAGTCGATGAAAACGATGGCAAAAATGCATGAATTGGGCTTCGAATTGCTTCCTCATCCCCCGTATTCTCCAGATCTGGCCCCCAGCGACTACTGGCTCTTCGCAAACCTCAAAAAGATGCTCCGTGGTAAGAGATTTGGCTCAAATGATGAAGTAATCGCCGAAACTAACGCCTATTTTGAAGGCAAAGAAAAATCGTTCTACAAAGGCGGTATCGAAAGATTGGAAAAGCGTTGGAATGATTGTATCTCCCTAAAAGGGGACTATGTTGATGAATAAAAACGAATTTTGGCAAAAAAATGTGTTTTAATTAGTTAGTCACATACATTATTGAACGAAGTGTTATGTATGCGTAATTTCTGCTGCTGCTTCTATGCATTGCAGCTTTTTAAAGAAAAGCACCGCCATAAAGAAACGCCACCTTAATGAAACAACGAATTGCAAGATGCCAAACAACACTGTCTTCGCCCGACGTTTGTTGCCTTGTTTTAACTGAGAAAAACAATAACAGCAAATGAAAGAACAAATTAAAAACGTGCATTTAATGACAACTTTGTGTGATTAATAAAAATAAAGTTCCCCAATTCGGTCAAACTGCACTCGAATGTTATGGTGTGACCGATAACACCGTGCGACAAAAATTAAAAAATTTCAAAACACACGAAAAAATCGGTATACTCGCGAAACTAGGGGCCAAATGTAGTAAAACTGCGTTTTTAGTTCTGCTCTATGACGCCAGGATTTAAGATATATTTTTTCAAAAAAAAACTATTGGAAATTTTCAAGGACATTCAAGGATAAAGTTTTAAAAGGACATTTTCAATACCTCTTCGTCCTTTTGCACCGAAACATTAAACTTTCAAAGATTCTATGGATTTTTCTCTTTTATGTGATACCCATATTGTTATTCTACAATGCGCTCAATTTTTAAAATAAATTTAAATGTCAAAGTCCTTTTAAAAAAATCCTGACGTCAGAGAGAAAAACTAAAAACGCAATTTTACTACATTTGGCCCCTAGTTTCGCGAGTATATAGATTTTTTGTGTGTAAAATTTTGTTGTCGCAAATCGTCAAGCGGTGGCCACCGAAAGAACGCTACATCTTCCAATAGACAATTATTCCAGCAATTTCTTTTATGTGATGAAAATGTTTAAAAGTTATGAAAACTTATCGGAAGTGCAACAAACATTATTTAGATATTAAAAAAAACACTTAGTTGAAAATTCACTTTTCAGAAAAACAAAATTATGCAAATTGTTTTTTAATGGGTTTTAAGGGTTACGTGATATAAAACCGTATCACTGTGCTGACACTGGTCGACTGACGTTATAACTGGTAAATGTACCATTTCTACTACCGTTTCAGTTCTTCCACCCTTACTACTACCATTTCCACTACTTTTTTAAACAGAGGTGTTGCTCAGTTCTATCACTACAACGCATCCTTGCCTACATTTATATCGTCTATCTATTTCGGCTTATTGCCAACTTGTCCAATTGCCCGTTTCCTGCTTTTCTACTTCCCCCACTTCGTTTTACTCTTTTCCCCTCAACACGCCTGCCATTGGCCGCTATCGTTATATTACTGCTTAGCCTTGGATCCGGCCCATGTTATGGTACTCAATTGCCTCCGCCCACACTTGTCACTTTTCCCGTTCACGTACAGCCTCCACCTCCTTCCACCACTCCCTTTTGTTTATGCCACGCACTGGCACCAATACTTGCGGCGCCTTAACCACCCAGCAGATCCATCGCTAATTTTTCTCCACACAGCACAAGTCGTCGTAATGAAGACAACAACAGTTTTCCCCCCTTTTGATGGGACTTTTGCAGTAATTACTGAATGCGTGGCTGCTATTGGACGCTGCTATTATGCGAGCAGAGCTGAGCAATTAGTAAACCGCTCCACGGCTCCCAGTCCACAGCCCACCAACCACCAACCGACTGTCAACCCCAAAGTAAAATGCATAGCACAACAGCAACAACCACAACATAAAGTAACTGGTTTTCTCTTAACTCATTGGCTGTGTGTATGTATGTAAAGTAAATAATATTAGATATATAAAGTACTATGTAAGTTGAATCTTCACCTTTTCATTTCGGTTTTTAAAAAATAAGGCGCACTTGTGTCCGCCGTTTTCTTTATTGTTCGAAAACTGTGTAAAGGCTGAATTTACAAATAATTTTATCCTTACACCTAAGCTACAAGCTACTGGCCGAAAGGTCACGTTTTGCTAGCTTCTGCATTGTGCGTTTCCCCAATATCCAGCCGCAGCGTCAGCAACTAGGTGGCCGCGCGTGTGGTGTCAACAACCCGTAAGGTGCGCGTCGCTGCCAAAGCTTTTGCAAGCTGTTAGCTTAACTCCTCCCCTCTCAAGTGTGATCGTCCTCGATCATCAATAGTTGAATATCAATCGTTGAAATTTACATATGTTGGGGTGTTGTTTATTCCATCTAGCGGGATGACGGTTTGACTCGAGCTAGACTTTACTATTTCCTTTTCTATGTACTGGATTTTCATCGATCTTTTCCTCAGGAAAATAATAAGTACTATGGTGATTACGCAGACTGCTGTTGTCAAGCTTCCGATAGAGAATGTTGCATTTTTGAGGTAGTTTATTCGGTGTGTGTTGCTGATGTGTAAATCTTTCAAAGCCTAAGCCTAGTGAGAGTAGTTCGAGGTGGTCCTTTTCTAATGGGGCTAGTTGTAGTGTTGCGGGAATAGCTTCGATTGGTTTTGTTTCGATATTTCTAAATACTTGGCTGTTGATTTTAATTGTTGAATTGTTAAAGATGACTACATGCGTTCCATTTACATCTTGGGATATTCCGTCGGCCTCTATTCTGCCGTTGAATTGGTTAAGCAAGATTACTCCAAGTTTTATTTCTTCCAGCGTGGGTACGTGATGGCCATTAATTATGGGGCAAGTTGAATTTAAACTATTAATTATTCTAGTTACACATAAATCTTTACTTATCTCTACTACATTTATTTCTTGGCAAAGTTATTATATGTTTCACATTCCTTTTTTATTCCATACAGTGGAATAATATTTCCTTTTAATATTTCCCGATACTCAGTTTTAATTATGATATGCCTCGGCAGCCGCCGTGGCTCAGTTGGTTAGTGCGTTGGACCGCGAGTCGAAGGCAGCAACCCCAGGTTCAATACTGCCTGTAATAACACCTACAAAAATAACGGAAAAACTCGTTTTCTCTTACGGTGGCTGTCCTCTCAGTTGGAAATGGCAAACCTCTGAGATAAAAATTGCTTATGAAAGAGCTCCCAACCTGCCGTTCGGAACTGGCATAAAACTGTAGGTCCACCCGCGTACAAATTCACACGCACAACACGGGTGGTTGCGGGAAGTTAGACCTTAGTCTCGCGTAAGCGGGCTTTCGTACCGGTCAATTATTATTATTATTATTTATTACTAGGCCTTTTTACAGGTCTTACAATAATTATCTTAAATGTTTTCTTTAATGTGAGAGGTATTTTTATCATAAGTATACAGAATTTTCATTTCTTTGCTTAACCCATTAGCGCTCAAAACGTCTAAAATTTTTGTACAACCTTGCGATTGTACCAAGCGATAAAATCGGCGTTACGGATAATGAAAATAGTCATTCTATATGTTTTCGGGTCCGCTCTACATGATTATGCCATTCGATTTTCATTTTGGTCACAAGGAAATCCAATATGGCGGTGTTTTCGGAAAAAAATGCAAAAATTTCGACCAGTTTTTTTTTTCAAATCAATATTTCGTACCGAAATAGATTTTTGGTTGGGGTATAAATATGCACAAAAGTGCACAAACATGTTGAACTTTCAGAAAATACCCAAGTTGCCCCATGGGAATACATTTAACAACCTCAAAATGGCGGAAAAATGAAAATGGCGGAAAGTTTTTTCCCAATCATTCATGAATTTTTGTTTTTGAAAACGACGCACTATAACGAAAAATGTTCAAGAACAAAAAGTGTTTAGAATTTGACGGAGAATATGTCTGAATTTTTTGAAAAAGTTTTGATCAACTTTTGGAATTTTGCAAATTGTCAATTCTTAACAAATTGCAAAAATGTCTCAAAAAATTCTGAAAAAATGCATAGATGTTCGTAGACTGATTCTAAGCATTTCTGGCTAACAATTATTCTGTTAAATGCATTATTTTTACATAAAAAAATTTTTACATAAAAGCAGCCGCCGTGGCTCAGTTGGTTAGTGCGCGGTCCAGCGAGTCGCATGCAGAGCGACGCAAGTTCGAATTCTGCATGTAGTAACACCTAAAAAAATAACGGAAAAACTCGTTTTCTCTTTCGGTGGCTGTCCTCTCAGTTGGAAATGGCAAACCTCTGAGAGTAAAAATTGCCTATGAAAAAGCTCCCAACCTGCCGTTCGGAACCGGCATAAAACTGTAGGTCCCTTCCACCCGCGTACAAAATTCACACGCACAACACGGGTGGCTGCGGGAAGCTAGACCTTAGTCTCGCGTCAGCGGGCTGTCATGCCAATCAATTAATTAATTAATGGGGCAACTTGGGTATTTTCTGAAAGTTCAACATGTTTGTGCACTTTTGTGCATATTTATACCCCAACCAAAAATCTATTTCGGTACGAAATATTGATTTGAAAAAAAACTGGTCAAATTTTTGCATTTTTTTCCGAAAACACCGCCATATTGGATTTCCTTGTGACCAAAATGAAAATCTAATGGCATAATCATGTAGAGTGGACCCGGAAACATATATAATGACTATTTCCACTATCCGTAACGCCAAAAATTTTAGACGTTTTGAGCGCTAATGGGTTAATACATTGACCTTTGATAATTCCAGTGCTTCTTCAGGATTATTAAATGGACCTTGTTCTTTTCTAAGTTTATTATTTGAATATTCTATTTCTTCTTTGCTTAACATTACTGAATTTTTTATGTAATTTTTTGCCCATTGGATGGCGTATTTTATATTAATTAGTTCTTCTTCAATTAATAATTTAATTTTTTAATAATTGATTGGCACGACAGCCCGCTTACGCGAGACTAAGGCCTAGCTTCCCGCAACCACCCGTGTTGTGCGTGTGAATTTTGTACGCGGGTGGAAGGGACCTACAGTTTTATGCCGGTTCCGAACGGCAGGTTGGGAGCTTTTTCATAGGCAATTTTTACTCTCAGAGGTTTGCCATTTCGAAAGAAAGAGAAAACGAGTTTCCCGTTATTTTTTTAGGTGTTACTACATTCTTCAATTAGTCTTACTTTATTTTGTAAATTAATTTGAATTTCTGTTACAATGTTGTCGTCCTTTTTTATTGTGTTTAACATTCTGTTTACTATTCTAGTGATATTATTTATGCGTTGCTCGAACAATTTGTTTATTACTATTTTGTTATTATTATTTTCGTTCAAGTTATTCAAATTATTGTTTATCGCATTTAAATCGTCGTGATCAGGCGATCCGGCTATAAATTCCCATGTTTTTCCTATTATGTCTATTGATCTCTCCCTTCTGTTATTCTCAACTGGTTTAAGGCTATCTAGGATCTGGAAGGTCTGGGTAATTTCGTGTTTAAGGATAGGGTTTAGCATGTTTTCCTTGGGGATTTGGTTGGTGCTACTACAGTCTCGGTAGGCAATTGAGAAGTAGAGACCTCTCTCGACCGACAAAACTTTCACTCTATAGGACGCTTATCTTGCCCGTGCTCCTCTATGGCGCTGAAGCATGGACAATGACACGAAACGACATAGCGGCCCTTGGAGTGTTCGAGAGGAAGGTGCTTCGCAAAATCTTCGGCCCTGTTCGGGTTGGTGACGACTATCGCATACGAACCAATAACGAGCTGTATGAGCTGTATAAGGACATGGACGTAGCGCAGCGAATTAACATCCAGCGGCTACGCTGGCTCGGTCATGTCTGCCGCATGGACGACCAAGCTCCGGCGAAAAAGGTATTCGATGCGATGGTTGGAGGTCGACGGCGAAGAGGGAGGCCGTGTCTCCGGTGGAAGGACCAAGTGGAAGAGGCCCTGGTATCTCTTGGTCTCTTGGTGTGACCAACTGGAGAAGGCGCATGCGAAGCAGAGGCGCCTGGAGAGAAGTTTTGCGGCAGGCCGTAACCCGATAACGGGTTGTTATGGCCAGTTAAGTAAGTTAGTAATTGGTTGGTTATCTCGTCATAAGTCTCTATCAAAAATGTTTCATATTTTTCCAAGTCGATGAAGTGGATAAGCCTGAAAGTCCCGTCCTGCATTTTCGCTTGTCCATTATCTATTGTCACTAGTTGTGCTTTACTGTAGTTCAAAATTTCGATGTCCGACAGGGAGGTGGTAATAGTGTTCCAGAGAATGAAAAGGCTGAGGTAGTTCATCTTTCCTGCAAGAGTAAAATTCAATTCTTTATAAGTCCTTTATGAACTATTCGTCCTGATACTGTTTTTACCGTAATTCTTTCATTTTCGGATACTATTTCTTTCTTATATTTCGGGGTTAATTTAGACCCTAATAGTTTATTTATTTTTACGTAAATAACTTCGCCTGGGGAGTAATCTTTGTTTTCTGATCTGTTTTTGTTATGATAGTCGAGGTCCTTGTGTTTTTTTAAGTTGGTTGATATTTTCTTGTCTTTGTTCTTCTAGTTGTTCCGGGTCAATGTAAATTCGGTTTCGGCTTGTGGTTGAATGGTATTCTTGTACTGATGTAAACAATAATTCTTCGAATGTTATTCCTATGCACGTTGCTTTAAGACATCTCATTATTTCGGAAAGTGTGCTATGAAATCTCTCTACTTGTCCATAGCTTGTGCTACTGTACGGCGGTGTGGTATAAACGTTAATAGACATTTGGTCTTTAAGAAAGGATGAGATCGTGGCGGAATTAAGAGATTTTTCGTTGTCTATTATTACGAGTTTTGGTATTCCGAAGGCAATCATTAATTCTCTCATTGGGTCTTTTATGTGTTCTATTGCTCTAGATGGTATTATTTTTACCTGCGCATATTTGGAAAATTTATCAATAGCTGTGAGGATTAGCCTCTTTTCCGTGGAATATATGTCTACATAAACAATTTCTCCTGGAGTCTGTGGAATGGGGGTCTCTTGAATCTGCGGTTTTGGTGGATGTCTGTCATATTTATAAGTATTCACGACATGTGGAACATTGTTTAACCGCTTTTTCAATTTTCGAGTGCATGCTTGGGAAATCGAATTTTCGTAGGATTTGTGTTTTATTCTCTCGGCTATTTCTGTGTGCTCGTTGATGTTCTTCAATAATGATCTGCTCCTGTTCTGTTTCCGATGCGATGTCCTGAAGTAGAGTTTGCGTTTAACGAATTTTAAAATTTGAGAAAGGAAGTGGATATATTTCCTGAATTTTTTCCCATTAAGCTTTCTGTTGTGTACAGTCCGTTTAGCAGTGCTGGGTCTAGATGTCGGTTGAATATGTCTATAAAGTGCTGTGTCGAGTAGGTTTGTCTTGTAATTGTATGTCTGTGGAAACTGGGAAATGGTAATTGAAAAGTATAATTATCCTCGTTGCCAAATAATAGAAAAAGTTGATTTTTGAAGACATTTATTGGAGCTTCAGTGGCTGGAATAAGGTGTTGTGTAGAACTTTCGTCACTATGGTCTGTGGTTGTGAGAACGTCAATATCGGTCTGTGGGGGTCTGGAGAGCGCGTCTGCTCCGACGTTCGTTTTTCCCGGTTTGTATTTCATTTCGTAATTGTATTCTTCGAGAATACACTTCCACCTTTTCATTTTGCATTGTGATTCTTGTTGCTTAAGGGGGTCTTCTACCTTGTTGGTTAAAAAAAATCGATTTTATTTTTTTTGCAGTTTTGTGGCCTAGAAGGTACTAGAAATATAATATTCAAAGGGTATAACCGAAATCTTATTATTTCGGGGTTTTTAGAGTCATCGAATATAGCTCCGCATGCTGTTATCGCAGCGCATTAATATCTTTAAATGCAATTTCCCAAAAGTTGTGTTTTTGCAACTGGTTGGCAAGATATCTCGAGAACTAATTGATCAATTAACTAAAGTGATATATAAAAATTTGCGGAAAACATGTGGCTATCGTTTGACACGAGCTTTTTAGATTTTTTTCATTTTAACGATTTTTACAGCTATTCTTGACCTTGAAAACGTAGACATTTTTGTTTGTTTGTTGCCTGTTTCGTGAAATTTTGGAATTTTTCAAAAACCTCGTGTCAAACGATAGCCAAAGTCATAAAGAAACTAAATCATTTTGGTTTTTTTGTTTCAGACGACTTTCATGGGCTGAATCGTGACAACCGTTTTAGTATAAATTTTTCGTAAGGGACATTTCAAGGTCAAATCACGGTCAAACTAGAGACAGTAAAATTTCAGAAAAATTAATGTTGGAAGTATAGAAATAAACGAATTCAATGCAAAAAACCGAACCTTGATTGCATTATTGGTTCCCCTACAATCTATTGTCAAAAAACAGTATCAAAAACGAGGCCACAAGGTAGAAGACCCCCTTAACGCAAAAGTGAGTGGTTGATGATCCGTGAAAAGTACAACTTTGGCTGGTCCGTATACATAGTTTCTTAGTGTGGTGAGAGCCCAGATTATTGCCAGCATTTCCTTCTCGTTCGCGGCGTAACTTTCTTCTGTTTTATTTAGTGATCGTGATATAAAGGTTATTGGTTTGCCTGCTTGCTCGAGGACAGCGCCATAGCAGCATAGTTCGATACGTCGGTGGTAAGGTGAAATTCTTGCTTGAAATTTGGGTAGGATAGCACTACTTCTTTCGATATTAATGATGATTTGATTTTATTGAAAGCGTCGAAGGCATGTTTATCAAAGACAACTTGCTTTTTGCTAGAGGACAACACGCGTCCATCTTCCCCTCTCAAAAGCGAGGTCAGAGGTTTCGCTAATTTTGCGTAATCTCTGATGAAGCGTCGGTAGTATCCCGATAGACCAAGGAAAGACCGCAGATCCTTCAGTGTTTTCGGGCATGGAAACTCTTGAATTGCCTTTACTTTAGCGGGATTTGTTTTTATGCCTGTGGGTGATATGATAAAACCTAGGAATTCGACCTCTTTACGGAAAAATTCGCATTTGCCCAGTTGGACTTTCATGTTTGCTTTTTCTAGCGTGTGAAAAATTGTTTCAACGTTCAAGGTGATTTTGTTCCTCTTTGCCGAAAACTATTATGTCGTCTATGTACACATAACAGATTTTTCCTATGTGTTCTTTCAGTATGTCGTCCAGTGCTCGTTGAAATATAGCAGGCGCATTCTTTAATCCGAACGGGAGTGGGGTGAATTCATATTTCCCGTTATTGATTGATGAAGACCGCTTGTCTTCTCAATATCAGATTCTTTTAAGGGAATCTGGTGGAAGCCGCTCTTCAAGTCGAGAACGGAGAAATATGTGTTATTTCCTAACTGCGAAATCACCTCGTTGATTTCCGGGATAGGGTATCTGTCCGCTATTGTTAATGTGTTTAGTTTCCTGTAGTCGATTACAAGTCTGTATTTTTTTTGTCCTGACGCATCTAATTTTTTTGGTACGACCCACACGGGTGAGTTGTAAGGAGAGCGGGATGGTCTTATAATTCCGTCCTTTAGTAAATTTTATATTTCTTTTGTCACGAAATCTCTCATTGCTAGGGGGTAAGGATAGTATTTGGTGTATACTGGACTATCTGAAGAAGTTCTAATTTCCCCTACTACGGTCGTGGTGTAAGTAAGTGTTTCGTCAGGTTCAGCAAAAAGGTGAGGATATTTGGTTGTGAGATGATTTATATGTTGTTTTTGCGTTTCTGTCATATGGTCGGTCCTAAAGTCGATTTTGTTGACTGATGGAGAAGGTTGCTGTCTAATTTTGATTTTGATGCCATTGGTAAATACAAGGGTATCATCATAGATGTTTATTATGGCGCGAAGCTCCTTAAGGCTATCGTTTCCTATTATGGCGTCAAATGATTTTAGGGTAGGAAGCAGAAAGAATTTTAGTTTAGTGTCGTTTTTGCCGAATAAATTAATAATTGTATGGTCAGAGTGATTTGTATTTGTCCAGCTATGGAGTTTGCAAAGATCGGTTGGTCATTAAGTATTTGTTTAAAAACGTGACAGGGTTGAATATAATTTTTGCTTGATCCGGTATCGATGAGCATTTTGAGAATTTTCCCGTTCTTCGTTTTACATTCCACATACGGCAACGAAGAACGGCTCATTCTACAAAATGAATATCGATATGATCGTATCATATTTTTACGAATACTAGGTCTATTGGGCTGTTGCGTATCACTGGATTGTGCAATTTGAAAATAAGACAACTTTAATTATACGAACGCAGTCAATAAAAGTCAACAATCACTTTATTTCACAGATTTACACTTCACTGTCTTTACACTTAATTATTTGCTTAATTACTCCGTGTGGCACCTTCACTAGTCAAAATCAGACTGACTGCTGCGCCGCACCCGGCTGCCTTTTATACCTATCCGGCCATCGCGGAGATCGTTCTCGCACATTCCAGAGTGGACTAAAGGTTTCCATGATGATCGCTACCATCCTTGCTAGGTTGGACTAAAAGTTTCCATCATTGCCAGGTTGGCCTAAAAGTTTCCCTTATTATCGCGGCCGTCGTTGCCAGATTGAATTGTAGCACGGCGCGTAGCGACAGGGTTGCTTTGCACAGCGACAGACTGTCTTATAGTTACACTGCCCACCACTTAGACTTGTTCGTCCCGAACAAGTGCCGAGGTTCCGCTGTGATAAGGCGCCAGGCGCTCCAAATGGACTACCTTCAGCTTAGCGCCTCTATTGCTGCAACGTTGAATCATGTATACCACGTCGTTAATTCTAGTCACGACTTCGTACGGTCCTTCCCATGACGCTTGAAGTTTCGGAGACAAACCTTTCCTCCGCTGCGGGTTGTAGAGCATTACCAGATGGCCTTCTTGGAACCCTGCTGAGTTGGGCCGTAGATCATATCTGGCTTTCACCTTATCGCTGATCAGTTTGGTGCGGCTCCTTATAAACTGGTGAATTTCTTCCAGTTGCGCCCGCCTATTGACCACGTAGTCAGTCTTAGCACCTCCCGTCGTGCTGACTACCCCGAACTTCAAGTCAGCGGATAACCGCAACTCTGTGCCGAACACTGCTCGAGCTGGAGTGAGTGATGTCGTGTCGTGCGGGGCTGACCTATACGCCATCAGGAACAGGGGTATATGCGTGTCCCAATCCAGCAGCTCACACACTTCCTTGAATACCGCGGACTCGAAATTCCGGCCTTGATCTGAGTGCAACTCCAACGGAACTCCGAACCTGGCTACCCAGTTGTTTACCAGCTTTTCCGAGATCGTAGTGGCTTCCTGGTTAGGAATAGGGTACACTTCGGGCCATTTGCTGAAGTAATCCACTTCCACCAGCACATATTTGTTGCCTTGAGTACTAGTTGGGAATGAGCCGGCGACGTCCATAGCAATCCGCTCAAAGGGCGCTCCTACGTTGTACTGCTGCATGCGGCCCCGAGATGTTCTTGTCGGCCCTTTCGCGGCTGAACATCGGTCGCAGCTCTTAATCCACTCGGCTACAGACTCCTGACATCGTACCCAGTAGAATCGTCTTTTTATTTTCGCTACGGTGCCCTCCACTGGCGTCGTTATAGTATGCTTCGATGACCTCGTTGATTCTGCATTTCGGCACTACCATTAAAGAGTTGCTGGTCCGTCCATCGCGCTCTCCCATTCGCGGTAAAGGCATCCTTCCTTCAGCCGCAGACTTTTCCACTGTGCCCAGTAAGCCTTAGCGATCGGGCTTTCACCGGCCATCTCCTGCCAGTCTGGACGTGCGCCTTGCTCCTTGCCTTCGACGATTTTTGCAAGATCCGCATCCTCGCGCTGGTCTTTTCGTAGCCTCTCCGCAGACCACTCTTCTTCTGGCATAACGCTTACCAACCGGACGTCCACTATCTGTTCTTTGCTTTCGGCTCGCGAGCACGGCGTGCATTCGACTTTGCACGGACGGCGTGACAAGGCATCGGCATTTCCATGGCTACTGCCCTTGCGATGCTCTATCGTGTAGTCGTAGCTCTGCAGTCGCTCGATCCACCGCGCCAATTGCCCTTCAGGATCTTTAAAGTTCAGGAGCCATCTCAATGCCGCATGATCTGTGCGCAGGCGAAACCTTTGTCCATACAGATATTTGTGGAAGTGTTTTACGCAGTCCAATACCGCCAGCAGTTCTCTCCGTGTCACACAGTAGTTGCGTTCCGGTTTCGATAGAACCCTACTGTAGTACGCTATCACTTGTTCCTGGCCGTCTATTATCTGTGATAGCACACCGCCAATACTATTCCCGCTTGCATCTGTATCCAACACAAACATCTCCCCAGGCACGGGGAAGGCCAGAATTGGAGCACTGCACAGTTTTTCCTTCAGGCGTGCAAAAGCCTGTTCCTGCTCTTCGTTCCACTCGAAAGCTTGGCTCTTTTTCGTCAGTTTGTGCAAGCTGCTGGCTATGTTCGCGAATCCTGAAACAAATCGGCGGTAGTATATGCACAGGCCCAGGAAACTGCGGAGTTCATGAAGATTGCGTGGCCGGGGCCACTCCTTCACCGCCGTGATTTTGCCTTCATCCGTATGTACTACGCGGGCGGAAACCGTATGACCCAGATACTTGACCTCGTTTTGGGACAGCGAGCACTTCTTTGGGTTGAGTTTAAGCCCAGCTTTTTGTATCCGCTCGAATACCTCCTCAAGCTTTTCCAGGTGGTCGTCGAAGCTTTTACCCATCACGATTATGTCGTCGAGGTACACCAGACACGTCCGCCAATGCGGCCCTTTTAGCACGCGTTCCATTAGCCGCTCGAATGTTGCTGGTGCGTTGCAGAGTCCGAGCGGCATGACGGTGAACTGCCACAAACCATCGCGAACACTGAAAGCCGTTTTCTCCTTGTCCTTGTCTGCAAGCTCTACCTGCCAATAGCCGCTGCGTAAGTCGAGCGTGGAGAACCACTGTGTGCCTGACAGCGTGTCCAGGGTGTCATCGATCCGAGGTAGTGGATAACTGTCCTTCTTGGTCACATCATTGAGCTTCCGATAATCCACACAAAATCGGGTACTGCCATCCTTTTTCTTGACTAGCACGACCAGCGAGCACCAGGGGCCCGAAGAAGGCTCTATGACCTTGCCTCTCCGCATGTTTTCGATCAAATTTGTTACCTCCTCCCTCTTGGCCAGCGGAACTTGTCTGGGCGGTTGGCGAATCGGTTTTGCACTTCCGGTGTCGATGTTGTGCTTCACTATGGCTGTTCTTCCGCCGCAGGAAAGACCTCGCCTTCTGTTTCTGCTTGGCCGTCAACTCGCTGCTCCACTGGTTCTCCTGCGGTATGGCGTCCATGTTGAAACCGTTCTTCCTATTACCTCCAGGTGGGCTACTCTCGCAATTGACCACGGCTACAGCTTCCTTACACTCGCCAATTACCTCGTCTTTTCCGACATATCTGTGTTCAGTACTCTAACTGGTATTCTGGTTCGGTGCTTCTACAACCCACAGTCGACGCGTCCACCTTTGCCAACACAATCACCTCAGAATTCGCTGGTATCCTCCTGTGCTGACACGATACAACCTTCCTTACCGCCTCGCTTCGCTCATAGCCGGTGTGCAGCGGGAATTCAACGTTGGCATATCTCAGCACATTTTCCTTCAGGTCCAGCGTAAAACCGTGCCTAATCATGAAATCCACGCCGATAATCACGTCGTCCATTACATCCGCGACGATGAACTCATGTTCCAGGCTGCTGGTGCCTATAGCAATCGTTTTTGTAACAGTCGCAGTCCGCAGCTGTATGCCATGCAGCGGTTCCCAGTTCTTCAGCAGCTTTCTTTTTGTGATCGAATATGACGCTCCAGTATCCAGTGTCAACACAAACAACTTTCCATCTATCTTTCCTTCAATCGTCAAGCTACTGGGTTGTCGTTTCAACTGCGAGACAAGGACGGTGGGGCAGCAGGATGTGGGGATCAGCTCTCGCCCCTTTGGGCTGACCCGTTTTAGTTTAACGACTCGTCGTCCTCAGCCCTGCGCTTGTTGGCTGGGCCTCGATCGTCAGTATTCCTCGCTTCAGGCGATTGCGATCGAGAACTGGAACGCCTCTTTCGTTGGCGGCAGTCTCGTGCTATGTGATCCTGCTTGCCACATGTCCAGCAAACCACTTTAGAGGAGACAACCCGTTGCCTGCCCGGTGCCTCAGAACTTATGGCCTGGATCGAAATGTCACTGTCCGGCTGGATTTGGCGTATCCTTGCAGGTGCATACCGAGTGCCTCCAATCCATGTCGCCTCATATGTCATCGCGCTGGTCACCGTTTCCTTAAATGTCGGCTTACCCATCATCAACGCACTGCGACGTGTCTCCGGATCATGAAGATCTTCAATGAACGACTCAATCTTCATCCCCTCGAGATCATCAGCGCCGAATTTTGGGTAGCACAACTGTACGAGCCGCTCAATGTCTGCTGCATATGTCTGCAGCGCCTCGCTGGCTCTTTGTCTGCGGTTCTTCAGCTCACAGTAGTACAGCGTATGGTTGTGCTCGTTGCTGTACTTCGCTGCCAACGCTCTCATGACGGCCTCATAATCACTTCTCGAACATTCCGGAACTGATTTCATTACCTCAGCCAAAGGACCTTTCAGCGCCAGTGCCAATCTCCGACCCTTCCTGATATCGGTCCACTGATTTTCCAAAGTAGCTAAGTCGAATTGCAGTTTGAATGTATCGAACTGCGTAGCACCATCATAAGTAGGCACTTCTGTTCGGGTGGCGAAACTTTCCGGAATCGGCGGCAAACATTCTCGTGGCTGTACCTCTCTAAGCCGCTCGTCGATTTTTCTGTTTACCGAATCCTCCAGACTGTCAACTCGTTTGTCTAAATGTTCTACTCGCGTCTCCAGGTGCTCAACTTTCACATTAATCCTGTCTGAAATCTCTTCCACTTTCTGCTCCAAGCGCGCAGAATTTTCCTGAAGCTTGCTGGACAACTCGCGATTCGCGTTTTCAAATTTTTCCGCATTTTCCTGGAGTTTTGTTTCCATTCGCTCTGCTATTTGCGCCGATAGTTCCTGATTCGTGGTTTCCAGTTTCGCTGCCATTTGCGCCGCAAGTTCCTGATTCGTGGTTTCCAGTTTCGCTGCCATTTCACGATTCGCCGTTTCAACTTTTGCCGAAATTTCCTGATTCGTAGTTCCAGCTTCGCTGTCATTTCTCGATTCGCCGTTTCCATTTGCGCCGACATGCCTTTGAGTGCAGCCATTAGTTGGCTCATGTCCAACGCTTGTATTGGCGCAGCGGCTGCAGCTGTACTCTGTAGCGAAGCAGCACCAGCAGGCGACTCCTCCACCTTGGCCGACGCCTCTGCGCAGTCCAATCGACGCCTCGTGACTCACATGCTTCTCCCAACCCCAACTGTAACTCCACCTTTCCGCACGCAGTCGGCAAATTCCAGCCAGCCAGTTCTTTCTTCAGCTGGTCTACCTTCAGCAGCTCGAGTTTAACCATGTCCGTGCTTTTATAATTTTATTTATTTAGGTGTTTATTTTGTTTTTTTTTAATTTTCCACAATCCCACTTCTGACACCAAATGTTACGAATGCTGGTTCTAGGGTTGCTTTGCACATTGACAGACTATCTTATCGTTACAATATCAAACAAGAATCTCCCATTCATATTTGGTGTATTGTATACCCAGAATTTGCAAAGCTATCTGGGAGAGGATGAAAGATCTCCATTTAAAGGTATGTACTTTAATCAGGAATTGCATATTTACTAAAGTTTCATTGGATCTAAGTGCACCGAACAAAGTTAATTTTGTGAAATAACAAGAAAAGTAAAAAAAAGGCTCTCGTTTTAATTTCTTTTATTAAATTTTTATTTAAAACAATAAAAATTCAATTCTTTATAATGGACTAAATTTCACAAAAAGGAGCTAAATTCACGAGTTTATCACATATTCATTTCAATCACACATACAATTATGCATTAAAAACTAAAATAATGAAATCAAAATGAAAAATTAAATTAAAAGAAAAAGAATATAATATAATAAAAAAATATAAAATAACTTATAAATAAATGTCATGATCGTCAAGCCTTCAAGCGCTTAAACTTGTAATCAACCATGTGAAATAAACAAATAATTTTATTTTTTTATTTATTATAACTAGGTATCTGATTTATATGCAAAAACTATACAAAAACTATGCAAAAAATGCAAAAATACGCAAAATATGCAAACATATGCAAATATACAGTGCATATGTTAGCTCATTCTTAATATTTTTCAATAAAAATATTTTCTATCTTGGTCCCGCTCAAATCGGAAGCTCCAAAAAAATATGCATTTGCATATAAATCCGATCCCTAATTATAACAATATGAGACGCCGTGCAGGCTTATAGAAGAAGAACAAAAGCCAGCCGCCAGAAAATAGCAATCGTTTACAATTTCAGCATTTCGCCAGCGCAACAAGAACAACAACAACAGCACATCGTCTTCATCTCTCAATCATCCCACGCCGCACAGTGGCTGATTCTGCCGACGTATGTTGCAAAAGTCGATTATGTCATGTTCGATTTGGGGGAAACTGTTATACTTGTCCGATAGATAAATGCTTGGACCTAAGAAATCCGAAAACCTTAACTAAATTGGACAAATAGTTTTACTTGTAGAGCCCGTCAAGCAATTTTTAGAGTGTGAAATAATATCAGCAATTTGCACTTTTTCGGCAAAGCGGAAGTTTTAAAATACGGAAAGGAGCAAATTAATTGAAACTTTTTGCACCAGCATCGTAAAAAAAGGCATTTGTAGTAAATAATTAAATATAGAAAAAAAAGTTGGTTGTTGTCGTTGTCTTTTCATAGGTACTCACTTGAAGCACGGTTTTTTTCACTCTTTTTGAACTTTCGATAGACTTTAAAAAAAAAGGCCATAGTTGCCACGGTTCCGTCTTTGGGAAAATTGTTCACTAGTCTTCTGTGAGTACTGCCCTGAAGAGATCGGGTGCCCGATTTTGCCCGACTGGATTTTACAGCGATTTTTCTGTGGCCACCTCGCGTAATTTTGTGCTTTCGGGTGCGTGCGTTCGAACAAGTTCGTCAAGACTTTGATAGTGAATCAATTACACGCGATTATAATCGTTACCAGGGCATGCAAATTTGGATTTTGGCTTCATTTAAGAAGTGATACAAGCTTGCAACTCCATATTAAGTCGACTTTTTTCGCGTATATTGCTGTAAGCTCGAAGTAAAGAGTACTTTTGCTGAATGCGCAGTTCGCACGTACGAAAAACAAGTTGGCTTTCATTTCCGGCAATCAGCTGTCATGTATCCTTTGATGTCATGTTTTTGTTTTTAACAAAATACTAACACTGTGTCTGACATGAAATTTTTTTTTTTTAATTTGAGCAAAACTCAGTCAGTCGCCATTAGTCTTTGAGTTGAACCGCGCCAATGAAACAATTAGTTACTGAAAACAAAAAGCAGACTTATATCTATGTGCACTGTCTAAAAACCACTTATGTGTCTGGGCTGCTCAAAAATCCCACAACGCGGGAAAACCTAACAACTGTTTAGGTACCTGCTAGTACTAGAAGCTAATTACCTGTTATTTGAATGCATATGTAAATTCTACTTATAAATAAAGGAGTTTGGAGTAAGTGAAGTTAGTTTCGAATTTAATTTGAACTAAACATCACTTCAACTCCGCCACTGCAACTAAACCGAAGAAGAAGCACAAAGATGTTTTTGTAAAATTCGAAGCTGTTTGAAATATTTACTATTTCGAAGACAAAGGAGAAGTTTGTTCTGGCTGTCACTAAAGAAATTGGTTACGTAGAAGGAAGTTTGCCTGCAGCCAACATATCTAAGACTAACGAGAAGATATCCAGGACTTAGCTTAGGTTAGGTTGTCCAGAATAATGAGGAGTGGTTGGAAAAAAACAATTTTCTTGCAGGAGATGCATGTAGCATAAGCGATGACCAACCATCGACATAAAAGGCCGAAAAAGTCAATTCAGGACTGTGCGTCATTTACTAAAAAGGAAGCTTATGACGGAAACAATAACTACCACCCACCTGTCAGAAGCTTTGATCATAAAATAAAATAAGAATTAGGGGAAAATGAAAGGCGTTATAGTGAAGGCAGTTTTACCAGCAAGCCCGGGTCGTGTTAAAAGAATAAAAATCAGTATTCCCACCCCACCCAATGTGCTACCCATCAAATATAATATTAATTAATTGATTGGCACGACAGCCCGCTTACGGGAGACTAAGTGCGCGTACACAAATGAAGCGATGCTGTGCTGTGCGTCGCTGTACTTCACGGAGCGGCGCTATGCTAAGCTTTCAGTGTTCACACTTAACGCGGTGCAACTTCGCAACTGAAGATCGACGCCTGGAAAGAAACGACAATTTGCGTCAACAATACAATAAATTTATGCATGATTACGGAGCGCTTGGCCACATGCGCCAACTCCCGCCTGATGAAGTCGACGTTGCTGACCGTCGAGTTTTCTATTTGCCACATCATCCTGTACTTGGCAAAAGGCTACGAGTTGTTTTCGATGGATCATTTGAGGACAACGCAGGAACTTCACTCAACAGCACCCTGCATATAGGGCCCAGTATACAACGCAATCTGTTTTCTGTTTGTCTGCGATTCCGTTTGTACCGATACGTTTTCTCAGCTGACATCGTCAAGATGTTTAGACAAATTTGGGTCGCTGATTACCACCGCAATTATCAACGTATTCTCTGGAGGGAGTCCCCTAACGAACCTATCAAGCACTACCAGCTGTGCACTGTTACATACGGGACGGCCTGCGCTCCATTTCTGGCTGTCAGAGTTCTCGCACAACTGGCTTTTGATTATCAAAACCAGTTTCCATTGGCCAGCTCAGTCCTGCGGGACGATTTCTACGTAGATGATGTTTTGACAGGTTCAGACTCAGAGCAAGCACTCATCGATAAGCGAAATGAATTAGTCGAGTTGTTATCACATGCCGGGTTGGAGCTAAGGAAGTGGGTGTCGAACTGCAGAAGCATCACCAAAGACATCCACGCTGAACACACTCTGGGTCAAGACACCACCAAGGTACTAGGATTGCTATGGAAGGCACAAGAAGACGTGCTCACATACCAAACAAATATTCACCCCATCATCGACGCCACTCTCGTTACAAAACGGAGAGTTCTCTCGGACGCATCACGCATTTTCGATCCGCTGGGATTATTATCACCGATAACTGTTCAGTTCAAGATTCTGTTTCAAGAATTATGGTTACAAAAACTCAACTGGGACGACCGATTGCCCCCGACGTTCGCTGAGCGCTGGCTGAACTATCATCACGATATACACCACATCACGCAATTGTCGCTAGCTCGTTTTGTACCAACTTTCTCGAACGAAATAGAGCTCCATGGGTTTTCGGATGCGTCTATCAAAGCATACGCCGCCGCCGTATACTGTCGATTTTACAATGGAGATGGCACGTATAGTACGTCGCGGCTGGCAGCCAAGACACGCGTGGCACCCTTGAAGCAAGTTTCGCTGCCACGCTTGGAACTGTGTGGGGCACTCTTACTCACACGCCTCATCAAAACTGTTATCGATACTCTGCCACACACATCAGTCAAGACGGTTGCATGGTGCGACTCCACAGTCGTATTGGCCTGGCTGTCTCAACCACCAGTGAAATTGAAGACTTTCGTCGGCAACCGCACTGCCGAAATTCTGGACACACTACCACGTCACGTCTGGAACCACATACCTTCAAAAGAAAACCCAGCTGACTGCGCATCTAAGGGCATGTCAGCTCACACGCTTCTTGGATTCGATCTTTGGTGGAAGGGGCCGGACTGGCTCAGAGACCAAGTTGTAAGTATGCCCGAACAATCACTCAACTTCGAGCTTCTTTCAGTTCCCGAAGCTGAGGCAGAGCAACGAAAAACCTTGCTGGTTACCAACGAGATAGAAGACGATCCGCTTACTCGCTTGTTGGGACGTGTCTCATCCTGGCCACGCCTTTTGCGCATCACTGCCTACGTGTTCAGATTTACGCACCACTCCCGCCCTGCCAACAGAGGGCCACCATCACGCAACTTGGCTTTCGCAGAAATTGACAACGCACGCATTATTTGGTTACAACACGCCCAACGTTGCTATGCTGAGGAGCTGCAACACTTACGACGTGGCAGAGAAGTCAGTTCTCGGTCAAAACTTCTACAACTCGCGTCTTTCATCGATGAGAACGGCCTCCTAAGGGTAGGAGGTCGAATCCGACACTCGAACCTGGAAGCAGACGCGCAGCATCCCATCATTCTTCCGAAGAAGCACCGTGTCGCAGAGCTCATCTTGCTCGATGAGCACATACGCAACCTGCATCCAGGGATGTCTGCCTTGTTTTTCATCGCTCGACAGAAATACTGGATCATCGGAGCAAGGAATATGATCCGCAAATTGACGCACGACTGTATTAAATGTTTTAGGCAAAGACGCACTACCACCCAGCAATTCATGGCTGACTTACCGTCGACCCGGGTACGTCAAGCATTCCCATTTCAACACACGGGCTGGACCCCTGATCTTGAAGCTGCACCGAGGACGCAATGCTCGCACATCAAAGGGCTACATATGTTTATTTGTATGTCTAGTAACATCCGCAATTCATCTGTAGCTTGCGACCGACCTAAATACAGAGGGATTCCTTGCCGCATTCAGACGCTTCATCGCACGCAGAGGCAAGTGCACCGAAATCTTCAGCGACAACGGGAGAAACTTTGTCGGAGCCGCGCGCGCATTAGATGAAATGCGCACCCTTCTTACGTCACAGCAACATCATGAGCAAGTTTCACAGTCACGAGCCGAGGACGGAATTCACTGGAAGTTCATCCCACCGCACGCGCCTCACTGGGGAGGCATATAGGAGTCAGCTGTTCGGTCGGTTAAACTACACTTAAGACGAGTGATTGGAGCCACCATACTCACAACGGAGCAAATGCATACGCTCTTGGCGCAAATTGAAGCAGTAGTCAACTCACGGCCACTTGGCGCCGCTGCCGATACGGACAGTAACTTTCTGTCACCGTCTCATTTTCTTATTGGCAGGCCGTACACGCTGGTACCTAAAGGCAACCTTGGCAACATTGAGGTCAACCGGCTTGACTACTGGCAACACGTTCAAAGCATGTACCAAGGATTTTGGAAGCGCTGGCACCAGGAGTATCTCACGTCGTTGCAGAACCGTCCAAAATGGACTCCAAACGTGGGAGATGTCGTTGTGATCAAGGAGAACAACCTGCCACCCGCCACCTGGCCTATAGCAAAGGTCATCGAAGTTCATACGAGACGGACTTGTTCGCGCTGCCACTCTGCAGACCGCCAAAGGAGAAGCTACCCGACCAATCACGAAGTTAGCCATTCTTCCCGTATCCTGAAAAACTACTTTTTCAGCGGGGCCCGGGATGTAGAGGAACGCCATCTAGGTGTCCGCAGCGCCTACGGGCAGCACTTATTAATTTTCCCTTTTTATCAAGTAAATGTCCCTTCGTTTTAAATTCAATAAATCAGTCACCGTTTGGTCGCCAAGCAAGGCACACGCGTTTCATTCCACATCAGTGCATTTTCTATAATAACTATTCTCAGATATTGAAAAAGAAGGTTTATTTATATTATTGTGAAAAAAAGATATCTCATAATAATGAAGGAAAAGTAAAAAATTAATATTAATTCATATTAAATAAAAATAAATAAGAAAAATCATTCATTAATCAATTAAAAATCATTTACTCCCACAACGCATGCCGAGTAACAATTTCCGATGTTAAATTTTCATAGTCCATGCTTGCTGCAGCAGCTTCACGCGGCGACGAAATCAAATATTTTGAAAGTTTCAAACCAAGCGCTGCGTTGCGCTGCGTGGCGTGGCGCTGCTGAAAAATAAGCATGTGTGAACGCATTTGATAACGGCTGTTTGAAAGCAACGCTCGGGAAAGCACAGCGCCGCACTGCACAGCACCGCTTCATGTATGTACGCGCACTAAGGCCTAGCTTCCCGCAACCACCCGTGTTGTGCGTGTGAATTTTGTACGCGGGTGGAAGGGACCTACAGTTTTATGCCGGTTCCGAACGGCAGGTTGAGAGCTTTTTCATAGGCAATTTTTACTCTCAGAGGTTTGCCATTTCCAGCTGAGAGGACAGCCACCGAAAGAGAAAACGAGTTTCCCGTTATTTTTTTTAGGTGTTACTACATGCAGAATTCGAACTTGCGTCGCTCTGCATGCGACTCGCTGGACCGCGCACTAACCAACTGAGCCACGGCGGCTGACCCATCAAATATAGTAATAATAAAACTTTAGCATTGTTTTTTGTCCAAAGAAAAATTGACTTTTTATGTAAATTTTTCGAATTCTGGTTCTAATTTTAAAAACGAAATTTTTTAATTTTTATCTTTAAAATTGACTCTTTCAGCTTATTTCTTACTTTTCATCTTTTTTAAAACTTATCATTGTTGCTCGCATTATTCTTATTTACAGTAAGCCGAACTTTGACAAAGTATTACGTAGCACCCTGTACCTCGATTGAGTTTATTTTTGAGAATACAATACTTACCCTGATGAATTTCTAATCAACAGCAAAACAAATTTTCCAATTATCTCTATTCGTTCAGGAGTTATTATATTACAACCTGAAATGACAAATTGAGCCACTGTGCGCCGCAGCAGTGTGCTAACGCAGACTCGCTGCAATGAGCGCAACCAAAAGCAAGCCTTCGTATGTTTATTTTCTTTGCTTCTACCAAAGAATATGAAGTAATATAGAACGCGTATCTCATACAAGCAAACGCGTTGTATGGCGGGTACTGCTGGTAGTACCCTCTGTTACTAACAGCAGAACTCTCTGTTACTAACAGCAGAAATCTCTGTAACTTCGGCGTAACATGTGAGTAGAAGCAAAGAAAATAAACATACGAAAGCTTGCTTTTGGTTGCGCTCACTGCAGCGAGTCTGCGCTAGCACACTGCTGCGGCGTGGGATGATTGGGAGATGAGGACGATGTGCTGTTGTTGTTATTGTTGCGCTGGCGAAACGCTGAAATTGTAAAACGATTTATATTTTCTGGCGGCTGGCTTTTGTTCTTCTTCTATAAGCCTGCACGGCGTGCCATATTGCTCATGAATTCACTGCCGACTGTAGTGTGCGCATAATCATAGAAAATAAAATAAAATATGGCTGGCGTGGTGACCTATATGATCGCTACAGGCAATAAAAAATAAATAAAAAGTAATCAAAAAAGACAATTAAAAAGGGAAATTGGAAAGAAAGGAAGACGTTTTTATTAGCCCGTAATAATTTTCCGTCCCGTTCTTTGGAACTTTTTTACTGCCCACATATAATGCTTACTTAACCCTAGTGTGTGTGCTGAAAAAAACACCCTTACCCGTGTGATGGGGTACCCGGGGACCCCAGTACAAATTGTATGAAAATTTCTCACTTTTTGTTCGCACTGTAAGACATTTTACTGTTTTTGCTTAGTTTTAAAGCTCTCACTAATATAAAAGTACATTTTGGGAATTCCCTTGTTACAAAAAATGACTTCCAAACTTGTTTTTTAATTTCCAGTAATGAATTTTTGTGCAATTTCGGATCCCGCTTTCATCAAAAGGGGAATACCATTCATACGCTGCTGTAAATTTCAATGGAAGGTCATTCCCCGTGGAAATTTTTTACATTTGAACTTTGTAACAAATTAATTAATCATTAGTAATTAGTTTCAATTGCATTGTGAAAGATCTGAGCAACTTCTGAAATGAGTTCTTATTCAGCAAGAGCTGGTTGTGAAAGATTTATCTCAACCGAAATTCAAGAAATAATGTACGAAAGTAAAAGTGATGAAGAATTTTCCATTTCCGAAGCCTCTGACGCCTAGCCTGCGGGTTGCATAGAAACTGACCATCTCAGAATTTATATAACCAAAATCATTTTTTTTAATTTCCTCAAAATCGATTGAGTGGTTGTTCTCGTTGATAAAATTGTTTTATAACAAATTATTAACTTTAAAAAGTTTTACTTACAGGAAAAATCTATGCAACTCCATATAAAATGTATTGGGGTACCCCAGCACACGGGTAAGGGTGTAAAAAGTAAAATGTTGCGCCACACCCTCCAAAATAAAATAAATGGAATTAAACACCCGAAAATGAAGACAGAATACCATTTTGGGAGTTGTCATGAAGATTCATCTTTCTAGGTTATCCGCAAGTGTATAAAATTTCGATATAAAAGTGATTTGGGTACCCGGGTACCCCATCACACACATAAGGGTTAAAAGAACTAAAATAAGAAAATCTTATATTGTAAATTTATGGTGACATCATTCGCCATGGAACAATTCAGGTTCAGAAAATCACATTTTTCATATGACAAAATACTTGTCTTATTATTTATTTCTTTATTTAGTGCTTTAGTAGTGCTTTCGACATATTGAGAGTCAATAGACCTATTAAATTATGCTTGTCTATACAATCTTTTAACCCTTGGTTTGTCCGTTAGATTTCGATTTAAAAAAAAATTAAAACACGTATCTAATTATTTTTGATTTCAAGTGTTTTTATGAATTTTGAAGTCAATAAGCCATCAATTAATTTTTTTTCGTAGTTTTCCCATATTCTCAAACTTGTAATCAACCATGTGAAAATATAAACTAATAATTTTTTTTCGAACTCACCACATAAAAATATTTGTAAACATTTTAAATTGGGATCAACCACCAAATTTTAAAATCAATCAAAGCGTTGGCCATCAAAAAGCCATACACCACAAAGATTCGATTGATAGAAATATGATAGCAATTTGGGCAGCAAACCCGGCAATCGGCAACACAAACAAGCACACACACAATAATCGACAACATCAAAAACATTAGCGAATCCCGAGTCATCTTCGTTGAAACGATAATGACGATGCTTTGGTTCGTTGTTTGCTCTTTGCTTGCGATTCGGCAAACAAGTTCAAGAAACATATATGCAAAAAAGGATTGAGCGAACACTACGCTGCAACACAACCATTTCAATGTACACGAGTGAAGCCGTTGCGAACAATAACATTGCTTTTTGCTGTTGTCCTACGAAAATCTAACAGAAAATGTTATGAACTTAACATTCTCAAATGCCTACGCTTCGCTCTTCCCGCTCGCATCATAGCAACCGAAAACACTTTTGTGCCCACATGCGCGTTCTATATTACTTCATATTCTTTGGTGGAACCAAAATTATTTGTTTATATTTTCACATGGTTGATTATAAGTTTGAAAATATGGGAAAACTACGAAAAAAAATTAACTGATGGCTATATTGACTTCAAAATTCATAAAAACACCTGAAATCAAAAATAATTAGATACGTGCTTTAATTTTTTTTAAATCGAAATCTAACGGACAAACCAAGGGTTAAAAGATTGTATGGACAAGCATAACTTAATAGGTCTATTGACTTTCAATATGTCGAAAGCACTACTAAAGCATTAAATAAAGAAATAAATTATAAGACAAGTATTTTGTCACATGAAAACTGTGTTTAGGAATGCCAACGTTTAAAAATAGTATAAATATTCTACACCTAAATTGTTCCATGGCGAATGATGTGACCATAAATTTACAATATAAGATTTTCTTATTTTAGCTCATTTAAGCAAGCATTATATGTGGGCAGTAAAAAAAGTTCCAAAGAACGGGACGAAAAATTGTTACGGGCTAATAAAAACGTCTTCCTTTCTTTCCAATTTCCCTTTTTAATTGTCTTTTGTGATTACTTTATATTTATTTTTTATTGCCTGTAGCGATCATATAGGTCACCACGCCAGCCATATTTTATTTTCTTTTCTATGATTATGCGCACACTACAGTCGGCAGTGAGTTCAGCCAGCCGCCAGAAAATATAAATCGTTTCACAATTTCAGCATTTCGCTAGCGCAACAACAACAACAACAGCACATCGTCCTCATCTCCCAATCATCCCACGCCGCAGCAGTGTGCTAACGCAGACTCGCTGCAGTGAGCGCAACCAAAAGCAAGCCTTCGTATGTTTATTTTCTTTGCTTCTACTCACATGTTACGCCGAAGTTACAGAGATTTCTGCTGTTAGTAACAGATGGTTCTGCTGTCAATAACAGAGGGTACTACCAGCAGTACCCGCCATACAACACGTTTGCTTGTATGAGATGCGCGTTCTATATTACTTCATATTCTTTGGTTCTACATAACTTTCTAATGGAGAATACCACAGAATATGAAGTAATATACATAGAACGCGCATGTGGGCGCAAAAGTGTTTTCGGTTGCTATGATGCGAGCGGGAAGAGCGAAGCGTAGGCATTTGAAAATGTTAGGTTCATAACATTTTCTGTTAGATTTGCGTAGGACAACAGCAAAAAGCTATGTTATTGTTCGCAACGGCTTCACTCGTTGCAGGCTTATAGAAGAAGAACCAAAGCCAGCCAGAAAACAGAAATCGTTTTACAATTTCAGCATTTCGCCAGCGTAACAACAACAACAACAGCACATCGTCCCCTCCCCCAATCATCCCACGCCGCAGCAGTGTGCTAACGCAGACTCGCTGCAGTGAGCGCAACCAAAAGCAAGCCTTCGTATGTTTATTTTCTTTGCTTCTACTCACATGTTACGCCGAAGTTACAGAGATTTCTGCTGTTAGTAACAGATGGTTCTGCTGTCAATAACAGAGGGTACTACCAGCAGTACCCGCCATACAACGCGTTTGCTTGTATGAGATGCGCGTTCTATATTACTTCATATTCTTTGGTTCTACATAACTTTCTAATGGAGAATACCAAAGAATATGAAGTAATATACATAGAACGCGCATGTGGGCGCAAAAGTGTTTTCGGTTGCTATGATGCGAGCGGGAAGAGCGAAGCGTAGGCATTTGAAAATGTTAGGTTCATAACATTTTCTGTTAGATTTGCGTAGGACAACAGCAAAAAGCTATGTTATTGTTCGCAACGGCTTCACTCGTTGCAGGCTTATAGAAGAAGAACAAAAGCCAGCCAGAAAACAGAAATCGTTTTACAATTTCGGCATTTCGCCAGCGTAACAACAACAACAACAGCACATCGTCCTCCTCTCCCAATCATCCCACGCCGCAGCAGTGTGCTAACGCAGACTCGCTGCAGTGAGCGCAACCAAAAGCAAGCCTTCGTATGTTTATTTTCTTTGCTTCTACCAAAGAATATGAAGTAATATAGAACGCGCATCTCATACAAGCAAACGCGTTGTACTTGGGTACTGCTGGTAGTACCCTCTGTTATTGACAGCAGAAATCTCTGTTACTAACAGCAGAAATCTCTGTAACTTCGGCGTAACATGTGAATTGAAGTCGCTTCTGTACTCATTCGTATTCTCGCTGCTGTTGCGCCACTTGATAAACATGACGATGAACGCTGCTTTTGTTGTCGCGGGCAATAGCATTATAATATTGGCAAACAAAAAAAAGTTAGCGGTATACTGTTTTTTGCGCTGTGCCGTGCAGGCGGGATAGCATTGATGTTGTTGGTAATTGTTGCGTCGTTATTTCTGCTTTCTTTTTTATAATCACAAGCAAATTACAATTAGCAAAAAAAATGCGTGAACTTGGTGTAGTAAAATATGGGTGCAAACATGTTGCACAAGAGCGTTTATAGTTATTTATTAAGAATATTATTGTAAGGTTTTATGTTTATTGTTTTACTTTCGTTTAAATTTATCTTTCATAAATAATAATTTTTAATAAGAATTTTTTTATTTGCCAACAATTATTTTCAATTTTCGTTCTTTCGAACTTCCTTTTTGCACAGCCCACATGCAGTGTTTTCGTAGAAGAACTAAAATAAGAAAATCTAAAATTTGGACTCTATGGTTACAGCACTCACCATGGAACCATTCAGGTGTAGCATTTTTACAAGATTGTAAAACATGTGCCTTAACCCATTAAGCCCTGAGCGTTGCGTTTGCGCAACGTTTGGGAATTTCGCTACATTAAGTAATTCATAAAGATATAAGACTTGAAAATGGGTAGAATTGGATTCGAATTGATCGTTTTAGATTCTGTCATACCGAAATTTCAAAATTTTTTAAATATTCATATCTTTTTTTCGATCCAAAGTCAAAGGTTTTTTTTTGGGGAATTTTTGAAATTCAATTAAAAATACTTATTCTTCAAACCTATCAAAATCCCTTTGTGGGCTGCATTTTGTAATGCTAAACTATTTAAAAATAAGTTTAAACAAATTTTTTTTTTTTTAAATTTTATGTTTTGTATGTGACTAAGGCCCAAATTGCGTTTGCGCAACGTACCCTCCTGGTTCAGGGGGTGGGGGTATGAATTATTTTCTTGATTTTTTTTCTTGATTAGGTCAATTACTAAGATTGTGCAAAATTTTATGGAAATCGCACAAGCCCTTCTGGGGTCAGGTTTTAATGGGTTAATACCAATTTTTTCAGGTTCTGCTTCGAAGATTTTATGAAAAATTAAAATATGTTTTATGCATACATTCATTAGGGAATTGGAAGGAGCAAAAAGATTACCAAAATCAGAAATTGACTGATAATTTTTGTGAAAAATAAAAATTTCACTTGGAGCAGTCAAAACTTCATCCCTTTTTCTCAATTCGTCACTTATGTCTGGAATTGTTCTGATAGCAGCTTCAACTGTTTTACTGAACACTTGCGTGGCAAATTTAACACGCATTTTTTCAAATGAATTTGGAAATATGTGTTGTCTAGTCAATTTTGGGCACATTTTGGTTTTACAATTTTCTTCCCTCTCCCAAAGCTCTTGAACTACTTTAAAGCTAACTAAACCATCAGGCGTTTTCAAGTCGCATTTAAGCCAACCATTTCGCAATGACTTGATTAAATGTGGGAAATCGAACATGCAATAAATTTTTTGATTTTGAAATTGAAAGTATGGTTTCTCTATACATACGCCTAAGTCGGAGAAACACTTTCTATTAGAAGACCCCTGATCACAAACCAAAACGTTCACTACTATACCAAAATTGCTTAAAATTTTAAGATTTTCTTTAATTTGCACAACGTATCTGCTGTTAATCCATTCTCTGACACAAAATAGTTTAAAATTGAACACCAACTCGAGAACATGGACTTCAACATAAATACACATACTTGCTTACCAATTTTGTTTGTTCTTTCGAAGCCTGTGCATTCAAATCCGTCAATTAAATCTAGTTTTTGATTGTATCGTAATTCTCTACGTATTGCCATTTCGTCCATTAAAAGAACCATATTATTTTCATTTTTTTCCTCCAACTCTAAGCACATCTTTTTAATGAATTCAAAAGCCACATTGTTGATACCGGGCTGAAGGAACTTTATTGGAGCCCACCGATTTAAGGTGCTGATATGTGGCAAATTGAAATTTAACTTATCTCTTAGGAAAGAATATGTTGATTGTGAAATATAAAAAATATTTTGCGCTAAATATTTCACTTCGTCAGAATATTCTTTTGGCCGGGTGCTAAGTAAAAGTTTACAAAATGTTTTGGATTCCAAGTTGATATGTTTTAAAGAATCAATTGAATTTTTTAAAGTCTTTGAACAACAATTCTTGGATTTTAAAATAAAGCGCTTTTCTTTTCGCAATTTTTCGTTAATTTTTTTGAATTTTTTTAATAGGTCGCTGTATTTCTTTTTGTAATAATGGGTTATTTTGACGTTTTTTTCGCAATTACTGCATACTATGTCATCATAACGTGGTCGTTTCAATGAAGAATCTGGTTCTAAAAATTCTTCATCCGAAATCTCATGATCTTCGTCTAAGTTTAAGGTTGGAATCGCATCATTTTTTAGAAACCTTTTTCCTACATAAGTACTGGAGAAATGATTTTCACAAATATACAGTTTTCGGTTATAGTCGTCATAAGATATATTGCATTTTTCGCGCCAAATTTGGCCAAACACGAAATCAGCAGCGGGGAATCTAAATAATCTAAGATTCTCGCATTGTCGTCTCGATTTTTTGCAACTGCGAACACAACATTGAATTCCAGACGTTGAGGAATTTCTATTTGTCTTTATATTTGTAGCCATATTGTAACAAACCGAAACACAAAATAGAATTACAATGTTGGACAATGGCGTTAAAATACTTCTTAAAAAAATTCAAAATTGGTATCAACCACGTCAAAATATAAACAAATAATTTTACTTGGAATGCGCCACGTAAAAATATTTGTAGAAATTTCAAATTGGATTCAACCACGTCAAAAAAAAAACGCTGCAAAAGGTTCAAAATTGGTATCAACCACGTCAAAATATAAACAAATGATTTTACTTGGAACTCGCCACGTAAAAATATTTGTGAAAATTTCAAATTGGATTCAACCACGTCAAAAAAAAACCGCTGCAAAAGGTTCAAAATTGGTATCAACCACGTCAAAATATAAACAAATGATTTTATTTGGAACTCGCCACGTAAAAATATTTGTGAAAATTTCAAATTGGATTCAACCACGTCTAAATATTTGCAGGTTTTAAAAATCAAAGCGCAGCATTTGAGCAAACAGCCATACACCACAAATCTTCGATTGATAGTGACATTACAGCAAAACCAAAAAGCATACACACAATAAACGACAACAACAAAAACATTAGCGAATCCCGAGTCATCTTCGCTGAAACGATGATGACGATGCCTTCGTTCGTTGTTTGTTTTTTGTTTGCGCTTCGGCAAACAAGATCAAGAAACATGCATGCAAAAAATGATTGAGCGAACACTACGCTGCAACAACCACCACTTCAATGTACACGAGTGAAGCCGTTGCGAACAATAACATAGCTTTTTGCTGTTGTCCTACGCAAATCTAACAGAAAATGTTATGAACCTAACATTTTCAAATGCCTACGCTTCGCTCTTCCCGCTCGCATCATAGCAACCGAAAACACTTGTGTGCCCACATGCGCGTTCTATATTACTTCATATTCTTTGCTTCTACTCACATGTTACGCCGAAGTTACAGAGATTTCTGCTGTTAGTAACAGATGGTTCTGCTGTCAATAACAGAGGGTACTACCAGCAGTACCCGCCATACAACACGTTTGCTTGTATGAGATGCGCGTTCTATATTACTACATATTCTTTGCTTCTACTCACATGTTACGCCGAAGTTACAGAGATTTCTGCTGTTAGTAACAGAGAGTTCTGCTGTTAGTAACAGAGGGTACTACCAGCAGTACCCGCCATACAACGCGTTTGCTTGTATGAGATACGCGTTCTATATTACTTCATATTCTTTGATAATACTCCACAATACTCTAATTTTGACTTCATTGAATGCCCAAATAATATGGAAATAAGCGGCGAAAGCCGAAATCAAGCTAGGTACGAGAGTATCGTAAAAATTTTGTGGATTATTTTAACGGAGAAGGCAGATTACATTGGATGGAAGTATAAAATCCGGAAATTCCACACTTACCGAAAAAGATTCATCAGTGTTTTCCAGAGTATCATGTTGCGTATTTCATTTCATTTATTTAGTCTAATATATAAAATTACAGACTATAATAATACAAAATAGATTTACAGAATAAATTTACAAATACAATTACAAGTCATTCTTAAATTTACAGAACTGAATTCAAAAGATTCAAAAAAGCTGTCTTTGTGAGAGAAAAGTCAAGGGTAACAGTTTGACTTATGATATTAAATTGAATAGTTTTACTCACTATAAAAATCGCCGAATGCACTTTTTGTACTTCAGAAATACAAGCGTATACTATACACTAATGATTATTTTGATGTGACAGTTAGCACAGATATTTCGACGAATATGTTTCCGCGCGAAATTTAAGTTAAAAAGTCTTTTTATTTTTTGCCCACAGTAATATTTTTGCACGCTACATCCGTCGTAATTTGCTACCGACAGCGTATGTACGCACTGCGCTGCACGCAGAATAAAGAACAAACAAACAATTCAAATTCAATGTTTCATTTCCTAGCCGGCAACAATAACAACAACCATAGCTTATTGCTCTTCTCCCATATACTTATATAAAAAAACAAGTGGCACTTCGTTTTGTTGGCCGACAACAACAGCCACCAAAGCTTATTTTCCCTTCAATGCTTCGCGGAGGCGCAAGCGATCATGACTTTTTTCTAATCTCTGTGCGGTTTTTTATGTAATATAGCAGAAAATAAAGCTGTCTAGTGCTGTTTGTAATGTTAATAGCAGAGGAATGTTAAATTAACAGTGGTCGTAATATTACGACCCCTTAACATTTTTGAATTTGTATGAGATGCGCGTTCTGTATTACTGTTTATTCTGTGGCCGTACTTAACCCTCCATTACTATCGTCTATTACACTAACGCCATTACTATCGTGGGTGTAATCCACCCACAACTTTTTATTATCTGTTTTACTTATCCATTGAGGTAAAATAAACAAAAACCAAATTTTTTCATAATCAGAACATCATAACATGTAAAAACAAAAATAAATTGTATAATTTTGTTAATTCATTTATTTAATATAAATATTTGTTTATGTGCATCTCATTTCAAGGAAAAAAAATAGCCACATCTTGCACAATATTTAAGTTATGTTTCTTGGGCTTAATTATCTAGAAAGCTAAAAAAATAAATAATAAATAGTTATTTAATAATTTTTGTCGAGCCGACGTAACATTTTTCGTAAAAACTCAAACAAAAATCAACAATAACAAAAATAATAATACCTACTACTTTTTAAGGTGACACCGTGCAACAAAAATCAAAAAATTTCCAAACACAAAAAAAAATTTATATACTTGCGAAACTAGGGGCCAAATGGAGTAAAACTGCATTTTAAGTTTTTCTCTTTGACGTAAGGGTTTTTTTTAAAGGACTTTGAAATTTCAAGCGCGTTGTAGAATAACAAATGCGTATCAAATGAAACAGAAAAATCCTTAGATTCTTAGAAAATTTAATGTTTTGGTGCAAAAGGACGAGCAGGTAGTAAAAGTGGCCCCTTAAAAACTTTTACCTTGAATATCCATGGAAATTTCCTAAAACTATTGGAAAAAAAATTTGAAAAAAAATATATCTTAAGGACTAATATGTACACTACTACATCCTTGAATTTCGTCCTTCTAACTTTATTAGTTTAAGATATAACAAATATTGCGCCATATTATAGAAATTTTGTTACTTATCCTAGAGCATAATTTTTAAGGATTTTCTACTAAGTAAATGGTTATACGTTATTAAAAAAACGTATCGCCAAAAATGAATACAAATATGTAAATGTAATTTATAAAAAATAAAACTTCATTACTAATAATGGGTGTTAAGCATCCAGCAATTTTATAACGTCACTACTATCGTGGGTGTAATACACCCAGTTACTTTTTAAAACAATCGTATAAAAACAATTGCTTTCTTAATACAAATGCAATATAAGGGAGAGGGCTGGGTTGTGAACCAGGCTGGGTTGTGAACCATTACCGTTTTTTCTTTCCCCAATTGACATATCGCCAATCTTTCAACTGTCAAGTTTGTCTTTTGATAGGACTCTACTTTTGTGGTTACACCGAAGTACAAACACGTATTGCTTGTGGCAGCAATCGAGTTTGAAAGACATCGTGTTTGAAAATCGACTGCGAAAACTTGTTTGCTTTTTTTAAAGTGCTATCCAAGTGACTGAGCTTATTGCAAAAAGGTCAATGTAATACATGTTTATTTAGTGCTTTGATTCTATTTTACGATGCAATATTTGTTTATGCCGAATTATGATTGGAAGTGTCATTTATTTTAAAGTTTCCAAAATGGCATCGTGGTTGGGCTGTGAACCACTGAGGTGGCTGGGTTATGAACCACCTATTTTTCGTACTACATTTGTTCTAACACTGTCAAATATGGACGGATATATTAATATAAAGTAATTTTATGTAATTTCACTCGGTTTCCTTGAGTTCACTTGAAGTGGGCCAATGCGAGAACGCATTCGTATTTCACAAGCAAACATTGCGACACCGATTAGGTTGAAAATTCAAAAAATTGAGCACTTTCATTCATTGCGATTTTTTGGCCTAATTGGCGTCATTATAACTTTTTTTCACCTCTTGAGGCCTCCTGGTTAAATAAATTCTCAACTTACTTAAGGCAGGTTCTCACCTTGTGGGGGGAAAAAAACGATTTTTGTTTTTTTGTCTTATCGTGTCGATATATGTTCCAAAAATGTGCTCCAGAAATTTCAGATCAAAATCTGAAAAATTACAAAAGTTACAGGCCGTTACATAGAGCAGTGCAGAGCACCGGCCAAGCGCGCTTTAAACTTTAAACGCGTTTTTCTCAGAACCACATTTTCGGACCTTACGGAAGTGATTGAAGGCGCTGGAATGAACCAATCGTCACCAAATTGTTTCCAAATATTCCTTAGGGTTTTTTCTAATAAACGAACCACGATCAGCCAAAAATATTGAAAATTGTTTATTTAAAAAAATAATAAGTGAACAAAAAAATGCGAAAATCTTAATTTTTTTTTTTCAAAATCTTATAACTTTTGTAATTTTGATTTTTTTTCATGATCTTGGTTCATTCAATAGATAATTCGGTACACATTAAGAATGTGTTCGATTTTTGTGTTTCAGATCACGGGTTTTGACAGAATCACTTCCGGTAGCGGTAGCGACATGCCGCCACTGATGGACGCCCCCTCCCCCCCTTGTTTGATTCATTCAATTTAAAAAATTGTATTCTCTAAATAAATGTGTGTTCACATCCAGAAAAAATTTTCAACGTTATATCTTTAACCGTTTTCTCAAAACAAATTCCTAAAAAGTGCACTTTTTCGGATCCACAAGGTGAGAACCTGCCTTAAAAATGTTGGGTCTTTTCTTCGTATTTTCCGACTTTAATAGGGATTTTCCAGATGGTTCACAACCCAGCCACTTTTTTGGAAAAGTGAAAAATCACGTCCTTAGCGAATTGGACGTAGAGAGTTAAATATCAATCAAAACAGTAATCCGTCTTCATAAGAAAGTTGCGTTTTATATTTATCTTTCCAACGGTATCTTCGATTTTTCGATATCTTTATTCTGAGAAAAGTTAGAGCCAAAAAACAAAACCCGGTTCACAACCCAGCCCTCTCCCTTACTCTAAAACCTTCCGAAATATGCAAATGTGGATGACATTATAACTTTTTGTTGGTTTGAGAAATTGAACTCACAGGGTGGATTCCACCCTGACGATAGTAATGGAGGGTTAATCATATTTTGAGTTTAATTGGAAGAGATGTGGATTGGCTCAGATTTAAAACAGATTACATCTGTAATCTCAGCTAGCTCAAGATGGAACATTTTAGTTTCAAAAAATACTGTGTTTTGAACTGAGCTCTGACCGGAATAAATCCAATTCAAAACTATTCAAAACAAAGGTACTTGTGTGAAGCTAAGAAGAAGGTTTCCAAAAATGTGCTCAAATTTAGGGGTTTGCAAGCCGGCCTTGATAGTCCAGCGGGTACCGCGCTGACTTCTCATACCAAAGGCTCCAGGTTCGCTTCCTGGCTCGGGCTGGTGAAACACTCGTCTACTTCTATCGCTATTCACATGAAGGGAATGAGAATTACAAGAATCGCACAAGTGCGCTCTTGGCAGGCAATGGCAAAACCTCCAAGTATGAACGAAAAACTGCCAATCGCCGTTCGGATTCGGCGTTAAACTGTAGGTCCCCTCCCCCTTTCCCCATCCGCTTGAAATGTGTGCTGTAATATATGTTGGCAAAACAGTGTTGCATACAGAGTTCAAAAACGGGTGAAATATGTGGTATCACAATGGGCCTTTCAGGCCTCCGAGTGTGTCTCTTATAGAGGCAGCCACCGCAACCTAACCTAACCTAGGGGTTTGCAAAAAGTCGACATTTGAGTCGTTCAAATGCTTCTAGTTTTGAAATTATTAGAGCTAGCAACATGAAATAATTACATTTTCTTGTAGAAAATTTAATTATTTCATCCTCCAAAAGGCCCCTTTTTGAAAAAGCAATACCCATAAGGCCCATTTGTTCGCATTTTCCAAGAATCAGTGGGCGCTCTTGGGTGCTGCATCAAGCGGTGTACCTAATCAGCGCGGTGTCCGCTCTTTCGACATCGTGAATTGTCCGGAGGCTGGGTAGCTGCTGCTGTTATCGGTGTTATTGTTGTTGTTGTCGCTGTGATTGTGCTTATCACACAACATGCCGCCAAAGCATTCGCATGCGCTGCCACCTACATTCACGCTCCGGCTCGCTGCTCACCCGCCGACTGGATGGGTCGAGCCGGCCTCTGTTTGTTGTGAGTTGGTTTGTTTGTTTTCGGGTTTTTTGCTGCCGACACGCTATGCCATTTGCTACTATTTTCGACTCGCCTCGTAAAAGTCGTTATCTTAACGGTCAATAAAAATGTGTTGCATGTGTATGCCTAACACACGTGCAGCGACGCTTATGTGGGTGGGTGAGTGTGTGTGTATGTATGTGTCTAAAGGGCCGATTCGGCGGCTTTTCGATGTTCCTTTATTTTTTTTACCTTCGGCCTGCAGATAGTTCTCCTGGGATCAAGTTTAAAGCGCTGTGTGCTTTTTCCGCTGGCGTGCAAATCTCGCGCTACAGACCGCCAGTGCAAATCGAGATTCCTAGTTAGCTGCAAATCCGCTTGAAGTTGGGCGAATATTGAGGCATTACGAAAGTTGGGGATAAATATCTCCATGAATATGATCAAAATGCGACTCAAAATAGTTTTAGGTAATTGAATTGAATTAAATTTAAATTGAATTTTAAAAACTCTAAGAACAGAGCGTTGAGCACCGATGCTAGCTGAAATTCAACTCAAGTAGTTGCACCATACTCTCGTTCTGACATTTTAAGTTGATTGGTGGGCTGTAGGGTGCTGTTTGCTACAGTTAGTTGGCTTGTAGGCAATAAAATGAAACATATTGCGCCAGTGCTGTTGTTGCTGACGCTTCTGTTCTTGTTATTGCTATTGTTAATGCTATTGCTGTTTTTTGGTCGGTGGTTGTTGGTGTTGTTATTGTTGATTTTTAAGTGGCATTTAAAAGCCGATAACAATTTCACATGGCTTGTGGCCCATCGTCAAAGACATCAACGTCACAGCTGTTAGGTTTGTTTATTTGCTGCCAAGCAGCCATCCAGGCAGCTTGGCAGGTTGGCTTACATTCACATTCACATATCCAACACCAAGATCGCGTGCTGTGTGGCTTTTTTGCTTTTTTGTCTGAATGCCTTTCGGATCCACTCGAGCGCCTCGTCCTCGAGCGCGGCCGTTGGTACCAATTTGTGTGCGACCCCGTTGGCCGACTGGATGAGTGCGAGCTTGCCGGTTGTAGTGGCACTTGCTTACGTAATTTTCCTATGGTTTTTCCAGTTATGTTCTTGTTGTTGTATGCCGTTATCTTAACCGCCAAGACACAATCACAGGGGCGTATCTAAGCGGGGCGGGGGGACTTGGGTGTCAGAACCCCCCGTAGCCTAAAATTATTCAACATTTTCAATCACTATGAATCGTATGTACGTTGCCACATTACCAAAAAGGGTTTTGAAACAATAACAAGTTTAGTAAAATCGATTTGTTTTTTCAAGTCCCTTTCAAACTCAATACATCGTTTTGCATGATCTAAATGCATGTCTTATAAGTGTAAGTCAGCGTCTAGCATTCAAAGTGTTTGGTCGTGTTAGGTCTGCTATCGTTGTGTTATTCAGTGCCGGCTTCGTCCGTTATCTTTTGTTCTCTTTTTTCTCCAACTAACGAAAAAAGCATTGCTTTGTATATTTTCACTTGAATTGAACATATTTCTTTTTGGATTTGGTGAATTGTTTTTTTCTTTTGTGAACATGCCCCCTGGGGCAACTGATAATAGGGAGAATCGCTTTGCGTTACTTGCAAGCGATACTCCACGAAAAAAGAAGAGACTTGCACATGGTTCCTCACTGGATCTTTTTCCTGAATTACCAAGTGTTGCGACGGCAGATCCCAAGTTTCTGATCCTAGCTTGCAGTGATGAAAATAAAAAGATCACTGATTTTTCATGTTTTGCCGTTCATAAGGCAATACAGCTTATTAGTAAAGAGGTAATTTCGATTTCTGAACTCCGAGACGGTAACCTTCTGCTACTAGTAAAAGACAAGAAAATTGCGCAAAGATTTCTTACCACCACACAATTACATGGAGTGTGCCGTGTTAATTTTTCTTTTCATTCACAACCAACACAACCAAGGGGACAATTTATGCCCCTTACCTCAACAAAGTTTCTGAACGGCTATTTCAATAATTATCACGAGTTTCTCTTGCTTATCTCAGAATTAAAGCCCGATCTTGTAGCCTTGCAAGAAACTCACCTTTCCCACCACAATAATCCCTCTCCTCCCTCTCCTTATGTAGCTTATTTTCATAATGCGAATAATACAAATAAACACGGAACTGCTGTGCTTATTAGAAAAAGCATATGCCATAAAAGAATTAATATCCAAACGAATTTAAACATTATTGCTTTAGAAATTAAAACCAATATTACTCTCACACTGATATCTGTTTATTTTCCACCCGGAAAAGATTTGGATCTACATGAATTTCAATCTATTCTGATTTCATTGCCTCAGCCGCTTATTCTTTGTGGTGATGTTAACGGTTGGAGTCCACTTTGGGGCTCTTCCGCCCATAATAAGAGGGGAAAAGCAATTGAGGAACTAATCTGTTCCCAAGATTTAACTGTCTTAAACGATAAATCTCCCACACTTCCACACGTAATACATTTTCCCATGTAGATATCATGGTATCTTCAACCTGCATTTACCCTCTCCTATCTTGGAAAATCTCAGATAATCTCTGTGGAAGTGACCATTATCCAATAATTTTTATCTAAATTGTGACAAGAGCAATAAGACTGTACTTTTTCCTAGATTCAAAACTGAAAAAGCAGATTGGGAAAAATACAGATTATCATGTGACACACAAAATGAACTTCATCCCCTCAGTCACAACATAAACAAGGAAGCCGCTTCGGTTAAAAAAATTATCCTTAGTGCAGCTACGTTATCTATACCTCAAAGCCGACCATATTTTTCCAAAAACTGTGTACCTTGGTGGAATAAAGAGCTCGCTGAGCTACGTACATTAAAGCAAGATGCATGGTATGCATTTAAGCGCTTTCGCTCCAATCAAAACCTCATTGCATACAAGGCAGCAAATGCAAAATTTAAACGTATTGCAAAAAAAGCGAAAAAAGAAAGTTTTATGAGCGTCACTAGCTCCATCAATCCGTCATCTTCTCCTAAAGAAATATGGAAAAATATCAAAAAGCTGTCAGGTTCATATAGGCAATTTGTAATTCCGCAGCTAATAATAAACAATAAGAACATTTCTTGTGCAAAGGAAATTGCAAATTCTTTGGCAAAACATTGGTCGGATTATTCAGATGATAAAAATTTTACTTATGACTTTGCTGCCCATAAGTCGAAGGTTTTAAATGAAATATACCACCCCCCACAAAATCTCACTCGCTCCACAAGAGAAATTGATAATCCCATCACCATGCAGGAGTTTGACAATTTCGTTAATAAGGCCAAGGGCTCCTCCCCTGGCCACGACAGGATTAATTATCTAATGATCAAAAATCTATCTGATTCTATTAAGACCAGATTATTAAACCTATATAACTGCATTTTTTCTTCTGGTATCATTCCTCAAAGTTGGAAATGTGCCTGTGTATCTCCTATCCCTAAACCTAACAAATCTATAGATAATCCGGCCAACTTTCGCCCGATTTCCTTACTACCATGTAGCAGCAAGGTTCTGGAGAAGATTGTTACCAATCAACTGATGTGGTTTGGTAAAAAAGGTCATGGCACTATTGATTCGCTTTTATCTTTCGACCATTTTTCTTCGTGTGCTTTATCTAGTAAAAAGCATGTTACTGCACTTTCCCTCGATTTCGAAAAAGCCTTCGATCGTATTGGGGCACACATTGTTCTAAGGCAATTAAAAAAATGGAGAGTTGGCCCTAAAATATACAACTTCATTAAAAGTTTTCTAACTAATCGAAGACTAATGGTCAGAATTAACGGTTCTTTTTCCGACAAATACGACTTAAAAAATGGGATCCTTCAGGGTTCCCCTCTTTCAGTTGTTTTATTTATTATCGCGTTTGACGAAATTAGTCAAATAATAGATAATTATAATATAAATCACAATATTTACGCAGATGACGTTCTAATCTATATCTATATCTATATATATAAAAATGAATCGTGGTCCATTCGACTGCGCATCACTCGAGAACGGCTGGACCAACTTGGATACTTCCTTCGGCGGGTTTGTTCGAAATTGTTACGTGAAGGTTTATAAAAAAAGAAAAGTCGGGAAAACGGGGCGTGGCGCCACCAGAATACATTTTTAGACAATAACTTTGGAACCATAAGTCACACATCAATTAAATTTAGTTCACACTTACTATTTAATCATGTCCTTCGACCGACGGAATGGGGTGGGTATTGGACAAGGGGGTGTGGCACCGCCCATACAACTCAAATCTTTTAAGTGGAATAGCTTCGAAATTGTAAGTCGCACAGCATTGAAATTTAGTGTACCGTCTCCTCATAGATGTGTTATTCTACTGTTAAAATTTTATGGGCGTTGAACAAGGGGCGTGGCACATTTTTTATGCAGCAGAACTGTAAGTCCTACATCAATGAAACTTGGTATGAACCTACCAATTAATCATATCTTTCGGCAGAAGGAATAAGGTGGGTATGGAACAAGGGGGCGTGGCACCGCCCATACAACTCAAATCTTTCAAGGGGAATAGCTTCGAAATTGTAAGTCGTACAACATTGAAATTTGGGGTACCGCCGTTTCATAGATGTGTCATGCTACTGTTAAAATTTTATGGGCGTTGAATAAGGGGTGTGGCACATTTTTTATGCAGCAGAACTGTAAGTCGTACATCAATGAAACTTGGTATGAACCTACCACTTAATCATATCTTTCGGCAGAGGGAATGGGGTGGGTATTTAACAAGGGGCGTGGCACCACCCATACAATTCTATTCTTTTGAGTGGAATAGCTGCGGCATTGTGAGTCGCACAACATTGAAAGTTAGTGTACTGTCACCTCATAGATGTGTTATTCTACTGTTAAAATTTTATGGACATTGGACAAGGGGCATGGCACATTTGTTTGACCCAAACTATCCGCATAATTTTGGAACTGTTAGTCGCACATGAAAGAAACTTAGTACGAATTTACCATTTAGTCATATCTTTCGGCAGAGGGAATGAAGCGGGTATTTAACACGAGGGCGTGGCTCCGTCCATACAACTCTAATCTTTTATATGGAATAGCTTCGGAATTGTAAGCTGCACAGTATTGAAATTGAATATGCCATCGTCTCATAGAAGTGTCATTCTACCGATAATATTTTATGGGCGTTGAACAAGGGGCGTGGCAAATTTTTTATGCAGCAGAACTGTAAGTCGTACATCAATGAAACTTGGTATGAACCTACCACTTAATCATATCTTTCAATAGAGGAAATGGGGTGTTGGTCAAGGGGCGTGGCACATTTTTTATGCTCAGACAGTTATGCAGTACACACACATATCAGTGAAACTTGGTACGAACTTTCCACTTAGTAGCACAATTCGACTAGAAGAAAGTTGTGAGCATTGGTCAAGAGGGTGTGGTACCGCCTCCATTTTTATATACATAGATTGTTTGCCCTAATGGACTGACTGATTGATTGATTGATTGATTCATCATCGCTCAGACCAAACCGCTGAAGCTACGAACATAAAATTTGAACTGTAGATACATCTTGAAAAATTAACCTCCGCTAAGACGGGATTTTTTGAAATTCGGGGTGTAAAGGGGCAAAACATCTGTTAAGGTGTTGTATGAAGAAAAGTGATTTAAGAAACATATTGATTTCGAACTTCCTGAAAATACTCTAAACAAAAAATCAAAATTTAACTGGACCAATAATGGGTTAAGATTTGTTTAAGGGTAGACTCGAAAAAAACATGAACCGATAGGCCTATTGACTTCAAAAATTATAAAAATACTTGAAATAAAAAAATTATACACGCGTTTCTCATTATTTTCAAAATCGAAATCTAACTGGATCAACGACGGGTTAAAAGTATGTATGAAGAAACAATTTTTTTGGCCTTTTAACTTCAAACTTGGTGAAAGTACTTTAAATGTAAAAGAACTCGATACGTGTTTTTCATTTTTTCCAAATATTAAAATCGGACGGGGTCAACGACCGGTTAAAAGTTTTTATGGCGAAACTGTAAAAAAAATGAATTAACGACTTCAACTTCAACACTGACTTCAAACTTTGTGAAAGTACTCTGAGTCACTTTTTTGAAAATCAAAATGTAACGGGGTCAACAATGGGTTAACAGTTTGCATGGAAACACGATTTATTGGTTCTTTTGACTTCAAACTAGGACAAAAAGCATTTAAATCGGGAAATAATTACAATGTTTCTTCATATTTTTGAAAATCGAATTCTACCGTGGTAAACTATGGGTTAAGATTTTGTTTAGAGTAAACGTGAAAACTCATGATTTAAAGGGCCTTTTGACTTCACAATTTTTAGAACCACTTGGCATCAAAGATAATAGACATATGTTTTTATTTAAATCAAAATGGGTTCAACCATGCGTTCAAAATATGTATCGGGTGAAAGAAGAGAGCTTGCGTGCGAAGCCGCGGGGCCCAGCTAGTTATAGGTATATAAATGAATCGTGGTCCATTCGACTGCGTATCAGTCGAGAACGGCTGGACCAACTTGGATACTTCCTTCGGCGGGTTTGTTCGAAATTGTTACGTGAAGGTTTATAAAAAAAGATAAGTCGGGAAAACGGGGCGTGGCGCCACCAGAATACATTTTTAGACAATAACTTTGGAACCATAAGTCACACATCAATTAAATTTAGTTTACACTTACTATTTAATCATGTCCTTCGACCGACGGAATGGGGTGGGTATTGGACAAGGGGGTGTGGCACCGCCCATACAACTCAAATCTTTTAAATGGAATAGCTTCGGAATTGTAAGTCGCACAATATTGAAATTTGGTGTACCGTCGTTTCATAGATGTGTCATTCTACTGTTAAAATTTTATGGGCGTTGAACAAGGGGCGTGGCACATTTTTTATGCAGCAGAACTGTAAATCCTACATCAATCAAACTTGGTATGAACCTACCAATTAATCATATCTTTCGGCAGAGGGAATAAGGTGGGTATTGAACAAAGGGGTGTGGCACCGCCCATACAATTCATTTCTTTTAAATGGAATAGCTTCGGAATTGTAAGTCGCACAGCATTGAAAATTAGTGACGCGTCGCCTCATAGATGTGTTATTCCAATGTTAAAATTTTATGGACGTTGGACAAGGGGCGTGGCACATTTTTTTGACCCAAACTATCCGCATAATTTTGGAACTGTTAGTCGCACATGAATGAAACTTAGTACGAATTTACCATTCAGTCATATCTTTCGGCAGAGGAATGAAGCGGGTATTTAACACGAGGGCGTGGCTCCGTCCATACAACTCTAATCTTTTATATGGAATAGCTCCGGAATTGTAAGCCGCACAGTATTGAAATTGAATATGCCATCGTCCCATAGAAGTGTCATTCTATCATTCTACCGATAATATTTTATGGGCGTTGAACAAGGGGCGTGGCAAATTTTTTATGCAGCAGAACTGTAAGTCGTACATCAATGAAACTTGGTATGAACCTACCACTTAATCATATCTTTCAATACAGGGAATGGGGCGTTGGTCAAAGGGCGTGGCACATTTTTTATGCTCAGACAGTTATGCAGTACACACACACATCAGTGAAACTTGGTACGAACTTTCCACTTAGTAGCACAATTCGACTAGAAGAAAGTTGTGAGCATTGGTCAAGAGGGTGTGGTACCGCCTCAATTTTTATATACATAGATTGTTTGCCCAAATTGACTGACTGATTGATTGATTGATTGATTCATCATCGCTCAGCCCAAACCGCTGAAGCTACGAACATGAAATTTGAACTGTAGATACATCTTGAAAAATGAACCTTCGCTAAGACGGGATTTTTTTTAATTCAGGGTGTAAAGGGGCAAAACATGTGTGAAGGTGTTGTATGAAGAAAAGTGATTTAAGAGACATATTGATTTCGAACTTCCTGAAAATACTCTAAACAAAAAATAATTCGATACGTATTTTATAATTTTTCAAAAATCAAAATTTAACTGGACCAATAATGGGTTAAGATTTGTTTAAGGGTAGACTCGAAAAAAACATGAACCGATAGGCCTATTGACTTCAAAAATTATAAAAATACTTGAAATAAAAAAATTATACACGCGTTTCTCATTATTTTCAAAATCGAAATCTAACTGGATCAACGACGGGTTAAAAGTATGTATGAAGAAACAATTTTTTTGGCCTTCTAACTTTAAAATTTGGTGAAAGTACTTCAACTGTAAAATAACTCGATACGTGTTTTTCATTTTTTCCAAATAGTAAAGTCGGTCAACGACCGGTTAAAAGTTTTTATGGCGAAACTGTAAAAAAACATAAATTAATGGGGCCACTGATTTCAAACTTTGTGAAAGTACTCTGAGTGAGAAATAATTTGACACGTGTTTTTCACTTTTTTGAAAATCAAAATGTAACGGGGTCAACAATGGGTTAACAGTTTGCATGGAAACACGATTTATTGGTCCTTTTGACATCAAACTTGGACAAAAAGCATTTAAATCGGGAAATAATTACAATGTTTTTTCATATTTTTGAAAATCGAAATCTACCGTGGTAAACTAAGGGTTAAGATTTTGTTTAGAGTAAACGTGAATAACTCATGATTTAAAGGGCCTTTTGACTTCACAATTTTTAGAACCACTTGGCATCAAAGATAATAGACATATTTTTTTATTTAAATCAAAATGGGTTCAACCATGCGTTCAAAATATGTATCGGGTGAAAGAAGAGAGCTTGCGTGCGAAGCCGCGGGGCCCAGCTAGTCTTATATATAAAAAAACTTAACCTTCCGTAACGTGCCAGTGTTTGCGAAAACGGCTCATTCTTTCGGGAAAATTTTTTCTGTGAGTGATAGAAGATGTCAATGCGGTGGTTTATAGCGATATTACATGTTACACGGCAGGTGGGCGTGACACCTCCCATACAACCTAAATTTTTGTTATGGTATATCTTCGGAATTATAAGTCGGACAGCATTGAAATTTAGTACACTGTCATGGCATAAACGTATCATTCCACCGGTAATTTAATGGGCGTTGGACAAGGGGGCGTGGCACTGCTGATACAACTCAATTATTTAATATGGAATAACTACGAAATTATAAGTCGCTCAGCATTGAAATTTGGTACATTGTCATGGCGTAAGCGTATCATTCCACCAGTAAAATTTTGTGGGCGTTGGACAATGGGAGTGGCACTTTTTAAATTCCGGTGGAACTATAGCATTCACATCAATGACACTCGGTACAAATTTACGATTATGTCGTGTCTTTTGGCAGGGGGGAAAAAGGTGGGTTCTGGACAAGAGGCGTGGCACCGCCCATACAACTCAATTCTTTAATATGGAATCTCTCGGAATCGTTAGCCGCACAGCATTGAAAGTTGGTGTACCGTCGTCTCATAAATGTGTCATTCTACTGGTGAGATTTGATGGGCGTTTGACAAGGAGTGTGGCACATTTTTTTATAACCCAACATTTCAGCAGAACTGTAAGTCGCACATCAATAAAAGTTGGTACGAACTTTCCACTTTGTATCACAATTCGACTAGAAGAAAGTTGTGAAGTTGGACAAGGGGCGTGGTACCGCCTCCATTTTGTTATACATAGATTGTTTAGACTGACTGACTGACTGATTGATTTATCATCGCCCAGCCCAAACCGCAGAAGCTACAAACATGAATCTAGGACTGTAGGTACATCTTGAAGAATGAAGCCCCGCTAAGACGGGAAAACATGGGATAAAGTGTTGTATGAAGAAACGTTATTTAATCAACATAGTAAATTTGAACTTTCTGGAACTTCAAAACTTATTCGACCCGAAGTTTATAATTTTTCGAAAATCAAATTTTAACTGGCCCAACAATGGGTTAAGGTTTATTTACGGAAATACTCGGAAACAAGCAACACGAATTGATGGGCCTATTGACTTCAACAATTGTAAAAATAATTGAAATAAATAAAATTAGACACGTGTTTTTCATTCTTTTCAAAATCGAAATCTAACTGGAACAACGACGGGTTAAAATTATGCATGGAGAAAGAAATTGTTTTTGAGTCTTGAAAAATATGAATTAATGGGAACATTGTCATCAAACTTGGTGAAAGTACTCTTAGTGAGAAATAACTGTGTTTTTAACTTTTTTGAAAATCAAAATCTAACGGGGTCTATAATGGACTAACAATTTGTATGGATTAACAAGATGTATTGGGCGTTCTGACTTCAAACTAATCAAAAGCACTTCAATCGGGAAATAATAAAAACGTGTTTTTAATATTTTGAAAATCTAAATCTACCATGGTAAGCTAAGGGTTAAGAATTTGTTTGGAGTAAATGTGAAATGTCGTAATCAAAGATAGTTAGACAGGTTTTGTTTTAATCAAAATCTGATGGGCTCAACAATGGGTTAAGAATTCGTATCGGGGGAAACAGGAGAGCTTGCGTGCAAAGCCGCAGGGCCCAGCTAGTATTCACTAAAGACGATAACTTAGAAACGGTTACAACCATTTTTAATAAAATCCTTGAGGACATTTCTGTATAGTCGCTTCAATCAAGAGCGATTATATCATACGAGAAATGTAATATCCTGCATATTTGTCGGAAAAAGTGCTGTTCGAGTGTACAACCACAGATAACTCATCATATAGATGTCCAGCGGCCAAGGAAAAAATGTGTCAAAAAGTTCGACAAATTTGGCCTCCGATAAGAGCTTTTTGGCCTCTAATGTCACTCACACAAACACCGCTTCACACGCATTGTACTCTGTTTTGAGATACAGAAATATGTGATTTTCTAGTCAAAACGGTGCTTGTCTGTTATCATACCTTTAAGCAGCCAGTCGGGATTGAGTGTTGATGGTCAAACGCGCAAGCGGGAGTGTCTCGGACGACGAGTTCGCGGTTCAATCCTCACTGTAGCCGCCAAGAATTTTTTAATGGCTTTCTTTTTAAATATATATTCCTTTTTTTACGACCCGTGAAAAAAAGATGAATGAACAATTTATTTGGTTTCTAGATCTCTTGATTAGTGAATTGTTTGGTTTTGGATACACATATAATTGTTCGCAAGTTTTAAAATCAATCAACCAAGCGCAGCATACGGTTACAAACAACCATACAGCAAAGAGATTCGGTTGATGATGACAGGCGCTCATGAGCGTACCTAGGTATGGGTAGAGGAGGGTAGTTCCCCCTACATAATTCTATATTTTATATACATATGCTCAGAAATCTATATTCTATTCTATTTGAATTTTATATTCTGAATTCGGAAATGTAGTTATGTCTTTACCCCCTTTAATTTGTTGCTGGGTACGCCCAGGCACTTGCTTTTCGCAAAAAAAATGAAAAGATCGGCAAATATTCTAAAACGAATGTAATTGTTCAGCGGTCACTTCATTGTCGCAATACAGTTACGCCGACGCAGAGGATAGACCTGCTGGCGCCGCAGCTATTGACAATGCGTTGCCTTAGCACCGATGTGTATGTATCATGCCAAAGAAAAATATTTTCTTTATATTCTTTGATCATGCACAAAATTTTTAGTGCCGATTCATTTATATCACATTTTTTGAACACATTATTAATTTCCGGTATAACCGATTAAAAAGGTTTATAAAAAAAAGCGTTAAATGTTAAGAAAAATTTTGCTTCTCGCCCAGCCTTGAACCCGAGGCGAAATTTACGAAAAAGAAATTACGGATGTCTGATGTGCTGTCTACCTGTTACACCAAATACAGTACGTGATCATCGTAGCTAAAATCATAAATATATGTTGCAAAAAATAATATCACAAGCAAGAAAAGAAATTCAAAATTAATTCAATCCGACAAAAGTTCTGGATGAGGACATGCAGTTGTGTGCGTAAAATAGCTTTGCGGAAAAAAGCTGTAATTCAGAGCTTGAAATTTTTGTGCCGTTTTCGTCGTATGAGACTGGACATCTATATGATGAGTTATCTGTGGTACAACTATGCTACAATAATGTACCTATTAATAATGTTAACCAAATGAAAATATTAGGAGTTTTCTTTGATTGTAAATACACATTTAAATATAATTGCAATTACATTAGAAATAAATTAAATAAACGCCTTAATATTGTAAAATACTTTCATCTAAAAAATCCTTTGTACATAATTCAACACTTTGCTATATTGTTAAATCGCTATTTCTATCTGTAATTGATTACGCGCTGCCAATTTATGGAAGCTGTGCCAAAAGCAACCTGAATCTTCTTTGTGCTCCATATCATGCTGCTCTACGTAAAAGCCTGCGTGCCTTCACCACCACTCCTGTATGCAACATTTTAGCCGAATCTGGACTTCCTAGCCTAACTGAACGGATGGATTATATGACTGCCAGCCTTATACACAAAATTGTATGCTGCAATAATTATAATCTATATAATATCATCCTTAAAGCTGCAAATCAAAAATATCTTCCAAAGAGACCCTCGGCGTTACATCGTGTTCTTGCCATGGCCAAGAAAATGAATATCCCAGTTAAGCCTACACGGAAAGTTTATTCTAGATGGCCCCCATGGCTTCTATCGGAGTCCTCATTTGTGAACTGCCTACAGAAATACCAGAAGCAAAATACTTGTCCACTTGTTTACCAACAAATTTTTCTGGAGTGCAAACGGCTACTAAACGTCAAATCATTCAATTTCATCTTTACCGACGGCTCAAAGAACGACTTTTCAACTTCTTTTGCGGTTGTATCGGAAGGCTTGGCGGTATTGAATAAAGGAGTCCTATACGATCACTGCTCCATCTTCACTAGTGAAATTTTTGCTATATATAAAGCTGCTGTTATAGCTTCCAAAACCAATGGCAAATTCTGCATTTGTACTGATAGTCGATCTGCCATCGCCGCTGTACGCAACCTAAACAACGACAATGTTTTAGTAACATATGTTCGAGATTTACTCATCAAACATAAGAGCAGAATTAAATTGATGTGCCACTTTACCGGGCCACTGTGGCATACACGGCAACGAATTTGCCGACCATGTTGCGAAGGGTGTGCATAAGGAACCTGTTTTGTGTTTTCATACTCTTTAAAAAGCTGACTTGAAACGTATCATAACACAATACCTACACGATAAGTCCTTATTGGACTGGAAGGACTACGTTCATCACTATTCGGCTATAAATCCTACTAGAGTTAAACCTATCTTTCCTACCGATGCCAAACATACTGACATCACGTTATTCACGAGGCTCCGACTGGGGCATACGCAGATCACGCATGGTTATCTACTCACTACTGGAGATCCCTCCTGCTACTTTTGCAAATCTTCTAGCTCATCAGTTAAACATCTCATAGATAATTGCCCCCAATTCACCAATGCAAGGCGAAGGATTTTTGGCACAGTTGTCCCATCGGAGCTACTAGGAGACACAACATCGTTAAATATAAGCAATATATCTAAATTTCTAGCTTTATGTAACTTATCTCATTTAATTTAATCTAAACAATTTTTCTAAATTTTAGATATAAACACAATTGTACCATTTTACCTCGAGCTAGTGCTGTTAGTTTAATATTTTTTGTATATTAATATGCTTAAAATAAAATATGATTCTGATTCTGATTCTTATAAGTGTTTTGGATTGTTGGCCAGGATGCCCTTCAAGATGTCGGTAGAAGCCTTTTGGACGGCTTCTACGTCCTCAATGGCTTTTTTCATCGGCAAATACAGTTTTTTGAAAAAGTCCCACGGTTCCGCATCAGGTAAAAACTGGGAGTGATTGATAGTTAAATTCTACTTTTAGTCAAAAAAACAAAAATAAAATAATCAGGCACAAGTATCGATTGACGAGATGGCGTCTTTCAATAGCCAAATGTCAAGTTAAAATGCGATAAATTTATATTATTGAGATGCTTAAATCTAATTTCAAGAATTGTAATGAAGATTTTGGCTGATCTTTGATGAATTTATGCAATATTTATGGAATCTGCGGTGATCGTGTATTCACGTTGGATACCACTTTGGTCATCATTTTTGTCCTGACAAGCGTGTACGACTTATAAACTCTGCCCTGGGATAGACAATCGTTCATCAATTGAAATGTTTCGGTTACGGCTTTAACAAGTTTAAAACAAAAGTTAGTATTGGCTCTTTGTTCGATGATAATTTTTGCACTGATAACACAAAAATATACTTTCACTTCAGACGCAATAAGTTCACTTTCAGTGAACCAAATTTCATTAAAATTTTACTGAAAATACCGCCTTTGTGGTGGCGTTTAAAAAGTGCAGCAGGGGACATTAGGGAATTCAGCTATATTAATTCCATGGAACTTCGTCGAAACGTGGCATGTGTGGCCTTATTCTACCGATTCTTTTTCGGCAATTCTTCGGAGGAGATGAGCAATCTGATGCCATCTCTCCTTGTATTCTCCCGGGCTACCCGTTCAAACACTGGCGCCAATGCATTCCATGTTGAGGCGATGTTCCAGCGCACGACGCATTACAGAGAGAGCTCCTTTCTTGTCCGCACTGTGTGGTTGTGGAATGGTCTCCCTGCAAATATTTTTCCCAGCGCCTATGATCTTGTTTTCCATAACACCTTACTTAAAAAGCACGTAATACTTAATTGGCAAACAACATTTTTTAAAGCTCCCCCAATGGCCAAGTTCTGGCTACGCCCCTGCACAATCATAATATTTCTGTGGTCGGTTTGTCTCGCACCTAAATGCACGCAAATGCCAGCAACAACCACCGGCGAAACAGCCAGCGGCGCAACAGCAACAACAAAACATAACAAAGGGGTCAAAATTTCTCAAGTGGGCCACTTTAAAATCGATGGTCTCAGTTTTCGTTGATCAATACGGTTTTCGATCGGTTTGGAGGTAAAAACGACACCCCAAAAATAATTTCGAAAAAAAATGGTTTTTCATTAGTTATTTACCAGGTGTATAAGCTTAAATCCGCTGTTTTTTAGTAATAAAAACACATTTGTTTTGTATAAAAAGCAAAAAAGAATTTTATTCAAAGTACTTTCCCTCGCTAGCAATACATTTTTCCCATCTCTCGAGCAATTTGTGAATACCACGCCAAAAGAATTCCTTTTCTTTCGAGGCAAACCACTCGTCCAGCCATTTTCGCACGTCTTCGTAAGAATCGAAATGCTGTTCTGCGAGTGCGTGGCCCATCGACGAAAACAGGTGATAGTCAGAAGGAGCCAGGTCTGGTGAATAAGCGGGGTGGGGTAACACCGATTTCTTGCGTTTTGGATTCTCGAAATAAATCCATTTCTCATCGCCAGTCACCACACGATGCAGAAATGACTTTCTTTTTTGTCTGGCAAGCAAGATTTCGCATGTGTTTTGGCGTCGCTCCATCTGCTCCATCTGTTGTTTCCGATAAAGCACTGTCACCATAGGCTTCCACAAGCATTCGATGTGATTCGGCAGCCGATTTCTTTAAATTGAAGCAGAAAAGCAGAGCTTCCCGCATATGCTCTTTTTTTGGCACAAAACTAGACATGATTACACAAAGAAAAATGTATGTTGTTGTATGAAATCGCTTATGATGTGCACTGAATGATGTGAACAGATGTCGAGCTTATACAAAAACAGTAAGACATTTCCATAGTAGCTGGTAATACGCTCACTAACGTCATCTATGAGTAAACAGCGGATTTAAGCTTATACACCTGGTACAGTTACAGTTTTTGATCATGTTTTTTTCAAAAATTCATAACTCACGAACGGTTTATCGAAACTCAACGTTTTCTACATCAAAATGTTTGTCAATTAATATACTTTGCCATGAAAAAAATCTTTTTTCACAAAAAATTATTATTTAGCTGAAAAATCCTGTTTGTTGTAAATAATTAAAAATTAATGAAACTTCTTCGCCAGCGAGAAAATTTTGACACATTTCATTCAATTCTACAATCCCTTACAAAAATTTTGGTGAAAAAAAAGTCATTATTTTGCATTAGGTCAAAAGTTATACATGTTTTTGTGACCGCGCTCCTACCTCTAGCGCTGGAAAAGCACATATTGAGGCGCGCGCGCTTAGTTATCGTGTGACCGAATCGTCATCGTGTGACACGATAACTAAGCGCGCGCGCGTCAATACGTGCTCGTCCAGCGCTAGAGGTAGGAGCGCGGTCACAAAAACATGTTTTGACCTAATGCAAAATAATGACTTTTTTTTCACCAAAATTTTTGTAAGGGATTGTAGAATTGAATGAAATGTGCCAAAATTTTCTCGCTGGCGGAGAAGTTTCATTAATTTTTAATTATTTACAACAAACAGGATTTTTCAGCTAAATAATAATTTTTTGTGAAAAAAGATTTTTTTCATGGCAAAGTATATTAATTGACAAACATTTTGATGTAGCAAACGTTGAGTTTCGATAAACCGTTCGTGAGTTATGAATTTTTGAAAAAAACATGATCAAAAACTTTAACTGTAAATAACTAATGAAAAAAACATTTTTTTTCAAAATTATTTTTGGGGTGTCGTTATTACATGCAAACCGATCGAAAACCGTATTGGTCAACGAAAACTGAGACCATCGATTTTAAAGTGGCCCACTTGAGAAATTTTGACCCAAAGCAAAGAAGACAAGGACGTTTAAACGGAGAGCAGAACAAACACAGGACTAGCGGAAAAACCGCGAAAGCGCAAGTCTGCCTCGAGCCGGAACGGAAGAGGCAAACGAACGGTAGTCGCCAATGTATATTGTAAATAGCAGCCAACACGACAAATGTCGAACAACAGCCGTTGACAGGAGCTCGCAGTGACAAATTGCCGACTCGATAGACATTCGACAGATCGATCGAGTGAGTGCGCGGGTCGACCACTAACCACACCGACCTGGCCATTGCGGCGTTTGGCTGTACCTGATTTGGCGACTAGCGGTCTGGCTTAGCTGTAATTTGTTAGCATTGTTGTAGCCGGAAAAAGGCTACCAGCTCAACCGGTTTTCGCCACTTGTTGTGAGCGCGCGCCTTACCCCGGCCAAATAGCAAAACGAAGGGAAATCGAATACAAAACTCAACTCAGCATTGGCCAGTGCACGCAACGAAATGTCAACGAATTCGACCGTCAAATCGAACGACCAAAACTCGGACGCCTCTCGCTATCTACCGTAAAAACGCTCGAGCTTCTGAGCACCTCGCCAGATGCACAAAAAGCTGGCGTCTGCTGCTACTCACTGGCCGGGTGGCGCTCGGTGGGGCGTGGAAAGGCTCGGCACTAATTAGTAGCAAAGTGTCTTAGTACAGTAAATAGAGACAAATAAATCACATTTACTAAAAAAAAATACTTAATGGCTGAAATTTTGAGGGTATGTTCGGGGGCATGTCCTGAGTCTAAAACTGAGTTTTCGTATTCGTGGGGGTGGGGGAAGATACTACCCCCTGCTTATTTAGGGGTGAGCTCGTTTTAACTCCTTATCTCCGGTGCTATTGCCCTTACCGACAAGTCCGAGAGATCAAATTTGTGGGGAATAAAAGTATCTATCTAATGATAATAAAATCGAGGTCATAGGTCGATTAGGTGAATCACAATGGCCGGTCAAAAGTCAAAAGTGAGGGATAGTTTTCGTTTTTCGTGAATACCGTGAAACCGGTAGGTTTTTCGCATACTGCTTGGATACCATTTTAAAGTACTTGAAATTACCTACAAAATGAGTGCTCGAACACTCATCTACTATATATAGTTTGCCGTCAATCCAACGACCAAGTTGACCGCGTGCGCCGATGTTGACCGCGCGCGCTGTACGTGCGAGCACGTAGAGAGTGCAATGTATGCGCAATGAGTACTTCTCGCGCCGTGCGCGGCTCAACATCGGCGCGTGCGGTCAACTTGGTCGTTGGATTGACGGCAAACTATTTATAGTAGATGAGTGTTCGAGCACTCATTTTGTAGGTAATTTCAAGTACTTTAAAATGGTATCTAAGCAGTATGCGAAAAACCTACCGGTTTCACGGTATTCACGAAAAACGAAAACTATCCCTCACTTTTGACTTTTGACCGGCCATTGTGATTCACCTAATCGACCTATGACCTCGATTTTATTATCATTAGATAGATACTTTTATTCCCCACAAATTTGATCTCTCGGACTTGTCGGTAAGGGCAATAGCACCGGAGATAAGGAGTTAAAACGAGCTCACCCCTAAATAAGCAGGGGGTAGTATCTTCCCCCACCCCCACGAATACGAAAACTCAGTTTTAGACTCAGGACATGCCCCCGAACATACCCTCAAAATTTCAGCCATTAAGTATTTTTTTTTAGTAAAATATACCTATTTACTGTACTATCTGTTGATTTGTCAGTGCGACCATCCACACGCGGCTAGCCTACATACATATGTACATGTACACGCACTGGCTCGCCCTTTTCAACCCTTGTGCGAGGCTGCGGCGTGGGCCGTGTCACTGGCTAATTGGCGCAAATTAATTAATACGTTGTCGCAAGATGCTGCGGTCGCGTTGATGGCGTAGCATCGTGCATGTGTCTTGGCACTGTGATTGGCCAGCTGGGTGCTTTATTGCTCAAGGATGGAGCCAATCGTTGCAGTGACGCGAGCGCCGCGACCGTGGGGCGGCTAGCTACAAATGGGCGGCTGGTGCCCGAAGAAAGCAGAAAGCGTAACGAACGAGTGCACTAACGAAGCAAATGCATGTTTTGACACACAGCACCAATTCTAGACGGTTTGCAGGACTGTATCGAAGATGGCCGAAATTCTGAAAAACCAGTTTGTAGAAGGATATTAACAATTAGCCAATTGGACAGACAACGAACAATTGTCTGAACGAATTAACGAATTTCTTCGTGGGACCTAAGCGGGTCTTGAATATTCAATCATGCGTTCAAAGTTAATGCGAGTCTTCTCGTAACATCACTGGATTCTTCGCTTTTTTAACATGTAAGCAGATTTTTCAATTGTGTTTTTAGCCTTCACTCTTGCGTATTGTTGGTGTTATTGTGCGGCCACGCCCTAATTGCAATGCGATTGTAGCTTCGGCTACATCCCAATTATAATGTGTTTCAAAAGCTTTTGTTTAATTTTAAGTCGATTTTTGTCAAAAAAAAGTGTTCACATGCTAGGATATTAATATCTATTACCAGATACATAAATATCTAATGTCCAATCTCGATTGTACGGTCAGTACCACCTATGCTAAGTCTCTAAAAAAATAAAGAAGATTTTGAACATTTTATACGTTTTCGACTGCTTCTTTTGAAAAAAGTAAGTTATAGATAAGCTTTTGAAATTTTTATAGGTTTATCCAATTTTAGCTTTTGATGTCTCATAAGCTATGACAGTAATTTCATAGTTACAGAATCTTAATCAGTTTTTCAAATTTAAGCTTTTGATATCTCTAAGCGAGCTATTGCAATGTTTGCCTTAGTATTTAATTTAATTAATTTGAGTTGAGTTAGTTGAAAAACATTTTATATCTCGATTTTTTGAAACATTTAGCGAAAACAAAAAGGGGAACAAGCTTGGGTAGCTGCTTTTGAAACTTCGTAGCTCTGGGCTGTTAGGTGTGCGTATGTAAGAGGTGAACCAGAAAAAATTTAGAATTTTTACGCATCCAACATTCGAAAAAGCCAAGAGTTAGGAGGCTGGTATTTGGGAGTGAAAGTATCTGTAAATATTGCAGTTTCTTGCTATATTACTCAATTGCAGCTTGGATCTACTTTAGTTAACATTTCCAGCGCGCAAAAGCGCTGCCGCAAATTAATACTGGACATTTACTTGCCTGATAAGACAAAGTCTAGACTAAGGGCCGTTTTCTCATCTTCCCGTTAACTTTAAAGTTCACTTTAACGGGCCGATAAGCGCATTTTCGTTTTCTCAACTGCCCGTTAAGCTATCCTCCCGATAAAATTTACCGGGAGGATTGAGTGCCTGTTAAACTTTAAAGTGAACTTTAAGTGGAAGTGGTGCCAAGTACATGCATATGTTTGTTTACAAATAAAAAACAGCTGGTTATGAAATTATAATTTTGAATGAAATTTGAATTTGAGATCTTTCGGTATGGAAAATAGGCGTGTTTCTTAAATTCATGCACTGGAAGATGCTTTTGAAGGTACGGAGTCACAATATGCGGCAAATATAACATACTAGTAGGGCCCTGCGGCTTTGCACGCAAGTTTGAAGTCAATGGGCCCAATAAATCATGTTTCTTCATACTACACTCTATGGGCCATGCCACGCCTCTTTTATGTAATGCCCAATCCATTCCTCCAGTCGAACTGTGTGACCCGGTTTAATTGATATGCGACTTTCAGTTCCAAAGTTACGCGGAAAATTTCAATCACACAAAATATGCCGCGCCCCTTGTTCAACGCCCATACAATTTTGCGAGTAGAATGACACATCTATGGGACGATGGTATACAAAACTTCAAAGCTTTCCAACTTATTGTTCCGAAGCTATTCCACATTACAAATTTGGGTTGTATGGACGATGCCATGCCCCTCGTCCAATACCCAGCCTACTCTCCCTGTCGAAGGGCACGTCGAAATCGTAAGTATGTGCCAAATATCTTGATGTGTGATTTGCAGTTCCAACGTTATTGAAAACAATAAGGTCGCTTGAAAAGTACCACGCCTCTATTCCAACGACCATACAATAAAATCACTTGAACGACACGTCTAAGCCATGACGCTATATCAAATTTCAATGCTGGCCGACTTATAATTCCGAAGATATTTCATATTAAAAACTTGGTTTGTATGGGCAGTGCCAGGCCCCCTCGTCCGATACCCACCCCATTCCCAATGTCGAAGGGTGCATCTAAATCGTAAGTTTGTGCCAAATCTCTTAACTGTGTGATTTGTAGTTCCAAAGTTGTTAAAAACATTTGATTTGCTTAAAAAGTGCCACGCCCCTTGTCCAACGCTCACAAAGTTTTACCAGTGAAACGACACATCAAACGGTGGCCCCGCACCGAATTTTAATGCTGCCCGATTTCTCATTCCGAAGATATTCCATATTGAAAATTTAAGTTGTATGGGCGGTGCCACGCCCCCTTGTCAGAAACCCACCCCATTCCCCCTATCGAATCGCTAAATCGTTTGGCACCCATATTGCTGTGACATAATCATGGCTGATTTGTTATTATAGTGATCGTGGCGAGAAAGCGTATTAGGTAGGCGTGGTTAATCTTCTATATCCTATGTTAAGATCAACAAAACACTAAATAATTTGGTATTAATGATTATGATGGTATTAATGATAATGATTTACCAACATGTACCACAGCTTCGTTTTGTTAGTTTAGTTGGCGTGGAAAGTGGGCGTGGCCGATTATATTATAGCTTATGTTTGCCGCAATGACACGCTGAATCGTTTGATACCCATATTGCTATGACAAATATACCATGGCTGATTTGTTATAGTGGGCGTGACAAAAAGGCATATCAGGTGGGCGTGGTCAATCTTATATATCTTATGTTAACATCAATGAAACACGGAATCATTTGATATTAATACTGATTCACCAACCATAGCTTCGTTTTGTTAGTTAAGTGGGCACGGAAAGTGGGCGTGGCCGATTATATTATAGCCTATGTTTTCCGCAATGACACGCCGAATCGTTTGATACCCATATTGCCTTACAAAAGTATACCATAGATGAGTTTTGTTACCATAGTGGGCGTAAGAAGAGGCGTGGTCATTCTCATATAGCCTATGTACCATTCCCACAGATAAAAAAATGTTTGGTGCTTATTTCATCTAAATCGGTTCAGTGGTTTTTGCCTGATTGTGGCTCAAAAAACGTCACACTTGCTTTTATATTAGGGTGTTTTTTTTAGAGGTATAGAACTTCGAATTGAAATAAAACACAAGAAAATCGTCTTAATGTCCATTAATTTGGCTTTATTGGAAGGATAATTTTATGCCATGAATGTTTAAATATGATTTCGAGCATGTGGCCGCCGCGGCTGGCTCGAATAAAGCCAATTCTACAGGTCCAATTTTTAAAGTTGATGGACAAAGCTCCAATTGCTGTGCACGGTGGCGAATCGATTCATTCGGGTCGTCTTCAACATTTTGCTCTACAGCGGCAATTGTTTCTTCGGTGCGCACTGTTCGACGTCTCTGCGGATGCGTATTATCACATAGAGTAAACGTAGTGCGAAAACGACCCATGGTTAACCGAATTAATTGCTCTGATGGACCATAAAATGGACGGAGCTTGCGGTAAACTTCGCGAACTGAACCATTATTTTTTTAGAAATAAATTTGCACGATTTGCAAGCGTTGTTCTTTTGTCAACCTGTTCATGATGAAATGGCAAACCAAACTGAACATAAATGACATTAGAGTTGCCCGATTTGACCACAAAATGCCAGTTTTATCTCTATTCGAAAAACAAACCTCTAAAAAAACACCCTATATAATAGTATAGAAGATAACAGCCAATTGGGCTATTTCACTGCTTTGCACTGCTGACATGTCCAATCGCTGCTGGGCCGCCACCTGTGCGATACGTCTCGCTCTTCTGCGCTGCAAGTTCCAGCTTGGACTTACGCTTCAAGCTGTCAAACTTGTCCCTCAACGATTTCCAACGTCGGGACACGCCCCATTTGGCAGTAAAAGCATCAACAAGATTTTGCCAGGCAAAATTTTTATTTTTTTCCTTCAAAAATAATTCTCATTTTTCACAAACAGCTGATTGCGCCGCCAAGTGCTGCCCATCGTAGACCAGTGTTGCCAAAAAATCAGACTTGTTAAATTTATATTTATCAGGAAGATGAGAAAACGAAAATATTTACGGGGCACTTTAAAGTGACCTTTAGCTAAAGTTCACTTTAGCTACAGGTCACATTAACGGGAAGATGAGAATGAGAGAATGAGATGCTTTCCCTTGCAATGCTTAGGGACAAGCATTGCAAGGGAAAGCAAAGCGAGCGTAGTGACGGTTTATAATGTTATAAACTACAACGTGGGAAACTCCATCTACAGAGCCGAAGAATCAGGCAGAAAAAAGTGTCCAAGTAACCCAGAAGTGCTGGAGAGGCTTGTTAGCACATATCGGAATAAACGCACGAGGGCGACTTGAGATGTTACAGCTGCATCAGGCACAGCAATCAACTGAGATGCGATATAAGCGAAGTCAAGGGTTAAGGACCTACGAACAGCAGAAAGTGCCTGGCCGGTCGGAAGCAAAAGAAAAAATAGGGACTGTATGACGATTACGTAACCAAGTTCGATTGCGTGATTCTCGATGATGAAACCTACTCTAAGGTGGACTTCAAGCAGTTGCCTGGGAATGCCTATTTCACTAAAAACCATAAGAGTGGAACACAAAGAAAGTACTCCGAAGTGAAATACACCAAATTTCCAAAACGCTTCATGGATTGGCAAGCTATTTGCACCTGTGGTCTACGGACCAAGGCGTTCATTACGACAGGAACAATAAACTCTAGAATTTATATAAAAGAATGTATGCAAAAACGCCTTTTACCATTTATTGAATAGCACAAAGGAACAGTTTTGTTTTTGCCAGACCTAGCGACAAGCCACTACTCCAGGTCAACTATGGAATGGTATGAAAAAAATGTGTCACGGTGGTCCGAAAAGAGAGAAATCGTCCCAACTGCCTGGAACTTCGGCCTATTGAAAGATATTGGGCTGTAATGAAACATACTCTAAGAAAAACAAAACAAGTTTGTGAAAATGATGTACAGTTCCGAAATCGATGGAAGTAAGCCTATGCAATAGTCACCGAAAGTACTGTCCAGTCTGTAATTATGACCGTTAAGAAAAATATAAAATAATTTTGCAACCACTTATTATATTTCATGAAATTTTTTTGTGAATTCGAGTTTAAGAAATGTATAATAAACTGCAGTTTATTTTAGTAAAATCAGACCATTACTTTTTTTTAATGTGTCCTTAAAAATTCTAAATTTTTTCTGGTTCACCTCTTATATGTGTTGTTATTTAGCAATTATCCTAATTTTCATACTAAGTAACATCAAAGAACAAACAATATACAGAATGTGCATCTGGTGTAAAGAAAATTTTCTTTGCGGGTTCCAGCGGTAGGACCCGTTTGTAGATGCGGGGGAAGCAGTAAAAGGGACGAAAACACACAGAGCGCGAGAGCGTAAGCTGAGAAGCTGCGACCGCGCACCACACACTGTGGTTGTTGTTGTTGGGCAACAAAGCGATGTGCCGCTTGCATGTTGGTGCTGGCTCGTGCTCGCTCGTGCTTTTTGACAAACAAGAACAAGAAGTGGACAGGCAGTTAGGCAGTATAGAAAAATTGATTGAGCGATCGCCGATCCCGTGGTAGCACTACGGGAAAAAACAAAATTCAATGGATTTTATAAGTTCTTTTGGTCTGCTGGTAAAATAGAAGTTGTAAAAAGTACAAATGGCTACAATGGATATATGTGTTAAATATTGAAACAACCAAGACGCATTAAGAAAGTGATAATAAGTGGAAAACTATTGCTACAATGTTGTGCTAGTTATCAAAGAATGCTGCAACTACCTATTGAATTTGCCTTGGCGATTGCTTTGCCAAATCAACCATCATTTCAATGTGCACGAGTAAAGCCAAGCTGGCTTGCTGCGGAAAGCAACAACATTGCGTGTTGTTGTCGAAATGAGAATAAAGCCCAAAACCATCGAATCTATGCGTATACAATACATCAATTCGCGCTTACTCTCTCGGTTCCCTTTACATTTTCCTCACCTTTGTTGCTTCCCGCCCGCGTCTGAAATGAAATTGCAAAATTATTTCAGATGCGCCTTCTGTATACTGTTTATTCTGTGGTAACATACATAAAACTGCGCTCAGCATTTCTAGTTGCTGTTGCTAGCTGCGCTGTTGTTGCCCTGCAGGAAATGTAACTAATTTATAACTAGTGTTTTTCTGTACAGCACTGAAAGTCGTGTAAAACAAAAAATAATAATAATTCAGTCAGTTCACTTAAGGAACTAAGTTATAAAATAAATTCAAGTATTGGTTATTTGTTTCTGGTGTTTAGCTCTATTTACACAGGCATTGTGAAAATGCCTTCTTTTAACCGCGGCAATAGCTCGTCTCAGGTCTTCCAAAGGATCAGCCCCATGTATTGAATCTATATAAATGAGGAAAGAATTGTTGAATATTATGCACAATAAATGTGATTTTGTAAAAGTGTACTTACATACATACCAAGCAAAACCTGGCTTGCTGAAGTCCTTGAGGCTTATTTTCCAATGTGTTCCAAAGATATTCATGGCTACAATGACATTAGCAGCTAGTAGGCTCGCTGTAATTTTCCACGCACAAATGTTGCCCCGCCACTTGTACGTCTTCACTCGTGCTTTCAGCCGCGTTTTCATTTCCACTTCTGTTTTTGTTATTTTGCGACAAATATTTTTTTATTTTGAGGCATTTGTTTTTACTAATTAAATAATTTATTTTCATTACGCACGCTTCGACGAATAAACAATATATGGCGTCCTTTTCAGTTAAAAATGTTGCCAACCCATTGGATTCACTTACAAATTATCGCAAACGTTAACCCAGAAAATATAAGTTTTCAAACAATAGGCAACCCTTATTCATCGCACAGACGCCATTGGCGACTTGTCGTTTGTACGAACAACGCAACGAGTACGGTGCATGCGCTCGTGAACTGTGTAGCCATGCATGATTTTTCAATCAGTTACAAATTAGTTGTCAAATAAATAGTTTAAAATTAGTTACTTTTGCCAACTGACTACTTTTTTCCTGCAGGGTGTATTTGATTTGGATTTGTATACGTTGTTTCTGGCTTTTGCTAATGTTTTTGGGTGGTGTTGCCAACACACGCCAATAGCATATCACGCACCCGAGTGCACAATTCTTTCTTTTCGCCGCGGACTATTATACAACAAGTATGACTATTGTTGGTGTTTGTTGGTTAGTTGGTTGTTGGTTGTTTTTTGCAGGCTGCGGTGTGGCGTGGCGTGGCCTGGCATACGCAATTAAACAATTAAATTTTAATAGGGCGCCCAGCACGTATGAAAATCATGGACGCACGTAGGACACAGAAAATCTAAAAAGAGTTAAAACCAAAAATGACAACAACACTAAAAACAGCGCGCAAGACGCAACAACAATTTTAAATTTCCAACGAAATGCGCCCGTTTCGGTGATTACGCAGCTGTCGCGGGAACCACAGCTACGAAGAGTTAATTATTTCTGCTGCCTGTGTCAGCGACGCTATGTTCCCGTGGCCGCGTTTGCGACGGCGTTGTGGATGTGGCAATTATCGCAAAATTGGCAAATCATTATTACTCCCTCCTTGAGTCACCTTCGCGGCGCCTCCGCCAATTTATCTTAAGCGCACTACCTCTCATCTTATCCTTCTTGCCCTTTGCCGGCAGTCACGTCTTAGCATTGCAGCCGCTGAACCGCCAAGTCACAGTCACCGCGACATGGAGTCTCTAACGCCCCGGAGAAGGCGTACCTGCTGCGAGATGTACGAGCCGTGCTACAGGTCGGCAGTGTTTGACCCATAACCTAGGCTGAGTTCGAAATTCAATGACCCATGCGGTCACCGTGTACCCATGTGGTTATCTCTGAGGCGCCGTGTTTTAGTCCGCTGCACTCTGCATAACACTTTGCGATGTTTTATATTTTTTTGTGTTTATCCGTTCAACTGTCTGAAACTCCTTAACCATAAAGGTTAGTGAACTCTCCATATCATATTAATGTTGAAGAGCGACTTTAAAGATGGCCACTTCTTTAAACTTCCTTCAGCTCCTACACCAGAAAGGCCGACGACCTAAAATATAGTAAAAAAATTATAAATAATTTAAAATAATTATAAATGATTAGTTAACACTAGGAGTACCGGGTTTTGCTCATAACTACTATCACCACGAGCGGTCAAATGACGGTATTCAGAACTTTTAACGAAATCGGTTGAATCTGAAGAAGTATTTCATTGTAATCATTAAAACAACATTCATTTATGTTCTTGAATGTTCTCCTGAAAACTTCATAAAATCGACTTTCGCTGTTATTCCTTACGGCCACAGATATAATGCTTGTTTAAAAGAACTAAAATAAGAAAATCTAATATTGTAAATTTATGATCACATCATTCGCCATGGAATCATTCAGGTGTAGAACATTTAAACTATTTTTAAACGTAGGCATGCCGTAATACAATTTTCTTATGACAAAATACTTGTCTTATTATTTCTTTATTTAGTGCTTTAGTGGTGCTTTCGCCCTATTGAAAGTCAATAGACCTATTAAATTATGTTTTTCCATACATTCTTCTAACCCTCCGTTAGATTTAGGTAAAACAAAAACAAATTAAAACAAGCATCTAATTATTTTTAATTTCAAGTGTTTCACGAATTTTGAAGTCAATATGCCTATCAGTTCATTTTTTTTTTCGTAGTTTTCCCATATTCTCAAAATTGTAATCAAGCATGTGAAAATATAAACAAATAATTTTACTTCGAACTCGCCACGTAAAAATATTTGCAAACAATTAAATTGGGATCAACCACCAAATTTTTAAATTAATCAAAGCATTGGCCAGCAAAAAGCCATACACCACAAACATTCGATTGCTGGTGACATTGCAGCAAATCAATCACAACACAAAAAAGCATACACACAATAAACGACAACACCAAAAACATTAGCGAATCCCGAATCATCTTCGTTGAAACGACGATGACGATGCTTTGGTTCGTTGTTTACTCTTCGCTTGCGCTTCGACGAACAAGATCGCAAACTGTTGAGCGCGAGCAAATTTCCCGCAACCTATGCCTCCGCTCATCTCTTCCCGCCCGCGTCAAGAAACACGCTTGACAAATTTGTGAAGATGCGTATTCTTTATATTGTATATTCTTTGGTAATACTTTGTCAAAGTTCGGCTTACTGTATATATCGCACACGCACAACAAAAGTAACACAACTCAAAATTTTCGATTTTTCAGGAAACGCAAAAAACTGTTTTCGAGCTAAATAATCATTTTTTTTTTAATGACGTTCAGTAGAAAATCCTTACAGATTATGCTTTATGATAAGTTACAAGAATTTGTTTTTATTTTACACTAGAAAGTCCAAAATTTTCAGTTGTGACTGTTTTGATGATATTTTAATTCAATAATTACCAAATTATTTCAAGTTATGCCACTTTTTCTGAATTTAATAATTATAAATTACAGTTAAAAAGTTGGAAGAAAAATTTTGAAAATTCATAATTAATTTTAATAATTAAAAATATATACAGAAATTGTCAAAATTTTGCTTAAAGTTAACTTAAACAAAAATTGATTTCGTCAAAAGTGACACAATTTGAGTTAGGACTCTTTTGCATTGAGCTGCAGCGATCAAATAACATCAAACTTCTGACATGAAGAGAGACCTAACTGTATTTTTGCAACAGTTAACAACAACAAAATATACTGAGCTTTTGCTGATTGGTAGATTTATGCATTGTGCACGGTATTAACACATAAACCCGAAAGTGAATAATTTTTAGTTGTGTCACTTTTGTAGTGCGTGTGCGATATATAAGAATAAGAATAATGCGAGCAATAAGTTGCAAAATTAATGAAAATTCATTAAAAAATATGAAAAGTAATAAGAAATTTTAGAAATAAGCTGAAAAAGTCAAATTTAAAGATAAAAATTCATAAATTTGGCTTTCAAAATGAGAACGTGAATTCGAAAAATTTACATAACAAGTACATTTTTCTTTGGACAAAAACAATGCTAAAGTTTTATTATAACTATATTTGATGGGTTTGACGGGAAACTCGTTTTCTCTTTCGGTGGCTGTCCTCTCAGCTGGAAATGGCAAACCTCTGAGAGTAAAAATTGCCTATGAAAAAGCTCCCAACCTGCCGTTCGGAACCGGCATAAAACTGTAGGTCCCTTCCACCCGCGTACAAAATTCACACGCACAACACGGGTGGTTGCGGGAAGCTAGGCCTTAGTCTCGCGTAAGCGGGCTGTCGTGCCAATCAATTATTATTAAAAATTATTATTATTAAATATTTGATGGGTAGCACAGTGTGTGGGGTGAGAATACTGTTTTTATTCTTTCAACACGACCCGGGCTTGCCGGTAAAACTGCTTTCACTATAACGCCTTTCATTTTCTCCTGATCCTTATTTTATTTTATGATCAAAGCTTCTGACAGGTAGGTGGTAGTTATTGTTTCCGTTGCCTCCATAAGCTTCCTTTTTTATTAAATGACGCACAGTCCTGAATTGACTTTTTCGGCCTTCTTTTTGTCGCCTTTGATGTCGATGGTTGGTCATCGCTTATGCTACATGCATCTCCTGCATGTAGCATAACTGATTCTCCTGAATCAGTAAATTATTTTTTCCAACCACTCCTCATAACTCTGGAGAAAATTAAATTTGTTACGGTTTGCCGCAATCCATTTTAACGTTGTAGTGCGATAAGTCCTGGATATCTTCTCTTTAGTCGTAGATATGTTGGTTGCAGGCAAACTTCCTTCGATGTAACCAATTTCTTTAGTGATAGCCAGAACGAACTGCTCCTTTTTCTTCGAAATAGTAAATATTTCAAACAGCTTCGAATTTTGTGCATCTTCTTCGGTTTAGTTGCAGTGGCGGAGTTGAAGTGATGTTTAGTTCAAATTAAATTTGAAACTAACTTCGCTTACTTCAAACTCCTTTATTTATAAGTAGGATTTGCATATGCATTCAAATAGCAGGTACTAAGCTTCTAGTACCAGCAGGTACCTAAACAATTGTTAGGTTTTCCCGCGTTGTGGGATTTTTGAACAGCCCAGACACATAAGTGGGTTTTAGACAGTGCACATAGATATAAATCTGCTTTAAGTTTTTTAGTAACTAATTGTTATAAAAGACTAATGGCGACTGACTGAGTTTTGCTCAAATTAAAAAAAGAATTGTATGCCAGGCACAGTGTAAGTACTTTGTTAAAAACAAAAACATTACATCAAAGGATACATAATAGCTGATTACCGGAAATTAAATCTAACTTGTTTTTCGTACTTGCAACTGCGTATCCAGCAAAAGTACTCTTTACTTCGAGCACAGCAATATACGCAAAAAAAAGTCGACTTAATATGGAGTTGCACATCTTAAATGAAGCCAAAATCCAAATTTGCATGCCCTGGCAACGATTATAATCACGTGTAATTGATTCACTATCAAAATCTTCACGATATTTTTCGAACGCACGCACCCGAAAGCAAAAGATTGAGGTGGCCACAGAAAAATCGCTGTAAAATTCAGTCGGGCAAAATCGGGCCCGGGCAAAATCGGGATCTCTTCACGACAGTACTCACAGAAGACTATTGAACAATTTTCCCAAAGACGGAATTCTGGCAAGTATGACCTTTTTTTTAAAGTCTATCGAAAGTTCAAAAAGTGTGATAAAAACAGTGCTTCAAGTGAATGCCTACGAAAAGACAATAACAACAACCAACTGTTTTTCTATATTTAATTATTTACTACAAATGCCTTCTTTTACGATGCTGGTGCAAAAACTTTCAATTAATTTGCTCCTTTCCGTATTTTAAAACTTCAGCTTTGGCGAAAAAGTGCAAATTGCTGATATTATTTCACACTCTAAAATTTGCTTAACTTTTGCAAAACTATTTGTCCAATTTAGTTAAGGTTTTCGGATTTCTTAGGTCCGAGCATTTATCTATCGGACAAGTATTACAGTTTCCCCTAAATCGAACATGACAAAATTTATTTTTGCAACCTGCGTCGGCAGAATCAGCCACTGTGCGCCGCCTGCTCTCTGTCCGGTCAGTTTGGCAATTTGCTGGCGTATGTGACTGAGAGAGCGCCAGGGTTAAAGTCGCTTTTAATTGACCAACCAAAAACAACAACAAAAAGCAGTCGTGTGGCTACGAAAATTATATCAAAATCTCCAGTCAATTATACAAAATATAAGTCAGTATTTCGTAGGCCGCGACGAAGCTGAAAACTTGGTATCCTCACCGCACGACAGGCAGGACATTCGGACGTGCGACCTTTTGTAAAAAAGTGTGTTTGTTTGCTTACACACTGTTACTGATGAATTGTTGAGAAATCGGAAGAATTCCGATATGTGTATGTCATGTTTACGTGTTGAAAAAATGTATGTAAAACAAAAACAAGGTCCTTTTTGGGCCTTCTTTATCAAAATTGAAATAAATTAAATTTTAGTTGGGTGGCAGCCGTGCGTGCAACGGAGTTTTAATGATACACTCTGAGATCTGCGAGATCTGTGGTCAGTGTTGCCACTAAGAATTTTTTTCTCCTACCAAAATTGGTCCAAAATCAATCTCAGCCTACCAAAATAAATTTAAAATTTAATAAAATTTAATATTTTCTTCATAAAAACTTTTGCAAATAAATTACCTGATTCGTCTTCTTGCACAGGACCTTTTTTACAGAATGAATAAAAGCGCGAATTTTCAATAATTTCTTCTTTGTTTAAACCTTTTTTTTTAATAATGAGAATATCAAAAACTACGCGAAAATGTGAATGAATTTGGCCGCTTAAACGTCAAAAAAGTAAAGTCTTTATGTAAATGCATGAAGATTTAGGCAGCAACTTCAAAAGAGCATTGAAAAAAAACGCAGGGGGAAAAACCCTTCGTGTAAATGGCTCTTTCTGACATTTTGCATTTTTCTTTTTTACATTCTTCCTCAAATACTGGGTTGGCACATAAATGCATATCGAAATCAGAGATTTTAAAATCATACAAAAATTAATAGAAAATGTATTAATGCAGTGTGATGCCTACCAAAATTCCTTGAAAATCACAACAAACCAACCAACCTACCAAAGCCTTAATTTAGGAAACGAAGCTACCAATTTTGGTCCAATTGGACCAAAACGGCAACACTGTCTGTGGTGTATCTTAAGAAAGCCAATTCTGCTTTTGGTCATTGGTGTAGAACAATCCGAAAACTTTTTGGTGGTGCCTGGCTTTGTGCCAACTAGGCTTGCCACCTTTTAAAAATAGCTTTGGAGGACACCAAAAAATGCTATAAACAATCATACATTTTTAGTTTTCAAAGTGCGAGTGTACATGTATTTGAACTTTGATATATATAAATATATAGTACATTTATATACAGAAAAAGCTCCCAAAAATTTTAACATTTAAACATAACACTTCGTTCAATAATGTGTGTGACTAACTAATTAGAACACATTTTTTTGCCAAAATTCGTTTTTATTCATCAACATAGTCCCCTTTTAGGGAGATACAATCATTCCAACGCTTTTCCAATCTTTCGATACCGCCTTTGTAGAACAATTTTTCTTTGCCTTCAAAATAGGCGTTAGTTTCGGCGATTACTTCATCATTTGAGCCAAATCTCTTACCACGGAGCATCTTTTTGAGGTCTGCGAAGAGCCAGTAGTCGCTGGTGGCCAGATCTGGAGAATACGGGGGATGAGGAAGCAATTCGAAGCCCAATTCATGCATTTTTGCCATCGTTTTCATCGACTTGTGACACGGTGCATTGTCTTGGTGAAACAACACTTTTTTCTTCTTCATATGGGGCCGCTTAATCGCGATTTCTTCTTTCAAACGTTCCAACAACGCTATATAATAGTCGCTATTGATTGTTTTCCCTTTCTCAAGATAGTCGATGAATATTATTCCGTGCACATCCCAAAATACTGACGCCATAACCTTGCCAGCCGATGTTTGTGCCTTTGGACGCTTTGGGCGGCTTTCACCGGTTGCATGCCACTCAGCAGACTGCCGATTTGACTCTGGAGTGAAATGGTGGATCCATGTTTCATCCATTGTGATGTACCGACGCAAAAACTCCGACTTGTTGCGCGTAAACATGTCCAAACAGCTCTTTGAATCATCGATTCGTTGTTGTTTTTGCTCCGGTGTGAGCAAACGCGGCACCCATTTCGAAAACACCTTTTTCATAACCAAATGTTCGTGTATTATGGTGTGTACACTGCCTGCTCATATCTTTAGAATGTCAGCAATCTCCCCCACTTTCACTTTACGGTCGGACATAATGATTTGCAGTGTTTTTTCAACGTTTTCCGGAATAACAGCGTCATTTGGCCGTCCAGTAGATGGAATGTCATCGGTGTCTGTACGACCACGTTTGAATTCGGCATACCAATAACAAATGGTTCTTTTTGATGGAGCAGAGTCCGAATAATGCTTTTCAAGCCATTCCTGGCATTGAACAGTATTTTTTTTCATTAAAAAACAATGATAAATCAGCACACGGAATTGCTTTGAATTCATTTTTTTTGAAAACTCAAAAGTAGTGTCACTTAAAGCACTGTAACTTGTAAACTAATGGTCGGATTGACATATAATTTTGACAGTAAGCCTAAAAAGGTTCACAATTTATTTAATATTGATTTAGTATTAGTGCCGCCATCTATGTGTCAGTCACACACATTATTGAACGAAGTGTTAAAGCTGACAAAACATGCAAGCATAAAAACATAAATACGAAAACAATTAAAAAATAAATAAATTCATTTGCAAATCGCACACGCACTACAAAAGTGTAACAACTCAAAATTTTTAATTTTCGGGTTTATGTGTTTATGGTAAAATGTATCTCCATTATAACGTAATTGAGCACTATTCAAAAGTTCACTTACCAGGCAGATTGCCATCTGGTGGAAGTACAAGATCGCTTCTTAGAATCAAGCGACCAAATGCACTGCTTCCACATCTGCAAAGGTAAATGTGTAGTCGGTATCGCAGGTCGCCATGAGCACAATGCTGAAATTTTTTTCGTAGTTGTAGTAAAGGGATCCACTGCGTTTCGGACAATGTTTATATCGCACACGCACTACAAAAGTGACACAACTCAAAATTTTTCATTTTCGGGTTTATGTGTTAATACTGTGCACAATGCATCAATCTACCAATCAGCAAAAGCGCAGTATATTTTGTTGTTGTTAACTGTTGCAAAAATATAGTAAGGTCTCTCTTCATGTCAGAAGTTTGATGCTATTTGATCGCTGCAGCTCAATGCAAAATAGTCCTAACTCAAATTGTGTCACTTTTGTCGAAATAAATTTTTGTTAAAGTTAATTTGAAGGAAAATTCTGACAATTTTTGTATATATTTTTAATTATTAAAATTAATTATGAATTTTCCAAATTTTTCTTTCAACTTTTTAACTTTCATTTATCATTAGGGGCCGTTCACATATTACGTAACGCTCTTAGGGGGGGGGGGGGGGGGGGGGGTTCAAAGGTGTGTTACGAAGTGTTACGACGGGGATGGGGGGGGTCATCGACTGCGTTACGTAACGTCGAAAAAATACCCAAAAATCAGCACCTGAAATTCAAATTCGCGCGCGGATTCGGTAAAGTTGGCAATGACTTGCATTGTGAAGCGGCCCTCAAACAATCTTGTGGCAGCACTGTTTTCGGTCTATGCACGTCTGTGCCTGCTCACTTCTCGTTTGATTATCTGAATCGTTACGATTGTTTCTGTTTAAAATATTTTTCCTAGTTGTGAACCTTATGGCATAAGTGACTTTCTCTGTTATGGCGGCAAGCCACAGATATTACTATTCAAAGAGAGTCCTTATATATTGATCATTCAAAATTATGTATTTAATGTACCCGGATTATATTGAAAAACATTTAAATTTACGCTTATAATCATAATTACGGTATTTGGATGGTTATAACATTAAAAATATTGCTGGCTACATTATACACTTTCCATTATAAAAAAAAAACCCGCGTTACGTTATTAGGGGGGGGGGGGTAGTGAGGTTTGTTACGTTGTGTTACAACCAGGGGGGGAGGGGTCAAAAAAGGTCGAAAAATGCGTTACGTAATATGTGAACGGCCCCTTATCTGTCATTAACTGTCATTACTGTCATTTATAATTATTAAATTCAGAAAAAGTGGCATAACTTGAAATAATTTGGTAATTATTGAATTAAAATATCATCAAAACAGTCACAACTCAAAATTTTGGATTTTCTAGTGTAAAATAAAAAAAATTCTTGCAATTCTATCATAAAGCATAATCTGTAAGGATTTTCTACTGAACGGTCTATACGTTATTTAAAAAAAAATATTTTTTATTTAGCTAAAAAACAGTTCGGAAGAGTATTGGACAGGTATATACATAATAAGGGTGTGATATAACAATAAAACATTTCTTAAATTTGTTGTTTTTGTTTTATTTCAATCAAGGAACGCCTGAATGGTTTATATGGCGTTCAAACTGACGACTTAAACGTGTTTAATGTGCTTAAACAAGTTAAATGAACAAAACCAGTTCGAAAACCTGTTTATTCACATGCAATTGTTGTTGGAAATCAAACGTGTTAAACCATTTAACATGTTTTGAAACGAGTTTAGCGCAGGGTTGTATCCGAAAGCTTTCTATGAAAATGCTATGAAATGAAACACAACTATTCATGTATGAAACACATCCCTTTAAATTCAGCTGTCATTTCATCAAACCAAAACCAAACAAAAATTGAAAATTTGAAAAATTTGAAATGAATGAAAAAAATTGTTTTCCTCGCACTACTTTCATTCCATTCATCGCCTTTTTATGGCATCTGAATACAAGGCGTCTAATATTTGGACGAAGGTGAGTATTTTGCCGTGGATTCTGAAATATGCGCCAATAATTCGCTCGAATCATGCTCGCAGCACTTCAGGTCACAAAAATATTTATTTGTTGTTTGTAAACAAGCAGCTGTCAAATTGAACCTCATTGGGCAGTCTGGACGGTCGTCTTCAACAAAAAGCTCTTTTTACTCAAACTAGTTTAAGGGGTCATTCTCATGCGCGGACAGGAAAAATGGACATTCTTCAGAAATTATTTCTTTGTGAATACGAGGAATTATCAAAAAAAGATATTCCACTTTAATTTATTCATTGTTATGGTACAAAAATTAAAAAAAAAATTTTTTTTTTATTTTTTCAAACACTTTTTTTCGATTACAGACACGGCTTCTGCCGCGTCATGGTCAGCTGGCGGGGATTGTTTTGAGTCACAGGATTATCTGAAACATAAATTTCAAAGAAATTCTTAATCAGTATGAACGTACCTCTCGCCCGTAGTAAATTTGAATTTTTTCATAAGAATCTCACAAAATGGCAGGCATTAGAAGTTAGAACAGTAAAAAATTGTTGTTTTTGAAGATTTTATCAATTAAAAAAAATATGAAATTTTTAACATATCGGAGTGAATTTACTAGGGGCGATAGCTAACAGTATGTAGAATGACGTGACAAAATCGCAGGGAGATCGGATGAATGGTTTTTTTTTAATCATCCCCGCCATTTCAAAAAAAGGCGTTCCGAGAAAAACACGTTTAAAGTTTTGACTAACCGCTAGAATCCTTGACCGCTCGTTATATAAATGTCTGTAGAAGCCGAAATACTTGAAATTTTCCAATAAAATTTTGACAGCACCTTCTTCAAGGATAATACATTCCAAATATGTTAAAACAAAAATAGATTTTTGAGTTAGTTTGAACGCCATATTAGCAATGTTGGCAGTACACATGATGAACGGCAGAAGAAGTGATCGATAAAATGTGTACTAAGCAACGAAGGCTTGATTTTATTTTGTAATATACTATTAATTACAAAAATTTGATTTTTATATAATTTCATGTATGTGATTTTGCTTTGAGAAAAAAGCAATTAAAACAAATAAACGCAAAGCTTAAGGCGTAAAAAATTGTTGAAAAAAAGAGTAAACCATGTTGAAAAAAGTATAAAAATATGTTCAATAATTCTTCCAATATCCCCCCATTCATGAAATCCTGGATACGCCACTGACTCAGAGAAAACTGTCGTTCTGAAATCAAGTCCGATTGGTCTTAAATAAAGATTGAAACGTGAAACAAGATCAAAGTTATCAAAACAAAACTGAAATTCTTAAATTGAGAAAAAAAATCTTAATTTAAGATTTGTCTGCCTTGTGTCTAAATTACATTCTTAAATTAAGATTGTTTCAGTCTTAGAACAAGAATGAGTTTTGAAATTTAGCAGTTAGCACTAAACTGCATTGCCGGCTGCCTTGACTTTGGAAAAACTTTTCGTCGTTTTCAGACGTGTGTGTTATGCATAAATTGAAGAATCGTCATTGTGAGTGCTCAATTTAAGCGGTGCGGACGCTTTTGTCTTCTTATAACAACGTTGAAAATCGAGTGAACCTCAAGTGCAAATGCAGAGTTAATTAACTATGGACTATACAGATAACACTTCGTTCAATAATGTGTGTGACTAACTAATTAAAACACATTTTTTTTGCCAAAATTCGTTTTTATTCATCAACATAGTCCCCTTTTAGGGAGATGCAATCATTCCAACGCTTTTCCAATCTTTCGATACCGCCTTTGTAGAACGATTTTTCTTTGCCTTCAAAATAGGCGTTAGTTTCGGCGATTACTTCATCATTTGAGCCACATCTCTTACCACGGAGCATCTTTTTGAGGTCTGCGAAGAGCCAGTAGTCGCTGGGGGCCAGATCTGGAGAATACGGGGGATGAGGAAGCAATTCGAAGCCCAATTCATGCATTTTTGCTATCGTTTTCATCGACTTGTGACACGGTGCATTGTCTTGGTGAAACAACACTTTTTTCTTCTTCATATGGGGCCGCTTAATCGCGATTTCTTCTTTCAAACGTTCTAACAATGCTATATAATAGTCGCTATTGATTGTTTTCCCTTTCTCAAGATAGTCGATGAATATTATTCCGTGCACATCCCAAAATACTGACGCCATAACCTTGCCAGCCGATGTTTGTGCCTTTGGACGCTTTGGGCGGCTTTCACCGGTTGCATGCCACTCAGCAGACTGCCGATTTGACTCTGGAGTGAAATGGTGGATCCATGTTTCATCCATTGTGATGTACCGACGGAAAAACTCCGACTTGTTGCGCGTAAACATGTCCAAACAGCTCTTTGAATCATCGATTCGTTGTTGTTTTTGCTCCGGTGTGAGCAAACGCGGCACCCATTTCGAAAACACCTTTTTCATAACCAAATGTTCGTGTATTATGGTGTGTACACTGCCTGCTGATATCTTTAGAATGTCAGCAATCTCCCCCACTTTCACTTTACGGTCGGACATAATGATTTTCAGTGTTTTTTCAACGTTTTCCGGAATAACAGCGTCATTTGGCCGTCCAGTAGATGGAATGCCATCGGTGACTGTACGACCACGTTTCAATTCGGCATACCAATAACAAATGGTTCTTTTTGATGGAGCAGAGTCCGAATAATGTTTTTCAAGCCATTCCTGGCATTGAACAGTATTTTTTTTCATTAAAAAACAATGATAAATCAGCACACGGAATTGCTTTGAATTCATTTTTTTTGAAAACTCAAAAGTAGTGTCACTTAAAGCACTGTAACTTGTAAACTAATGGTCGGATTGACATATAATTTTGACAGTAAGCCTAAAAAGGTTCACAATTTATTTAATATTGATTTAGTATTAGTGCCGCCATCTATGTGTCAGTCACACACATTATTGAACGAAGTGTTATATCTGCACTTCCAAACAGTGAAGCTACGGAAATAACTAGTGATTGGGTTGTCATAGCATCTGAGACAAATGGTAGAAAGTCAGGCGAAATTCACACGCACAACACGGGTGGCTGCGGGAAGCTAGGCCTTAGTCTCGCGTAAGCGGGCTGTCGTGCCAATCAATTATTATTATTAACCTTCAGAGGTCATACGGGTGCAAATCGGGCAGGCCGAAAATTTCGGATAACTCTCTCTGCTAGAATACGCACTTCAGCGCCATCTGTGTTGTACGGGAATTATGTCGATACATTGGCTTAACCATCGAGCAAAAGTTCGACATCATTCGCTCCATAGCTGATTTGCTTAGAACACCGAAAAGTGTTGTAAATCCCAATTTGCCCAATTTCCCAATTTTTCAAGGACCTGTTAAAAATACTTAAAATATGATTTATGAAATGAGTAATTTTTTTTTTATTGTTATTCAAGCATCCGTTGTCATTTGCCCCAAGTTTCATTGATCTATCTTTCTTTGTAAAGAAAGTACAATTTTTTGGCAAAAAAGAAAATGTCAAAAAAGTTTATTTAAAAACTGTCATTTTTTATGTGTTAAATTGCTCCGACGGGTTTTCTGATAGCATATTCGGATTCCCCAAAAAATTTCACCCCAGAATAATATAGATTCTTATATATTTATCACATATGCCAAAACAAATAAACAATTAAAATCGTGAAAACCAGATTTGCACCCGTATGGTCTTTACGTTACTGGGAAGAGGTATGGCCTCTGAGGGTTAATCTATTTTACGATTTCAATTTAAAATGTGTTTTGCAGTATTTGAAAGGTGAGTACAAATGGAACGAGCCACGCAACAAGAGTCAGATCAAAAATATTGTATATTTCGCTGATCGCCGGTCGCTCCAAAGTAGATGAAATTAAAACACTTCACTTCTTTGCTCTCGAAACTTAACTAACGCTCCGGTTAACCGGAGCCTTTATTTATAACTTTCTTTCTAGTACCTACTTGCTAACAAAATTCTTATCCTAAAGGCTTGATTACACGTAACGAGTCGAGTGACGAGACATCAAAATGGTACTAGGCCGAAAGAATTGGGATAGCGAGCAAAAGCGACGAGTTGTTCAAACGTATTTCGACACGCGGCGAGTCAGTTCGGTTTTACAATGCACAAAATGAACTAAGCAACTCACGCAATTAAACTCAACCGAGCGAAAAGGGGTGTGTGACGCATACCGCATGTCACGAGCGATTCCGCATGTGACGAGCGATTGCGCGAATCGCTGCGAAAAGAGAAAAATATAATGGTAAAGTAGTGGTCGCACGGCCTAGCAAACAAAATGTGATTCTAGTGGCTCTCTCGCCACTTTCATCGGTCACTGATTCAATCAAGAACTCGCCTTACCGTTTAGACGAAACGAATACTCGTTCGAGTTGCTGTCTTCTCACTCTACTCGTTACGTGTAATCAAGCCTTAACGCTTACCAGCGCATGCATGTGCTTAGGTAGCATGACCCAACATGCATGGCCACCTAAATACGCAGCGCGATAAGAGCATGCAGCCAGTACCTGTTGACCGGCGCGCTCCCATCTAGGCATCGAAATCCCGGGATCGGACTTTTTCCAGTCCCGAAAATCCCAGGATTCAAATCCTTTAATCCCGGGATTTTCGGGATTGCAAAAGATGCCTCAAAGTTCAAATGAAAAAAATTTAAAAGCACAAAAACCCAATTCCTTATCTGAGGGAGGAGGGAGGGGATAGAGATCTTCTTTTGCAAAAGGCTTATAATTATTTACTAAGCATTCAACCAACAAGTGTTGAATCTGAAAGATGTTTCCTTTAGCAGGGTTTATTTGCAATAAACTTCGCTCTAGATTAGAGGACGAAACACTTAATGCCTTCGTATTTTTAAGATCTCAGTTTTTAATTAATCAAAACGCTTAACTTTTTATCGAAATAATCGAAGTAAAACTAAAAGTACAAACAAATTAGCTATTTTATTTTTTTTATCAAATATGCATATATAGGGTGAACCATTTAAGATTTGGAATTTGAATCGGTTATTAAAAAAACCTAATGAATATTTTTTAAAAATTCCATATAATGTCCCATTTCGTAAATGTCAAACTTTTAAATAAATTACACAACTAAAAACACAAATTGAATGACATTTGGACTGCCATTCTCGAAATAAAGCATAGTTCGAATTCCAAACGTTATATGGAACACCCTATATATGCACTTTATGATAGATCTGTTGCAAAGCAATAAGTTATTAAGTGTTATTTTTGGATAAAACAAAATGTTATCAAACTGAAGTTAAATTAATAACTTTTAAGTTAAACAAAATGTGATTAAATTCAAGATAAACTACCCCAAATGTGATTAAACTGTGTCGATTTTTATGGTGAATATTTTATAAACAATCATTTATGCAATTTGGGAAAATTGTTTTACTTAAAAATTTCCCGGGATTTGACTTTTCAATCCCGGGATCGCAAAATGGCAAAAAATTGCGATCCCTACTCCCATCGTGCCTGTGTTACTTGAACCCTCGCAGCAGGCACTACTTCTGTGGCCGTAAGGAATAACAGCCAAAGTCGATTTTATAAAGTTTTCAGGAGAGCACTTTTAATTTTCGAATTGGCTTTACTCAATTTTGTCCTAACTCGACTTTGGCTGTTATTCCTTACGGCTACAGACTTGATAAGAGCGACCAGATGTTGGTTATCTCGTGGAGCCGCTGCAGGATTCAACAAATATGAAGTCTCATGTTTGACCTAAAGGTTCATTGCTCACGTAGAACTAAACTTAGATTTTTTTATGAATAATAAAAGGAAATAAATTCCCGATTATGTTGATTTTAGTTATGAACCCATGTTTCCACTTAAAATATAATAAAATTGTTAGGTCAAATCTGAGACTTCATATTTTTGATCTGACTCTTGTTGTGTGGCTTCTTCCATTTTAACTTTGAGCTACTGTAAATGAACAGCAAGCACTTTGGTTGTAAGTCCTTTAACAACCAAAACACTACGTTGACTTAATGGGTCCAACGTTTCAACTTTTGTAATTTCAGTTGCACAGTAACATACAGAATCTTGCAGTATATGCAAAAAGAGGATATAAAGGAAGCTCTCTCGGTATTCGCATTGAGTTCCGCCAAATATTTTTTGCTGTGCAATTTACTTTAAACTTTTAAGAACTCAAATATAATTGTATTCCGAAATATTATTTCTTTTGTTAGTTTGGAATTGATGATAAAACAATGTCGGTGCCGTCGAAGGTTTCGGACTGGCAGAAAAATGTTGAAGCTCCAGGAAGTTCAGGTTTTACCTCACCATCATCGAGTTTTATTGATTTAAAAACTGTTCAAACATTCACTTCAGTTACCTTGAAAGGCAGACTTTATAAAAGTAACTATAACCACAGAATAAACAGTATACAGAAGGCGCATCTGAAATAATTTTGCGATTTCATTTCACACGCGGGCGGGAAGCAACAAAGGTGATGAAAATGTAAAGGGAACCGAGAGAGTAAGCGCGAATTGATGTATTGTATACGCATAGATTCGATGGTTTTGGGCTTTATTCTCATTTCGACAACAACACGCAATGTTGTCGCTTTCCGCAGCAAGCCAGCTTGGCTTTACTCGTGCACATTGAAATGGTGGTTGATTTGGCCACAGATAACTCATCATATAGATGTCCAGCCTCATACGACGAAAACGGCACAAAAATTTCAAGCTCTGAGTTACAGCTTTTTCCGCAAAGCTTTTTTACGCACACAGCTGCATGTGCTCATCCAGAACTTTTGCCGGATTGAATTAATTTATAATTTCTTTTCTTGCTTGCTGATATTTTTTTCTGCAACATACATTTATGATTTTAGCTACGACGATCACGTACTGTATTTGGTGTAACAGGTAGACAGTACGTCAGATATCCGTAATTTCTTTTTCGTAAATTTCGCCTCGGGTTCAAGGCTGGGCGAGGAAGCAAAATTGTTCTTAACATTTAACGCTTTTTTTTAGAATGTGTTCAAAAAATGTGATATAAATGAATCGGCACTAAAAATTTTGTGCATGATCAAAGAATATAAAGAAAATAATTTTCTTTGGCATGATACATACACATCGTTGCTAAGGCAACGCATTGTCAATAGCTGCGGCGCCAGCAGGTCTATCCTCTGCGTCGGCGTAACTGTATTGCGACAATGAAGTGACCGCTGAACAATTACATTCGTTTTGGAATATTTGCCGATCTTTTCATTTTTTTTGCGAAAAGCAAGTGCCTGGGCGTACCCATCAACAAATTAAAGGGGGCAAGACATAACTACATTTCCGAATTCAGAATACCTATAAAATTCAAATAGAATGGAAATAGATTTCTGAGCGTATGTATATAAAATATAGAATTATGTAGGGGGAGCTACCCTCCTCTACCCATACCTAGGTACGCCCATGAGCGCCTGTCATCATCAACCGAATCTTTTTGCTGTATGGTTGTTTGTAACCGTATGCTGCGCTTGGTTGATTGATTTTAAAACTTGCGAACAATTATATGTGTCTCCAAAACCAAACAATTCACTAATCCAGAGATCTAGAAACCAAATAAATTGTTCATTCATCTTTTTTTCACGGGTCGTAAAAAAATGAATATATATTTAAAAAGAAGCCATTAAAAAATTTTTGGCGGCTACAGTGAGGATTGAACCGCGAACTCGTCGTCCGAGACACTCCCGCTTGCGCGTTTGACCATCAACACTCAATCCCGACTGGCTGCTTAAAAGGTATGATAACAGACAAGCGCCGTTTTGACTAGAAAATCACATATTTCTGTATCTCAAAACAGAGTACAATGCGTGTGAAGCGGTGTTTGTGTGAGTGACATTAGAGGCCAAAAAGCTCTTATCGGAGGCCAAATTTGTCGAACTTTTTGACACATTTTTTCCTTGGCGGCTGGACATCTATATGATGAGTTATCTGTGGTGATAGCACAATGTGTGAGTGACATTAGAGGCCAAAAAGCTCTTATCGGAGGCCAAATTTGTCGAACTTTTTGACACATTTTTTCCTTGGCCGCTGGACATCTATATGATGAGTTATCTGTGATTTGGCAAAGCAATCGCCAAGGCAAATTCAATAGGTAGTTGCAGCATTCTTTGATAATTAGCACAACATTGTAGCAATAGTTTTCCACTTATTATCACTTTCTTAATGCGTCTTGGTTGTTTCAATATTTAACACATATATTTCATTGTAGCCATTTGTACTTTTTACAACTTCTATTTTACAAGCAGACCAAAAGAACTTATAAAATCCATTGAATTTTGGTTTCTCCCGTAGTGCTACCACCTTATGTGCCTTGGCGATCGCTCAATCAATTTTTCTATGAAAACTGCCTGTCCACTTCTTGTTCTTGTTTGTAAAAAAGCAAGCGGAGAGCGAGCACGAGCCACCACCAACATGCAAGCGGCACATCGCTTTGTTGCCCAACAACAACAACCACAGTGTGTGGTGCGCGGTCGCAGCTTCTCAGCTTACGCTCTCGCGCTCTGTGCGTTCTCGTCCCTTTTACTGCTTCCCCCGCATCCACAAACGGGTCCTACCGCTGGAACCCGCAAAGAAAATTTTCTTTACACCAGCTACTGATAAAACACCTTTGAATTATACAAAATAAAATGCCTTTTACATCAAAATGAACATAACTATGCTACCAAATTTTTGTAAACATTTTCAGTCCTTTGAAATTGGATATAAAATTTACAATATCATTATTAAAAATATCACTGAGTTTGTCAGTCCGCCTTTACATCTGTACTTCATAAATAATGGTAAAACCTACATAAAGTATAAGTATGCGCACGTAAAAAAATACATCGATGTTTTTTCCGATGCAATGCATCGTGAAGTCACATCGATGTTTTGCGATGTATCGCTTAAAAAATACATCGAGGTTTTTTCCGATGCAATGCATCGTGAAGTCACATCGATGTTTTGCGATGTATCGCTTAAAAAATACATCGATGTTTCGATGCATCGTATTCCCTATAATTGCAAAAAAAACTAAATGAAATTGAAGAAAACAGTAAAGGTGCAATGTATTAATGTATTAACTACACGTTTGATATTTATTGTGATATTTGGATCGCGATTCATATTGATAGATTGATAGATCATGCGTAAATGCTACATGCTCAATATTGATCGCGTCAGTATTTACAAAATTTTAATTCGAAGCTGTTCGATGCTCCGATTTTACTTGCAGCACATACTCGCTTTCAATATCCTGTTCCATTATATGTATAACCACATACACAAAACTTAAATGAAATATTTTAGTTTTTGCTTGCTCTACTTTATTTTTCCACTACGTACTGTAGCATCGCGAACTGATATCTCAAAATATGCTAAAACACATTTATTGACAGGTCTGCGATCTGCGATCCGTATTTTAAGACATTCAAATATTTTGCGATATGAATTGCGATTCATTAATACTGCAAACTAAACGCTCCATAAATATTGCGATACCGGATCGCGGTAAATATATGTACATTTCTTGCACTTGTAGTAGGCTTCTAAAGTTGTTAAACTCTTTAAACTGCAAGTTCGGGTTTTCGATGCATCGAATAAAATACATCGATGCATGGAATACAATCGCATTAACAGATACATCGGAATTTTTTTCATCGAATACAATCGCATTAATGATACATCGGAATTTTTTGCATCGAATACAATCGCATTAATCGATACATCGGAATTTTTCGATGCATCGAATTGGAAACATCGATCTTTCCGATTCATCGCTTAACATCGCGCATCCTTAATTATTATACAACTACACTATTAACACGTTCGCGGACGTGAATGCTATAGCAGTCATTTTCATAGTGATGCAAAATGACGCGAATGCTATAGCATTTGAAATTGAAATTGAAATTTTTGTAAATAATATGCTATATCATTCAATGTTTATAACGGCTAAAATACGATAATCTGACAACTGCAACAATATCAATCAAATTTCAGATAGTTCTACTAGTTTCCACAAAAATTTACTGTCTATTTTTGCAGCTCACTGAAATTTTTACTGTCCGCGAACGTGTTAATTAATTCATCTATATATGGGTCAAATTTTCTCAAGTGGGCCATTTTAAAATCGATGGTCTCAGTTTTCGTTGATCAATACGGTTTTCGATCGGCTTGGAGGTAAAAACGACACCCCAAAAACAATTTTGAAAAAAAATGTTTTTTTCATTAGTTACACAGAGCAACAAAATTGACATTATTTTTTTTTCTGAAATCAAACCATACTTTTCTAAAGGATTTTTGGTCGCTGATCACAACTGCGTACTTAGTTTTTTGATTGTTTGAGCGGCTTAGGAAATATTGATGGTTTTAGTCGGAGGGCGTTTTCCATGTTTTTTGACCATTATACGCATGCAGCTCCTACAAACCTGAAGTCTAAAATGCCATTTTTTTAACATAGATTAACAATACTCTAGCTATGTATTTAAAATTTAAAACATTAAAATCGGTTCAAATTTGCAAGAATTATTCATTTGCAAAGTCAAATTTTCAGTTACTTTGCAAGATCGCGAATACACAAACGAATTTTTCTTACAAAAAATATATATTGTCCTATAGTGAAAGAAGAATGTTGGGGCTTTCAATTAAAAAAGAAATTTTTGAAATACGATGTTTGTAATAGAGTATGTGTACAAATATGTAAGTTCTCCATTGATAAATTCAGCAACAAAAGCAAGGGTTTACTTTTGAGCTATAATATCGGAGCACAATTTTAGGCAGCGGTATGAAAATGCTCACATTCATCAAATGCCCTTAATTCGTAAAATTTCCAGCTTTAAATTTTGATTTTTTTGAGCCCTAAAAATATGTGGCAATGAAATATGGAAAAACAACAAGTAGTTTGCTAAGTGTGTGTGGTTGAAATTTTTACTTGTGTGATGCAACTCTTTTTAGAATAGCTCCTACAGTAATGCACCAATTCAAATTTTGTTAATGCCCTTAAAAAGACAAATATTGGCGCTTGCGAAAATACTTTAGCTACTTTCGTCAATGATGCGAAAAGCATTAGGAGATTTCAATACAAACACGTGTTCAGAAGATGAAGTCGCATTTACACTCTAATGAACATAGGCCGAGAATGGCACATACAATGCAAAAAATCTGTTCTATAAGTTTAAGTTACAACCTTAGACTATACATTGCACACTAACTTCTAATTGAAAATTGCAACACCGATTTTAAATGAATTTTTATGAAAAATTCGCGAAAATTGAACTTTGAAGGGCCATAGCCATGTTAACCCTTGACCAATCGAAATCGATTATGGTCAAAATTATAGCTTGAGGATTCATTATTGTGTCATAAAACAATTATCGTGTTTTTCGACATATTATAAATGCAATAAAAATTCACAGATGAAAAAACGTGGAAAACACCTCCTAGCAAAAACCACCTATAACTTACAAACGGCACAAACAATCAAAAAACTAAGTACGCAGTTGTGATCAACGTACAAAAATCCTTTAGAAAAGGTTTACTAGAACTCGGAAAAATTTTGGCTGTTGCTCAGTGTTATTTACAGTTAAAGTTTTTGATCATGTTTTTTTCAAAAATTCATAACTCACGAACGGTTTATCGGAACTCAACGTTTTCTACATCAAAATCAAATTTTGTCAATTAATATACTTTGCCATGAAAAAATCTTTCTTCACAAAAAAATTATTATTTAGCTGAAAAATCCTATTTGTTGTAAATAATTGAAAATTAATGAAACTTCTCCGCCAGCGAGAAAATTTTGACACATTTCATTCAATTCTACAAGGGATTGTAGAAAAAAATTTTGGTGAAAAATTTTGGTGAAAAAAAAAGTCATTATTGTGCATTAGGTCAAAAGTTATACATGTTTTTGTGACCGCGCTCCTACCTCTAGCGCTGGAAAAGCACATATTGAGGCGCGCGCGCTTAGTTATCGTGTGACCGAATCGTCATCGTGTGACACGATGACTAAATGCTGTGTAACTTATGATTCCGAAGATATTCCATGTTAAAGAATTGAGTTGTATGGGCGGTGCCACGCCCCCTTGTCCAAAATACACCCTATTCCCCCTGCCGAAGAACATGACCAAATCGTAAGTTTGTACCGAGTGTCATTGATGTGAACGCTCTAGTTCCAAAGTTACACCGGATTTTAAAAAGTGCCACGTCCCTTGTCCAACGCCCAGTAAATTTTACCGGTCGAACGACACGTCTACGCCATGACACTGTATTAAATTTCAATGCTGTCCGAATTATCATTTCAAAGATATTCCATATTTAAAAATTTAGTTCTATGGGCGGTGCCACGCCCCACAGTGTCGCGAGTGTGGCCAAAAATGGTAAAAATCAATGTTAAAAAATGACTAAAATGAATATGACAATCGACAAATAATATTTCAACTAAAAAAAATACATTATCGGATCTTCAATATCCTACTCCGTTCCATTCTTATGTAGCTTCAAAGTTGACGTTAAAAAATAAGCATTCGTTCTAAGTTTGTGGGTAATTCTTTATGCTGAATGAAAAATCAAATAAAAATATAATTTATATACTAATATAGTCGTGTTATATATTAAATAAAACTTTGGCATTTTTCCTGTATGACAGCACTATTTTTTGGTTTGTGCTTTGAAATAACTGTGAAATCCCGTTACATTGAAAAATTACGTTTTTTGACTTGCTTCTAACAAAGAACCAAAAGTTTGGTGGAAAAAAGTTTAAAAAACGTCAAAAACACTTTTTTAGTTCCAACCCTAAATTAATCAAAAAAGTATGTATTAACATAATCCGGAGTAATTTTTTGCCTTTAAGTGCCTATTTGGTTGTTATTTGCATTTTTCTAGTGACGCCTCCACTAAAAATACGCGATTTCTTCGAGGTGTGGCGTAAAGCTGAAGCCAGAAAGTGGTCAACGAAACTTGAATTTCTTACAAATTTACTTAAAAATAAGACGGGTGTTGATGTTAATCATGAACAAAAGCAAAGTTTGCGTCCCCACTTCAACATTTACTTTTTGCAGTGGCACCTACAGTCAAAAAATTTGATTTTTTCGAAGTATGGCTTCCGACGTTCAATGAAAGTAGTGACAAAGCAGCTGCTGAAATGATGAACAAGGTTGGCACATTGTTCGTATCATCAAAAGTAGGCAGAATGCCACGCCCACTTTAAAAATATAAACATTTATAACAAAATATGATATCACAAGCTGAAAAAATTAAACATGAATTCAGAAAGGAAAAGTTTTGGCCACTTTATATATATGTTCCAGCTGCCACGCCCACTTTAAGGTTTTAGAAAGCTTACCAATTAAAATTACATCTTGGAACAAGTATCGTAAACAGCAGTTGTAGTCAAATACGAATATTTTTGAAAGTGGGCGTGACAGGCCGCCCATTTTTAGTGTGAACTTTGATGTCATTATTTTAAGCTCAAATACAAAATTTCATAATTCTATCACTAATATTAAGGGGGTCGTCTAGTGTGACCGCCGTATTTTTATGCCTTTTTTGACAGTCATTATTAAAAAAACCGTTCAAGTAAAAGAACTTTTGAATTTTATTTCTTCTTTGAGTACATATCGACAAAGTTTTATAATTATTTGAAGCCAATCTATTGATTAGTATCGGAGTTACACCACTCAACAGGAAGACGTAAAAAAAAAAAGTTGCTCCACTGCTGCCATGATTCTGGGCGTTGTGATTATCTGAAATCAAAAAACCAAACGCCATTTCATTCCTGAGACCTCAAACTGCAAATTGAGCTAAAAGAAAGTTCGAATTCCAAAAAAAAGTATTTTTTTGCCTAAACATAAAAAAATATGAGTTTTTCGACTATTTTTCACGTGCATATAATTGAAGAAAAAAAAAAGTAACGAAGCAATCTTAATTCTTTTAGCTTAATTTGTAGTAGGACATGTACTCAAGATGGTGTAAAAAGTTGAGCATTAATAGTTAAATAGTTTTTGAGATATCGTGGCAGCAGTTTTGAAAAAACGTGTTTTGAGAAAAACGCGTTTTTAAGTTGGAAGTTGGAGGTATGCGCTCCGCATACCTACTCCGGTTTACAAGTGCAACTTGATAACGGCTTCGAATTTACAAAAATCCATTTATACACGTCTTCTAAACATGTTTTAGAAGTGATTTATGAAAAAAAAACAAAAACGATTTTTTTGACCCGTCACACTAGACGACCCCCTTAAGAAAGCTATTTCAATATTAAAGTTCCTTTCGTATGGGAGGTGGGCGTGGCAGTGGTCCAATTTTAATGATTTTTTGTAAATTTCTTAATTTCCACCACAAAAACAATCTCACCAAGTTTCATCGAAATAGGACAACGCTAAGTATTTTTGGCCACGGCTTATATGGGATCGCGACACTGTGCGCCCCCTTGTTCAAAACCCACCCCATTTCCCCTGTTGAAGGACACGAGCAAATGGTAACTTTGTATTGAGTGTCATTGATGTGACTGCTATAGTTCAAAAGTAACACCGGAATTAAAAAAGTGCCACGCCTCTTGTCCAACGCCCAAAAAATTTTACAGGTGCAATGACACGCTTACGCCATGACACTGTACTAAATTTCAATGTTGTCCGACTTATAATTCCGAAGATATGCCATATTAAAACTTTAGGTTGTATGGGAGGTGCCACGCCCACCTGCCGTACAAATATGTAATATCGCTATAAACCACCGCATTGACATCTTCTATCACACACAAAAAAAATTTTCCCGAAAGAATGAGCCGTTTTCGCAAACACTGACACGTAACAGAAGGTTAAGTTTTTTTATATATAAGACTAGCTGGGCCCCGCGGCTTCGCACGCAAGCTCTCTTTTTTCACCCGATACAAATTTTGAACGCATTGATTTTGATTCCCCCCCGTCAGATTTTGTTTTAAAAAAAAAACATATGTCTATTATCTTTGATGTCAAGTGGTTCTAACAACTGTGAAATCAAAAGGCCCTTTAAATCATAAGTTTTCACATTTATTCTAAACAAATTCTTAACCCTTAGATTACCACGGTAGATTTCGATTTTCAAAAATATGAAAAACACATTTTAATTATTTCCCGATTGAAGTGCTTTTTGTCTAAGTTTGAAGTCAACAGGACCAATAAATCGTGGTTCTCTATACAAACTGTTAACTTATTGTTGACCCATTTAGATTTTCATTTTCAAAAAAGTGAAAAATACGTATCAACTTATTTCTTACTAAGAATACTTTCGCAAAGTTTGAAGTCAGTGGGCCCGTTAATTCATTTTTTTTACAGTTTCACCATACAAACTTTTAATCGCTCGTTGACCCCGTCCGATTTTAATATTCGGAAAAAATGAAAAGCACGTATCGAGTTATTTTACATTTGAAGTACTTTCACCAAGTTTGAAGTCAAAAGGCTAAACAAAAAAATTGTTTCTCCATACATACTTTTAACACGTCGCTGATCCGGTTAGATTTAGATTTTGAAAATAATGAGAAACGCGTGTAAATTTTTTTTTATTTCAAGTATTTTTACAATTTTTGAAGTTAATAGGCCTCATGTTTTTTTCGAGTCTACCCTTAAACAAATCTTAACCCAATAATGGGTTAAATTTTGATTTTCGAAAAATTATAAAACACGTGTCGAATTATTTTTCGTTTAGAGTATTTTCAGGAAGTTCGCAATCAATAAGTCTCTTAAACCACATACAACACCTTAAAACATTTTTTGCCCCTTTACACCCTGAATTTCGAAAAATTCCGTCTTAGCGGAGGTTCATTTTTCAAGATGTATCTACAGTTCAAATTTCATGTTTGTATCTTCAGCGGCTTGGGGTGAGCGATGATGAATCAATCAATCAATCAATCAGTCAGTCAGTTGGGGCAAACAATCGATGTATATAAAAAATGGAGGCGGTACCACTCCCTCTTGTCCAATGCTCACAACTTTCTTCTAGTCGAGTTGTGCTACTAAGTGGAAAGTTCGTACCAAGTTTCACTGATGTGTGTGTACTGCATAACTGTTGGATCATAAAAAATGTGCCACGTCCCTTGATCAACGCCGATCAAATCTCATTAGTAGAATGACACATCTATAACACGACGCTACACAAAATTTCAATGCTGTGCGGCTTACAACTCCGAAGCTATTCCATTTGAAAGATTTCAGTTGTATGGGCGATGCCACACCCCCTTGTTCAATACCAACCCCATTCCCTCTATCGAAAGATATGATTCAATGGTAGGTTCATACCAAGTTTCATTGATGATCGACTTGCAGTTCTGCTGCATAAAAGATTTGCCACGCCCCTTGTTCAACGCCCATACAATTTTAACAGTAAAATAACACATCTATGAGGAGACGCTACACTAAATTTCAATACTGTGCAATTTCGAAGCTATTCCACTTAAAAGATTTGAGTTGTATGGGCGGTGCCACACCCCCTTGTCCAATACCCACCCCATTCCCTCGGTCGAAGGACATGATTAAATAGTAAGTGTGAACTAAATTTAATTGATGTGTGACTTATGGTTCCAAAGTTATTGTCTAAAAATGTATTCTGGTGGCGCCACGCCCCGTTTTCCCGACTTTTCTTTTTTTATAAACTTTCACGTAACAATTTCGAACAAACCCGCCGAAGGAAGTATCCAAGTTGGTCCAGCCGTTCTCGAGTTTTAGGCAGCCGAATGGACCACGATTCATTTTTATATACATACTAGCTGGGCCCCGCGGCTTCGCACGCAAGCTCTCTTGTTTCACCCGATACAAATTTTGAACGCATTGTTGATTTTGATGTAAGAAAAGGCATATTTCTATTATCTTTGTTGTCAAGTGGTTATAAAAACTGTGAAGTCAAAAGGCCCTTTAAATCATGAGTTCTCACATTTACTATAAACAAATTTTTAACCCTTAGTTTACTACGGTAGATTTAAATTTTCAAAAAAATGAAAAGCACATTTTAGTTTTTTCCCAATTTAATTACTTTTTGTCTAAGTTTGAAGTCAAAAGGTCCAATAAATCGTGTTTCTCCATACAAACTGTTAACCCATTGTTGACCCCGTTAAATTTTGGTTTTAAAAAAAGTGAAAAACACGTGTCAAATTATTTCTCACTTAGAGTACTTTCACAAAGTTTGAATTCCGTGGCCCCATTAATTCATGTTTTTTTACAGTTTTGCCATAGAAACATTTAACCGGCCGTTGACCCCGGCCGATTTTAATATTCGGAAAAAATCAAAAACACGTATCGAGTTATTTTACATTTGAAGTACTTTCACCAAGTTTCAAGACAAAAGGCTCAAACTAATTTGTTTCTCCATACATACTTTTAACCCGTCATTGCTCCAGTTCGATTTAGATGTGGAAAAAAATTAGAAACGCTTGTATATTTCAAGTAATTTTACAATTTTTGAAGTCAATAGTCCTATCGGTTCATGTTTTTTTCGAGTCTACCCTTAAACAAATCTTTACCCATTGTTGGTCCAGTTAAATTTTGATTTTCGAAAAATTATAAAATACGTGTCGAATTATTTTTGGTTTAGAGTAGTTTCAGGAAGTTCGAAATCAATATGACTCTTAAATCAGTTTTCTTCATACAACACCTTAACACATGTTTTGCCCCTTTACACCCCGAATTTCAAAAAATCCCGTCTTAGCGGAGGTTCATTTTTCAAGATGTATCTACAGTTCAAATTTCATGTTTGTAGCTTCAGCGCCCCTTGATTTGGGCTGAGCGATGATGAATCAATCAATCAATCAGTCAGTCAGTTAGGGCAAACAATCTATGTATATAAAAATGGAGGCAGTACCACGCCCTCTTGTCCAATGCTCACAACTTTCTTCTAGTCGAATTTTACTACTAAGTGGAGAGTTCGTACAAATTTCACTGATGTGTGTGTGTGCTGCATAACTGTTGGATCATCAAAAATGTGCCACGCCCCTTGACCAACGCCGATCAAATCTCATCAGTAGAATGACACATCTATGAAACGGCGGTACACCAAATTTCAATGCTGTGCGGCTTACAACTCCGAAGCTATTCCATTTAAAAGAATTGAATTGTATGGGCGGTGCCACGCCCCCTTGTTAAATACCCGCCCTATTCCCTCTGCTGAAAGATATGATTAACTGGTAGGTTCATACCAAGTTGTATTGATGTACGACTTACAGTTCTGCTGCATAAAAAATGTGCCACGCCCCTTGTTCAACGCCCATAAAATTTTAACAGTAGAATAACACATCTATGAAACGACGGTACATCAAATTTCAATGCTATGCGAGTTACAATTCCGAAGACTTAAAAGATTTGAGTTGTATGGGCGGTGCCACGCCCCCTTGTTCAATACACACCCCATTCCCTCTGCCGAAAGATATGATTAAATTATAGGTTCATACCAAGTTTCATTGATGTAGGACTTACAGTTCTGCTGCATAAAAAATGTGCCACGCCCCTTGACCAACGTCGATCAAATCTCATCAGTAGTATGACACATCTATGAGGCGACGCCTCACTAATTTTCAATGTTCTGCGACTTACAATTCCGAAGCTATTCTATTTAAAAGAAATGAATTGTATTGGCGGTGCCACACCCCTTTGTTCAATACCCACCTTATTCCCTCTGCCGAAAGATATGATTAATTGGTAGGTTCATACCAAGTTTCATTGATGTAGGACTTACAGTTCTGCTGCATAAAAAATGTGCCACGCCCCTTGTTCAACGCCCATAAAATTTTAACAGTAGAATGACACATCTATGAAACGACGGTACACCAAATTTCAATATTGTGCGACTTACAATTCCGAAGCTATTCCATTTAAAAGAAATGAATTGTATGGGCGGTGCCACACCCCCTTGTCCAATACCTACCCCATTCCGTCGGTCAAAGGACATGATTAAATAGAAAGTTTGTACCAAATTTAATTGATGTGTGACTTATAGTTCCAAAGTTATTGTCTAAAAATGTATTCTTGTGGTGCCACGCCCCTTTTCCTGACATTTCTTTTTTTATAAACCTTCACGTAAACATTTTGAACAAACCCGCCGAAGGAAGTATTCAAGTTGGTCCAGTCGTTTTCGAGTTTTAAGCGGCCGAACGAACCACGTTTCATTTTTATATATATAGATGGGTCAAATTTTCTCAAGTGGGCCACTTTAAAATCGATGGTCTCAGTTTTCGTTGATCAATACGGTTTTCGATCGGCTTGGAGGTAAAAACGACACCCCAAAAATAATTTTGAAAAAAATGTTTTTTTCATTAGTTATTTACAGTTAAAGTTTTTGATCATGTTTTTTTCAAAAATTCATAACTCACGAACGGTTTATCGGAACTCAACGTTTTCTACATCAAAATTTTTGTCAATTAATATACTTTGCCATGAAAACATCTTTCTTCACAAAAAAATTATTATTTAGCTGAAAAATCCTATTTGTTGTAAATAATTGAAAGTTAATGAAACTTCTCCGCCAGCGAGAAAATTTTGACACATTTCATTCAATTCTACAATCCCTTACACAAATTTTGGTGAAAAAAAAGTCATTATTTTGCATTAGGCACAGAACAAACAATATACAGAATGCGCATCTGGTGTAAAGAAAATTTTCTTTGCGGGTTCCAGCGGTAGGACCCGTTTGTAGATGCGGGGGAAGCAGTAAAAGGGACGAGAACGCACAGAGCGCGAGAGCGTAAGCTGAGAAGCTACGACCGCGCACCACACATTGTGGTTGTTGTTGTTGGGCAACAAAGCGATGTCCCGCTTGCATGTTGGTGGTGGCTCATGCTCGCTCTCCGCTTGCTTTTTTACAAACAAGAACAAGAAGTGGACAGGCAGTTTTCATAGAAAAAAATTGATTGAGCGATCGCCAAGGCACATAAGGTGGTAGCACTACGGTAAAAACCAAAATTCAATGGATTTTATAAGTTCTTTTGGTCTGCTTGTAAAATAGAAGTTGTAAAAAGTACAAATGGCTACAATGAAAATAAATATATGTGTAAAAATATTGGAACAACCAAGACGCATTAAGAAAGTATTAATAACATAAGTGGAAAACTATTGCCACAATGTTGTGCTAATTATCAAAGAAAAAAGTTTAATTAGTTCTGGTGCTGCAACTACCTATTGAATTTGCCTTGGCGATAGATTTGCCAAATCAAACACCATTTCAATGTGCACGAGCAAAGCCAAGCTGGCTTGCTGCGGAAAGCAACAACATTGCGTGTTGTTGTCGAGATGAGAAAACCATCGAATCTATGCGTGTACATCAATTCGCGCTTACTCTCTTGGTTCCCTTTGCATTTTCCTCACCTTTGTTGATTCCCGCCCGCGTCTGAAATGAAATCGCAAAATTACTTCAGATGCGCCTTCTGTATACTGTTTATTCTGTGCATTAGGTCAAAAGTTTTACATGTTTTTGTGACCGCGCTCCTACCTCTAGCGCTGGAAAAGCACATATTGACGCGCGCGCACTTAGTCATCGTGTCACACGATGACGATTCGGTCACACGATAACTAAGCGCGCGCGCCTCAATATGTGCTTTTCCAGCGCTAGAGGTAGGAGCGCGGTCACAAAAACATGTAAAACTTTTGACCTAATGCAAAATAATGACTTTTTTTTCACCAAAATTTTTGTAAGGGATTGTAGAATTGAATGAAATGTGTCAAAATTTTCTCGCTGGCGGAGAAGTTTCATTAACTTTCAATTATTTACAACAAATAGGATTTTTCAGCTAAATAATAATTTTTTTGTGAAGAAAGATGTTTTCATGGCAAAGTATATTAATTGACAAAAATTTTGATGTAGAAAACGTTGAGTTCCGATAAACCGTTCGTGAGTTATGAATTTTTGAAAAAAACATGATCAAAAACTTTAACTGTAAATAACTAATGAAAAAAACATTTTTTCAAAATTATTTTTGGGGTGTCGTTTTTACCTCCAAGCCGATCGAAAACCGTATTGATCAACGAAAACTGAGACCATCGATTTTAAAGTGGCCCACTTGAGAAAATTTGACCCATATGTATATAAAAATGAATCGTGGTCCATTCGGCTGCCTAAAACTCGAGAACGGCTGGACCAACTTGGATACTTCCTTCGGCGGGTTTGTTCGAAATTGTTACGTGAAAGTTTATAAAAAAAGAAAAGTCGGGAAAACGGGGCGTGGCGCCACCAGAATACATTTTTAGACAATAACTTTGGAACCATAAGTCACACATCAATTAAATTTAGTTCACACTTACTATTTAATCATGTCCTTCGACCGAGGGAATGGGGTGGGTATTGGACAAGGGGGTGTGGCACCGCCCATACAACTCAAATCTTTTAAGTGGAATAGCTTCGAAATTGCACAGTATTGAAATTTAGTGTAGCGTCTCCTCATAGATGTGTTATTCTACTGTTAAAATTGTATGGGCGTTGAACAAGGGGCGTGGCAAATCTTTTATGCAGCAGAACTGTAAGTCGATCATCAATGAAACTTGGTATGAACCTACCATTGAATCATATCTTTCGATAGAGGGAATGGGGTTGGTATTGAACAAGGGGGTGTGGCATCGCCCATACAACTGAAATCTTTCAAATGGAATAGCTTCGGAGTTGTAAGCCGCACAGCATTGAAATTTTGTGTAGCGTCGTGTTATAGATGTGTCATTCTACTAATGAGATTTGATCGGCGTTAATCAAGGGACGTGGCACATTTTTTATGATCCAACAGTTATGCAGTACACACACATCAGTGAAACTTGGTACGAACTTTCCACTTAGTAGCACAACTCGACTAGAAGAAAGTTGTGAGCATTGGACAAGAGGGAGTGGTACCGCCTCCATTTTTATATACATCGATTGTTTGCCCCAACTGACTGACTGATTGATTGATTGATTGATTCATCATCGCTCAGCCCAAGCCGCTGAAGATACAAACATGAAATTTGAACTGTAGATACATCTTGAAAAATGAACCTCCGCTAAGACGGAATTTTTCGAAATTCAGGGTGTAAAGGGGCAAAAAATGTTTTAAGGTGTTGTATGTGGTTTAAGAGACTTATTGATTTCGAACTTCCTGAAAATACTCTAAACGAAAAATAATTCGACACGTGTTTTATAATTTTTCGAAAATCAAAATTTAACCCATTATTGGGTTAAGATTTGTTTAAGGGTAGACTCGAAAAAAACATGAGGCCTATTAACTTCAAAAATTGTAAAAATACTTGAAATAAAAAAAAATTTACACGCGTTTCTCATTATTTTCAAAATCTAAATCTAACCGGATCAGCGACGGGTTAAAAGTATGTATGGAGAAACAATTTTTTTGTTTAGCCTTTTGACTTCAAACTTGGTGAAAGTACTTCAAATGTAAAATAACTCGATACGTGCTTTTCATTTTTTCCGAATATTAAAATCGGACGGGGTCAACGAGCGATTAAAAGTTTGTATGGTGAAACTGTAAAAAAAATGAATTAACGGGCCCACTGACTTCAAACTTTGCGAAAGTATTCTTAGTAAGAAATAAGTTGATACGTATTTTTCACTTTTTTGAAAATGAAAATCTAAATGGGTCAACAATAAGTTAACAGTTTGTATAGAGAACCACGATTTATTGGTCCTGTTGACTTCAAACTTAGACAAAAAGCACTTCAATCGGGAAATAATTAAAATGTGTTTTTCATATTTTTGAAAATCGAAATCTACCGTGGTAATCTAAGGGTTAAGAATTTGTTTAGAATAAATGTGAAAACTTATGATTTAAAGGGCCTTTGGATTTCACAGTTGTTAGAACCACTTGACATCAAAGATAATAGACATATGTTTTTTTTTTAAATCAAAATCTGACGGGGGGGGGAATCAAAATCAATGTGTTCAAAATTTGTATCGGGTGAAAAAAGAGAGCTTGCGTGCGAAGCCGCGGGGCCCAGCTAGTCTTATATATAAAAAAAACTTAACCTTCTGTTACGTGCCAGTGTTTGCGAAAACGGCTCATTCTTTCGGGAAAATTTTTTTTGTGTGTGATAGAAGATGTCAATGCGGTGGTTTATAGCGATATTACATATTTGTACGGCAGGTGGGCGTGGCACCTCCCATACAACCTAAAGTTTTAATATGGCATATCTTCGGAATTATAAGTCGGACAACATTGAAATTTAGTACAGTGTCATGGCGTAAGCGTGTCATTGCACCTGTAAAATTTTTTGGGCGTTGGACAAGAGGCGTGGCACTTTTTTAATTCCGGTGTTACTTTTGAACTATAGCAGTCACATCAATGACCCTCGATACAAAGTTACCAGTTGCTCGTGTCCTTCAACAGGGGAAATGGGGTGGGTTTTGAACAAGGGGGCGCACAGTGTCGCGATCCCATATAAGCCGTGGCCAAAAATACTTAGCGTTGTCCTATTTCGATGAAACTTGGTGAGATTGTTTTTGTGGTGGAAATTAAGAAATTTACAAAAAATCATTAAAATTGGACCACTGCCACGCCCACCTCCCATACGAAAGGAACTTTAATATTGAAATAACTTTCTTAATATTAGTGATAGAATTATGAAATTTTGTATTTGAGCTTAAAATAATGACATAATGACACACTAAAAATGGGCGGCCTGTCATGCCCACTTTCAAAAATATTCGTATTTGACTACAACTGCTGTTTACGATACTTGTTCCAAGATGTAATTTTAATTGGTAAGCTTTCTAAAACCTTAAAGTGGGCGTGGCAGCTGGAACATATATATAAAGTGGCCAAAACTTTTCCTTTCTGAATTCATGTTTAATTTTTTCAGCTTGTGATATCATATTTTGTTATAAATGTTTATATTTTTAAAGTGGGCGTGGCATTCTGCCTACTTTTGATGATACGAACAATGTGCCAACCTTGTTCATCATTTCAGCAGCTGCTTTGTCACTACTTTCATTGAACGTCGGAAGCCATACTTCGAAAAAATCAAATTTTTTGACTGTAGGTGCCACTGCAAAAAGTAAATGTTGAAGTGGGGACGCAAACTTTGCTTTTGTTCATGATTAACATCAACACCCGTCTTATTTTTAAGTAAATTTGTAAGAAATTCAAGTTTCGTTGACCACTTTCTGGCTTCAGCTTTACGCCACACCTCGAAGAAATCGCGTATTTTTAGTGGAGGCGTCACTAGAAAAATGCAAATAACAACCAAATAGGCACTTAAAGGCAAAAAATTACTCCGGATTATGTTAATACATACTTTTTTGATTAATTTAGGGTTGGAACTAAAAAAGTGTTTTTGACGTTTTTTAAACTTTTTTCCACCAAACTTTTGGTTCTTTGTTAGAAGCAAGTCAAAAAACGTAATTTTTCAATGTAACGGGATTTCACAGTTATTTCAAAGCACAAACCAAAAAATAGTGCTGTCATACAGGAAAAATGCCAAAGTTTTATTTAATATATAACACGACTATATTAGTATATAAATTATATTTTTATTTGATTTTTCATTCAGCATAAAGAATTACCCACAAACTTAGAACGAATGCTTATTTTTTAACGTCAACTTTGAAGCTACATAAGAATGGAACGGAGTAGGATATTGAAGATCCGATAATGTATTTTTTTTAGTTGAAATATTATTTGTCGATTGTCATATTCATTTTAGTCATTTTTTAACATTGATTTTTACCATTTTTGGCCACACTCGCGACACTGTGGGGCGTGGCACCGCCCATAGAACTAAATTTTTAAATATGGAATATCTTTGAAATGATAATTCGGACAGCATTGAAATTTAATACAGTGTCATGGCGTAGACGTGTCGTTCGACCGGTAAAATTTACTGGGCGTTGGACAAGGGGCGTGGCACTTTTTAAAATCCGGTGTAACTTTGGAACTAGAGCGTTCACATCAATGACACTCGGTACAAACTTACGATTTGGTCATGTTCTTCGGCAGGGGGAATAGGGTGTATTTTGGACAAGGGGGCGTGGCACCGCCCATACAACTCAATTCTTTAACATTTATAGGGGTCATCCCCTGCGCGTTGGGTCGTCTATAAAAAAAAAAAAAAAAAAAAAAAAATGGCGTAGACGTGTGATTCCACCGCACAGAGCGGCCGAAGCCGCAAAGTGCGGCCAAAAGTCCAAAAAAACAAGTTTCTATTTAGGGGTTTTTCACCCTTGAGTTGGCTGCAATGATCCTTCAAGAAACTAAAATCGTTCATAGTGATGACTAATTCGTCACGCCCCTTCCTTAGGCTCAGTTGGAATGTGGCCTTCGCTCGAGCGTCACTCTACAGTTAATACACTGAGAACGGTTGTACAGGTGAAAAATTTTATGTAATAAAGAAAATCAAATAAGACCAAATGGAATCCACTTCTGAAGGTGAGTAGAACATGTAAAAAAAGTACTAATTATCAATTGTTAAGTAGTGAATTAGGGAAAACATAAACAATAGTGTCATTTTTTCACATAATTTTTCCGAAAATTAGACTTTTCAAATGATACTGCATTAAAACGCTGCAAAACGCTGCTTTGAAACCTTGTTGAAATGATAACTAAATATACTATCTATCAAATAAAACAAGATTCAGCTGCCAAGAGCTGCCTATTCATCTTTTATGCCCTTTTTTCGAAATCAAATTGATAGAGAGCGAGAGAGAGAGAGAACGAAATATACACATGGTGCGTTTCTCTTTTATCTGCTGCTACCTATAGTTTGGGGAAAACTGTTATACTTGTCCGATAGATAAATGCTTGGACCTAAGAAATCCGAAAACCTTAACTAAATAAGACAAATAGTTTTGCTTGTAGAGCCCGTCAAAGTAGAGCAATTTTTAGAGTGTGAAATAATATCACCAATTTGCACTTTTTCAAAAAGCTGTAAAGCTGAAGTTTTAAAATACGGAAAGGAGCAAATTAATTGAAACTTTTTGCACCAGCATCGTAAAAGAAGCATTTGTAGTAAATAATTAAATATAGAAAAAAAAATTTGGTTGTTGTTGTTGTTGTCTTTTCATAGGCACTCACTTGAAGCATTGTTTTTATCACACTTTTTGAACTTTCGATAGCCTTTAAAAAAAAGGCCATACTTGCCACGGTTCCGTCTTTGGGAAAATTGTTCACTAGTCTTCTGTGAGTACTGTCGTGAAGAGATCGGGTGCCCGATTTTGCCCGACTGGATTTTACAGCGATTTTTCTGTGGCCACCTCGCGCAATTTTGTGCTTTCGGGTGCGTGCGTTCGAACAAGTTCGTCAAGATTTTGATAGTAAATCAATTACACGCGATTACAATCGTTGCCAAGGCATGCAAATTTGGATTTTGGCTTAATTTAAGAAGTGATACAAGCTTGCAACTCCATAGTAAGTCAACTTTTTTTTGGCGTATATTGCTGTAAGCTCGAAGTAAAGAGTACTTTTGCTGGCTGCGCAGTTCGCACGTATGAAAAACAAGTTGGCTTTCATTTCCGGCAATCAGCTATCATGTATCCTTTGATGTATTGCTTGTGTTTTTTACAAAATACTAACACTGTGTCTGACATAAAATTTTTTTTTTTATTTGAGCAAAACTCAGTCAGTCGCCATTAGTCTTTGAGTTGAACCGCGCCAATGAAACAATTAGTTTTTGAAAACAAAAAGCAGACTTATATCTATGTGCACTGTCTAAAACCCACTTATGTGTCTGGGCTGTTCAAAAATCCCACAACGCGGGAAAACCTAACAAGGAAGGAACAAGGTGGAAGATCAAATAAAAAATCTCGCTACGTTTGAAACTACTGTTGATGGGACAATCGTGCGTGTCAAGTATGATTTATCCTTAACAATGATAGATACCAAAGTGTGTAACTCATTGACAGATACAACTTCTGCTATGCGTTGTTATCTATGTAAGCGCACATCAAAAGATTTCAACGACATTGATGCAATGCTTCAAACAGACATTATTACGGAATACTTGAAATTTGGCATTTCATCGCTTCATTGTTGGATTAGATGTTTCGAGTTTCTGCTACATTTGTCGTACAAATTGAAAATCGAGAAATGGCAGGCTCGTAAGCCAGAAGAAAAACAGTCTGTTGAAAACCAAAAAAAAATAATACAAACTGCGTTTAAAAAAGAGATGGGGTTAAACGTTGACAAGCCTAAATCTGGATCTGGAACATCGAATGATGGTAATACTGCATGACATTTTTTTGAAAAATATCAACAATCGGCAAAAATAACGGGAGTCGATCAGGACATCATATATCGTTTCTGCATCATCCTGCAAGCCATTTCAAGTGGACATGAGATAAATATAGGAAACTTCCGGCAATATAGTGTAAAGTTGGCTAGAATGATAGTAGACAAATATAATTGGTATTATATGCCAACTTTAGTGCATAAGCTTTTGATTCATGGTCCAGAAATCATTCAAGATGCCGTTTTGCCTATCGGACAAATGTCGGAAGATGCTCAAGAGGCTTGCAATAAATTTTTTGCCATCTATCGCCTGAACTTCGCTAGAAAGAACTATCGTCAGAAAACAATGGAGGACGTGTTTAAACGATTTTTATCAGCTTCTGACCCATACATTTCAAGTTGCAGAAAGTTGCCAGCAAAACCGATGAAGTCTTTGTCAGCAGATACAATTGATTTACTGTTGTCTTCATCTATTGATGCGGAAGAAGTGTTGGAAAGTACTGATTGTAGTTCGGCCTCTGAGACAGAGACAGATGTAGATGCTGACGATCTTGCTGATAACGAAAATTTTTTTATGTAATTAAAACTAAATAATCTAGTTTGCTGTATAACCTACAATTTTTAAATTGACATGCATCTTGGTTATGTTCTAGAATATACACTTTTTCACGTGAGGGGTGGCCAATAGGGGTGGAAGGGGGTGGATTTTCAAATTTTTAAAATCAAATTCGTAATCAGCGACCCCGAAAACATATAAATTGACATGCATCTTGATTATTTTCTGGAATATACGCTATTTCACGTGAGGGGTGGCCAATAGGGGTGGAAGGGGGTGGATTTTCAAATTTTTAAAATCAAATTCGTAATCAGCGACCCCGAAAACATATAGATTGACATGCATCTTGATTATATTCTAGAATATACGCTATTTCACGTGAGGGGGTGGCCAATAGGGGTGGAAGGGGGTGGATTTTCAAATTTTTAAAATCAAATTCGTAATCAGCGACCCCGAAAACCCCCGAGTAAGAAATTTTGAATCAATTACTTGATTTTTAGAGTTTTGGCCAGCTTTTTGGGAATCGGCCGCATTGTGCGTCCGTGCAAAACCGAATGCAGGCATTGTTCGCGAGCCGAAAGCAAAGAGCAAATAGTGGACGTACGATTGGTCAGCGTCATGCCAGAGGAAGAGTGGTCTGCGGAGAGAATACAAAAGGACCAGCGCAAGGATATGGATCTTAAAAAAATCATTGAAGGTAAGGAGCAACTCGCACGTCCAGACTGGCAGGAGATGGCCGGTGAGAGCCCGATCGCGAAGTCTTACTGGGCGCAGTGGCAAAGTCTGCGGCTGTCTGATGGTTGCCTGTACCGCGAGTGGGAGAGTGAGGATGGCCGGACCATCAATTCCCTAATTGTAGTCCCGAAATGCAGGATCAACGAGGTGATCTAGGCATACCATAACGACTCCAGCGGAGGGCACCTAGACATCACAAAAACTGTCGCCAAAATAAAGGCGATTCTACTGGGTAGGATGCCAGGAGTCTGTCGCCGATTGGAGCTGTGTGGAGATTAAGAGTTGTGACCGATGTTCGGCTGCGAAAGGGCCAACAAGAAGATCTCGGGGCCGCATGCAGCAGTACAACATGGGAGCGCCCTTTGAGCGACTTGCCATGGACGTCGCCGGGCCATTCCCACTTAGCACTCAAGGCAACAAATATGTGCTGGTGGTGACGGACTATTTCAGCAAATGGCCCGAAGTGTATCCTATTCCTAACCAGGAGGCCACCACGGTCGCGGAAATGCTGGTAAACAACTGGGTGGCCAGATTTGGAGTTCCACTGGAGTTGCACTCGGATCAACGCCGGAATTTCGAGTCTCTTGTATTAAAGGAAGTGTGTGAGCTACTAGGAATAAGGAAAACTCGCACCTGTCCTTTGCATCCCCAGTCCGACGGCATGGTGGAACGATTCAATCGAACACTGGAGGAATATCTGCGGAAAGTAATAGGCAGGAATCAAAAGGATTGGGACACGTATATTCCGCTGTTCTTGATGGCGTATAGGTCAGCCCCGCACGATACGACATCACTCACTCCAGCACGAGCAGTGTTCGGCACGGAGCTGAGGTTGCCTGCTGACTTGAAGTTCGGAGTGGTCAGCACGACGGAAGGCGCTAAGACGGATTACGCAGTTAATAAGCGATCGGAGCTGGAAGAAATCCATCAGTTTATAAGGGACCGTATCCAACTGGTCAGCGATAAGATGAAAGCCAGATATGATGTACGAGCTAACACAGCGGGGTTCCAAGAAGGCGATCTAGTAATGCTTTACAACCCGCAGCGGAGGAAAGGTTTGTCTCCAAAGCTTCAAACGTCATGGGAGGGACCGTACAAGGTCGTGACCAGGATTAATGACGTGGTGTACAGGGTTCAACGCTGCGGCAACAGAAACGCCAGGTTGACAGTAGTCCATTTGGAGCGCCTGGCGTCTTACCCCGGCGGAGCCTCGGTACTTGTTCGGGACGAACAAGTCTAAGTGATGGGCAGTGAAACGAAAAGGCACTCTGTGCTGTGCATGAACGCTTTTGCAAGCATACTTTTAGGCATGCACTTTGAAGTACAGCAACACTGGTATAAATTCGTTTGGTATAGTCCGATATGGCAAGGATGGTTCTCGAAGAAATGGGCTGTGCGAGAATGGTCGAGCGCTTTCCAATAGGAAGTTGCAAGAAACTTCGGCGCGATAAGAAAACTGGTATAAAAACAGCAGTGGCAGCGCAAGGGGTCGAGTCTTAGTTGAATAAGCAAAGTGGTAACAAGTGTAGATACAAGCACAGTGTAATTCTGTAAATAAATTGTTAGTTCTGACTGCGTTGGCGCTGAATAAGTGAAGTTGTTTTATTTTCAACACAATCAAAACGAACCTTGGAAGACGAGCTTGGAATTTTCGTAACAATATGTAGTATAGATCTTTGAATGCCTTTTTACCAGAAGTCGCTTATATAAATTTCGCTCTCACGGGTTCCAGGATATTCAAGGATAACAATTTATTTGATGTCCTTGAAGTCCTTTTTCATTACAGTTTTCCAAAAGGGATATTATGTCATCGACTTTTCATTAGATTTCATTTGACGTAAAAATTATTCCTTTCTGACATTTGAGTCAAGAGATATGATGTTTTAAAAGTTTCGGGAAGAGGCTTTAAGCCGCCATCTTTAAACTCAATTTAAAAAAAAACTCGAACATTCCGGGAAAATCCCTTGGCACTTTTTCATCTACTGAGATCCTCTATCGAATGAGATGGGTTTGACCTTGTCCCTCGAAATTTTTTTATTTATTTATTTTTTTACCGACATGACACTGCCGGTGTCGTCGGATGGGTATTCTTCCGACGGGGTCATGGTGCAAGTGGAAGTGGATGGACCGGGTTCGGGAGCCGTCCCCTTAGGTATCTGGGTGCTGCCTTGTAGATCGCACCTATATACGCTGAGGACGATCGACCCAAACGCGTAATTTATTTATCCGTCCTTTGCCAGAATCGGAGCTAGCGACTCTTCGTTGATGACGATGAGCGCCTGCCGAAGATGTCCTCTCGGCTCGCTGACCTTGGCGACCTTCCAATCATGAATCCGGAGGTGCACATTGGTCAGCTGAAGGTGCTCCAGTATCTCGCTGGTAGAGGAGGGTTCAGCTGGGATCCAGGCCTTTGCACGCGGGCGATCGGGGATTTGGTCCATCGAGACCGCGGCTAGCTTCGCGCCGGGCCAAACCTCGCCGATCTTGTTGATCGCCTGCTTGTACAGATCCGCTGAGCGTTGATCTGCACAGGCGATGAGCTTGACATGCCCTTGATACCATCCGGCATCGCGGCATGTAGGGGAGAAGCCTGGGTTGGCCGAAACGATGTCTTTATAGACATTGGTGAGTTTGGCCTGCACTAATCTCCAGTTCGCCCCGGAGATTGTGCCATCGCTGTTAGCACGGTCGATGATAGCCCAAACGATGCCTTCTTTGACCACCTCGCTGAACGGTCGCAGAGCTTTGGGCTTAACGACCGCCAGACTGGGCCGTTTAGGGTCCTGGGCTGCGGGAGGAGCAGGTTGCTCGCCCGATCTTTGGCGCTTCACGGCGACCTCCGGCAAAGGAATTGGTCGGTCGTTTTTATGCTGCTGCGCCCCGAGGAGAGCATCCTTGTCCTTGTCGGATAGGGTACTCGGATCCGAGGAACCGAAACGGCTCAGTATCCTCATAGCCGATTTCCTGTTTCTGTACGCCCGTGTTGAAGCGCTAATATGTTGCGGGCGGACGGCAGCAGAAGTGGAGGTGCTGGAACCAGCACCAGTGGAGCCTGGTGTTGGTTTGGTAGCCGGTGTAGCAACACCGGCAGGGTGGACGGATGGGGTATGGATCCCCCTACGCGGTGCCGAGACCGGTGCCGCGGGGGGACGTTTGCTAAGGGTGGGAGCAGATCGACCCTTGAGTGGTGCGGAAGTAGACGGACCCGGCCTTGAGGCAGTGGATCTCGCCTGCACCACAGGTCTTGCTGCGACAGCGCCTACCGAGGAGGGTGGCGCTTGATTGGTCGGCTTTTGCCGAACCAAACGTTTTGGGTCCCCTTTTGGGTTGGCCGGTGTTTTTAAAACTTTGGACTTGTCCACGCGAAAAGGGTCCCCACTTAAGGCCGCTATCCCGACCGGAGCGGGAAGTCACCTTGATGGTCCCATGGTTATCTATGCAAATGCAGGGAGGCCATGCGAGGGTTGACACACACCCTTATGGAGTAGTGTGTTCAGAGCCGAACCAGTGCAAATTGGGAGTTTATCTCAACCAAACCTACGCCACCAACTTAATGGTGACCGATCAGGAACGTACCCCAAGGCCTGCCAGGGTTTTAACGGGACGGAGATGAACTGTGACCTTAGACCGGAGCCGTTCGCACAATGTTTCACCCCGGTGGTACTAGGTCCGGAAGCCACAGCCACCAGCTCAGAAGCGAACGAAAATTAGTCAGAAGACAAAAGAGAGTCCGTAGACGAAGCCAGATCGTGCCGATACCCGAAACCCACACCTAGCGGTTGTGAGCATCGGGCGGGGGAGGTGGTGTGGGCCATTTAACGTTACCCAGGATGCACCACGAGGATGCGACCCACTTTACATCCCATGACGTGACTAAGAAGGACAGCTATCCACTACCTCGGATCGATGACACCCTGGACACACTGTCAGGCACACAGTGGTTTTCCACACTCGAATTACGCAGCGGCTATTGGCATGTGGAGCTTGCAGACCAGGACAGGGAGAAAACGGCTTTTAGTGTTGGCGACGGTTTGTGGCAGTTCACCGTCATGCCGTTTGGACTCTGCAACGCACCAGCAACATTCGAGCGACTAATGGAACGTGTGCTGAAAGGGCTGCATTGGCGGACGTGTCTGGTATACCTCGACGACATAATCGTGATGGGCAAAAGCTTCGACGACCACCTGGAAAAGCTGAAAGAGGTATTTGAGCGAATACAGAAAGCCGGGCTTAAACTCAACATAAAGAAGTGTTCGCTGTTTCAAAAGAGGTCAAATATCTGGGTTACACGGTTTCCGCTCGCGGAGTACATACGGACGAAGGCAAGATCACGGCGGTGAAGGAGTGGCCCCGGCCACGCAATCTACACGAACTCCGCAGTTTCCTGGGCCTGTGCACATACTACCGAAGATTCGTTCCAGGATTTGCGAACATAGCTGGCAGCTTGCACAAACTGACGAAAAAGAATCAAGCCTTCGCGTGGAGTGAAGAACAGGAGCAGGCTTTTGCACGACTGAAGGAAAAATTGTGCACTGCTCCAATTCTGGCCTTCCCCGTGCCTGGAGAGATGTTTGTGCTGGATACAGATGCAGTGGGCATAGTATTGGGGGTGTGCTATCACAGATAAAAGATGGCCAAGAACAAGTGATAGCCTACTACAGCAAAATTTTGTCAAAGCCTGAACGCAACTACTGTGTTGCGTGTTGTGTTGCAACTCCCCGAAGGGAGTTGCTCGCAGTATTGGAATGCGTGAAACACTTCCACAAATACCTGTATGAGCAAAAGTTTCGCCTGCGCACAGATCATGCGACATTGAAATGGCTACTGAACTTTAAAGATCCGGAAGGCCAATTGACGCGGTGGATCGAGCGGCTGCAGAGCTACGACTACACGGTAGAGCATCTCAAGGGTAGCAGCCATGGAAATGCCGATGCCTTGTCACGCCGTCCGTGCAAAACCGAATGCAGGCATTGTTCGCGAGCCGAAAGCAAAGAGCAAATAGTGGACGTACGATTGGTCAGCGTCATGCCAGAGGAAGAGTGGTTTGCGGAGAGAATACAAAAGGACCAGCGCGAGGATATGGATCTTAAAAAAATCATTGAAGGTAAGGAGCAACTCGCACGTCCAGACTGGCAGGAGATGGCCGGTGAGAGCCCGATCGCGAAGTCTTACTGGGCGCAGTGGCAAAGTCTGCGGCTGTCTGATGGTTGCCTGTACCGCGAGTGGGAGAGTGAGGATGGCCGGACCATCAATTCCCTAATTGTAGTCCCGAAATGCAGGATCAACGAGGTGATCTAGGCATACCATAACGACTCCAGCGGTGCCCTCCGCATCAGACATCACCCTAGACATCACAAAAACTGTCGCCAAAATAAAAGGCGATTCTACTGGGTAGGATGCCAGGAGTCTGTCGCCGATTGGAGTTGTGTGGAGATTAAGAGCTGTGACCGATGTTCGGCTGCGAAAGGGCCAACAAGAAGATCTCGGGGCCGCATGCAGCAGTACAACATGGGAGCGCCCTTTGAGCGACTTGCCATGGACGTCGCCGGGCCATTCCCACTTAGCACTCAAGGCAACAAATATGTGCTGGTGGTGACGGACTATTTCAGCAAATGGCCCGAAGTGTATCCTATTCCTAACCAGGAGGCCACCACGGTCGCGGAAATGCTGGTAAACAACTGGGTGGCCAGATTTGGAGTTCCACTGGAGTTGCACTCGGATCAACGCCGGAATTTCGAGTCTCTTGTATTAAAGGAAGTGTGTGAGCTACTAGGAATAAGGAAAACTCGCACCTGTCCTTTGCATCCCCAGTCCGACGGCATGGTGGAACGATTCAATCGAACACTGGAGGAATATCTGCGGAAAGTAGTAGGCAGGAATCAAAAGGATTGGGACACGTATATTCCGCTGTTCTTGATGGCGTATAGGTCAGCCCCGCACGATACGACATCACTCACTCCAGCACGAGCAGTGTTCGGCACGGAGCTGAGGTTGCCTGCTGACTTGAAGTTCGGAGTGGTCAGCACGACGGAAGGCGCTAAGACGGATTACGCAGTTAATAAGCGATCGGAGCTGGAAGAAATCCATCAGTTTATAAGGGACCGTATCCAACTGGTCAGCGATAAGATGAAAGCCAGATATGATGTACGAGCTAACACAGCGGGGTTCCAAGAAGGCGATCTAGTAATGCTTTACAACCCGCAGCGGAGGAAAGGTTTGTCTCCAAAGCTTCAAACGTCATGGGAGGGACCGTACAAGGTCGTGACCAGGATTAATGACGTGGTGTACAGGGTTCAACGCTGCGGCAACAGAAACGCCAGGTTGACAGTAGTCCATTTGGAGCGCCTGGCGTCTTACCCCGGCGGAGCCTCGGTACTTGTTCGGGACGAACAAGTCTAAGTGATGGGCAGTGAAACGAAAAGGCACTCTGTGCTGTGCATGAACGCTTTTGCAAGCATACTTTTAGGCATGCACTTTGAAGTACAGCAACACTGGTATAAATTCGTTTGGTATAGTCCGATATGGCAAGGATGGTTCTCGAAGAAATGGGCTGTGCGAGAATGGTCGAGCGCTTTCCAATAGGAAGTTGCAAGAAACTTCGGCGCGATAAGAAAACTGGTATAAAAACAGCAGTGGCAGCGCAAGGGGTCGAGTCTTAGTTGAATAAGCAAAGTGGTAACAAGTGTAGATACAAGCACAGTGTAATTCTGTAAATAAATTGTTAGTTCTGACTGCGTTGGCGCTGAATAAGTGAAGTTGTTTAATTTTCAACACAATCAAAACGAACCTTGGAAGACGAGCTTGGAATTTTCGTAACAATATGTAGTATAGATCTTTGAATGCCTTTTTACCAGAAGTTGCTTATATAAATTTCGCTCTCACGGGTTCCAGGATATTCAAGGATAACAATTTATTTGATGTCCTTGAAGTCCTTTTTCATTACAGTTTTCCAAAAGGGATATTATGTCATTGACTTTTCATTAGCTTTCATTTGACGTAAAAATTATTCCTTTCTGACATTTGAGTCAAGAGATATGATGTTTTAAAAGTTTCGGGAAGAGGCTTTAAGCCGCCATCTTTAAACTCAATTTAAAAAAAAACTCGAACATTCCGGGAAAAATCCCTTGGCACTTTTTCATCTACTGAGATCCTCTATCGAATGAGATGGGTTTGACCTTGTCCCTCGAAATTTTTTTTGAATTTGTTGCACTGTGTTATAATAAAAAAACATTTGTTATCTTTAATCTTTATTATATTTGTTATCTTGCAGATAAATAAGTTAAAAAATTTGTCTATATTTTTTTGCAACTAGGTTAGGTTAGGCTATTGTGGCTGCCTCTGTAAGAGACACACTCGGAAGCCTATTATGAGACCCGTTGTGATACCACATAATTCACCGGTTTTTGAAATGTGTATGTAATACTGTTTTTCCAACATATGTAACAGCCCACATTTCAAGCGGATGGGGAAAGGGGGCAAGGAAGGGCAGTAGTTAACAAAAACTTGTGTTCACCACATGTATATTCTTTTCAAGAATTGCAAGCAAAATATATCTTTCGATCGTTTTTGATACAAAATTAGCTATCTTCCAATAGTTCTTTTACTTTTTTACGCTCTGATTTTCTGACAAAGTTTGGAAAAATCGCTGTATTGAGATGAGAATAGCATGAAGATTTTCCTTTCGCTAACGTTGCTCTACGCAAAATCTAAAGCTTTACTAAACTCAAATCTAAGTCTTCAAGAAACATTCGCCGCTTGTACTTTTTGTACAAGCGATCCAGATGGAATCGACAGCGAATGGGTTTTCGCCTAAGAGTATAGTAAGTGAACAATCAATTTGTCTTAAGTGTCAACTACTGCTTTTGACTTATTGTAAAACAATATAATTTCGGGTAATTTTTTGTCACCCACATATTCTGGTTATGATTACAAGTTTTCAAAGGGGCATCTTCTTCTTGTTAACTTAGTGTGTCCTTTTCATAGGACGTACATAGCAGTTGTCGCTAAACCCACGTTTCTCATATATCTCCTATAGGTGTTAACGAGCTTTATTCTTAATTACAATCGTTACGTTCTTGGCATTGGTTTTGTCCCCGACAGAACGAAAAAGTTGTCTACCTGTTGTGTAACTCTACAGATTATCAAGAGATTATCCATTCGGCTTATAAATACCATTCAAAATTGAAATACCAAAATACCAAAATATGCCTGAATATCACCAACGCTGACCCATGCACTGCTAAAAACTCGCAAACCTTCAACATTAGTTTTGTCAGTTATTACCTTTAACATTGGTCTTCTTTGGCGTCTTGTATTGATGACACACGACTTCAAGCATAGTGAGTTATACCAACTTTAGTTGAAATAATATAATTGGCTCCTAGTTTCCTAGTTCCGTTAAGCGCAGGAGGCCCATTGATCCATAAAAATGTTTTGCCTATAAAAGCAGTTCAAAATTTTCAATCCAGTGACGTAATTTTATGGCATTTTCTGTATGTGTTGCGTTGAATTTCCATAAAATTTGTATATGGGTGAAATTTCACCCGAACGTCGCCCACGTAACTTTTTTTAAATTCACCGTTATAATGAAATAATCAATACGTTGTGGATAATTTCTAAAACTTATATTGGTTTGGTACAAATACAAGAAACCTTAGTCACTTTGATCAATATATAGGAAAGTTATAGCATTCTAAGGTTGAAAATGGGTGAAAAATCACCCGAACGACGGATTATGGTTAAGCTGCCACTTTTGCTAATGTGAAGCAGACAGTAAAAACACCTAATCCAAGCCTGCAGTGTAGATTAACCAAAACCTAGATTTTCTCGGTTGGGTACAAACTCCTGTGCCCCGTCATTCACATATAAAGCACCTTTGAGTAGAAGACATTTTGATCAAAGCATTACAAACTTACCCAATCATGGTTAGAAGCATATTATGTTGGAAAGAAACTTCAAATTCTTCCTGCATGTTCTTTGCCGGTACTATAAAGCTTATATCTTCCAAAACTTTGTTCGTTTCAGAAACAATAAACTCTTTTGATTCTTTGGAAAAAATAAACTTTGTAGGATGACAATACCTGGTAGAAGACGGTCGAGGATTCTGCCAAACAATATTACCGTCATCATTCCGCAAAATTCATCACTGATAAAATGTGTAACATTATCTCTTCATTTCTTGTTTCACTTAAGTGTTCCTCCCAAATTTCAAAAAACTTAAATTTTGTTATGCTTGCATACATATCTTAAACAAATAAAATAAAGTAGATGTGCAAAAAATTCGCAATTGTTTTTTGTTCCATCTATTAGTAGGCACTTATAGTAGAATATATATAAAAATTGCAGAGGTGACATTGGGAGACATCTTATTTTTTATCTTCGAAATTAAAATTTTTGGGAAAAAATCGCTTTCCTTCTTAATCATGGCACGTTACAAATAATTAATATAGCTTATTATAAATACTTCCCACCCTTAAGTTTATATTCCATAATAAAAAAAAAGGCCACCGACTTTTGATAGGAACTTATTTATATAAAACACTTCAGACCAACTATGCAAACGAATTATTAAAATTTTCGGTTATCCGATATATTCGTCTATATTACCACTAAGCAAATAAACACATAGAGGTACCACGCAGTACAAAATTTTTCGGTCACGCAAATCTAGCACAGTAGGTCCCACACGTACTTCGGCTATACGAAATTTTGTCGCTGGCTTCGCCAAACTTCAATTTTCGAAGTTCATCTTCATTCTTTGTGGGATGTTCGACAAGGAACATCAATTGCAAGCTGTGCTGTGCCACTAAGCAAATAAACACATAGAGGTGTCAACTGGCACAAATTTGCGTACCAGCGCAGTATTCGAACATATTCGCGATGACTTCGGCAAACTTCTCAATTCGAAGTCAGCTTTCATAATTTGCTTTATGTTGATGTGGTCAGTCGCACATCAACCAGAGACAATAAAGACTTTACACTTCGAGTTGTTCTCACTTATACAGACTCATTTCTTGCTGTCTAATAAATACCCGCTGTCACATAAATCCCCGAGCCAATAGATACATTTCGTGGTGTGTACATGAGTACCCATGAGTACCCGAAAAATTGAATGTAGTATGTATCATAGAAGTCGTTTCTACATACGACATTGCTTTACTGGTGCTGCCAAATAAACTTCCTACCATACTTCATGGTGAACATAATTTGAATTCTTATCGTTTGTTTATTGTGGAGCAGACTACGCTGAGGACACCGAGGATTAAAAAATAAAATAAATACCAATTTGACTGTTAAATTAACGTTCGTATCTGTAGCATGTGATGAAATGTCACTTAAGCGACATCTCCATTATGATCGAAAATCAGATCGAATCATAGGCTTAGAGGATTTTGGCGATGAAAATCGTACACATAGGGTGGCTACTAGTGTTTTCACAATATTAGTGCAGGGAATAGGTGGGGAACCGTGGTCCCAACCAAAACAATATGATAAGTGCAATTTGGTCAAGCCACCAGAGCAGTTTATTTCATATATTGAAAATTTAGAAGAAATGTTCTGTGAACGTTTTAATTCCAAAGCACATAGCACATTTATGATGCACTCCACGATATCAAACCCTTTGTTTGTTGCAGTAATTGCAACACGGACAAACTTCTTGCTTTATTTGTGCAAGTTAGAATTTATTTTGTTTTAAAGTTTTTTAATAAAAAACTCTCTATTCCCAAGTCTAATACTACGTTTACATTGAGCCCAAATGCGTAGTTTGAGATGAGTCATTTCAAAGCGTTTACATTGCCTCATTCGCATTGCATTTGCCTTTTGTTTGGCAGCTAATGTCAAATGCTCAATGCTCATGTCCTCTTGCCGCAGCACATAGATTAGCGCTTCTCCGGCTACTGACTAAAGAATTTGTTGTTTTTTTGCTGCCTCTATGTTCCACACACTGCCATATTTGAATACAAATATATTACATACCTTACATGCTAAGCATATTCTTCATATTTGAAGCAGACGAAAATTTCCATTCGAAATTTCCATTTTGATCATTTTCGTTTGTTTTGATTTTGAACTGTCAAAAAGAACAAAAGCTTTTGAAAGAGCTTTCATTTTGTGATGCGTTCGATAACATTGGTCATGTTTTATCGCATTTGCTTCGTCGTTTTGTTGAAATGAGTCATTTCGTCGATTTGAATTTGTATGGGGAAATGCGTGATTTGGCTTCGCATTTGAGAATTTTTGCCCAAATCACGCATTTGGGCTCAATAATAGAATAAAGATAAGATTTTGCGTGTATCGCATTTGTAGTTTTTCAAATAATTTTTGTTGGTAAAGGTAGAACTAACACTAATGTTTGTAATGCTACTATCATCTTAAAAAACTATAAATTTTCAGTTGATTGGATTGTAAGAATTTGCAAAACAAAAAATTACAATATATCAAAACTTAGCACAATACTTCTGCTTCCAACAGCTGATATTTTTTCACAACTTTTACCAATTGGCAGCACAAAATTTCTATGCAAAAGGGAGGCAGAATAATGCAAAAATATAACAATATGAACGAACCAAAACAATTTTGATTACTGGCAAACTTTTTGACATCACATTTAGATTACAGAATGAACACATATTCTTGTTCCGGCAGCGATTTTACTGTAAATCATAATTTTGTGCACAAACATCCATTGCCGAAAAATTTTCAAGCAGAAAACAGCTGATTGGGTTTCACCACGAATTGTAAACGCATTACAGAATTGAAACTTGTATGAAAAATAGCCAATAAGCAATGCAAAATTATAGCAAACTTGAATGAGCTATAAGCAATTTTATGATCGCGTTTTTCTTAGATATGAATAATTTATTGATTAATATGCAGTAAGATACTTCCGATTGCTTTTTGTTGGAAAACTAATCATCATTTTTCCGGCAGCAAAATAGTCCGCGAGCTGCTCCGGACAATAGATAAATAGAAAAACCAGCTGAGCACCAATTCACCATGAATTGAATGCAACATAAAAAGGAAATTTGTATGGCAGAAGGCGAAAGTTTTACGTAAAATAACTGACAATCGACGCATTCTAAGACATTGTAAGGCACGCAATCCACATATATGTACTATCTGAGATGTTCAGAGTGAAAAACATTTATACCGGCAATCCTTTTCATATAAAACCAAATGTTTTAAATTTTTTCCCCGGCAACCAAATTGCAAACAGCTGATTTCTTTGCTCTCACGGAGTTTTTACCTTGGTTATCTAGATAATCACACGTATAGGAAATTTCAGCTGTTTTTGGCAAAATGAGCGAGTGTAATGTCTTATTTGTCTCTGCATCAACTGTGCGCTGTGATGATGTTGCTGTTATGCGCCTTGCTTTCAGCGCAGCAGGTCCCGTACGCACTTCGGCTAGCCGAAAATATTCGCAAAATTGTGTGCGTTGCCTTCACACGCAATGAAATAATCAACCACCAAAAAAGCCAACAAAAGCAACAACACAATTTCACTTGTTCGCGCTTATTTTTGTGTGTATACCTTTTTTTCGTTGACGATCGCTTTCGCTTCAACAAATTTGCTGATGATGAAACTTCGACTGATGGACATATTTCTTGGTCGATTATTTGCAGGTTATATGAATTGGATAAAACAATTCAACCCGCCTTTGTCCCAAATTGACAACAAAGCATATTCATCCTAATTCATTTGAAAAAATGAAGGTTAAATACGCAACTCATATTTAGCAATACTGTATCCGCAGCCATAAAATCTTTCGTTGAAAATGGCTGTTATAATGATTGCAAAGAAAAAGCTTTGTCCACAGCTATATTTATTGAAAAAACAAACCGACTTTTTGATTTTTTTTTTTGTTTTTAAACAGGAACAAACGCGCAAGGAATGACCCCTATTAATGCGAAGCATTGCGTTGGTTCAGGAAGGATATAAAGGTTAGGAGATAGGGTTATGAGTGAAGTGGTTATGGACTCTTGCCTTGAACCCATCGAGATCATAAGTGCTGGGGAAAATATCCGCAGGGAAACCATTCCACAACCGCGCTGTACGGGCCAGAAACGAACTTTCCCTGTAGTGCGTAGTGCGCTGGAACATCGTTTCGACGTGGAAAGCATGGGCGCCAGTGTTCAAACGGGTTGCCCGGGGGAATACCCGGAGTGATGGCATCAAGCTGCTCATCTCCACTGAGCAGTTACCGAAAAAGTATCGGTAAAATAACACCACACATGCCACGTTTCGACGATGTTCCAAGGAGTCAATAGAGCTGGATGCCCTACTGTCCCCTATAAGTTTAATCGCACGGTTTTGCACCCGATCGAGGAGCTCCAAATGAGTTTTTGAAGCCCCCGCCCAGAGGTGCGAGATAAACTCCATTTTAGGTCGGATATAGGTGGTGTAAATAATGCGGAGATCAGACGGAGTGAAATATTTTTTGCACCGCTTTAGGCCGAGGCACTTGGCTGCTTCTTTCGACACGCCAAAAATATGATCGTTCCAACGAAGATCGTTCTTAATGGACATGTTTGAATAGCCATGTTCTTTTTGATAAAAATCCTTTCCGATCAGCTCTTCGTGAGAATAACAATATCCAAAATTATTTGAAGGAAATGAAAAACTATGTCAAAAGTTGTCAGTATTCTAAAACTGTATACTGTTGAAATGGTATAGTTTTATCAATTACTTCCGTTTTGTCTCTTTCACAAGATATCTGGGCGGAAAAATCCAATTTTCTTTTATTATCAAGACTTAATCAAGACCCGCTTGAAAATCTTTTTTATTTGGTAAGAAAAAGAGGAGTTACAAACAATAATCCTTCACTTTTTGAGTTTGACCATTTTCTTGCGATAATGATCTCAATGAAAATAATAGCATTTAAGGCAGGAACCTTCAATTGTGAACCAACTGACGAAGGTTCATTTATAATAATTGACAATAATACCAGTTTGTTTGAACATATGAGTGATGGTTCCCTTCGTTATTCCTCTGGTTTCATATTGATGCAAACTATTGAAAAATTTGACTGTCATAACTGCAAAAAGTTAATAAAAGATGAGCTTTGTGATTTACAAAGAAACGAAATGTTTATATTTTTCAAAAATTTCAACTATTTTAACAGTAGTTTAAAACTAAAAGCTCCAATCGACTAATTTTTTTTGTTTCAAAAATCGTTTACAACACATTTCATACGTTTTTTAAGGAAAACCCTCATTCCTCCAATATAAAAAAGCTTTTGTACAATCTGTGTGTTGCAAACGTAACAAAGTAGATGAATACAAAATGTGATTTTCAGAACCGTCTACTTGTTGGGAACATGAGCAATTTATATTAGACTAGCTGACCCGGCGAACTTCGTCCCGCACGTAGGAAAATATTAATGTATGCTTATTGAAAGAAATGGCGAATAGGCGTTTGCTTCTTGCGTTCACAAAGTTACTTTTGAACCGCTTTTTCGTAGATTACGCTTGTATACCAACATATTCAGTGCTGTTGTCCTCAGCCCATGCTACTCCATGTAAAAATTTGGGCGTTCACTATATTGAAGTGTTCACTACATAGGGTGTTCACTATACCCAGACACGTTTATATATAGATTTAATTTATATAGGTGATGCCACGCCCCCTTGTTCAATACCCGCACCATCCCCTCTGTCGAAAGATTTGAATAAATGGTAGGTTCGTACTTAATTTCATTGCTGTGCGACTTATAGTTCAGCGAAATATTTGGGTCACAAAAAATGTGCCACGCCCCTTGTCCAACGCCCATCAAATCTCACCAGTAGAATGACTCATCTATGGGTCGACGCTATACCAAATTTCAATGCTGTGCGCCTTACAATTTCAAAGATATTCCATTATTAAGATTTAGCTTGTATGAGTGGTGCCACGCCCCCTCGTCCAATACCCGCCCCATTCCCTCTGTCGCAGGACATGACTAAATAGTAAGTTCGTAGTGAATTTAATTGATGTGTGACTTATGGTTCCAAAGTTATTATCTGAAAATATGCAAAATTCACGGTCAAAGATGGCATGGATTTTCCGAGTTTCCCAATAGATTTTCTGGAATTTTCTTTTGGCATGAACCTGAACTGACTTAATACGAACAAAACAAACCCCATGAAAATCGGCCGTTCCGTTTGAGCGTGATGCGGTCACACACATACTGCCACTCTCTTTTATATACATACATATATAGATTACTTTTAATAATTTTGGTAAGAAAAAATTGCACATGGTTAAGAGAGCAAATTGCAAGTAAAACGAAAAATAAGAATAAAATAAAAATACTAAAGAACACATAAAATTACTAAATAATATAAATTTTAAGGAAATGATAATAATCAATAGTAATATGTTGCTGTTAATATATGAATTTGAAAAATTTATCGGTATGAATTTTATTAGGCCAGAAGGCAACGTAGCCTACATGAATGCCAACATTGCACAGCAGAAATTCATGGTTTTAGTTTTTTTTCAATAGGAACGCACACTCTACTGTACGCCTTTGCGAATTCACATGGTTCATTTTTCATAGCAGAACCGAAAGCCATGGAAATTCAATTTGCTTTTTATCTTGTGCAGTTGCTCGTATTGTATTCATTCACCTCAGCGCATATACAAGCAACACGCACATTTATTTTCACACGGACACACACCCTTGCATATTCGAATTTGCAAACGATACGCCGCGGCGCGCCGTTTCGTGCCCATCAGCACAGCCACTAAGCAAATAAACACATAGAGGCAGTGCTGCCGAACGTACTCCTATAGTAGTATTTTACTACTATTTTGTCATGTGTACTACCGTACTACCTACAGGCCGATTATACTACTATTCTGAAATATAAGTGTACAAGCAAAAACAAAAATTATGATATAAAAGTTATGTTTTGCTTTGATGTTAAAAACAATTTGCCGAAAACATAAAATGGTCCTTTCGCTTCCACTTTGAGCCTTTTTTGGGGAAAAAAGTGGCAACGTAATTCTAAGTAAGGCTATTAGAAAAGAATATACAAACATGTTACCGAACTAAACATTGCCGAAGGACGAAATTTACATCAATTTTGCCGTTTTTAATAATATAATAAAGAATGTACGAAATTGACTTTAAAACTTGTCTTTGCCGTTTTTTATTTTTAATCAAATATCCTTGGTTTGTGAGCAACTCTATCACTAGTGTTTCAAGGTGACAATTACACCTTTTTAACCGCGTTGCCAAATGTTGTTCGTACAATACTTCACAGGATTGTAATTAAATGATATAAGCTTTTGATATAGTGTTTAACTTTTAAAACAGCGCAACGGATGCGATACCCCAAAATGAAAATCATGAAATAATACATAAAGTATTAATACTGTATTTAAATACAAAACAACTCAATAACTTTGCATATTCTTGTAGGAATCTTTTAAAATTTGAGAAAGACAATAAAGTGGTTGTTGGGATGTCGACAAGGCAGAAAAATTAAACTGAGATGAAACGTGTAACTCGCAATCATTGGAATATGATGATAAAAGTGTATACAATCGTTCGATTTTTCTTGGGCTTGGCATTTTTCTTCAACCAGTACAAATTAGGGCAAAATCCCGCTGGATTATTAATCATACAAATTAATTTTTAAATTTAAATTTAAAGTATGCTCAAAAATGTGCCATTTTTAAGAAAATATAAAAAAAATATTGTTCGTCGTGTTTCGTTTTTTTTGTTGATTAGTTTCTGTTGTTTGTTTGCTTGAATTGCTAAAAGTAATATTCGAACGATATTCGATATTAATAAAAAATTTTAATTACACATAATTTTTGTTATAGAATTTTAAACTTCTTACGTACTTACTTAACTGGCCATAACAACCCATTATCGGGTTACGGCCTGCCGCAAAACTTCTCTCCAGGCGCCTCTGCTTCGCGCGCGCCTTCTCCAGTTGGTCACACCAAGAGATACCAGGGCCTCTTCCACTTGGTCCTTCCACCGGAGACACGGCCTCCCTCTTCGCCGTCGACCTCCAACCATCGCATCGAATACCTTTTTCGCCGGAGCTTCGTCGTCCATGCGGCAGACATGACCGAGCCAGCGTAGCCGCTGGATGTTAATTCGCTGCGCTACGTCCATGTCCTTATGCAGCTCATACAGCTCGTTATTGGTTCGTATGCGATAGTCGTCACCAACCCGAACAGGGCCGAAGATTTTGCGAAGCACCTTCCTCTCGAACACTCCAAGGGCCGCTATGTCGTTTCGTGTCATTGTCCATGCTTCAGCGCCATAGAGGAGCACGGGCAAGATAAGCGTCCTATAGAGTGAAAGTTTTGTCGGTCGAGAGAGGTCTCTACTTCTCAATTGCCTACCGAGACCGTAGTAGCACCTGTTGGCAAGAGTTATCCTTCGCTTTATCTCCAGACTGACATCATTGCTGCTGTTGATGGCGGTGCCAAGGTAGACGAATTCCTTGACAACTTCAAAAGCATACCTGTCGCCCTCGACGTGAGACCCTAGCCGCTGCGAGTCCCTGCGTGTAGACAGCATATACTTCGTCTTGCCCTCATTTACCACCAGACCCATTTTGGCAGATTCTCTTTCGATAGCCGCAAAGGCAGCGGTGACATCTCGCTTGTTACGTCCGATTTTAAACTTCAGGTATTTTAAAACCGACTACCAAAAAACCTTTAAAAACAAGTTGCAGCATATTTTCCTTTATTTTTTGATAAAAATATCTTCAAAATGAGTTTTTAGAGTATATCCGTAAACAAATAGTTATAAATTGGTTCTATATATATATTTTATTTTATATTTTTATTTATTACATATTCTAGATATGCAAATATTAAGCTACTATATTGTTGAAAAGATCTTGCCAGTTTTTGCCCTATTTGAGCAATATGTAATTCCACTATTATATAAAGTACATTTTGGTTAAGATTAAGTAATTTATCAAAGCTTAATACATTTTTTCCGTTGAAGTCCATCGAAAATCTAAAATCTTTCTATAAATCAAATTGGTAATGTGTTACCTACTAAGTTTCAGTATTTGATTTAGTAGTTGATGAATCCTTGCGATTTTTTACACTGTGAAAAAAATATGCATTTGTACTACTCAAAGTCCATAAATACTACCCAAAAAACATAACATGTACTACTGAAACAAAATTGAAAACGGCAGCACTGCATAGAGGTACCACGCAGTACAAAATTTTTCGGTCACGCAAATCTAGCACAGTAGGTCCCACACGTACTTCGGCTGTACGAAATTTTGTCGCTGGCTTCGTCAAACTTCAATTTTCGAAGTTCATCTTCATTCTTTGTGGGATGTTCGACAAGGAACATCAATTGCAAGCTGTGCTGTGCTGATGGGGTGGCGTGTGAAGGCAACGCACACAATTTTGCGAATATTTTCGGCTAGCCGAAGTGCGTATGGGACCTGCTGCGCTGAAAGCAAGGCGCATAACAGCAACAGCAACATCATCACAGCGCACAGTTGATGTGCGACTGACCACATCAACATAAAGCAAATTATGAAAGCTGACTTCGAATTGAGAAGATTGCCGAAGTATTCGCGAATATGTTCGAATAGCCGAAGTGCGTATGGGACCTACTGCGCTGGTACGCAAATTTGTGCCAGTTGACACCTCTATGTGTTTATTTGCTTAGTGATATTACTCAATATATATGGGGTGCCGATGTGTAATTTTAACACAGATCCTAATGTATGAATATAACTATATAACAGAAAAATCAGAAAATAATAATGGCGTTTTTGTCCAGCTAGCTTGTTCTAGGCGAAACACTGTGCGCTGATTCTTTTTGGATCGGTGGCTCCCTGCAGATGTAATATTTGTGTATTCGTTTCTCATGCGCTTGTTGCGGTTATTAACCCTTAACCACCTAGCACCTGTGTCATATGCATGTAAATGTAAGCGATTTGCTGTGCGACAAGGCGATGCCTAACACACCTGAAAACATGGAGTACAAGGCGATCGTGGACTTGCTGGAGGAGCACTTCAACCCGAAGCGGAATGAAATATTAGAAAATTACAGATTCCATTCGCGCAAGCAAGGGAGCGAAGAGACGTGCTCACAGTTTATGGTAGCGCTGCGCCGATTAGCAACAGGCTGCAATTTTGGCGCATATAACATATGAACACGGCGCACAATGGGGTAAACATGCCAAAAACCCGCGCATTGCCTATTTTATGCTGTAATATCAATTAGTGATTGGGCACTATGTGCCCGTTTTTAAAATCAAACTGCGAAGTTTTACTAGGGACTATGTCCCTATTTTGTAACTGTTTATTGAATTAAGCGCTATGCGCTCCTTTTCGTTACAGAGTACTTCAAAAACTAAAAACTAATTCCTTATTCTACCCTTCTTTTATATCTTTTCTTGGCTGTGTTTGGCACGTTGTTATTGTTGTTGTTGTTGATCTGGCTGCTGGCGCTGGTGCTGACACAGGTGCAAATTTGATTGTGGGAAACGGTTCGTTCTCACCGTAGCATGCGGTGTCATGATTACACCACGGTGGATGCTGCTGATGACATTGGCACAGGTGCAATTGGAAGTTGACGAATTGCACCGTGGGAAGAGGAGCTTTCTCAGTCGATCCGCCGAGCTGCTGAGTTGTCGTCTGCCAATCCCAAGAATTGAGTCGCGTCTGAATGTGGGAACTACGGTTTAGTCACGTAGCGTTTGTGGGATGTTGACACAGGTGCAAGTAGGAATTTGCCGAATTGTGGGATGTTGACACAGGTGCAAGTAGGAATTTGCCGAATTGTGGGATGGGGAGCTTTCCCAGGTGATCTGTTATGGTTATGCTACGGATTGGTCACGTAGCATTCCGGTGTTGTGGGAGTCATGTGCTAACTGCCCCCCCTGTAAGTCGAGACCGTCCGCGGTCGCCTTAATGATTTCGGCCATAACTTTCCTTTGATGGACTGCGTTGATTTTACGTTTGCCTGCTCTTAATTTTCTGTATACCAGGATAATGCAAAAGGTGATTAGAATGATTAACAGTACTGTTCCTCCTTGGATCGAGCGAGTTTGAATAATGCTGTGCAATTCTTTAACGTGGCCAACATTCCTTAAATGAATTTGATGTAAGTACGGTAGGCTTATGATTTCTAGATGCTCCGTAAAGTTTACAAATTGAGTTGAAGGAGTTCCTGGCCGGAGTGTTGCCATCCTTTTCTCGTTCACAAATATTGTGCCATTAATGTTGACTTCCTCCTCGAAAGTTATTAAAAAAGTGCCGCTTATTGTGACCGATGAATTCTTCTCCTCTTGAACTTTGACCGTGTTATCATTTATGATAATTAATCCGCTGTCGACTTTGTTTATTGGGTCAAGTTTGTTGAATGTTGTTTTACAATTTGCCTTATGGTTATTGAATAGTTGTTTGACGCATGCGGCCTCTGTTAGTGTTTTACAAAAATTGGCTGTAAGCGCTGTTGTGCAGTTTGTAACAGGAATTACTATATTGCCGCAGTCTGCAACAGTGTTGGTCTCCAAAAGTATGGTCTTTTCGCCGTGTGCCACAGGGAAAACCCTAACTAAACTACATAGTTTCTGTATCCTAGGAAACTTAATTATAAAGTGGATTAATTCCTTATTCTGCAAAATTTTTATTTTGGAGTTGCTTATAATATCGCTTATGCTAACATTTGAGGTGTGTTCAGTGACCAGTATTTTAGCAATTTCTTCTGTGTCGAGAATGACAGGGTTTACTACATTTAACTTGGCCAAAAGCGTTGAATAAATAACATTATCTAAATCTGTTATGATTGCCGCATTCCTGGCTGTTAGTAGCTCAAATAAATGTGCCCTATCTATTTCTGTTTCCTTTGTGTTCTTCAAAATTTTGTTTACTGTTTGAGTGAGTTGATTAATCTGTTGTTGTATTTGCGTATTTATAGAAAATTGTCGTTCGTTGGCTTCAATAAGCGCTTCTTCCTTGTTTTTAACTTCGTTAAAATCGTCAAAGTCGGGTGTTCCTGCAATATATTTGAGTGCCGTACCAATAATATTTATACTTCTAGCATGTCTATGATGAATTCGTAATGTGTTGATTAGTCGAAAAATCCGGTCAATGCCCGATTGGAGAAGGTTCCTTATATATGAGTGAGGAAAACCCTCAAGTATTGCCTTGGTTTCCTCTGAAACGATTTCGTAGTTTGTTAGGTTAATACAATGCGTTATGTATTCGTATTCCCCCCAAACTGCTACTTTTCCGTCCATTACTGGTATGTAATTTGATTGTGAAAAGTCAGTTATCTTGCTGTCCATTCCGCGGATTCCTAGTAGTAATATTAATAATAATACTCTGTAAAAAATTAAAAACAAAAATTAAATTTATTTATAGTAGTAAAATTTTTGTTTATATTTTTTTTTTTGTTTTTTTGTTTTTTTACCTTAAGTTACTTTTATGAATCTTTCTATTATCTATTAAAACGGTTGATCCTAGATCCTTTTGTATCGTTTTTTCTATAAAAACCTTAGAAAACTTATTACCTATTCTTTTATTAGTCCTAACATAGACTTTGTCCCCTGGATTAAATCTTTGTGTAACTTTACCCTTATTATGCCTTTCCAATTCATTTTTCTGGGCTTTTATTAATCTTGCTATTATTTCAGTTTTAAGATCCCTGGGTATGGCGCATATTAACTCAATAGGCTTCCACCCGGTTACCGAATGAATGGATCTATTGTATTTTGAAGTGGCAAGAAGTATTAACTCCTCAGTATCGTTTATAGCTTGCTCCAGCTTAGTGCATCTAGCAATTTCAGTCAGAGTGCTATGGAATCTCTCTATCTGTCCATTTGTTGTGCTATGGAAAGGAGGTGTTGTGAAAATGTCCGCGCCAAAATGGTCTTTCAAAAGGGACTTAATTGTTTGAGAATTTAACGACTTTTCATTGTCAAAGGTTACATTTTTCGTGTTCTGAAAGCAATTGAGAATCTGAAGTAGAGCCTGTTTAACGTCCACAATGGCTCTTGATTTAATAGGAATAACAATGGCAAATTTTGAGAATTTGTCTATGCTAGTTAAAAAGTGATGTTTATCAGTGGAATAGATGTCCATATGTAGCATCTCTCCAGGACGAGTTGGTATCGGGTTTTCCCTATTTCTGGGTTAGGTGGACGTCGCTGATATTTGGCCTCCTTGCAGATTTTACAATTTGACACAATTGCTTTTAATTTCCTTCGCATGTGTGGAAAGTAATAATCATTCATAACCTGTTTCATGTTTTCCTGGATAGAGCGATGTGCTCTGTTGTGTTCCATTGCTAATATTTCATCTTGATCATCATTGTTGAAAACATCAGCTACTTGTTTTGTTGTATGACGAAATTTTACTGATGGAAATTTTCCTATAATTTCGTTTTGAATTTTCCCTAAAATTGGTAAATCGCAAAGGATACCGTTAACGACGTCAGGATTTATGCATTCCCCAATTACTGCTACAATGTCCTGTAATGTTTTAAATGTAATCCTATGTCTAATTTTTGACTTAAAAATAATTTTTGTTGCTTTTGATAAGGTGTTTCCTTCCTCTAGTATTATTTGATTTCGGAATGAATTCACTGGGGTTTCAACCGTTGGAATGATTTCCGACGAGGATTCCTCACTGTGCATCGTGACAGATGACGAATCTTCTTCATACTCCATGGTATTTATGTGTTGTCGAGATAATGCATCGGCAACAACGTTATCTTTCCCTGGTTTGTAAAAAAATTTGGGTGAAAATTCCTCGACAAATGCCCTCCAACGTTTAATCTTTGTGTTGGGATTTCTATCTGAGACCGCAAAGGTCAGAGGTTGATGGTCAGTGAAGATGTTTAATTGTCTGACTCCATATAAATAATTTCGGAGCTTTTGAAGTGCCCATACAATTGCCAAAAGTTCCCTTTCATTGGTGGCATAGTTCTCTTCCGTGGATGATAACGTTCTTGATATCATTGTTATTGGTCTACCTCCCTGTGATAATACTGCACCAATGGCGTGCGCTGATGCGTCGGTTGTTAGGTCAAAAGGTTTTGTGTGTTCAGGGTATAAAAGAAGTACGTCTTCGGAGGACAAAATTCGCTTTACTTTTTCGAAGGCTAACAATGCGTCATTGTCTAAATCAATTTTAACATTTTTCGACGTATTGGCCCCTATTTGGCCATTCTCTCCCCTTAAATATTTTGTAAGTGGTTTCACTATAGCGGCGTAGTCCTTAATGAATCTTCTATAGTAGCCTGATAACCCTAAAAATGATCGAAGGCCCCGAAGATTGGTAGGTAGCTTATAATTAATTATATCCTTAACTTTGTCAGGGCATGTTTTTATTCCTTCCTTAGATACTACAAATCCAAGAAACTCAACCTCTTCTTTAAAAAATTTGGATTTTTCTATTGAAACGCGCATATTTGCTTCGTAAAGCCTGGTTAAAATTCTTTCAATATCTTCATAGTGTTGTTCTTCACTATTTGAGAATATAATTACATCATCGATGTAAACGTGGCAGCATTTCCCTATTTCGTTCCTTAAGACGTCGTCAATTGTTCTCTGAAAAATTCCAGGAGCATTCTTCAAACCAAATGGAAGTCTACAAAATTCATATTTCCCATTATTCACGGAGAATGCTGTCTTTTCTCTATCTTTTTCGGCTAATTTGATCTGGTGGAACCCAGATTTCAAATCAAGAGTTGTAAAGAGTGTCGATTTCCCCATATTTGCTAATATAACAGACGTGTCAGGGATTGGATATTTATCAGGAACTGTCTTATCGTTTAATTTTCGAAAATCAATTACCATACGCATCTTTTTTTGGCCATTTTCATCTAATCCTTTCTTGTCGACAACCCATATGGGATTGTTGTATGGTGACCGAGACTGGCGAATGATACCATCTCGCAACAAGTTAGAAATTTCTTTATTTACAAATTCTGAAGCTGCTATTGGGTAAGGGTATGCTCTAGAATAAACTGGTTCATTATCTGTAGTTCTTATTGTAGCAACTACATTTGTATTGAATGGTAATGCTTCGTTCGGACTTGCGAAAACCTTAGAGTGTCTTTTTAGAATGTCTGTAATGCGTTCATCCTTACTTGACTCATTAGAATTGTTTTCATGTGGCATCACATTATTTATGTTTTTACAGTCATAATATTTTAAATGCTCTTTACCGCCATTATAGTGTAAAATTCCGGTCTTTAAGTCCAAGTTCGCACCGATTTCTTTCAAAAAATCGAAGCCGATAATGCCATCAAATGTCTTTAAGCCGGAAAGAAGAAAGAAGGTTGAATTTTTCCCGAAAATATTCACTAAACATTTTTCTTTTATTTCAGTGGTTGCATGGATGGATTGAACCTTAAATGGTTTTTTAATTTCTTTTATCCCTTTTAGGTTTTCATTGTATTTTATATAATTTTTTTCTGCTCCTGTATCGATTAGTAACTTAATTGGTCGTCCTGCCAACTCCCTGCTTACGTATGGCAGGAGCGACTTTCGTCTAAAAAATTAATTTCCTCAGATATTTCGCTCTGGGTTTCATCAATGGAATAGCTTTCTTCCTCGTCCTCGTGATCCAAATGATTCACCCTTTGAATTTTCGGGAGCGGTTGTCTATCGCTCTCGCGTTCCCTTTTAGCTGGTCTCTCTTGTGCGAACTGTTGGTTATGCTGATTAGAGTTCTGCGTTATCTGGTGGGTCCTAAAAGAATCCTGCGTGGTTCTCCAATTTGGATTAAAATTTGTTCTTTGTCTGAAATTCGATGTGGAAGGATCAACCTCCATTGGAATCGGCGTGTTTCGAGGTTGTCCGTTGGTCGGCTTATAATGAGGCGATTGGGGTGGTTGGCCGTTGGTCGGCCTATAATGAGGCGAGTGGTGTGGTGTAAAGGATTTGTTTCCTCCACTTTGATTATTAAAAGAATTTGCAAAGGAATATCGAGCCTGATTCGCCTCCAATTCCTGAGCTAGTGCTAAAGCACTAGGCATGTCATTTGGTTGTGACGAAAATAAGATATCGCACATTGGTTTGCGTAATCCTGAAATAAACACCATTAAGGCGTCCCCCCTGTATTTCTGGCTAAGTGAATTTATTAAATCGCTGTTACCCTCATGCAGCATAATAGTCTTGTTTATTATGAGCGTTAATTTTTTCTCCACTTCATCATAAAATTGAACAATAGGCAATTTTCCCTGACGCAAGGTTGACATTTCTTGTTCTATGAGATAAATTGGCCTTTTATCTGCGTAAGTAAAATCTAGACGCGCAATTATAGCTTTAAAGTTTAAAACCGTGTTGAATGATGATAATACTTGATCGGCTGAACCAATAATCTTATTTCTCATTATCGCTACCGCTTGGTAATGCTTTGAGCTACCTTCATATCCCTCGAAAAGCTTGTAAGCGGCAAATGCAGCTTGTCGCCACGAAACGTACCGAACCTGCTCACCGCTAAACTCGGGTAATGATTTTATCAAATCAAGTGATTCATTACATTCCCTTCCTGGACGAATTTCCACTGGTTTGTACTCCTCTACTGGAGTTGGAGTTTCCAGGGCCCTAAGTCTTTCGGTTAAGTCCCTTACTATCCCTTCAAAGGATAGCTTTGTTCTCTCTGTCGCCGAGAGGACAGCTGTGTTTAGTATTGCCCTCAGCTGTTCCTCATTCATGTTTGCAGATACTAATTAAAGTTATTTATTTAAGATTATTATGTAATATGTTATGCGAGTTTATTTATAAACCCCCTTTTTCCTTTACGACCTTAAAAATCACTAGCAAATTTCCTTATCATTAAGATCGTTTCGTACTCTATAAGGTCCCTATCATAAATATCCTCCCTTGTGGGTTCGCCACGGTCTGCTATTCCGAGTGTCTCCCAAATCTTTTTGATTGTTTTTAACTGCTGCTCTTCACTACTGTCGTCGTTGATTCGTTCGTCTTTTAGTACGTTCTTCTTATATTCTCGCCTTTTTAGTCGGCTAGGCATTCTACGCACACAAACAATTTTCTAACAGCAGAATTTACACAGCGTTTGCCTGTACTGTTCACTGACCACGACACCAAGGACACAAATTTTCATAATTACCATGTATTTATTCTATACTTATTACTACTTACAACTGTTTCATTCTTTTTTATTTGTTGTTTTTATACACTAATTTCCTGCTGGTGTGTTGTCCTAGTGGCTGCAATTGGTGTGCGTTGTTTTGCTGCGTTTCCTTATTGTAATCCGGTATGTGTTTGTCTCTATGTTGTGCTGGATGCTTATGTTGCTGTGGTTGTGTCACTACCCACAGTTGTTCTGCTTCTTGGAGAAGGTTTATAAATTTCTTCCTTTCTAGTTCTTTTGAATACAGTTTTTTTATTTTTATAAATCAAGTTTTTTCTTCACTATGATTTCTTTGTTGCAACTTTTCCTTGCACTTTTAAAGTTTTTCACGGTTTATTCCACTTTGTATTTTCCGTATTTTGCTGAATCAAGTGTTTTCTTCACTATGATTTCTTTGCAGTAACCTTTCCTTGCACTTTTAAAGTTTTTCACAGTTTATTCCACTTTATATTTTCCGTGAGTCCGGGAGCACGATCACTTAACAAGGATCGCGAACTAGTCGTTGGGCGCCAATTAGTGATTGGGCACTATGTGCCCGTTTTTAAAATCAAACTGCGAAGTTTTACTAGGGACTATGTCCCAATTTTGTAACTGTTTATTGAATTAAGCGCTATGCGCTCCTTTTCGTTACAGAGTACTTCAAAAACTAAAAACTAATTCCTTATTCTACCCTTCTTTTATATCTTTTCTTGGCTGTGTTTGGCACGTTGTTATTGTTGTTGTTGTTGATCTGGCTGCTGGCGCTGGTGCTGACACAGGTGCAAATTTGATTGTGGGAAACGGTTCGTTCTCACCGTAGCATGCGGTGTCATGATTACACCACGGTGGATGCTGCTGATGACATTGGCACAGGTGCAATTGGAAGTTGACGAATTGCACCGTGGGAAGAGGAGCTTTCTCAGTCGATCCGCCGAGCTGCTGAGTTGTCGTCTGCCAATCCCAAGAATTGAGTCGCGTCTGAATGTGGGAACTACGGTTTAGTCACGTAGCGTTTGTGGGATGTTGACACAGGTGCAAGTAGGAATTTGCCGAATTGTGGGATGTTGACACAGGTGCAAGTAGGAATTTGCCGAATTGTGGGATGGGGAGCTTTCCCAGGTGATCTGTTATGGTTATGCTACGGATTGGTCACGTAGCATTCCGGTGTTGTGGGAGTCATGTGCTAACTTATCTATACGGTTAAAGATAAATACCTCAAATTTGGACATCTCCTTCAAGACTCTTCAGAGATTTGTTCACCATAATTTTATTTGATTAACTGTACCGTGCACCGGCACCCTACAGTCGGCAATTAGGCACTTATAAAATCTTCATTAGTAAAAAAAAAAACCAAAGTTAAAGTATTTACATCAACCCGAACTAACTTATGAATACTCTAGATTGTAGCCACGCCCCCATTTTTTGCCTCCTTTCATAAAACACCCACATAAAACACATACAGGTAGGGTAATTCGTATTTAAGGGCTGTTCTGTAGTAACAGCTCGTTTTCTTAGGTGTTTTTTGAAATCCTACTGTGAAGTAGGTTAGGTTAGGTAGGGAAGGGTGTGTGCGTCCCAAGGGCAGCACTTCCACTCGGAGGCCAAAATGGCCCATTGTGAATCCCTTCATGGAAGATTCCGGAGCTAACCAGTGGCTCTCAGTTCGGGGCAAACCAATTCGACCTCTTGATGAAGGAGAGTAGATCCGATATTTCAACTACTGCTGCGCAGGCCAAGTCTACCAGGAACCTTGACCCCAAGGTACGGAGTCGGCGTTCGTGCAGAGCCGGGCAGTGGCACAGGTAGTGTTGGATCGTTTCCACTTCTTCCTCATCTCCACAGCTTCTGCAAACATCACTGGACGAGAGGCACCATTTGACCAGCATAGATCCAATGGCGCAGTGTCCAGTGATGACTCCAACAAGCTGCCTAATAGAGGTTCGACTCAGGGACAGTACATATCGTGTTTTCCTCACGGAAAGGGAAGGCCATATTCCCCGGCAGGTACTGCAATCAGTTCTGCTCCGCCATGAGGACTCGATGTAAGTTTTGCTCAACCTGTCAATACGCAAATACAGGGCAGATGTCGGAGGGAGCACAGAGTTATCCACTTCGGTGAGAGGCAGGGCGACCCCCTTTCTTGCCATCTCATCCGCTGCCTCGTTTCCTGCCACTCCAGAGTGGCCCGGAACCCAGCAGAGAGTGACTCGGTGATGTCCGATGCCGCGAAGTGCACTGCGACAACTCTGCACTACCTTTGATTTCACAGTCGCTGATTCCAGCGCTTTAAGGGCTGCCTGACTATCCACACAGATTGTGATATCCGTGGGTGATAATCCGCTGTCGCGGATTAATTCAGCAGCTTTCCAGATTGCATAAATCTCCGCCTGAAAGATGCTACAGAGGTCCGGGAGTCTGAAAGACCGTTGAGCCCCCAGTACATCTGAGTGGAGACCAGCTCCTGTACCTTCCTCCATCTTAGAACCATCTGTGAAGATGGTGATGGAGGCGTCTCTTGTCACACTTGTAAGTCCCCATTCTTCCCTTGAGGGAAAGGAGGTAAGTGCGCGCGAATCAAAATCCAGGTATGGAATCAGATAGTCCGTGCAGGAATCTAATTGATGTTCCGTACCTCGCCTCGTAAATGACCTTAGGATCCCAGAGTGTCCATTCCCATAGCCGCCAGTCTCTGCACCTTCATCAGTTGCGTCGCCAAGGACCTGGTGTCCGTGGCCGGCCACCAGACAATGGCTCCGTAACATAAGATCGGCCGAATGATCGCTGTATACATCCAGTGGACAATGCCCGGCCGCAATCCCCACTTTTTCCCGAAGGCCTTCTGACCGACGTAGAAGGCATTCAGGCTCTTCTTCACCCGCTCTTCCACGTTGCGTCTCCAAGAAAGCTTGGAGTCGAGTGTGGTGCCAAGGTATTTCACCTCGGGTGAGAGGGTGATAGTGATGCCGCTGAGTTTCGGCAGCCTAAACTCCGGTATTTTGTATCTCCGAGTGAACAGTACCATAACCGTCTTTGAGGGGTTAACTCCTAGACCGTTATGCTCTGCCCACCTAGAGAGTTCTCCTAAAGCAGACTCCATGAGATCACTGATGGTGGAAAGAAATTTTCCAGGGATCAGGGTAGTGACGTCGTCCGCATATGCTACTACTTGCAGCCTCCTGGATTCGAAGATCTCGAGGATGTTGTTCATCACAAGCAGCCACAGCAGAGGCGAAAGGACGCCCCCCTGAGGTGTGCCCCTTGTGGTTAACCTCCTCACCGAGCACGAGCCTAGGCTGGAGTGAACCCTTCTGCTACTAAGCATATCGCTGGTCCACCTCACCACTTTCTCGTCCACTTCGAATTTTCTAAGTGCACTGGTTATTGCCCTTAGAGTGACGTTATTAAAGGCCCCCTCAATATCGAGGAAAGCGGCTAACGTATACTCCTTGACGCTCAGCGATTTTTCGATCGTCTGAACGACCTCATGCAAGGCGCTGTCTACAGATTTTCCCCTGCAATACGCATGTTGCGTCCTGCAGAGTCCCCTGGACTGTGCCACTCCCCTGACATAGACATCCACCAGCCTCTCCAAAGTCTTAAGAAAGAACGATGACAGGCTGACTACAGACCGATGTAGTCTTTTGCAGTGATGTGGTTTGACTTCCCCGCCTTGGGGATGAACACCACCTTAACCTCTTTCCAGGCGCGCGGTACATAGCCCTGTTGGAGAGATTCCCGAAAGATTCGCACCAAGACTTTGACCACTGCCTCCTTAGACCATTGCAGCATAGCCGGAATGACACCATCGGGACCCGGAGATTTGTACGGGTTGAAGGTGTCTATCGCCCATGCCACTTTGACCTCATCGATAATCCCCCGAACTAAAGCATCCGGTCGTGACGAGTGCTGTCTATGAGGCGTGGTCGTCTCAACAACACTCGTGCAACCGGGAAAGTGGGTGTTCATGAGAGTCTCTAGAAGCTCCTCCCTCGATTCTGTCCACGAGCCGTCAGACTTCCTAATGCTGCTAGGGGTATGTGATGCCCCGGCTAGCACCTTGCGAAGTCTGGCGGCCTCGTTGACATTGTCGAGGGATTCACAGTACTTCCTCCAATTATCCCGCTTGGCCGCCCTAATAGTCTTCTTAAACTGATTAAAGCTAGCCTTGTAGGCTCCCCAGTCTTCTTCAGTTCGGCTAAGTTTAGCCTTATTGAAGAGACGTCTGGTATCTGTTCTAAGTTGTCTTAGCTCTGGGGTCCACCACACCGCGTTGGTTTTCCGTGGAGCTCGACTTTTAGGACAAGATTCATTAAAAGACTTGTTAAGCACTTTCGTTAGAAGACCAACTGACCTGTCAATGTTGTTTCTCTCGAATATAGCAATCGCTTTGCGCGATGCCAGTTTCTGAGAAACTAGTGCACTGAATTTAGGCCAGTTAGTCTTTCTCGGATTCCTATAAGTTTGGGGACATCCAACCTCTATGGCCACTGAAAAGACTATACGGTTGTGGTCCGAGAACGAACATTCCGTCAGTACTTTCCAGTCGACCACGGAGATAGTGTTGGAGTCGGTAACTAAGGTAATATCTATGACTTCCTCCCTAACCCTATTGTGGAAAGTCGGCGTATTGCCTCTATTGCACAGCACAAGGTTAGAGCCTAGAAGAAACTCAAAAATTGACTCACCCCTACTGTTGGTGTCGGAACTTCCCCACAGCATGTGGTGTGCATTGGCATCACACCCGATGATAAGGTCGAGCCTCCGTGATCGGGCGTGCGCAGCAAGGTCCCGGACTTCCTTCGGCGGTGGTTCCTCCCCTTCGAATGGCATGTATGCGGACGACAGGATCAGGTCTCGCCCATCGCGTCGTTCGCATGCAGCCACACACAGGTCACCAGTACTGTAATGAGACAAAAGAAACAAATTAATGCACCTTCTGTATACAATACAGGCTCGTATCTTACCTTCACCGCGTGAATGAAGCAATCTAAATTGACCTGAATCTAACCCACAAACCCTGTTTCCTACGATCCAGGGTTCCTGAATTAGACCTGAACTAGATTAAAGTCAACTCCAGTCTCCTCAAGGAACTGCATAAGGTCGTGGGTGGCGGCTTTAGAGTGGTGCAGGTTTATCTGCACTACCTTCAGCCTTCTCTTGTGTGGCGCGCTCCTTGTTAGGGAAGCGAGCTTTGAGGGAACCCAAACCGAACTTAACAACTCCCAGGGAGTCCCGCAGATGGGCAAAGGACGATGGATCTACCGCGATCACGATGTCCTTGCCCGCCTCATTTTTACAAGTAGTAGAGGATACAATTCTCCACTCTCCTGTGTTCAGGCCACTATTCTGCCGGCCAATCAGCTTCACCGTGTCGGCGTCCTCCATAACTGGAGGTGGGACCCACAGTGTGACGATAGGCCGGAGTGGCAGACGGTCACGGGGTATGACCTCGAGTTTCGCCCCCTGCCAGAGGGGCTCAAGACCGCCGATAGTGCGCACCAAGAAGTTGAGGGACTCCTTGTTGCCACAACCGACGATTTTGACACCCTTCTGCCAGCCAGCGCCGTCGAAGTCAATTTCGCCGTCAGCTGCCTCGAGCATCGCTCGCAGAATGCGCGCCTCTACAGAAAGCCAGTTTTCCGGGCGAATTTTCCCATCAGGATCGCTCCGGTCCACCACGGCTATCTGCAACTCCTGTGGGGAAGAGAAGCTAGCTGAGAGCTTCAGCTTTTTCCCCTCCCCTGTCGGCTGATCGTCACCCGATCTTCCCCTTTTTACGGCCTTTTCCACCGTGGTGGAAGTGGGCCTTGAAGAGGTGGTGGGTCTCTGACCAGTCTCACTTGACGGGGCGACCGCAGCACTGTTTCCAGGCTTTGCCGTCCCCGTCTTTACTCCCACCCGTGCAGTGATGGAGGATGTGGCCTTGTTTCTAGGCTTTTCCGCCTCCACTGCACCTTCGGTGGGCCGTGCAGCCGTGGCACTGTCACCAGGCGTTGCTGCAACGGCCGTGCATTTTGCACCAGAAATCGCCGCCTGTTTCTTCTCGAATCTAGCCACGATCTTCTGGTGCTTCCTTACCAGATCCTTCTCCTTATCGGACAAGGATCCAGGCTCTTTGCTCACTCTGCGGAGAAACGCAAGAGAGCGCCGGTAGCCATTTCTGACTTTCTTCGCAGCACTGCTCGCCTTGCGTTCCCCCGCCGGTAAGATACCAGGAGTGGAGCCAGTGGCCGCAGGTCGGTCTCCCTCCTCCAGGAGTGCCGCCTCCGCCTCAGAGTCCACCGACCCGGCGCCGCTACTTTGCGAGAGAATCATAGATTCCCCCTCTATAGCAGCGTCGAGTCGAAGGCCCCGGAGCTGAGGCACCACCCCCGAAAGTGAGGGACCATCCTGTGCTGTGGACTCCTGCGCCTTTTGCCTGCTTAATGCAGGTTTGGGCGCCTCCTGCTTCCCAGTAGCATTTGTAGACTGCACAGCCTGGTGTCCCGCTGCACAGCCTAAGCGGTCGTTGGATGACGACGCCAGACAGCCCGCTCGCCCACTGTCTACCGCCGGTACTGGGGATCCGACTCCCTGCACCGTAAAAGAGTCCTTATGGGAGCCCTCCAGAATGGTTTTGATGAAGGGGGTCGCCTTCCCCTGTGGCGTTTCTTTGACATCTATCACGCCACCAAAAGATGATAAGAAAACAGCCGCTCCTAACATGGAGATCAGACGCTGACCAGGGAGCCGCCCACTGTGGGTCAGACGCTCCTGGATTTCCGCATCTCAACCTTCGCCAGCTGAGAAGACAAGCTTCAACAGCCGCCCGGGGACCGCCCGGTCACCAGAAGCAACCTTCGTGAAGGCGTTGAGTCCACTTGGCCTGGTACCCACAAGGATCGCAGCCGAAGATGTGGACCACGTCTACATCCGTGCAGTCAGGTGCTTTGCCTTGTGGATCCAAACCCTGATCCCCAAACTGTGAAGTAACTATTCAATTTTTTTTTATGCGGTTTCTTTTCAATGTTTTATTATACTTTTAACTACAAAATTCAGTATAATGTTTAAAAAAATATTGATTCGTTGCTGCACTGCAGCGCCGCAAAGTGATGCCCTCCAAAAAAACATGCGTTGACGGTTCACACGATTGCTCCAGTCTGAAACATGGAAATCGGAAAATTTTTTGTTGTAATCTATATGAGTGCGATTATCGTCCGACGGGAGCTTTTTTGTTTTTCATCAAAATTATCAATGGCGCGACTTGAAAGTAAAAAATTTTTTTTTCCCCCATTTTTTCAAATGAAAAAAATTTATTTAACACTAACTAATAACAAAATCGAAAAAAACGCTCGTCGGACGATAGCGACAACTTTTAGAAACATTTAAAAAAAAAAATTATCAAAATCCGTACAGTGTCTGACCTTGTACTGTGCAGACGTGTTTCTGTGCTCCGCGTTTCGTGTCTTATTTCTTTATTTCCACTTCTCTGCGCGTGCGAGAGTGAGGCGAGTCGTTCTGCTTCGCTCGTTTTCACTTGGACACTTTTTCTCTATTTCATTATCGCTAAATGCCGTGTGTTTGTGGTCAAAAAGTTGATCGAGGTCAGACGAAGCTGCAATGTGCCAAATGCAACGAATTTTTTCATTTGGACTGCGTGAACTTTCAGCCTGCTGACCTTGAGTTTATGCAAAAAAACGGTAGACCGTACCATTGTAATGACTGCTTAAGTGCGCGCCGAAATTCTATTCAGTCGCCCCTAACGTCTACCGCCCGCGCCGATCGAGTGTGCTCGGACAGCGACATATTACAACAAGTGCAGTGCAATAACCAGAGCTTAGCTTTGCAACAACAACCACAACAGCCTAAGCCGCAACAACAAGCACTGCAGCTCAAACCGCAACATCAAGCTCAACTGCCTAAAGCCCAACAACAAGTACATCAGCCTAAACCGCAACAACAAGCTCAGCTGCCTAAACCGATTGTCTCTCAACAGCAAAAGAGTGATAAGCAAGAAGTTACGCTGAAGACGATTTTCAGTGAGCTTGTCGCCCTAAGAGCTGGTAACGCGCGTTTGCTCTCTGTGTTGAACTCTTTGCAAGATGAAAAAAAGCTTCTAGCCGAAAAACTCGAATGCCTGCAAGAAGAGCTTCATTCAATACAACGCAAGTTAAGTGACAGTTATACTGTCCCTAAATTATCTGTCCTAACTAACGATGTCAAAGTCATTGGAAATAACATCTGCGATCTTCTGGATAAGAGAGCCACTTTGGTACCTGACACTCGTACTCTCTCCAACAATAATACTGCGTCCTCGGATGCCCGTCGCTCTGGTGTCGTTGAGCACGCTCAACCCGTCGTTTCCGCCCGTTCCAATGCGCATTGTCCGCCTGCTTCTGCTACTTCTTCGATTCGTGCTGACCGTTCTCTTCCTGCTGTTTCTACTGGCCACTCAAAGCTTCCTTGCTCTTATGCTGCCACTGCTGCCGCCGCTACCGCCCAGACAGCCCACTACACCTGGCTGGGTTACTGCTGGGAAGAAAAACAACAGACTTAAACAATTGCGTGTTGTTGGATCTAATGCCAACTCCGAACTTGGCGTTGCTGTTCGACTTAAATGGCTGCACCTTTCTTCTTTCTTGCCCACTGTTACTGCTGATAACATCATTGAGTATGTTATGAAGCATGCAAACATCGAGAAGAGCGTTATTTCGTGCTACAGTCTTGTCAAAAAAGACACCTCGGTGGAATCTTTAAGACGAATAAATTTTAAGCTGGGTGTTACTGAAAACGCGATTGAAAAACTGCTTAGTCCTGAATTGTGGCCGGCAAATGTGACCGTGCGCCCTTTCCAGTTTTTTCTAAAGCAAGGGCAACAACCGGCAACAGGATAGTTTCATCGTCTAAGGCTGGTCCTGTGCGCAATGGAGTTAAGCTGTATTTTCAAAATTGTTCTGGACTTAGAACTAAAGCTGAATATGTCCGAAAATTTAGCACACAATCGGACCACGACATTTATGTCATTGTGGAGACTTGGCTGACTGCGAACTTCTTTGACTCGGAATATTTTGATCCTAATTTATTTGACGTCTTTCGCAAAGACCGAGATGCTACTATGACTGGGTGTAGTAGAGGTGGTGGTGTAATGATCGCTGTTCGTCGTAAACTTCGGGCGACTTTCATCCCACTTGCTAATGATAACACTATCCTGGATCAACTCTGTGTAAGCTTGCAAGGTTCGTCTGGCTTGCTGTTCCTGTGCTGCTCCTATATCCCACCTGCAGCCAATGAATCGCTCTACAAATCGCACGTGAACAATGTGCTGGCGTTACAGGACCTTGTCGGTGATAACCAACTGTGTGTTCTGGGTGATTTTAATCTAAGCGGTATCTGTTGGTCTCATTTGGATAATAACTTTTCTCTCACACCGTCTAATGTAAATAGGCCGTTCGAAACATTTGTTATTGATAACACCGTGCGACAACAAATTTTACACACGAAAAAATCGGTAGACTCGCAAAACTAGGGGCCAAACGTAGTAAAACTGCGTTTTTAGTTTTTCTCTCTGACGTCAGGATTTTTTTTAAAAGGACTTTGAAATTTGAAGGACATGTTTATTTCAAAAAATTATTTAAAAAACAGAACGCATTGTAGAATAACAATATGGGTATCAAATGAAAGAAAAAAATCCTTAGAATCTTAAAAAAATAATTTTTTTGGTGTAAAAGGACGAAGAGGTATTGAAAATGTCCTTTTAAAACTTTATCCTTGAATATCCTTGAAAATTTCCAACATTTTTTTTGGAAAAGAATATATCTTAAGGACTAATATGTACACTACCACATCCTCGAATTTCGTTCTTCTAACTTTAATAGTTAAGGATATAAAAAATTTTATATTTCTCATTATAAAACAAAGATATATTGCACCGTACGACAAAAATAAAATATTTAATTAACGCATGTATAAATCGTTATGCTGCTAATACTGGAGGTTAAATACACTAATTCTGCAACTTCAAAATTGCGTTTGAACCTAAGTATTTGTTTTCACAAGACATTGAAAATTAAAAAATTGAGTTGTCTTGAATAAAACGCACCCAAGAAAAACAAGATGAATACGTAGGATACGTACTTACAGTGAATACTAGGGCTCATAACTTAATTTAAAAGTTTACAAAAGTCATTTAAAATGCATTTTATGAATAATTTATTTTGAAACAAATTGTTTAAGAAAAATGTATGCGTTTACTTTGCCGTTTATGTTTTTGGTACGGGTCACGGCACACCGACCAACAATACTCGGAAAGCATGTGGCACATATCTTTTCCCCGAAAGCGATTTTCAATTAGCGCAATGTCTTGGTGGAAGCGCTCTCCGTGTTCATCACTAACGTCACCTAAGTTTTCGGGGGAAAAGCCCAAGTGGCTCTCTAAAAAATGTATCTTGAGAGACATGTTGACCCCCATTTCGCGATAGGCGTCAATCATCTTGCGGACAAGTTCTTTATAATTCTCAGCCTTCATGTTTCCTAAGAAGTTATTTATTACATCGCTTAAGCTTTGCCAGGCAGTTAGTTCAACCGGATTCAAAAGATCAGCAATTTCCTGATGCTGCAATAATTTCTTCAACTGTGACCCGTTTAAAACCCCTGAAAAACATATAAAAATTAATAGAAACAAAGTTTTACAATCGGGTAACGTACCAGCGGAAATCTTTGCATCGCTTAGTTTTGGAAAATTAGTTTTAAATAATTAATTGGTCTGTTTGGCCAGTTTTCCAGTAAAAATTATCCAGTAAAAAATATCAAGAGAGTAAGCCAGCTTACGCTCCCTAAAATCAAACTATCCAAAAAAGTGAACAAACAGCAATTTGTAAGAATTTGTAAGTTTTAACTCTTGGTTACACCAGTGGTACTTCGCACACCCACAATACACAGTAAAAAGGGTCTAAACAGGAGGGTTAAAGAAAGCAACAGCTGATCTAAAAGTTTCATTTGAGGCTTGAAGCGGTAGGGAAAATTAAGTTTAATCATACATTTAATGCAAAAGGCAAACAGTTCGTTGCGCTCAATCTGCGAATCTTCCCTTTCAGCTTCAGCGGATTAAGCTGAGCAAGACGGTTGTGGGTCAGCAGACTTGCGAACGCACAAGTTCTTTGCAGGTTCCATTTGCCTCCAAAATTTTGCAAAAATTATTTCGATCATATGTCCGCAAGTCATATGTTTTTCTTGTTCTTCTTCTTACTGGCTAAAAGTTACTGGACAAAATATCTCCAGTAAAAACTTGCAAGTTCTCACGAAACGAACTGTCACTTTACGCTCTCAGTTACTCTCTCGTTACTGGAGATTTGGCGTCAACAAACAGGATCCAGTAAAAATGTGTACAAATTTGTACAAATTCGTACAAATTATTCTCTGCCAAACAGACCTAATAGCTCGACCATCAGCGTCAAGAGAGCGAATAAAATGTCGAATCAGGCCTAACTTTATGTAGAGCGGTGGAAGTATTATTTTTGATGAAGGGACTAGAGGCATATGATCGATGCTGTCGCGGCCAAGTTTATGAGTTATGCGAGGCTCCCATTTGTGGTTGATATAGGCATAAAAAACATTAATTTTTTGAGAAGCCCTTTTTAAGCCGTGACACGTACCAAAATGAAATTAAGTTATGAGCCCGAGTATTCACTGTAAGTACGTATCCTACGTATTCATCTTGTTTTTCTTGGGTGAGTTTTATTCAAGACAACTCAATTTTTTAATTTTCAATGTCTTGTAAAAACAAATACTTAGGTTCAAACGCAATTTTGAAGTTGCCGAATTAGTGTATTTAACCTCCAGTATTAGCAGCATAACGATTTATACATGAGTTATTTAAATATTTTATTTTTGTCGTACGGTCCAATATATCTTTGTTTTATAATGAGAAACATAAAATTTTTTATATCCTTAACTATTAAAGTTAGAAGAACGAAATTCCAGGATGTGGTAGTGTATATATTAGTCCTTAAGATATATTTTTTTCCAAAAAAAATGTTGGAAATTTTCAAGGATATTCAAGGATAAAGTTTTAAAAGGACATTTTCAATACCTCTTCGTCCTTTTACACCAAAAAAATTATTTTTTTAAGATTCTAAGGATTTTTTTCTTTCATTTGATACCCATATTGTTATTCTACAATGCGTTCTGTTTTTTAAATAATTTTTTGAAATAAACATGTCCTTCAAATTTCAAAGTCCTTTTAAAAAAAATCCTGACGTCAGAGAGAAAAACTAAAAACGCAGTTTTACTACGTTTGGCCCCTAGTTTTGCGAGTATACCGATTTGTTCGTGTGTTTTGAAATTTTTTGATTTTTGTCGCACGGTGTAATCTGTTAAGTATTGATTTGGCTCAGATTAACGGCTTTATTAATAACTTCAATCGTATTTTAGATTTAATTTTTATTAGCAATAATGTAAATTTTAAGTTATCTCGTAGTTCCTCTGCAATTTCCCCGTCGAACTTGCATCATTTTCCATTAACTTTAGACATCGAGTTTTATAAATTTTTTGAAGTGCCTTCTGCCAGCAGGAAAATTTCTTTCAATTTCAATTTGTGTAACTTCGCTTCTCTTGATTCCTTTTTTCTTAATACTGACTGGGTCGCCCTTTTTTTTAAAACTGATGTCTCCAATTGTTATAGCAAATTTAAATCTTTGATCTTCGATATTTGCTTAGCTAATGTCCCCATTTTTGCTACTCGAACGTATAAGCTCCCGTGGTACTCAAAAGAATTAATGCATCTTAAGAATCTGAGAAATAAGTTCCACAAAAAGTTTAAACTAACAAAGAACCTTGTTTTCTATGACAAATATCTTCAATACCTTAATGAATTCAGAAACCTGGATGAAATACTATATAATAATTACATACAGAGTTTCGAACGAAATATTAAACGCAATCCAAAGAATTTTTGGAGCTTTATTAAATCTAAAAAAACGTGCTCCAATATTCCATCCTCTGTTTCCCTTTTAGGGAAATCAACTGACTCATTGGAGGATGCTGCAAACCTCTTCGCAGAATTTTTTCGTTCTAATTTTGTTACTGATGACGCGTTCGAAGTCAATGAGTCCATCAATACTAATGCATCTCTTGACTTTGGCTCTTTGGTGTTATCTTCAGACGATGTAGCAAAGGGTATTCGCGATGTAAAGCTTTCGTCGCAAACTGATATTGATGGTCTCTCCTCTGTCCTGCTAAAAAACTGTCCTTCCCTTGTGGAACCTTTGAAAATTATCTTCAATAAGTCTCTTATATCTGGAGTATTTATTGAAGATTGGAAAAAAGCCTCAATTACTCCAATTTTCAAAAGTGGTAACAAAAATGATGTGTCAAATTATAGACCTATCTCAAAGTTATCCACGGTTTCTAAACTTTTTGAAACCATAATTAAAGATAAAGTTTATTTTGCGGTTAAAAATATAATTATCCCAAATCAACATGGTTTTGTATCTGGTCGGTCCACCGTAACCAACCTGGCGGTTTTTTCTGAGTACTGCATCTCGGCTTTTCAGAAGGGCTTACAAATTGATACTATTTATACTGACTTTTCTAAGGCATTTGATAGAGTCTCTCATAAAATTTTACTTGCCAAGCTGTCTAGTCTTGGTTTTCATTCTGTGTTTCTTGAATGGTTAAAATCCTATCTTAGTGAACGTCTCTGTGTTGTGTCATTTGACAACACCTCTTCCCGGCCTTTTACGGCGACCTCCGGTGTTCCCCAGGGTAGTATTTTAGGTCCGCTATTATTTGTGCTCTTTACTAACGATGTTTGTACGTGCTTTTCAACCTCCAAATTTCTATTGTATGCAGACGACCTTAAAAACTATTCTGAGATTAGAACCCCTGAGGACTCCTCTGCGCTTCAATCTGAGCTTAACATCTTAAATGCGTGGTGTGTCCGAAATCGTCTCTTCCTTAACACCAACAAATGTTTCCAACTGACTTTCGCTAAAAAACGTATTTATTTTCCTGCCTCCTATTTTATTTCAAACTCGGGGCTTAAAGCGGTCAGTGTGATCAAAGACCTAGGTGTCTTCTTCGATTCTAACTTCTCTTTTTCTGCACATATCGACTCTATCATTTCCAAATCGTATTTGATGTTAGCCTTTGTCCGTCGCAACTGTTCTCCCTTCTCTGACCCTTATACTTTCAAGTTACTTTATTCCGCCTTTGTTCGTTCCAGGCTAGAATATGCAGCCGTAATTTGGAGGCCATTTTATGCCTTAAGTATAAATCGACTCGAACGAGTGCAGAAGGTCTTTATTCGCTTTGCCCTTCGTTCCCTGAATTTTGCAGACCCTATTCCCTCCTATGACGCACGTTGTCAGCTTCTAAACTTGAAATCGCTACTTAATAGAAGATCTTTTCTCTCATTAAAATTTTTATATAATATCGTGAATGGACTTATTGACTGCTCGTCTCTTCTGGAAAAAATTAATTTTAATATTCCTGCCAGATCTCTACGGCGCACAGTGGGGTAATATATAAGTAAAGTGCCGATTAATTCAAAAATGAAAAATTAAGATACAACTATGTTTTTGGTACCGGGTTAAAGGGGATAAAATTCTGTATCACTATGTGAAAGAGTTGTTGCAAAATAGTTTACCGTTTTCCCGCAAAGCACTCTAAAAGTTGACATTTATTTTCAATTTTTGTGCGCACAGCGATAAACGTGTTTTTGTCGTCACTTAAAAACGATTTCTTTGTCTGAATTTGAAAAACTATTAAAAAATTAATTATGCAACCTTCACGTTCAGGTATTTCGGTAATGCAGTGTGTATTTTATTTTGTTAAAAAATGTTGATAAGTATTTTATTAGATTTTTTGTTTAAGAGCTTAATAATTGTCCGATTTTTTACCTTTTCATAGACATATAGTTGTGAGTCTTGTGAGGTCGGGCAAAACTGTTTTCCTTAGCGTATAGCTTAGATATTTCAGTAACATTTTATGAAAAAAAAAGTTGCGCGATGTTGCGCACTTTTCCAGCATTTCGATTTTTGTGTGCGCACCCAAGGGCCTCATGCATGCATTGTGCAAACGAAATTGATGACACTGCACAACAAAATCAAATTTTTTTCAAAATAAAAAGGTTCTGACAACGGATTCTGGTAGAGGGGGCCCAAAAAAAATATACGTGTATCGGCGTTTTGAAAGTTTACGTCTGCATTTTTTTTTAGAGGGGGGTCAAAGTTTTCCCCTTTTCGCGCATTCTTATGGTGATTCGGCATACGAAAACTATGTAACATCACATTTTAGGTAAATGATGTGTTCAGCAATTAGGTGTAAAACACTACGAGGAACATTTTTGTGGAGTACTTTAACGCTGTAGCTCCTATTTATATGGGTCAATTTGACCCTTTTTTTCTAAAATGTCAAAAATGTCCTGTAAAACAGAACTTTTTAAGGACAAAATGTATCACGAAAATATTCGCCATAAAATTCTACTATAGGTCTATGAATGCAGAAAAGCTCAGAAATTAACTTGAACTCCAGAATTAAGCCAAAACTGAAAATGTGTTTATTGCGTGTTTTCAAAATTGTTCCACTTCGAATGTTTTGTGGAAACAAAATTATATGGCAAAACCCGCGACCCGCATCTACACGATTTTGTAGGCCGTTAAAAATTGAATTCGTCAAGGAATCTGCAGCAGTTTATAAAAACGAAAAAGAAAGAGTCAATGACGAAATAAGAAAATTGCCAAAAAAAGTGCAGTAGGTATATGCCCAAAGATGCTATGGAGTTGACAATAATGACGAATGATGATAATGGTGACGGTGATGATTATGATGCTGATGAAGATTATGATGATGATGATAATGATGATTTTAATGATGAAACTAAATTGGCTGCAAGAGACGGCGATGAAATGTTTTAATTAAACTGTTCAACTTAAATTTCATTTTTCAAATTTTTTTTTTACTATGTTACCGTTTCTTAAAAAAATGTCCACAAAAGTATACCCAAAAACATTTGTTTTTTACTTTATAATGTTCAATTAACTAAACTTAGTAGTTATTTCATATCTAAATAGCCTGGGGGAATTAATCGGCACTTTCGGCATCAATTACCCCACTGTGCGGCGGTCTGATCTTTTTAATGTTGGCTTTAACAAGACCAATTATGCCAAAAATGCTCCTATTACAAGAGTTCTAATTGAATTCAATAGCCTTTCAAATTCTTTGGATATTGATCTCGCATTACCTTTAAGCGTATTTTGTACCTTGTTATCTAATTATAAGTATCTTTAAGAATATTTTTCGAATTTGTTTGAATTTACAACCCTTATTTCTCAAAGTCTGTAATTTGATTAGACTTAATTTAATAAATAAATAAATAAATAAATAAAATCCGTCTACTCAATCATTTGTAATCGTGTGAACCAGTTCGAAAAACATGGTTTCGGGAAAAACGCGTGAGCGCGCTGAAAGTTCTGTGGAAATTCGGCGGAGCGCGTGACGAAACCTCTTTTACAAATGAGGTCCGAATTCATCAAAGACCTTTTTTTATACGATAGATAACAACATTACCTGTTGAAAAATGCAAAAAAAAAATCGATTTTTTGAACATTTTACTACAGAACACCCCCTTAAAAAAAACCATTTGATACGGGTTGATACGGCTCATAACGGGTTAATGGGGAGTATCATGCCCACTTACCGTTATAAATAACCACAAAAGGGCAGATGACGTTGGTAAGTATATAAATATAATAAATTTTCCCAATTTAACCAAGTATGCTTATACGGCATCCCTACTTAAAAGTGGGCGTTCCATGCCCATTTTTATGTCAGAGTTTAGTTAGGTCACTCGTAAATTCCACACAAAGTTTTATTGAAATATATTGCCTTTTTCAAGAATCATCCTGCGTACCCGCCGAAAAAATTGATACAAAATATTTTTTTAGCATATTTATTAATTCAGGTGATAAATCACATCTATTTTTACTTTATTTATTTTTTTTAATACTATATATATGCACCAAGTGTTATAAACGTACCGACCCATACGCGCGTTAAAAAGTTTTTAGTTCATATATATTTGTTTTCTTACTAAGAGAAGTGAATAAATGTCCAAAAATCTAACCATTCCGCAGCTTTCCGCAGACAAGTTGGGTATCATTTTTTTTATGAAGGTTCCTACTTACCTTCCTTAAAGATTTTCGATTATCCATGATTATCCATAAAAGTTATACACCACGAAAGTAGGACATTTTCCTAAAAAAATCGTTGTTTTTGCCCAAACTTTGAGAACTTATATCTTTACAAGAAAATGTGCCATGGAAAAGAGTTATATGTCAAATTAAATGTAGGAACATGCTTATTACTTATACTTACTTACTTACTTAACTGGCCATAACAACCCGTTATCGGGTTACGGCCTGCCGCAAAACTTCTCTCCAGGCGCCTCTGCTTCGCGCGCGACTTCTCCAGTTGGTCACACCAAGAGATACCAGGGCCTCTTCCACTTGGTCCTTCCACCGGAGACACGGCCTCCCTCTTCGCCGTCGACCTCCAACCATCGCATCGAATGCCTTTTTCGCCGGAGCTTCGTCGTCCATGCGGCAGACATGACCGAGCCAGCGTAGCCGCTGGATGTTAATTCGCTGCGCTACGTCCATGTCCTTATACAGCTCATACAGCTCGTTATTGGTTCGTATGCGATAGTCGTCACCAACCTGAACAGGGCCGAAGATTTTGCGAAGCACCTTCCTCTCGAACACTCCAAGGGCCGCTATGTCGTTTCGTGTCATTGTCCATGCTTCAGCGCCATAGAGGAGCACGGGCAAGATAAGCGTCCTATAGAGTGAAAGTTTTGTCGGTCGAGAGAGGTCTCTACTTCTCAATTGCCTACCGAGACCGTAGTAGCACCTGTTGGCAAGAGTTATCCTTCGCTTTATCTCCAGACTGACATCATTGCTGCTGTTGATGGCGGTGCCACGGTAGACGAATTCCTTGACAACTTCAAAAGCATACCTGTCGGCCTCGACGTGAGACCCTAGCCGCTGCGAGTCCCTGCGTGTAGACAGCATATACTTCGTCTTGCCCTCATTTACCACCAGACCCATTTTGGCAGATTCTCTTTCGATAGCCGCAAAGGCAGGCGCAGGACAAAGGATCGCCCTGTCTGAAACCTCGAACGGTATCAAAGGGGTCGGAGAGGTCACTTCCAACCTTGACGGAGCTGCGCGTATTGCTCAACGTCGCTCTGCAAAGTCTAACGAGCTTTGCAGGGATACCAAGTTCAGACAATGCGGCATGTAGGCGATCCCTTATCGGGCTATCGAATGCTGCCTTGTAATCGATGAAGAGATGGTGTGTATCGATTTGGTTCTCATGGGTCTTCTCCAGGATTTGGCGTAGAGTGAATATGTGGTCGATGGTGGACTTACCAGGTCTAAAGCCGCACTGATAAGGTCCAATCAGCGCCTTGGCGAGTGGCTTTAGTCTTTCACATAGTACGCTCGTCAGGACCTTGTATGCAATGGGAAGTAGGCTGATACCCCTGTAGTTGGCGCATATTGTTGGGTCGCCTTTCTTCAGCACAGGACAAAGGGCACTGAGGTTCCAATCGTTGGGCATTCGTTCCTCCAGCCATATTTTGCAAATGAGCTGATGCATGCACCCAATCAGCTCACCGCCGCCGGCCTTGAACAATTCAGCTGGTAGCCCATCCGGCCCTGCAGCTTTGTTGTTCTTGAGTCGCTGGATAGCGACCCGGACCTCGTCATGGCTGGGCGGTGGCACATCCACACCGTCGTCGTCGATTGGTGCCATCTGGACATCTTCACCACTGGCGGTATTGTTCCTTTCGTCGCCTGCGAGCAGCTTGGTGAAGTGCTCCTTCCACAACCTCAGCACACCCTGCGCATCCGTAACCAGATCCCCGTTTTCGTCTCTGCAAGAAGATGCCCCAGGCTTAAATCCTTCCGTAAGACGCTTAACTTTTTGGAAGAATTTTCGGGCGTCATTCCTGCTCCTGCACTCCTCGATTTCCTCACGCTCGCGCCTTTCTTGCTCCCGTTTCTTGCGTCTAAAAAGGCACCTCTCTTTCTTCCTCTCCTCCCGGTATTTTTCTGTCATGGCTCGCGTGGCGGCCGACTGCAGGGTCTTCTTGTATGCAGCATTCTTCACTGCAGTGGCTGCGCGACACTCTTCATCGTACCATTGGTTTTTTGGTGGTGGGCGTCGAAAACCAAGGACATTTTCTGCGGCGACGCGCATAGAGTGGGATAAGTGAGCCCATAATCCGCCGATGTCATCAGGTGGAGAGGGGGAGCGACCGAGCTGGTTGGAGAGTTGAGCGGAGTAGGCTTCGGCTACCCCTTGTGATCGCAGCTTACTGATGTCCAGCTTTCTTCGCAAACTAGGTTGTGCGGTCTTCGCTGCGCAAAGACGCATGCGTACCTTGGCTGCAACAAGGTAGTGGTCCGAGTCGATGTTGGGTCCTCGGAACGTGCGCACATCTAGAATGCTAGAAGCATGCCTTCCATCAATCACAATGTGATCAATATGGTTGCGGGTGGATTGATCGGGGGATAACCAGGTGGCCTTGTGGATATCGAGGTGCTGGAATCTGGTGCTACTAACTACCATGTTTCGTGCCGCGGCGAAATCGATCAGCCTCAGACCGTTGTTCGAAGTGGTCCCATGGAGGCTGAACTGCCCGACTGTGGGGCCAAAGATGCCTTCTCGCCCGACCTTTGCGTTGAAGTCCCCGAGGACAATTTTGACGTCATGGGCCGGGCACCTGTCGTAGACGTCCTCGAGCTTCGCATAGAAGGCATCCTTGGCCGCATCGTCCTTCTCTTCCGTCGGGGCGTGCGCGCAAATCAGGCTGATGCTAAAGTATTTAGCTTTGAAGCGGATCGAAGCCAGCCGTTCGTTCACCGGAGTGAACCGAGAGACGTGGTGGCGAAGTCTCTTGCTGACCACAAATCCGCAGCCAAATTCGCGCTTCTCCGCATGGCAGCTGTAGTAGATATCGCAGTCTGCTCGCTTGGAGCAACCTTGTCCTGTCCATCGCATTTCCTGGATGGCGGTGATGTCAGCCTTACATTTCGTGAGGGCTTCCACCAGTTGGATAGAGGCACCTTCCCTATAGAGGGTCCGGACATTCCAGGTGCATATCCTCAAATCATGGTCCTTGAATCGTTTGCTGTGGTCGTCAACATTGTGGGTTCCTTCCGAGGCTTGCTTTTTGGCTTTCATTGGTATTTGGTTTTCCGTGGCGGGCACCAAACCCTGCGCACAACCCAAATTTTAAGTCCTGGGGATAGGACTCGCTGCACACATTAGTTCACTATTCAGCGGATGCCAAATAGCTATCCAGAAGGGCCGCGCGGAGGCTGTGCATCAGCTTGGATTGGACAGGGACAAGGATCGTTCTGGCGTTCGCCAGGTTGAACGCAATCAGAGGCTTTACCTTGTATGTCCGCTCCCTTCCTTCCCATGCTTATTATATGTACCAAAAATTATTTGATTATATTAAAAAATAACGATTTAATTGACATTTCAGCATCACCATCAAAAAAGTTGCATCGACAAAATGAAATTGAGTATAAAAACACCCAAATTTGAACGGCTATACAGCAGTTAGTTTCGGTCCAATTTACATGCAAAAAGCATTTTCTGACTGCTACATACATGTAGATTACGAAAAACAAAAAAAAAAGTAAGGCCCGTAACTTTAAGATTAGCCGTAATGCGCGGGTTTTCGGCATGTTTACCCCATTGTGCGGCGCTGCGGAACCAATTCGTTTTCGGCTTGCAAAACGCAAAGATCCAAAGCCGGCTGCTCGAGAAAAAAGTTTTAACATTGGATGACGCAATACAAGTCGCCTGCGCATATGAAATAGCTGAAAGAGAAGGAAGCGAATTACAACAACAGATACCTGCTAGTGATGTGAATAAGCTTCATTTCCAGAAAGGGGAAAGTCAAAGAAGAGAAGGAAAGCAAAACAGTACGAAGAAAGCAACCGTGAATGTGGGCAACAAAGGAAGAAATTGTTTTCGATGTGGTAACACCACGCATTTGGCGAACGAATGTAAATACAAGGAGAGCATTTGTCACTGCTGTAAGAAAAGAGGGCATTTGCGGAAAATGTGTTACAAAGCAAAGAAGGAGCTTAATCAAATAACGCAAGAAGAGAGGGCAGTAGACGAATTGTTTAATGTGAGAAGTGGCGGGAAATCGGAAACGATACGCAAGAAATTCACGTGTAGTGTAGAAGTCAACGGGGTGCTCATGTCGTTCGATATTGACACCGGGGCACCTGTAACCATCATTAGGTCGGCCGATGCCAAAAAGTACCTTGGTGGCTGCAAAGTGAAGCCGACCGACACGCAGTTTTTCAGCTATTGCAAGACACCATTGGATTGTCTGGGATTCGTGTGGGTGACGGTGGCGAGAAAACACGTAAAAATTTATATCATGCGGAGTGATCGCAATCCCTTGCTGGGCAGAGAGTGGCTGCGAGAGGTGCCATTGAACTGGTCGCAGATAATAAGGGACCAGTTGCAGATACCGACCAAAATCACGGGGTATAAAGCTAGGTTATATCTGAAGCAGAGCGTCACACCGAAATTTCTTAAGGCCAGACGCGTCGCATTTCCGCTGATGAGTGCAGTGGAACGTGAGCTGGAAAGCCAACTGGAGGAAGGATTATTAGTGAAGGTGGAAAAAAGCGAATGGGCTACACCAATTGTTGTTGTTCCAAAGAAGGATGGCACTGACCGAATTTACGGCGATTATAAAGTGACGTTGAATCCCGCGTTGGTGGTAGATCAATATCCACTGATGACTATTGATGAGTTGTTCAGCACGATGGCTGGGGGTGTGAAATTTTCAAAAATCGATTTATCGAAAGCTTATTTGCAGTTGGAGATACATCCAGACGATCGTCATTTATTAACCCTCAACACACATAAGGGCTTGTCTCAGCCCACGCGAATGATGTTTGGCATAGCGTGTGCGCCGGCTAAGTGGCGGCGGTGGATGGAGCAACTACTAGGCGACTTGCCCGGCGTAAAGGTATTTTTGGATGACATTCGAATCACGGCGAGCGATGATGCTACTCATATGCAACGAGTTGAAGAGGTGTTGCGCAGACTCGATAAACACAACATGAGGGTGAATTTACAGAAATCGGAATTCTTGCAAGAACAAATCGAGTATTGCGGATATGTCATCGATAAGGACGGAATTCGGAAAATGAGCAGCAAGGTCGAAGCCATACAGAAGATGAAGCAGCCAACAACAAGAGACGAGGTGAGAGCGTTCCTGGGGCTCATAAACTATTATGGGCGGTTCATAAAAAACTTGAGCAGCATTGTATATCCGCTGAATAAGTTAATACACAAAGACCAACTTTTTCACTTCGACGCGACATGCGTGAGATCATTTAATTTGATTAAGCAGCTCATGCAGTCCGACACAGTGTTAACGCATTACGATCCGCAGGTGCAAATTGTTCTTGCAGTGGATGCTAGCCCAGTTGGTGTAGGGGCAGTATTGAGTCATGTTTATAAGGACGGCACGGAGAGGCCGATACAGTTTGCGTCGCCGACGCTTAATCCGGTGCAACAGCGATATAGCCAAGTAGATCGGGAGGCGTATGCCATAATATTTGGTGTGCGCAAATTTTACCAATATTTGTTTGGGCGGAAATTTATACTAGTTACCGACAATAAGGCAATAGCTCAGATATTTTCACCAACTAAGGGGTTGCCAACTCTGTCGGCTACCCGAATGCAGCATTACGCAATCTATTTAGAATCATTCGATTACGCAATACGCGTTAAAAGAAGCTGTGAGAATGCGAATGCGGATGCATTATCCAGATTGCCGAGCGCGGAAGTATACCAAAAAATCGAAGAGGTTGACGTAATTGAAATGGAGTTGATTCAAAATTTACCAATAACCGTAGGAGAGCTCAGTGAGGAGACAAAAAGATCAGATGAAGTGCGCATGCTCATGGAATGTCTGAAGTATGGACGAGATTGCAGTCCGTTGCATCGTTTTGGTATTGCCCAATCGGAATTCGCTTTGCAACGTGGATGTTTGTTACGAGGGGTGCGTGTATTTATACCGAAGGGACTGCGAGGAAGAGTATTGGCTGAATTACATACGGGACATTTTGGCATCACGAAAATGAAAATGTTGGCGCGGGCATATTGTTGGTGGAAGGAACTGGACAAAGACATTGAGGACTTGGTGTCAAATTGCACGGCGTGTCAGGCTAACCGTGCAGATCCAAAATCGGTGCCAGTACATTGTTGGTTACCTCCAGCCCGGGTTTTCGAAAGGGTACATGCCGATTATGCTGGGCCGTTCATGGGCAAATACCTATTTGTGCTGGTGGATGCTTTCAGCAAGTGGCCTGAGGTGTACATCGTGGAGAACATGACAGCGGGTACAACGATTAAACTCTGTGAGGAAATCTTCTCAAGATTTGGATTACCGAGGATATTTGTAAGCGATCACGGCACACAGTTCAATGCAAAGGAATTCCAGGAGTTTTTACGAAATAACGGCATCATACATAAGCAGGGTGCGCCATATCATCCGGCGACAAATGGTCAGGCCGAGCGTTTTGTACAAACGGTTAAAAATAAACTAAAGACCAAGGTGTGTAAATCTAGCACATTTCACACTACACTTAATACAATTTTGATGGCATATCGTCGCGCTATTCATCCAGCTACGAAAAAGTCACCAGCGATGATTATGTTGGGGCGTCAAATTCAATCGCGATTAGATTTGATGCTTCCTCAAAATGCCACATCTAATAGGGAACGAGAGTGGACCTCCAAAATGTTTGTGGTAGGGGAGAGGGTAGTAGTACGGGACTACTTGTCCAAAAGTAAGTGGCGATTTGGCAAGATAGCAGAAGCAGTAGGAGAATTGCACTCTAACGTGGTGCTAGACGTCGGACGCACGTGGAAAAGGCACGTTGACCAGATGCGGAAGGTGGGGTCACAATTGCCCTTCGAAGAAAACATACTATTGCGGCAACAGGGGCCTGGCGAAGAAGAACAGCAGCAATCAGGGGCGTTTCAGAAGCCAGTATCTACAGGTAGACGGTCCGAGGCAACTAATACACCGTTACCAATAGTACGAGAGAGAGAAACGAATTTCGTGCCGCAGAATTCCTCATCCACAGGCGAATCCGAAACGAACCAACAAATAAGGAGTGCGTCGTTAAAAATTGTGACATCGAAAAATTAAAACATCTCAGCAACCACTAGTCCAATTTTTGAAAAGTCTTGTTTTATATAACATGTCGTTTATGTAGATTTTAGAATTTATTAGAAAAAAATTATAATAAATTTTCAAGGGTAAATTTTCTAACTTTTTCTGGAATACCCCTTATGAGGGCTTTCATTTTTCCTTGTTAATTTTATAATTTTATCATTTATCATCATTTTCGCATTTTATCACTACCATTTTATCATTAAATACTCATTCAATGCTATAAATGGGCATAAACTATTCAATGACAAAGTTTTCATAGCTCACCTGATCAAAGAAAATTTAATTTGAATTTGTATTAACGAAGTTATTAGAAAAATTGAATGTCACAATTTTTAACGACGCACTCCTTAGGAGACACCATGTTAAGACGCAGCGACCAGGACCGAGATGAGGCAGCAAGCGAAAACCAACCATCTGATGGATCGGCAATTCGGCGATCTAATCGGACGCGGAAGGCTCCGGACAGATTAATTTACAATTGATTCCAAATGTAATAGTTAAGGTTACTATAATAATTACTGAGGTTGAATTGTAATTGAACCAAGTTCTGTCCTAATTAATTTCACAATGTAAACGGTTAAGGGTACTGTTATAATTTTTGATGTTAAATTGTAATTGAACTCAGATCATGCCTCGGCTACAAAGATAATGAATTGGAAGATTACTTAAATAAGCCTGAGAGAGGTGTTATATGCATGTAAATGTAAGCGAATGTCAAACAAAAGAAATCTGAAAAAAACGGCATATGTGCCAGTCTGAAAATGGAACTCGCGTGACTCAGATGTATCCAACAACCTGTTATTGTCACACTACCACCTAACATACGTCTGTGAGACCCCGAAACAAAAATTATTCGCGTTTGTAAGATTTTGTGAATTAATATACGTTTTAGTTTTTAATTAAAATCAGTTAAGGGACATATTAAATTGTTTATTAAAATAAGAAAAGCACAGGAACATCAACGTTTTCAATTTAATTTCATTTAAGAAGTTAAAATTTCTTATTTTATACTTAAAATCTAACATATTTGGAAAATGAATGGATCTCATTACATTAACAATAACATGAAGTGCTACTTAAGTGCTTCTTTGTACATGTACTGTGTTTTGCGTTTCTTTATCGAGTCGCAAATTGAGCAGTTCTTATGCACTGCTAACCTTTCTTCAGCGCTACTACGAGATGGAGTGGTTCAATTGTTACTCTGGAGGATGCGTTGAATGGCCATTCTGATATCACGTTGTGATTTATAGCCTACATCGGCCTCAACATCGCTGCAGTCATCGTTCGGTATATTTTCGTTGTCTGAAAAATCTTCTTCCAACCACCGCTGTATATTTGCGTCATTTAAAGCAATTATCAACCAAAACAATAAAGAACTTCGAATGTAAAAAAAGTCACGTAACCGCCTAACAGGGGTCTCCTAGACTCCTAGCAACAGTTTTTTACTCACTAGAGACAAACGCGATCACATCCGACTGTGACATGGGGTTGTGCGGCACTGCGTGGCGCAAGGAAAAGGTACATGAACACACACATTTATACGAAGCTCGGGCGTGAAAATATTCACGCTTAAAAATTCCTGGGGGTCTGTGAGACGTATGCTAGGTGGTTAAGGGTTAATGTTGGTGCTGGTGTTACTGCTGGCGTTATTATGGCGCGCTTTATCGTTGGCATGACAGCAGGAACAAAAACAAGTGTAGAACAGCTACAAAATAAACATACAATTCAGGTAGTAACGCCGCACTGTGTCGGGATTAGGGACAAAAATCAAAAAAATGAATGTCGTAAAAAAAGAAAAATAAGTTTGTAGTACTGAAGTAAATACCTCAATTTAATAAAATGTGAAAACGGATTTAAAAAATATCAATTTATATACCGATGGCAGACCACCAAACTTGCACTTTGTGAAGGTTGGTGACTTGGATAGAAATTTTTGGAATTTGTTGAATGTAAGTTCGAGGACTTTTGTCGAAAAATGGTCCCATGGAACTTTATGTTAAGTAAATATATTCTATAAATATGCTATTTTTGGAACTCTTTGGAAGCTTTCCCTCTTTTGCTTTTCTTTCCATATTCCAAGTAACGGTTACTTGAAGAAACGTCAATTCGTAGGAATAAAAGTGAAATGTCATCAAATTTTAGATAAACTTATAAAAAAAACTACTTCTTACTACTTCGAGATTTTACAGTGTGATATAGCAGAAAGTATGTATTAATAGAAACCATGGAGTTTAGCTGCACAAACTTGCACGTTTTTAAGAAATTCAACATTTTCAGTGACGTATGCAGTCAAAAATATACTCCTTTTTGCAGCATGGTTGGCAGGAAAACATAGCGACCACTGCTGCGCATCGCTTGAGCTATAAATTTTTGTTTGTAATAATACCAAACACCATTGGATGAGGAAAATTACATAAAAAAGGTAAATTCGATGGAAGGCTCCGGTAATATTGAGTGGCTTGCCATCGAATCAAGAAGCAACTTTTCAAAAGAAGCAAAACTTGTGAATATCTTCAGAACCAACTATAGCAGTTAATAGGAAAATTAAAGTAAAACATGAAAACCGAAACTCTGATATAATGCAATTTTTAAAAAAATTATTTAAAATTTTGTCGAAAATAGATGTAGAGGGTTTAATTCGAATAATTCATCATCGGAAACCGATTGTCCTAGCAGTACAGATTAACAAATTGTAATTTTTAATGAAAATATATGTTTTACTGAATTTAATAAAAGGTATTATTATTTTCTATTTGGGTTTGAAATTACTTAGGTGCGCATAAGTATGCACAGATATTTGTAGTTTTTGTAATATTTCCTCTTTTATTACAATCGTATTTGTAGGTTGATCAAAACCATTTTTGGTACATATTATGTATATATTGTATGTATGTATGTATATAGTAGTATATATTGATTATATGAGTTGCTGTACCAAATTTCATCAATATATCTTTTATAGTTTCCGAGATACTGTCAACTTAGTATTCAGTTTGTATGGGAGGTGGGCGTGTCCGTGGGGCGATTGAAGGAATTTTTGGCGTATTAACTTCTCTTTATAACAAAATCATACGTACAAAATTTTATTGTCGTACGACTATTCCTTTTATTTTTGTCCCTCGCTACTATGGACTCGCGACACTGTGCGCCGGCGCGCAATATGATTGTTTGAGTGTTCCAGTGTGTATGTGTGTGCGCCCTCAAAGTATTTCAGGTGTTAACGGCCGGCAAACGGACGATGACAGCAGAAACAGCAATAACCACAGCTAAACAATAAAAAATAACAATTATAACAATAACAACAACCAAAAATTTGAACTGCGACAGCAGCGTTGACAGTACGTGCATGAAATGCTGCTTTAATTTATTTTTTTACATTTAAAATCGGTCTTTGTCACACCACCCCATCCCGCCTTGGCCGCCATGACGGTCTTCTGTTGCTTCTCGGCCGCGCTGTCATTGGCCCCACCTGCGAGCGCGTATTTAATTTTATTTTGTGACCGCATCACGTTTGTAATTAATAATTAGTTTGAAGTGGAGTGCGGCGTGGGGAGGCGAAACACAGGCGGCAACGGCAAAATTGTTGCCAACAACATTAACGACTGCGTTAACAATAAATTAGACAATAATAACAATAACAAAAGAGTTAATGATCTTGTGAGAGCGGCAGCGGGGCCAGGCGACGGCAGTTAGACAGCATTTTTAGCGTTTCAAACTTTTTAACACCTCCAGCAGCAGCGCTGCTGTAACAACAAGAAAAATCTACCGTGCTATGTACGTTTGAGCGTTTGTTGCATGTAACAATGAACTCTTTTAATTTTGCTTTAGCTAACTTTGCCTTTGCGTTGATTCTACTGCCTTCCTAATACACCCACCCAGACATAAAGACGGACAGACAGGCGGCCGTATTGAGATATGGGCATTTCGATACTCCAAAACAAATGTCAGGCCCGCAAATTAACGACCACAATAGCAATAACAACGCTTCTAATTGTAAAAACAGTGGCCGCAACAGCCCAGTAGGAAGCGGGCATCCTCCGGTATGCATTACAGCATTCTTACTTTTCAAACAAACGCCCATTACGTTTGTTTAGAGGATGGCCGCTGGTCCATGCATTCTTCTATAAAGTTTAAAGCAATATTTCGGAAAAATAAAAAAACATTGGTTGATTTCAATACACTGAGAGACATATCAAAAAAGAAAAAAAAAACTAAAACACTAAAAGACAGCGAGACCAATAAAAACGACATAGACGTGGAATAAATTGAATTGAGCTCAAAATGTGTACGCAAAACCTGCCCCCAAGTGAAATCCTCTCTGCGCTACTGGCTGAATGTAAAATTATCGCGTGCCAAGACAAATCATTTTTGAAAACATTTGGAGGCAAATGGAACCAGCAAAGAAATTATGCGTTTGTGAGACTGCTGGCCCACAACTGTCTTGCTCAGCTTTTCCTGCTGCAGTTGAAGGGTAAGAATCGAAGATTGAGCCCAACGTACGTTTTTCCTTTTGCCTCAAATGTCTGATTAAACTTAAGTTTATTTATAGCTTCAAACCTCAAATGAAACTTTTAAACCAGCTGTTTCTTTCTTTAACTCTCCTGTTTACACTCTTTTTCTGTGAATTGTGAAGGCGCCATGACCCACTGGTCTTAAAATGGGTTAAAAACTAAGTTTCTAAAAAGCTGGCGTAAGCGTAAGCTGGCTTATTCCCAAACAGACCTTTTGCTTTACTTTTTGTGCAATAATGGCGGGAGCTGATACAAAATTAGTGCTGTTAACTCACGTCCACGGGAACGTAACTAATAATTGTTTTTTTATTGTTTTTTTTTATTGTTGTTTTTGCAGCTTCTCCAAATAAATTTAAATCAATCAAACAGCTGTGTGAAAATAAGCTTTCAAACTAAATTAAATTACTAATTTAACTATATTACTCACTTGGGTTCAATATTCTTACGAAAATGACTTCTCTATTACCATTCGCGAACCATCCTTGCCAAAGCGGAATTATAGCATGCCGGCCGTACTTCAAAGTGCATGCCTAAAAGTATGCTCGTAAAAACATTCATGCATAGCACGGCAACAGAGTGCCTTATCGTTGCACTACCCACCATTTAAACTTGTTCGTGCCAAATAAGACGCCAGGCGCTCCAAATGGACTACTTTCAGCTTGGCGTTTCTATTGCAGCAGCTTTGAACCCTGTATACAACGTCATTAATCCTGGTCATGACCTTGTACGGTCCTTCTCATCATGTTTGGAGTTCTGGAGACAAACCTTTCCTCCGCTGCTGGTTGTAGTGCATTTCCAGATCGCCTTCCTGGAATCCTGCTGCGCTAGCCAGTAGATCATATCTGGCTTTCATCTTATTGCTGACCAGTTGAGTGCGGCTCCGCGATCTCCTCATCGGCCCTTTCGCTGCTGAACACCGATCACAGCCTCTGATCCACTCGGTGGCAGACTCCTGGCATCCTACCCAATAGAACCGCCTTCTTATCTTGGCCACAATTTTTGCGATGCCTACGTGCCCTCCACTGGAGTCGTTATGGTTTTCTTCGATGACATCGTGGATCCGGCCTTTCGGGACCACTATTAGGGATTTTCTGGTCCTGCCATCTATGCTCTCCTACTAGCGGTATAGGCAGTCATCCTGCAGATGTAGACTTTGCCACTGTGCCCAGTAAGCCTTCGCGATCGGGCTCTAACCAGCCATCTTCTGTCAGTCCGGCCGTAATTTCTGCGCTTTGCCTTTGATGATCTTCGCGAGATCCGTATCCTCGCGCTTGTCCTTTTGTAGCCTTTCCGAAAGCCAATCTTCCTCTTGCAAAACTCTTACCGACCGAACATCCACAATCTGTCCCTTGTTTTCGCCTTGCGAGTCATGCCTGCGCTCGGTTTTGCAAGAATGGTATGGCAGTGCGTCAGCCCGTCTTGTCGACGTCTGTTGCCCGGAACGCTTCTCTCGCAGATGGCAGTCTCGTGATATGTGGCTTTGTTTGACATATCGCACAGTGGGGTAATTGATGCCGAAAGTGCCGATTAATTCCCCCAGGCTATTTAGATATGAAATAACTACTAAGTTTAGTTAATTGAACATTATAAAGCAAAAAACAAATGTTTTTGGGTATACTTTAGTGGACATTTTTTTAAGAAACGGTAAAAAACTAACATAGTAAAAAAAAAAATTTGAAAAATGAAATTTAAGTTGAACAGTTTAATTAAAACATTTCATCGCCGTCTCTTGCAGCCAATTTAGTTTCATCATTAAAATCATCATTATCATCATCATCATCATCATAATCTTCATCAGCATCATAATCATCACCGTCACCATTATCATCATTCGTCATTATTGTCAACTCCATAGCATCTTTGGGCATATACTGCACTTTTTTTTTGGCAATTTTCTTATTTCGTCATTGACTCTTTCTTTTTCGTTTTTAGAAACTGCTGCAGATTCCTTGATTTTATGGCGAATATTTTCGTGATACATTTTGTCCTTAAAAAGTTCTGTTTTACAGGACATTTTTGACATTTTAGAAAAAAAGGGTCAAATTGACCCATATAAATAGGAGCTACAGGGTTAAAGTACTCCACAAAAATTTTCCTCGTAGTGTTTTACACCTAATTGCTGAACACATCATTTACCTAAAATGTGATGTTACATAGTTTTCGTATGCCGAATCACCATAAGAATGCGCGAAAAGGGGAAAACTTTGACCCCCCTAAAAAAAAATTCAGACGTAAACTTTCAAAACGCCGATACACGTATATTTTTTTTTTGGCCCCCTCTACCAGAATCCGTTGTCAGAACCTTGTTATTTTGAAAAAATTTGATTTTGTTGTGCAGTGTCATCAATTTCGTTTGCACAATGCATGCATGAGGCCCTTGGGTGCGCACACAAAAATCGAAATGCTGGAAAAGTGCGCAACATCGCGCAACTTTTTTTTTCATAAAATGTTACTGAAATATCTAAGCTATACGCTAAGGAAAACAGTTTTGCCCGACCTCACAAGACTCACAACTATATGTCTATGAAAAGGTAAAAAATTAGACAATTATTATGCTTTTAAACAAAAAAATAAATGAAATACTTATAAACATTTTTTAACAAAACCAAATACACATTGCCTTGCTGAAATACCTGAACATGAAGGCTGCATCATTAATTTTTCAATAGTTTTTCAAATTCACACAAAGAAATCGTTTTTAAGTGACGACAAAAACACGTTTATCGCTGTGCGCACAAAAACTGAAAATAAATGTCAACTTTCAGAGTGCTTTGCGGGAAAACGGTAAACTATTTTGCAACAACTCTTTCACATAGTGATACAGAATTGTATCCCCTTTAACCCGGTACCAAAAACATAGTTGTATCTTGATTTTTCTTTTTTGAATTAATCGGCACTTTACTTATATATTACCCCACTGTGCATCGCCAGCATCTGACTCTAGATGACACTGCCCGCAGCCTAGCTGATGCCTCTGAGCTCACTGTCTGGCTTTGCGTGACACGTCCAGATTGGGCTCGACGCTTTTCCGCAGATGAATGTCGAAAACTTCCTCTCCAGGCCGCCTCATACGTCAATGCGCTTGTCACTGTCTCACGGAATGTCGGCTTCATCATCATCAATGTACTCACACGTGTCTCCGGGTCAAGAATGCCTTCGATAAACGCCTCGATCTTCAGCCTTTCCAAAACTTCCATGCTGAATTCTGGGTAGGACAGTGGTACCAGCCGCTCAATATCTGCCGCATACGCCTGCAGCGTCTCGTTGGCTCTTTGTCTACGGCTCTTCAGCTCGCAGTAATACAGCATTTTGTTGTGCTCATTTTGCTGTATATGGCCGCCAGTGCCCTTATGACGGTCTCGTAATCACCTCTCAAACCTTCCGGAACTGTTTTTATTACCTCAGCCGCAGGACCTCTTAGAGCCAGTATCAGTCTCCGACCTTTCCTAACATCGGTCCACTGACTCTCCAAAGCAGCCATATCGAATTGTAGTTTTAATGTGTCGAACGACGTAGTACTATCATAGGTAGGTTCTATGGCAAAACTTTTCTCAACCGACTGCACCCTTGCTCGCAGCTGTACCTCTCTAAGCCGCTCGTCCATTTTTTGTTCACCGAATCCTCCTGACCGTCAACTCGTCTGTTCTGGGAATCATCCAGGTCGTCGACTCGTTTGTCCAAGTGTTCCACTTGAGCTCCCAGGTGCTCCACCTTCACATTTAGGGTTAGGTTAGGTTGGAGTGGCAGCCTTCAATGTGAAAAAGCTCACGTAGGCACAACTATTGGCCCGTTGTGATACCACAGTGTATGGCGCGACTCCCCCTTAACGCGCCTGGAACCATGAAGATTCCATGATGAATCTGGCTATGTCCCTGATATTCAGAGGAGATAGTCCAGTTAGACTATCGAAAAAGGCTGAGCCGAGGAATTTAAATCTGCTTCTGGCTAAAGAAAGACATTGACATAGCAGGTGCTATTTTATAGTAAAACTGCTTGAGCATCAGTTTAACTGATGCAAGAGGAGCTCCAACAGCGAGGAAGGACGAAGCACCAGAGAGCAACGTACCCGCTCTGGCTAATTCGTCCGCCTCGCAGTTACCTACGATGCCCCTGTGCCCTGGCACCCAGAGTAGTGAGACATTGGAGCGTCTGGCTAAGGCGTTTAGAGACTCACGGCAGTCCAGGACCAGCTTAGATGAGGTGGTCGCCCTTGCGAGCGACTTGATACTGCCTGACTGTCTGAGTAAATGTGGATATCTGCCCTGTGTGCGCTGTCGCGAGTAAGCCAGATGGAGGCCTGATATATGGCTATTACCTCCGCCTGGAAGACACTGCAGTGATCAGGCAAGCGGAAGGAGAGTCGAAGCCCCAGTTGGCTGCAGAAAATCCCGCAGACAACCTTGTTGTCCAATTTGGAGCCGTCGGTAAAGAAGTTGATGGAGTCATCGGTCGCTAGTTCGTTACCTGTCCATTCATCTCTATGAGGGATGCGTATAGTGAAGCTGTGATCAGGCTTGATAGGGGAGCTAATGAGGTCGATGCCGGTGGGCATCGAGCAGTCCTCAATAAGAATCCTGGAATGACCAAGATCCGATCTAGCCCAGCGGGAAATCGCGTGAAGTCTGACTGCAGAACACTTCGCGTGTAATTTGACCCGTTGTGCAGTTGGGAGCCAGTGGAGGAGGGTGTACAGTGCTTTGGTGGGTGTAGTACGGAGAGCCCCTGTAACCAAAAGGGCCGCCATCCTCCTGACTTTGTCAAGAGGTTTCAGGTTGACCGCCTAGATAATGGCCGGCCACCAAAAGACGGCACCGTAAAGGAGGTTTGGCTCAATCACTGCCGAGTAAAGCCACGACACAGCACGAGGTTGGAGTCCCCATCTTGCGCCTAAAGCTCGTTTACAGCAGTAGAGAGCACACGAGGCTTTCCGCGCCCTTTCAGCAATGTTGGCCTTCCAATTCAGTTTAGAGTCAAGTATTAGACCAAGATACCTAACATTGTTGCTGAGGTTAAGTCTAACGCCGTTCAGAGTGGGAAGTACGAACCGAGGTATCTTGTACTTCCTGCTAAAGAGCATGACCTCGGTTTTGGAGGGATTGACGTCAAGGCCAAATTCACGGCACCATTGGGATAGAATCCTTAATGCATAACCAAGTCTCTCAGAGAGAGTGGAGAGATATTTTCCGGAGACTGCAATCGCAATGTCGTCCGCGTACGCGACAATTCTGCAAGCATGCCGCCCTGCGGTGTGCCCCTCCTGACCATGCGCTTGATGCGAATGTTTCCAATAGACGCGCTGACAACACGCATACTGAGCAGGCTCTCGACAAATCTGATCAGCTTTGAGTCCAGGTTCAGATTGAAGAGTGCCCTAACGACCGCCTGTGGACAGACGTTGTTAAAGGCCCCTTCAATATCGAGGAACGCTGTCAGAGTGTACTCCTTGTGCACGAGAGATCTATCGACCGTCTCGAGAAGCGAGTGTAAAGCAGTTTCGACAGACTTGCCCCTAGTGTAGGCATGTTGCGACTGAGAAAGGAGAGACGGATCGATAGAGTTCCTGATTTGGTGATCTAGAACCCTTTCGAAGGTTTTGAGAAGGAAAGAGGATAGGCAGATGGGCCTGTAGTCCTTAGCCTTAACATGGGACGACTTCCCCGCCTTAGGAATGAAAACCACTCTGGATTCTCTCCAACTGAGGGGAATGTAGGAGAGATCCAGACAAGCGTTGTATATGCGTAGCAGGCGAGGCATTAATGCCTCAGCGCTGTGTTAGATGTCAGCTGGAATGATGCCATCCGGTCCTGGGGACTTGAATGGATCGAAGGTCTTGATGGCCCACTGTAGATGGGAATGGGTCAGCCAAGTTGGAGGAGAAACTGTGAGGACCTGGTCGACATCAGGAGGACTGTGGTCGTGGTCGATGAAGGATGCACTTCCAGGAAAGTGAGTGTCAAGTAGAACTTCCAGCGTGTCAGCCCCCGAAGTCATCCAGCCACCCTGAGGACTCTGAATACAGTCCAGGTGCCTGGGAGACGAGCTGAGTATAATACGAAGTCTGCTGGTCTCGGAGGAGCTTTCGATATTTTCACAAAAACTTCTCCAGTTCACCCTTTTGGCTTTCCTGATGGCATATTTGAATTCCCTATGCTTACACTTGTAGGGGGCCCAGTCATTGGAGACTTTGGACCTGTTAAAAAGTTTGCGGCATTGCTTGCGGAGTTCCGCAATCTCCTGGTTCCACCACCGGGGCTTTGGTTTACCTCTCGGTGTCAGGGGGACGCAGGCAGCCTTGGCAGCAGAATTTAAAAGAGAAGTAACGGAGCCAACCGCACGTTCGATGTCCGTGCAGTTGACAAGAACGGAAGGGATAGCATTCGCGCCCGCTTCGACGCAGGCCCGAAATTTAACCCAGTCAGTGCGCTTCCTATTGATATAGTGATCAGGACCCGCACCGTCGTAGGGATCGTGATCACCAATCGTGAAGCAAATGTACCTGTGATCAGAGAAGGAACACTCATGTGATACCCTCCAATTATTAAGACTATTAACTAAATGGCCATTGACAAGAGTGATGTCGAGGACTTCCCTCCGATTGAAGGTAAGGAAGGTTGGTTCGTCACCCCTATTGCCAATGACTAGATCGTGCGCAAGGATAAAATCAAAAAGAGACTCACCCCGCTCGTTGTTGTCGGTGCTGCCCCACATCTCGTGATGGGCATTGGCGTCCGCACCGATGATGACAGAAACGTGGCTCCGGGAGGCCTCTGAAACCAGTAGCCTCACCTTGTCGTGCGGCGGTGTGGAGCCGTGGTCATGCGCCATGTAACAAGAGGCGACCCAGGTCGCTACGCCACCAATAGTGACAGCCACCGTCACATTATCCGCGTCGCTGAACCTGGGGAGAAGAAAAAAATAAAAATTGTTCTTTATGAGGATGCAGGATCTGGGATTACCTTGTCCTGCGATATAGACAGCCCGATAACCATCGAGGCTGAGTCCGCAAACCCGACCATTGACGATCCAGGGTTCTTGGATCAGCGCGATTTCTTCGCCGGCTTGTGCCAGGCGAAGAAGAAGAGCTGCCGAGGCAGCGATGGAGTGGTGCAGATTAATTTGTACAATCTGCACCATCATTAGAATTGGGAATCATCGTGGTGTTTGAATCCTCCTCATCAGACAAAGGGGATTCAGTGACGCCATCGATGCACATGACCACGTGGTCGAAAAACTCACCGACAAACTCGGAAGCTGACATGACACTGCCAGCTTCGTCGGATGAGTAATCGACCACCTGGGTCGAGGACCTGGATGAGGTTGACGGTACGGGTACCGTTCCCTTGGGTATACACGTGTTACCCGGCTGGTCGTACTTGTACACGTTGAGGACGATAGATCCGAACCCGTAATTGATCTCACCGTCCTTTTCGAGAATAGGGGCTAGCGACTCCTCGTTCAAAACGATGAGCGCCTGCCGTTGATGGCCTCTCGGCTCGCTAACCTTGACAACCTTCCAGTCGTGTGCTGGAAGGTGCACATTGCTTAGCTGCAAGTGCTCCAAGATCTCGCTGGGAGAGGAGGGATCGGCTGGGATCCAGGCCTTTGCACGCGGGCGATTAGGGATCTGGTCCATCGTTACCGCGGCTAGCTTCGCGCCAGGCCAGACCTCACCGACTTTGTCGATCGCCAGCTTGTAAAGATCCGCAGAGCGTTGATCCGCGCAGGCGATGAGTTTAACATGACCCTGGTACCAACCTGCATCGCGGCAGGTTGGCGAGAAACCAGGGTTGGCGGCGCAATCTCTTTGTAGACATCAAAGAGTCTGGACTGTACTAACCTCCAGTTCGCTCCGGAGATAGTACCGTCGGTGTTCGCACGGTCGATGATGGCCCAGATAAGGCCACCCTTGACAACCTCGCTGAATAGGCGCTGAGGTTTCGACCTTGCCACTGCCAGTCTTGGCCGCTTTGTGTCCTGAAGGACTGAGGGAGCTGCCTGTTCGCCCGATCTCTGCCGCTTGACGGCAGCCTCTGGGGGAGGAACAGGTCGATAATTTTTGTGCTGCTGCGCCCAGAGGAGGGCAGCTTTGTCCTTGTCGGACAGGGTTTTTGGGTCGGAGGAGCCAAATCTGCTCAGAATCCTGAGGGCAGATCTCCTCTTCCTGTACGCCCGCGTGGACGCACTAATGTGCTGCGGATGTGCATTGGAGGACGGAGTGGAGGCACCACCAGAAGCACCTGGAGTTGTTCCAGATGCTGGTGCAGCTGGACGGACGGACGGTCTGCCAACACCCCTCCCTGGCACCGACATCGGTGTCGGGGGGGGGGGCGCTTGCTGGGAGTAGGAGCAGTGCGACCCTTGAGTGGTGCTGAAGTAGACGGGGCCTGCCTTGAGGCAAAGGCTCTCGCCTGCACCACAGGTCTCGCTGCGGTAGCGTCACCCGATGAAGGTCGCTCGACTGGAAGGCTTCTGCCGAACCAATCGCTTGGGCTCCCCTTTTGGGTTGGCCGAAGAGGTTTTTAAAAATTTGGACTTGTCCATGCTAAAAGGGTCCCCACTTGAGGCCGCTATCCCGATCGGGGCGCGTAGTCACCTTTATGGTCCCATGGTTATCTATGCCGAAGCAGGGAGGCCATGCGAGGGTTGACACACACCCTTATGGAGTAGTGTGTACAGAGCCGAACCAGTGCAGATTGGGAGTTTATCTCAACCAAACCTACGCCACCAACTTAACGGTGACCGATCAGGAACGTACCCCAAGGCCTGCCAGGGTTTTAACGGGACGGAGATGAACTGTGACCTTAGACCGGAGCCGTTCGCACAAGGTTTCACCCCGGTGGTACTAGATCCGAAAACAACAGCCACCAGCTCGATGGCGAACAAAACAAAAACAGAAACGAGAGAGTCCTTAGACGAAGCCGGATCGCGCCAGTGCCCGAATGCCCACCATGTGGTAGATGAGCATCGGGCGGGGGAGAGGTGTGGGCCATTTAGCGTTACCCAGGATGCACCACGAGGAGGCGACCCACTTTACATCCCACCTTCACATTTAGCTTGTTCGAGATTTCTTCCACTTTCTGCTCCAAGCGCGCAGAATTTTCCTGAAGCTTGGTTTCCATTCGCTCTGCTACTTCTCGATTCGCCGATTCCATTTTTGCTATTTCTTGATTCGTAGTTTCGACTTTTGCCGAAACTTCCAGATTCGTAGTTTCCAGTTTCGCTGCCATTTCTCGATTCGCCGTTTCTACTTGCGCTGACATGCCTTTAAGTGCAACCATTCGCTGGCTCATGTCCAATGCTTGTAGTGGCGCAGCCGCTGCAGCCGTACCTTGCAGTGATGTAGCACCAGCAGGCAATTCCTCCACCTTGGCCGACGCCTCTTGTTCCAGCGTTCCGAACTCGTGCGCAGTCCAATCGATGCCTCGTGATTCGCATGCCTCTCGCAAGCGGAGCTGCAACTCCACCTTTCCGCCAGCAGTCGGAAAATTCTAGGCAGCCAGCTCCTTCTTTAGCTGGTCCACCTTCAGCAGCTCGAGTTTAACCATGTCTGCGTTTTTATAATTTTATTAAATTTTTTCTTGTTTATTTTCAGTAACACAATCCCACTTCTGACACCAAATGTTACGAAAATGACTTCTCTAAGTACGTATCTGGATTGTGCTTGAAAATAAAACCACTTTAATTATTCAGCGCAAAACGCAGTCAGAAACCAACCATCACTTTATTTACAAATTTACACTTATTACTACTTGACACTACTACGATTGCATGTTTCCCCTTTTCTCGAATCAGAATCGTCCCTCTGCGCTGCACACTGCTGCCTTTTATACTTGTTTGGTTTATCGCGCCGATGGTTCTTGCACATTCCATTACCATTCGCGAACCATCCTTGCCATATCGGGATTATAGCATGCCGGCCGTACTTCAAAGTGCATGCCTAAAAGTATTCTCGTAAAAACATTCATGCATAGCATTCATGCATCGTTACAATATAAACGTAGCCATGCATCTTTGTAATTAGTATAGTTCAAAATATCGTAAATTAAATGAATGTTCTAACATTTCGGGGGGGTCAGAACCCCCTCACCATCCCCCTAGCTACAGCCCCGGTAAGCACTGCTGATTTCTTCACTCACAATACAAGGTAGACATATTTGGAAATAGACGTGTGTTTAAACAGCCCGCGCTAGGAATCGACCCGGGCCTCTGGCATGGAAAGTCACCCTCTGGACTACCGAGGCCAACCCCTTAAGCTTATAAAATCACTTCTTTCTTCTAGACTCGTTTTACTTAAATGTACACTCCACGTACATTATAAAGTGCACTTGGAAGTGCCGAAACGAACAATCATTCGGGTTCTAAACCTATTTTTTCGCACAACTTGTGCCTTCTTGTTTACTTTCTTAGCGTAAGTTACAACCGGAGGCAGCGATAAGGCGATGGGAAAGTGGGAGAGTAAGCCGATTTTGTACGTTTTTAATTCATTTAATTCACGTACACCAGAGGTGCCCATGCCCTGTGCTCTCGTTGCTCCTTTGTTTTTGTAAATGCTCTTCAGCATAGGCTGAGGATTCTCGTTCCTCATTTGTTTTTGTAAATTATCTTCGACATAGGCTGAGCATTCTAGTGTACACACACAGCACAGTATGCTTTGTTGGTGCAAATTGGCGACAGTTGTCCTCCACGTAGGTTTTGTTGTTGTTTAGCGTATGAATTAATTTTTTTGTATTGGTGTTTCCATAAGAAGGTTTTGGGCATCCCTGACGTACACAGTCTGTGTATGCTGGCAGTTATCAGCTCTTCACTGTTTTTGCTCTTTTCCCGATATTAGGGATGATTGTGCAGACTAAAATGCCGCCAGTTTCCTTTCAATGATTTGCTTTTTAAAGTACGTTCTCATTAATTTTCTGCATTAAATAAACAACATATCAACTTTTTTGGTTTCATTATGTAAATATTATTGAAAAGTATACCAAAGAACACAAAGCTAAATGCATTGAATATGACAGGGCTAATTGCCGTCCTTGTTATTTCGCATTTCTTCATTTAGCGAATCTCTAACACAGGGTTGACGATCAGATCAGATATGCTTTTGCTGCTAAATGCTAGTTCGAACGCAAGACTGTTTTTTTTCATGCGACTTATAAAACCTTAATTTAATTCAATAAAAAGCATACCCAACGGTTCTTTTGACACTTGGGCAATAATATATTTTTATAGTTAGTTTTATACAAACGTATTACGAAATTCCACCAAAAAAATACAAATAAAAATAAATATTTCTTTGGTCACAAAAAATGACTCACACCAGCAACACTGAAAATTTTAAATGAACTAGAACAACAACCCCGTTTTAGAAATTTATATGGAGGAAAAACTACGTTCCTGATCAAGCTTGGGACCTACTAGTAAGGTTGCAATATTGCAATAATATTAGTAAAATACTGTGCATGTATTGCTACCGGCTCTCCTACTTTCCAATCGCTTAATCGTTGCTTGTACTCGGAACATACCTTACTAATACCTTGCTTTTGGAAGCATGCCGTTTCCACCGCCAAAAGGCGGAGGAAAACATGCATTATTATGATAAGCACCGGTCTCGATAGTCCCCAGGTTCGATTTCTGGTTCGGGCTGAAAAAAACGCTCATCTACTTCTGCATGAAGCAGAGGAGAATTACAAGAATCGCACAAGTGCGCTCTTGGTAGGCAATGACAAAACCTCCAAGTTTGGAAGAAAAGCTGCCAATCGCCGTTCGGATTCGGGGTTAAACTGTAGGTCCCCTCCCTCCCTTTCCACCATCCGTTTGAAATGTGTGTTGTATCACATGTTGGAAAAAACAGTGTTGCATTTCACATTCAAACGGGTGGAATTTGTGGTATCACAACGGGCCCATATAGGCCTTAGTGTGTCTCATACAGAGGCAGACACTACAACCAACCAACCATGGTAAGCACCTTACCAAGTTTCCCACTGGGAGAAATCACACACCTACATTCACACACAAGGCGCGCATGTCATGCCCAATTACGTGAACGCAATATTTAATTGCGTTTAATTTCGATTTGCTGCCGCCGCTGCCCTCTTCGGGCCGTTTGTCCAATTTGTCTGATTTTTCGTTCGAAAGTTTTTTGCTCGGCGTTTCGACGTTTTTCGTCGTTTTTTTTTACATTTGTTTTCGTGCGCTTCAGCTTAAATTAAACGCTGAGAACCAGATCTTCCCAATTATCACAGCAACAACTACGCATACAGTGGCTTTCAGTTAAAATGGAACAAGCCACTTAACAAAATACAGATAAAAAATATTGCATCAAAGTTTTAACAAAAACTTAACAAAATTATTATTTTTTTTTATTTATAATTAACAATTGATAAGAAAACTAAAATCAGCAGTAACAGGAATATATTTCATTTTGTCATTCATAACAAAAATTCCATGTAAAAAGCAAATTCATATAAAAGCATTACAGCAACGTTGAAGAAACAATTATTGTAAATTAGTTGGTTTAAAAAAAGGTTTCACACATTCAAACATTGATTCCACCAATTTTGGACTAAGGTTTTTTCCCACTCTTCGATTATGGCCGTCTATAGTAAAATGTTCCAAGAAATGGTGTGGGATTGCAATATTTTCTCTGAATAGCTGTACACGTGCTCAATGGTACCCAAATTAGACAGAAAGCAGGTATTTCTAGCACATTTAGACACTTGTAAAGCTCGCACACATTATGCTTGGAAACGGTGTATTGGTGGAATTAAAATGCATCTTCATTGCCAAGTTTCTCGGTCCTGTAAATAATATTGAACGCCACTATATTGCGGAAAACCCACAGTGCAAAATGTGAGGCGCAAATTTTTTTTCTTCAACTTAATTTTCGCTTTCCGCCACCTGAATCTTTCCCGAAGTTTTGTTTACAGACGAAAGCAAGTTCAAGTTTTCGGATAAACTAGCTGTGTATACCTTGTGGTAAAAAAACAACGGAAATTGAAAAAAAAAAAAAATTCAAATTTTTAATAAATTTCTTTACTATTCAAAATACTCTCATCCTGCGTCAATACATACACAGTGTGTCCCATGGAAAACGGAACTTTTTCAAAACATCAATTTATATTGGCGCCACCTATTGGTGGATGTTAGCAATGGAAAGGTACATTCTTAACTGACATCCTGTCAATTCGTATGACATTTGGTTCAATGGAAACCAAAATATCGCGCTCAAAGTGACAGTGTGTTTGTCGCATCGGTCGAAAAACGAACAAAGAGCAAAGAGCAAGGACAAAGATCCTTTACTGAGACGCATAATTTGCTGAAACAAGTTTATGGCGATAATTGTCTATCCCGTACCAGAGTGTATGAGTGGTATAAGCGGTTCCAGGAAGGTCGTGAAGACATTCAGGACGACGAACATCCAGGTCTTTCGAATACCGTGGTTCGAAGTCAAAAGTGAAGACAATATTGATTTGTTTCTACCATTTGGAGGGTATTATTCATCGTGAATTCGTTCCACCTGATCAAACGATTACTGCTATGTTTTATCTTGGTATTATGAAGCGTTTGCTCAGCCGTATTCGTCGTGTGCGGCCACAATACCGTGAAAAAGGGAGCTGGCGTTTGTTGCATGATAATGCCCCGTCTCATCGATCGAACTTGATCACAGATTTTTTGATCAAAAATTCCATTTTAACCATCAACCATTCACCGTACTCGCCGGATTTGGCTCTGTGCGACTTTTACCTGTTCTCCAAATTGCACTTGCCTATGAAAGGAAAACGTTATACCGACGTAGAGCGACGACCATCCAAAGAGCGACGACCGACATACTAAAGTCGATGGATAAAAATGATCTCAAAAGCTCATTCGATATGTTAATTGATCGTGCAAAACGTTGTATTGATGCGGAAGGACACTATTTTGAATAAAATAAATGAGATTTTCCGGAATATTGAGTTTTTGTCTTTATTTTGAAAAAGTTCCGTTCTCCGTGGGACATACTGTGTATATGCCAACGTTTGATCAAATTTTCCATAAATTTTTTATAGGTCGTCAAAGGTATGGCCTTCAGCTCACGCAGCGAATTCTCTTTTATGGCCTTTATGGTCTCAAAATGCGTTCCCCGCAATGGCAATTTGAGTTTGGGAAATAGAAAAAAGTCACACGGGGCTATGTCTGGACTGTATGACGACTGTATCATCTCTTTGGCCACATCAACACATCGCTGTTTTCGAATGAAATTCAGCTTTTTTGGCACCAGCCGGGAAGTGATGCGTTTTATGCCCAAAATATCAGTTGTAATGTGTTCGGCTAATCCAAATGAAATGCTCAGCAACACAGCAATCTCTCTAATTGCTTCGCCGATTCAATTTATTCTTCGGTAACAGACGTAGATGGCCAAGGGGTCAAGGGATCTCATCGTGCTCCAGGCTCTCTCGGCCGCTTTTGAACCTTTTATACCATTCGTATGGTCGCGTTTTCGACATACACACATACACTTCACCATACGCCTTTTGTAACATTTTCAACGAATCGGCACACGAAATTTCATTTTTAACACAACATTTTAGGCACGCGCGTTGTTCTAATTTTTCATCCATTGTAAAAATCGCCACAAAACAATTTTTCGACTTCGTATAGACGTCAATCGAATACTTATCTTATGATATGCGTCAAAATTTGACAGAACACCAATAAAAGTATTGCCAACGTTTAGAAAATAAAAATTTACCGATTGGATAAGCGCAGTAACTCAAAATTCAAAATTAACGTTCTTTTTTTATCATAAGATATGTTTGGCGGATACCGAATACCAAGTTGAACGAAAAGACCTTACACCTCACAGTAATAGCCCTATTCTGGCTCTACCGTAACAATTGTTACCCCCCGTAACAATTGAATTGAATTTGATTGTTTCCGTATTCTGGAAAATGGTGACAAGAAGAAAGTTCAAACAATTCACCACTCGAGGTGAAAGCTTTTTTACTGTCAAAACAGCTGTTTTTTGTATTTTTTTCTGTCAAACTGTAAAAAAATAAACAAACAAAAAATGGCAAATGCAGAAAATCTGGCGAATTAATTATTTTTTTTTGGAGTTTCTTCACAATGTATTTATATATTATTTTCGTTTCGAGAGTTCCTAAGTTTATGCGCACGACGCAGGAGCAGCTGAAGCATTTTTTTTTTGCAGTGTGTCAAGGCACATTTGAACGCGAAATTTGAATTTTATAAGCTTTGTGTGCTTGTCACCTGCTCCTACGGAGGTAACAAATTTCGTAACAATTAATGCCTTTTGAGCTTTTGAATTTGCTCCAGAATACCAAAAAGTGACAATTGTTACCAAGTATTCAATTGTTACCGAGTTGAATATTGTTACGGTTGCCAGAATAGGGTTGTAAATCACTGTATGGGTTTCGTATTGTCATGGCGTTTAATATCGTCTGCAGGCTCGGGAAACCTGCATTATTAACGCTGATATTATGCACTGAACGATGTACCTCAAAATTTGAGGACAAATCTGATGGAAAATATGCGCAGAATTGGTAATAATGGTAATAATATGCGAACCTGGGCTGATTTACCACTGTGCTGGAAACACGACTTAGTCTTCTGATTTGAATGTCATTGAATATTTGAAAAACAATTTTAAAACCCACACGATTTTTCAAAAAATCGAGTGACGGTGGTTATAATCAAAAAGGGGGAATAAAATTCCAATGCCAAAACATGGTGAAATTAATGTCTATGTGCATTAACCCTCCGATAACCGTAAATTTTTTAAACGGTCAAAGCCCAACAAGGTCCTCAGGGACCTTTTTAGTAATATTGCATATAAGATGTGTAATTTTATAATGTAGGGTTACAAAATATGTGAAGAGGAGTTTGGAGAGCCAAAAAGTTAAGCTTCGTGTATATTTTTTAGTGAACGTATCTGTGGCCGTAAGGAATAACAGCCAAAGTCGAGTGAGGACAAAATTGCGTTATTACCACCATTGCATTCGTCGTATCAAAGAAAATAAACATACAGAATGCGCATGTCATACAAGCAAACATTTTGTATGGTGGGTTCTAACATTGGAACCCGCGCTCTGCTCGCTCAGATCACGTATGTGGTGAGAGCGTTGCTTTACAAGCGAGAACGTAGTTTTATGTGTTGCGCTCTTTGGTTGCGCTCACTGCAGCGAGTGTGCGTTAGCACATTGTTGTGGCGTGAAATGATTGCAAGGTGAAGACGAACGCTGTTGTTGTTGCGCTGGCGAAAAGCTGAAATTGTAAAACGATTTCTGATTTCTGGCTGGCTTTTGTTCTTCTTCTACAAGCCTGAACGGTGTGCGCAAAATCACAGAAAAGAAAATAAAATATGGTTGGCGTGATGACTTATGTGGTCGCTACAAACAAAGTTCCTGAAGAATTTATCAAAAAAGTAGACTTAATATTTGATTGCATGAATAGGGCAATCGGATAATTGCTTTAGATCGGCTTTACAATTAAATAATGAGTCGTACAAATTTATAAGGATTTTTTTAATTATTTGAAAGATGTTAAATGTATGGATGATTCAAGTTGTATTTTTAGAACTAAAATCTGTTTTTTAATCAGTGATAAAATTAAGCAATAACCCACATAAATGTTTTATAACAAACAAGTTTTTTAACTAAGATAAATTAGAAAATACTTTTGCAATTTTGGGACAAAATTCAAGTAGTACTCGGTCAAGTGTAACAACTAATTTCGAATATACACAGGATTCTATGAATCAAAACCTACTACATGCTGAGACAGACGAAACTGTCTTTTTATTATTTTATTTCAGCAGTAATTACAACAATTATTACAACAAATTATTTTGTAGATAAAAACTTCGACAATCGAGTAAAAAAAAACAACCAACCAAAAACAAAAATGACCTTTTCACTGCGCTAAGTGAAACATTTTCCATAAAAATTATCAATCGGTTACAGACTTTCGCTACCTATTTGCTCCTTCAGATTTCCTGATGAATGCTGTGACAGTAAATTAAAAAAAGGAAGTTCCAAACGATGCAAAACATAAACAATAAAAAAATAACAAAAGAAGAGCTGTTTACATTTTTCTCGAGCTATGTAGCAAAAGCAATCGTCAATACAAAAAAAGCATACACACAAAAACTACAACAACAAAAAACAATAGCGTAGTTCAAGATTCATTGAATACAGAGATTGCGCCTTCCGAGAGAAAATCAATTTTAAGCCGCACCAGTGACGTCATCGGAGAATATGTAGGGTTTCCATCAGTACTTTTTAAACTCTTTTATTTTGAACTTACATTTTGCTTTACTCTTTTGAGCAAATATATGGCTTTCTTTATACTTAAGCCCCTATATATACATATATTTACATAACAGTTTAATAGAAATTTGTATATCTTTACAAAATTAAATATAAATTCGTATAATTCGTTCATATAAATAACACAAATAAAACAAGTGAAATTCGGGAGGAAACCCTGCAATTCAATTCAGATTTCGTGCTTTGTTTTCATTGGTTGAAAATTTTGTATTCACAAATATTTAGTTTTTTGTAAATCGTGCCGCTTTTGCTTGATTGTTTTCATTGTTTTTTGTTAAAATAATTAAATAATTTTGAGTTCCAAAAGTCCTTGCTGTAAAAGTGCGTGTAGTGAGAATATCGCGGAAAAATGTCAAAAAAAGAAAAAAGCAAAAAAGAAGAGAATCATGCGGTGTGCAGTGGGCCTGTGTACACAAAATAATGAAAAAAAAGGTACATGAGTGGTGAAGTACTTTTCAAATGGAATATGCATATATATGGTTTAGATTGCGCAGTGCACTTCTTCCGGGTCCCCAAGGATGCAAGCCTTATACAGCGTTGAGTGAAGTTCTGTGGCCGGGAGACTTATTTGAATGTTCAAACGGCAAGAGTTTGCTCGCTGCACTTCACCCAAAACGACTTCGAACGGCAAATACTCAATATTTATCGGTAAGGGTAAATTTACTGGAATTAAGAAGGGAATTGAAAATGGAAAAAAATAATGAAGTAGGTTAGGTTAGGCTGGCTGACCCACGGGGGGGTCTCACATAGACCATGTTGGTCCATAGTGATAAATAATGAAGTAACAAATATTTAATTTTGCCCCACTGTGTTTCTCTCTCCAAAATTCAATCAACATTTTTAGGAAGCAATTTTGTATGACGTCACTGGTGCGGTTTCGAAATTATTTTCTCCCGGAAGGCGCAATCTTCTATTCAATGAATCTTGAGCGTAGTTGAAACGACGATCATTGCGCTGGCTGGTGTCGCTGTGAGAAATTTGCACAAACAATTATTGAGTGACCAAAACAACCACCAACGCCTCAAGGTACACAGGAGAAGCAGTAATTTCACTTCATGTGTGTTTGTTGTAGGGCGTGCTTCAGTTCACACAGTCAATGAGCGTAAACTGAAGCGCTTGCTCTCCTGCTGGCACCACTCTTTCCCTTTTGTGGCTTCCCCCCGCTCTCTGAAGCTCGCAAACAAAAATTTGAATTTTTGAGCTCAGATGCGCCTTCTATACACTTCATATTCTTTGGTCGTATTCAAATGTACTACTACACAAAATTCTATGGCTTTTGCTCATAAAATGAATGTTTTACGCCCAAAAATCGAAAATCAAAAATTAAAAGTGAAAACTTCATAAAATCGACTGTGGCTGTTATTCCTTACGGCCACAGATATATGTATTTTTTACTACAGACAGATAGGCAAAAACGTATACAATACAAAATAATTGCATTTAGTTGCCTAACTTTGCTTTAGCAGCTCGTGCATCTATGCCGCTGCAAGTATGGCATTTTTTTTAGAGTAATGGGTTTTTTTATATATATTTATTTATCTTTTTATTCTGTTTTTCATTATTTGTATATAGGCAATACCCTCAGCCATTATCAAATTGATAATGGAGTTTGATCATCGTCGTCGGAGTCAGCTTCATCCGCCAGAGTGACATTCAGTTCAACTTCAGCATCGTATGTTTCATCGTATGGCAAGAAATCTTCGTAATTTGTCTCCTCAGTGAATGAGTAAGGTTCTTCATTGTTTTCTAAATATCTGACCAAAGTCTGCATAACTGCTTGTTGTTCACTCATGCTCAGTTGTTGAAAGGGCGTACGGCGGTATATCAATTTGATCCAAAACACTGTACGTATTTTAATTTCAACGATTTATTTGAAATTGTGCTGCTATCAATATTTGGCACTAACTATTGGGGCATTCCACGCGAAGCGGACAGGTAAAAAACTCGATGTTTCCGATTTCAATAATATTGAGTATGATGAGTATTATCTACCTATAAGTATTATTGATACGTGTACCAAATATTTTTGTGATATAATGACTAGTTAAAGAGTTATGGGACTTTGAAGTTTTCGACCACCGGTTGGCATGCAGTACTTCAAAGCCGATTATGAAAAATTATATATTAAAATAATTATTATATATATATTAAAATAATTAAACCACTGGATTTCTTACTTCATTTACTGAGCTTTTTAATTGTCTTTTTGGAAAAGAAATAAAATTGTTTTTCGTAAAAAAAACCCAATTAATTTTTTTTCCTTGATTTTCACTAAGTTAGACCCTTTCGTTTTTTTATTTTATTTTACATAAATTGCTAATATTGTATAGAAATTGGTGCCAACTTTTATAGTGGATTAGGAGCTAGACTGAAAATACTTCCGAAGGGTGGCGTCAGTTTCACTACACACGCACAAGCGGCGGGCATCCAGCGTGGCGCTGAAAGGGTCTAACCCCCCTACAAGAACAGTGAAGGTCATATGATCGGTCATATGACCGACATGCCTGACCGAAGTTTCGGTCAGCTCTCCGAACAAAGTTTCTATCATTTTTGTACAGGCTGTGTGAAAAAAATGACCGAAACTCTCGTGTACGTGTGCTTTTTTGTTTCACTCTAACACACACCTTTTGCATATTAAGAAAACTGTGTTTGCTCTGCTCTAACGCATACGTATTCCAACCTCCAAATATTTAGTTTTTAATGGCTATTTCACCGCGGCTAGTGCGTTGGCCGCGAGTCAAGACTCCGCGAGTTCAAATCACCGTTGCAGCAAACTTTTTTTTTTCGGTGTTGCAGCAAACACCAAAAAAATGGAAATGCCAGTCAGTTGACCGGTCATGTGCCGAAATTACTGACTGAAATGCTGATGCAAATATCGGTCCCAATGTGATGTATAAATCGGTCATTCATGACCAATACTCAATATTGCAAAAATGCAGGTTTTTATTGAAATTTTTTGGAAAAACCGTTTGCTTTTACTTCTGTCTGAATTTATTTTAAATTAATTTAAGTAAAATATAATTAAAAAAGTTGAATTTACTGCTTGGATGATGACCCCAAATTGTCGCAATCGAAGGCGTTTGCTTAGCGCGGCATCATCATTGGGCACTGGCTTCCTTCTTCCTTGGGCTTGCCACTTCGGTACTTGTTATGGCCCAATATTGAAGTTACTAAAAGTGCAGAGTTAGTTAAATATTTAAATAATATTATTGAAATTAATTTTCAACTTGAATTCTTAGGTTAGGTTAGGTTGCGGTGGCTGCCTCTATGAGAGACACACTCGGAGGCCTGAAAGGCCCATTGTGATACCACATATTTCACCCGTTTTGAACTGTGTATGCAACACTGTTTTGCCAACATATGTTACAGCACACATTTCAAGCGGATGGGGAAAAGGGGGAGGGGACCTACAGTTTAACGCCGAATCCGAACGGCAATTGGCAGTTTTTCGTTCACACTTGGAAGTTTTGCCATTGCCTGCCAAGAGCGCACTTGTGCGATTCTTGCAATTCTCATTTCCTTCATGTGGATAGCGATAGAAGTAGATGAGTTGTTCACCAGCCCGAGCCAGGAATTGAACCTGGAGCCTTTGGTATGAGAAGCCAGCGCGCTACCCGCTGGACTATCGAGGCCGGCTAAAAACTTGAATTCTTACCTTCTTTCTGTTTTTATTTTTGTTTCGGCGTTTGAAGCGCCGGAGGTTTGAACATGGGCTCGCGCGTCGCACAGTGGCTGATTCTGCCGACGTAGGTTGCAAAAGTCGATTTTGTCATGTTCGATTTGGGGGAAACTGTTTTACTTGTTAGATACATAAATGCATGGACCTAAGAAATCCGAAAACCTTAACTAAATTGGACAAATAGTTTTGCTTGTAGAGCCCGTCAAAGTTGAGCAATTTTTAGAGTGTGAAATAATATCAGCAATTTGCACTGTTTCAGCAAAGCTGAAGTTTTCAAATACGGAAAGGAGCAAATTAATTTAAACTTTTTGCACCAGCATCGCAAAAGAAGGCATTTGTAGTAAATAATTAAATATAGAAAAAAAAAGTTGGTTGTTGTTGTTGTCTCTTCATAGGCACTGACTTGAAGCACTGTTTTTATCACTCTTTTTGAACTTTCGATAGAGTTTCAAAAAAAGGCCATACTTGCCACGGTTCCGTCTTTGGGAAAAGTGTTCACTAGTCTTCTGTGAGTACTGCCCTGAAGAGATCGGGTCCCCGATTTTGCCCGACTGGATTTTACAGCGATTTTTCTGTGGCCACCTCGCGCAATTTTGTGCTTTCGGGTGCGTGCGTTCGAACAAGTTCGTCAAGATTTTGATAGTTAATCAATTACACGCGATTATAATCGTTACCAGGGCATGCAAATTTGGATTTTGGCTTCATTTAGAGCTTCATAAAGAGTACTTTTGCTGAATGCGCAGTTCGCACGTACGAAAAACAAGTTGGCTTTCATTTCCGGCAATCAGTTATCATGTATCCTTTGATGTAATGCTTGTGTTTTTAACAAAATACTAACACTGTGTCTGTCATACAATTTTTTTTTTTAATTTGAGCAAAACTCAGTCAGTCGCCATTAGTCTTTGAGTTCAACCGCGACAATGAAACAATTAGTTATTGAAAAACAAAAAGCAGACTTATATCTATGTGTACTGTCTAAAATCCACTTATGTGTCTGGGCTGTTCAAAAATCTCACAACGGGTAAAAACCTAAGAACTGCAGGTACCTACTATTATTAGAAGCGTAGTGCCTGCTATTTGAATGTGAGTAAAGTTAGTTTCGAATTTAATTTGAACTAAACATCACCGCAACTCCGCCCCTGCAACTAAACCGAAGAAGAAGCACAAACATGTTTTTAAAAAATTCGAAGCTGTTTGAAATATTTACTATTTCGAAGACAAAGGAGCAGTTCGTTCTGGTTACGTCGAAGGAAGTTTGCCTGCAGCCAAAACATCTACGACTAAAGAGAAGATATCCAGGACTTATCGCACTATCAAGTTAAAATGGATTGCGGCAAATCGTACCAAATTCAATTTTGTACTTCGATGCAAGAGATGCATATAGCATAAGCGATGACCAACCATAGACATCAAAGGCGGCAAAAGGAAGGCCGAAAAAGTCAACTCAGGACTGTGCGTCATTCACTAAAAAAATGAAGCTTATGGAGGAAACGGGAAAAATAACTGCCACCCACTTTTAAGAAGCTTTGATCATAAAATAAAATAAGGATCAGGAGAAAATGAAAGGTGTTATAGTGAAAGGAGTTTTACCAGCAAGCCCGGGTCGCGTTAAAAAAATAAAAAAACAGTATTCCCACCCCACCCAATAAGCTACCGATCAAATATAGTCCTAATGAAGCATTGTTTTTAAACTTTTTTTGTACATTTTTCGAATTCTGGTTCTCATTTTGAAAGCAAACTTTATGAATTTTTATCTTTAAATTTGACTCTTTCAGCTTATTTCTTAAATTTCTTATTACTTTTCATCTTTTTTAATGCATTTTCATTAATTTTGCAACTAAAACTTATCATTGTTGTTCGCATTATTCTTATTTACAGTAAGCCGAACTTTGACAAAGTATTACGTAGCACCCTGTACCTCGATTGAGTTCAGGTTTGAGAATACAATAGCCTGATTTCTAATCAACAGCAAAAAAAATTGTCCAATTATCTCTATTCGTTCAGGAGTTATTAATTTTGCAACCTGAAATGACAAATTGAGCCACTGTGCGTCGTTTGACTCGCTGCCGCGTTAGCCAGCTGAGCTACGTAGCTAAGGCAGCCGACGGCTCTTAATCATTTATATCAACTCCGATGCGAGTTCTTGTCAGCAGTTGTTTCTATTGTTGTCTCATTCTTACACATACGTGTATAAGCAATTAAGGTTTCTATGGTTTAAGGTTCCAATTAAGGTTTCTATACGTGTCTTATTATTAATTTCTTTATTTAGTGCTTTAGTAGTGCTTTCGCCCTATTGAAAGTCAATAGACTTATTAAATTATTTTTCCATACAATCTTTTAACTCTTGGTTTCTCCGTTAGATTTCGATTTTCAAAAAAAAAAACAAAATGAAAACACGCATCTAATTTTTTTGATTTCAAGTGTATCACGAATTTTGAAGTCAATATGCCTATCAGTTCATTTTCTTTTCGTATTTCATATTTTTATATTTTATATATTTTATTTTTATTTATTTTATTATATTATATTTTATATTTCCATATTCTAAAAATTGTAATCAACCATTTGAAAATATAAACAAATAATTTTACTTCGAACTCGCCACGTAAAAATATTTGTAAACATTTGAAATTGGGATCAACCACCAAATTTTTAAATCAATCAAAGCATTGGCCGGCAAAAAGCCATACACCACAAAGATTCGATAGATGGTGAGCTGACAGCAATCTGTGCAGCAAAACCAAACAGCAACACAAAAAAGCATACACACAATAAACGACAACACCAAAAACATTAGCGATTCCCGAATCATCTTCGTTGAAATGACGATTACGATACTTTGGTTCGTTGTTTACTCTCCGCTTGCGCTTCGACGAACAAGATCGCAAACTGTTGAGCGCGAGCACATTTCCCTAAACCTATGCCAGTGATTAAGCGATGTGAAACTGGAAGAGCCGGTAGAAATACATGCACAGAATTACACTAATATTATTGCAAAATTGCAACCTTGGGGCCTACTAGTAGGCCCCAAGCTTGATCAGGAACGTAGTGTTTCCTCCATATAAATTTCTAAAACGGGGTTGTTGTTCTAGTTCATTTCAAAACTCCAGTGTTGCTGGTGTGAGTCATTTTTTGTGACCAAAGAAATTTGTCTTTTTATTTGTATATTTTTGGTGCCATTTCGTAATACGTTTGTACAAAATGGACTAGAAAAATATATAGGGTGTTTTTTTTAGAGGTTTGTTTTTCGAATAGAGATAAAACTGGCATTTTGTTGTCAAATCTGGCAACTCTAATGTCATTTATGTTCAGTTTGGTTTGCCATTTCATCATGAACAGGTTGACAAAAGAACAACGCTTGCAAATCGTGCAAATTTATTTCGATAATAATGGTTCAGTTCGCGAAGTTTACCGCAAGCTCCGTCCATTTTATGGTCGACATAATCGTCCATCAGAGCAAAATCGGTCCATCCATCGGTTAACCATGGGTCGTTTTCGCACTACGTTTACTCTATGTGATAATACGCATCCGCAGAGACGTCGAACAGTGCGCACCGAAGAAACAATTGCCGCTGTAGAGCAAAATGTTGAAGAGGACCCGAATGAATCGATTCGCCACCGTGCACAGCAATTGGAGCTTTGTCCATCAACTTAAAAAAATTGGACCTGTAGAATTGGCTTTATTCGAGCCAGTCGCGGCGGCCACATGCCCGAAATCATATTTAAACATTCATGGCATAAAATTATCCTTCCAATAAAGCCAAATTAATGGACATTAAGACGATTTTCTTGTGTTTTATTTCAATTCGAAATTCTATACCTCTAAAAACAACATCCTAATATAAAAGCAAGTGTGACGTTTTTTGAGCCACAATCAGGCAAAAACCACTGAACCGATTTAGATGAAATAAGCACCAAACATTTTTTATCTGTGGGAATGGTACATAGGCTATATGAGAATGACCACGCCCCTTCTTACGCCCACTATGGTAACAAAACTCATCTATGGTATGCTTTTGTAAGGCAATATGGGTATCAAACGATTCGGCGTGTCATTGCGGAAAACATAGGCTATAATATAATCGGCCACGCCCACTTTCCGTGCCCACTTAACTAACAAAACGAAGCTACGGTTGGTGAATCAGTATTAATATCAAATGATTCCGTGTTTCATTGATGTTAACATAAGATATATAAGATTGACCACGCCCACCTGATATGCCTTTTCGTCACGCCCACTATAACAAATCAGCCATGGTATATTTGTCATAGCAATATGGGTATCAAACGATTCAGCGTGTCATTGCGGCAAACATAAGCTATAATATAATCGGCCACGCCCACTTTCCACGCCAACTAAACTAACAAAACGAAGTTGTGGTACAAGTTGGTAAATCATTATCTTAATACCATCATAATCATTAATACCAAATTATTCAGTGTTTTGTTGATCTTAACATAGGATATAGAAGATTAACCACGCCTACCTAATACGCCTTCTCTCCACGATCACTATAATAACAAATCAGCCATTGTATATATGTCACAGCAATATGGGTGCCAAACGATTTAGCGATTCGATAGGGGGAATGGGGTGGGTTTCTGACAAGGGGGCGTGGCACCGCCCATAGAACTTAAATTTTCAATATGGAATATCTTCGGAATGAGAAATCGGGCAGCATTAAAATTCGGTGCGGCGCCACCGTTTGATGTGTCGTTTCACTGGTAAAACTTTGTGAGCGTTGGACATGGGGCGTGGCACTTTTTAAGCAAATCAAATGTTTTTAACAACTTTGGAACTACAAATCACACAGTTAAGAGATTTGGCACAAACTTACGATTTATATGCACCCTTCGACATTGGGAATGGGGTGGGTATCGGACGAGGGGGCCTGGCATTGCCCATACAAACCAAGTTTTTAATATGAAATATCTTCGGAATTATAAGTCGGCCAGCATTGAAATTTGATATAGCGTCATGGCTTAGACGTGTCGTTCAAGTGATTAAATTGTATGGTCGTTGGACAAGAGGGGTGGTACTTTTCAAGCGACCTTATTGTTTTCAATAACGTTGGATTTTCTTGTGTTTTATTTCAATTCGAAGTTATATACCTCTAAAAAAAACACCCTATATTATTGCCCGAAAGCGCCAAATTAATCCTTGGGTATGCTTTTAATGTAATTGAATTAAAATTGTATTAGCTGCATCCAAAAACACAACCGTGCGGTCAAACTAGAGCACCAAAAGCATACTTGATCTGATTGTTAGAGATTCGCTAAATTAAGAAATGCGAAATAAAAAGGACGGCAATTGACCCCGTCATATTCAATGCATTTAGCTGTGTGTTCTTTGGTATATTTTTCATTAATATTTACATAATGAAACCAAAAACGTTCATGTGTTGGCATTTAATGCAGAAAATTAATGAGAACATACTTTAAAAAACAAATAATTGAAAGGAATCCCTAATCCCTAACATCAGGAAAAGAGCAGACACAGTGAAGAGCTGATCACTGCCAGCACACACGGACTGTGTACGTGAATTGCAAAAACGCACAAAAATCGGCTTACTCTCCCAGTTTCCAATCGCTTTATCGCTGCCTATGCCTCTGCCCATCTCTTCCCGCCCGCATCAAGAAATACGCTTGACAAATTTTTGAAGATGCGTATTCTTTATATCGTATATTCTTTGGTACAAGACAAAACAAAAAAGCACGGTGCACAGTGGCGGTAGCAACGAACACGTAGTGGGGCGCGCGGCACTGCGGCGATGGAGGGGCCCCTCGGCATTAAATCAACGCCATATTGGTTAATGAGCTTAATTTGATGTAAGGCAGGGCATCGGCGAGACATAACGTCGAGCCGCGTGACAGCACAGCGGCGGGGGCGGACGCGGCGCACAATGGGGTAAACATGCCAAAAACCCGCGCATTGCCTATTTTATGCTGTAGTATCTAAACGGTTAAAGATAAATACCTCAAATTTGGACACCTCCTTCAAAACTCTTCAGAGATTCAGCCCACCATAATTTTTTTTTATTTATTGTACCGTGCACCGCCACCCTACAGTCGGCAATTATGCATTTTTTAAAATCGTCATTAGTGACAACAAAACCAAAGTTATAGTATTTAAATCAACCCAAACTGACTAATGAATACTCTAGATTGTAGCCACGCCCCGATTTTTCGCCTCCTTTAATAAAATACCCACATCAAATACAATCATATAGGGTAACTCGTATTTAAACAAAAACCATTTGATACGGGTTGATACGGCTCATAACGGGTTAATGGGGAGTACCACGCCCACTTACCGTTATTAATAACCACAAAAGTGCAGATGACGTTGGTTAGTATATACAGTATTGTGCAAAACCTAAGCAACTTTTGTATTACTCATGAATAAAACTCCATATTTGCCAATAGTTCAATTCGAAGTGGGAATAATTTTATCTTTATGTAATGCTCAGAATGTAATTACAACAAATATATAAAAAAAACCCAACATATCAATTCACAAACGGTAAAAACATTTACGAAAACGAAACAAACTCTAAAATTAGCTGTGCAAAACCTAAGCAACTTTATACTAGTATTTGGTGTAATACCCTTTGCTTTGTATGACTGCAGCACATATTTTAGGCATTGACTCAATTAGGTTTAAAATTGTGGTTTCAGGTATTTTTCCCCATTCTTCTTTTAACTTAAAAAACAATTCGCCCCTATTACGAAAGCGTGTTCGACCCAGACGCTTTTTAAGAATGCCGAACAAAGTTTCGATGGGATTCAAGTCCGGTGATTGGGCCGGCCAATCAAGGACTGTAATCCAATTTGAACTGAGCCACTCTTTTACCAGCTTCGATGTGTGTTTCGGATCATTGTCGTGTTGAAACACCCATCGAAGTGGCATATTGTCTTCAGCATAGGGCAGCATCTGGTTTTCTAAAATATCCTTATAGACAAAGCGATCCATTTTTGTCGAAATTTCGTGTACAGGGCCAAGACCAAAACCAGAGAAGCATGTCCAAATCATTACATTCCCACCGCCATGCTTTACAGTTCCTTTGCAGTAATGTTATGATAAACGTAATTCTAAAACAGTAGCTGAAGCTAACAGAGTTGCTTACGTTTTGCACAGCGAATTTAGGTATATATTTAAATTTCGCTGATTTTTTTCTCGTTAGTGAGATTGCTTTGTAAATATTTGTTGTAATTACATTCTAAGATTTAAAAAAATACCCCATTTTTTCGAATTTATCTCATTTAAAAATATTGTATTTTGTTCATAAGAAATGAAAAAGTTGCTTAGGTTTTGCACAATACTGTAAATATAATAAATTTTCCCACTTTAACAAAGTATGCTTATATGGCAACCCTACGTAAAAGTAGTCGTGCCATGCCCATTTTTATGTCAGAGTTTAGTTAGGCCACTTGTAAATTCCTTACAAAGTTTTATTGAAATATATTGCCTTTTTCAAGAATCATCCTGCGTGCCAGCCAAAAAAATTGATAAAAAATAATTCGTTTTAGCATATTTATTAATTCAGGTGATAAATCACATTAATTTTTATTTATTTATTTTTTTTTTAAACTACATATATGCACCAAGTGTTATAAACGTACTGACCCATAATAATTTTTTAATTGATTGGCACGACAGCCCGCTTACGCGAGACTAAGGCCTAGCTTCCCGCAACCACCCGTGTTGTGCGTGTGAATTTGTACGCGGGTGGAAGGGACCTACAGTTTTATGCCGGTTCCGAACGGCAGGTTGGGAGCTTTTTCATAGGCAATTTTTACTCTCAGAGGTTTGCCATTTCCAGCTGAGAGGATAGCCACCGAAAGAGAAAACGAGTTTCCCGTTATTTTTTTTTAGGTGTTACTACATGCAGAATTCGAACTTGCGTCGCTCTGCATGCGACTCGCTGGACCGCGCACTAACCAACTGAGCCACGGCTGCCGTACCGACCCATACGCGCGTTAAAAAGTTTTCAGTTCATATATATTTGTTTTCTTACTAAGAGACGTGAATAAAAGTCCAAAAATCTAACCATTCCGCAGACAAATTGGGTACAATTTTTTTTATGAAGGTTCCCACTTATCTTCCTTAAAGATTTTCGATGATCCATGATGAACCATAAAAGTTATACACCACGAAAGTAAGACATTTTCCTAAAAAATCGTCGTTTTGGCCCAAACTTTGAGAACTTATATCTTTACAAGAAAATGTGCCATCTAAAAGAATTATATGTCAAATTAATTGTAGGAATATGCTTATTATGTGTGCTAAAAATTATTTGATTATATTTATAAACAACGATTTTATTGAGATTTTTGCACACCCATCAAAAAAGTTACGTCGACAAAATGAAATTGAGTATAAAAACACCCAACTTTGAATGGCTATATAGCAGCCAGTTTTAGTCCAATTAACATGCAAAAAGCGTTTTCTGACTGCAACATGCATGTAGATTACAAAAAATCCCAAAAAAAAGTTAGGCCCGTAGCTTTAAGATTAGCCGTAATGCGCGGGTTTTCGGCATGTTTACCCCATTGTGCGGCGTCGCGCATGCGCACCATTCGTAACAAACTTCTCGCTTTTGCTGCCGCCTTGTGCCATTGTGCTTACCGCGACTGCTATGCAGCATAATACACAGCACAATGACGCGCGAGCGGCTATCGCTTTTTTCTTGCTCTTAAGCGTTCTTAATTGGACTTTATTGAGTGCGCGTCTTCAGGGACGACGGTGACGGTGCCGCTACCGCTGATCGCACTACACTAGGCATCGCAATCCCGGGATCCCGGGATCCCGGGATCCCGGGATCCCGGACTTTTTCCAGTCCCGAAAATCCCGGGATTCAAATCTTTTAATCCCGGGATTTTCGGGATTGCAAAAGATGCTTCAAAGTTCAAATGAAATAAATTTAAAAGCACAAAAACCCAATTCCTTATCTGACGGAGGAGGGAGGGGATAGAGGGCGTCTTTTGCAAAAGGCTTATAATTATTTACTAAGCATTCAACCAACAAGTATTGAATCTGAAGAATGTTTCTCGTCAGCAGGGTTTATTTGCAATAAATTTCGCTCTAGATTAGAGGGCAAAACATTTAATGCCTTAGTATTTTTAAGATCTCAGTTTTTAGTTAATCACAACGCTTAACTTTTTTATCGAAATAATCGATGTAAAACTAAAAGTATCAGGTGTACAAGTAGAAAACCGCCGTTTTCCACTGAGTGGTGCCACCTTTGGAAATCGGTGAGAGAATTCCGATCAGAAACATCACTTGGCAAGCTAAGATATCGGTTAACAACTCCACATCATCTCGCTTGTTTATTCTTATTGTCCATTTTTTTGTTGGTGCGTGAAGATGTCGAAATTTGAACCGAATAAGCGTCATTCGCGGGAGATTTTGCTTTTCGCGTTTCATTCGAAAAAATCTGCAGCTGAAGCGCGTCGAATGATTGTAGCAACTTATAGTGAGTCGTGTATCAGTGAAAGAACGTGTCGAGAATGGTTCGTGAAATTCAAAAATGGTGATTATGACGTGAAAGACAAGGATCGGCCGGGTCCCGTGAAAAAGTTTGAAGATGCAGCTTTGGAGACTCTGTTGGATGAAGATTCTTGTCAGACGCAACAAGAACTCGCGGATTCTTTGGGTGTGACTCAGCAATCCATTTCCCTTGCTATACGCAATAAAGCCTCAAATTATGAAAAAAAACGGCGGTTTTCTACTTGTACACCCAATACTAACAAATTAACTATTTTATTTTTTTTATCAAATATGCGTATATATGTACTTTATGATACATTTGATGCAAAGCAATAAGTTATGTTTAAGTGTCATTTTTGGATAAAACAAAATGTTATCAAACTGAAGTTAAATGTCAAATGAAAAACTTTTAAGTTAAACAAAATGTTGTCAAGGATGACTATGTTTATTTATTTGATTTAAATTTAAACTGACAATTTTGAATGTAATTGACAACTGATTGTAAATGACAACTGGATTTTGGTGATGTGCCGCGCACAACCAACCACTTCGACGACTCAACACCGACTGCCTCCCTTTCCGCCTTACAATGTGATTAAATTCAAGATAAAAAATCTTAAAACTACCCCAAATGTGATTAAACTGTGTCCATTTTTATGGTAAATATATTATAAACAAGTATTTATGCAATTTGGTAAAATTGTTTTATTTAAAAAATTTGTTATTTGAATCCCGGGATTAAATCCCGGGATCCCGGGATTTGACTTTTCAATCCCGAAAATCCCGGGATCGCAAAATGGCAAAAAATTGCGATCCCTACACTACACGTATGCGCAGTTTGCTAGCCGAAGAAAGTGTACAATAACAACTACAACAAATTAACTTTTGAGTTGCTGCAAAAATTGGCCAATAATCGACATTGCGCTTAAATGGAGCGAATAAAAGCGGTGAAAAAAATCATAGGAACTACAACATTAACTAATTAGAAAGTTTCATACGACTGCCAAACAGCTATAATATTTGTGCAGATGAGAGGCGCTTCTAACGTTTTCGGATAAAATGGAAATTTTGACCTGTCGGGTAAAGCGATGGTTTTTTGGGTGAATTTTTAAAGTCTAGAAAAATGTTCAAAATACTTAGCGATCACTTATAGCCGCGGCTGGGCATTTTGTGATAATTGAAAACAAAAATATCATCCTGGATATATTGATGCTATTGCGGAGTCTGAAGGTTAGTCAAGCTGTAACTATTTTTAAATGTGCTCAGATTCTTCGATATTTCATCGGAAGGCCGATATATTATATATACCTTACATAACCTGTGCTTGTCCAGTAAAACACAAAATCTAGTAACTCGAGTCGAATTTTATTAGTAACGTACAACGTTACAACGCATATTACAAATGGGTGTGGAAGGGAAGGAATGTAAAAATACTACAGGGCTATCCATTTTTCGGTTTCAAAAGTAAAATTAAATAAAACACACATAAAGATATGACTTCGCTGTACTTTTATTTTATGCTAATGCTTGGACCTTGCCATTACGTACGAAATACAATGTCATTAAAAGGTAGTTTTCGACCACTTTTTCGCACATTTCGAGCGGTATCTCGGCGATAACTTGACGAATGTTGGTTGCAAATGCTCCAACGTTAGGATTACCCGCTTAGGCACGGTCTTTGTCGTACCCCCACAAAAAAGTCTAACCAAAACATGAAATTACGCGTTCTGGAAACTTTCCAATTGCAGCCTAAAAAAAGTCGGTTATCATACGACCATAGCGCTTCGGATTATCCCCGACACACTTTCACTAAGAGATGCGATATTTAAGGCAGTGTATACATTGCGATGATGCACAGGTCTGACCACATCCAGTGTCTTCAAATTTCTTTATAATCTTGCCAATTCCTTGCACAGTAGGTCGGTTATGACTACCATAATCATCCCGTAATGCTCGAAAAGTGGCCACGATTGAACCACCACTTTTGTAGTCAGTTTTAACTATTTTTACGCGTTCCTCGGTTGTTAAACATCCATATTCGTGACACTTCAGATGTACACCGTGAAAATTGTTTATGTACGATGTATCATATGATACATTATTCAAAAGTCCGGGATTTTTAAACGAACAAATTTTAAATAGTTCTGTGAATCGATTAAAATTTAAAAAAGGATTACATACTTGAAAATTCCCCCGAAAAAGCATCATCGCTTGTTGGTTTTTCAAATTCTTGCAATGAGCTGCTTACACAACTCACTCATAATGTGTAACCACGGCTATGATGATTTATATTTTTAAGCATAATGATACAAAACAACCGTTCCATAAAGGGTGCGTTCGCTGTCAAATAAAAATTCTTAAAAATTCTTGTGATTTCGTTTATACTAAACATGTATCGTACAAATTTCCGAAAAGGGGCATCACATTTAACGGAAATATGTATATTATTGGGACGACTTGCAGTTAAAAAATGCGGCAAATTATGACTTGTGTAAATTTCGAATAATTTTGCAGTTGTGCAAAGTACGAGTACAGCTACTCGTAACTAGATGCCTGCGAGTGCACATCTCACACGCACTAAATTTTTGTATTTTTAAGAAACGCAAAAAGTTGTTTTTGAGCTAAATAAAAATTTTTTTTTAAATAATGTATATACTGTTCAGTAGAAAATCCTTACATATTAAGCTTAAGGATAAGTTACAAGAATTTTTTTTAGTTTACACTAGAAAATCCAAAATGAGTTGTGACTGTTTTACACTTTTACTGAGTTTTATAATTATAAATGACAGTTAAAAAGTCGAAAGAAAAATTTGGAAAATTTGAAATTAATTTTTTTATTTGAAAATATATACTAAATTTGTCAGAACTTTGCTTAAAATTAACTTCAACAAAAATTTATTTCGCCAAAAGTGACACAATTTGAGTTAGGACTCTTTTGCATTAAGCTGCAGCGATCAAATAGTATCAAAAAGTATGGAACATAAAGAGTGTGTATCTCATACAAGAAAAAATGTCAATGCGGGTGCTGATATCGCCACCCGTCTTCAAGATGCGGGGGGTAGACAACAAGAGGAAACACTTGAAATGACAGCACAATGCCAGTGACTACGTGACGCGAAAGTGAGAGGAGAAGTGTGAAAAAAGCCACAATACACACATAAAATTCACCAATACTCTCACATAACAGCTGATACTCCGGCCCCACAGCTGATATTCCTGACTCCATACAAACTGAAAATGGAGGGTTGTTGTGTTGGTCAATTCCAAAATGGAGGGTTATTGTGCTGGTCAATTTTCATGTGTGAGGGTTATCGTTGTGGTTCATTTTTAATTGCATAGAACATTAATTTATTTTTTTGCACAGAGTTCTGTGATATGTTTATAGAAAAATGAATATAAAATTCTCTTACTGCTTACAAATACAATAACATCGTTTGAATATGTCTCTAACATGTCATTATATAAGTTTTCATTGACTCATTATCAAAAATCACCCTTGTGTCTAGAACAGTGCATTTTACACCAAAAGCATCTCTGAACTCCGATGATTTGGTGTTTAATTTGCGAAACACAAATCGGGATGACCCTGGATGGCTGCTAAATGTGCAGCTGCACATAGTAACATAACAAATAACATAAAAACATAACAATGTTTAGAAAATGTATGAATTTTTTATTGAAATAAGTGACAATTATGAAAATAATAACATGCATCGTATTAATACGCCTTTTTCTAAAAAATACGGAAACGAGTCGGTTCTGAAGTCAGCTATGACTGACAAGCAACCAGTTGAAAAACTACATGGTTCAACCAGTCCCATTTCCTACAGGGCCATGACACCTCACACAGATTGTGTATGTGAAATGCAAAAAATGGTCAACAAATTCGCTTCCCCTGCCAGTTTCGTATCACGTCATCACTGACAATGCTCTGAGCGCAAATCATAGCAACACGAATGCTCACTCGTTCATTTGTCCGAAGAGGAGAAAGACGATGTGCTGTTGTTCTTGTTGTTGCGCTGGCGAAAAGCTGAAATTGTAAAACGATTTCTGTTGGCTGTTCTGGTTGGCTTTTGTTCTTCTTCTATAAGCCTGCACGGCGTCGCATATTGCTCCTGAACTCACTGCCGACCAGTGTGCTTACTTCTACCACATATGTGGTAGATCTACCATTATTTTTAAAATCAAGTTTCTACCACATCTACCACGGAGGGCTTAAAATCTACCACATTTTTGTGGAACATACATTTTTCTCTTAACCAACCTATTACTCCATGTAAATTAGACCTTTATGTTGTAAAATTTATGTTAGGGCTGCATTGAACATTATAAGTGAAAATGTGCAAAAAAAAACGTATGTGGTAGCACTCTTATCACTTCGAAAGCAGTGCACTACAAATAACACTTCGTTCAATAATGTGTGTGACTGACACATAGATGGCGGCACTAATACTAAATCAATATTTTTTTTCGAAATTGTGAACCTTTTTAGGCTTACTGTCAAAATTATATGTCAATCCGACCATTAGTTTACAAGTTACAGTGCTTTAAGTGACACTACTTTTGAGTTTTCAAAAAAAATGAATTCAAAGCAATTCCGTGTGCTGATTTATCATTGTTTTTTAATGAAAAAAAAATACTGTTCAATGCCAGGAATGGCTTGAAAAACATTATTCGGACTCTGCTCCATCAAAAAGAACCATTTGTTATTGGTATGCCGAATTCAAACGTGGTCGTACAGACACCGATGACATTCCGTCTACTGGACGGCTAAATGACGCTGTTATTCCGGAAAACGTTGAAAAAACACTGAAAATCATTATGTCCGACCGTAAAGTGAAAGTGGGGGAGATTACTGACATTCTAAAGATATCAGCAGGCAGTGTACACACCATAATACACGAACATTTGGTTATGAAAAAGGTGTTTTCGAAATGGATGCCGCGTTTGCTCACACCGGAGCAAAAACAACAACGAATCGATGATTCAAAGAGCTGTTTGGACATGTTTACGCGCAACAAGTCGGAGTTTTTGCGTCGGTACATCACAATGGATGAAACATGGGTCCACCATTTCACTCCAGAGTCAAATCGGCAGTCTGCTGAGTGGCATGCAACCGGTGAAAGCCGCCCAAAGCGTCCAAAGGCACAAACATCGGCTGGCAAGGTTATGGCGTCAGTATTTTGGGATGTGCACGGAATAATATTCATCGACTATCTTCAGAAAGGGAAAACAATCAATAGCGACTATTATATAGCGTTGTTTGAAAGAAGAAATCACGATTAAGCGGCCCCATATGAAGAAGAAAAAAGTGTTGTTTCACCAAGACAATGCACCGTGTCACAAGTCGATGAAAACGATGGCAAAAATGCATGAATTGGGCTTCGAATTGCTTCCTCATCCCGCGTATTCTCCAGATCTGGCCCCCAGCGACTACTGGCTCTTCGCAGACCTCAAAAAGATGCTCCGTGGTAAGAGATTTGGCTCAAATGATGAAGTAATCGCCGAAACTAACGCCTATTTTGAAGGCAAAGAAAAATCGTTCTACAAAGGCGGTATCGAAAGATTGGAAAAGCGTTGGAATGATTGTATCTCCCTAAAAGGGGACTATGTTGATGAATAAAAACGAATTTTGGCAAAAAAATGTGTTTTAATTAGTTAGTCACACACATTATTGAACGAAGTGTTAGTTGACAGTTTAACAATTGTTTTGGCGGCAGGTGCAATTAAAATGGAAATATTTCTAAAAAAGTTGAAGTTGAAGTTAATTTTTGCCTTTATTTTTTAGTAACGTTTAGTTTTTAAGAATATCGCATGGCGATGGCAATGCGCTTGGACGGGACGAAGTTTTACGACGCGAAGTTGTACCTGCTGCTGAAATTTGCGAGTCCGAGCTCCCAAAAAAGAAAAAAAATATAGTCAACAATACAAAAAACAATGAGAAGAAACCCGGCACAGGTTAAAGTACATAGAAGAACGTAAAATACAATTAATGTGCAAATACAATGAAATACAATAAATGTAGAAATGCAATAAAATACAAAATTATGTACAATACAGCAAATCTACCACATTGCATTCAAATCTACCACATTTTTTTCACTGGTTCTACCACATAAATAAAAAATTAAGTAAGCACGCTGCTGCCGACTGTAGTGTGCGCAAAATCATAGAAAAGAAAATAAAATATGGCTGGCATGGCGACCTATATGATCGCTACAAGTAATTAAAAAATAAATACTAAGTAATCAAAAAAGACAAATAAAAATTGAATTGTAAAGAAAAGAAAACGTTTTTATTTGCCCTTTATAATTTTCCGTCCCGTTCTTTGGAACTTTTCTTACGGCCCACATATAATGCTTGTTTAAAAGAACTAAAATAAGAAAATCTAATATTGTAAATTTATGATCACATCATACGCTATGGAACCATTCAGGTGTAGAATATTTAAACTATTTTTAAACGTAGGTATGCCGTAATACAATTTTTCTTATGAAAAAATACTTGTCTAATTATTAATTTCATTATTTAGTGCTTTAGTAGTGCTTTCGCCCTATTGAAAGTCAATAGACTTATTAAATTATTTTTCCATACAATCTTTTAACTCTTGGTTTCTCCGTTAGATTTCGATTTTCAAAAAAAAAACAAAATGAAAACACGCATTTAATTATTTTTGATTTCAAGTGTATCACGAATTTTGAAGTCAATATGCCTATCAGTTCATTTTTTTTTTCGTATTTTTTCCATATTCTCAAAATTGTAATCAACCATTTGAAAATAGAAACAAATAATTTTACTTCGACCTCGCCACGTAAAAATATTTGTAAACATTTGAAATTGGGATCAACCACCAAATTTTTAAATCAATCAAAGCATTGGCCAGCAAAAAGCCATACACCACAAAGATTCGATAGATGGTGAGCTGACAGCAATCTGTGCAGCAAAACCAAACAGCAACACAAAGAAGCATACACATAATAAACGACAACACCAAAAACATTAGCGAATCCCGAATCATCTTCGTTGAAACGACGATGACGATGCTTTGGTTCGTTGTTTACTCTCCGCTTGCGCTTCGACGAACAAGATCGCAAACTGTTGAGCGCGAGCAAATTTCCCGCAACCTATGCCTCCGCTCATCTCTTCCCGCCCGCATCAAGAAACACGCTTGACAAATTTTTGAAGATGCGTATTCTTTATATGTATTGTATATTCTTTGATAGTATCAAACTTCTGACATGACGAGAGACCTAACTGTATTTCTGCAACAGTTAACAACAACAAAATATACTGAGCTTTTGCTTATTGGTAAATTTATGCATTGTGCACAGTATTAACACATAAGCCCGAAAATGAAAAATTTTGAATTGTCCCAGTCGGAAATTTGGTAAGGTGATTCCAAAGTAATGCGCGATTTATGCCTTCTTTCGTATGCTGAAAACAGAACCTTACAGAAGTAAGGTATTCGGAAGCGAAGTTATGAACACTTCAATTTTAAGCTTACAAAGTAAGTAAGGCAAAGTATGCATGAAAAATTTAAAAACACGACGACGCACAGTGTCTCGAGTCCATATTAGCGAGGGACAAAAATAGAAGGAATAGTCGTACGACAATACAATTTTGTACATATGATTTTGTTATAAAGAGAAGGTAATACGCCAAAAATTCCTTCAATCGCCCCACGGACACGCCCACCTCCCATACAAAGCAAATACTAAGTTGACAGTATCTCGGAAACTATAAAAGATATATTGATGAAATTTGGTACAGCAACTCACATCATGAATATAAAGACATATGCCAAAAATTGTAAAATACTTACGCGCACCTAAGTAATTTCAAACCTAAATAGAAAATAAAAACATCTCTTATTTAATTCAGTATAGCATATATTTTCATTAAAAATTACAATTTGTTATTCTGTACCGCTAGGACACTCGCTTTCTGATGATGAATTATTGCAAATTAAACCCTCTACATCTATCTTTGACAAAATTTCACAACTCGGTCCTTCAACTTCCTCAGATATTATGTATTGGATTATATCAGAGTTTCGGTTTTCATGTTTATGTTTTATTTTCCTATTAACTGATATTATTGGTTCTGAAGACATTAACAAGTTCCTTAATATATCGCTATTCGCCGATTCGCGTGAGGACTTTCGTGCATGACTTAACCGATTTTTGCGAAAATCCTTATGTCTTGCCTCTAATGCTTCTTCCGAAAGCATACCAATAGGAATATTAAAGTGACTTACTATATCCTTTCCATGAACTAATATTTTATGCACTGTAACCGGCATACAGTACCAATGATAATGCCGCATGTATATTTCATATGTTTCTTTGAGTAGGACTTCAAAGTTGGTAATGTTTATATTTTTGCCGGAAGACAATGTTCTTAATATAATAGAAAAATTTTGAAGCAAATTAAAGTCTATCTGAGTAATTTTACTTGATATATCAAGGTTCTGGAAAAATCTCCTAGCAGAATTTCCATCATTAGATGTTCCATAACCTGTTTTTACTTTGTCTACAATTAAGCCTATCTCTTCTTTGAATTCACGTTGAATTCGTTCCTTAGTTTCATTTAAAATTACTTTATTTTCTTCACCATAAACTCGCCATGTTTTCAAAGGCAATCTGTAAGCAATGTGCAAACAACATTCAAAAAATTTTATCCAGGCATGCATTGTCGATAGTCCGTATTTAGAAAAATCTTCGTTAAATGGTCTTGCAATGGCATGACATGAGTTCATTTCTTTTGGGAGTGATCCGCATAAATAACACTTCATTGCAGATTTATTGTCAGACAGCACATTAGCAACTGCACCGTCGATCATAGTAAGGTACATTCTAAAAGTAACTTCACAATTATTTTCATTGTCGCGATATGCACAAAGCCTTTCAATTTGACTTGCAATGTGTTTTTCAATTTCATTAATCACTTTTGGATTTTCTTTAATGAAAACAAATTTTATGGGCCTGCAGAAAAGTGTAGATGAAGGCTTTCTATTAACCCAAATAACTTCATTATTATCAGTCTTCAAAATTCGGAGAGGTACTGATGCTGCTATGAACATGAATTCGTCCGTAAAGCTAACATCTGAGAATTTTTGTTTATATATGCTATGTCCTGAACTGCCGTCGAAGCCCCATTTGCATTCGAGGACATAACACGAATTTTTTTCTGTACCACATATTTTTAGCAAACTTTCGGCCGTTTTGTCAAGTAAACTTTGCAACGGAACTTCAGCTGATACTTCCGACACAATAATTGGGTGTGGCATTAAAGCCTCTGCAGCCTTTTTTAGGGCGTAATAACTTGGAAAGCACTTGCTACGAATTGCATTGACCACCGTTTGCAAAACAGTATATTTCCGCACAGACAAATCCAAATCATAATGAAGACAAATCATGATAAACTGACAGGCATTGAGCTTCAGCATCAATATTTTCCTTGTTTATTAGATCCGCTGCTCGTACGATTTGGTCTGATGGAGTGCTATCCACAAGCTGGTGGCAAATCTCTGTTATCGTAGTGTTCATTAGCGCAAACTTCAAAATCAGTGGACGACGTAAGCCATTGAAAGTGCTTCTTTTCGAACGTTGCCTTGATTCGATGGCAAGCAACCCAGTATTGCCGAAGCCTTCCCTCAATTTTACCTATTTTATTTTGTAATTTTTATGAATTAGGGCAGGTTCTCACCTTGTGGAAAAAAAACAACAATTTTTTTTTTGCCTTATCGTGTAGATATATGTTTCAAAAATGTACTCCAGAAATTTCAGATCAAAATCTGAAAAATTACAAAAGTTACATGCCGTTACATAGAGCAGTGTAGAGCACCGGCCAAGCGCGCTTTAAACTTTAAACGCGTTTTTCTCAGAACCACATTTTCGGACCTTACGGAAGTGATTGAAGGCGCTGGAATGAACCAATCGTCACCAAATGTTTTTTCGTTTTTTCCAAATGTTCCTTAGGGTTTTTTCTAATGAATGAACCACCGATCAGCCAAAAATATTGAAAATTGTTTATTTAAAAAAATAATAAGTGAACAAAAAAATGCGAAAATCTTAATTTTTTTTTCAAAACCTCATAACTTTTGTAATTTTGATTTTTTTTTCATGGTCTTGGTTCATTCAATAGATAATACGGTACACATTAAGAATGTGTTCGATTTTTGTGTTTCCGATCACGGGTTTTGACGGAATCACTTCCGGTAGCGGGACACCTCCTCGCCGACATGCCGCCACTGATGGACGCCCCCTCCCCCCCTTTTTTTGATTCATTCAATTTGAAAAATTGTATTCTCTAAATAAATGTGTGTTCATATCCAGAAACAATTTTCAGCGTTGTATCTTTAACCGTTTTCTCAAAAAAAATTCCTAAAAAAAGTGCACTTTTTCGGATCCACAAGGTGAGAACCTGCCTTAAGTGGAGTTGGCATATTATTTGATACAAAAATTTGTAGCTCAAGCAAAGCGCCGCAGCGGTCGAAATGTTTTGCTGCCAACCATGCTGCAAAAAGGTCCCTATTTTTGACTGCATACGGCACTGAAAATGTTGAATTTCTTAAAAACGTGCAATTTTGTGCAGCTAAAGTCCATGGTTTCTATTAACACGCATCCGTCGTTAACAAAAAGTTACGAAAGAGTCGTTTGTCAAATCATCAAAAACAAACATCAAAAAATATCAATGCAAAGTAGTAGTTAAAAAGGAAAAGGGAGGGGAAGTTTATTTTTGTTTGTGTTTTGCCAGTGAGCCAAAATCTCATTCGATTTCGTGAAAAAATAAAGGCGCAATGACAGTTTGAATTCGGAAATTGTGTCAAATTGACACAAACGACGGATGCGTGTTAATACATACTTTCAGCTATATTACGCTGTAAAATCTCGAAGTAGTAAGAAGTAGTTTTTTTTTAAAGTTTAGCTAAAGTTTGATGACACTGCACTTTAATTCCTACGAATTGACATTTCTCCAAGTAACGGTACAAGGAATATGGAAAGCAAAACAAAAGTGGGAAAGCTTCCACAGAGTTGCAAAAATAGTATATTTATAGAATATATTTAGTTAACATAAGGTTCCATGGGAAATTTTTCAATAAGAGTCCTCGAACTTACATTCAACAAATTGCAATAATTTCTACCCAAGTCACATACCTTCACAAAGTGCAAGTTTGGTGGCCTGCCATCGGTATATAAGTTGATATTTTTAAAATCCGTTTTCACATTTTAGTGATTTGAGGTATTTACTCCAGTACTGCAAACTTATTTTTCTACATTTACGAAATTAATTTTTTGATTTTTGTCCCTACTCGCGACACTGTGCGACGTCCGAACGAAGACAAATGCTTACCCAGTAAGGCATTCGTAAGCAGAGTTATAAATACTTCAATTTTAAGCTTACAAAGTAAGTAAAGCAAAGTATGTATGAAAATTAAAAAAAGATATACGCTACCAAAAGTAAGGTATTAGCACAGATAACTCATCATATAGATGTCCAGCGGCCAAGGAAAAAATGTGTCAAAAAGTTCGACAAATTTGGCCTACGATAAGAGCTTTTTGGCCTCTAATGTCACTCACACAAACACCGCTTCACACGCATTGTACTCTGTTTTGAGATACAGAAATATGTGATTTTCTAGTCAAAACGGCGCTTGTCTCTTATCATACCTTTTAAGCAGCCAATCGGGATTGAGTGTTGATGGTCAAACGCGTAAGCGGGAGTGTCTCGGACGACGAGTTCGCGGTTCAATCCTCACTGTAGCCGCCAAAAATTTTTTTAATGGCTTTTTTTTGTAATATACAGTGCAAGCTCGGTATTCGCGACTACCCATTATCGCGACAGCCCGGTTATCGCGACGACTTAATTTTTGACATTGCAGGTTCTATAATCGCGACAGTTTACGAAAAACGGGGTTCTATTTTCGCGACTTTTATCTGTTTTTATTTTTTTAATTTTATTACAATGTCTATAACCAAAAATGGGAAATCACCGTCTTTTGGTATATTAACCTTTTTGGATTGTTAAGCCGACAACAGCACTATATTAATCACGTGATTCAGCTGTTATTTTAAAAAATAATTTGCTAAAAAAGCAACGCAAAATCTCCAATTTCTTTAAAATTGTTTAAAATGTAAATATAAAAATAAAAACAATTCTAATTGCAAAAATTACATACAATTTTTAAATAAAAATTTGGGTTCTGTTATCGCGAAAATTCAGTTTTCGCGTTTCAGGTCTGGTTTTTAATTAGTCGCGAAAATCGAGCTTGCACTGTATATTCCTTTTTTTACGACCCGTGAAAAAAAGATGAATGAACAATTTATTTGGTTTCTAGATCTCTTGATTAGTGAATTGTTTGGTTTTGGAGACACATATAATTGTTCGCAAGTTTTAAAATCAATCAACCAAGCGCAGCATACGGTTACAAACAACCATACAGCAAAAAGATTCGGTTGATGATGACAGGCGCTCATGGGCGTACCTAGGTATGGGTAGAGGAGGGTAGCTCCCCCTACATAATTCTATATTTTATATACATATGCTCAGAAATCTATATTCTATTCTATTTGAATTTTATATTCTGAATTCGGAAATGTAGTTATGTCTTTACCCCCTTTAATTTGTTGCTGGGTACGCCCAGGCACTTGCTTTTCGCAAAAAAAATGAAAAGATCGGCAAAATCTGCCAAAACGAATGTAATTGTTCAGCGGTCACTTCATTGTCGCAATACAGTTACGCCGACGCAAAGGATGACCTGGTGGCGCCGCAGCTATTGACAATGCGTTGCCTTAGCAACGTTGTGTATGTATCATGCCAAAGAAAATTATTTTCTTTCTTTATATTCTTTGATCATGAACAAAATTTTTAGTGCCGAACACATTATTAATTTCCGGTATAACCGATTAAAAAGGTTTATAAAAAAAAGCGTTAAATGTTAAGAAAAATTTTGCTCCCGCCCAGCCTTGAACCCGAGGCGAAATTTACGAAAAAGAAATTACGGATATCTGATGTGCTGTCTACCTGTTCCACCAAATACAGCATGTGATCATTGTAGCTAAAATCATAAATATATGTTGCAAAAAAGAATATCACAAGCAAGAAAAGAAATTCAAAATGAATTCAATCCGACAAAAGTTCTGGATGAGCACATGCAGTTGTGTGCGTAAAATAGCTTTGCGGAAAAAAGCTGTAATTCAGAGCTTGAAATTTTTGTGCCGTTTTCGTCGTATGAGACTGGACATCTATATGATGAGTTATCTGTGGTATTAGTAAGGTATGTTCCGAGTAGCTCCGAGTTTGGAAGAAAACAGTGAATGAACAAGCGTAGTTTATTGGGCTCGATAGTCTAAAGGGTAGAGCGCTGGCTTTTCATACCAGTGGCCCTGGTTCGAATCATGCGCGGGCGTTTGAACACTCATCTATTTCCATCGCCATACACATGCAGCAATTGAGAATTACAAGAAACACACAAGTAAAATTATCGCAGGCAATAATAAAATTTCCAAATAAACCTTCTATCGTAAGCAGCGAGTAAGACACATAAGCGGAATAGCTCATTGTTTTTAATAGTTTTAAGCCCATTCCAATAGCACATTATGGCCCCTTTACGTTTTGCTTCATACCGCTACATTACTAAGTAAAGTACATTTGGAATGGGAATGTCTTCGGAGAGATGCTTACTTTTTCATCAATACGTAAAGCATGTTGGGTATGCGCTCACTTTCGCATTACCTTACTATACGAAAAGTAAACAGTATTTGGAATGCAAGCACGAAGTATTCCGAGCATTTTCTTTGCATTCCTTTCTATTTAAGCATTCTGTAATGCATTGATTCATCGTTTGATTTCCTACTGGGGTGTCACTTTTGTAGTGCGTGTGCAATAAAGTCCTGCATAAATATATTCATTTTGGCGGCTACACTACTGTACATACTGTACGGGTACTTGGTATTCGAAGAATGCGTACAACGAAACGAATAGAAACGAGAACCAGCGAGCGTCGCTTCTCGTTTCTATTCGTATTCGGTGAAAGCGAACACTGCAGTGCTCGTATTCGGTGAGAAGCGAATAATGCAGTGCTCGTATTCGGTAATCGAGAACTTTGCGAAGTATTCGAATATCAACAGTTTCACCGAATATTTTTATGCGCAGTATGTCACTTTTCCATGTGTATACTTGTGCTGCGGTTGAAGTGGCTTATTACTTAATACGCAAAATGTAAATTATTGAAGAAAGTAGCATAAAAAATGAATAAATATTTATATATAACATATATATTTCTAAATAATCTTAGAAATAATAAAACGAGTATATTCGAATATATTCGAAGTAGTGTGTACTATTATTCGAATGCTTTTGTGCTCGTTTTCCCGCTTCGAGCGGATATGAATAAATAGTGTACGTCTACTCGTTTCTGTTCGGAGCTTACTCGTACTCAAAGAGAGCTGTACTCGTATTCATTCGGACCGGTCCGCAGAGATGAAGTGAAGTATTCTAAGGAGTGCGTCGTTAAAAATTGTGACATTCAATTTTTCTAATAACTTCGTTAATACAAATTCAAATTAAATTTTCTTTGATCAGGTGAGCTATGAAAACTTTGTCATTGAATAGTTTATGCCCATTTATAGCATTGAATGAGTATTTAATGATAAAATGGTAATGGTAAAATGAGAAAATGATGATAAATGATAAAATTATAAAATTAACAAGGAAAAATGAAAGCCCTCATGAGGGATATTCCAGAGAAAGTTAGAAAATTGACCATTAAAAATTTATTATAATTTTTTTCTGATAAATTCTAAAATCTACATAAAAGACATGCTATATAAAACCAGCCGGCAGCCGCCGTGGCTCAGTTGGTTAGTGCGCGGTCCAACGAGTCGCATGCAGAGCGACGCAAGATCGAATACTGCATGTAGTAACACCTAAAAAAATAACGGGAAAACTCGTTTTCTCTTTCGGTGGCTATCCACTCAGCTGGAAATGGCAAACCTCTGAGAGTAAAACCTGCCGTTCGGAACCGGCATAAAACTGTAGGTCCCTTCCACCCGCGTACAAAATTCACACGCACAACACGGGTGGTTGCGGGAAGCTAGGCCTTAGTCTCGCGTAAGCGGGCTGTCGTGCCAATCAATTAATTAATTAAATATAAAACCAGACTTTTCAAATATTGGACTATTGGTTGCTGAGATATTTTAATTTTTCGATGTCACAATTTTTAATGACGCACTCCTTATTCAAAAGCATTTGAATGTTTTCGAATAGCAAAAATGCATACTCGTGCAGGACTCTAGTGTGCAACATGTTGGCGAGCGCGAAATGTGCGTAGCCGAGATTTGTGAGGTTTGAGTATTTTTGTATTGACACGATTTTTCGCGCACATACACACACACACACACGAGCGTGCTCGCTCGGGTATCACAGCACGCAAATGCCTCCCAGTAGGAAAATGGTAAGGTGCATACCAGAATAATGAATGTTTTCCTCCACCTTTTGGAGGTGGAAACGGCATGCTACCGAAAGTAAGGTGTCAGTAAGGTACGTTCCGAGTACCTCCGGTTGTAGCTTACGCTAAGAAAGCAAACAAGAAGGCACCAGAAGTGTAAAAAAGTCTATTTAAAACCCGAATGATTGTTCGTATCGTAATTTCCAAGTACACTTTACTTTGTAACGTACGTGGAATGTACATTTAAGTAGGACGAATCTAAAAGAGAAACGTGATTTTACAAGCATAATAAGTTGGCCTCGATAGTCCAGGGGGTAGCGCGTTGACTCTTCATGCCAGAGGCCCATGTTCAACTCCCAGCGCAGGCTGTTTTAAACACTCGTCTAATTCCATCGCTATTCACATGATTCCCTTTACCTTCCATCGTAAGTGAATAAATCAGCAGTGCTCACATTATCCATAGCGAGTAAGGCAGAAACGGAGAAGGTCATTTTATTTTTTTATCATTTTAAGCCCATTCCAACACACATTACGGTCCCCTTACGTTTTCCTTCATATCGCCACATTACTAAGTAAAGTACATTTGAATGGGAAGCCGAACAATTCCTAAACATTTTGCTATGATACCATTTGTACTTGCTCTGTACAAACGTAATGGGCGTTTGGCAAGAAAGTTGGAATGCTTACCGGATGAAAAGCAAGTATGCTGTAATGAATTACGGAAGGTGCCACTTTCCTACTGGGCTGTTGCGCGCTTTAATTGTGTTGTTTTGTTCAATTAAGTGGTCGCGGAGTTGGTCAGCGGCAGGGGCGTAGCCAGAACTTGGTCATAGGGGGGGTTTTAAAAAATGTTTCGCCAGTTTAGTATTACATGTTTTTTAAGTAAAGTGCACTTTCCAAATAGGGTATTTTGTTGTGGCTTATGTGACTTAATGCATTAAAAACTAAAGTTTTTCCCTGATTTTTAGTAAAAATTTCATGAAAATTGGTGGACTGAAAGCAAAGTTATTGCATCTGAAGTGGAAGTATGTTTGTGTCATCGTACAAAAATGTGCATCGAAAAAAGATCCAATATTAACTATTGTTTTAAACATGTTTAAACTTTAACCGAAGCATTTAAATTGATGGAACAAGTTTATGGTGATTTTTGTTTATACCGTGGTGGAGTTCATAAGTGGTAAAAGCGATTTAAAAACGATTGTCAGAACATAAATGATGACCAAAGTGTTAGCCAACTGAATCCGCGATCCCCGTAGATCAAAACTGGGCGGTAATTCATAAAAGATAAGCCAAAATCTTCATTGAAATTCTTACCCACCCGGGTGATCTTTTTAAGATTCATGTTTAATATCTGCACAAATTTTAAGGTAATTTTCAATAACATGAAAAAAAAATTTTGAAATTTTGTTCATGTTTAAACTTGAATTTTGTCATTTTTTATACAAATGTATCTGGGTGATCCCAGGCGCTTTCGCTATCAGTTTGATTAAAACTCACGATAAATTTTGTTTGCGTACCTCATTATGTGTTCAATAAACTCTCTGGAAAGAAATCTTCTAAAATTTTCCACAGTCTCAAAATAAATCATTAAAGTTAGGCTTTTTTCGAAATAAGAACTATCGCCAGAGGAAGATACTAAATGCTGAAGTATGAAAACAATTTTTAATTATTATATATTTATTGTGAGTTTTACTCAAAATAGCAGCGGAAGTGCCTGAGATCATCTTTAGTAAGGCGAAGGTTAAGCATCTCAATAGCATACATTTATTGCATTTTAACTGAACATTTGGCTATCGAAGGATGCCATCCCATCTATTGACACTTATTTTGACTGTTTTTTTGTTTTCACATGATGTGGCACCGTGCGAATTTCACCTTTTCAAAGAATGCATTTGCCGATGAAAAAAAGCGGTTTGAGAACGTAGAAACCATCCAAAAGGCTTGTACCGACATCCTGAAGGACATTCCGGTCGACGAACTAAACTACTCTTTAGACATGTTTTTAGAACATGCAAATCGCTGCATTAAGCCTAAACATGACTATTAAAAAAACAAATTAGTTTCGGTAAACAAATGGTTTTGTTAATATTCTTTTAAATATTTAAAGATGAAAAGACCTTTTTGCTAATGTGGGAACGTACATACGATGCATAGTGATTGAAAATGTTGACAAATTATAGGCTATGGGGGGATTCTGACACCCTAAACCCCCCCTTGGCTACGCCGCTGGTCAGCGGTGTGTGTTGTTATTGGCGTAATTTCTAAATTAACTCTTGCACACAAGCACGGGCCGTGGCGGCTGCATTAATGTGCGCGTGCGCGTTATTTCAATTTGCGTTGCCGTGATTTGTCCCTGGACCGCCCCCAGCAGCCTACAGCCGCAACAATACCTACATATCGCACACGCACTACAAAAGTGACACAACTAAAAATTTTTGATTTTTCAGGAAACGCAAAAAACTGTTTTTGAGCTAAATAAACATTTTTTTAAAATAACGTATAAACCGTTCAGTAGAAAATCCTTACAAATTATGCTTAGGATAAGTTACAAGATTTGTTTTTATTTTACACTAGAAAATCCAAAATTTTGAGTTGTGACTGTTTTGATGATATTTTAATTCAATAATTACCGAATTATTTCAAGTTATGCCACTTTTTCTGAATTTAATATTTATAAATGACCGTTAAAAAGTTGAAAGAAACATTTTGAAAATTCATAATTAATTTTAATAATTAAAAATATATACAAAAATTGTCAGAATTTTGCTTAAAATTAACTTTAACAAAAATTTATTTCGTCAAAAGTGACACAATTTGAGTTAGGACTCTTTTGCATTGAGCTTAAGCAATCAAATAACATCAAACTTCTGACATGAAGAGAGACATAACTGTATTTTTGCAACAGTTAACAACAACAAAATATACTGAGCTTTTGCTTATTGGTAGATTGATGCATTGTGCACAGTATTAACACATAAACCCGAAAATGAAAAATTTTGAGTTGTGTCACTTTTGTAGTGCGTGTGCAATATGTGCGCTGCGCTCAGCATTCCTCGACGTTGCTCAAGTCAGTCCAACGTCGGTGCGTGGCAATACATCTACGAGCGGTACCGATGTCGGTGTACATTACTCAAGGTTTAATTAAAACACTCCGTGCACCAATTATGACAGCAAATTTTTCGGCGCCGCTCGCCAATATCTCTATTTAGCTCAACTTATTTATTTATAAATTTGTTTCATTGTTCATACCTAAATCGAACGTCTGATTTCTATGATGATTTCTTCCTCACCATCGCTTCTTTTGCTTGCAGCTACAATGATGGTGTTCACTCGTGAACGGAGACGGCAGTATTGTGTCTGAAAGTAGAAAAAATCCAGCCCCCATTTGACGTTTTTCGTCACCACGCACACCCACCCCATTTTCCAGGGTAAGTGATAATCAATCGAAAGCTGTGTTAGCTGTTGACGTGGCACACACAGGGGGGTTTGGGTTTCATATCCTCCCCCCCCAAATACAAAAATTGCTAGTGATATGGTTTCAAATGATATTGAGCTCAAAAGGCCCCCCCATGAAATGAAATCTTCTGTGCGTCACTGCTGTTTTCTGTTTGTCGTCCCATCATAATATCTGGTATTGAAGCAAGCTTTTGGTGCACTTTAGTGTTATATTAAAATGGTCTAGTGATTCGTATTTTTGATTCATTGGCTCTTAGGCAAATCGAATCGCGATCGCATCGACCTTTTTTCACTTCAATTAAAATGTTTTAACAATAAATAAAATATTTGCCTGTGAAAGAGAAAATGAGCGCGCAAAAATTTTTGAAGATTTATGTGGCTGGTCGCTGATTACTGCTGGTTGTTTCTGTTGTTGTTTCCTTGTGCTTTTTTCGGTCGAAAATATTGAAATTGTTGCAGTTTTGCAGCCACTGCGGCTGTCTCAGCAATTTGGTCGCAACAACAACAACTACTCTTACACGTCGACCACCAACTGTACACAATGGTTCCAAACTAGGGTGTTGTCATTGGCCCATTGTTTGTAGTAGTAATTGTTGTTGCTCTTAGTACTGTTCTCGTTTTGAAGCCCGGTACTGCGGCGGCCAGTTGCCCGGCCGCAACTACTATTTTCGAGAAGCGCGGCAGACAAAGGACGCTTGGGTAGCACGTCGCACTGCTCCGCTGTCCATGTGTACATGTGTACAACTGACAAGCAGTCTGTAGCTAGCTACACACCCCCTGCGCATGGTTGTCCGCTACGCCCCCGCCTGACTGTCTGTCTGTATGAAAGCAATTCTTGTACTGTTCTTTGAGCAGACGCGTATTTTTTTCAATTGCCCCACCGTTGCTCCACGCGACGCCCCGTTTACGTTATTTGGCATGCATAATGAACACTGCTGCTCAGTACCAATAACAATACATTAATTCTTCTTTATAAAAGTTCATACTTTACTTTTATACGCGATTGTCTTGCGCCCTCTGCATCCTCCCACCACGTCCTTACGAATATTTTTTTAACCGCCATTGAATGGAGCTACAATTCAAATAGCAGCCAACCTTATAGGTAGCTCAATGAAAGGAAAAGCGACCATTCTCCTTTCCCACGACCATTACACAGGGCAACAAATTTTGATTTTTGGTCGGCTTTTCTAGGTTTGACATCAGTTCTAGGGTAATTAGGTACCGCTGATTTCGAATCCGCAAGCCGTTTTTAAAACTTAGTTTCCGTTTTCGCAAAAAATGGGCGTGTCACTTTTTCGGATTTTCCCTGACTTTGTTCACTTTTCAATTGTATTTTCTTAATCAACGAACCGGTTGACATGGTTTTCTCTTTGTGGCATTTACAACACCTCACGGCTTATTTTCCAATGTAATTTATTTTTATAAGTTTTAAAATTCCGCGATAATTGGACCTCAAAGTCGGAAAATATGGAATTTCAAGGCGTTTTCTTGGATGGTCAAAAACATGGACATTTTTCTTAAATCTATCAATGAGTTAGGTGTTAAATGAAAGCGGAAACATCAAATAATACAACACAGCCAAATTATTGGGCGTGGTTCCCATTCTTATCGAAAAAATAGTAAAAATGTGCCATCGTGATCTTCATCACTTTTCATACTTTTTACTTGAATAATTGGGTGCCTTAAAATATGCAAAGTTTTTAATTTATTTTTGTTTTGAGCAATTCAAAATTTGTTTTGTTTTTGCTTGTATTCCAGACTGTAAATGGAACATATAAAAGAGCATATTTTGAGATAACGATCTTGCTGATAACGAAAATTTTTTTATGTAATTAAAACTAAATAATCTATTTTGCTGTATAACCTACAATTTTTAAATTGACATGCATCTTGATTATGTTCTAGAATATACGCTTTTTCACGTGAGGGGGTGGCCAATAGGGGTGGAAGGGGGTGGATTTTCAAATTTTTAAAATCAAATTCGTAATCAGCGACCCCGAAAATATATAAATTGACATGCATCTTGATTATGTTCTAGAATATACGCTATTTCACGTGAGGGGGTGGCCAATAGGGGTGGAAGGGGGTGGATTTTCAAATTTTTAAAATCAAATTCGTAATCAGCGACCCCGAAAACCCCCGAGTAAGAAATTTTGAATCAATTACTTGATTTTTCGAGTTTTGGCCAGCTTTTTGGGAATCGGCCGCATTGTGAATCGCGACCCATATTCTGGAGAGCAATAGTGAGTCTAGCAATTTTATGACGGGCCAAAAGTCTGGACGCAGCCTTCAATACGATGTTTTTACTGCGTTTGATGGTGCGCCAGACTGTTGTCCTTGACACACTGATGTCACAAGTGCTCTTAAGTTGACTCAGCGTTTGCGAAGAATTGCTTGTCTCGCGTATAATATGGGATTCGCTGCGTTGATTCAAAAATTTTTTTCGCCCAGAACGTTTCTTGGAGCCGTAGGAGTCTTTTTCCTTCAAAAAATTTTGGACAACGCTGTAGCTCCTGCCAATCCTGCGCCCAATTTCACGAGTACCTACGTTTTCCTGTTTAAACGCAAGAATTTGTCCTTTCTCGATATCGGTTAAATGTTTTCTCGTGGCATCATACACAAAATGATAAATTCTTAACTAGCTATTAGGGCTGCGACATCGACATCGATGTTTTATAAACATCGATGTTTTGCATCAACATCGAGTGTTTTGAACATCGATGTTTGCAACCCGATGTTTCTTCAACATCGATGCTTTGGTTCGATGTTTTGTGTCGATGTTGCAATTTAGTAATTTTTATTTTCATGTAAGGTATTATTTTGGTTCAGACTTTTTACATGCGAAAATTCTCACAATAAGTAAAAAAATGCACCTCTGCATATAAATTGTAGAGCCATCTTATAGTTCCGGCGAAAGTACACGGCGACGAGCGGCAAAGGAACTGCCACAAACTATTAACCCTTTCGCTATTTGGTTGCCATATGGCAACATGCTACTTTGTGGGCGCCTGAACCCTCTGTGATATCAAAATTACATTTTTTGTTGGTCCTTAGAATACTTAGTTTGAAGTTTTAGTAAAAATACGAAATTAATAAACTGCATATTTAAGTTTGGAGAAGAGAAGTTTACATGTTTATTTAAGGGGGATAGCCACTGTGACGGGTCAAAAAATTTTTTTGTTTTAAATCAAAGCTTATATTTTCAAAAATATGTGTACAAAATTTCAAGTCAAAATTTCAAAAATTGACTAAGTTACAACAATTTAAAAATTTTAAAAGATACATGATTTCATTACGAGAGAAACTCTCAAAACTTTAAACGCGTTTTTCTCGAAACGAGTTTTTTGAACTGGCGGCATCAATAACTCGAACAATTATGAACCGATTTCTAAATTTTTTTTTGTTTTGTTCGTTTTAGTAGTGGTTAAGGTTAAGCGTAGCCGATTTGGAAAATTTTGTTTTTTACTATTTTTTAAACTGTCTCAAAACCAAAAAAAGGTCGAAAAAATGGAAATATTTTCAATCGGTCGCCATTTTGTGAAAAATCAAAATAAAAAAAACGGCTACGTACAACGATAACTTCATTCATACAGATTACAATAAACATTTTTTTTTTTCAGAGTACCGGTTTTTGAGAAATCGATACTGCCATGGAGGGGTAATTTTTTTTCAAGCGCTACGGGATCATCTCTATTGTTTAAACTACTATTTAATATTTTTTTAATAAAAATTTGTGGAAATATTATTAGATGTGTGCTTAATAAAATAAAAAAAACCCGATCCAAAAATTCCTATATTTACTCGGTAAAAAAAAATGTTTAAAATCACTAATTTTTTGACCCGTCACAGTGGCTATCCCCCTTAAAGATATATCTTGACAGAGAAATTGACGAAGAAGCAGAAAAATTAAATAACTTTTTAATTTGACGTTTTCTTTCATTTTAGGTAATTTTTTGTTTAATTTTAGCTGAAGTAAATGAAGAAATATTAAAATTTTCGTTATGCGTAAAAAGTTCACACTCTTTTTCTTCATTGTTTTGTAGCATTCATTTTTTGAAAAAAAATTTTGCATATGTATGTATGTAAAATGTTTGATTTGTAGATTAAATCAATACTCAAGTGGTGATGTGAACTGAACAAAACTAGTATTGGATTTTATTTAATATGATAAAAAAATAACAAAAACAATTGAGATATATGTAGCTAACATTTCCATTAAAAAAAAAAAACATCGATGTTTTGAACATCGATGTTTTTTAGCCGATGTTTTGTGAACATCGATACCTCCTTCCGTTTTTCGGTCAATGTCGCAGCTCTACTAGCTAAATCAGTATGCAACCAAACTGCATGCTATGATTTGAAAAATTAAATGTTTCGCAAGTGGCGTTATAAATATTGATACGATGAGAAACTCAGTGCCGTACTGTAGAGGAATGCTTTTCTCCGCACGAATGTTTTCCAAGCATACTGTTAGGCATGCACTTTGAAGTACGGCAAATTTGGTATAATTCGCTTGGTATAGTCCGATATGGCAAGGATGGTTCTCGTAGAAATAGGCTGTGCGAGAATGGTCGCGCGCTTTCCAATTGGAAGTTGCAAGAAACTTCGGCGCGATAAGAAAACTGGTATAAAAGCAGCAGTGTGCAGCGCAATGAGTCGAGTCTTAGTTGAATAAGCAAAGTGGTAACAAGTGTAGATACAAGCAAAGTGTAATTCTGTAAATAAAGTGATTGTTAGTTTTACTGCGTTTGCGCTGAATAATTGCAGTTGTTTTATTTTCAACACAATCAAAAGGAACCTTGGAGGACGAGCTTGGAATTTTCGTAACATTTGGTGTCAGAAGTGGGATTGTGTTACTGAAGATAAACAAAGAATAAATTAATAAATAAAATTATAAAAACACAGACATGGTTAAACTCGAGCTGCTGAAGGTGGACCAGCTGAAGAAAGAGCTGGCTGCCTGAAATTTGCCGACTGCTGGCGGAAAGGCGGAGTTGCAGCTGCGCTTGCGAGAGGCGTGTGAATCACGAGGCATCGATTCGGCTGTACATGAGTTCGGAACGCAGGAACAAGAGGCGTCGGCCAAGGTGCAGGAATCGCCTGCTGGTGCTGCGTCATTGCAAAGTACGACTGCAGCGGCTGCGCCACTACAAGCAATGGACATGAGCCAGCTTATGGTTGCAATGAGAGGCATGTTTGAGGAAACTTCTGCGAAAATCGAGAATGTCAAAGGCATGTTCGAGACTTCCAATCGTGAACTGTCGGCGCAAATTGCAGCGAAACTAGAAACTACGAATCAAGAACTTTCGGTGCAAATGGCAGCAAAACTGGAAATTACAAATCAAGAAATAGTGAAAATGGAATCGGCGAACCGAGAAGTAGCGGAGCGAATGGAAACCAAGCATCAGGAAAATTCTGCGCGCTTGGAGCAGAAAGTGGAAGAAATCTCCAACAAGCTTGATGTGAAGGTGGAGCACCTGGGAGCGCAAGTGGAACACTTAGATAAACGAGTCGACGGCCTGGATGATTCTCTGAACAGACGAGTTGACGAGTTGACTCAGAGAGGTACAGCCACGAGAATGTTTGCCGCCGGTTCCGGAAAGTTTCGCCACCCGAACAGAAGTGCCTCCTTATGATGGTACGCCGTTCGATACATTTAAACTGCAATTTGATTTAGCTGCTTTGGAGAATCAGTGGACCGATATCAGGAAGGGTCAGAGATTGGCACTGGCGCTAAAAGGTCCTGCGGCTGAGGTAATGAAATCAGTTCCGGAATGTTCGAGAAGTGATTACGAGGCCGTCATGAAAGCGTTGGCAGCGAAGTACAGCAACGAGCACAACCATACGCTGTACTACTGTGAGCTGAAGAACCGCAGGCAAAGAGCCAGCGAGGCGCTGCAGACATATGCAGCAGACATTGAGCGGCTCGTACAGATGTGCTACCCAGAATTTGGCGCTGATGATCTCGAGAGGATGAAGATTGAGTAGTTAATTGAAGGTCTTCATGATCCGGAGACACGTCGCAGTGCGTTGATGATGGGAAAGCAGACATTTAAAGAGACTGTGACCAGCGCGATGACATATGAAGCGACATGGATTGGAGGTACTCGGTATGCACCTGCAAGGATACGCCAAATCCAGCCGGATAGCGACATTTCGATCCAGGCCATAAGTTCTGAGACACCGGGCAGGCCACGGGTTGTCTCCTCTAAAGTGGTTTGCTGGACATGTGGCAAGCAGGGTCACATAGCACGGGACGCCGCCAACGGAAAAGGCGTTCCCGTTCTCGATCGCATTCGCCTGAAGCGAGGAATACTGACAATCGAGGCCCAGCCAACAAGCGCAGGGCTGAGGACGAGGGGTCGTTAAACTAAAACGGGTCAGCCCAAAGGGGCGTGAGCTGATCCCCACAACCCACTGCCCCACCGTCCTTGTCTCGCAGTTGAAACGACAACCCAGTAGCTTGACGATTGAAGGAAAGATAGATGGAAAGTTGTTTGTGTTGACACTGGATACTGGAGCGTCATATTCGATCACAAAAAGAAAGCTGCTGAAGAACTGGGAACCGCTGCATGGCATACAGCTGCGGACTGCGACTGTTACAAAAACGATTGCTATCGGCACCAGCAGCCTGGAACATGAGTTCATCGTCGCGGATGTAATGGACGACGTGATTATCGGCGTGGATTTCATGATTAGGCACGGTTTTACGCTGGACCTGAAAGAAAATGTGCTGAAGTATGCCAACGTTGAATGCCCCCTGCACACTGGCTATGAGCGAAGCGTGGCGGTAAGGAAAGTTGTCTCGTGTCAACACCAGAAGATACCAGCGAATTCCGAGGCGATTGTGTGGGCAAAGGTGGACAAGGACGATGGGACAAGTCGGCGGTGGGTTGTAGAAGCGCCAAAACAAGGATACGACAACATTATAATCGGACGTACATTAGTGGAACCCAAAAATGGCAAAATACCAGTCAGGATACTCAACCCACTGAACACACCCAGATATGTCGGAAAAGATGTGGTCATTGGCGAGTGTAGAGAGGCTGAAGCAGTTGTCAATTGCGAAAGCAGTCCACCCGGAGGAAGCAAGAAAAGCGGTCCTAACATGGACGCCATACAGCCGAGCAGAAACAGAAGGCACGGTCACTCCTGCAGCACTATGGGTAAATATTTGCAACAGAAGCGGGCGGAAGAACAGCCATAGTGAAGCACAACATCGACACCGGAAGTGCGAAACCAATCCGCCAACCACCAAGACGGGTCCCTCTGGCCAAGAGGGAAGAGGTCACAAATTTGATTGAAAACATGGCAATTACGGCGGTGAAGGAGTGGCCCCGGCCACGCAATCTACACGAACTCCGCAGTTTCCTGGGCTTGCGCACATATTACCGAAGATTCGTTCCGGGATTTGCGAACATAGCTGGCAGCTTGCGCAAACTGACGAAAAAGAATCAAGCCTTCGCGTGGGGTGAAGAGCAGGAGCAGGCTTTTGCACGACTGAAGTTAAAACTGTGCACTGCTCCAATTCTGGCCTTCCCCGTGCCTGGAGAGGTGTTTGTGCTGGATACAGATGCAAGTGGGCATAGTATTGGCGGTGTGCTGTCACAGATAATAGATGGCCAAGAACAAGTGATAGCATACTACAGCAAAATTTTGTCAAAGCCTGAACGCAACTACTGTGTGACCCAAAGGGAGTTGCTCGCAGTATTGGAATGCGCGAAACACTTCCATAAATACCTGTATGGGCAAACGTTTTGCCTGCGCACAGATCATGCGGCATTGAAATGGCTGCTGAACTTTAAGGATCCGGAAGGCCAGTTGGCGCGGTGGATCGAGCGACTGCAGAGCTACGACTACACGGTAGAGCATCGCAAGGGTAGCAGCCATGAAAATGCCGATGCCATGTCACGCCGTCCGTGCAAAACCGAATGCAGGCATTGTTCGCGAGCCGAAAGCAAAGAGCAGATAGTGGACGTACGATTCAGCGTTATGCCAGAGGAAGAGTGGTCAGCGGAGAGGATACAAAAGGACCAGCGCGAGGATGCAGATCTTAAAAAAATCATTGAAGGTAAGGAGCAAGGTGCACGTCCAGACTGGCAGGAGATGGCCGGTGAGAGCCCGATCGCGAAGTCTTACTGGGCACATGGTCTGATGGTTGCCTATACCGCGAGTGGGAGAGTGAGGATGGCCGGACCATCAATTCCCTAATTGTAGTCCCGAAATGCAGGATCAACGAGGTGATCTAGGCATACATACCATAACGACTCCAGCGGAGGGCACCTAGGCATCACAAAAACTGTCGCCAAAATAAAAAGGCGATTCTACTGGGTAGGATGCCAGGAGTCTGTCGCCGATTGGATTAAGAGCTGTGACCGATGTTCGGCTGCGAAAGGGCCAACAAGAAGATCTCGGGGCCGCATGCAGCAGTACAACATGGGAGCGCCCTTTGAGCGAATTTCCATGGACGTCGCCGGGCCATTCCCACTTAGCACTCAAGGCAACAAAATGTGCTGGTGATGATGGACTATTTCAGCAAATGGCCCGAAATGTATCCTATTCCTAACCAGGAGGCCACCACGGTCGCGGAAATGCTGGTAAACAACTGGGTGGCCAGATTTGGAGTTCCACTGGAGTTGCAATCGGATCAAGGCCGGAATTTCGAGTCTCTTGTATTAAAGGAGGTGTGTGAGCTACTAGGAATAAGGAAAACTCGCACCTCTCCTTTGCATCCCTAGTCCGACGGGGATGGAACGATTCAATCAAACACTGGAGGAATATCTGCGGAAAGTAGTAGGCAGGAATCAAAAGGATGGGGACACGCATATTCCGCTGTTCTTGATGGCGTATGAATTTCGGAGTGGTCGGCACGACGGAAGGCGCTAAGACTGATTACGCAGTTAATAAGCGATCGGAGCTGGAAGAAATCCAATAGTTTATAAGGGACCGTATCAAACTGGTCAGCGATAAGATGAAAGCCAGATATGATCTACGAGGTAACACATCAGGGTTCCAAGAAGGCGATCTGGTAATGCTTTACAACCCGCAGCGCAGAAAAGGTTTGTCTCCAAAGCTTCAAACGTCATGGGAAGAACCGTACAAGGTCGTGGCCAGGATTAATGACGTGATGTACAGGGTTCAACGCTGCTGCAGCGGAAACGCCAGGCTGAAGGTAGTCCATTTGGAGCGCCTGGCGTCTTACTCCGGCGGAGCCTCGGTACTTGTTCGGGACGAACAAGTCTAAGTGATGGGCAGTGATACGATGAGAAACTCCATGCCGTACTGTACAGGAATGCTTTTCTCCGCACGAATGTTTTCCAAGCATACTTTTAGGCATGCACTTTGAAGTACGGCAAATTTGGTATAATTCGCTTGGTATAGTCCGATATGGCAAGGATGGTTCTCGAAGAAATAGGCTGTGCGAGAATGGGCGAGCGCTTTCCAATTGGAAGTTGCAAGAAACTTCGGCGCGATAAGAAAACTGGTATAAAAGCAGCAGTGTGCAGTGCAATGAGTCGAGTCTTAGTTGAATAAGCAAAGTGGTAACAAGTGTAGATACAAGCAAAGTGTAATTCTGTAAATAAAGTGATTGTTAGTTTTACTGCGTTTGCGCTGAATAATTGCAGTTTTTTTATTTTCAACACAATCAAAACGAACCTTGGTAGACGAGCTTGGAATTTTCGTAACAATATGAAACACTGAATATATAAAAGATTCTTTCAAATAAACAAGTAGCCATGATTTTTGAATTTTTTTTATTGTTATCAAATTGCACTATTAGCCAGTGCAATTTCATCAGAAGACGCTTTTTTGATAGCACTGCTGGTTTTCGAGATATTCAGGAAAATCAAGTGGCGTTATAATTATGAAACGGACCTTATAACATTTTATAAGTAAAAGCAATCGAAAATTAGCAAATATTATACTATTAATATTTTGTGTAGCCACCTTTGGCATCTATAACGGCTTGCACTCTTCTTTTCATGGAATATACTAACTCCTCTACATTATATTCGTGTGGTATTTTCTGCCATGCGTCCATGGTATTTTCAATAAATGCTAACTCTCGTACCCCTTTGCTTGAAATGCAGCCCCCCACCATGACTGATAGTTTGCCAAACTTCACAATTGGAATTACATTGCGATTTTCCAATGCTTTTTAAGGCTGCTGCCATACTTTATTTGGGTCGTCGTTGTAGTACATCATAATTTTGGTTTCGTCACAAAATATGACATCATCCCACAATTCATTTGGCTTAGAAAAGTGAATCGTTGCAAAAAATAATCGTCTTTCAATGTGCTGCACTGAAAGCCATGGTTTTTTCTAGCAACTCTTGAAGGGTACTTGTGTTTTTTTAAGGCTTGCCTTATTGCTTCGTGGGTCATATCAACATCACACACTTCCCTAAGCTCACGTGCAAGGTTCCTAGTCGAAATTCGCGGATTATCATTTACTTTTATAATTAAAACCCGTTCTGCCCTTTCGGTTTAAATACTCGTATATTATATATATTAAATATAAATATATACAGTGGCTTAATCGCATAATCGGACAAGCTCCATTCCTTTGCTAAATGCGTGATTTGACCCCCGAAAAATTTGAATTTTACGTCAATATGCACCTCGTTCGCTTTGTTATTGTCCCATCTATCAAATTTATAAAACAAACAAGCTGGGCCCCGCGGCTTCGCACGCAAGCTCTCTTTTTTCACCCGATACAAATTTTGAACGCATTGTTGACCCCGTCAGATTTTGATTTAAAAAAAAAACATATGTCTATTACACTGTGCGACAAAAATGAAAAAATTTTTTCACACTGGAAAAAATCCATATGGGCGTGAAACTAGAGACCAAACATAGTAGTACTGCGTACTCAGTTTTTCATTTCTACATCCTTTGTCCTTTTAAAAGGACTTCAAAATTTTGAAGGGGATACAAAATAAAAAAAATATAAAAAATACTTAGCCTCGTTAAAATATGGCGATATGTATATCAAATGAAAGAGGAAAAGCTCAAGAATTTAAATAAAATTTATTTTTTATCTATTTGTAAAAAAAGGACATGAAAAAGGTCCCTTGAAAATTTTAATCCTTTATATCCTTTAAAATTTATAACGAATTTTCTTAAAAAGTAGGTATGTTTAAACCCAAAATCGCCTTGATCACGTGTCACGTGGCGACGATACACTAAAGTTCAATGCTGTGCGACTTACAATGCCGCAGCTATTCCATATGAAAAAATGAATTGTATGGGCGATGCCACGCCCCCTTGTTAAATACCCGCCCAATTCCCTCTGCCGAAAGATATGATGACGGTATCACAAATTTCAATGCTTTGCGACTTACAATTTCGAATGATTAAATAGTAAGTGTGAACTAAATTTAATTGATGTGTGACTTATGGTTCCAAAGTTATTGTCTAAAAATGTATTCTGGTGACGCCCCGCCCCGTTTTCCCGACTTTTCTTTTTTTATAAACCTTCACGTAACAATTTCGAACAAACCCGCCGAAGGAAGTATCCAAGTTGGTCCAGCCGTTCTCGAGTTTTAAGCAGCCGAATGGACGATTCATTTTTATATATGTAGAAGATGCAATGCTTTTCCAACTGCATAGCCAAGCTGCACACAAAACCAGTGAATTCAGCGTTTTCACTCCCAATCAAATAATCGGACACTTCATATTTTTTTTATTTAACACCGTTATCATTGAAAAAATATTCATTTCGAAAACGTCAAAAAATTATTTCAATCTTTAACGCAATGGCACCTCAAGGAAAGCAGACCAGTTTTGAGACACGCCACGAAATCGTGAAATTACACGGCGAAGGTCTTTCCGTACGGGAAATCGCGGAAAAGGTTGGAAGAAAGCTCTCTACGGTCCATGACGTAATAAAGCCATATGTCCAGGAATTCCACCTTGCAAATAAAGGTAGAGAAGGGCAGGGAAAGATCCTCAGTGAACACGACGAGAGAGCAATTACGAAGGAGATTGAAAAAAATCATTTTCTTAGTGCGCCAGAGCTAAGAAATTTTGCAGAGGAAAACCTTGGAAAGAGAGTTTGCGCCGAAACTATAAGAAAAGTATTACGTAGTAACGATTTCCATGGTCGTGCTGCTCGAAAAAAGCCATTTATTTATTAGCCAGAAGAATAAGAAAAACCGGCTAACGTTCGCCAAGGAATACCTACTCAAACCGAGTGATTTTTGGAAGACGGTAAGTTTGCGTTTTTTGCAAATATTGCGAAATAGATCTAATCAAATTTCTTCATTTGAAATGAAAAATGCGCTGCTTACAGAATGGCAAAATATTGAACCACGGCGTCTAAAAGCCGTAATTGACGCAAAAGGTTACTTTACCAAATATTAGTTGCAATAAAAATCGCAAAAATATACAAGTTGAAATATTTGTCCGATTATTTAATTGGGGGTGAAAACGCTGAATTCACTGGTTTTGTGTGCACCTTGGCTATGCAGTTGGAAAAGTATTGCATTTGTTTTATAAATTTGATAGATGGGACAATAACAAAGCGAACGAGGTGCATATTGACGTAAAATTCAAATTTTTCGGGTGTCAAATCACGCATTTAGCAAAGGAATGGAGCTTGTCCGATTATGCGATTGAGCCACTGTATATATATTCGGTTTAAAATACTGTAAATTGTCTGTATAGTCAAAGCGAACATCTCTACTAACTCCCGAACATTTTTTTCAATGTGATGGTTGTAATAAACCTACTGAGCTACCTCAAATGTCGTCCTTTTTCCAGGCATTTCAAGTTTATTTGTATCCGGTCACAAATGTTATGATATTGCGAAAGCCTCAAACAACGCATGCAGAGCATCGGACACACTGTACAATAGCTCGGTGCGCGACAGTAATAGTATAAACAGAACTAAATCGTCGGCCGAATTTATTCGCACCGAAAAATGACGCAGCGCGTCAGTCGTCGTGAATAACGCACAGTGAAACATAATGGGTGCGAAATTCGCATCAGCTGTGTACAAAAATTATTCCTGCAAACACACGATAGGTCGAGGGGCAACTTCCTCAATAAGCAGCTCCGTCTTGCCCATTTTCTAAAACATACGAAAGGGAAAGACAAAATTGATTATTTGGCACAATTTTTTATTAAAATTTGAAGCACTTACAACTTTGCAACCTTAAAGTAGCACAAATCACAAAATTTTTGCAGAATTTTTCGTTTGTTTACATTTTCGATTTTCACCTCCGACAGCTGCACAGCTGATTGGTTCGCACGACGACTGCGTCGTCGGTCGAATATCGTAGTCGTCGTCGTTGTGGGCAATCGCATGCACTGCTGTGTGTTTTAATTTTGACAGCGTACGTTCGGTGCGTAAAAATCGGCCGACGATTTGATTCTGTTTATACTGAAACGAAGAGGCACTCTGTGCTGTGCATAAACGCTTTTCCAAGCATACTTTTAGGCATGCACTTTGAAGTATGGCAAATTTGGTATAATTCGATAGTCCGATATGGCAAGGATGGTTCTCGAAGAAATGGGTTGTGCGAGAATGGTCGAGCGCTTTCCAATTGGAAGTTGCAAGAAACTTCGGCGCGATAAGAAAACTGGTATAAAAGCAGCAGTGTGCAGCGCAATGAGTCGAGTCTTAGTTGAATAAGCAAAGTGGTAACAAGTGTAGATACAAGCGAAGTGTAAATCTGTAAATAATGTGATTGTTGTTTTCTGACTGCGTTTTTGCACTGAGTAATTGAAGTTGTTTTATTTTCAAACACAATCAAAACGAACCTTGGAAAACAAACTTGGATTTTCGTAACAATACTATAAGGCGCCTACAGCGCTAAAGAGGAAATGTAAAAACACTTTGTTGACAAGAAAATTTGTGAAATTGCTTTGTTTTCGTTCCTGCATTTTGTTCCACTTTCTTGCAATTGCATTTTTTTACACTTTTCGCTTTAAAATACATTAAAATAATCTCTCGAACGAAAAAATTCAATGAAAACGTTTATTTCGCGGAATTTGGTGCATAGAAAATACAAAAACTATGTTTTTTCCCATTGTAAAAACACTTTCTTGACACTCTATATATATTTGTGGCATTTTGACAAAACAACTTATATAAATAGCGCAAATTTGCAGATTTTTAATCATAAAGAAACAATTTCAAGACGCTTCTTTTGGTGTAATCGGTTTGTTTCTATGACATTTAGTTACGAGATATGACGTGTATAATTTCAACTTTTCTCGAGTTTTGTATAAGATTTGCTCTGCATCTTATCAGTATTTTCGCTATCCTGAACATTTTGAGAATTAGACTTAGGTTGTTTTGTCAAAATGCCACAGATATATACTTCGCCCCATCTTATATATATATAGGGGAATTCTTTGTTATATGCCACCCAGTGGCAGCTTAAAGTGTTCGGTGGCCCGGGGCGGGGACGGCGGAGGGGGCCCTCACAAAACGGTGCAGAATAAGTTTGCCTCCAAAACTAATAACGGTAATTTCCGGTTATGCGTTTTACTTTTTTTTTTGAAAATTTGTATTCCATTGAACAGTAAACGGACTTGCAAATTATTTTGAAACGTACAGCTGCGGTCAAAATAATAGTAGTACGCATACAAGGAAAAGAAAACTAAGGGGGGAACTACCTTTAGAGGCCGAAAAAAAGGTAATTTTTACAGTCGATTTACAGGGAAATGAAAACAGTTCTTTTCAAATCAATATAATATATATTTACAGTGATGTCTGAGGTAAAAAAAAAACATTTTTGTAAAAGTGAAAACAGAAATTTAACAAATTTTTCAATGATTCTGTAAGTCATATCGCCGCTGACATCGTAAATTGTGTAAGTGATGCTGGCCGCAATTTTAGTCTGAAATAAAAAAACCAAACATTTTCTTACTCGAGAGGGTTTTCTATCGTCGATGAACTACAATTTTTACGAAATTCGAAAATTAACCCTCTAAAACAGGCTTCACAAAAAAAAATTAGGATTTTCACAAGAAATTTTGTTATATATGCAGTCAAAAAATGTCTAAAAATGTTTTGTTTTTTAAATCTTTAGTTTAGATAGAACAATTTTTTATGCTCTTTAAAATGAATGCTAGATAATGAAAATCTGTTCATTAGTAATTTTATTATCACTTACACAATGTTGAAAAACATGGTTTCGAGAAAATGCCGTTTAAAGTTTAAAGTTTGCGCTCGGCGAGCTCGGCGCCAGTCATTTCCGGAATGCATCTCTTCCACAATTTCGAGAATTACCTTTTGAAACTTTGACACGATATTCTAAGGCAATATACCTATCGATTAAAACAATAAAAAAAAAATCGATTTTTTGAAGTGTCTAAAGGTAGTTCCCCCCTTAAGAAAAAATAATCTGCTTTTTTCACAAATATTTACTTTGTATTTTTTTTAACAAGTTATTTGTGTTAACAATGCAATCATAAAAGAAAACTTAAGAATTAAACTCAGTTTGGTTTGATTTAAATTAAATGCGTCAAAAGCTCCAAAATATGGACGGTCAAAAAAATAGTAGTTCGCTTTACTTTCATAAAAATGAAGCAACAATTGTGTTTCATTTTAAAAGATTTTGTGGTTAAATAGTAATAACGTAATGTTTCTTCAAATTAATATTTAGTTGCGTGACTGTTGTTTGGCTATTACTGCAGCACAGAGCCGATGCATTGAAATAACCAAATTTTCATATCTTTCTCTAGGGGCGTGGTCTACTGCTTCTCAAAGTTGATTATTATTTAAAAGATTATTGTGAGCAACTGCTCTCTTCACGTCACACCACAAATTTTTAATTATATTGAAGTCTGGTGATTGTGCGAGCCTTAACCCTAATCCTGCTCTTGCGAAGCCCATTTCGTGCGACCTTTCTTGTATGCTTTAGGTTATAATCCTGTTGGAAGACCCAAAGCATTGGCGTTTTTTCACGGACATACGGTAGCACGATTTCCCGCAAGATTCGTACACATACACATCGATCCATCGTTTTCTTGATCAAATAAATAGCGCCACCTCCATAGTTTAATTCTTAAGTTTTCTTTTATGATTGCATTGTTAACACATATAACTTATTAAAAAAAATACAAAATAAATATTTGTAAAGAAAAGCAGATTATTTTTTCTTAATTTTCTTTTCGTTGTACGCGTACTACTATTATTTTGACCGCAACTGTATATGTGCTTGAAATTTTATAGAAAGCAATAGAATCTCAGAGAAAAAATTAAAAATGTATAAAAGGATTATCTTACTAAATCTTTCCAAAATTGATAAAAACTTTCGTGAAATTAGGAAAACTTTTGGGAGATCAAATTCGTCATTTCAAAAAGCCATCTTAAAAAAACCGAAAATCTTGCCATTTTTTACAAGCTACCCGAGCAGGAGGATTAGATTGTTTTGCGATCAGTGCATCGTAACACTACTCGACAAAAAATGGGCCAATAAAAATAAAAGTGTTTTCTAGACTAACTTTGGCCGCTGATAAATTTTCAAATATAGGGTTTTCCAACAAGAGGTGTTATTTTGAATCACCCGGAATTTCGGTAACTATCACTTTTGAAGCTTTTATTCTTTGACATTTGACAAGTAGAAACTACGCCATTACTAAAAATGGAACGATACACGCTTCAACAACGCAATGAAATTATTAAAATTCACTACAAAAATGGTGAAAATCTTGCAGTCACAGTTCGTAAAACTGAAGCATTTTTGGGTCGTCGTGAAGCACTTTGTCGGACCGCAATACAGAAATTGGTGGAAAAATTCGAGCTGTTGGGACAAGTTAGTGATGTGAAGAATAAAACCCGTGCACGTCGCTCAAGAACAACTGAGAATATTGCTGCTGTAGCCCAAAGTGTTGAAGAAAACCCAGGTTTGTCGATTCCTCGTCGTTCTTTGGAATTGGGCATTCCAAAAAAGTCATATTTTGCATAAAGACTTGGGTCTTAAGGCTTATAAAGTTCAGTTAACAAAAGAACTCAAGCCGACCGATCATCAACAACGTCGTGTCTTTGCTGATTGGGTCCTCTGGGTGTTATCTCTTGAAGAGGTGATCACAATTGGCCACCGAGGTCTTGTGATTTAACACCTTGCGACTTCTTCCTTTGGGGCCACGTGAAAGATAAGGTGTACGCCAGCAGCCCAGCGTCGATTCAAGACCTCAAAGATAGAATTCGTGACGCTATGGAGGACATAGAGCAGCCACTTTGCGATTTGGTTATGGAAAATTTCAGGTGGCCATTTGGCTGATGTTGTTTTTCATTATTAACGGCATACCTTCCTCTTTATTATGAAATAAACATCCGATCATCTATCTCAAAATATGGCGTTTTTCTTTGAATACCAAAATAATACCTCTTGTTGGAAAACCCTATATTATGTTACAGAAAAAAATAAATTATCTCCTCTGATTTTAAGATCTAAAATGAAATATTAAGCCTAACATCCATAGAATTGGAAGAAAAATGACAAAGTTATGATGCAGTGAGTGAAAACACCAACTTTACATTTATTACACCGTGCGAAAATTTTTTTGTTTTTCCGAGAACCATCCAAATTTTGATCGAGACGTGATACTAGAGATCATTTATAGTATCCTGGCGTAGTCAGTATTACATTTTCGGACCCAAAGTCCTATTAGATTTGAAGGGGGAATATGCACTGAGACCAAAGCTGATCTATTGTGCCCCAAAGTCCTATTTAAAGGACTAAAATTTTAAGGACACACGCATTTTAAATATTTTTTTAAATATATGCGGTAGTACAATGATGAAGATATGGGTATCAAATGAAAGAGAAAAATTGTCTCCTTTTAACTAAATTTTCTATTTTGAACTTTCAGGACCAAAATATGTCAGGTATGGAAAACATACATATTTTAGATTTCAGTCTGTAGATTCATACATCTAAATTTTATTCTATTTCAAAGTTCTTTTCGTGTCGAGTAGTGTAATCTAAATCTTCAGAAATGTACAGAAATATTTTATAAAACTCAATAGCAGTGACTTTATAAAAAAAGGCCTGAAAAAACATATTTCCCCTACATAGCAGCATGTAAGAAGCCCATAGTTAGCTTACTTACAAGGAGCACAGAATTGCTTTCGTAAGAGAGTCTATCAAAGAAGAAACCCGGATTTTCGGGACGATATATTGTTATCCAACCAATAATTATAATAATAATAACTGTAAATTTGTTTGACCTCTACAATGTTTAATGAGGTAAAGTAATTGTGTAATTCACACTAGTTTACAAGCAAACTCTAAGATTGCGATATTTAATTTTTAACTTAGACTTTGGTATTCGCCAATTTTAGTTTCAGTTTCAGTTTTGAAAAACTTGAAATTTTTATATACAAGCTTCTCTCGGGGCCCCCCCGCAGCCCGGGGCGGTCCGCCCCTCCGCCCCCCCGTTAAGCCGCTACTGATGTCACCTCTGCTCGATTTTGACGTTCCAGAAATCCAAGTAAAAAAATTCCTACCTTTATTTAAGGTATATAGTTATACTAGCAGAGCCCCGCGGCTTTGTACCTTTGCACGCCAGTTTGAAGTCAATGGGTCCATTAAATCGCGTTTCTTCATACAACACCTTAACCCATGTTTTGCTCTTTTAGACCCAGAATTTCAAAAAACCCCGTCTTAGCAGAGGTTAATTTTTCAAGATGTACTTATAGTTTAAATTTCATGTTTGTAGGTGCGGCGGCCGCCGTGGCTCAGTTGGTTAGTACGCGATCCAACGAGTCGAATGCAGAGCGACGCAAGTTCGAACACTGCATGTAGTAACACCTAAAAAAAATAACGGGAAACTCGTTTTCTCTTTCGGTGGCTGTCCTCTCAGCTGGAAATGGCAAACCTCTGAGAGTAAAAATTGCCTATGAAAAAGCACCCAAGTTGTCGTTCGGAACCGGCATAAAACTGTAGGTCCCTTCCACCCGCGTACAAATTCACACGCACAACACGGGTGGTTGCGGGAAGCTAGGCCTTAGTCTCGCGTAAGCGTGCTGTCGTGCCAATCAATTATTATTATTATTATTAGGTGCGGCGGTTTGGGCTGGGCGATGTTGAATCAGTCAGTTAGTCAGCTGAAAAAAATTATATGGATAGAGACGACAGTCTCTATCTCTCTTTAGGCATGTTGCGTCTGGGCTGTTGAGATAAAGAGTTGAGGAGCTTTAAGCGTCCCAGACAGATATTATAAATCAGAGACATAACAGTTATAACGTTTTTAGGAAAATAGTTGGAAAATAACTGTTTCACTGCAACAAATATTTTAATTGTTACTTGTAATTATTATTTTGAAATAATTATTTTTACATCTATGTATAACTATTATTCGTGACAAATATTTTTTTCTGTTGTCTAATAAATATTATCAGCGAGTCATTTTTTTACGTCGCCGATAACGATTATTTTGAGAGAATTTTTTTTTGCGCCATCGCATAACTGTTATGAGAGAAAATTTTTTTTCCATTGCTCGGTAACGTTTATTTTGTAAGAAATTCTTTTTACGTTTCTCGGTAACGTTTATTTTGTGCGAAATTCTTTTTACGTTTCTCGGTAACGTTTATTTTGTGAGAAATATTGTTTACGTTGCTCGGTAACGTTTATTATTATTTTTTCGGTTGCCAGTAACTATTGTGAAGTAGAAATATTTGTTTTACGTTGAATGATAACTGATATTTTACAATAAATATTTTTTACGTTCTCACAAAATAAACGTTAACATTTTTTTCTCATAACAGTTATGCGATGGCGCAAAAAATATTTCCCTCAAAATAATCGTCATCGGCGATGTAAAAAAAATTACTCACTGATAATAATTATTACGTAACAGAAAAAAAAATTTGTTACGAATAATAGTTACGAAATGGCGACAAAAGTATTTTTTTATTTGCAAATTTCACAAAGTTTTATAAGGGTTTCATTAGAATTCATTATTATTTTATTCATATTTTGTTGTATTACAAAAAAAGAACTTAAACTAATCACATTCATTGTGTTTAAGAAAAATCAAACAGAAACAAGAACTCCAAACATTTCTTAAAAAGGCTTTAATTAACAAAACAGTTTGATAACACAGTGCAACACTGAAAAAAGGGACAAGGTCAAACCTATCTCATTCGATAGAGGACCTCAGTAGATGAAAAAGTGCCAAGGGATGTTTCCCGGAATGTTAGATTTTTTTTTTAAATTGAGTTTAAAGACGGCGGCTTAAAGCCCCTTCCCGAAACTTTTAAAACATCATATCTCTTGACTCACATGTCAGAAACAAATAATTTTTACGTCAAATGAAAGCTAATGATATGGAGTCAAAGAAACAATATCCTTTTTTGAAAAATTTAATGAAAAAAGGAGGGACCTTGTCCCTCGAAATTTTTTTTGAATTTGTTGCACTGTGTAACAATTTAGTTTACTGATTTAAAGAAACTAGAGAGAGAAACGAGACATCAACTGACACTCTACTCCACAAAAAGAAAATAAGACGAAGAAAAAGTTGCGATTATTGAGGTTTTTTCGGCAGCAGTAGCTTTTACTGAGTCTATAATGTATAAAATTCGGTGGTTGCTATAATCGAGGAGTTGCGCAAATCGAGGGTTGCTTTTACCGAGTCGCTACTGTATCTCTTAAAAATGGGCAACGTTTTCGAATTTTTAAAAATTCATAACTGTTATTTTGGGTCTCTGGTATAAACAGAAGCGAATTGTCGGCCGATTTTTACGCATCGAACGTACGCTGTCAAAATTAAAAAACACAGCAGTGCATGTGATTGCCCACAATGACGACGACTGCTATGTTCGGCCGACGACCGGTCGTCCGACGATAAAACAAATTCTAATTTTGTCGTAGTCGTCGTGTGAACCAGTCAGCTGTACAGCTGTCAGAGGTGAAAATCAAAAATATAAACAAACGAAAAGTTCTGCAAAAATTTTGTGATTTGTGCTACTTTGAGGTTGAAAAGTTGTAAGTGCTTCAAATTTTAATAAAAAATTTTGCCAAATAAACAATTTTGTCTTTCCCCTTCGTATGTTTTAGAAAACATCCTTCCTAATTGAGCAAGTCAGGAAAAATGCGTGCCTCTTCGACTTATGGTCTTCAAATTACAAAAACGTCACCAAGAAGAATGAAATTTGGGAGGTGATCACCCTTCAATTTTTACAAACCGGTAAATATTCGGATTCATGTTCTTTTTATTCACTCAAAATAAAAGAAAATGTGTGTTTGCAGGAATAATTTCAGCAAATAACAGCTGATGCGAATTTTGCATCCATTCTGTTTCACTGTGCGTATTTTCACCACGACTGACGCAGCGACGTCATTTTTCGGTGCGCAAAAATCGGCCGACGATTTGGTTCTGTTTATACCAAGACTCAAATCTGGGCCCCGTTTTGCAGCTGGATTTGGCATTTTCAGCTATTGTTAAAATTATTGTCGCGCCGGTAGCATTCATCAAGTGGTCCATTTTTGTTGGATTCCTTGGAAAAGTCCATGGCGGGTTAAAAACGTCAAGAAACGGAAAGAGCGAAAATGTTAATGCATGATTAACATACGCGACGCAAATGCACAAATGAACGGACTGAAGGGGGCGATCAAACAATCGCATCGACGCACACTGGGGTAATATATAAGTAAAGTGGCGATTAATTCAAAAACGAAAAATAAAGATACAGATATGTTTTTGGTACCGAGTTAAAGTGGATAAAATTCTGCATCACTACGTGAAAGAGTTGTTGCGAAATAGTTTACCGTTTTCCGCAAAGCACTCTGAAAGTTCACACTTATTTTCATTTGGCGTGCGCACAGCGTGAAACGTGAATTTTTCAATTATCAGGTGTACAACTTTGCTTCCGCCGTTTTTTTCCAAAATTAAAAGCTTTATTGCGAAAAAGTGCTTACAGATGTATTATTCAAAGTATTGTCCGTCGCTAGCGACAACTTTCTCCCATCTTTCCGGCAATTTTCGGATCCCGGCTCGAAAAAAGGAGTCCTCTTTTGACGCTATCCATGAAGCAATCCATTTTTCCAATTCTTGGAAGGATTGAAAATGTTGATCTGCCAGGCCGTGTGCCATCGAACGGAATAGGTGGAAGTCAGAAGGGGCGACATCTGGGGAATACGGCGGGTGGGGCAAGACTTCCCATTTCAGCGTTTCCAGGTACTTTTTGACCACTTTTGCGACGTGAGGCCGAGCATTGTCGTGTTGGAGGATGACTTTGTCATGTTGCTCTTCCATTTTTAAAACGTTGAAACCACTCCCGACACGTTCTTTCACTCAGAGCAGCATCACCGTAAGTTTCTGAGAGCATTCGATGCGCTTCAGCTGCATTTTTTTTCGAATTGTAACAGAAAAGTAAAACTTCCCGCAAATGGCGAGAATTGAGCACATAAACGGACATTTTCGAGCGTGAATAATACGAAAACAAGAACAACTGTCACTGAAACGGCGATGACAATTCGTTAGGCACTGTCCACACTCACTTTAAAGGTGGTAATGCCTTTCAACTATGTATTTATCTATGTATCTATGTATTTCAACCAGCCTCAGCCGGTACAGCCACCTATCGGAAAACGGCGGAAGCAAAGTTGTACACCTGATATTTAAATCAAATTTGTTTTACAAGTTTTTAAAGTAACATAAAACTGATGATGGAGGCTTCTTGTTCAGGTATTTAAGTATTAACACATTAAAAGCGGGCCGGGTAAAATTACCCGTTGTGAAAACTGCTGCTTATAAGCGGGGCGGGTATTTTTACCTTTTGAATGTAGGCACTTTAAAAGCGGGAGACGGTATTTTTGCCGGATTGGTTTTCATATAAAACTGAAAGTATTATTTCATATAATTATTTTAGTTTCATAAATTTCAAGTTTTATTTATTTTGGATCGCGCAATTTTTGCTTGTTTTGCAAGTAATGCCCGCTACGCAGCATAGTTTCATATACTAGGCTACCCGCTTAAAATGTGTTAAAATACAAATTTGTATTTTTTTTTAGTGTTCGTAAATATTTTTGTTATTTAAAAAAAAAGCTTCAAAATTGCCTTATTTTGGCCCTATTTATAAATATAGTTGTTTGTTCAGTGATGATATTCACCTAAAATATTGTCAGAATAGTAATCTGTGGATATTCTAGCAACTTTCTATAAAAAAAAAGTTGCGCTATTGTTGCGCCCTTTTGCAGCATTTCGATTTTGTATGTGAAGTTTTGGCAAAATATGCACGCGGTCCGTGAAAGGAAAGACAAAAAATAAATGTAAATGCAAAAAAATATGAGAAAAGCAACAAGCGACATGTTTTATGTTAGTTTTGTTGTTGTTCAATGTATGGTTTTTAGTATTTCTTTATGCTTTTTAACCTACGCTACGGGGGGCCGGCATGTCATATTTATATTAACCAGCATATTAGGCGATATATAAGGCGGGATATCGCGACACGTAAGTATTTTTGGTTTTTAAGATATTTATGAAATACAATACAAAATCATTTCAAATGATGCAGAACCAAATAAAATTCGATATCTTAGATTATTTCATTTGTCTTTGTTGTAGGGTGTTTGCAAAACTAGGTCTGCTGACCTTATTTATCAGAAGTTGCAGTATTGAGCATTGTTATTGTTTGTATTTCTTATGTGTAATCGATTGAAACCGCAGTGATGTGCATTAAACTAATTAGGTAAAGGGTAACTGCAAAAGACTACTTTTTCATGATATTAAAAAAGGTGGTTGTTTTCATTTAGGAACGAAATCCAATGTTATTTGGTATACTCGTTAAAGTCTTTATCATATAATAACCAACTCGTTGCCTTAAATTGTGCCAAATCTTTCGTTGAGTACTATCTCTGGTATAACATGCCTACGACTGTTCATAAATATTTAATTAATGGACCAGAGGTCATAGCTCACGCCGTGTGCGGGAAGCGAGAAATAAAGATTTTAAGGCTTTCAGGAAATATTTTTCTCGAAAAAGTAGCCGAGAAAAAACCAACGAAGACGTTCTAAATAGACTTATAAATTCTGATCCCATTATATCGACAGAAACGAAATTGCCGCATAAAGCAGTTACGCGCATGCCAAGGGAAAGCATTAAATTTGTTGATAATTGCGGAAGAAGAACGCGATGATATGAACAATGATGATAATGATGATATCGATGGATGCGAAGGTGAAAGCGTGGGTGAATACGATGATGATTCCGATAGTAATTAATAAATAAGCGAGGAATTCTGTATAATACCCTTTTGTACCAATTTTGCATTTTTGGTCATAAATAAAAAAAAATCCACTAAAGTATGTTCAAATACATTTATTTTTTACTTCTTTATCTATAATTACATAAACCTAATACTTTTTTCATATCTAAATAGTCCGGGTGACTCAATCGCCAAAATCGGCATGAATTACCCCAGTGTGCGACGGATAAATGGCTATGTCGATCGAGCCATCAATCACATGCAGGATTGCTCTACATTGCGCATCGGTTTGCACATATTTTCGGTTTTGGTTTTTGCATTGAATTGAGAGCGAACAGCCTTTTTAAAAAGTCATTTCGAAAAAAAGTCAACAAACATTAAAAAATGAGAGGAAAAATGCAATGTCGAGCTTTGGTTGGAAGGGCGACAAAGTTAAGTTAATTTAAGTTAAGTTAAAACAAAACAAAACAAAAACCAAACAAAACACAATGAAACAAAACGAGTTGCGCCGCCTTGAGTTGAACTGCGCTAAGCTAAAGCTGAAAAAATGTGAGCAAAATTTATTGTTTAGGTTTGGCATTGGTTTTACGAGCGAGCGAATATCTTTTGTGAACTGTTGTTCATCATGCGCTGATTCTAAGTAATTTTGTTGTTGTCGATTGATCTTTTACCGAAATGAATTGATCCTGCAGCGGCGGCGACGGTTGAAATCCCCCAACGAAAGCGCAGAGACGCAAAAGCTCTCGCCGCCAGGGCAGGCGGCTTTGTTTTGTTGTTACCATTTTGTTTTTTGAACTCACACAGCAGCCAAGGTGCACTCGCTAAAGGTGATACTTACAACAGATAACAACTACAATGACGATAGCGTAAATAAAGGCGACTACAACAACAGTAACAAACACACTAAAGACAATAAGCAACGCTCATGGATTACATACATATGTATAGTGTGTCGGCGAGTTCAGAGGAGTTGAGTTCAGAAGGATCAGGGAAAGTTCATCTAAAGTGTCGGAAAGGTATTCACTTTAGGGAATTAATCGGGTGTCGCAAGCATCAATACAACCTTGGTACAAGTCATAAAAAACCGAACTTAAAAACAAACAATTTTCATCTTTTATAAAAATAGTCAAAAGTTCTCGAAACAATTTTCGAAAGTAACTCTTTAGATGATTTATCTTCAAAAGATCACACCTGCTTTGGATTTAAATCTGTCCGAAAAGTTCAGTTTCGCCAATTTTTGCTAGAGTTTAACCTTTTCGAAGGGCTCCCACTGCTTTATATCTGTTTTCTGAGCTTTTTTTAACACTTCTCAGGGTTTCGCCATTCCGAATAACCCCTCCAGTCACCTTTTCATATCTGTGTTCTACTTCATCTTACCGAAGAGCCTCCTGCTGTTAGGCCACAGCTTTACTGCACTTTGATGCCTAACATTACTAAACTTCACCACACTGCATGTCAAGCTTCCCCTTGCTAGCTGCATTACGCACGACTCCCAATAACCCTTTCCGAACCTCCGTTAACTTTCCCACTTTACAGATCGCTTAAGTCAGTCGCCCCTCACCGCCCACCATATGCGTTTGTGCACGCTTTCACACGCTTCCCTGCTAAAGTGAAAATCGAAAAAATAAATAAATAAAAGCAGCGGTTGAAAAGCAACACGAATAACAAAAACAAAAACTACAAAACCGAAACAATCAAATGAAGCGCGAAACGATGTGCAATATTTCTGTAGCCACTGCAGCTAAAGAAATATACTGGCATTTCGCACAGACACACAGAAAGGCACATTGGCCAGCGTCTTGTTGTCAACGCCAACCTCCAGCCCTGCGCACTGCACATCGCTTATTAACCTTACCGCAGTCCAGGGGCGGATTCAGAAAAAATTTCGGGGGGATTTCAAAAAGTAATTCTTTAAATTTGTAAAATGCCTTTTAATTTGTATGTAGTTTTATAGGCGATCCAAATATTTCGGGGGGGGGGGGTTCAACCCCCAAAACACCCCTCTGAATCCGCCACTGCCGCAGTCTACGGGCCTCCTCATCGTTATTACCAACGAGCTCGATTGCCGCCTGCCGTGGCTGCCAGTACTCTTGCCGCTGCTGCTACTTCTCCTGTTGTTATTGTTGCTGTTGTTGGTGGTACTGTAGTGGCCGTCTTTTAAATACTGCGCACGTCGTATCTGTGGCATCTCATGGCGGTACGCAGGCGGCGTGTGTATTTTTGGTATGTGTGACCGTCACCAATAACAAACACGCGGTCAATCCTTTGTTTTCGAACACACATCAGTTGCCGTTGTTGCTCATATGTTTTTCACAGCGCGCGGTTCTTTCAGTTGACGTTTCGAAGCCGCTAAACTCGTGTCTTTTTCCCCTACTCGTGTCTGGCAACCGCCCTAATCCTTTGCGACAGCAACAGAGTTTAGCTGAAGTTTGCGTACCGAGGGAAATGCCGTTGGCCGTTTTTTGAACGATTTATTGAAGAAGTTCCAAAAAATGAGGCACACAATTCCTTCCGTTTTTCAAAGGTCCCAATATGCAAACTGAGACCAAAGACTTAACGACTGAACTACTGGCAAATTCTCTGTAATTGCGTCAAAATCATTGAAATTGAAGAGGCAGGTCAGAAAATAAGACTATAAATCAAAAAGTACTACATTTTTTCAACATTTCAATAGCGCCAATATGCAACACCCAACATCACACCGATAATGGGATCGTTTGATGGAATATTTTCTTATCTTTCCAGAACAACACTTCTAAAAATTCTGAGACAACTTAGAAATGAGTCCACGAAACCAAAAATAAACAATTTTTCCCATATTTCAAAGGCAAGCATCAAACAGATTATGGGCTCATTTGGTGTAAAATTTTTCGAGCTTCCCGAAATAGTGCTAAAAGTCCTGGAAATTTTAAGTTATATATGTAATATATGTTGACACGTCAAGCGTTTTTAAGCGAAAGAGGAAAAAGAAAAGTTTCTCGTAGCAACGGTCATCCTGTCGACGCCAGCGTTGACGCAGGGATGCATTTTGGCAACGTGCCGACCACGTTGACCACGTTGTCATTGATGTCGACGGCGAAACACTTTGTGTGTCGTTGGTGCACTTTGGGGGACCTTTGTAGGGTGTGGATAAGGATGGTCGCACCGGCAAGTCCCGTACGAAAACCTGTTCACACGTTTTCAGGGCGGAGTGCACGAAGGGTTTTTGATGGGTATGCCAGGCAGTATCTCCTGGCTGGAGGTCACGCATGATTCGACGGAGTTGTCTAACAGTCTCAACCTCGCTGCTTGCGCCGCCACAGTCAATGGAAAATTCTGATGGCAGTCGCAGTGTGGTTCCGTAGACCAATTCTGCTGGTGAGCTGCCAATATCGGGCTTGTAAGCGGAGCGTAGTCCCAATAGAATTACCGGTAAAGATGTCGTCCAGTCGCCCAGGCTGTGGCACAAGATGGCTGACTTCAAGCTGCGGTGCCATCGTTCGACTAAGTCGTTGTTTTGCGGGTGGTACAGCATAGTCCTCAAATGTCGAATGCCGAAAGCGTGAAGTAGGTTCTGGAACAGCGTGCTTTCGAATTGTCGCCCCAAGTCTGATATGATGTCGACGGGCACGCCGAATCGCGATATCCATCCTCTGATTAGAGCCGTAGCCACTGTCGGAGCGGTGCTGTCCGAAATCGGAAATGCGTCCGGCCATCTTGTGAAGCGGTCGATTAGGTGAGGCAATAGCGGCAGCCGTCGGAGAGCGGAAATGGCCCGACTATATCTATGTGTAAATGTGCAAAACGCTGACTCTGGCACATTCGACATTGCAGCTGCGAAGCTGTATGGCGAGTTATTTTATTGCGCTGACACTGGACACTGCGAACTGGCGGCTGTCGCGATGTATGCCCGGCCAACCAAAACGTTCCGTCATCAGTTTTGAAGTAGCCCGCATATCTGGGTGTGATATGCGGCGGGGACTGCGTGTCGAAATTGTTCGGTAATGAATGGACGTATTCGGCCCGTCGAGCTGTCGCAATAGACTTTCTTGTTGCTGAAAGGAAGAATGAAGGTGGTTAGTTTAAGCGAATGACTAACTTGCCTATCTAGATAGGCGCGCAGCCTTTCATCGGTGGCCTGGTCAGTTGCTAAGTCATCATAGCTGATTGGTTTGGAATTTAGCGCCTGGATTCGAGACAGCAAATCAGCGCCTATATTTCATTCGCCTGTAACATGTCGGTTATCGGTGGTGATCTGCGCAATAAAATCTAGGTGACGAGCTTGGCGATCTGATGCTTTCTCAGGGCGTTGGCGAAAAGCAAACGTCAGTGGCTTATCTGACATTGTCACCCTTCGAGCATAAAATGGAAGTAGCGAACGGCAAGAAACATTGCGGTAAGTTCCCTGTCGTAGGTGCTATACCTCAGTTCAGCACCTAAAAAACGTTGCTGGAAGAACCCCAATGGTTGTAGCTTGTTGTAGATAACTTGATGCAGCGCAGCGCCGGCTTGATGTATTAACGGATGAGGTAAAAACGGTCTGTAAAAATTGATCATAGCGAGAAAGCGTTTAAAATCCTTAGCCGTAGACCGTAGGAAGTTCAAATTCGGTGATCACTTTGTAACGACTGGGAAGTGGTCGAATGCCATCTTTGGTAATCAGATGTTCCAGAAATTCGAGTTCCGATACACCCAGCACTGACTTTGCCACGTTGTTGGTTAACTTGTTCCCCCGTAGACGTTGAAATATGGTGCCCAGGTGAGCTTGATGTTCTTCTGGTGAGCTCGACGCGGATGTCTTATTTTCGACACCCCGAAAAACTTCGTTTATAACTCTTTGGAATGTCTGCGCTGCGTTACCCAAACCAAAGGTCATATGCGTAAATTCGTATAATCCGAACGGAGTCGTAAAGGCTGTTTGGCACACGTCGTCTGGGTGGATGCGAATTTGGTGGAACGCCTTTCTCAAATCAATTTTCGAAAATATCGTTTTGCCCGCTAGTATGTGAGCGAAGTCGTGTAGGGACGGCAAGGGGTAACGATCCGGAACGGTCACTACGTTTAGGCTGCGGTAGTCCCCACATGGCCTCCACGATCTGTCTGCCTTGCGCACCATGTGTAAGGGGCTCGCCCACTCGCTACTGGATGGCCGAGAGATGCCAAATTTTATTAGTAACTTGAACTCTGTATGTGCTGCCACCAGCTTCTCCGGTGAGAGTCTCCGTGGTCTAGAAAAAACTGGTTGACCATTTTAATTGCACACTCAAATTTCACCTAGTTAATCGCAACATAAGCAGAAGCGATGTAATCAATATGCAATACAGTTTGGGCAAGCGTGGGAATTCGACATGCAATGCATTTTGCACACGCAAATTCCATTCAGCAGTTAATGCATTTTGCACACTCAAATTTCACTTAGTTAATCGCAACATAAGCAGAAGCGGCGTAATCAATATGCAATACAGTTTGGCCAAGCGTGGGAATGCTAAGTCAGCAACGAGGCCCAAAGTGCCCGTAAGATCGTTGGACATTGGAAATATTATAAAAGCCAAAGAAAATTGTAAATAAAGAGAGTACAATTTTAAACAGCAAACAGGCAACGCGTTTATTCTTTGCTCCGGGCTGGATTGAGTTGGACTGTCCTGAATCGGTTCAAGTGCCGATTCAAGACTTCAATTCAAACTGTTCTGAATCGGTTCAAGTGCCGATTCAGACTTCAACCTATTCAGTGGCAAACTAGTCACAAAACATGTTGGTGACCCCGACGTGATCCTTTCACGTTACAAACAGGCAATAGGAGTGCCCCAACATCAACAGTTCATCCTCGGCAGCACGAGACTGCCGTCACAACTTCATTCGTCCTAGGCAGTAAGAGACTGCCATCACAACTTCAGTAAGCAGAACGGAACCTTCGAAACCAGCAACAATGAAGACAATGCAAGATTTAGTAGCTGAACAATCTGAACTGGGTCAGGAAGTTCAGCAACTAATCACCAACTTCAGAAAGGACTCGAAGGACAGGAAGACAAGTCGCAAATACTATACCGAACGTATTAAGCGACTCAGTGAGTTTTGGAATCAGTTCGACCACAACGACACAACCATCAGAGAAGTGCCGGGTGTAGACACAACCGATGTTTACTTCACCAAGGACTATTTCAACAACATCAAGGCGTTGGTAGAGAAGTACATCGACATCCTCAGCAGTGAATTAAATGCACTACAACCTCCGGCCGCTACCATCAAAGAACCGGCAGGTTTAGCAGCTCTACCGAAACCACCACCATGTGAGGAACCAGATGCAAACGCATCCCGCCTGGTTCGAAAACAAATTGCCATAGGCACTTCACTAAGGCGACTCATAGCAGGCGCCAATCGTCAAACGGATATGCAGGCGAAGTCGTTCTACGAGGTCAATATCGGAACAATTGAAAGGCTGTGGAACGAAATTGAAGCCATAAATTTCGAGCTTTGGGAGTGCACCAGCGATCCTGCTGCAGTGGGATATGATCTGAGAATTATGTGGAGCTTGAGGAATTGGTTCAGTCAAACCTGATTTCATTGGCCTCAAGGCTGGCGGATCACGAACCACAACAAGTGAGCATCAAGTCAGACACCGCTGACAAAAAATGTGGTATCTCAAGGGCAGCCTGTCCGGAGAAGCAGAAGGTTTGATTCGGCACCTGTCATTGACCAACGAAAATTATGAAACAGCCTGGAGGTTGCTGCAAGAACGGTACCGCAACAAGAGGATCATCGTTGGAACAATCATCGAACTAATCCTGAATCAACCATCAATGACAGCCAATCCATCAGCGGCAGAACTAAGAATACTACTAACAAGAACACTCTAAAAACTCAGGGACTAGAAACCGATTCATGGTCTCCATTACTGCTCCATTGCCTGCTGCGTAAACTTGATAAACAAAGCCGCATGTTATACGAGCAATCATTAACACATCCACCAGAGATACAGTCTACTCAAGAGTTTATGGCCTTCCTGGAAACCAGATTCCAGTCGTTGGAGGCAATTGGTCACAAGGAGAAGCCAAGCTCCGCAGAAACCCTTACCACAGCTGTAGACAATCAAAAGGTGTCAAGCTGTTAGGTCAGCGGCTAAACCTGTGCCTGAATTGTCTGCGCATAGGACATAAGGCCACTGATTGCAGAGCCCGTCGTCGTAACAAAAAACATAACACACTACTGCATCTATCAGAACCAACCAAGGCCAGTAACCAGCCAGGTCCCAACTCCAAGCAGGAAGTGCTTATCGAGAGAACTCACCAACAGCCTTCACCACTGCTGACGGCATCTTCGCCAAACCAGGGGTATGTTCTGCTCAGCACCGCCATCATAAGAATAGCTACGATCCATGGTGATTTCGTCAACTGCAGAGCAATACTGGATTCTGGATCACAAGTAAATTTAATGGCGGAATGATTGGCGCAGAAACTGAACCTGCAGCTGCAGCCATCTCCATTGTGGATAGAGGGCATTGGTAGAAGTAAAAAGGATGCAAGATATAGCGTGACCACAAAAATCCAGTCCCGCATCAATAACTTCAACGAGGCCTTTAGCGCTTTCGTCATGCCCCGGATCATTTCAGACCAACCAACACAGCTTCTGAATACTTCAAACTGGCCAATTCCACAAAATATAAATTTGGCTGATCGGGACTTTTTAAGCCAAATCACGTTGATCTATTAATTGGGACAGAATTCTATCACAGCCTTCTGTCAATAGGTCAGATTAAATTGGCTGATGGATTGCCTAATCTGCAGAACACGGTTTTCCGATGGATATGCAGCGGCAAAATTAACGGTGCCGATCAGGAAGCTCTTACCTGCGAGGATGCCTTAGACAACATACTGTCTAAATTCTGGCAGCTGGAGGAATTCCCAGAGAACAAGGATTAATTTACGGATGCAGAAAGAAAATGCGAGGAATCATTTGCCCAACACACCAAGCGCAATCAAAGGGAGTGATTTGTCGTGAAAATTCCGTTTAAGGAAGACCCAGCAGCTCTTGGCGAATCCATGAAGATGGCAACTAATCGTTTCTTCAGCCCCGAACGTCGCCTGTCAAAAAACCCAGGGATGAGAGAAATGTACATTAACTTCATGCGGGAATACGAACATCTCGGACATATGGAACGAATCGAGGCGACGCTATATTGACTCCTCACTACGTTCTGCCGTATCACGGTGTAACCAAATTGGACAGCAGAACAACAAAGTTAAGAGTTGTCTTCGATGCATCCGCAAAAACGTCAAGCGGGGTTTCACTCAACGACATCATGCACAATGGGCAAGTCGTACAAAGCGAATTAACATCCATCTTATTGCGCTTTAGAAGCTCACGATTCGTCTTCACAACGGACATCGAGAAGATGTATCGTCAAATATTGATTGAACCAAGAGACGAACTATTCCAAATCATCATCTGGAGAGAGTCAGCCGAGTTGTGCTACTACAAACTAAAAACAGTAACGTATGGAACAAGAGCAGCAGCCTACCTAGCAACCAAATGTCTGCAGACTTTAGCAAAAGATCATGCAGTGCAGTTCCCACTCGGGGCAGCTACTCTAAGCAAGGACTTCTACGTCATTGACGGTCTAAGTGGTTCAGACAGCCTGATTGAAGCAGCAAAAGAACAACTAATCACGATTCTAGCGACAGCTGGTTTTAAACCACGAAAGTGGTGTGCAAATCATGCAAAATTACTTCAAGGCTTACCTCCAGAGGATCAAGATGTAGACCTAGACATTAGCAACGACTCACATAATACAGTGAAAATCTTAGGTCTTACATAGCTACCAAAATCGGATGAATTTTGCATCAAAACAAACCGGGCTGTTGATAGAAAAATAACGAAAAGGACAGTGACTTCTGATTTGGCACACATTTTTGACCTATTGGGACTGATGGCTCCGGTGGTAGGTAAGGCCAAAAGGTTTGTCCAAAAACTGTGGCAATTAAAGCTGTCATGGGATGTCTACCAGCGGAAATGCACACTCAGTGGACCGCCAAAACTAAGGTGAGCTAAACAATGTGAGGGTGCCATAACACATTATGCACCACAAACAATCAAGAAACATTCAAATTCACGTGTTTACCGATGCATCCGAACGCGCCTATGGAGCCGCTGTTTACATCAGAGCAGAAATTGCTGATAGAACTATCTCTGTCCAACTACTCTGCTCAAAATCACGGATCGCTCGGCTCAAAACGCAGACAATACCGCGGCTCGAGTTATGCGCAGCACTGTTAGGAGCACAACTGGTGGCAAGAGTAAAAAGGGATTTGGAATATGAGCAGCATCCGATTTATATGTGGACTGATTCGGAAATAACGTTACATTGGATTAACTCAGATCCATCCAAATTCCAAACCTTCGTTGCTCACCGTGTCAGTAAAATTCCGCAATTGACACTAGTTGAACAATGGCGGCATGTCAACACCAAACACAACCCACCTGACTTGCTATCTCGAGATGTAGATCCAAGGGTGTACTATGTGGTTTTAGGGGCCATTATTCCTTCATGGCAAGCAAGATTGTTGGCCGCAGCCATTTTGTCAGGAGCACGTGATTCCCGATCAAACAGACGCAGAAGTCAAGAAAAGGGCAAACGTGCTTACTATCGCACATGAGGATGATCTGAGTAACATGGTCTACACAATACGGCATCGAAACTCCTTCACAATGTTGCAACGAATTGTTGGCTATATGTTGCGATTTATTAAACGTCTACATGATGAGAGCAAACATAGTAGCATCAACCTAACACCAACCGAACTGGATGAGTCGCTGTACGTCATCATAAGAGCCATACAACTAAGCGATTTCAGTGAAGAAATGCATCAGCTATCAAATACGGGTGAAGTCAAAGGAAACAGCGCTCTCCATGGACTGTCTCCATTTATAGACAATCGCGGCATCACATACGACGCCAAGCATCCCATGTTGCTGCCTTATAACGATCCGATAGCAAAACTTATCATGCAACACCTTCACGAGAAAGGAGTCCATTGCTTGCCGCAGGCATTGTTGGCCCAAACCAGACAACGATTTTGGCCAATAAAGAGCAAAATTATGGCTAGATCCATTGTCCAACACTGTGTGCGATGCACACGGGCGCGTCCACAGATGTTCAACCAGATCATAGGAAATTTGCCAGCTGATCGAGTACAACTGCAGGGACCCTTTTTCAACGCGGGGGTGGATTTCTGTGGCCCGATATGGATACACTACAAAATAAGAGGCAAAAGGCCATGCAATGCTTACATTGCAGTCTTCTGCTGCTTTGCTACAAAAGCAGCGCATCTGGAAGTCGTCAGCGATCTTACAACAGACGCATTCATCGGCGCACTTAATCGTTTTACGTCAAGAAGAGGCCGTTGTCGGAACTTATATTGTGATAACGCAACCAATTTTGTGGGTGCAAAAAACCAACTGGAAGAATTGGTTGAAAGCATTCACAGCAAAAACGCCCAAGATAACATAATGCGGTCAGGTGCAGCCCAAGGAATTACATTCCACTTCATCCCCCCCGAGAGCGCCACATTTCGGAGGACTGTTGGAAGCGGCTGTCAAGTCTGCAAAATATCTCTTGGTGCGAACAATTGGCACCTCCTCGCTCACATATGAAAAACTGGAGACGGTGGTAACTCAAATCAAGAGCATGTTGAGCTCTAGACCACTAACACCCTTGTCATCAAATGCTAATGATCTGTCAGCACTCACACCGGGACACTTTTTAATAGGAGAGCCATTGACAGCGATTCGAATTAGTTCAACAACGACAACCAAAACATCGCTTTTGACCAGGGACATAACAGTTATAACGTTTATAGGAAAAAAGTTGGAAAATAACTGTTTCAATGTAACAAATATTTTAATTGTTACTTATAATTCTTATTTTGAAATAATTATTTTTACATCTATGTATAACTATTATTCGTGACAAATATTTTTTCTGTTGCCTAATAAATGTTATCAGCAAGAAATATTTTTTCCATTGTTCGGTAACGTTTATTTTTTGAAAAATATTTTTTCCGTCATCGCATAACTGTTATGAGAGAAAAATATTTTTTACGTTGCTCGGTAACGTTTATTTTTGGAAAAATATTTTTTACGTTGCTCGGTAACGTTTATATTTGGAAAAATATTTTTTACGTTGCTTGGTAACGTTTATTTTTGGAAATATATTTTTTCCGTTGCCAGTAACTATTATGAATGGGAAATATTTCTTTTACGTTGACTGATAACTATTATTTTGCAATATACATTTTTTACGTTGAAAATAACGGCACACAAAAGAAAGAGATGTCTGATCGGTGAATGCGAAGTGCTACCCTGACAATGATGGAAAAATCAGAGTTTTTGACATCAAAACCAAAACTGGTGTCTGTGTAAGACAATTCTGAGACCAACAACGGGCCAACGCCCCAGAAACGAGGCAGACGCAGTGCATCACCTGTACTGATGGCAATGAGTATCATCAGCATCATCTTGTTACCAATAATTGCTGCAAGCCCAATCAAGGTCACACAATTCGGTGATCGCCCAGGCATACACTTTGAACACGTGGGAAGGATTAACCGATTGACTGCAAATTGGAACATTCTGGCATATTACGATCTCCGTCCGCTCCATAGGGAGTTGGAGCTGCTCCAGAATGGAACGATCGCGTTGTCTAACCTATGCAAAGACATGAAGGGGTGATGTCAGTTGTGCTGCAATAGTAACACAATTCGAGAATACAAGACTAGAAATAGCCACCACAAGCATACTGTTGGGAAGCAGAAGAATGAAACGAGGTGCGATGGGCATAGTGGGTAACGTCGCAAACTCATTGTTTGGAGTACTTGATTCAAACTACGCAACCCAAATGGCGCAAACCATAGAGCACGTAAAGCGGAACGAAGATCACTTGCTCCAGCTACTGCGAAACCAGACGTCCGTGTTGGACTCCACCACCAATATACTGAGATATGAGCAGAAGTCACGACAAGAAGGATTTATCAACATAACGCAACAAATACATAAGGCACAACAATGTCTAAATGCATTATCCAGCGAAAACACTCAATCAAGAATGATTCAATTATTTACTTTGATGGCCCTTTAGCTGGTGACTACTGCATCAAACATACAGCATCTTGAGGAACAATCAACCCATTACTGTTGACACCAAGACAACTAAAAGAAGAGATTACGCGAATACGAGGATATCTGGCGTCGTCTACTCAGTTACCGACAGACGTAAATAGAATACCTGACCTCTACCCACTCATGTCCGTCAAGAGTGGATTGTTTGAGAATCAGATACTATTTCACGGTAACAGCGATTCCTGGCGTGATCAACAATCTTTTGGTAAAGATTGTAGCAGACACTCAGTATCTCGCCTTCAACTCCCACCGAGATGAGTACATGCCATTGTCAGAAGGCCAACTGACAAGATGCGTAATCGCAACAGATGAATCAAGACTATGCTCAAACACTCAGGAAGTCTACAATGTAAACTCCGATATTTGCTCCTGTGAAGTTGACGCATTCAACAACGACTCTACTACCGCATGTACGTGGCAACCTATCAATATAACCTCGTTATGGATGAAGCGTGTAGCACCAAACAATTGGCTTTATTTTACCCAGAAGGCAGAGAAATTTAACGCGGTGTGCAGTCACGAACATTCACAACTTGTATTACATGACGCTGGCTTGTTGGAGTTATCACCTGGATGCACAATAAAACATACATTGGCAACAGTGACCAGCCTTAACACCATCACAAGCAGTCTACGATACTCTCATACCAGCTTCAGCCTGATACCTCTCAATCAAACAAGTCAGAAGATGAGCCCTCTTGTATTCAACAACATCAGTATACCATCCAACAACGAAGAACTGGCGAAACTACAAGGAGCTCTCAAGGCAATCAAATTTCAGGAACACCTGCCTGACACCTTAACAACCATTGATCAACACCACTTCCTGGTGGAATACGTCGCACTGGGGCTCGCTGTGGTGATCATCATCTGTCTTCTTTCACGCTACATCAAAGGTCGCATTAAAAAGCACAGCAACAAGGCAACTCCTCCACCACGACCACTTCCTCGAGTTCGTCGACAAGCTGACCGTCATCCGAGCTTGGAAATATAGGGTGTTTTTTTTAGAGGTATAGAACTTCGAATTGAAATAAAACACAAGAAAATCGTTTTAATGTCCATCAATTTGGCTTTATTAGAAGGATAATTTTATGCCATTAATGTTTAAATATGATTTCGGGCATGTGGCCGCCGCGGCTGGCTCGAATAAAGCCAATTCTACAGGTCCAATTTTTAAAGTTGATGGACAAAGCTCCAATTGCTGTGCACGGTGGCGAATCGATTCATTCGGGTCGTCTTCAACATTTTGCTCTACAGCGGCAATTGTTTCTTCGGTGCGCACTGTTCGACGTCTCTGCGGATGCGTATTATCACATAGAGTAAACGTAGTGCGAAAACGACCCATGGTTAACCGAATTAATTGCTCTGATGGACCATAAAATGGACGGAGCTTGCGGTAAACTTCGCGAACTGAACCATTATTTTTTTAGAAATAAATTTGCACGATTTGCAAGCGTTGTTCTTTTGTCAACCTGTTCATGACGAAATGGCAAACCAAACTGAACATAAATGACATTAGAGTTGCCAGATTTGACCACAAAATGCCAGTTTTATCTCTATTCGAAAAACAAACCTCTAAAAAAACACCCTATAGATATCGAGTGTTAACCATATGTCAACGGGGGAGGATGTTTAGACTCTGCGCATATGAATATTATGTAACCAATGTCAAACGTTCTCACGGCAGAATTGGGCTCGGTTCCCACCGCTGCAAATATTAATATTACACGCCAGTGTTATCTAACATTTGGCAGTCAATGCATTTTGCATACTCAAGGTCAATTCGACAGTCAATGCATTTTGCACACGCAAATTCCATTCAGCAGTCAATGCATTTTGCACACTCAAATTTCACTTAGTTAATCGCAACATAAGCAGAAGCGGCGTAATCAATATGCAATACAGTTTGGCAAGCGTGGGAATGCTAAGTCAGCAGCGAGGCTCAACAACAGCGTAAGAACGTTTGACATTGGAAATATTATAAAAGCCAAAGAAAATTGTAAATAAAGAGAGTGCAATTTTAAACAGCAAACAGGCAACGCGTTTATTCTTTGCTCCGGCCTGGATTGAGTTCAAGTGCTCAATTCAGCAATTCAACTGTCCTGAATCGGTTCAAGTGTCCATTCAAGACTTCAATTCAAACTGTCCTGAATCGGTTCAAGTGCCGATTCACACTTCAACCTATTCAGTGGCAAACTAGTCACTGAACAAGTGGTAATACGATGTACTACTGTTCAAGTTATCATTGCCTCAGAAAGTGGTGGTCTGGTGATATCGGTGAACTCTTTGAACAGATTTGAAAAATTCTGGGTTTCTTGTATAGACGAGACGTTTATTGTGTTGAGTAGCGCCACCGTACACACAGTTTTCAGCGCGGTTTTCCGGTCGAGAAGGCAGCACCCGTTGAGGTCCGGCAAGAGATCGAAGTGCGACAAAAAAACGGATTCAATAATTGCTTGGGTTACGTCTGCGATTACGAATTTCCAGACGAATTCCCGACGGAGATTGAGATCAAGTTTTAATAACACCTCGCCAAACACACTGATTTGCGAGCCGTTAGCGGCAAACAATTTTGTATTCGATGATGGGGAGGCTCGGGTCAAAGTCTAACTTTTAGGTATAGTTCACACATCCGCACCGGAGTCGAATAAAAAGTGCATTCGTGTTGATGTATCAAAGATATTTAGACGTCGGTTCGACGGCATTTCAGACTGTTTGCCTAAATCTGAAATGCGGTTGGCTGAGCGTTCCTATTGGGTGTTACTCGGTGTTGGCTGCGAGCGTTTTGCCAAAATTTGAAGTGGTACCAACATAGTTCGTTGCTTCCGCTGCTGTTGGCCGTTCTGCTGCGCCCTGGAGTCCTGGATCTGGAGCGTTGCGTCGTTCTGTCGTTGTCAATGTCGTCGAAGCGTTGTTTTAGCGCAGCTAATTCGGCTCGCAGGTTTGGCGCGGTGTGTAATGGGCAGGACACCTCGCAAAGTTGGCGTAACTGTATAGCCTTACATATGGAGTCTGCGATTTTTAACTTGTCCACAAGCGGTACGCTGGCAGCTATTATAGCTGCCTGCGCGAAAGGGGGCAAGCGGCTGGTCCATAAATCGTGTAAAATACTTTCGTTTAATGTGGACCCGGCGACGCGCTTGATATCATTGAACAAATCACTTGGGCGACGGTCGCCCAGAGACATGTCGCGGAGCACGCGTTGCAAGCGGCGTTGCTGACTTTCGGTGAAATTCTCCGAAAGCTTCGATCGTAAGTACTGGTACTTCCCCGTGGCCGGCGCGGCGTCGATGACTGTGCGTAGCTCCATTAGTTTGGCCGGAGGAACCCTAGCTAGCACAATGTTGAATTTGCTGTGATGCCTGATGCTCCAAACCAAAAGTCCAGGGAGCTTGAGGCGTGTTATTCGCGTTCGGGATCACCAGTGTGGACGCGTCGTGCGTGCGTAAGCGAAAGAGGAAAAAGAAAAGTCTCTCGTAGCGACGTTTATCCTGTCGACGCCAACGTTGACGCAGGGATGCATTTTGGCAGGGTGCTTTAAGCAGCTCGTTTGTGGTGCTGCCACATATGGGCATCTCCCAAAAAAGGTCCACCACGAGTGAAAAATTCAAACTGCTCAGAAAATTTTTTTATTATCCAATAATAAAGCTTAAATATCTATATTTAACAAATGTAAACGAATTTTAAATTTTTTTAATTTTTTGGCCGAAATATACTACTGTAAAAGAAAAACAAAAAAATTCTGAGCCTTTTGACCTTTTGTGTTTTTAGCTTATTCAAGTAATATTATATTTTTCTTGTGATGTAAAAGTTGTCTACTAACAACAATCTTATGTATTAGAGAAAGCGAGAGAAAGTGGAGTTCGCAGAACGGAAGTTTTTTGAGTTTGCTTCTTCCTGCATCCTAATGTCGCGTCCGTGTTCAAAAAACATTATTTATTGTTGTCATTAGTGGACAAACTTTTCAAATGCAAGTAGCTGTCAGTTTTTAAATAGGTGTATTCTTCTCGTTAGAAAAATATAATAATTGGTTCCCGGAAAAATCGGAAAAAAATTTTATGGGTGTTTGAAATTTGTCGCGTCCGTAACCGGAAGCTCTGAATCGATTCGATTGTTTATCGATTTCCGGTAAATTTCCGCATTTCTCGAGATACAATTTTTTTTCAAAATATTGACTCTCATTGAACATTTTACCAATAAAATACAAGAAAATATCAAAAAAATCATTTAGGTTGGGAATTACAGCTCAATCAAATTTGTGTGTTATATTGTACAATGGTCCGCAAAGGAGTAAAAATGCATGAAACTTTTTTTTCTTTTTTGTAAGTTTTATGAACAATTAATTGGTTTATTTGATAAAAAAAACATAAATTATAACAACAAAAATCAAAACGTTATTTCATTTTAATCGAAACATATACAAATTATATATATAAACAATTGAGTCACATTTATCAGGCCTTATAAAACCGTTATTGCTGTTGCAAAGCTATTTTCCCCTCAATAAAACACAGAATCAACTAAACACCATATAGCTTTGTAGAAAGATACCGAATATAGCCGATTCTTCTTATCGTAGTGGGATTGGCAAGTACTCATGTCTAACCTTACATAATCTGTGTCTGCCCAGTAAAACACAAAATCGTTAAGTAATTGTTATTTCTGAATAGAAATAGTCGAACAGTCGAATTTTATTAGTCATACGATTTAGTGATGGGCGTGGCATTCAAGCAAACAGAAAAATTCTGTTACCAAACCCATAACTTAAAAAAAAATGCAAACATCACTTGCAACCTTTGCCTGCCATTTGTACGATAAATCGTACAAAGCTTTGCAACCCTTGTGGACATTTGTACGATATATCGTAAAATTTTTTAAAGGCTCGGGAAAAATATTTAGAAGCAAAAACTTTTCAATTTAATAAGTTTTATAAATCAACTGAGATTCAAACTTTGGAATTGTTTGTCTTTTTGCTACTAAAAAGTATTACATATTTAAAAATTCCTCCGCAGAAGCATCGCATCACCAAATTCTTGCAAAGAGCTGCTTACAAATCGCACTCACACTGTATAGCCACGGCTATTGTGATTTATATTTTCAAACAGAATGGTAAAACATAACCTACTTAATAAGAATTTAAAAGCCGTTTCATAAAAAAAACTTTCGCTGTCAAAAAAAAATCTTTAAAAAACGATATGTACGATATATCATACAAATTTCCGGAAAGGGTTAATGAAAAGTACTGTACAAATATGTTCAGCTAGTTAATTAATTTAATTTAATTAATTTATTAAGTTATTTCTAAAACCAGTTTGTTGCGATGTGATGAATGAAAGGTGCATTGCTAATGATTGTAAGAGCTGTGTGCGCGATTTTAAACAAGATCTAATTCCAATAGAGTCCCTCAGGAAAATTAAATAAACCACACTAAGAACTTTTAACTTTAATTTTTCCTTATTTTGATTGCTGTAACTTGAATTTAACTTGTTATGTGTTATTTTTATTAAAAGTTGAAGTGTTATAATGAAAACGATTACTGTATTTAATAAGGGGAATACCCTTGGAAAAATTTGTCGCGTCCGTGATGTCGCGTCCGTATTCATAATATACCTAATTAAAAAAAGGTAGTCTACGAAGAAAAGTTATCCTTTGTCCTTCATTTGCATGTATATATATAAAAAAAAAGTTCCCAAAAATCGCTAAATTTTGTATATTTCTATAAGAGCTTCAAAAAAGCTTCTTTTTTTTGTCGCGTCCGTTTCATTGCATAATTGCTTTTTATTTTGTACTAATTTGTACTAAATCTTTCCAATATATTTCTAAAATGTAGCACCATTTCAGCGCGTTAGAACACTAAACAAACATATCGACTTTTTGTGTTTCTTTCTTGTTTTTGGTGTAATTGAAAGCGTGCGAATGTCGCGTCCGTGCCACTGGGAGATGCCCATATATATAATGCAAAACACGGCAACACAAGGATGTTTACCGCTTTCCTGATCATTTAGTATTTTTGAAGCTGACAGTTGTCAGTTGAAGTTCAAGCTGACAGCTAGTATGAGCAATCTCGTATAGGTTATGCGTATCTTATTAAAACGCTGAACCGTTTGATACTCATACCGCCTTACAAAAGTATACTATGATTGATTTCTTTCACTATGATGGGCGTGGAAAAGATACGCATCAGATGGGCGTGGTCAAGTTTATATAACCTATGTTTAACCCTAATTCCCAGAAGTGAGCGTCACAGTCTCACTAAAGATTTCAAATAGTGATAAATCCTATACCAAAAGATTTTCGATTCCAATTTTTAATGGAATGTTAGAATTATATTTAAATTATAGATTTAATATTTTATACAGTTCTTGTACCTTTTTTAAAAAATTTTTTTAAAATGCAACGAAACCCCGGAAGTGAGCCTCAGAAACTCATTTGAATAAAGAACTAAAATTTACTCAGAATTCCTTGACTTTTTGTTCACCATATGGAAGAATATTTTTATTCTTCATGTTTAGGTCCATTTTTATCCTGTCAAGTTCATAGTTTTTGAGCCTAGCACTCATCCAGTCGGAATTGGATGAAGCCAATTAAAATTTTTGAAAATACTTCAATATATGACTTATTATGAAAAATGTATGCTTTGCCGAAATTGATGTTAGTTCATACAGTTTATGTCTTCCAATCCCGATAAATATGTAATCAGAATATGGAAGTGCGAATACCTTCTGAAATGCCATACACATGCAAATACGGTAATCAAAGAGCTGTGGGTCTTGCAAAAAGGGTGTTGAAAAATTGTGTAAGCCTTATAAACACAATGACCAACTAGTCCACCAGTAAAAACACGTCCTTACTAGAATAAGGGAACAGATAGCAAAAGATAGTGGTTTTTGCGATAACTGGGGGATTTTTTTTTATAGCCACAAATATCTACGAGTGATGGCTCAGGCAATAGATGCTGTATTATTTATTTATTTATTTATTTATTTATTTGAGTCTATTGTACAGTTAAGTAGCTTACAGACTAACTACAGATTAGTTACTTAAAGTAAGTGTTTAAGCTATGTTTAAAAGACAATTTGGAAAATGAAAAATCAATAAAATTATAAAGTGAATTAACTTCAGCCAAAGTTCTAGCCAGGGGCTCAAATTGGGCGTAGTTAGTACGACAGCAGGCAAGATTGAAAATTTCATAATTCCGCAACTGTTTGGCAGGAACATGAAAGTTGATTCTATCAAGCAATAAGGGACAGTCAATACCACCAGTAACTAAATCGAATACAAAGGTCATGGAGAGAATCTTCCTCCTGTCTTCGAGGGACTTGATATGCAATAAGGAGCACATAGAGCCGTACGACGGAACAGGGTCAACAAATCTCAAAGATCGAAGTGCATATTTTAAAAACACTTTCTGGACTCGTTCAAGTCGTTTTATATGCACACTGTGATATGGTCTCCAAATGAAAACCGCATATTCAAGCACTGACCGGACATAAGCATTAAAAAGCGTTTTTACGGTGTAAGGATCAGTGAAGTCAACACTGTTCCGCCTAACAAAAGCAAGCATAGAGTAAGCTTTAGAAAGAGTAAAGTTAAGATGGCTGGAAAAAGTGAGCTTAGAGTCAAAAATAACTCCAAGGTCCCTAATCTCACTGAGAGACTTAAGGGGCGTGTTATCGATACAGTAGGAGGTTTGCAGCGGACAAAGAGACTTAGAGTAAGTAACATGGGAGCATTTATTGATGTTCAATGATAAGCGGTTTCTGCAACATCAAGCAAACACATTATCAAGGTCAGACTGAAGGTTTTGCTGATGAATAAAGGAAGTTATAGGAGAGTAAATTTTTAGATCATCAGCGTAAAGAAGAAACCTGGAGTTTGAAAAACAACGGCTAATATCATTAATGAATATTATAAAAAACAAGGGCCCAAGAATGCTACCTTGGGGTACTCCAGAAGACGCTATAAAAGGCCGAGATGAAACATTGTCAATCACAACAGTACAACTGCGATTGCTAAGATAGGAGGTAATCCAGTTTAAGAAGACCGAATGAAAACCTAGTTTAGCAAATTTTGAAATAAGAATACTATGGCTAACTTTATCAAAGGCCTTCGAAAAATCCGTATAAACACAATCCACTTGGAAACCAGAGTGAAAAGCGGATAGACAGTCTTCGGTGAAAATAGCTAAGTTTGTTACAGTTGACCGGCCAGACATGAAACCATGCTGATTAGGACATAAAATGTTTTTGACAGCAAAATATAGTCTATGTTTGATGATACACTCAAAAAGCTTGGACACAGCGGACAACTTAGAGATAGGACGATAATTGGTAACATTATTTTTGTTGCCACTCTTAAAAACTGGAGTGATTGAAGTTACTTTCCAAGCATCTAAAAAAACCCCAGAAGCAAGAGATCTATTAAAAATCAATAGAAGCGGACGGACGAGGGAAGGACAACGCTTCAACATGGACGCAGATAACCCATCAGCGTCATGTTGAAAAGAGGGTTTAAGTTGACTAAGACCTTCAGCAACATCCTCATAGGATAGTGAAAAAGAACCAATATTGATGGAAGAGCAAGTATCACCATATGCATTCACATCACTATCACGGTCGGACACAAAATTAGAGCGGAAGAACTCAGCAAACAGGTTGGCAGCTTCGTAGGGAGATTTAGCAGTTACATCATTCAGAAACAGGGTAGTGGGAATAGAAGAACAGGATCTCTTGGACTTGATGAAACGCCAGAAAGCCTTTGGGTTCGATTTTACTTCAGATTCGTACTTTAAAGTATAGTTCCGATATAGAAACTTATTCAAACAATTAAATTCTTTGGAATATCTCAAGTATTTGTCCTTGAAAGACAGGAGGTTGGTGGTCTTGAATTTTTTGAAAAATTTATTACGCAAGTTTTTCAAATATTTCAAATTTTTTGTGTACCAAGGTAACTTATAGATCCTTTTGGGAAAAGCAGGGACATGAAGTGAGCAGACTTCACAGAGCTTGGATTTAAAGACGTTAAAAGAGCTACTGACATGAAGATCAAGAAGCAAAGAGTCCCAATCAATTTCATCAAGTAATAAATTCAATTTAGCATAATCGCATAGCTTAAAGTTAAGAACCCTGCAATAATTACGGTTGGCTGTGCACAATGGCTGAAATTCATAAAATTTAAGCTTAAGCACTAAGGGGACATGATGCATATTATTGGGAGAAAAAGAACTTAAGCATTCAGAAACTGTAAAGTTAACATTATCACTTACAAATACCAAATCTAAGATTCTATTTAGCTTGTTTACAAAATTATTAACCTGGACTAAATTCAGGCTATACAAGTTATCAACTAAGTAACCTTCAGAAGAGCTCACTATATTACGGGGGAAAAAAGTAGCACCATCGCAATTATCGTCCTCCAGGCGAGTCTAAGATAAATTGCACAAATTAAAGTCGCCCATAACGCAAAAGTGACATTCATCACCTCTACTTAAAGCTAAAGATAAGATGTTGTCGGTATGAGCATTATAGATAACTTCAGCCGAATTCGGCGGAATGTAAGAAGCACAGAGAAGCAATGAGTTGGACAGACCCTGAATGGAAACACAGAGTTGGTCCAACAGCGTGTCAGCATTTTCAAGTAGCACAAGCGATGAGGACAACTTGCTCCGAACTGCAATAAGCACACCACTGCCCCTACACAAGCCAATCTTAGCAGCGTCGCGGTCTTTACGAAAGACATTGTACAGGTTGGGATCAAAGAATTCCTCACTGTAGAAGGTTGAGTTCAACCATGTTTCAACCAACACAAAGACGTCGTAATCTAAATATGAGCTCATTGCATAAAGGTCATTAGATTTAGTTCTAAGACCAGAAACATTCTGGTACATAATCTTGAGCGAAGAAGTTGAAACATTTGGGGATGCTAGGCCGTCACTGTTGGCTGGTCTATTTTTTGAAAAAAACGAAAAGGGCGCACCTTAACGTCGGCTGGCCAAACAGAGGCATCAAGAAGCTTGGCATATGAAGATGAGGCAACACCAAGTTTAAAGTTTACACGCTTCAGAGACTCGGTAGAGACGCCTTTCTTTACTAGTTTATAGCAGGAAAGATTACATTTGTCAACTCCGGCGCGATTTGCAATATAGTCAGTTAAAATATCCTAAGTCACCGACGGTAGAAACGATGACAAGTGCAACCACTTCTTACTAACAGCAACATCCAAACCCGAGCTTACGTTAGAGCCAACAACAACAAGCCTTTGGTTCCTGTGTTTTTTGTTGTGCACAGTAGTCCAGTCATTAGCAGGTAGATCAACAGCAGCAGCAGTATGCGAATGAGTAGGAGAAGATGGAGCATCGGCAGCACGTGACGAGAAGAGCGAGGCATCAGCAGAACAAGTGAGCGTACTACTTTCATCAGCGGTCGTAGCAGCGTAAGCAGAAAAATTTTAAAAAGTCGCAGAAAAAGTGTCACAGCCGCAAAAAAAGTGTCAAGTGATCCAATTTTGTTATACCATGTATATAAGTATAAACTTTCATTATTTCACATTTCGAAACTCATTATTTTTAATAAATCCAAGGCCCAATATGCATGTTTCGTATTTACGTGATGTACTTACTTATCCATTGGGAGCCATCAAAATTTATTTGGCACAAATAACTTAGGCAATGCCACAAAATAGCGCATTAATTCAGATTAGTTTTGTACATTTTGCGGGAAAACTTTGACATTATAAAAGGGTTGCAAGTAGTTTAAATGTTGCCAGACGTATAATATCTAAGTACTTAAGTGTCACCTTTGAAAAGTGAATACTAAACGGAAGGCATTTGAGTATTGAGTATTTTGAAACACGCAAAAATAAAAAAAATTAACTTTACGAAACAATTTTCAAAATGTAGGGGAATTCTTTGTAAGGTGCCACTCTTTGTAATGTGCCACTCCTGCTCGATTTTGATGTTCCAGCAATCCAAACAAAAAAGTTCCTACCGTCATTTAAGGTACAACATAAATTTTGATGCGGTTTTTAAGGGGAAAAAATATAAAATTTGGTTAAGAAAAAACTTAAAAATAAAGCTGAAGGTTTTTGTTGCGGTGAAAAATAAATCAAATACGTCAAAAAACTAAGGTCAATATCAGTGTTGGACTTAATTTTTAATGCTTTTTCATAATCCGAAATGATATCCGAGCATATCGTAAGAGAAGAACATTTATTCAATGATTTCCAAAATGGCGTGAAAATGTAAAATGGCACCTTTTTTTCTTTGTAAAGTGCCACCCCTCTTTTTTCATTTTATTTGTGATACTATATCAGTAAAATTACATTTCTTGCTCGGAATCGTCATTAAAATTAATTTAAAGTGTTAGTCAATTTTTCTCTAATCCTATCATGAGGCAAAAATTAGTTGTGTGTATTAATGTCCATATAGTTATTCGTTTAATTCGTTACCATTCAATATGCATTTGGCTTTCGGTCATTTTCTATTCAATTCAAATTAAATTCAATAACCTTTCGTAAATTTTCTAAATCATGCATTTTTACTTGAGATATCTACGTCTTTTGCGATGTTTTTAGGGAATGGCACTTTCCATTAAAAACTTTTAGGTTGTAGATTTTTAACACTTTGGGAAATTGGCTGTAAAATTAGTATTTATAAAAAATTCAAATGAGGTGTTTCCTTGGATCATAGCTCTTTAAACCATCTTTCCAACGGTATATTAACATTGGCGATAAGTTAATTTTCTAACGAGTTATACGCAAAAAGTGCCACCATGTGGTGGCACATTACATAGAATTCCTTTACATATAAACTTTTTGATAAAAAAAGGGGGCAATGATTTTGAAGAAAAGTGTCAAAATAAGGCTATTTTTTAAAAGTCGGTGTCAGGTGGCATCGGTCTCCAAAAAGGGTCAATTTGACACTTTAGTCGCATAACGGCAACACTGAGCGTAAGTAACAGGCGAGGTAGCAGGTGCAGCAGCGTCAGCAACAACATCAACGACAGCATTCACAGCGAGAGTATGAGAGCACGGATCAACAGCATGAGCAGCATCAGCAACATTGGAAGCTTTAACTGCCGGAGACTGCGGGCGTTTTGTTTTGTTACTGCCCTTTACTAATAGAGGCGAGTGAGAACGGGCGATGGCAGACTTAGGCACAGCAGCAAGGGCGTCCGCAGCTTTAGAGCGGGCGCGAGGAATGATTGGCAACGGCTTTCCAGTAGCAGGAGAAACAGAGTTCGGCTTGTCAGCACTTGAGTTCTCAGAGTATGAAATTTTAAGAGCGTCGATGAAGCCTCGAAGTTCACTTAGCTTGTCCAGCAATGACGGCACCATGGATGAGCATGATGAACGCGGACTTTTTATGCAGGAGTCACAGGCGAAAATTAAATTTGGGCTCGAGTTTAAAGCTTCCACGGCACCAGAATTTAATTTACAGCACCTAAAGTGCCACTTGACCGAACAGGTGCCACAAGAGACCGAATCGGCAGCGGTGCAGGGCAGTTTGCACTTGACACAGCTGACCATAGCGAGAGCGAATTTAAACACGTCCGTACTCGATGAGCGTGCTTGTTTATTGTATTACTGCAAATGGTCGGTTCGCAGGCGCCAAATTCTGGTACACGTAAACAAAGTCGGTGCCATATTTGTTCACCACCCATCTCCAAAACGCAGGAATATGTTTACAATAAACTTAACAACTCTCCATTCCACTTCCACCCAAATTTGGCAAAGATATGAATATCTGTATTAATTAATTATACTTTTGTAGTAGCAACTGCTTTCCAGTGGACCCTGTATTCACAAGTTTTTTTTTTTTTTTTTTTTTTTTTTTTTTTAACAGGAACAAACGCGCAGGGGATGACCCCTATTAATGCGAAGCATTGCGTTGGTTCAGGAAGGATATAAAGGTTAGGAGATAGGGTTATGAGTGAAGTGTTTATGGACTCTTGCCTTGAACCCATCGAGATCATAAGTGCTGGGGAAAAGTACTAAAAATATAAAACTTAAATAAAAACGTCTTTAAGTAGCAACTAGAAAAAGTAAAATAAATTTAGTATTTCAGTAGTTTACTCATATGAGCCTTACAGTCTCACTTCTGGGGTTACGTTACTTTTAAAATTCTGGGAACAAGGGTTAACTCAATAAAAACACAGATTCATTTGTTATCAATATTACAAATTGTTTTAATTTACAAACATGTACTGTAGCTTTGGCGCAGAAAGTGGGCGTGGTCGCTCCTATATGACCTTGATGTCCATTTCGTGTTATAAAAGTTGAGTTTTGTTTCTATAGTTGGCGTAAGAGGTAAACGTAGCCATTATCATATTGCCTATGTACTATGTACTATTACCCCACATAAGAAATCTCCCAGTATTTATTTTATCTAAAATGCTTTAGTGGTTTTTGCGTGATTGTGGCTCAAAAAACAACGTGACAATGCTTTCTATATAACACTTCGTTCAATAATGTGTGTGACTAACTAATTAAAACACATTTTTTTGCCAAAATTCGTTTTTATTCATCAACATAGTCCCCTTTTAGGGAGATACAATCATTCCAACGCTTTTGCAATCTTTCGATACCGCCTTTGTAGAACGATTTTTCTTTGCCGTCAAAATAGGCGTTAGTTTCGGCGATTACTTCATCATTTGAGCCAAATCTCTTACCACGGAGCATCTTTTTGAGGTCTGCGAAGAGCCAGTAGTCGCTGGGGGCCAGATCTGGAGAATACGGGGGATGAGGAAGCAATTCGAAGCCCAATTCATGCATTTTTGCCATCGTTTTCATCGACTTGTGACACGGTGCATTGTCTTGGTGAAACAACACTTTTTTCTTCTTCATATAGGGCCGCTTAATCGCGATTTCTTCTTTCAAACAACGCTATATAATAGTCGCTATTGATTGTTTTCCCTTTCTGAAGATAGTCGATGAATATTATTCCGTGCACATCCCAAAATACTGACGCCATAACCTTGCCAGCCGATGTTTGTGCCTTTGGACGCTTTGGGCGGCTTTCACCGGTTGCATGCCACTCAGCAGACTGCCGATTTGACTCTGGAGTGAAATGGTGGACCCATGTTTCATCCATTGTGATGTACCGACGCAAAAACTCCGACTTGTTGCGCGTAAACATGTCCAAACAGCTCTTTGAATCATCGATTCGTTGTTGTTTTTGCTCCGGTGTGAGCAAACGCGGCATCCATTTCGAAAACACCTTTTTCATAACCAAATGTTCGTGTATTATGGTGTGTACACTGCCTGATGATATCTTTAGAATGTCAGTAATCTCCCCCACTTTCACTTTACGGTCGGACATAATGATTTTCAGTGTTTTTTCAACGTTTTCCGGAATAACAGCGTCATTTAGCCGTCCAGTAGATGGAATGTCATCGGTGTCTGTACGACCACGTTTGAATTCGGCATACCAATAACAAATGGTTCTTTTTGATGGAGCAGAGTCCGAATAATGTTTTTCAAGCCATTCCTGGCATTGAACAGTATTTTTTTTCATTAAAAAACAATGATAAATCAGCACACGGAATTGCTTTGAATTCATTTTTTTTGAAAACTCAAAAGTAGTGTCACTTAAAGCACTGTAACTTGTAAACTAATGGTCGGATTGACATATAATTGACAGTAAGCCTAAAAAGGTTCACAATTTCGAATAAAATATTGATTTAATATTAGTGCCGCCATCTATGTGTCAGTCACACACATTATTGAACGAAGTGTTATGTATGTATGTAATAGTATAGATGTAGTATAATGTCGTCACCGTGAAAAAGTGGTTTTTGCGTGATTGTGGCTCAATTTGTTGCGTCTGACACTGCACCCTAAGCAATCAACCCCTGCCGCGTCAGCCGCAGTCCGTCACTGGCTGTTGGGATGCTGAATGGCAGACGGCTGAGGTAGCCGCAGCCGCCGCAGCAAAAGGAGCACAACTACAGGCACAGGACTTTGGCGCGGCTCCATATGCATATCTGCGATTATAGAGATTTGCTTAAAACGAAAAGCAGACTACGGATCACGGCTGTTGCGCGGTTATTGTGGTTTTCGTAGTTATTGTTGCTGTTGAACTGCGATGAAACACACGTTGCAACACAAATGAGCGCGAGTTACGTCAGCAACGTCTCAGGCAATCCTAAGCAAATACCCAGTAAGAACATAAGCAACAAATTCGCACCTCCTTGTCAAAAGATAAGGAAGTGCATCCAAATGTGGATGGATGCAGACAGTTCACTCGGTGTTTTTGTTTAGTCCGAAGATTAGACACAGACACCCGAACAAACAAATCTTAAGATAAGGAAATGCATTCGAATGTAAACAGTTGCAAGTGTTTGGCTCAAGGTTTTGGTTTGGTCCGAAGATCACACACAAAGACCTGAGTAAACATATCTGAAGATAAGCGAGGTATAGTAGAGAAAGATTGCCCTCGACGTTAGCTGCCGCTCCATTCACCAGTGAGTCTTAAGATTCGCTTCAACGTATACAGTTGAATAATAAAGTTTCCAATAAATATATGTATATATATATATTTCGGGAGTAGTTTTATCTATATTGGAAATTGTGACCCAAGTCGCAAAACCCATAACTGGCGCAGTCGGTAGGATTGTTTTTTTTTTTTAAACAGGAACAAACGCGCAGGGGATGACCCCTATTAATGCGAAGCATTGCGTTGGTTCAGGAAGAATATAAAGGTTAGGAGATAGGGTTATGAGTGAAGTGGTTATGGACTCTTGCCTTGAACCCATCGAGATCATAAGTGCTGGGGAAAATATCCGCAGGGAAACCATTCCACAACCGCGCTGTACGGGCCAGAAACGAACTTTCCCTGTAGTGCGCTGGAACATCGTTTCGACGTGGAAAGCATGGGCGCCAGTGTTCAAACGGGTTGCCCGTGGGAATACCCGGAGTGATGGCATCAAGCTGCTCATCTCCACTGAGCAGTTACCGAAAAAGTATCGGTAAAATAACACCACACATGCCACGTTTCGACGATGTTCCAAGGAGTCAATAGAGCTGGATGTCCTACTGTCCCCAATAAGTTTAATCGCACGGTTTTGCACCCGATCGAGGAGCTCCAAATGGGTTTTTGAAGCCCCCGCCCAGAGGTGCGAGTTAAACTCCATTTTAGGTCGGATATAATGCGGAGATCAGACGGAGTGAAATATTTTTTGCACCGCTTTAGGAAGCCGAGGCACTTGGCTGCTTGGCTCGACACGCCAAAAATATGATCGTTCCAACGAAGATCATTCTTAATGGACATGCCCAGAACATCAAGAGCTGCCGATTCCGCAATACCCACACCACCCATAACCAGGGATGTGGGGAAACTCGTTTGTGGGATAACAGGCAACATTGGGTCTTGCGGGGATTAAAATCGACCCTGTTCACTTGACCCCACTTGGAGATTGTTTGTAGGTCGCTATTAAGTGTGTCATTCATACGGCGCCATTCTCTCTCAATCTCCACAGAGCTGGGACGCTTTATGAAAGAGTATGAATGACAAATGGTGCTGTCATTCGCAAACGAGTGGATGGGATTCTTCGTCGACGACAATAGGTCGTTGATGAAGATCAGGAAGAGGGTTGGAGAAAGGACAGAACCCTGCGGCACTCCCGCGCTAAGGGAATGCTTTTCCGAGGCTATGCCGTCTACTACAACACGAATAGAGCGATCATTGAGGAAGCTCGTAATCCAACGAGAGAAGGTACTGCCGACACCATAGGCAATCAATTTTGACACGAGTGCTTTATGCCACACCCGGTCAAAGGCCTTGGAAATATCCAATGCAACAACCTTGCTTTCACCGAGGTTTAGAATGCTATGGTTCCATTTCTCGGTGAGGACCGCCATAAGGTCTCCCGTCGATCGTTGTCTTCGGAAGCCGTATTGGCGGTCACTTAGTAGTCTATTGTGCTCCAGATATTTCACAAGGTTGAAGTTTACAATGCTTTCCATTACTTTGGAAAGCACCGAACAGATTGCTATAGGTCGGTAGTTCGCAGGGTCAGTAGTCTTGCCTTTTTTAGGAACTGGTTGAACATTTGCTACCTTCCAACATGTCGGAAATACACCTGTGGTGTATGACATGTTGAAAAGTTTGCGTAATGGACAAGCCAGTGAGGTAGCGCACTTTTGCAAAACAAGGGCTGGAATGCCGTCCGGCCCTGAAGCCTTATTTACATCGAGATTTGCAAGCACTCTTTTAACTACCCGTGTCCGAAAATGAATTTCTGGCATAGAGCAAGATACGTTCTCGACTACGGGTAGTGGTTGATCGCTGGGGGGCAGGGAGGAACTATCTGCGAAAATTTTAGCCAGCAAATTAGCTTTATCAATCGAGTGAGTGATGATTTGATCATTGTTGAGAAGAGTTTGAATTGAAGATAATGTTTGGTTCTTCACCTTCTTAACGAATGACCAGAAGTTCTTACTACCACGCTGGCATTGAAGAACTTTTTTCCTTTGGCGCTGTTTGCGCAGAAACTTTTGGCACCTTAGGATGGCATTGCATCGATTTCTAGCCTGTTTACGCAGCTGCTCAGTGGTGGCATTTTTATTTGCCTGCCATGCTCTGAAAGCTTCCTCTTTAGACCTGACAGCAATTCTGCATGTCTCATTAAACCAGAGATTGTCCTTATGTTTAATGCAAATTTTCTTATTAGGGATGAAGGACCGCATTCCCAATAATATTATTTCTTCAACCATTTTGGCTGCGGCATTTATGTTTCTATCAAGAAAACACAATTTCCAATTGAAGTGGGTGAAAAAATCGTTAAGTCCACTCCAGTGAGCTTTATACATCCACACTAGGCGCTTCGGGGCTAAGGGCGAAGCATTGCGGATAGAAGAGTATGAGAAAGACGCCAGAATGGTGCAATGGTCTGAGTTTCCAAGAGGTGCGTGCATTTCAACATCATATTTTTCATGATGTGAAGTGAGAAAAAGGTCTAGAGTATTGAGAGCTTGCCCCGCAACGCAGGGGATATGCGTTGGTTCATGCACTAATTGAGTCAAGTTATTAGACTCGGCAAAGAGCTCGACAAATAAGCCTTCAGGAGTTGTGTGGCTGGAATCGCGTAGCCAATTGGAATTATGAATATTGAAATCACCAGCAACTACAATTTCACTATTCGGATACGATTCCAGAATATGAGATATAGAATGAGAGAGAAGATCAAACTTGTTATAAGTAAAATCTCTCCCTGATTTCGGGCTTCTATAAAGGAAGCAGAAGTGCAGAATGTGCGACTGGATATTGAATTTAACCCACATGGAGCTAAATTCGGCATCCGTCGTGTAAAGTTGCTGCTGGCACTGGTACGCAACATTACTGCACACATAAAGGGCAAGACTCCTGTGGGGAGAGAATAATGGATCCGCATCTTCACACACCTGGGTCTCGCCTAGTGCCATTATGTGGGGTTTATGGAGATTAACGTACGCGTAAACTGCAAAAAAGTTCGCCCTAAGCCCGCGCACGTTACAAAAGGCTATGCGGAATTTGTCCACCACCATAGTCTGGATGGGCTAAATATCAAGGAAAGTAGCTGGGAATGAGATCTGCCGACCTAAGAAATTGATGATGCTCTGTGGTAAGTGTTATGCCTTTACCACAGAACAGTCAATTTCTCAATGTCGAACAGGACCGCATGTAGCGCTACTGAGAACGGACAGAGGAGGGAGACACGGAAAACGAAACACAAACAACACAACGCGAGCAGGGGTCATTGCGGCGGACGGCGATATCGAATAACGGCTTTTGATGATTTTCTATTGGTTTCGTTTTTATTTTATTTTATTTTTATATTTATTTCACAGCAATCCACGCAAATTTATTAAATTGACACACGCGGGGCTGCAGACACCGGGTCAAAAGACAAACACACAAGCGGACGAACATTAATACACGCGCGAGACGGACAGAAACATTAAAAGACCACGAGCACAAAAGGCACGTCTGCCCACGCAGGATCCGTTTCCTAAAGAAATCGCACAAAACCCATAACTGGCGCAATCGGTCATTTCCGTTTCTGAAGAAATCGCGAAATCGAGCTACAATCGTTTCCGTCGCTAAAGCAACCGCGAAATGTATTAATTTCCCAAAGGAAATTTAAAAACCCGTCGTGGTCGAAAAATCGTAATCATCAGGAAAGAACGAAGTCATTTAAATAACATATAAATGTGGGATCGGGACTAAGTGCCAATACGGCAACACGGACGGACTAATGACAATGTGGCAACCCCGCCGAAGGGAAACGAACATGAGAGACGCGGACAAAGGAAACAACGGACAGGACAGGAAAACGACACTTGTAAGCGTAACGTTGAAGCGGACGGATGCATTGTAAAATCGTAAAATTTTATAATATTAAATAAACGCTAAAAACACAAGTCCACATTTGGGGGCTCGTCCGGGAATGAGAACGCGAAGCTTACGGAAAAAATAAAAGAAAGTTTGAACAATATTCGCAGAGCCAGATCGAAAGTGCAAGTGTACAGTTGGAAAAAACAGTCACAAATTAAGTTTTGTGTGTGCAGTGAAGCGCCAGAACTTTGCCAAAGGGCACAGCGTTTATGTTCGACTTTGTTGGTCGTAGCGCTTCCGCGGAAGCAAAAGCACGACAGTTAAGGAAGTGGTGCGCTCAGTGAACAAGTGACAAAATAACCAATAAACGGCAGAAGCGATCAACGCGAAAGTGCATCGCAGTAAAAACGGCAATCGCGGAGAATTCGTAGTGAGCATTTCCAGTAGAAAAGAAAAGTGAAAAGTTTTTTTTAATTTTTCCGCTCAAGAAAAGAAGTACAGTACCGTAAAGCGGTACTGAAGCGGAAAACGGAATCCACTGATAATCGCGTGTTCTACAGTAACGGTAAACTCTAATCTCGACCGTTAATGAGTGCGCGTCATAAAGGGGAAATTGAGCCTGTTGGCCCGACTGAGTGCGACGGTCGCAGGTGAAGCGAAATGTTGAATGTGTACAGTTAGCCTGACTGAGTGCGACGGCTGCTGAGGAACTTTTGAGCCTGTTGACCCGACTGAGTGCGACGGTCGCAGGTGAAGCGAAATGTTGAATGTGTACAGTTAGCCTGACTGAGTGCGACGGCTGCTGAGGAACTTTTGAGCCTGTTGACCCGACTGAGTGCGACGGTCGCAGGTGAAGCGAAATGTTGAATGTGTACAGTTAGCCTGACTGAGTGCGACGGCTGCTGAGGAACTTTTGAGCCTGTTGACCTGACTGAGTGCGACGGTCGCAGGTGGAGCGAATTGTGAGCTAAAGTTAGCCTGACTGAGTGCGACGGCTACTGAGGAACTTTTGAGCCTGTTGACCCGACTGAGTGCGACGGTTGCAGGTGAAGTGAATTGGAAAACGGCGACACCGTGAAAGACAATTATACATTTCAAAGCATAGCAGATTCACGAGTGGAAAAAAAAACAAAAACAGAGAAATCAAAAGCTGCAAAATTTGCAAACAGTGTTTAAAGTAAACAATAATATAAATCAGCAATAGAGAGCAAAGACGGAAGTGCGTAAGGCGAGCGAACCTACGACAGCGTGAGCACAGCGGAAGACTTTTTGGAAGCAGGAACGAGAGCGAGTGAATCCGTGTACTTGGACAGAGAAGGCCAATTGGAACCATATTGGAGAAAGCAGACTAGTATAAGATAAGTAAAAAAAAAAACATTGTAAACGAGGTCCCGTCAAGAACCATGGAGCGACAAGAGATTCTTAGTTTAACCGTCGATGGGTTGAAAGCAAAATTGGCAGAATTGCGTCTGTCGACAGCAGGGAGAAAACCAAAGCGATCGAACAGTATCCAATGCCTACTAATAGGAAAGAGTTAGAAAGGTTTTTGGGATTGACGTCGTACTTCAGGAGATTTATCGAGAATTACGCTAAGGTCGCTAAACCATTGTCTGATTTGTTACGAAAAGATACCGAGTTCAAAATTGGGGACGATCAGTTAATTGCGTTTCAGGAACTGAAACAAGCGCTCGCTAAAGCACCTGCATTAAGATTGTATAATCCTAAAGCAGTTACTGAGATTCATGCAGACGCATCAAAGTTTGGTTATGGAGCAGTACTGCTCCAAAAGGATTCAGAAGATCAGTCTCTACATCCGGTGGAGTATATGAGTCGGAAGACTACGCCATATGAAGAGAAATACAGTTCATACGAGCTGGAAGTATTGGCAGTTATTCAAGCGCTCAAGAAGTGGAGGGTTTATTTGAAAGATGTAAAGTTTAAAATTGTAACGGACTGCAACGCGTTTGCTATGACCGTAAAAAAATCAGATGTACCAGATCGGGTAATGCGTTGGGCAATGTACCTGCAGGAGTTCGAATATGTTATCGAGCATAGATCGGGTTCTCGCATGAGACATGTTGATGCGCTTAGTCGTGTATACTGCTTATTGATCGAAGATTCACTTAAGTACAGGATACAGGAAGCACAGTGCAGGGATGATTGGGTCCGCGCTGTGAAAAGAGCTGTGGAGAAAAGTGACTACGAGGACTATTTCATAAAAGGCGACTTACTTTACAAAGATCCCGTTAAGGAACAATTAGTAATCCCGTCGGTAATGGAAGATGAAATAATTAAGCTTGCGCATGGTCAGGGTCATTTTGCAACTAGAAAGACGCAAGATTTAGTCGAAAAATATTACTATATTCCGAACGCAAATGCCAAAGTAGCCAGGGTTGTTAAAATGTGTGTACATTGTATAGTGACAGAGGCGAAGGCAGGTAAAAAGGAGGGTATGTTGACGCCAATCGACAAGGCCAGTGAGCCTTTAGGTACCTATCACGTGGATCACGTAGGTCCTTTGACGGAGACGAATAAATCATACAACCATGTTTTTGTTGTCGTAGATGGTTTTTCTAAGTTCGTCTGGCTATACCCAACTAAATCAACTGGAAGTGCGGAGGTAATAGCTAGATTGACGAAGCAATCCACGGTATTTGGAAACCCAAGACGTATAGTGTCGGATAGGGGAGTAGCATTCACTTCCAATTTATTCAAGGAATACTGTGAAAAGGAGGATATCCAGCATTTAGTTATAGCCACGGGCGTTCCTCGCGGTAACGGTCAGGTAGAGCGTATGCACCGAATCTTGATCCCGATGTTATCCAAAATGTGTAGTGACGATTCGTCACATTGGTATCGTTACGTTGATCGGGTTCAACAGATCATTAACAACACCGCTCCTAGAAGTACTAGAGTCACCCCATTTAAGATACTTACGGGTCTTGACATGAGGGTACCAAATTATCCAGATTTGAGGGAATTTTTGGCCGATATTGAGATTGAAGAGCTTGATTTAGAGCGAGACACTATTAGAAAAAATGCTTGTGAGAATATCTCGAAACTTCAAGTAGAGAATCGTAGAAATTATAACAGAAAGAGAAAGACTGAAGGCGAATATGACGTTAACGCTTTAGTTGCTATAAAACGGACACAGTTTGGTACCGGCTTGAAGCTGAAGCCGAAGTTTTTTGGTCCCTACCGGGTTATTCGTAAAATGAACCATGGTAGGTACGAGGTACAGAAAATAGGAGAACAAGAGGGGCCGAACAAAACAACTACGGTGGCCGAATACATGAAGCCTTGGGCAGCGTCATTCGAGACCTGCAACGAATCGGAACAATCACAGCTGTCGACAACGCAAGATAAAGTCACGCGAAGCGGGATATCTTATTAAAATTCAAAATTCATAAATATGAATATAACGACGTGGCCTCGTAGAGTTAAGATACTTATGTTACAACTTATAGAATTAAGATCATTTTTGTATGGACATAAACGCATTGACTGTTTTGACGTTGACTATAGACAAAGTCTATGAAGACGAGACCTCGCATCCGAGCCGAATGCGCTATCAGGACGGCCGATTGTGGGATCGGGACTAAGTGCCAATACGGCAACACGGACGGACTAATGACAATGTGGCAACCCCGCCGAAGGGAAACGAACATGAGAGACGCGGACAAAGGAAACAACGGACAGGACAGGAAAACGACACTTGTAAGCGTAACGTTGAAGCGGACGGATGCATTGTAAAATCGTAAAATTTTATAATATTAAATAAACGCTAAAAACACAAGTCCACATAAATAACACTGTGCTACAAAAAAACAAAAATTAAATACACCTGACAAGTAACATACTGTAGGCTGTTTACTATATGTGGTCGAATAATGCATACAAATATTTTTGTTATATTTTTTGTACCCCCCCAATTTTATTTATTTACAAAAAACCGTTTTTACAAACTTTCCGCGGTAATCTATGAATATCTCAGTCATTTTTCTAACGATTTTCAATATGTAATATGTTGGAAAGAGCATTGTCAGACCTTTCGAATGATGTATGTCAATTCATTGTTTAAACAAATGAATTGTAAGTTTTTATCGCATAAACCTTGAAAACGTGATTTTTTTCTACTTGTTTTTATTGCATAATGAAAAAAAAAATTCATAAAGTTAGGTAATATTCTGAAAGAAGATTTGTTTACGAACAAATTGGTGTATTGCTTTATTGAATTGGACCAAAACTGCGGAATCTACGCTATTTTTTCGTAACTAGAAAATAAAGCCTTGAATATGTATTCATTTGAGAACCATACTCAAAGGTCTGACAATGCTCTTTCCAAAACATATTACATATTGAAAATCGTTAAAAAAATGACTGAGATATTCATAGATTACCGCGGAAAGTTTGTAAAAACGGGTTTTTGTAAATAAATAAAATTTGGAGGGTACAAAAAATATAACAAAAATATTTGTATGCATTATTCGACCATATAAACAGCCTACAGTATGTTACTTGTCAGGTGTATTTTCAGTGTTGCACCGTGTAATTAAAGTGTGATAAAGAATAAAAGTGCATGAAACGCAGAAGTATCTTCGATAGAAACCGAAAAGTCGAGCAGAACAACATGGAAGAAATGCAACTGCAAATTCAACGTCTGCAGGCGGCGCTGTGCCAGCAAGAAGAGATTATTGAGAGGCAGCGACAACAGATGGCAAGCCAGCCGATCCAACAGCAGCAACAACCACAGCAGCAACAGCAGCAACAACCAACAATGAGCCACGACAGCATCATCAACCATTTTCTGCATCTAAAACCTTACGGCGGAGGGAAGCACGAAAATCTACTATCTTTTATAAGAGCAGTAGACAGGGCGCTCTTGCTGTTCCAAGGAAACCAGTTCTTGGAGGAATTCGCGACGCAAATCGTGGCCAACGAGAAGCTGAACGGCGATGCAGGAAGATGCATCCAACAGATGGGAAGCGACAACTGCTGGGAGAGAATGAGAATCCGTTTGAAGCAGCGTTTCCAGCCCCAAAGGACGTATGCTGAAGTGTACAACTACTGCCGCTTAGTAAGGGTAAATAATCTTAGAGAATTATTTGATATATCTATTAGAAGTAGTTACGAAATTACTGAAATATATGTATGAATTTGACGAGAAAAAGCCCGAAATTTATTCGGCTAAAAATGTAGATAGGGACTTGAAAGATGTAATGTTAGAGAAAATTGATGGCAATTTTAGGACCCATCTTAACGAAAACTTTACATTAGCTGAAATGTACAATAGCTAATTTAAATTAAAATTACTAGATGACAATAGAGCAATAAGCTACAGTCATAAGAAAGCAAATAATTATTTTACTAACAATGAACGTAATGGTTTCAATAATCGAAAATTCAAGTCAAATCAATACAATTATAATGAAGGCCATGTAAATTACAGTACAAGATCTTACGCACCACGACAATATCCAAATAATTATTCTGGTCAATTTGGAAACTTTAATCAAGAACAGAACTCGGTACAGAGAAGGACTGGACAATACCGTACTAATTATAGAAATTCAGAGCAAGTAAGAAATAACTTTAATCACGAAAGAGACACGTTTCAAAATAGGAGTACAAACACAAGGCAAAGGTATTGTAACGATGAGACAGTCTGTCGCGGTGCAAAGCAACCCTGCCGCTACGTGCCGTGCTATAACCCAATCTGGCAACGACGGCCGCGATAATAACTTTTAGTCCAACCTGGCAACGATGGTCGCGGTCATCAGGGAAACTTCTAGTCCAATCTGGCAACGTGCGAGAACGATCTGCGCGACGGCCGGACAGAGTATAAAAGGTGGCCAGATGCGGTGCAGCGAGTCAGTCTGGTTTTGACAAGTGAAGTTGCCACACGGAATAATTAAGCAAATACTTAAGTGTACGAACAGTAAAGTGTAAACTGTGAAGAATAAAGTGACTATTGGTGTATTTTATTGTCTGCGTTTAAGAAACTGACTGTGTTTTATTTTCAAATCACACAATCCAGAGATACGTGACAGCCCACTAGACTTAGTATTCGTAACAGTATGTTTATCAAAACACGGGTCCTGAACCAATGGATATAGGGAATGTACAAGAGGATGTAATGAATTTTAACCAACCAGGCTCGACATCCATGCTACCACTGATTAGATTCACGATAGGTAATAATATCATTACTGGCTTAATATATACTGGCCCATGCACTTGTATAATTAGCCCAAAGGTAGCCTGCAGATATCCACTAATTTATTTAGAAGAACCGAAGTTTTTCTCTACCATTACGGGTATCAGCAAAATCACGGAAAGGGTGATTACCCCAATACCAAAGGAATTTTGTTCTGTGGGTACGATATCATGGAACGTAGTCGATTTGCCAAATAGAAATTATGATGCGATCATTGGACAAAACCTTTTGACCCAATTTAATGCGATTATCGATTTAAGGGAAAAATGTATCATGTTAAAGGAAGTTAAAGTTTATTTTATTGACAAAAACGAAATAAATTTATCGGACACTAATATTGCTGAAGCAAATGATGAAATATTTCAACGGACGGGCAAACTGCACATTCCCAGGAAGAGGATTTGCAAGATGATATCCCTATTTTAGATACAATAGTGAATAGATTCAAACTCAAATAATTCTAGTAGAAAGGAAAGATAGTGCGAAAAAGTGTTGGGTAATAATAAAATTTATATCGACCAAAATGATATTCCAACAAATGTTGCCGATATTGTCCGAAGACACTTATCGAGCGGGAAGGTCACCATTTACTCCGTTTTAGACGACACGACGTACAACCAACTCCAACAGGAACTAATTAGGGTGTTTCCGAGCGATTAAAGCTTAAAATTCGTAAAAAGTAGCCACTTTGCAAGAGATTTAGAAACGGAGGAAGGAGCACTAAAACAAGTAGCTCTTTTTCACAAGAGGGAATCGGGCCATTCTGGCATAATAGCAAACTACGAAGCGCTAAAACACAAAATATTTTATCCGAATTTAAAAATTATAACAAAATAAAGTAGTAAATAATTGTGATTTATGTACTCCAGCAAAATATGTTAGGAACCCTATTAAACCCAAATATAAGAATACAGAAACGCCTTCAGATACCAACGAAATAGTCCACATCGATACGTAACATATGTGAACTCAAAACACTCGTTTATAAATTTTATTGATAAATTTTCTAAATATGTAGCTAGCTTTTATCTCGAAGATAGAAATAATAATTTTAATAATTGATTGGCACGACAGCCCGCTTACGCGAGACTAAGGCCTAGCTTCCCGCAACCACCCGTGTTGTGCGTGTGAATTTTGTACGCGGGTGGAAGGGACCTACAGTTTTATGCCGGTTCCGAACGGCAGGTTGGGAGCTTTTTCATAGGCAATTTTTACTCTCAGAGGTTTGCCATTTCCAGCTGAGAGGACAGCCACCGAAAGAGAAAACGAGTTTCCCGTTATTTTTTGAGGTGTTACTACATGCAGAATTCGAACTTGCGTCGCTCTGCATGCGACTCGCTGGACCGCGCACTAACCAACTGAGCCACGGCGGCTGTCGAAGATAGAAATACCCAGACAATAATCGAAAAAATTACACTATATATATCAATACAGGGAAAAATGAAAAAAATTGTTTGTGATAACGAATTTAACAGAATTAATATTAAACAATTTTGTCAGGATGAAAACATTGAGATCCATTTTGCTAAACCGAACAGCCACACGGGCAATACCGACATTGAAAGGCTAAATAACACTCTTACAGAAAAAAACTCGTGTGTTAAACTTAGAACAAAAAATCCCAATAAAGGAACAGGTATTAAAAGCTATAGAAAGTTATAATAACACATTCCACTCCTCTATAAAAGCTACACCGCTTGACGTTCACCATAGTAAAATTGATAAACAAATTATAAGGAACAGAATTGATAAGGCGAAAAATTAATCTATATCAAAAAAGAGAAAATTATGAAGAGGAAAGAAAGGAGGAATTTATAAGAAATTATAGCAACGTAAGACATAAAGAAAAACCAAAATTTAGGAAACAACAGTTGAAAAACGTTCATCCAGCAAACATAAAGATACCATTAAAATTCTCAGATAATAATAATTTCGTATAGTAATTGCGAACTTAAATTAAAGAATAAAACAAATGCTAACAATAGAAACTGTTCACGACAAATATTTTTACTCGAAAAAGAAACCATTATTAAAGATAGATACAAAACCTTTACATTTTAACGACATTGTTTTATAGGGTGTTTTTTTTAGAGGTTTGTTTTTCGAATAGAGATAAAACTGGCATTTTGTGGTCAAATCTGGCAACTCTAATGTCATTTATGTTCAGTTTGGTTTGCCATTTCATCATGAACAGGTTGACAAAAGAACAACGCTTGCAAATCGTGCAAATTTATTTCGATAATAATGGTTCAGTTCGCGAAGTTTACCGCAAGCTCCGTCCATTTTATGGTCGACATAATCGTCCATCAGAGCAAAATCGGTCCATCCATCGGTTAACCATGGATCGTTTTCGCACTACGATTACTCTATGTGATAATACGCATCCGCAGAGACGTCGAACAGTGCGCACCGAAGAAACAATTGCCGCTGTAGAGCAAAATGTTGAAGAGGACCCGAATGAATCGATTCGCCACCGTGCACAGCAATTGGAGCTTTGTCCATCAACTTTAAAAATTGGACCTGTAGAATTGGCTTTATTCGAGCCAGCCGCGGCGGCCACATGCCCGAAATCATATTTAAACATTAATGGCATAAAATTATCCTTCCAATAAAGCCAAATTGATGGACATTAAGACGATTTTCTTGTGTTTTATTTCAATTCGAAGTTCTATACCTCTGAAAAAAACACCCTGTACAACATTTCAAAAATATTGAGAAAATCAGAGAATTAAAATTTCACAAAAATGTATCGTATGGAATTAATATAACAATATTTATTGTATTAGCAATAATTATAATTTTACTTATATGTCTAAGAACAAAAAATGTTAGGATTAAAAATAGAATTGTAAACAAAATTCAGGAGAATTCTCCAACAAGTGGTGGAGGAGTTACGTCAGCAACGTCTCAGGCAATACTAAGCAAATACCCAGTAAGAACATAAGCAACCAATTCGCACCTCCTTGTCAAAAGATAAGGAAGTGCATCCAAATGTGGATGGATGCAGACAGTTCACTCGGTGTTTTTGTTTAGTCCGAAGATTAGACACAGACACCCGAACAAACAAATCTTAAGATAAGGAAATGCATTCGAATGTAAACAGTTGCAAGTGTTTGGCTCATGGTTTTGGTTTGGTCCGAAGATCACACACAAAGACCTGAGTAAACATATCTGAAGATAAGCGAGGTATAGTAGAGAAAGATTGCCCTCGACGTTAGCTGCCGCTCCATTCACCAGTGAGTCTTAAGATTCGCTTCAAAGTATACAGTTGAATAATAAAGTTTCCAATAAATATATGTATATATATATATTTCGGGACTACTTTTATCTATATTGGAAATTGTGACCCAAGTCGCAAAACCCATAACTCGCGCGCGCCCGTCCACAAAGCGATGATAAATGGAAAATGTATGCGCGTGCGCATATAATATTCCAACAACAACGTCAAATAATAACAATAATAAGAACAAACAGCAAGGAGCAACATACGTACGAAATCTGCGTTTTGCATACTTAGAATTGCGTATGTATGTATGTTCATACATACGTACAACATGTATTGCGCATGACCCTACACATGTATTAACATGGCTGTGTGCGTATATGAGTTTCTGTAGATTTGCCATAACACTATGGTTCACAATGGCGCCGATTCAGCGAATTATGGGGCAGAAATTTAAAAAACAAACGTAAAAAAATAAATTTATAAATACACTTTGTTTCAAAGCTATAAAGACATTCATTTTTTTCGTTATATGGGAAAATTAAAATATATTAAATACAAATAATAATGCAGTTTTTTTCCTACATGGTCAACATAAAAAATAGCAACAATAACTTTTTTGTGCTAACGGTAAATATTGAGAGAAAAAGAGAAATGTAAAAAATTCCATAGAAACGGTGTTTCATTGCTATAAAGACACTCACTCCACTGTTGATAAATAAAACAACAATCACTTTTTCGGTGCAGTTAGTAATTTATTACTCTACCATTATTTGCAATGAAATCATAAATTCTATTTGGCATAGAATTTGTGTAGTTGTTTAGCATTTCTGGGGTCACTTGTTCCCATGCAGCTAAAATGACCTCTTTTAACTGCTTCACTGTGTCAAATTGTCGAAAATTTGCATACACCTTCCGGACTAGCCAACCCCAGATGTTCTCAATGGGATTGAGATCCGGAGAACAAGCGGGCCAACCCATTGTCTCAATATTTTGACATCTAAGCCACGTTTTGGTTGATCTGCTCGTGTGGATTCTGGCATTATCCTGTTGGAATATGAATGCTTGCTCCTGGTGGTTGCCAATATAAGGAAGCAAACTATGCTCCAACACTTCCTGATATTCCGAGCTATTCATTCTGCAAGTTGGGAACGCCAACGGGACTGTGCCTGAGCTTGAGAAGCCACCCCAAACCATTTGCGATTGGCCACCAAAATTTCTCTTAGAGAAATACCGTGGTTCCATTCGCAAATCTCTCCAATATCCTAAAAACCCATCAGGACTGATGAAAAAAAATTCAACCTTGATGGTCCTGATGGGTTTTTAGGATATTGGAGAGATTTGCGAATGGAACCACGGTATTTCTCTAAGAGAAATTTTGGTGGCCAATCGCAAATGGTTTGGGGTGGCTTCTCAAGCTCAGGCACAGTCCCGTTGGCGTTCCCAACTTGCAGAATGAATAGCTCGGAATATCAGGAAGTGTTGGAGCATAGTTTGCTTCCTTATATTGGCAACCACCAGGAGCAAGCATTCATATTCCAACAGGATAATGCCAGAATCCACACGAGCAGATCAACCAAAACGTGGCTTAGATGTCAAAATAGTGAGACAATGGGTTGGCCCGCTTGTTCTCCGGATCTCAATCCCATTGAGAACATCTGGGGTTGGCTAGTCCGGAAGGTGTATGCAAATTTTCGACAATTTGACACAGTGGAGCAGTTAAAAGAGGTCATTTTAGCTGCATGGGAACAAGTGACCCCAGAAATGCTAAACAACTACACAAATTCTATGCCAAATAGAATTTATGATTTCATTGCAAATAATGGTAGAGTAATAAATTACTAACTGCACCGAAAAAGTGATTGTTGTTTTATTTATCAACAGTGGAGTGAGTGTCTTTATAGCAATGAAACACCGTTTCTATGGAATTTTTTACATTTCTCTTTTTCTCTCAATATTTACCGTTAGCACAAAAAAGTTATTGTTGCTATTTTTTATGTTGACCATGTAGGAAAAAAACTGCATTATTATTTTTATTTAATATATTTTAATTTTCCCATATAACGAAAAAAATGAATGTCTTTATAGCTTTGAAACAAAGTGTATATGAGTAAATAAATAAATAAAAACTAATTAAATAAATAAACAAATGATCATTTAAAACGAAAACTGTGAACTTGTTACTACCAGGTATACGCCTATGAAACCGGTAATTATTTTTGAAAAAAACACGTTTATTGTGAGGAAATGATTACAATTTTATTCTTCAAAGTAATGGCCATCGCTAGCTACACATTTTTCCCATCTCTCAGGCAATTTATGGCTGCCTCGCCAAAAAAATGTTTCGTCTTTTGCCTGAAACCAATCATCGATCCATTTTTTGGCTTCTGCGTGAGAATTGAAGCGCTGTTCCGTTAATGCGTGGCCCATCGATGCGAACATGTGATAATCCGAAGGCGCCAAGTCTGGTGAGTAAGCCGCATGAGCAAGAGCTTCCCAGTTGTACGATGCAACCAATTCTTTGGTGGCTCTAGTGCGGTGTGGTGGTGCGTTGTCATCGAGGAAAATCACTTTGTGTTGCCTGGTTTCATATTCTGGGCGTTTTTGGCGTATAGCACGGTTCAAATCGGCCAATTGTTGTTGGTAACGTTCACCGTTAACCGTTTCACCAGGTTTTAGAAGGTTTTTTTCTTCAAATGGTAACACAAAATTAACTGTGTCCGCAAATCGTAATTTGTTGTCACGTAATCCGACATTTTCCGGAGCGTCAAACAATGCGTTGTTGGATGAAACTTGACAAATTGTGAACTGAATATTGTTGACATATGACAGAAGAAGTAAACATGACATTTGGTACGGTTCCGAAGTTTATAAATATTCCGCTATTTACCGGTAGATGTCGTTACCGGTTTCATAGGCGCATACCTGGTAAATAATTGGCCTATATTCGATAGAGTGGACGTCCAGTATAACGAACTTACCATTTAACGAATTTTCGATTTAACGTACGGCCAAATTTTTTCCATTGATGATTCTATATTACGAACAAAAGTGAAATTTGCTATTCGATATAACGAATATTTATGTTGTTTTCCACCCTTTGAATTGTTTTTATTTAACCATTGAGATTCTTTACAATAAAAATGAATATTTGTTTTCGTCAAGTGAACGGTACCTCAATTGTTTTTGTTTTTGTGACGTTAAAACTTTCAAATTTACGCCAAGTTACCAAAACTTTCAAATTCTGTTTGTATGCATTGCTGATCATTTTTACAGGATTTGTTTTGCGTTCGGTTGGCCTTTTTCTTTTAAAAATTAAAATTTCAATAATCAATCAAGAGAAATTGCTATACAGAAAAGTTGACTTGCGGTAAAGAGGCAATCCGCATCGAAGACTTTTTCATTGTACACACATAGTCATTTTTGTGTTTTGAAAATGCTGGAATAAAACAAGATATTTGTTTAACCTTCTGTCTGTCCTTTGCTCAAAATTTCGTTCGCTGTCCTTTGGGGTCAGGATGGCCCCATTCAAACGGTTATATAATTAACTGACAAAACATGAAAACATTTTACACATAAATCACAAAAAAAGGGGAAAGCCAAGAAGTGTTTTTCTCGATTTGTTATTGGGTTGTAAGCGCGATTTACACTAAATACCACAAGTAGACTAGTGCATAAAATCGCTCAACCGTTTTTTAATTCCGCCTGGGGTCAAATATACCCCAAGGGACAGGTAGAAGGTTAAAAACTGAATGTGTGAGACTTATTTCTTTGGTTGTATGGATGGATAGATGGTTAAAAACCAAAAAAATTTCGATCGATTTAACGAATTTTTCGATTTAACAAATTGGGGGTACAACATAAGATTCGTTATATTGGACGTCCACTGTATTTATTATTTCATATTGGTTTTTCTTTTGTTATACTTATAATTAAACTTTGGCTTTCTTAGTTGCGATCCTCTGGGGGGCATTGATAACAATAAATAATTTTACTTTGCCATTCTGCCCCACGGTAAGGTATAAGTCTTGCAGCTCAACATTCATGCCACTACGCGTTCGTCCGTCTGCCTGTCCGCTCGCCACAAAAGTTCACTGGCACACAAGTAAGAATTGAAAAAGAAGTCAAGGTAAGGTTGGCTGTTTTGTTGTTTTTCTCTCATTTAATTTTTTCTTTTGTTCAGTCGCATGGCATTATCCTCCCCACCCCGCACGCCGCAATGCTCAGCGCGCGCGGTTGCCCTTTTTGGGCACCCAGCTGCCAAGTCTGCTCCTTGGCGAACTACACCCACACAAAATTCGCGCGAGAGCCCGATAAAAATGTGTAACAGTTGCCGGCGGTGGTGGCACAGCGAGGCGTCGGGATGGGGTGCCAGCGGCAGTGGAGAAGGTGACGCTGATGGTTTTCGTAGGATCAACAACCATAACAACAACAACGCGGCACGCCGAGATCCGATGCCACGCGAAAAGACGATACGCGCGCGCGCGACTTCATTTAAAATTTTCGAAAGAGTCGTGTTAGTAATTTTTGCTTTTTGCCTGGTTATTATTATCATTTTTTCTCTCGGTGTTGTTGTTGTTGGTGCAGTCGCTAGCTGTTGCTTTATGCATTTAACACGACCTACGCGTTACAATTCTTTGGCATTCCTACGGCCGCGTAGGTTTACGCATTGGCTCCCTTCAAAAATTCTGCTGCTTTTTTACTTTTCAGTTCTTTATGTTCGGTTCGGTCGATTTGGTTTTGTGCTTTACTGTTCATTGCATTGTTTTCGCTTTATTTTGTTTATAAATCAGTTTTAGGAATTCTTTTGTCAATGTGCATAAGTGTCAGGGTGATGATCAAAATGCTATAATTCGGCGCGCTAAAACTGCATAACGAGAGTGCGTACGCGCCAGAACCGACAGTTTACAACGCTGAGCAAAAAAAAGAGAGCAATTTAAATGCGGTAGTGAAAGTTGTTTTCCCCAATTAACATAACTCAAGTTAACCTGCAAATTACAAAATTACTCACTATTTCTCGGGAAGCACGAAAAAGTTCACGTTGAAGGGAAACTTTGACAACAGCCTACTGTTTGAAAAGCGCTTAATTGCCGCTAGCTGGTAACTAAAAAAGTTACCGCCCTGAAATATGGCCTATCTCTCGAGCTTTCTAAAAACGGGAATAATCCCAATGCTCCACCGATGTTGAGGCGAGACTTTGAGAATTGTCTAAACGCCTATAACTCTTACACCAAAAGAGACAGCAGACAGAATTGTGGCCTATCTTGTAATGATACTCATCAGCTTGCGGAAAATGCCAATACTGCACTGATAAGCTGAGTAGATAAATAGATGTGGCAGCTCTAGAAATTGTTTGAATATTCAATATTCAGTAGTAGAAGTCACTCACACAATTTCAATGAAATTGAATGTTGTTGAAGTTGCTTTATCGTGACTTCAACTATATCGCTCCTAGTAATACAACGACACGGGGCCCTGAGAAGTTGCAAGCTGTTCGGCCCGGCAATTAGCCTGTTGAAAAAACGCTCAGTATAGTCTATAAAACTGGAAGCGGTGTCCCCTGCGATCTGAACGCTGGCCACTCGCAGCTCACTCCGGCGTAATAACTGTGTACGCGAATGAGTTCTTTGCAGTGGGTACGTATGCAAATACGAGTGCATACGTTCGTGGAACTTGCTGCCGGAATGGGGTTTATTAAACGCCCAATTAAGCACTCCCACCCTGCGTATGCAGCGTGCGTGCTCAGCACGGTTTGTGTGCAACAATCCAGAAAATTGCAAAACATTTTCCATGCTTCTATCAATTGGCAAAGAACCCAATGAAAAAATGCTGCAAAAATTCGCGTACGAATTTACAAAACAACACATTAAACAAATGAGCACATGCACATAGCTGAAAACAATGGATTTTATGTAATTTTGTGTAAAAATCCATTATTTTCAGCTATTTGTAAGTACTGTATGTGCTCTAAGTTTTAAACGGTTGGAGATCACGTTTTAATTTTTTTTGTGGAGAATTAGTACATTTAAAGCTTTAATTTAAGTTAAAAGAATTAAAAAAAAAGTGTCGAAGTTTTTCAAACATCGATTTGAAATTTTCACTTCCGGTTTACTATACGTAAAAAAAATTAAAATTTAGAATTCGACAAAAACAAAAAAACAACAACTTTTGTACTATCAGAAACAATACTTTTTAGTTTTTTTTACAAATTAATTGATACAGATAAAAAGCATCGACAAATTCATGACTTTATTCTTAGTGAATTTTTAAAAGCTCATAACTCAGCAAAAAAACATCATACGGAAAAAAAATGGGTGCACACATCCACGTCTACTAGAAGTATAACTGACCAGAATATAAACAAATTTTACGACCTCACTTTTTTTTGGTTGTCTCCTTGACGTGAAATGCCCCATATACTTCATGTATGTATGTGTATATGTAGGTATGTGCCTGTATATGCTTGTACGTATGAGGTGTTTACCAACTCGATGAACGCTTGTTTCATTTTTTTTTGGAGTTGAAAAATTAGTGAAGTCGTTGTGTTCTCTTGTCCCAGTAGCGGATACTTCAAAACCAGCTGAAATCAGCAGATCTGCAAAAGCTATGAGCATACTTATATATATATTGAAATAAATTCTAAAAGCAAATTTCTATGGCCCTGATTGCGACTGCGCGCCAATTGCAATCGCTTCTAGATTTTCTATTGACGATTTTTGGGCTTTTTCGATAATTTCTGTTGCTCCGTCACGTTTTTGGCTGCCTCTATAGCTTGCGGTGTTATGTTGTTGCTATTGTTGTTAATCTATATTCTGTAAAACCTAACGTTAAATGGGTGTCAGCAACCAATTAAAATGCGAGAGCGCGTGCGCGCTGTGTTCAGTGTTGCCGTTGTGCGACTAAAGTGTCAAATTTACCCTTTTTGGAGACCGCCACCTTACACCGCCTTAGGCTTATTTTGACACTTTTCTTCAAAATCAGGCGACTTTTGCCCCTTTTGTTTTGATCAAAAAGTTTGTATCGCACACGCACAAAAAAGTGACACAACTCAAAATTTTTCATTTTCGGGTTTATGTGTTAATACTGTGCACAATGCATCAATCTACCAATACGCAAAAGTTTAGTATATTTTGTTGTTGTTAACTGTTGCAAAAATACAGTTATGTGTCTCTTTATGTCAGAAGTTTGATGCTATTTGATCGCTGCAGCTGCGATATGTGTGTGATATGCTTTGAAATGCAAATGTTCTCATAATAAATACATAACATGCATATTGCGACATTTTAATATATTCCTCATAAATTAATTTAAGGGGAAAACAGTTTTTTTGGCACAGAAAATTATCTCCTTTAGAAATTTATTAAAAATAATGAGTTTTGAAAGGTAAAATAATGAAAGTATATATATTAGGGCGGGTCAAATTGTATGGAACGATTTTTTTTATGAAGCGTATAACAAAAACGTAATCTATAGGTGATTCTGAGAAATTTTGCTCAAGAGACCATAGCTCTAAGTCGGATCTGGAGCCCCCAAAATTTAAAAATAAATTGAATTAAAAATGTAAAAATAGTGTTTTTTTGTTGAAACCTTGAAAATGTTGATTTTTTCAGATCGATTTTCCTACAAAAAGAAGTTCGAAAACAAAAAAATTGATTGTAATAAAAGTTGTTGGAAATTATCTGAACTTTCATAATCTGCAAAAAAAAAATTATCGAAAAAAATCGACAAAAAATCGACTATTTTTCGACAAAAAATTCCTAATATGTCTACTAAAAATAAAAAAAAAATATTGGTATCAATACATATTCTGAAAGGTGATAAAAATACCTTTCAAACAAGCCCAGATTGAGAAATCTACTATAACTCTATCCGATTTTATGACGAATTTAATTAAATTATTCTATGTATACCTTGTGACCGAAAAGTTTCCGGAAATTTTAAATAAAACGCAAAATTCTTAATCTTCATCAATATTTATTTTATCTCCTTCAAAATATGCTCCATTAGAAGCGATACACATATGCCAACGTTTCTTCCAATCATCAAAACATTTTTTATAGGCGCTTTCCGGTATGGCTTTGAGTTCCCTCTGCGAATTCTGTTTTACGTATTCTATGGATTCAAAACGCGTTCCTCTGAGTGGTAATTTGAGTTTGGGAAACAGGAAAAAGTCACACGGTGCAAGATCAGGTGAATACGGTGGCTGTTCGATGGTATTTATTGAATGTTTGGCCTTAAAATCGTTGATAATATTGGCTCGGTGCGAGGGAAAAATCCATGAATTATCCTTCCACAATTGAGGCCGTTTACGGCGGATATTTTCACGCAAACGTCTTAAAACAGTCAAATAATAGTCTTTACCGACTGTTTGTCCTTCAGGGACGAATTCATGATGCACCACACCACGAATATCGAAGAAAACAATCAGCATTACCTTAATTTTCGAGCGACTTTGGCGTGGTTTTTTCGGTTTCGGCTCGTCTTTTCCTCTCCATTCCGATGATTGTTGGCTTGTTTGCATGTCGTACTCGTAGACCCATGTCTCGTCACCAGTTATGATACGTTCCATGAAAGTTGGATCGGAATTGGCACGATCAAGCACGTCCAAAGAGACCTGTTCACGGTACTCATTTTGAAGAAAATTCTCAACAAAATCGCAACGCACTACTGAGGTGAACTGGTTTCAACAGCTGCCGTAAACAAACTGTCTACCAACCTACAGAAACTTAAAATATCGAAAAATATACAGCGCTCGAATTTTAAATGAGAATTTCCGGAAACTTTTCGGTCACAATGTATATTGAAAAATATCTATTTTGAAATTTTAAAATTTATTTTTCTCAGAATCACCCATAGATTACGTTTTTGCTATACGCTTCATCAAAAAAAAATTAACCCGCCCTAATATATATATACAGTTGCGGACAAAACTGTTCACGAATTTTCGTAAGTTAGAAAGTTTATTAAATTTTTTACTTGTTAACAACAAAAAGAAAAATTTAAGTACATAGTTTTAAAATTGAATATTTTGTTTACTGAAAAACAACAAACAAAATATTATAATTATATAATAATAAATAAAGAAACACTAAAATTCAACAAAAGTGGTGTGAACAGTTTTGACGCATATAAGCAAAAATCGATTGATATTATCTTTAATATTTTGGGTGGTCTCCGCGGGCCTTTATAATGATTCGGCATGCTTTGTACTAGATTGTGTAGTATTTTTGAGGGTATTTCCAACCACGCTGGTGAAGTTTTTTCCCATAATCTGTCAATATCCTTTGGTAAGTCTTTTTGGGCATAATTTTTCTCTTTAAGGCAAACCACTAATGTTCTATGGGGTTTAAGTCCGGTAATTGGGGTGGCCAATCAAAAATGTGTATGCCGTTTTCGGCTATCCACTCTTTGGTGGCTCTGGCTGTATGTTTTACATCGTTGTCCTGCACAAAGATTTTATCGTGACCCGGCTTTTTATATAAGATATCCAAACTTAGTAGGTAGGAGCCCTCTGAAATCGTAATAAAGTCACTTACCATCATTCTACTTTTAATACGGCGCAAAATTCCGACATCACTTCCACGGAAACAACCGCATGCTATAAGAGAAACAACTTCCAAACTTTAGAGTTTGTTCTATATTGCAGTTTGGGACTCCAATTTGCTTGTCTACCCAAGTGTAACGTTTACCGTCAGACCCCAAACGATGAATTTTTGTTTCATCCTACCAAGTTACTCTCCGCGAGTCATCAACGGGAGTCATTGCGTACTTCTTAGCAAATGCCAACCTGACCTTGCGATGACGACCAGTGAACAATGTTTTTTTATGTTTTGATCTTGGCTACAAATCCGCTTTCGTTTAATGTCTTTTGGACGGTTCTAGTGGTGACTTGTATACATTAATCAGCTTGTAGTACTTTTGCGATGTTTGCAGCAGTGTTAGTGGCAACAGTTAAAATCAATCTGCGAACAACACGCTGAACCACCGGAAACTACTTTTTCTTGCGACCATTTTTGCTCGATCTGGGTGTTATATTATAGCAGTCTTTAATTTTTTTAGCTACACCGATTGATATTTTGTGTTTTCCAGCAAATTTCCGATAGGTGAAACTACTCAATGTCTTTTGCAAAAATTTTCTTTAAATTCTGCAAACAATTTTCGACCTATTTCAAATCAGCAAATTGAATTAGAAGTTATGTACTTTGAAAAGTTTTTTGGAGCATAATGTTATATATTATTTATCTTCTCAATACACCGACGCGGTTCCGAATAGAACTAATAGCGATTGTCGAGACAAATGCTCTAATACGTAGCTTTGACCGATCGCGGACAAAACTGTTCACACGTGCCTGCAAATATTTCTTTAGAAAACGGTATTTTGCAGAAAATATAAACAGCTAAAATTATCATGGTATAACATGCTAGCTTGAAGTAAAAATGTGGCAAACTACGATTGCTATACTCCAAACAAGTACCCGCGAATTTAACATTTTGTGAAATTTAATTTTTTTGTGAACAGTTTTGTTCGCCACTGTATATGATATGAAAAAATTGGATCACTTGAAGACACTTTTTTTTCGGCTATGACACTTTGTTTACGACTTTTTAAAATTTTTCATCAGCAACACTGGCTGTGTTATTTTTAATTTTAATGTCGACTCCATGCCCGGTGCCCAACTGATGCCGTTCCCCACACTGCACGTACGCACTGCCCAGCGAGAAAATGTGACCAATGTGGAGACGCAGTAATATAAGTATGTCTGACTCCATGATTCTTTTCTTTCCCGAACGGAAAAGGAGCGTAACCAAAGACGACTCCCAATGGCTGAAACGCTTCTACTGGCCTCAGAATTCAATTCTTATACGCAAATGAAACTATGCATACCAAATTTGTTCAGTGGGTTGTGGACGACTTACATACATAGTTACGCTTACATGCTAACATGTGTGTCGTGTGCAGACTCAGCAATTGTCAGCTCCAATTTCTCGACTACATTTTCCTTAGTTCTGCTAGTGACTTCTGCGACTTTCACGTCGAGCTTCAATTGTTCCTAACAAGGCACAGAGAGAGACTACAGCAACGAATCAAGGGCGCCAAGTTGACTGCCGTCAGGGCAATTGCAGATGGCTCAAACCATTCGTATCTAAAACTTTTCCTTCCTAAACTTTTCTAATATTTCAAACACATTGGCGTCGAAATTCGAAGCTGAATGTGTAACGCCCAGAAAAAGGCGTGAGCTGTAGATAAAAGTTATGTGCATATGATTAACATCAATAGGATTTAGCAATGCCCGTCTATGCATGTGTCTGCTTCGTCGTCCATTTGCTTCGATCTCATCCAACTGATTCTCAACATAGTCTTGAAAGCGTTGAAGACCGCTGTTGTTCCAATGAACTGCAGATTCTGGATGGACATGAAGAGCCCAGTTTTCTAGCGTTATGGCAAAGCCAATTGTAAGAGAAAATTTTAGAAATTTAACTTAACCCTTCGTATGTCAAATTCACCGATTTGATTGCGGTTTTTTGAGTTAGGTGGAAAATTTAGAAAAAATACGTGTTTTCGGTTTTTTCAAATTTTTCACTTTTTTAATATTATTAAGAAAAAAACGGTGTGATGCAGATATGCATCAAAACTGGTGGCGTAATGAAAAAAAGTTTGTTTTCAGTTCAAATGAAAGTTATTGAAACAATTATTTCTTTTGTTGAACCACAATGCGACACCGCATTTTTGGCACTCGATTTGTGAAAAACTAGTGCAATTAGGGAATTTGCTCCGCAATCTTCTTTCCAACCACACAGGCCAATGCCAAATTTAATCTTGTCCATTGACCATTTGGCTTGGCACATGTTGCGTTCGTCCCTTCCTAACCTTCGCATTGAGTACGATCTAAAGTGCAGAGCACCGTTTTCCTGTCCAGCAGTATCCATTTTGGTCAAAACTTCTACTATCTCGAGTTGAAAGTCAGCTGAATTCAACAACTTTCCAGGTGTCGCGTTTGCTTTGTGTACCCGTTTATATAGGGTGTTTTTTTTAGAGGTATAGAACTTCGAATTGAAATAAAACACAAGAAAATCGTCTTAATGTCCATCAATTTGGCTTTATTGGAAGGATAATTTTATGCCATTAATGTTTAAATATGATTTCGGGCATGTGGCCGCCGCGGCTGGCTCGAATAAAGCCAATTCTACAGGTCCAATTTTCAACCAGCTCCAATTGCTGTGCACGGTGGCGAATCGATTCATTCGGGTCCTCTTCAACATTTTGCTCTACAGCGGCAATTGTTTCTTCGGTGCGCACTGTTCGACGTCTCTGCGGATGCGTATTATCACATAGAGTAATCGTAGTGCGAAAACGATCCATGGTTAACCGATGGATGGACCGATTTTGCTCTGATGGACGATTATGTCGACCATAAAATGGACGGAGCTTGCGGTAAACTTCGCGAACTGAACCATTATTATCGAAATAAATTTGCACGATTTGCAAGCGTTGTTCTTTTGTCAACCTGTTCATGATGAAATGGCAAACCAAACTGAACATAAATGACATTAGAGTTGCCAGATTTGACCACAAAATGCCAGTTTTATCTCTATTCGAAAAACAAACCTCTAAAAAAAACACCCTATACAATAGCTACGCATTACAAAGGTCAATAAGGTGATAAAAAACGCTGACCTGCCACCTGTTGCTTCTTATCCAAATCTTATATCTTCCAATAATGCTGTCAATACGATCAATGCATCCCATATAGGAGTTGTACTGAGATACCGCAAAAGGACGCTCAATTTGAACATACTGAAACGATGAGTCACTCTGTGCTGTGATATTGAAACGATGAATGCTTTTCCAAGCATACTTTTAGGCATGCACTTTGGAGTACGGCAAACTTGCTATAATTCGCTTGCTATAATATGGCAAGGATGGTTCGCGAAAGGTGTTGAGCTTTGCTAGAGCAATCGAGATAGACAACTAGTATAAAAGCAGCAGTGTGCAGCGCAAGGGGTCGAGTCTGTGTTGAGCAAGCAAAGGGGAAACATGCAATAGTAGTAGTGCAAAGTAGTAACAAGTGTAAATTTGTAAATAAAGCGATTGTTGGTTTTTGACTGCGTTTGCGCAGAGTAATTGAAGTGGTTTTATTTTCAAGCACAATCCAAACGAACTTGGAAAGTAGAGAAGTCTTTTCGTAACAATACGTTTACTTCGTTTTGTCATATCGCCGGGCGATGCCTTTTGGTAAAACTCCTGCATAGTTCGAAGCTGAGGACACCATTTTATTGTCAGCCATGCAGTTACCGCTACGTCAACACGATTATAGTTTGTGACATATTCTTTTGAAGTATCTCTAGGACTTTTCTTGAATACATTAGGTTCTGGTAATTTGCAGTTAGAATTTAATTTTCTTCATCTGGATCAGTACCATCCTCATCTGGAAAGTACTCACTTGCTTCATCTGCTGAGAAATCTAATTCGTCTTCGCTCTCTAAGCTGTTAATTATTCCAGCAATTTGAGCAGACGATTAGCGTTTACCAGACATTGGATCTAAATAAACCGAATGTCAATTAGACACCTTTTCTAACTTATAAAAATTGGGTTTATAGCCCGAAACATATACTACAAACATGTATATAACACGTATTTACTCATCGCCATAATAATATACCACAAAGGTTTGTTATTTACAAAAATTAAAAAAATCGTCTCGATTTACATTAGGCTTAGTTTTTTCACTATGAAGTATATTGATGCATATCTGCAACAAAGCTAAATGCGCACTTTGCTGTTAGTAAACTACAACATTAATAATTTCTCGATACTACAGTCGTTGGAAACATATTCACCTTCAAAATGGTGGAATAAAATGTATATTTGCACTTTATTTATTAAAAATATTCAAAACAAAACTCTTGCAATTTAAACGAAATGGACAAACTGTAAAATTGGCGGGAAAAGTGAACATATGATGAAAACGCCAGCTTTTGTAGTGTTGCAAGATAAAAACATATGAAATTAATGATACAGAACGGCAACAAAAACTTTTTGGCCCAATGCTGCATCCACATTGCGGAATAATTGGGTTTAAACGGTATGATGCAGATCTACATCACGGCCCTACGAAGGGTTAAATTTATATATTACTAGCAAGGCCGCGCAGCTTTGCACGCAAGTTTGAAGCCATAAAATTACGTTTCTTCATTCAGCAACTTAACGCATGTTTTGCTTTTTTTGACTCCAGATTTAAAAAATCATATAATTTTCTAAAGACCTGCGGCGGTAATGCAGTTCCAAAGTTACGCGGAAAATTTGAGTCATGAAAATGTGCCACGCCTGTTGTACAACGCCCATAGTAAAATGACACATCTATGGAATGACGGTATACAAAATTTTAATGCTGTGCGACTTATAATTCTGAAGCTATTCCATAATAAAACTTTGGGTGGTATGGTCAAGCCCCCTCGTCCAATACCTACCCGATACCCTCTATCGTAGAGACCTAAAATAATTAATATCCATATTTTTGGGATAAAAAAAATTGCCCTAATTTAAGAAATTTATATAATTATCTATATTTATAAAAATGAATCGTGGTCCGTTCGGCTGCCTAAAACTTGAAAACGACTGGACCAACTTGGATACTTCCTTCGGTGGGGTTGTTTAAAATTGTTGCGTGAAGGTTTAGGAAAAAAGAAAAGTCGGGAAAACGGGGCGTGGCACCACCAGAATACATTTTTAGACAATAACTTTGGAACCATAAGTCACACATCAATTAAATTTGGTACAAACTTGCTATTTAATCATGTCCTTCGCCCGAGGGAATGGAAAGGGTATTGAACAAAGGGGTGTGACACCGCCCATACAACTCAAATTTTTTAAATGGAATAGCTTCCGAATTGTTAGTCGCACAGCATTGAAAGTTAGTGTACCGTCGCCTTATAGATGTGTTATTCTACTGTTAAAATATTATGAGCGTTGGACAAGGGACGTGGCACATTTGTTTGACCCAGACTATCCGCATAATTTTGTAACTATTACTCGCACTTAAATGAAACTTAGTACGAATTTACCATTTAGTCATATCTTTCCACAGAGGGAATGGAGCGGGTATTTACCAAGGGGGCGTGGCACCGCACACACAACTTAAATCTTTTATATGGAATAGCTTCGAAATCGTAAGCCGCACAGCATGGAAATTTGGTGTATCGTCGTTTCATAGATGTGTCAGTCTACTGATGAGATGTGATCGGCGTTGGTCAAGGGGGGTGGCACATTTTTTATGATCCAACAGTTATGCAGTACACACACACATCAGTGAAACTTGGTACGAACTATCCACTTAGTAGAGCAATTCGACTAGAAGAAAGTTGTGAGCATTGGACAAGAGGGCGTGGTACCGCCTCCATTTTTATATATTTGATTGATTGATTGATTCATCATTGCTCAGCCCAAACCGCTGAAGATACAAACACTAGTTGAACTGATAACACTGGATTTTTTGAAATTCGGGCAAAAAAATGTGTTAAGGTGTTGTATGTGATTTAAGAGAGATATTGATTTCGAGCTTCCTGAAAATACTCTAAACCAAAAATAATTCGACACGTGTTTTATAATTATTCGAAAATCAAAATTTAACGGGACCAATAATGGGTTAAGATTGGTTTAAAGGTAGACTCGAAAAAACATGAACCGTTAGGCCTATTGGCTTAAAAAATTGTAAAAAAAACTTGAAATAAAAAAAATTATACACGCGTTTCTCTTTATTTTCAAAATCGAAATCTAACTGGATCAATGACGAGTTAAAAGTATGTAGGGAGAAACAATTTGTTTTTAGCCTTTTGACTTTAAACTTGGTGAAAGTACTTCAAATGTAAAATCTCGATACGTCTTTTTCATTTTTTCCGAGTATTAAAGTCGGCCGGGGTCAACGACCGGTTAAAAGTTTGTATGGCGATAATGTAAAAAAACATGAATTAATGGGCCCACGGACTTCAAACTTTGTGAAAGTACTCTGAGTGAGAAATAATTTGACATGTGTTTTTCACTTTTTTGAAATCAAAATGTAACGGGGTCAACAATGGGTTAACAGTTTGTATGGAGAAACACGATTTATTGGTCCTTTTGACTTCAAACTTAGACAAAAAGCACTTCAATCGGGAAATAATTAAAATGTGCTTTTCATATTTTTTTAAATATAAATCTACCATGGTAAACTAAGGGTTAAGAATTTGTTTAGAGTAAATGTGAAAACTCATGATTTAAAGGGCCTTTTGACTTCACAGTTTTTAGAACCACTTGACATCAAAGATAGTAGACATTTTTTTTTTAATTTATGCGTTCAAAATTTGTATCGGGTGAAAGAAGAGAGCTTGCGTGCGACGCCGCGGGGCCCAGCTAGTTGCTTTATAATAATTATTCCCAATAAGACATTTTTTACGTCGCCTATAACTATTATCATATAATTAATATTTTTGAGTTTCATAATAACTCTTATAAGTTACAAGTATATTTTTCGTTGTCGATAATTATTATTTTGCGATTTTTTTTACATTGCTTCATAACTTTTATTTATGACTTTTTTAATTTACGTTGCCGATAACTATTATTTTGAGAACTTTTTTTTTACGTTGTCTCATAACTTTTATTTATGATTTTTTTTCATTTACGTTGCCGATAACTATTATTTGGAAAAAAATTGTTTACGTTAATTACTACATTTTGGATATTAATTAATTTTTTATTGTTTTAAATTTATAAACGCAAATTAACTGCAGAAACCTAATTTCCACCAACAACTAAACAATTCAAAATCCATTCATACTTAAAATGTGGTAAGGCAACGTAAATAAAAAAATGTCTTTCATAAAAGTTATGAGGGAACGTAAAAAAAAGTTTCTTTCAAATAATAGTTATCGGCAACGTAAATATCAAAAAATCATAAATAAAAGTTATGAAGCAACGTAAAAAAAATGTTCTCAAAATAATAGTTATCGGTTACGTAAATAAAAAAGGTCATAAATAAAAGTTATGAAGCAGCGTAAACAAAAAAAATCCCAAAATAATAATTATCGAGAATGAAAAAAATATTTATTTCTCATAACAGTTATTATGCAACGTGTAAAATAACTGTCCCAAATAATAATTATAATCAAAAACAATCAACAATTTATGTTGCATTGTAATAGTTACATTGCAATTAATTTCTTAAAAAACTTATAATAATTAAGTCTGTGTTAAATGTCATTGGTGTACGACCTGTAGTTCCAAAGTTATTCAAAACCATTGGGTCGTTTGAAAAGTGCCACGCCCCTTGTCTAACCGTTATGAAATTTACCAGTGAAACGAATTTCAATGCTTTCCGATCTCGAATTCTAAAGATATTCCATATTAAAAATTAAGGTTGCATGGGAGGTGCCACGCCCACCTGTCGAGTCGTACTCGCACTATGTAGTTTGACGGGATTTAGTTAAGACGAATATTCCGTTAAAGATCAACCGAAAGATTGACCGTCTAGTTTTTGAGTTTTAGTGTCGTGTGACCAACAAAGAAACAAACAAATAAACAGACATTAATTTTTATATAGGTATATAGATACCACAAAAGTCTTCGTACAACTCCTGGTTCAAAACTAATCATTAAAAAATACTAAATATTTGTAGGAATTTTGATAAAGTCTCGATGCAGATCTATTTATGAGCATTTATTTTTAATGTAACAACAAAAACTAATATATTTCATTAAATTCTTAAAAAGTTGTAAGCCAAAAACAAAAAAGTTGCTTATTTCCTTCCAATAAAGTTTTCGTACACTCAAGCTATTTCTGTCCTTTTGCCCATAATAATAATTTATTGACAATTATTCTTTGAAAAAGCAATCAAACAAGACATCTGTCATTCATTCATAGAATGGAAGTCAGATTTGAAGCAATTTATTTTAAAATATTATATAAAATGCCTGGAAAATACTTGTCAGTTGAACAGCGTAAGCTTATATTGAATTTGCACGTGAAGCAGCAAAAATCCTACTCGGAGATACTACTGTGGGCAAAAAACAGTAAGACTTTTTAATTTAAGTTTAGCGCGGAAACATTACTTTGAGGTGGGAAGAAATAGATTTGGAAGAATAAATAAAGAATTTTTAAATTATGAAAGTCTTACTATTTTTTGCCCACAGCAGTAGCTAAACTCGTGTCCCGCAGCCGTTCTACTGTGCAATCGGTCATAGGGCGTTTTAAATACGAAGGCCGCGTAGAGAATAAGCCCAAATCAGGTCGGCCTCCAATCCTCACACGAGGAGATCGGCTGCAAATTAAGCGTATGATTGCAGCAGATCTGTTTATAAGTGCACCGAAAATAAGCTCAGAGTTCCTTCAATCGAATTAAAAAAAGTTCACCCAGAAACTGTGCGAAAAGCCGTGATTGATGCCGGTTTTAAGTGTCGCCGAAAGCCATTGGTAAATTTAATCAATCGTAAAAAACGTTTGGACTTTGCTCGTGAGTACCAAAATGCATCTCCTGAGTTCTGGCGCAACGTTATATTCTCCGATGAGTCCAAATACAATATCTTTGGCTCTGATGGCAGGCTCAAGGTCTGGAGAAAGATGGGAGATGCTTACAATCCAAGGAATACGATCAAGACTGTTAAGCACGGCGGCGGCGGAGTAATGGTATGGGGTTACATGGCTGCCAACGGCGTTGGAAACTTGGAAATAGTTGAAGGAACCATGGATACATTGACATTCTCAAGATAAATTTGAAGCCAAGTGCGGAAAAGTTGGGTGTATCTGAGAAATTTTACTTCCAGCAAAATAACGGCCCTAAACATATGGCACTTAACAACAGGCTGTACTTGCTGTACAAAGCTCCACAATTACTAAAACCACCACCGCAGAGTCCAGACCTCAATCCTATTGAGCACACATGGAATATGCTTGAAAAACGATAAGGACTCATCATATTTCGTCATAACCTCAGCTAGAACATGTTCTTCAGGAGGAATAGAAAATAGGCGCAAACTATACACAAACACTTGTAAAGTCGATGCCAGATCGCCTTAAGACCGTCATTAAAACAAGGGGTATCCAACTAAATATTAATAAAACATTTTGTAGGTTTTCATAATTCGTAGTTAATTTCGTAAGGGTACGAAGACATTTGCACAGACATAGCTTAATTGTACGAAGACTTTATTGTAAGTAAATAAGCGACTTTTTTTGTTTTTGGTTTAAAACTTTTAAACTATTTAATGAAATATTTTAGTTTTAATTGTTGTATCAAAAATGAATGCTCAATAAATTGATCTACATCGACACTTTTTCAAAATTCCTACAATTATTTAGTATTTTTTTAATAATTAGTTCTGAACCAGGTGTTTTACGAAGACTTTAGTGGTACACTGTATGTTGAGCACAAAATTCTAAACATTTATGAATGCTTAGAACTTGGTATAGAATTGCGACAAACGTGCTTCCTTAACTCATTACGGGCTATATTCACCCATTTGTGTTGGATGAAGTTATGTTGTTACCATATGTTTTTATTTTTGAGAAATCGGGAAACAAGTTTATATGCACCGTTGCGACAATAAGAATGCGAAAGAACTAGGCATGGTCCGTACAGCTAGAGGGCATGAATAAGTCAGTTGTAACCGACTGAAGCACCGTTACTGGTTTTTAATGCATTTGATGTTTTGCCACATCCGACGCTTGGCTTTCGAATTGATAGCTGACCATGTAAACTGCAAAAAAATTAAAAATTGCTACGCGAAAGCGCGTGTGTGCGTGTGTTGGTTTCTGTTTAAATGTGTTCGCTTGTAAATTACATTGCACGCAGTAGTGAGCACACGCGCTCGATGCGCAGAAAATTGTGGAGAAACCTTAGGAAAAGTTAAAAAGCATATACACAACAAAATATAGAAACAAAAAATAGCAGCAGTAGCGCCTACAAAAGTGGAGGGCGGAGGTAATTACTTGACAATTTTCTATGAATGCGTTTCTCAAACTGCTTTATTGCCATTTAATAGCAGCGCAAGCTGGGCTGTAACTACCCGACCTCGATGACAGCTTAAATGCAACAAATAATAACCACAACAATGCGCTCGCGACGACAGACAATGGTCCACACAAAGCTGAAAAAGTTGAAAATTTCAGTTGAAGAAGTGCGCCGTGTGGCCAAAACGCGTTAACAAAACGAAAGACAGCAACACATAGGACAGGGGCGGGAGGCTGGTGGTCAGGTTCTATGTAGTAGACTGCTGCTCAGATATGGCTAGTTAGGTAGCAACTAGCTAATGGCAGTGGGGCAGGCAGATTGACCGACCGAGTGACGAACAGACCGCTGGGCAGGCGATTTTGATTGTATCAAGGCAATGGGCAAACGCATGGATGGGTGGACAAACATTTGGCAGTTGCGACAATTCACTGATTCTAGTTTAATTTGTTATTATTTACTACAACAACTACACTATTTACCAAAACAAGCAAATTATCCACTGATACGCCAAAAGCAGGCAACAAAGCAGCAAAGAAGAACAAGTAGCAGCTCAGAAACAGCAAACCATATCAATCAGACATAAGTATGAACCCTGAAAGTCAGTCAGTCGCAACAACAAGGCTTTTCATGGCAGCTGTGATTGCTGTAATTGTGGAAGTGATTTTGCTGTTGCTTTTGTCGTTGCTTGCTGTTCACCAGCGATTTTCAACTGAGGAGACCCGAAAAAAACATAGCAATATTTGTGAAAATTGAAGCGTAGTATACTACGTACAGTACAGCTCACTGCGTACAGTCCATAGCTTTTAAACCAGAAGGACTAATGACCTAAAATATTACCTATCTTCAATCTATCTATGTCCAAAGTATCCAATATTTTTGCAATGTGGAAGGGTAACTTTTATAAAAGCCTTATGCCTAGAAATCATTTTAACGCCTGTAGCACCTAAGCTAATCGAGGCCTTAGATAAAAGCTGCGTTTCTAGAAATTGTTCAAATTTGGCCTATCTAATAGTACAACTCTTCAGCTATCCAAAACCTAAACCAAATTTTTTGTTCTCTTTTTATATGTTTGCAGCCGCCACGTTTTGTATTTTGTCTGCGTGCCAGTTGAAGGACGAAGTCCTTCAGTTTCCCTGATTCGTCGGTTTAGCGCCGGCCCCGCACTGAATCCCCGCATTCGCGAACGGACGGCGTAACCGCACGCCAGCACAGGCCCATCGACCGCAATACGCTCGGTCGCCATCAGTGCCGCCGTCTCTGCGGTTACTCTGCCACGGCGTCGGCGCTACATAGATGCAAGCTGCGCCTGCGTTGCGTTGCGACTGTGCTTCGGTGTAGAAGTGGTGAAGTAACAACAGCAACAACTGCGACGCACAAGCAACGCCGACGCATTTCTCACGCAAATCAAATGCGCCCATAATATGTCACACTCCACACCGCCAACACGAATAGCAGCTGATACCGATAGCACAAGCAACACAACAACAACAACAACAACAACACTAACAACGGCTGCTGATTTGCCGACGCCGCTGCCGCCGCCGCCGTCATCGTTATCGTCGTCGTCGTCAACATCTTCACCTTTAGCCGTTGCACATTCGTCAATAACAACAACAGGTACACCACAACAACAATTCCCGACCCGAACACGTCGCCGCAAGCGTCAAAATCCGCGCGCTTGCTTGCTTGAAAAATCTACAACAACAACAACAGCAGAAGAGGAAGCAGCAATCAGAGCGGCAACAACAATCAGTACAACGTCAGTGGCTGCAGCCGAGGTTCGTACAAAACCAATTAAAAACCACTCTGACACAATCTACATTTTATATGTACATACATATGTAGGTATATGTAAATGTTCTGACTGAATGACTGACTTATTGACTGACCAAACCGCTAAAGCTACAAACATGACATTTGCACTGTAGATTCTTTTTAGAAATGAACCTCCGCTAAGACGGGATTTTTTGAAATTCAGGGTCTAAAAAGGCGAAACATGGGTAAAGGTGTTCATATGAAGTAGCGTTTTTTGATGAGCGTATTGATTTTATATTTTGTGGAAATATTTGGTGACAATAGAAATAATGACATAATATTTTTTCAAAAATTAAAATCTGACTTGGTCAACGATGGGTTAAAAGTTTCTATGGAGAAACTGTGAAAAACATAAATTAATGGGCCTATTGACTTCAACTTGACTTCGGCAGCCGCCGTGGCTCAGTTGGTTAGTGCGCGGTCCAAGCGAGTCGCATGCAGAGCGACGCTAGTTCGAATTCTGCATGTAGTAACACCTAAAAAAAATAACGGGAAACTCGTTTTCTCTTTCGGTGGCTGTCCTCTCAGCTGGAAATGGCAAACCTCTGAGAGTAAAAATTGCCTATGAAAAAGCTCCCAACCTGCCGTTCGGAACCGGCATAAAACTGTAGGTCCCTTCCACCCGCGTACAAAATTCACACGCACAACACGGGTGGTTGCGGGAAGCTAGGCCTTAGTCTCGCGTAAGCGGGCTGTCGTGCCAACCAATTATTATTATTAAAAATTATTATTATTGACTTCAAACATGATAAAAGTGTTTCAAATAAGAAATAATTCTATACGTGTTTTTGATTTTTTGAAAATCAAAATCTGACGGGGTAAACAATGAATTAAACGTTTGTTTGGGGAAACATGATTTAATGGGCCGAATGAGTTCAAATATAGGGAGAAAGCATTTCAAATGAGAAATCATTAGACACATTTTTTCATAAATGTCTGACTGGGTCAACAAAGCGTTGCGAAATACTTGATTTGGGGAAGTCCATAAAACAATGCAATAATTCCACCAGAACACTTTTTTGGATAAGCGAGTAAATTTAATTAAAGTTAGTAGGATAAACATTTTTTTAAAATAGTTGTTGTGTTATAATAGTTTTCTAGGAACAATACAAATCATAAATAAATTAATTTATCTGGCAATTAATTTTTATAGTTAATAGTTATTACTATTTTTAGTTACTTAGAAAACAAATTTGGAAATGCTGCCGATACATAGCATTTATTCTAGTATTTATTTAGTTTTAATAAAATTCTTACCGATTTACAGTTATTGTAGAGTTACCATAGGGGGTTTTGGGTGTAAGAACCCCCGCATGGCTATAATTATTTAAAATTTTCAATCACTTTGCATCGTATGTACGTTCCTACATTAGCAAAAAGGTCTTTTCATATTTAAATATTTAAAAGAATAATAAAAAATGTTTTTGGTAAAACCGATATGGTTTTTTTATCATGTCAAATTCATGTCATGAGTAGTTTATATCGTCGGCTGGATGTCGGTACAAGCCTTTTGGATGGCTTCTACGTCCTCAAAACGCCTTTGCTTCATCGGCAAATGCATTTTATTAAGGTGAAAGTCGCACGGTGCCGTATCAGGTGAAAACGGGGAGTGATTGATGGTTAAAATGCGTCGTTTAGTCAAAAAATCAATCAATCAATCTTTTGAAAGCCAAATGTTCAGTTTAAATTCGATATATTTATATTATTGAAATGAATCACCTTACCAAAGATTTTTGCATGCGTCGCACAGTGTCGCGAGTAGGGACAAAAATAAAAAAAAATGAATGTCGTAAATGTAGAAAAATAAGTTGGTAGTACTGAAGTAAATACCTCAATTTACTAACATGTGAAAACGAATTTTAAAAATATCAATTTATATACTGATGGCAGGCCACCAAACATGCACTTTGTGAAGGTTGGTAACTTGGGTAGAAATTATTGCAATTTGTTGAATGTAAGTTCGAGGACTTTTGTCGAAAAACGGTCCCATGGAACCTTATGTTAAGTAAATATATTCTATAAATATACTATTTTTGGAACTCTTTGGAAGCTTTCCCTCTTTTGCTTTTCTTTCCATATTCCAAGTAACGGTTACTTGAAGAAACGTCAATTCGTAGGAATAAAAGTGAAATGTCATCAAACTTTAGATAAACTTATAAAAAAAACTACTTCTTACTACTTCGTAATTTTACAGGGTGATACAGCTGAAAGTATGTACTAATAGAAACCATGGACTTTAGGTGCACAAACTTGCACGTTTTTAAGAAATTCAACATTTTCAGTGACGTGTGTAGTCAAAAATAGGGTCCTTTTTGCAGCATGGTTGGCAGAAAAACATAGCGACCACTCAGTAGCGGCTTAACGCGGGGGGCGGAGGGGCGGACCGCCCCGGGTCCCGGACTGCGGGGGCCCCGAGAAAAGCTTGCATATAAAAATTTCAAGTTTTTCAAAACTGAAACTTGTAAAAAAACTATTTGCGCTCCACAATTGTTTAGGAAAGACTAAGTTCTTTGTCACTTTCATCAATTGAAAGAGACATAGTATCAACAATTGACTTTCAAATTGCAATAACAAATTCAGTTCAATAAAAGCAAGAAAACATCCTTTCTAAATAACATTCGTTTACAAATTTTCAAAATATTTTCCCTCGAAGATTGCAATATTTAATCTTATATATAAAATTCTCGTGTCACAGTGTTTGTTACCGTACTCCTCCGAAACGGCTTGACCGATTTTTATGAAATTTTACATGCATATTCAGTAGGTCTGAGAATCGGCTACTAACTATTTTTTATAGCCCTAAGGGGCGTGGCACATTTTTGTGACCCAATTATTCTGCTGAACTACAAGTCACAGAGGAATGAAACTTAGCATGAACCTATCATGTAATCATATCTCTCGACAGACGGAATGAGGCGGGTTTTGGAAAACGGGGCGTGGCACCACCCATACAAGCAAAATCTTTAAAATAGAATATCTTCGAAATTATTAAAATTTAGTACCCCGTCGTCCCATAGATGAGTCATTCTAATGATAAGATTTTATGGGCGTTGGACAAGGGGCGTGGCACATTTTTTGTGACGCAAATATTTTGTTGAACTATAAGTCGCTCAGCAATGAAACTTAGTACGAACCTACCATTTATTCATATATTTCGACAGAGGGAATGGGGCAAGTATTGGACGAGGGGGCGTGGCACCACCAATACAAGCAAAATCTTTAAAATAGAATATCTTCGAAATTATAAGTAGCACAACATTAAAATTTAGTACCCCGTCGTCCCATAGATGAGTCATTCTACTGATAACATTTGATGGGCGTTGGCCAAGGGGCGTGGCACATTTTTTGTGACCCAAATATTTTGCTGAACTATAAGTCGCTCAGCAATGAAACTTAGTACGGACCTACCATTTTTTCTTTTGACAGAGGGCATTGAATAAGGGGCAGGCATTGAATAAGGGCATGGCAGCGCCCATATAATTTAAATCCGGTTCAAGCGCAGTCCATTTCTTTACTGAAACTTAACAGCAGCATTGTTTATTTGTGGGCCTTGATTGCGTTAATCAGTAGCTCCTCCTCTTCCTTCAGTTGGTTTTCTTCGTCAATTTGCATCGCCATAGATTCGCCACCTCGCGTATTTCATTATAAAAAAACAACAAATGTCGTGCGAGACAAAGTTCGCGGGGTCAGCTAGTTTTTATTTAAAATTTTGTGCAAAATTGGCAAATACAAAATTCTAAGTTAAAAAAAAAATATCGCAATCTTAGAGTTTGCTTGTAAACTAGTGTGAATTACACAATTACTTAACCTCATTAAACTTTGTAGAAGTCAAACAAATTTACTGATATTACAACCAATTATTAAAATTATTGGTTGGATAACAACACATCGTCCCGGAAATCCGGTTTTGTTCTTTTATAGACTCTTTTACGAAAGCAATTCTGTGCTCCTTGTAACCTAAATATGGGCTTCTTACATGCTGTTATGTAGGGGAAATACGTTTTCTTCAGATCTTTTTTAATAAAGTCGCTGCAAAAGGGTTTTATAAAATATTTCTGTACATTTCTGAAGATTTAGATTACAATACTCGACACGAAAAATGCACCTAAAAATAAAACTGTTTTCTAGACTAGAACTTTGAAATAGAATAAAATTTAGATGTATGAATCTACAGACTGAAATCCAAAACATGTATGATTCCATACCTGACATATTTCGGTCCTGAAAGTTCAAAATAGGAAATTTAGTTAAAAGGAGACAATTTTCCTCTTTCATTAGATACCCATATCTTCATCATTGCACTACCGCATATACAGGGTTTTTCATCATGAGCCGAAAAAGTAAATAAAGAAAAAATATCAATTTAAATTTGAATTTTGATGAAACTTTATTTTCCAAATAATATTTGGTTTGTGCCATTAGTAATGGAATATGACATCATTCAAATGACCGCCACGAGCAGCCTGGCACACCTCGATTCTTTTTAGGTAATTTTCGATGACTTTTTAACATATAGCAGGCTGTAAGGCGCCAAGAACTGCACGTATGATGTCCCTCAAATGCTCCAGAGTCTGCGGATTGTCTGCATAGACATGGTCTTTCGCGTAACTCCAAAGAAAAAAGTCCAAAGGGTTCAGATCGTACGATCTTGACGGCTAATTGGCATCACCAAAACGTGAAATTATGCTTCATCGAACCTGGTTCGCAATTCTGTTATGTTCGGTCGTGTTGTGTGGCATGTAGCGCCGTCCTGTTGAAACCACATCTCCCCAACATCCGTATTGAAACGAAAAGGCACTCTGTGCTGTGCATGAACGCTTTTGCAAGCATACTTTACATTTATTAGATAGATTAGATTTATTTAGATGCATGCACTGTGAAGTATGGCAAACTGGTATAATTCCCTTGGTATAGTCCGATATGGCAAGGTTCGCGAGAAATGGGCTGTGCGAGAATGGTCGAGCGCTTTCCAATTGGAAGTTGCAAGAAACTTCGGCGCGATAAGAAAACTGGTATAAAAGCAGCAGTGTGCAGCGCAGTGAGTCGAGTCGGTGTTGAGCAAGCAATGGGGAAACATGCAATAGTAGTAGTGTAAAATAGAACAAGTGTAAATTGGTAAATAAAGTGACTGTTAGTTTTACTGCGTTTGCGCTGAATAATTGAAGTTGTTTTATTTTCAAACCCAATCCAAAAACGAACTCAGAGAACTTGGATTTTCGTAACAATATCTTCGATCGCTGGCTAGAAATACTCGGTTATCATACGGCCATAATGTTCAGAATTGACGGTAACGGTCTGTCCTTCGTGATTTTCGAAGAAATATGGCCACACCAAACAGTGACTCTAGGTGGATGCATTGGGCGCTCGACAACCATATGTGGATTTTCTGAGCCCCACACACCACAATTTTGACTATTAACGTAACCGCCGATTTGAAAATGTGCTTCATCGCTGAAGAAAAATTTGTGCGAAAAATTTGGATTTTCGGACTGTTTTTCAACCACCCATTCGGCATAGTTACGACTGCACCAACTGAACTTTGTATGGATGAAGATGCAAATCCAAATGCAAAATACGCCAAATTGAGGTGATGGAGATGTCCAATTGTTGTAAACGCAGGGGAAGCGATTAATTCGGGTCATCTTCAACACTGGCAGCTACAGCAGCAATATTTTTGGCCGAACGAGCAGGTCGATTACGTAACTATTGGCCTCTGTACATCTTGTACAGAACAAGTTCGTTCGAATTTCGCCAATAAATCCGAAATTGTTGACAAAACAGGCCTTCCGTGACGTCCGAAATCCTTCCTTAGTGCGCGAAAAGTGGTGCTCAAATTTTCACCATTTTTGTAGTGAATTTTCACTATGTTTACACGTTGAGCGATGGTAAATCGGTCCATTTTTATAAATGGCAAACACTAAACTACAATATTAACACAATGCAATGACAGCTGTGGTTGTCGAACGCAGGGCTGCCAAAGTTTCCGGTTCGAAATGAAAAACCCTGTATTTAAAAAAATATTTGAAATGCGTTATGTCCTCAAAATTTGAAAGTCCTTTAAAAAGGACTTTGGGTCAGAAAATGTAATACTGACTATGCCAGGATACTATAAATGATCTCTAGTTTCACGTCTAGATCAAAATTTAAAAATTAAATTTAAATTTAAAAAAATGGTTCGCACGGTCTAATAAATGTAAAGTTGATGTTTTCACTCACTGCATCATAACTTTGTGATTTTTCTTTCAATTCTATTGATGTTAGGCTTAATATTTCATTTTAGATTTTAAAACCAGAGGAGATAATCAATGTTTAATATATAACAAAATATATATATATTAATAAAATATATAATAATTTATGACTTTTGAAATTGGTCGAAAAATTCATTTTGTTACAAATTTCACCGTCAATAACTTTCCCAAACTCATATGAGGTGGGCAATCTATATGTTACTAGAAAGGCTAAGGTATTATCTTCTGAACGACGGACAGCTCGTGTTAATCGGATCGAAAACGCTTCTTAAAAAATTTTTTGTTTTTCAGTTTCGTGTTCAGCGGGCAAAGTTACTCTAGAAAACAATTTTATTTTTAGGTGTACGCGATTGGCCCATTTTTTGTCGAGTAGTGTTATTATGCACTGATCGCAAAACAATCTAATCCTCCTGCTCGGGTAGCTAAAAAAATGGCCAGATCGTAGTAACGAAACAATATTTTATGTTTTTTTTTCGAGATTTAAGATGGCTTTTTGAAATTACGAATTTGATCTCCCAAAAGTTTTCCTAATTTCACGAAAGTTTTTATCAATTTTTGAAAGATTTAGTAAGATTATCCTTTTATCCATTTTTCATTTTTTCGCTGGAATTATATTGCTTTCTTTAAAATTTCAAGCACATATACGTTAAAATAATTTGCAAGTCCGTTTACTGTTCAATGGAATACAAATTAAAAAAAAAAAGCAAAAAAGCATAACCGGAAATTCCCGTTATTAGTTTTGTAGGCAAACTTATTCTGCACCGTTTTGTGGGGCCCCCTTAGCCGTCGCCGCCCCGGGCCAAGGAACAGCTTAAGCCGCCACTGCGACCACTGCTGCATTTAGCTTGAGTTCTAAATTTTTGTTTGTAAAATATGCAAACACCGCTTGATTTAGAAAAATTACAAAAAAAAAAATAGATTCGGTGGAAGGCCTCGGTAACAATGGGCGGCTTGCCATCGAATTAAGGCACCTTTCGAAAAGAAGAAAAACTTGTAAATGTCTGCAGAACCAATTACATCAGTTAATAGGAAATTTAAAGGTAAACATGAAAACCGAAACTCTGATATAATGCAATATAAAAAAATTTTATTTAAAATTTTGTCAAAAATAGATGCAGAGGGTTTAATTTGAACAATTCATCATCGGAAACCGATTGTCCTAGCAGTGCAGATTAACAAATTGTAATTTTGGATGAAAATATATGCTATACTGAATTTAAAAAAAGGTGTTATTATTTTCTATTTGGGGTTGAAATAACTAAGGTGCGCATAAGTATGCACAGATATTTGTAGTTTTTGTAATATTTTCTTTTTTTATTACAAGCGTATTTGTAAGTTGATCCATTTTTGGTATATTTATTTATATTGCTGATGTGAGTTGCTGCACAAAATTTCATCAATATATCTTTTATAGTTTCCGTGATACTGTGGTGAGATACGGGGAAAACGTGTAGACTTATTGAAAGGCGAGCCGCGCCTTAGTGGCTAGAGAGCCGACATGAACTTCTATGCGAGCAATGAAACACAGTGGTTATGCTTGTCGCAAAAACAGAAGTTGACTTTATTTTCTGAAAACTGTGGCTTATAAAGAAATATATAACCGTTATTATCGTGGGGCATTTCCAATACTCCGCCCACTATTCCAGAGCACAGTCTCGCTGACCAATCCGTGGGCAAGGATCAAAATAGCTGATCTTGCACATTTCCGTTAGTAACAGTGCGCTGCGGTAGGTAGCGTTGAACTCGCTCGGCCGCCGCCACAAGTGCTGACTTGCTTTGTTTACAAGTGTGGCGCGCGAGTTAAGTCTCAGGTTGAGACTTACAACAAAAAAATACTTGAAGAGCTCCCAGCTGGAGCAAGAAAACGATACACGCTAGTTGAAGTTCGGAACCAGAATGATTTTGATTTATTTGAAGATCAATAATGAAACTTATTCGCTAATTACAAGAGTTGCTTATTCTAGGTTTTATTAAAGAAGACGTACACTAAGCAATTTATTGCATATAAGCTTACTTGCTAAATTCGGGGGTCAGCAGCCGCTAGTGGTGCATTCTCAGCAGTCTGCATAGGTGTTCCTGTTATGTTGTAATTAGGTCGATGGTCGACAAAATGCTTCTTTTGCTGTATTGCTGGTGTCTGGGTCGATGGCCAGCTAGCGGTGCAGTCTCGGCGGTTTTGGTGGCGATTGTATTGTTGGTATTGTTGTTGTTGTTGTGGTTGAGGTTGTAGTAGCAGCCGTAACTCCTCCCCCTTTAGGTAGAGCGAAGGCCACAAAGATGATGAAGGGGCCGGAGCGTTGGAGAAGTAGGTTGGTATGTATTTAAAGGTTTTCTTCTTGGCGGTGTAGATGGTGGTGACGAACAATATAATGCCGAGTATTACGGGTATGGTAAAGATGATGTTGTTTATTTTAGATGCTGCTCTATGGTTCTCTAGCTGGTATCTTCTAAGTTTGTTGAGGCTTAATTTATCTATTAAGGTTTTTTGTTTTACGTCGGAGAGGTTGGTTGGTGGTATATGGATTTCGTCTCTGTGTATCGTGGGGTTGTGGGTGTAGATTTCGTTGCCTATGTTGAGTGTGCAGTTGCTGTAATGTATCAGCGCTGTGCTGGTGATTTCGTGGGTTTCTTCCCTGCAGTTTGATCTTACTTCTATCTTATTTGCATTGATGAGAAGTATATAATTTTGTTCGGGTTGTGTTATTGTGCTGAAGTCGCCGATATCTTCCAGGTCGCATAACGCCTCTTTGTTGTTTATTATTTGTGCGATGCAGGTGGAATCAGTGGTGAGTTCGGTGTGTTGCGGGTTTGTGCAGTAGTAGGAGCTTTCTATCTTTGGGCACGCTTTGTCGAAAAATTGGATGTGACTTTTATTATTTGCTATGTACGATTTTATTATTATTTGTTTGGTTTGATTTATAGGTAGGGGAATTATGTGGAATAGTTTGTAGTTTTCTTTTGATAAATCTGGTATTCGAACATTGAAAATAATATTTGTGTCATTGTAATATGCTTGTAGTTCAAGCAGTTCGTATATTTGTTCTTTGGATCTATTGATTGATTTTTCATGTATTTAAATATTTCGTCTAATTCTGTGTTGCTTAGTATGAATTTGTTGCTTCGGCAATATTGGCTAAATGATTGCTTAAGATGTCTATGTTATAATTAATTTGGTTAATGTATTGCAGTTCTAGAAATGTGTTGATAGTGTTTTGTATATTGTTGATACTGTTTGTGTATTCTTCGAGATTAACCATGTGTATGAGGTTATTGTACCCAGTAATTATCCTTGCAGGTCCTAGTTGAAACTTGATTATTTTCTGTTGGTGGTTTATGTCCCGTATGTCAATTTGTTGGGGGACTATGAATGGTAGCCTGGGTGTGAGGTGAATGTTTGTTAGTTATTTTCGGTGTTTGTGTGGTTTCCTTATTTTTGACTTGTGATATTTTCTATTTTTTGTGGTGATAATTGTTAGTCTGTTATTGCGTTTAACCTTGTGTTTAGAGAATCTAGGTGTCATTTTGTTACGCCTGGCTTCTTTTCGAAATATCGTTTGGTTATCTAAGTTTTCTGGTTCTGACCGATCTTTATTTAATTTATCTATCCTTTGGCTAGTTGTTGCAATTTCTCTCTAATTAGTGGGTATAAGGTGTTTTGGAATTCGTTAAGTTTTGTGAGATATTCGTGTTCGTTATTAAATTTTACTGTGTTATTGAATTTGTAAGTTCGTCCAAAAAATAGTTCAAAAGGAGTTAATTTTGTAGCCGTTATGAGAGTTTCTGTTAGTATGTCTTCGTGGTCCTCGCTTCGTTTGTTTTCTTTTCTAGTCATTGCTACTATTCTGTATATTTCAGTGAGGGTGGAGTGGAGTCTTTCAACAGGAGCGTTGCTTGAGCTCTGTTGGAATGAGGTAATATGTAGATGGATTTGGAATTGTTTACAGAAATCTTTAAAAATATTGGCTGTAAATTCTGATCCTTGGTCGGCGACTATTTTCTTTGGAATGCCATAGAGATTAATAAAATTTTTTTATGGATTTTAGTATGCATATGCTGTTTCGAGATGAGAGTGTGTAACCTGCAGCGAATTTTGATAGTTTGTCGATTATCGTTAAAATCTGTTGGTTGTTTATACTGTATATGTCAATGTGTAGTATATCTAAAGGTTTTTCAGGGGTTTCTAATTTTTCATATAAGGGTTTTGGAGGGCTTCTATAGTATTTTAGTGTTTGACATTTGTCGCAATTATTTATGGTTTGGGTAATTTTATTTTTCATGTATGGGAAATAGAATTATCTTTTGAGGTGCAGGAATGTTTCATTAATTCCGCGGTGATTATTATTTTGGTGATAGTTTCTTATGATTTCTTCCTGCTGATCAGTGTATGTGATATCTTTTAGTATTTCTTTACATCTCAATAATCGGAATGTTTTACTATTGGAGAAGAATTTGGAATAGACTGACTGAATAATACGGAAAGTATCGTCATCGGCGAATATAACTGACAACCTATTTGGGTTAAGAAATTTTTTGAAAATGTCTGTAATTATTTCTTCCGTGTATATTGTTTTCCTGAATATGCGACGTTGTTTATTCTTAAATGGCATTTCTAGCGACATTTCTGGAATGTTCGAAGATTTTTCAAAGATAAGTTGAAGATTAAAGTCGTCTGCTGAGTGTAACATACAGTGCTGCCTGAAGTGCCGTGATTTGAGTGTGTATCGTTTATATTTATGTCTAGTATTGTGGGTGGGTCTATTCGGGCTCGGCTTAGAGCATCTGCGATTGTGTTTAGTTTTCCTTTTTTATAAAATATTTCATAGTCGTATTCTTCAAGTTTAAGGCGTCATCTGACTAGCTTTGAGTTGGGTTCTTTCAGGTTCATAAGCCACGTCAGAGGTCTATGGTCTGTTACTATATAAAATTTGCGTCCAAATAAATAAGGGCGGAAATATTTGGTGGCCAATACTATGGCCAGTAATTCTTTTACAATCGTTGAATAGTTGCATTCGGATTCTGAAAGTGTGCGGCTGGCATAACAAATTGGTCTGTCGTTCCCTATACGTCCTTGGGACAGAATTGCGCCTAACGCGAGGTTACTTGCGTCTCTGGTCAAAATGAAAGGTTTCGTGAAGTCTGGGTATTGTAGTATGGGATCGTTGGTTAATATTGACTTGCAAGTTTCGAAGGAGTTTATGTACCTGTCGTTAAGTTCGATGGTCTTGCCCTTTTTTAAGCATTCAGTAAGGGGTTTAGTGAATTTTGAGAAATTCCTTATGAATTTCCGGCAGTATCAGACGAGACCAATAAAACTTTTGATTTGCTTCTGGGTTCGGGGTATGGGGAAATTTGTTATTGCGTTTATTTTTGCGGGGTTTGGTTTGATGCCCTCGGTTGAAATGATGTGTCCGAGGAAGTTTGTTTCTTTATGCAGAAATTCAGATTTACCTGGTTGGATTTTGAAATTGTAAGATCTTAACTTGTCAAATACTTTTTGTAGACTTAACATGTGTTCTTGTAGGGAAGTGGAATATATAATTATGTCGTCTAAATAGACTAGACATATTTTGCCTATGAGCTCGCCTAGGACATTATCCATGACCCGTTGAAAGGTCGAGGGTGCATTTTTAAGGACGAAGGGCATCCTTACGTATTCGTAATGCCTACCCTCGACTGTAAATGCGGTTTTAGGGATATCTTTTTCGTGCATTTCGATTTGGTGGAACCCGCTTGCTAAATCGAGTGTTGTGAAGTACTGGCATTTTCCTAGTTTATCCAGTCTTTCACTTATGTTAGGGAGCGGGTACCTGTCCGAAATAGTTTCCGCGTTGAGTTTTCGGTAGTCGATTACCAAACGCCATTTCTGTTTTGGCGTCTAGCTTTTTGGGTACGATCCATACCGGGGCACTCCATGGAGAATAACTTGGGCGAATAATTCCCTGTTTTAGCATGTCTGTTATTTGCCGTTGCACTTCGGATTTGTGCACATGTGGATAGCGATAAGATTTTGTGTGAATGGGTACGTCATCTTTTGTGATAATCTTGTGTTTCATTTGGTTTGTGAATGTTAACTGCTCATTTTCTTTGAAAAATATGTCTTTATAATCTTGGCAAAGTTTTGTCAGAAATAGCTTTTCTTCATCGTTTAAATGTTCTATACGAATAAGTTGCAGGATGTTAATAGTTTCATTGTTTTCTAATTGGTTTGTGTCGAAGTTGAAAGTTTCTATGAATTCGACGGAGTTGTATTTTGTAACATTTAAAGGTTGTTCGATAAATAGTAATTGACTTTCTTCTGATATATTGACAATATCTAGTCGGCTATACCAGTCTTTTGCATGGTATATACCTTCTGCGACGTTAAGTGATTCTGTAATGTATTGTTACGAATACTACGTCTAGTGGGCTGTTACGTATCACTGGATTGTGCAATTTGAAAATAAAACACGCTCAGTTTCTTAAACGCAGACAATAAAATAAACCAACAGTCACTTTATTATTCACAGTTTACACTTTACTGTTCGTACACTTAAGTCTTTGCTTAATTACTCCGTGTGGCAACTTCGCTTGTCAAAACCAGACTGACTCGCTGCGCCGCATCCGGCTGCCTTTTATACCTCTCAGGCCATCGCGCAGATCGTTCCCGCACATTCCGGAGTGGACTAAAAGTTTCCATCATTGCCAGGTTGGACTAAAAGTTATTATCGCAGCCGTCGCTGCCAGATTGGACTAAAAGTTACTATCGCGGCCGTCGTTGCCAGATTGGATTATAGCACGGCACGTAGCGGCAGGGTTGCTTTGCACAGCGACAGACTGTCTCATCGTTACACTGCCCACCACTTAGACTTGTTCGTCCCGAACAAGTGCCGAGGCTCCGCTGTGATGAGGCGCCAGGCGCTCCAAATGGACTACCTTCAGCTTAGCGCCTCTATTGCTGCAACGTTGAATCCTGTATACCACGTCGTTAATCCTAGTCACGACTTTGTACGGTCCTTCCCATGACGCTTGAAGTTTCGGAGACAAACCTTTCCTCCGCTGCGGGTTGTAGAGCATTACCAGATCGCCTTCTTGGAACCCTGCTGAGTTGGCCCGTAGATCATATCTGGCTTTCGCCTTATCGCTGACCAGTTTGGTGCAACTCCTTATAAACTGGTGAATTTTCTCCAGTTCCGCCCGCTTATTGACCACGTAGTCCGTCTTAGCGTCTCCCGTTGTGCTGACTACCCCGAACTTCAAGTCAGCGGGTAACCGCAACTCTGTGCCGAACACTGCTCGGGCTGGAGTGAGTGATGTCGTGTCGTGCGGGGCTGACCTATACGCCATCAGGAACAGGGGGATATGCGTGTCCCAATCCTTTTGATTCCTGCCTACCACTTTCCGCAGGTATTCCTCCAGTGTCCGGTTAAAGCGTTCCACCATGCCGTCGGACTGTGGGTGCAAAGGAGTGGTACGAGTTTTCTTTATACCCAGCAGCTCACACACTTCCTTGAATACCGCAGACACGAAATTCCGGCCTTGATCTGAGTGCAACTCCAACGGAACTCCGAACCTGGCTACCCAGTTGTTTACCAGCTTTTCCGAGATCGTAGTGGCCTCCTGGTTAGGAATAGGGTACACTTCGGGCCATTTGCTGAAGTAATCCATTACAACCAGCACATATTTGTTGCCTTGACTGCTAGTTGGGAATGGGCGGCGACGTCCATAGCAATCCGCTCGAAGGGCGCTCCCACGTTGTACTGCTGCATGCGGCCTCGAGATTTTCTTGTCGGCCCTTTCGCGGCTGAACCTCGGTCGCAGCTTTTAATCCACTCGGCTACAGACTCCTGACATCCTACCCAGTAGAATCGTCTTTTTATTTTGGCGACGGTTTTGGTGATGCCCAGGTGCCCTCCACTGGAGTCGTTATGGTATGCCTCGATGACCTCGTTGATTCTGCATTTCGGCACTACCATTAGGGAGTTGCTGGTCCAGCCATCCGCGCTCTCCCATTCACGGTACAGGCATCCTTCTTTCAGCTGCAGACTTTTCCACTGCGCCCAGTAAGCCTTAGCGATCGGGCTTTCACCAGCCATCTCCTGCCAGTCCGGACGTGCGCCTTGCTCCTTGCCTTCAACGATTTTGGCAAGATCCGCATCCTCACGCTGGTCCTTTTGTAGCCTCTCCGCAGACCACTCTTCCTCTGGCATAACGCTTATCGACCGAACATCCACAATTTGTCCTTCGCTTTCGGCTCGCGAGTTATGCCTGCACTCGGTTTTGCACGAATGGTGTGGCAGAGCGGCAGCCCTTCTCGGCAACGTCTGTTGTCCGGAACACTTTTCTCGCAGATGGCAGTCTCGTGATATGTGGCCTTGCTTGCCACATCGCCAGCAACTGACTCTAGATGACACTGCCCGCAGCCCCGCTGGTGCCTCCGAGCTCACGGTCTGGTTTTGGGTGACACGTCCAGATTGGGATCGACGCTTTTCCGCAGATGAATGTCGAAGACTTCCTCTCCAGGCCGCCTCATACGTCATCGCTCTGGCCACCGTCTCCTTAAATGTCGGCTTGCCCATCATCAACGCACTGCGACGTGTCTCTGGGTCATGAAGACCTTCAATAAATGACTCAATCTTCATCCTCTCGAGGTTATCAGCGCCGAATTTCGGGTAGCACAACTGTACGAGCCGCTCAATGTCCGCTGCATATGTCTGCAGCGCCTCGTTGGCCCTGTCCACGGCTCCTCAGCTCGCAATAATACAGCATTTTGTTGTGCTCGTCACTGTATCTGGCTGCCAGCGCCCTTATGAAGGTCTCGTAATCACCTCTCAAACATTCTGGAACTGATTTGATTACCTCAGCCGCAGGACCTTTCAGAGCCAGTATCAGTCTCCGACCTTTTCTAACATCGGTCCACCGACTCTCCAAAGCAGCCATCTCGAATTGTAGTTTGAATGTGTCAAACGACGTAGTACCATCATAGGTAGGCACTTCTATGGCGAAACTTTCCTCAACTGACTGCACCCTTGCTCGCAGCTGTACCTCTCGAAGCCGTTCTTCTATCTTTCTGTGCATCGAATCTTCCAGACTATCAACTCGTTTGTTCAGGGAATCATTTAGGTCGTCGACTCGTTTATCCAAGTGCTCTACCCGCGTCTCCAGGTGCTCGACCTTCCCATTAATCCTGTCTGAGATTTCCTCCACTTTCTGCTCCAAACGCGCAGAATTATCCTGAAGCTTGACTTCCATTCGCTCTGCCACTTGCGCCGATATTTCCTGGGTCGCCGTTTCCATTTTCGCTGACATTTGCGCCGACATTTCACGATTTGCAGTCTCGACTTTTGCCGAAATTTCGAGATTCGTAGTTTCCAGCTTCGCTGCCATTTCTCGATTCGTAGTTTCCAGCTTCGCTGCCATTTCTCGATTCGCTGTTTCCATTTGCGCCGACGTGCATTTGAGTGCAACCATTAGTTGGCTCATGTCCAACGCTTGTATTGGTGCAGCCGCTGCAGCTGTACTCTGTAGCGAAGCAGCACCAGCAGGCGACTCCTCCACCTTGGCCGACGCCTCTAGTTCTTGCGCTCCGAACTCGTGCACAGTCCAATCGACGCCTCGTGCCTCACATGCTTCTCGCAAGCGCAACTGCAACTCCACCTTTCCGCCAGCAGTCGGCAAATTCCAGGCAGCCAGCTCCTTCTTCAGCTGGTCTACCTTCAGCAGCTCGAGTTTAACCATGTCCGTACTTTTATAATTTTATTTATTTAGTTATTTTCAATTTTCCACAATCCCACTTCTGACACCAAATGTTACGAATACTACGTCTAGTGGGCTGTTACGTATCACTGGATTGTGCAATTTGAAAATAAAACACGCTCAGTTTCTTAAACGCAGACAATAAAATAAACCAACAGTCACTTTATTATTCACAGTTTACACTTTACTGTTCGTACACTTAAGTCTTTGCTTAATTACTCCGTGTGGCAACTTCGCTTGTCAAAACCAGACTGACTCGCTGCGCCGCATCCGGCTGCCTTTTATACCTCTCAGGCCATCGCGCAGATCGTTCCCGCACATTCCGGGGTGGACTAAAAGTTTCCATCATTGCCAGGTTGGACTAAAAGTTATTATCGCAGCCGTCGCTGCCAGATTGCACTAAACGTTACTATCGCGGCCGTCGTTGCCAGATTGGATTATAGCACGGCACGTAGCGGTAGGGTTGCTTTGCACAGCGACAGACTGTCTAATCGTTACAGTATGTTGGTTTTACGTAAATGTCTCCATCCTGTACGTCTACTAGTATTTTTATGACTGTTTTCGAATTGTGAGGTATGATATGCTTTCCCGAGGAGAAATTTGGTTTAAAGTTAAGAGGTATTATGGCATTTTTTGTTGCAATTTGTTTTTTGGTAGGTCTATTTTAGCTTCCAGTTGTTTTAAGATATCGAGGCCAATCAGCCCATCGAAATATTTGTGGAATTCGAATAATTAAAATTTTAATTCGCCTGGTTGGTTAAATTCGATGAAAGTTGGGAGTGTAACTTCTGTCTCTAATGTATATTTATTTAGAATTGTTGTTATAATAATGGGTTTGCGTTTAGTTTGTTTTGATGGGTTAATGTATTTCGGGCTGATAAAAGACGATGAAGCGCCTGTATCAATAAGGAATTTAAGGGGTTTGCCAAATCGAGATTATATGTTTATGTACCCTAAGATTGGGTAGCGGGAGTCGAGCACTACCTGCCCGAGACACTGCGTCCAGTGTTGAACTATTGTGTCACGTTCTTATGTACCCTAGCTCGGATCCATGTTTGTTGATGTCTAAGTAACCTGTCAGTTGTTCGAGGCAAAGTTGTGAAAATTTTGGTTCTCTTTAATGTTTATGTTTTCGTCGTGGATGTCAGAGTATTGGTCTAGTTGTTGTTGGTACCCTCCAATTGGTGGTAGTGTTTCTTGAATGTTTGTTCGTTGAAAATTAAATAACTCTCCCCTTTTAGGCTCGTTTCTCGACTTAATTGTGTGCATCGTTTGGTCTGTTTTGAAGGACCTTTGAGTGGTCGTGGGTGTTTGCATTCTTGTGTACGTAGAGCTTGTGTCCATAGGTTAAACGAATTTTGTTTTTTGAATGGGTTTTGGGAAAAAATTTGGTTTGGTGAGTAAGTATTTTATCCCGGATATGAACGTTGAGTGTTATAGTCTGTTAGTTGATTTTGATTTTGGTAGTATGAGTTTTGTGGGTTATATGAGTTTTGGTGTTGGGTGGGTGTGTACCTGTTATAGCTGTTTCTGTTTTTGAAATAGGGTGTGTAGGTGCTTGGTTTTGGTTGCCAACTACGTTGAATTCTGGTGGAGTCTGCCCTCATGTAAAAGATATTTTGCTCTTTGATGCATAGAGCAAACGCTTCTGCTAGAGTTTCTGGTTTTGATGCTCTTATTGTGGAGCCAAGTGGTTCTCTTAGCCCGATGAGGAAGCTATTTGGGCACATTTCAGAGTAAAGGTCCTTTTTCGCTTTGATGATTTTTCCATCTTGCTCGTGGATTCGTATGTTGTTAAGAAGGGATGCCTGGATTTCTATTATTTCACTGTAATATTGTTCAATATTATTAAATTTTTGGCGAATATTGTGTACGTCTCTAATAAGGGATGTCTCCGATCTTTTATCAGAGTAATGTAAGATGAGATTTTGTTTTATTTGAGAGATGAGAGATGTACAGTACATGTTTAAAACCTCATTGGCCGGGCCTATGACTTTGTTTCTGATGGCACGTAATAATATTTGGCCCTGCGGTGTTGCGTCGCAATTTCTAATGTGAAGAAGGATTTCTTCAACGTTATTGATAAATTCGTTCAAAAGGCGTGGACTCCTTCGTATACGGATAAATCTTTGATTGCATCAGGGATGCGGAGCGACTCGAAATTGAACATGTTTTGAGTTAGGTTTCTTGAGTGACCTGGTTGTTCCTCATGGGAGATTGCCATTATTTGGATGGGAGTTGGGATATTTGGTAGTTCTAAAAATTCAGGGATGGAGCTTAAGCTTCTGCTTTTAAACAATTTTCCTAAGGAATTTGGGTATGGTTTGAATAGGGTAAGTTTTTTTCTATTATTCATTTACTGTCTAATAAAATTTTCTTGTTATTTAAACATTTTTTTTTTATACTCTTCTGTTTTTTGCGCTTTTCTTGTTCTTTTTCAAATTTTTTATTAATGTTCTTATAAAGTTGGCTGTTGCAAAGAGGTTCTCTGCCTCTTTACCAGTAGCGTATAGCTCTGCGTAATTTTCGAGATATTCTTTGTAATTGTATATCGGTCTCATAACACCTTTTTTTTTTTTTTTTGTTTTCGTACTATTTTGAGTTTGTATAAAGTTGATTCGTTGGTCTTACCGCTGTACGGATATGCCCTCTGTACTCCTGTGTTTGACCCTGATATGCCCTCAGTGTCTTAAACAGGATGGGTTTGGCGCAAATCAACTTTGGTTAATATTCTGTGTAGTTTTTCTTTCTTCCACTATTCATTTGTTCCCTCTTTTCTGTTTTTATTGTTATGGCTCTTTTAATCTGGAGGGTCCGGAGTGTGGTTATATTTAAATTTTTGTTTTGTTTAAGGGGGCTTTCCCGTTTTTCGGCTTCAAAAAAATCGTTTTTTTTGTTTTACAGAAATCGATTTATAAATACTATAACAATATGACGGCAGCCGCCGTGGCTCAGTTGATTAGTGCGCGGTCCAACGAGTCGCATGCAGAGCGACGCAAGATTGAATTCTGCATGTAGTAACACCTAAAAAAATAACAAGAAACTCGTTTTCTCTTTCGGTGGCTGTCCTCTCAGCTGGAAATGGCAAACCTCTGAGAGCAAAAATTGCCTATGAAAAAGCTCCCAACCTGCCGTTCGGAACCGGCATAAAACTGTAGGTCCCTTCCACCCGCGTACAAAATTCACACGCACAACACGGGTGGTTGCGGGAAGCTAGGCCTTAGTCTCGCGTAAGCGGGCTGTCGTGCCAATCAATTATTATTATTATTTTATAACAATATGAAGCCAAAGTTTCATAATGAAATATGCAATAGTTTTGAAGTTATAGCCAAAAATGTTTCGGCGCGCACAGCCTCGCGTACGCTTTAAAAAAACTTTAATCGCGTTTTCCTCGAAACCATGTTTTTGTGACTTTTTTACACTTTTTTTCGGATCTAATGAACTGATTTGGATAAAACTGAATTTCACGTGTTCACAAATGAATTCTCTATCGCACATCATAGGATTTTTTCAATATTGTGAAATTTCGATTTTTAACAACACTTTTAGTACCAAAATTTTGCAAAACAAATCGATTTTTTTTTTTCAAATTTGCGCCAAATTTCACCAAGTTGAAATTTTTCAAAAATCCTACGATGTGCGATAACTAAAACTATGTAATTAATGAAAATGATGGTCAATTTGATTTCAGATAAACCGTACCCGAGAAAAGTGTAAAAAACTGGGAGTATGTTTTCCAAACAAGGCAACATAAGTACTTGGCAAGCCGGCGGCCATTTTGTTTTTTTAAAAAAAAAAAAAATTTTTTTCAACTCACTATTGTAACAACAAACAAAATAAAAAAGAATTACAACATTTTATCAAACTGTCTTTCCAAAATTAATTCTTGAAAAACACCTCATTTTTCGACGAAAAAACGGGAAAGCCCCCTTAAAGGCTGTACGAGCCCAATTATGTTTTTATGTATGTATTTATTTTCTATCTAGCACATTCCAGTATTTCCGACTTACCAAATTGCCACTAAAAGGATGATGCTCATGATTTGATTTCATTCTGATTCCGTATCCTTTGGTTTCTCGATGTGGTCTTGCGTATTCGTGTTTTCCTCTTGCTTCCAAGCTGTGGCTCTGGCGGGCGTGATGGATTGAAATCCTCCAGTCCGTGGTGAAAGCTACTGTTGTCCTCTGTTGCGCTTGCTTGCTGCAGCTTTGTTGCTTTTTCACTTGTCACTTTTGACTGTCGGCCGCGACTGCCGACTGCGCCAGTTAAGTCTCAGGTTGAGACTTACAACAACAAAATACTTGAAGAGCTCCCAGCTGGAGCAAGAAAACGACACACGCTAGTTGAAGTTCGGAACCAGAATGATTTTGATTTATTTGAAGATCAATAATGAAACTTATTCCCTAATTATCAGGTGTACAACTTTGCTTCCGCCGTTTTCCGATAGGTGGCTGTACCGGCTGAGGCTGTTTGAAATACATAGTTGGTAATGCCTTTAAAGTGAGTGTGGACAGTGCCTAACGAATTGTCATCGCCGTTTCAGTGACAGTTGTTCTTGTTTTCGTATTATTCACGCTCGAAAATGTCCGTTTATGTGCTCAATTCTCGCCATTTGCGGGAAGTTTTACTTTTCTGTTACAATTCGAAAAAAAATGCAGCTGAAGCGCATCGAATGCTCTCAGAAACTTACGGTGATGCTGCTCTGAGTGAAAGAACGTGTCGGGAGTGGTTTCAACGTTTTAAAAATGGAAGAGCAACATGACAAAGTCATCCTCCAACACGACAATGCTCGGCCTCACGTCGCAAAAGTGGTCAAAAAGTACCTGGAAACGCTGAAATGGGAAGTCTTGCCCCACCCGCCGTATTCCCCAGATGTCGCCCCTTCTGACTTCCACCTATTCCGTTCGATGGCACACGGCCTGGCAGATCAACATTTTCAATCCTTCGAAGAATTGGAAAAATGGATTGCTTCATGGATAGCGTCAAAAGAGGACTCCTTTTTTCGAGCCGGGATCCGAAAACTGCCGGAAAGATGGGAGAAAGTTGTCGCTAGCGACGGACAATACTTTGAATAATACATCTGTAAGCACTTTTTCGCAATAAAGCTTTTAATTTTGGAAAAAAAACGGCGGAAGCAAAGTTGTACACCTGATACAAAAGTTGCTTATTCTAGGTTTTATTAAAGAAGACGTACACTAAGCAATTTATTGCATATAAGCTTACTTGCTAAATTCGGGGGTCAGCAGCCGCTAGTGGTGCATTCTCAGCAGTCTGCATAGGTGTTCCTGTTATGTTGTAATTAGGTCGATGGTCGACAAAATGCTTCTTTTGCTGTATTGCTGGTGTCTGGGTCGATGGCCAGCTAGCGGTGCAGTCTCGGCGGTTTTGGTGGCGATTGTATTGTTGGTATTGTTGCTGTTGTTGTGGTTGAGGTTGCGGTAGCAGCCGTAACTCGCGCGTCGAGTGGCAACCTGACACCAGCGCACAACGGAATATGCAATTGCACGATCAGACGGATAGTGCCGGTGTAGGTGATCATGTGGTACCACTACACCATTGCCCTTAGGCTAAAAACATAGTGGAGCGGCGAACAAAGCGAAGAGCAAAGCGAAGAGCAAAGCGACGAGCAAAGCGTAGAGCTATCCATAAGGCATTTTTTGCGAATAGTGCGCTTATCAATCCATCCACATACATTTTTTTTGTTTTGTTCACACAAATTTTTTAATAGCAAACCTTTTTGGATTTTCAAGTAGAGCAAAGCGGCGAGCAAAGCGATGAAAACAAAATATTTTGAAATCGTCGCTTTGCTCTTTTCAGCTTTCTTCGCTTTGCTCGTGACTATGTGCGCTTCGATTCAAAAGCGTTGATTTGTTCTCGACGCTTTGCTCGCCGCTTTGCTCGCCGCTCCACTATGTTTTTAGCCTTAAGCGAAAAATTATTACCCGGAATAATTTTTTAAGATAGTGTCGGTCTGGCGGGGTTTGGGAAATGCTTTACATTAATTTAAGTATATGTATAGATAATAATATGAGTGATAGTAATTATATAATTGGTAGTTTTCTAATAATAGTTTCTTGTATAAGCTGTATTTGTATGATTACAACAATAACAAGTTTCACAAAGAATACACGTAACATTAAACGATACAAACGGCCGAAGCCGGGGAGCAGAAAATAGGGATAAGGATAAGGAAATGAAGGGATTAGTGGTGGGATCGACAGATCACTGAACAATCACAGCACTCATTTAGCCATCGCGGCCACCATTGCAGAGTGCAATTTATGTAGTGTCCGTGTGGAGGGTTGCCGAGACGCGGCTGAGGTCTGGCTGGTGGTGGTGCGGCTCACGACTGGCTGGCTGTGAATTGCCTTAGGGTGCCCCGATAACGTCCTTGCGTGGGATCATCGGTCCGTGCGGAGCAGTCTTGGAGGCACCTGCTGCGATGGTTGATCTGCAAAAAGATTAGACGTCAGTTACTTGAAAACTAAGTTTTTGAGGCTGATATCAGGGGCGTAGCCAGAACTTGGTCATGGGGGGGAGTTTTAAAAAAATGTTTTGCCAGTTTAGTATTACATGTTTTTTAAGTATAGTCCACTTTCTAAATAGGGCATTTCGTTGTGGCTTATGTGACTTAATGCATTAAAAACTAAATTTGTTTCCTGATTTTTAGTAAAAATTTCATGAAAATTGGTGGGCTGAAAGCTAAGTTATTGCATCTGAAGTGGAAGTATATTTGTGTCATCGTACAAAAATGTGCATCGAACAAAGATACAATATTAACTATTGTTTTAAACATGTTTAAACTTTAACCGAAGCATTTAAATTGATGGACCAAGTTTGTGGTGATTTTTGTTTGTGGTGGTGGAGTTCATAAGTGGTAAAAGCGATTTAAAAACGATTGTCAGAACATAAATGATGACCAAAGTGTTAGCCGCGATCACCGTAGATCAAAACTGGGCGGTTATTCATAAAAGATAAGCCAACATCTTCATTGAAATTCTTGAAATTGGATTTAACCTTCGCTTTACTTATACCCACCCGGGTGATCTTTTTAATATTCATGTTTAATATCTGCACAAATTTTAAGGTAATTTTCAATAACATGAAAAAATATTTTTTGAAATTTTGTTCATGTTTAAACTTAAATTTTGTCATTTTTTATACAAATGTATCTGGGTGATCCCAGGCGCTTTCGCTACCATTTTGATTAAAACTCACGATAAATATTGTTTGCGTACCTCATTATGTGTTCAATAAACTCTCTGGAAAGAAATCTTCTAATTGTTGTAATAATATTTTAATATAAATACCATATTTATAATATTATATAATACTATACAATACTAATACAAAATTTATACCTTACTACTATTCCATGCAACTATGTAATTTATATAAAATAGTACTTAAACATGCAGCCCTACTTAAGAGCAAGATGTAAAATGAAAAGCGCATTAATAAAGAAGACTCGGTAACTAACACAACAAGTCAAGTGTGACTTGGTGTCAAGTGTGAAAAACTATAATTAAATTGTCGGTCTAAGTCACAAAGTCTAGTTGCGCAAACTAAAATAAAAAACTCAAGTTCTAAGAACGCACGCTCGTGTATATATAGTATACTAAAATGCTGGATGACGAAAAAGCATCAGCATCGCGTGCTTTGGTGCAACCATAAAGTCAGGTTATGTCGATCGCAACAACTATAACGCCTATAGATTTAAAAGCCTCAAATTTGGCAGCCGCATGGCAAAGCTGGAAAAGCCATTTTATGATATTTATGCGTGCTTCAGGGCTTGAGGAACAAAATGAAAAACGAAAAGTTGCGCTTTTATTACACCATCTCGGTCCGGAGTGCTTAATAATTTACAATTCGTTTAATGAAAATTTAGACTCGATCAAATACAATGACTTACTTAAAAAATGTGATGACTATTTTATACCGAAAGTCAAAGTCATGGAAAGACACACATTTTTTTCAAAAAAACAAAATTCCGACGAAACTATTGATGAGTACATTACTCAGCTAAAAAATTTAAGTTTGACATGTGAATTCGGCAATATTCGGGAAGACCTTATTAGAGACATATTTGTTTGTGGTTTAGCTTCAAATTTTTCACAAATAAAAGAAAGACTCCTCTCAGAAGGAAATATTAAGCTAGACAACGCCATCACAATTGCCAAAAATATGGAACTAGCAAAAGAAAATTCAAATAAGCTAAAAAATGTGAGTGACATATATAACAGCCATGTAGCTGTAGTCAAAAAAAGACTATTCAACCAAAAACTTATAAAAAGAGTCAGTGTGTAAAAAATGTGGTCAAATGCACCGAAATAAATGTCCAGCGCAAGGAGCAACTTGTTACTTATGTAATAAAAAAGATCATTTTGCTAAAATGTGCTACAGTAAACAACAACAATACGAGATGCATCACAGCAACAACAAATACAGTAACAAGCAACAACAAAAGACACCACACAATAAATATGTAAACGAAGTACAAGTACAGTCAACCCTCCTATAACGCGTGAGTGCATACCGCGTTATATGGAAACCGCGCTATAAGAAACTCAGAGTTAGTACAAATCACATCATTCGTACTGCGTTATATGGAAACCTTCTACCGCGTTGTATGGAAACCGCGCTATAAGAAACTCAGAATTAGTACAAATCACATCATTCGTACCGCGTTATATGGAGACCAATAAATACAAAAGACAAGATGAATTAAAAATTATTTTTATTGAATTCATCTTTTATTTTTATTGAACGTTCTTTTGAAGGTTTAAACCCCTGAGCACGCCTTTGCTTTTTCGAAATGAAGGTCCTAGCTGGTAGTTTTTTCCAATATAATGCCGTCTCATCGGCGTGAAAAATCTGATCAGGTGAATAACCTCCTTCATTTATAATTCTAGCTAGCTACAGCTTATAATTTTCGGCAGCCTTAGCATCTGTTGAGGCCTGTTCTCCTTGAAACTTAATATTGTGCAATGTGTACCTTTTTTTTTAGTTTTTCAAACCATTCTTTCTCGTACTGTGAAAGAGCTCTGAGACGATTGAAACCGAAGCCGTAAACGGCTAAGAGATAAGCTTAAATGTTTATATAAACATATCCAGTTAAAACCATTCATTGGGTGCACGGAAAGAACTGATGGGACGTTGTTGAACGGAAACCGCGCTGTAAGAGTACCGCGTTATAGGAGGGCTGTCGCAATTTCAGCTCCGCGTTATATGGAAACCGCGTTCTGAGAGTACCGCGTTATAGGAGGGTTGACTGTACATAAATCATGCGATGAAGATAACGGCGCAGGTGAACTCTTCCTAGGAATGGTACGAGAAGAAACATACATGCAAAAAGGGAAAGCAACAGACCGCGAGCAGTGCAGACAGATTTGCGAAACAGTCAACGACAATGCAAGAAGGAATTGCAGAAACACAAAAGAATGGACAGTAAGAGTCAAAATCAATAAGTGCGATGTGAACGCGCAAGCCGGTATCGATAACAAGCCAGGAAAGTATATATTTATAGCCGACACGCTTTCGAGAGCACCCCTGCGGAACCTAGTTTAGTTGAGTTTGAAGAAGAACTAACGTTGCATTGTGATTTACTAAGACAAGAAATTGATATTTCCACTGTTGAAATGAACAGAATAAAAGAATATAAAAAAGAAGACGATACGTTTCAGAAACTTTTTGAATACATACACAACGGTTGGCCACAAAATAGCAGGTTAGTAGAAAGTAATATAAAGCCATATTTTAAGATTAAAGACGAGTTGAGCGTCATAGACGGTATTTTGTTTAAGAATAAGCAAATAGTTATTCCAAGTGTTCTACGAAGTTGTATTTTAAACAATTTACATGAAGGTCACATGGGAGTAAAACGTACTCAAAGTTTGGCTGACTGACTGCCTCAGTTTATTGGCCAAATTTGTATAACGATATTTACAACATAGTTACAAATTGCGAAATATGTATGAAGTATCAAAATTCAAATGCTAAAGAAGAACTTATGCCACATGATATAGTTAATATACCGTGGTTTAAGGTCGGATGTGACATTTTCGAGTTCAGTACGAAGAAATATTTATTGGTAGTTGACTATTATTCTAAATATGTTGAAATTGAGTTGCTTAACAATGGTTTCACTAGCACAGAAGTTAAAACAAAATTAAAATCAATTTTTGCCAGACATGGCATACCTCATATATTTATTTCGGACAACGGTCCCCCATATAACTCAAAAGAATTCAAAGCTTTTTATAGCCAATGGAATATAGATCATCACACATCGAGTCCATATGTCGCCAGATCGAATGGGTTAGCCGAGCGTACCATACAAACGATAAAAAAAATGTTAATCAAATGCCAAGAAAGTCAAACTGATCCTTATATCGCTTTACTCAATTATAGAAACACACCTAAAGAAAATATGCCCAGCCCCGCTGAACTATTAATGTCGCGGAAACTGAAAACTAAAATTCCAACCATATTAAAAAATCGTAAACCTAAAATTATAAATGATAGCCAGTATGAACATCAAAGGAATTCTCAAATGATCAAAACACATAATAACTATAATAAACGAACAAAAAATTCAAAGCCTGTATTGCAAGGAGAAAATGTAATGTTCAAAAGAAATCCCTCTTCGGTTTGGATTCCAGGAACAATCTTAAATAATTGCAAAGAACCTCGATCTTATATGGTTCAAGATTCTGAAGGTGCAGTTTATCGTAGAAACAGGGAGCATATATTCAAAAAACCAGAACAAAAAGTTATTACAACGAAATAAAATGAAGTTGAGAAACGAAAAACTATTGTAGCTACAGCAAATGAAGATGAAAATGAAATTAAAAAATCTATTGTAGCTAAAGAGAATGAAGATGAATTTGAAAAAAAAGTGATGATATAGATATTGAAAATAATGTAGACAATAAATATATTACAAAAAAAGGAAGGAAAGTAAATCCTCCATCACGTTTACAGTACCAATAGTACAAAAACAAAAAGGAAAAAAAGGAAGATGTAATAATATTTTAATGTTATTGTTCGGATTCGTGCGGAGCGGAGAAATAAAAATACGCCGTGGGTTCGGGTTTGGGGTTCTTTATTAACCGACGTATGAAATACAAGTGTACAAGTATTACAAGAAACGTTAAACGATACGAACGGCCGTAGCCGGGGAGCAGAAAATAGGGGGAACATGAGTACAAAGGGAGAGGGAAACATTGGGATTGGAGATGGGATTGACGGATCACTGAAGACAGCACAGTACATCTGAACATCGCGCCCGCCATTGCAGATTGCAATTAGAATGGGTGCCGGGGTCCCGCCCAGGGTTGCGGCGGGCGGCTGGCTGGTTTGGCGGTGATGCGCGGTTGCCGTGCTGTATGATGGGCTGCTGGGCCGACGGTTGGGGAGTTCTCGCCGATCAGCGACGACTGAGCGCTGGGGAGTGCGCTTGGGGCCTCTTTGCGGGTGATGCTCGGTGCGGGGCAGTCTGGGGGGCAACTGCTGGGGTGGTCGCTAGCGCCAGATCTGCAAAAAGAGGAGATGTCAGATGTGAGAAATGATGATATTGACATCGTTGTGTGTAAGCGATGAGGTTCGCCTGAGTTGCCGTCGGAGGAGTGACGGTGCTTGGGAAAGATCGCGCGGGAATGGCGACTGACTCGGACCCGGGATGGGTGCTCTCGAGGTCGGTTGTATGGGGGGGTGCAATGTGGAAATGCGAGGGAGCTGCAGTTTCCATCAATTGCTGTGCATATTGACGCGTGGCGCTGAGCCAACGCTTGTTGTGTACCCTTTTTCGCAGTCTCATTGGGAGCGATAGCCATCCTGCGGGGGGCAAAACGTTTGGCAACGAAGGGGGGTGTTTGCCATTTCGAGTTTGAATGTGCAGGGATGGTGGGTTCCGCGTGATTTGCCTTTATTTCCTTGAGTGGAAACCCTACGGGATTGAGGGCGGCATTCACGTCAGAAAGGGGTTCCTTTAGAGTAGGAAGGTTTTTTCGAAGGGCGGGACCTGTGTGCGTATGGTGATTTGGCACCGCGGCGACGTTTGTCAAATGTGATGACATGGGTACTGGACCGCTTTATTTCCAACCGAATACTGTGTGTTGAGCGAGTAAGCTGCCACATACATTTCCGTGGAAACCTTCGAGCATGATCTGCGGGATGAGATCACTGCCAATCACTATATCGATCTGCGCTGCCTCGAAGGGGTTGGGATCAGCGAGATCTAGCATGGCGAAATCGTTCAAATTGGGGTGGTTTATTTTGGACGGGGGGAGAAAGTCCGTAAGCTTTTGAAGCACGATTGCCTGCACGGGGAGATTTGTGCTCGTTTTGGGGACTGCCAATGTCAAGAAGCATATATGTTTGGCAGTTTTCACAATCTGTCCGCCCATGCCCGAGATCTGGAGGTCAGATTTCTCGATTGGCAATTTTAGGCGTCTCTGGACCTTCGAGGAAATGAAGGTGTGCTGAGAGCCTTGATCGATCAACGCTCGAACTCTGAACAACTTTCCACCGTGTTTAATGGACACCAGTGCCGTAGGCAGAAGGGATTGGGCGCCATTATTTGAGTGAAGGGCTGGTACTGGGAGCGTACTTTGCCTTGAAGATGTGCTGTGGTGCGCATCAAAATGGGGAGAATGAGTGCTGGAGTTGTTGCTCGGTTTTTGGATAACCGTTGAGACCAGAGAAGTTGTCGAAGGTGATCGATTGGGGGATTGAGTGAGTTGCGTTTTGCCTTTGGGGAGATGAAGCAAAGAGTGGTGCTTTTTCTGGCAGTAAACGCATGTAAAATTGCTTGTACAGTCCTGAATTAGGTGAGATGTAGCAAGACAATTTGCACAGATTTTATACTTTTTCACATATGCTAATCGACTTTGGGGTGTGAGCCTTTTAAAGCTTTGGCAAGTCCGTACGGAATGATTTGCGTTGCAGAGCTTGCACGCGAAGTCCTTTTTCACTTCAGTGTGAAAATTTAGGGATCTGGGGGGTCGGACATTGGAAGATGAGGATTGTGGTTTCGACTTGGGCCGAAAGAGATTCAGCCGTTCCATTACCTCGTGTCTGCAGGTCAGAAACTCATTCATTTGTGACCAGGGGGGCAGATCCTTCCGGGATGTCAATGACTGCTCCCATAAAGCTAATGTTGCTTCAGGCAATTTGGTAGAGCATATATATACCAGCAGCGGATCCCAATTGTCAGTGTCTACGGCCTGAGACATGAGAATAGACAGACAATTGTTTACAGAAGTCTGGATCCGCTGTAGAGCCTCACTATTTTCGGTGTGGGCAGGAGTGATATTCAGTAGAGTACGAATTTGGTTGTCAACGAGGATGCGTTTGTTCTCATATCGGGATCGTAGGGCTTCCCACGCGAGTCTGAAATTCTCATCGGTTAATGCGTATTGTTTAACAATAGCACCGGCTTGGCCTTGCGTTTTGTATCGGAGATGATACAATTTCTGGGCTGGAGTGAGCTGGGGGTGGTTAATATATACCGCAGTAAACATGTCCCGAAAGGACGGCCACTGCTCATAGCCCCCGAAAAATGTTTCGGTGTCGCAAGGAGGAACTTGGAGGCAAATGTAGGAAGTATTTGCTGGTTCTAGGGGTTGAACCGGTTCCATACGCGTAGCAGGCTGGGGGGACTGAGATTGGAGCATCTTAATGATGTCCAACATCTTAGCCATGCACAACTCGTATTGGTCTGTGCAAGCGTCGAACTTTTGCCTAGCCAACTCTTTATAACCGTCGGGCTGGCTGTTGTCCTCAGCAAGGAAGACTGCCTGATGTGCGCGCATTAGCCTCTCCCATTGGGCTTGCAGATTTTTCTGCTTAATTTGGACCAGTGATGTGGTCAAATCCTCAATGGGAGCCGATGAAAATTGTGTGCATAATTGCACGAGTCTCTCGGACTCAAAACCAAATGTGGCAACACTGGGATCGGTTGCTTTGGGACTAGAGAGCTGAGAGCGAGTTTTAATTGCCTCGCGAGTGACAGGAACTGTCAAATGTGTCTCAGTCGACTTTGAATATTTTGGAGAAGGAGACTCCATTTTCTTTATTTGACGCTTGGGGGATCGCTCAACAGGCATTTTAATGGCTTAAAAAACTCGAAAGGGGGTTTAAAATTCGGTTAAATACAAATATTAGGCTTATGGGGAATAAACCAGAAATATTACCGCGTCCGCGCGGTACAACAATTTTCAATACGAATTTGTATTTCTGTTGAGGATCAAAGTTTACAATTGTGTGTGTAAGCGCGTCCAGAAATTTGTATATATATATTGGGACTAAACAAGAAATATGTAAATAAGAACTAGGGAAATTTTTATTAAACAACAAATTTTTTGGTATATAGTCTATGTGAATGTTTCTTTATTTGTGTGCAAACGTGAATATATGTTTGTGTGTAAAGAGTATTTTAATATATGTATATTTGTGTATTAGTGCGGGTAATAATAATTAAGTCTTATTATATTTTGTATAAGGAAAACCAAACAATAATAGAGTGAACGATTAAAAATTTTTTGTGTACAGGTGGGGTGTTTTTGTCCCACTGTATTTATCTGGGGTGACAACAGCTGTGCAATGAGTGCCTAAGTGCAGCACTATTGAAAATTATTCAATGTGCTGCGAAAATAGGCTACTCGTCCCACTGTATTCGCGTTTGCTTACTTCTGCCAGCGAGAGTGGTAAATTGCTTAGGCAGAAGTGCGAATAAGCAATTGCACTTGGAAGCAGCAGCGGGAGTGCTCGCTGCTCAGTGCTTGCTTATGTCGCACAAAAACAAAGCACGAAAATGCGTACAAGTGGGAGTGTGGGAATGCAGCGGGAGAAATGCTGCACTAGAACAGTGCGTCTTTGCTGGCTGCAGCTGAGATTTTGCTGGCTGCAGCTGAGATTTTGCTGCGTCGGCAGCGAAGGTCGCACAAAAGAGACTGCGAAATGTACAATGCGCCGAATTATGTGCAGTAGCGGAATTGCTAACTGCACTGCGCTGTTTTGTACTTGGGGAAATGCACGATAAGCGAGCAGTGGAGGGGTACCAAATGTTAAATTTTTGGGGAGTGGGTATATATTAAGGGGCAATATATTTGTTATTATGTTATTTATATTGAGAAAATATAAATGTGTCGCTTATCTTTTATGGGCCCCGTGCCCGAGTATGAGGATCTTCTTTATAGCTGGGTGACCGCTCCTGTGTTGTGACGCTGCTGTGCTGTGACGCTGCTGCTTGTGTTGTTGTTCTTTGTAGAGTTCTCCTCTGTTTCCTTTTTATGTTCTACGTTGTGGGTGTGTGTTGTTGTTTGATGCTGTGCGCGTTTTGGTTCTTGTCTCTGCACTTTACTGTCCGCTGCTTCGCTTAGAATTTTTGTTTTAGTTTCTTGAATTTTGTGCACTTTCTTCTGTTTCTTGTGGTTAGTTAGTTTTTCGTTGCACTTATTTGTTTGATTTGTGATGTCACTGTTGTTTATTATTATTAATATTATTTTTAGATATGTGGCTTTGTTTGTCACTTTTTCCTTTGTGATTAGTTTTGTTTTAACTATGTTTGTGTTTTTGTTGTCAGTGTCGTTTCACTTTTGTTTAATGTTCACTTATGTTAATTGTTTGTTTGTGTATCGCGTCGCGAGTCCGCGATGGCTCGAAGGACCAATGTTCGGATTCGTGCGGAGCGGAGAAATAAAAATACGCCGTGGGTTCGGGTTTGGGGTTCTTTATTAACCGACGTATGAAATACAAGTGTACAAGTATTACAAGAAACGTTAAACGATACGAACGGCCGTAGCCGGGGAGCAGAAAATAGGGGGAACATGAGTACAAAGGGAGAGGGAAACATTGGGATTGGAGATGGGATTGACAGATCACTGAAGACAGCACAGTACATCTGAACAGTTATAAATAAACTAATATAAATACCATATTAATAATATTATATAATACTATACAATACTAATACAAAATGTATACCTTACTACTATTCCATGCAACTATGTAATTTATATAAAATAGTACTTAAACATGCAACCCTACTTAAGAGCTAGATGTAAAATGAAAAGCGCATTAATAAAGAAGACTCGGTAACTAACACAATGTAGGGGTAAAAGCTGGTGCATTTGTTTGTTAGAGTACTGAGTGCATGTGTGTGTGTGTGAAGTGTATTTAGTCTATTATAGGCGGACCTCGCCTCAACAGTGGATGGCTAAGTTTGAGCCTCAGTGGAACTTCTTTTACGATAAATCAAAACGCATGGTTTCAGATAGTCGCAAGAACAGAAGTTAACTTTATTCCGTAAAAACTATGGCTTATAAAGAAAAACATAACTGTTATACGCGCATAGCATTTCCAATACTCCGCCCATTATTCCAGAGCACAGTTTAAACTGACCAATCCGTAGGCAAGGACCAAAATAGCTGATCTTGCACATTTCCGTTGGGAACAGTGCGCTGCGGTAGGTACCGTTGAACTCGCTTCGTCGCCGTCACAAGTGCTGACTTGCTTTGTTTACAACTGCGGCGACGATTGCGGCGCGCGTAACCTGACACCCGTGCATAACGGAATGCGTAATTGCCCGATCGGACGGATAGTGTAGGTGTGAGTGACCATGTGGTACCACTACAACAACACTAATATTTTCCATAGTCTCAAAATAAATCATTAAAGTTAGGCTTTTTTCGAAATAAGAACTATCGCCAGAGGAAGATACTAAATACTGAAGTATGAAAAACATTTTTAATTATTATATATTATTGTGAGTTTTACTCAACATAGCAGCGGAAGTGCCTGGGATCATCTTTAGTAAGGCGAAGGTTAAGCATCTCAATAGCATACATTTATTGCATTTTAACTGAACATTTGGCTATCGAAGGATGCCATCCCATCTATTGACACTTATTTTGACTGTTTTTTTGTTTTCATATGATGTGGCACCGTGCGAATTTCACCTTTTCAAAGAATGCATTTGCCGATGAAAAAAAGCGGTTTGAGAACGTAAAAACCTTCCAAAAGGCTTGTACCGACATCCTGAAGGACATTCCGGTCGACGAACTAAACTACTCTTTAGACATGTTTTTAGAACATGCAAATCGCTGCATTAAGCCTAAACATGACTATTAAAAAAACAAATTAGTTTCGGTAAACAAAGGGTTTTTTTAATATTTTTTTAAATATTTAAAGATGAAAAGACCTTTTTGCTAATGTGGGAACGTACATACGATGCATAGTGATTGAAAATGTTGACAAATTATAGGCTATGGGGGGGTTCTGACACCCTAAACCCCCCCTTGGCTACGCCATGTGGGATTCATTTAAGCTAAAGCCGGGGGAATTTGGGAAAATACATATACAAATTGGCTGAGTTGCCACTTCAGTTCTTTAGAGGGATTGAGAATTTCGAGCGATAGTTATGACGGTGTTCGAGGGATTGCTTATAAACAAGGCCAACTCCGCAGGGATTTGCAGCGTTTAGAGCAAGTCGCACTGGAGTGGCGACTGACCTCTTTTCGGACCCGGATGGAGGAGGTGCAATGAGGAACTGCGGGGAAATGCAATTTCTGTCAGTTTATGTGAATGTGGACCGAGTGGCGTCAAGCCAATGCTCTTGTCGAAAGCCATCCTGCGGGATCAAAACGGTTGGCAACGAAGGGGGGAATTTTCCGGTTTGGGAATGAGTTTGCAGGAGTGGTGGGTTCAAAGTGACTTTCCATTATTTCCTCGGGTGGAAACCCTACGGGATTGAGGGCGGCAATCACTTGTGTAATGGCTTTCTTTAGTGCGGGAAGATTATTTCGAAGGGCAGGCCCAGTATGCATATGGCTATTGTGTGCGTCTGTGGCACGTGTCAAATGTGAAGAAGAGGGTACTGGACCGCTTAATACCCAACCGAATATCGTATGCTGAGCAAGTAAGCTGCCACATATAAATATTTCGGTGGATACTTTCGAGCATGATCTGCGGGATGTCACTGCCAATCACTATATCGATCTGCGCTGTCTCGAAGGGGTTTGGATCAGCGAGTTCTAGCATGGCGAAATTCTTCATATTAGGGGGGTTTATATGAGAAGGGGGGGCCGGGGATGGCTTTTTACTTTTTTTTTTTTGTAAGGGGCTCACTTTTCACTTTATTTCTTATTGTTTTATTTTTTTTTTTTGTTTTACTTCATATTTTTCCTGTTGATGTATGTTGTTCACTCTTGTTTTTCACTCTGTTCACTGTTTTGTAATTGTTGCACAGTTTGGATGTTTTGTTGATTATTGTTGTTGATTGTTGATTATTTTGTATTGTTGATTATTTTGTAATTGAAATTTATTATTATTTATTTTGTTACTGTTTGTTTTTCCGCGTCGGCACAATCGCGAGCGGCTCGAAGGACCATGTTTACGTCGGCGGAGCGGTAGAAACAAAATAGAGTTATTTTCGGTTTAGGGTGTCTTTATTGTTGGACGAGTGAATAACAAGTGTCACAAAGAATACACGAAACATTAAACGATACAAACGGCCGAAGCCGGGGAGCAGAAAACAGGAGGAAACATGAGTACAAGAGGATAAGGAAATGAAGGGATTAGGGGTGGGATCGACAGATCACTGAACATCATTCTTATATAATAGTTTCCTAATGATAGTTCTTAGGTACTTGGTAGTTGTATGATGTATGTATGATAACATGTGTAGTTGTTATTCTTAGCGATTATTGTTCTTACATTGTAATTGACGTATGTATAGATTATAGTATCTTACTTTATATTTGGTTTTATTGTCTAGGTATCTATGGTATATGGTTTTAGTGAGTCGTTGTGGACTTCTTCTTCTTTCCCATTGTAATCGATTACGGAGTTTACTCCCTTTCGTTCTAAAATTCTGTATGGTCCGCTGAATGGACTCATGTTCTTTTTTCTGTTTTCCACTTTCAATAATACCAAGTCATTGACTTCCAAGTGCAATGGGTTGTTGTATTGTTGGTCTTGTTTATATTTACGTTTAGTTTTTGTTTGAATTGTGCTTGTCTTTGGTGTTAGGTGTCGTGTTATATGCAAATGTGAAGTACGGTATCCATTTATCCCATTCATCATCATTGGCATAATTTAGTAAGAATTCATTGAGTACCCTATGGTTTCTTTCTAGTGAACCTATTGTTTGGTGGTGGTAAGGTGTTGAAAATACTTGTTCTATCTGTAAGAGGGAGCATATGTTACTCATTAACTCATTTGTGAATTCGGTTCCTCTGTCTGATTTAAGAATTTTAAACTGACCGTATTTTAAAATTAGTTGTTCTACTAATGTTGTCGCTGTGGTAGTCGCGTCTTTAGTGCTCATTAGGTGCGCTATGACGTACAGTCACGGACAATAGTATTGACACAGCAACAATTGTTCAATAGAACAGCAAATTTCAGATAAACAAATAATAATATTATTTAATTTTTAATGTCAATTTATGCATTTATATCACCTTAATTGCAGGGCATAAAAAAATTTACATGCCACTTCTTATATTTAGAAAAAATAATCAAAAATGTATTTCATAGTCGGTTTTGGCATGGACAAAAGTATTGGCACAGCACACTTCAATGCAATAAATATTTCTAAATTTGTTCCAACTGATAATACAGGGTGCGCCATCTGCTACTTTTTTTTCTATTTAAAAAAACAACACGCTTTTTATGATGTGAAATCAATTTTTTTTATTGATAAATGAAGGTTGGTTTATGCCATTTATGTATGAAATATAACATCGGAAATATAAGACGGAGCAACGGCCCACACATCTCGCCAGACAATCGCCCTATTGCAGGAGAAATTTCAAGACCGCATAATTTCAAGAAATTCCGATGTGAATTGGCCCCCGAGATCGTGCGATTTAACCCCTCTTGACTATTTCCTTTGGGGATTTTTGAAAGGGAAAGTGTATGCGAATGCTCCCCGGACAATTCAAGACCTTAAACACAATATTCGGACTGAAATTGCGGCCATAGACCCGATGATTCTGCAGAAAGTCATTGAAAATTTTGATGCTCGGATGTTGGCCTGTAAACGAAGCCGCGGTGGTCACATGACCGATGTTATATTTCATACATAAGTGGCATAAACCAACCTTCATTTATCAATACAAAAAATTGATTTCACATCATAAAAAGCGTGTTGTTTTTTCAAATAGAAAAAAAAGTTGCAGATGGCGCACCCTATACTATGTCCATCTGTCATTTGGTAGATACCGTTACTTATTATTTTCAGCCGCCGTGGCTCAGTTGGTTAGTGCGCGGTCCAGCGAGTCGCATGCAGAGCGACGCAAGATCGAATACTGCATGTAGTAACACCTAAAAAAAATAACGGGAAACTCGTTTTCTCTTTCGGTGGCTGTCCTCTCAGCTGGAAATGGCAAACCTCTGAGAGTAAAAATTGCCTATGATAAAGCTCCCAATCTGCCGTTCGGAACCGGCATAAAACTGTAGGTCCCTTCCACCCGCGTACAAAATTCACACGCACAACACGGGTGGTTGCGGGAAGCTAGGCCTTAGTCTCGCGTAAGCGGGCTGTCGTGCCAATCAATTATTATTAATTATTATTTTCACATTTTTTACTTTTGAAAGTGGGCTGCTTGTGGCAAAAAAGTTATAAAAACTAAAATATGGCCTGAAAACAGAAAGAAACAACTGAAGCATAGCGAAAAATCATTATACATTTGCATAAACATAGTAAATCGTAAGCTAAAATTAGTGAAGTTATGGGAAGAAGCTGATTTACCATCCGATACGTTGCTAACCAGTTTGGTGCCACAACGAACTTCGCAAGTAGACAACGCAGCGGCCGACCGCGTAAGCTAAATGCTAGAGAAGAAGTTCAAATTCTGCGAAAGATTAAGAAAAACCCAAAAATTCCGTCCACCCAACTCGCCGCGGAGGCAAAGGAAGAATTCGAGAAGGAAGTTCACCCGAAAACTGTACGTAGAGTACCGTACCGTGCTGGGTATAAAGCCAGGGCAGCAAGGCGAAAACCTTTCATCAGCCTTCTAAATTGAAAAAGGTGGAAAGAGTATGCCTAGCAATACAAAACTAAACTGAAGACTTTTGGAACACTACTTTACTATCAGATGGTAGTAAATTTAACATTTTTCGATCTGACAGCAAAATATTAGTATGGAGAAGACAGAAAGCAGAATACGACAAAAATAATACAGTGACTACATTGAAACAGGGTGGCGGAGGAGTTATGGTGTGGGGTTGTATGGCTGCATTGGGCGTGGGAGAGTTGGTATTTGTAGACGAAATAATGGACAAAACCCTATACCTAAATATACTTAAAGAAAATTAAAAATAAAGCACTGAAAAATTTAATTTACAGACAATTTTTTATATCCAACATGATAATGACCCTAAGCACACAGCTTTTGATGTCCGTATGTGGCTTATATCAAAGAATATACAATATAAAGAATACGCATCTTCAAAAATTTGTCAAGCGTGTTTCTGGATGCGTGGGGGAAGAGATGAGCGGAGGCATAGGTTGCGGGAAATTTGCTCGCGCTCAACAGTTTGCGATCTTGTTCTTCGAAGCGCAAGCGGAGAGTAAACAACGAACCAAAGCATCGTCATCGTCGTTTCAACGAAGATGATTCGGGATTCGATAATGTTTTTGGTGTTGTCGTTTATTGTGTTTTGCTGCACAGATTGCTGTCATGTCACCAGCAATCGAATCTTTGTGGTGTATGGCTTTTTGCTGGCCAATACTTTGATTGATTTAAAAATTTGGTGGTTGATCCCAATTTAAAATGTTTGCAAATATTTTTACGTGGCAAGTTCGAAGTAAAATTATTTGTTTATATTTTCACATGGTTGACTACAATTTTAAGAATATGGGAAAACTACGAAACAAAATGAACTGATGGGCATATTGACTTCAAAATTCGTGAAAACACTTGAAATCAAAAATAATTAGATACGTGTTTTAATTTTGTTTTTTTTTTAATCGAAATCTAACGGACAAACCAAGGCTTAAAAGAAAAAAACATAATTTTATAGGTCTATCGACTTTCAATATGTCGAAAGCACTACTAAAGCAATAAATAAAGAAATAAATAATAAGACAAGTATTTTGTCATAAGAAAAATGTTATTACGGAATGCCTACGTCTAAAAATAGTATAAATATTCCACTGAATGATTCCATGGCGAATGATGAGACCATAAAATTACAATATTAGATTTTCTTATTTTAGTTCTTTTAAACAAGCATTATATGTGGGCCGGAAGAAAAGTTCCAAAGAACGGGACGGAACTAATGGAATGTTTTCTTTTGTTTCCAATTCATTTTTATTTAATTGTCTTTGTTGATTACTTATTACTTATTTTTTAATTGCCTGTAGCGATCATATAGGTCGCCATGCCACCCATATTTTATTTTCTTTTCTATGATTTTGCGCACACTACAGTCGAGAGAGCGAGAATGAACGAGTGAGCACAGACGCGGCATTCGTGTTTCTATGATTTGCGCTCAGAGCATTGTGCTGTCATTTCAAGTGTTTCCTCTTGTTGTCTACCCCCCGCATATAGAAGACGATTGGCGATATCAGCACCCGCATTCAAATTTTTGCTTGTACGTGATGCACACTCTTTACGTTCCATACTTTTTGCTTATATACAATGTTCCACATATTCTACCACATCCGCTACAATCACCCGATCTAAATCCCATCGAACACCTTTGGGATGACAATATAACTAATAAGAGCCAACTAATAATTATCCTTTCACTAGAACGGCAAAATATAGGAGCAGAGATTAGCAAAAGTTTAGTAAAATCAATGCCAAAAAGACTTTAACGAAGTATTGAAGAGAATGGGTTATGCTACAAAGTATCAATTATGCCATAACAAAATGTTTCTTTAGTTTATAAGTGAGTGTGCCAATACTTTTGTCCATGCGAAAACCGACTATGAAATACATTTTTGCTTATTCTATCTAAACAAAGGTAGTTGTATGTGAATTAGTTAGGCCCTGCAATGAATGTGATATAAATGCATAAGTTGGCATTTAAAATTAATGAACTTTATGTTTCGTTTATCTGAAATTTGCTGTTTTATTGAACAATCGTTGCTGTGTCAATACTATTGTCCGTCACTGTATTTGGTTAGTTCGCATTGCATCGTGAGTATATATCGATAGCTGTTGGACATCCGGACACGGTAGGCAGGAAGCATCGATAGGTTGCACAAAAATGTCGACGAAAACTGTAATCGGGGTTGTATTTGTTGATGATTATAAGTGCATAATTTCAAGAAATTCCGATGTAAATTGGCCCCCGAGATCGTGCGATTTAACCCCTCTTGACTATTTCCTTTGGGGATTTTTGAAAGGGAAAGTGTATGCGAATGCTCCCCGGACAATTCAAGACCTTAAACACAATATTCGGACTGAAATTGCGGCCATAGACCCGATGATTCTGCAGAAAGTCATTGAAAATGTTGATGCTCGGATGTTGGCCTGTAAACGAAGCCGCGGTGGTCACATGACCGATGTTATATTTCATACATAAGTGGCATAAACCAACCTTCATTTATCAATACAAAAAATTGATTTCACATCATAAAAAGCGTGTTGTTTTTTCAAATAGAAAAAAAAGTTGCAGATGGCGCACCCTATACTATGTCCATCTGTCATTTGGTAGATACCGTTACTTATTATTTTCAGCCGCCGTGGCTCAGTTGGTTAGTGCGCGGTCCAGCGAGTCGCATGCAGAGCGACGCAAGATCGAATACTGCATGTAGTAACACCTAAAAAAAATAACGGGAAACTCGTTTTCTCTTTCGGTGGCTGTCCTCTCAGCTGGAAATGGCAAACCTCTGAGAGTAAAAATTGCCTATGATAAAGCTCCCAATCTGCCGTTCAGAACCGGCATAAAACTGTAGGTCCCTTCCACCCGCGTACAAAATTCACACGCACAACACGGGTGGTTGCGGGAAGCTAGGCCTTAGTCTCGCGTAAGCGGGCTGTCGTGCCAATCAATTATTATTAATTATTATTTTCACATTTTTTACTTTTGAAAGTGGGCTGCTTGTGGCAAAAAAGTTATAAAAACTAAAATATGGCCTGAAAACAGAAAGAAACAACTGAAGCATAGCGAAAAATCATTATACATTTGCATAAACATAGTAAATCGTAAGCTAAAATTAGTGAAGTTATGGGAAGAAGCTGATTTACCATCCGATACGTTGCTAACCAGTTTGGTGCCACAACGAACTTCGCAAGTAGACAACGCAGCGGCCGACCGCGTAAGCTAAATGCTAGAGAAGAAGTTCAAATTCTGCGAAAGATTAAGAAAAACCCAAAAATTCCGTCCACCCAACTCGCCGCGGAGGCAAAGGAAGAATTCGAGAAGGAAGTTCACCCGAAAACTGTACGTAGAGTACCGTACCGTGCTGGGTATAAAGCCAGGGCAGCAAGGCGAAAACCTTTCATCAGCCTTCTAAATTGAAAAAGGTGGAAAGAGTATGCCTAGCAATACAAAACTAAACTGAAGACTTTTGGAACACTACTTTACTATCAGATGGTAGTAAATTTAACATTTTTCGATCTGACAGCAAAATATTAGTATGGAGAAGACAGAAAGCAGAATACGACAAAAATAATACAGTGACTACATTGAAACAGGGTGGCGGAGGAGTTATGGTGTGGGGTTGTATGGCTGCATTGGGCGTGGGAGAGTTGGTATTTGTAGACGAAATAATGGACAAAACCCTATACCTAAATATACTTAAAGAAAATTAAAAATAAAGCACTGAAAAATTTAATTTACAGACAATTTTTTATATCCAACATGATAATGACCCTAAGCACACAGCTTTTGATGTCCGTATGTGGCTTATATCAAAGAATATACAATATAAAGAATACGCATCTTCAAAAATTTGTCAAGCGTGTTTCTGGATGCGTGGGGGAAGAGATGAGCGGAGGCATAGGTTGCGGGAAATTTGCTCGCGCTCAACAGTTTGCGATCTTGTTCTTCGAAGCGCAAGCGGAGAGTAAACAACGAACCAAAGCATCGTCATCGTCGTTTCAACGAAGATGATTCGGGATTCGATAATGTTTTTGGTGTTGTCGTTTATTGTGTTTTGCTGCACAGATTGCTGTCATGTCACCAGCAATCGAATCTTTGTGGTGTATGGCTTTTTGCTGGCCAATACTTTGATTTAAAAATTTGGTGGTTGATCCCAATTTAAAATGTTTGCAAATATTTTTACGTGGCAAGTTCGAAGTAAAATTATCTGTTTATATTTTCACATGGTTGACTACAATTTTAAGAATATGGGAAAACTACGAAACAAAATGAACTGATGGGCATATTGACTTCAAAATTCGTGAAAACACTTGAAATCAAAAATAATTAGATACGTGTTTTAATTTTGTTTTTTTTTTAATCGAAATCTAACGGACAAACCAAGGCTTAAAAGAAAAAAACATAATTTTATAGGTCTATCGACTTTCAATATGTCGAAAGCACTACTAAAGCAATAAATAAAGAAATAAATAATAAGACAAGTATTTTGTCATAAGAAAAATGTTATTACGGAATGCCTACGTCTAAAAATAGTATAAATATTCTACTGAATGATTCCATGGCGAATGATTATTACGGAATGCCTACGTCTAAAAATAGTATAAATATTCTACTGAATGATTCCATGGCGAATGATGAGACCATAAAATTACAATATTAGATTTTCTTATTTTAGTTCTTTTAAACAAGCATTATATGTGGGCCGGAAGAAAAGTTCCAAAGAACGGGACGGAACTAATGGAATGTTTTCTTTTGTTTCCAATTCATTTTTATTTAATTGTCTTTGTTGATTACTTATTACTTATTTTTTAATTGCCTGTAGCGATCATATAGGTCGCCATGCCACCCATATTTTATTTTCTTTTCTATGATTTTGCGCACACTACAGTCGAGAGAGCGAGAATGAACGAGTGAGCACAGACGCGGCATTCGTGTTTCTATGATTTGCGCTCAGAGCATTGTGCTGTCATTTCAAGTGTTTCCTCTTGTTGTCTACCCCCCGCATATAGAAGACGGGTGGCGATATCAGCACCCGCATTCAAATTTTTGCTTGTACGTGATGCACACTCTTTACGTTCCATACTTTTTGCTTATATACAATGTTCCACATATTCTACCACATCCGCTACAATCACCCGATCTAAATCCCATCGAACACCTTTGGGATGACAATATAACTAATAAGAGCCAACTAATAATTATCCTTTCACTAGAACGGCAAAATATAGGAGCAGAGATTAGCAAAAGTTTAGTAAAATCAATGCCAAAAAGACTTTAACGAAGTATTGAAGAGAATGGGTTATGCTACAAAGTATCAATTATGCCATAACAAAATGTTTCTTTAGTTTATAAGTGAGTGTGCCAATACTTTTGTCCATGCGAAAACCGACTATGAAATACATTTTTGCTTATTCTATCTAAACAAAGGTAGTTGTATGTGAATTAGTTAGGCCCTGCAATGAATGTGATATAAATGCATAAGTTGGCATTTAAAATTAATGAACTTTATGTTTCGTTTATCTGAAATTTGCTGTTTTATTGAACAATTGTTGCTGTGTCAATACTATTGTCCGTCACTGTATTTGGTTAGTTCGCATTGCATCGTGAGTATATATCGATAGCTGTTGGACATCCGGACACGGTAGGCAGGAAGCATCGATAGGTTGCACAAAAATGTCGACGAAAACTGTAATCGGGGTTGTATTTGTTGATGATTATAAGTGCATAATTTCAAGAAATTCCGATGTAAATTGGCCCCCGAGATCGTGCGATTTAACCCCTCTTGACTATTTCCTTTGGGGATTTTTGAAAGGGAAAGTGTATGCGAATGCTCCCCGGACAATTCAAGACCTTAAACACAATATTCGGACTGAAATTGCGGCCATAGGCCCGATGATTCTGCAGAAAGTCATTGAAAATTTTGATGCTCGGATGTTGGCCTGTAAACGAAGCCGCGGTGGTCACATGACCGATGTTATATTTCATACATAAGTGGCATAAACCAACCTTCATTTATCAATACAAAAAATTGATTTCACATCATAAAAAGCGTGTTGTTTTTTCAAATAGAAAAAAAAGTAGCAGATGGCGCACCCTATACTATGTCCATCTGTCATTTGGTAGATACCGTTACTTATTATTTTCAGCCGCCGTGGCTCAGTTGGTTAGTGCGCGGTCCAGCGAGTCGCATGCAGAGCGACGCAAGATCGAATACTGCATGTAGTAACACCTAAAAAAAATAACGGGAAACTCGTTTTCTCTTTCGGTGGCTGTCCTCTCAGCTGGAAATGGCAAACCTCTGAGAGTAAAAATTGCCTATGATAAAGCTCCCAATCTGCCGTTCGGAACCGGCATAAAACTGTAGGTCCCTTCCACCCGCGTACAAAATTCACACGCACAACACGGGTGGTTGCGGGAAGCTAGGCCTTAGTCTCGCGTAAGCGGGCTGTCGTGCCAATCAATTATTATTAATTATTATTTTCACATTTTTTACTTTTGAAAGTGGGCTGCTTGTGCCAAAAAAGTTATAAAAACTAAAATATGGCCTGAAAACAGAAAGAAACAACTGAAGCATAGCGAAAAATCATTATACATTTGCATAAACATAGTAAATCGTAAGCTAAAATTAGTGAAGTTATGGGAAGAAGCTGATTTACCATCCGATACGTTGCTAACCAGTTTGGTGCCACAACGAACTTCGCAAGTAGACAACGCAGCGGCCGACCGCGTAAGCTAAATGCTAGAGAAGAAGTTCAAATTCTGAGAAAGATTAAGAAAAACCCAAAAATTCCGTCCACCCAACTCGCCGCGGAGGCAAAGGAAGAATTCGAGAAGGAAGTTCACCCGAAAACTGTACGTAGAGTACCGTACCGTGCTGGGTATAAAGCCAGGGCAGCAAGGCGAAAACCTTTCATCAGCCTTCTAAATTGAAAAAGGGAAAGAGTATGCCTAGCAATACAAAACTAAACTGAAGACTTTTGGAACACTACTTTACTATCAGATGGTAGTAAATTTAACATTTTTCGATCTGACAGCAAAATATTAGTATGGAGAAGACAGAACGCAGAATACGACGAAAATAATACAGTGACTACATTGAAACAGGGTGGCGGAGGAGTTATGGTGTGGGGTTGTATGGCTGCCTTGGGCGTGGGAGAGTTGGTATTTGTAGACGAAATAATGGACAAAACCCTATACTTAAACATACTTAAAGAAAATTAAAAATAAAGCACTGAAAAATTTAATTTACAGACAATTTTTTATATCCAACATGATAATGACCCTAAGCACACAGCTTTTGATGTCCGTATGTGGCTTAAGGTTTGCGCACGATGAAATTAGTGCATACGTTTTACCTCCTAGTGTTCTCCTAGTTCAAATTTAAAATTTTTTCCACATCAACATAGCTTTGTTAAACATGACTTGGTCCTCATGTAAAAATTGAGACCATTCTATAGTTTTTGCCTTTAAAATGCAGTGAAATATAAGTGCGTGAAAAAATTATTAGACTGTGCAATGAAAATCCGAATTTATCTTTCAAAGCAATTGCTCGAAACGCACGGGTTTCGCGAAATACAGTTTAGTCCGTAATTAAAGTATACAATGAACGTCTGACGATTAATAGGAAACAAGGAAGTGGCAAAAAGAAGGGGCTTAATAACTCTGCTATGGGCAAGAAGGTGATAGCTCTTTTAACAAAAAATCCCAATACATTAGGCAGAAAAGTGGGGGAAAAAGTAGGATGCTCTGAAACATTTGTTAGAAAAGTTAAGAAGCAGGAAGGGTTAAGGTCATACAAGGTCAAAAAAGTTCCAGATAGAAATTCTAAGAAGAACAGCGAGGCAAAAGAGCGAGCCAAATTATTGCACCGTGATTTCATATGGAAATTTGATTGCTGCATTATGGACGATGATACCTATGCACTGGGTGACTTTTCACAACTTCCAGGTGTGGGTTATTATGCTGCAGATCGTAGAGGGAACGTCCAGGAGCAGTATAGACCCAAAAGAAGTCGAAATTCCCCAAGAAGGTTTTGGTGTGGCAGGAAATCTGTAGCTGTGGTAGACGAAGCCGTTCATTTGTAACAACTCGGGCAATAAACACCGATATATATATCCGGGAGTGTCTGCAAGAACGACTGTTGCCATTTATAAAACAGCAAGCAGTTTCTGCTTTCATTTGGCCTGATTTGGCAGCATGCCATTACAGTAAAGCAGAAGTTGAGTGGTACGAAAAGAATAATGTAACATTTGTACCCAGATATGCGAATCCACCTAACTGCCCAGAGTTCAAACCAATAGAAAGATATTGGACTCTGGTAAAAAGGATCATGAAAGGCACAAAACAGATTGCTAAAACCACTACTAGTTTTTCCAAAAAATGGCTATCATCAACAAAAAAAATTCCTGAAAACACTATAAAAAGCCGAATGTCAGGCATTTCGGAAAAAATCAAATTTTTTTGTTTTTGTTAATCACACAAAATATTTTGTTTATGTATAAAAACATGAATTAAATTTCTTTTAATATAACGTTTTTTTCTTTTTAATATGTTAACTAGTTCAGAAGTAATTTGAGTTTATTTGTGCACTAATTTCATCGTGCGCAAGATTTATATCAAAGAATATACAATATAAAGAATACGCATCTTCAAAAATTTGTCCAGCGTGTTTCTGGATGCGTGGGGGAAGAGATGAGCGGAGGCATAGTGTAGAGGATTTCTTCTGAATGCGCGTTTGTCGGTACGTGCAGAGGATTTTTGTCTAAGTACGTGATTTGCAGTACGGGTTGGCTTATTATTAGGGCGAGCCGCGCCAGTTACAAGTGGCTAAAAAGCCGACGTTATGAGCAGTATTTCAGTGAAGGAAACGAACAGTTTGCCTCATGTCATAAAGCTGATCTTTATTTTGAAAAACAAGGTCTTATATACTAAAATTTACACCGGTTGTGCGGAGGGACAATTCCAGTGCTCCTCCTTCCATTTCCAGTCGATGAGCATCGAGCCAATCACAGCGCGGGTCAATTCTGACGACGCGGCATTTTCCCTAAGTGGGCCAACGCTCTGCGTCGACCTGTGGTAGGTCGGGTCGTATTGCAATGCGCGATCGGTGCAAGTGCCCACATGTGTTGTGACATGTGTCGCTTGTGCAAGTGCAGGCCACTTGAGTGACGCCGGCGTTCTTGTGCATGCGACACTTGACACTTGCAAAATGTAAACAAAGTGGCGCGCGCACCGATTGATGTACGTTGGTCTTGTCGATTGGCTTGTGCGCTATACTGTTGGCATAAGTGGTCACGCGGTACCACTACACCCTTACCCTTAAGCGAAGAATTATTCCTTGGAATAATTCTTAGAATCTCGGGGGGGGGGCATTGGAATTGCTTTACAATGTTGTAGTAGCTGTTATCAAATAAATTTGCAATATGATGTTTATCTTATAAAACGAGTTTGATTTTGTTGATAGCGTATTGGTTATTTAGTTAATTTATATTCTTATAATAATTGTATGTTTTCTTAGAATGTATTTTTTTTTTTGTTGTCTTAGATTAATGTCTATATTTAGTCTTTATATTTAATGTTTTTCTCCTAAGTATTTTTTAGATTGTTGTTATGTAATTCTTTGTGTTTTCCATTAATATCTATTACTGTACGTAGGCGTAACGTGTAGTGTTTGTGTGAGTGTAGATCGGTCTTTTGTTTCTATCGGGCGTGCTATGACGAATGTCGTAAGGGCACATTGCATTGTCAGTATGTATCGGTATCCGTTTGGTATACGTAACGGTCCGACTGTGTCAATTGTTATTGTTTCAAAACTTGTTACTGGTGTGTCTGTTTTGGTCAGTGCTTCTTTGGTGTGTCTAATTGTTTTATTCTTGCAGTAGGTCAGGCAATTGTTGGCGAACTCTTTTACCATTTGTCTCATGTTCTTCCATGTGTATCGTTGTTTGTTCGTCTGTACTGGCGTTATGATATTCATCAATTAGTTTGTATTGTTGCAATTTGCTTTGAATATGCCGTGGAGCGTTGTATATAAGTGTTTTTGTAGGCGAGCATTTATCTTTATTTACTTCATTATATCTCTTCTTGAATGCATTCATCGTAATGTTCTCAAATGTAAAATTTTCTCTGCAAAGGGCTAGCTCCTTTATCTGCAGTTTCTTTAGTGAACTATGTAGTTTCTCCAACATTGGATCTAGTTCCAAAGGGTCATCGCTACAAGTCACGTGCACTTCATAATTATCAATATATATCATCGGCCGATGCTTTTCTTTTATTTCAGTTTTCAATTTCTTCGTATTCTTCACGTCGTTCATAGAGGTACATTCCCATATGTAGAGTTGATCGGGCTCCTGAGATATGTCCTTCCTATTGTCGCGTGTTCCGGTACCATAATCTTCACTAATCTTCACTAATATTCTCATTTTCTTCATTGCGCATTACATTTTCATATATTGTAGTATCTTTTTTTTTTTTTTTTGTTTTTTGCTCTTAGTTTTGCTGCCATGCTCCTTGTAATTGCCAGTATTTCTTTTTGTTTGCCGTCATTTGCGTTATCTTCATGTGTTGGAGTCATTGCTTTTAGTGTGTCGCTGTCGATTTTTATGCGTCATAAAGTATCTGCATTTGTGTTGATTTTTCCTTGTTATAATTTCGAAGTCATAATCAGATAGGTCTAATCTAATTCTTGTCATTTTTGATGATGGGTTCTTGTGTGAAAACAGAGATGTTAGTGGTCTATGGTCGGTGACTACGATGAATTTTCTCCCGTAGAGGTATGGTCTGATACCGGTGTGTTGGTTAATTTCTGTTTTAATGTCTCAAAAGCTGTTTTACACTCGTCTGACCAAATAAAAGGTGTGCCTTTCTTAAGGAGAGAGTTTAAACATTTTACTATTGATGCGAATTCTGGTATGAAACGTCTGTAGTAGTTGCAAAATGCTACAAATCGACGGACTTCATCAGTATTCGTTGGTGTTGGATATTTTAGTACTGCTTCGCATTTTGTTGGATCTGTTCTGATGCCTTTATCTGTGACATAGTGGCCTAAGTAAATTACTTCTGGTTTTAGAAATTGGCATTTGCTTGCATTTAATTTTAAGTTGTACTGTTGTAGGCGGTCGAAAACTTTATTAAAATTTTCGTTGTGGTGTTTTAATGAACAAGTAGTATTTGGTTGTTCAATATGTCGTCAACATAGAGGAATGCTCCTGAGTTGAGTCCACTTAGTGCAAGGATTTGTTTGAGGGTATCTTGAGGTCGTGTTTTTTTTTTTTTGAGGTCGTGTTTTTTTTTTTTTTTTTTTTTTTGTTCTTAATGTATAATGTAATGTAATAACAAGTTGCAAATGTTTTCGGGTGTGTTTGTTGGGTTCGATGTTATAAGTGTTGTTATAATAATGAATAAGAATAAGTAATATCTTGTGTACATATTTATTTATTTATTTTTTTTTTGTTTTTATTTTTGTATTGTAAAATTATGAAAATAATTGTAAATGTATATTTTGTTAGATAGTTTCATTCAGAGATTTCTGGGTAGCAAGGATAGGTCTTGTTACAGTTAGCTGGTCAACGTCTCTTGAGTTTACTATATGCGTAAAAGTAGGGCCATATTGTTCAGAGGCATGGCGAAATGAAAATACTTTTGAAAGAATCTCGTAGCGATTGATATTAAAATCGCGCTCCATGCATTCGTACGGCAGATCTCGGCCATGATGCATCTCAATAGCCACGGCTAATTTCTTCAAAATTTGTATCATAACTCTCTGAATATCTTCCTCAGGAATTTTTCCGATATATTGTCGGTGTTGCCGTATGGCAGTCGGGAAGTGCTTTTCGCAAAAGTTCAGACGGTGATTGTAGCCCATCAAATGATCTTGCATACCATGCTCATCCGAAATAAGTTCGCATAACCCACACTCGAACCTCGCATATATGTCACCAGGGCCTTTAAGTATTTTGATTACATACTCAACGCCTATTAGTCCCAGTACGTTGTCATCACTTAGGTTGTAGCTAAATATTTTTGTTGCAAACGCTGGTTGGACTGGTTCGTGCATCTTTGGGGCTGGATCTTTGTTGGTTGCTGACGTTGGTGCTGGTTGGGGCATTGGAATTGTTGAAATCGGCGGGTGTTGGTGAAATCGGTGGGTTGTGGGATGTGGTCTACAGGATCGTAGTCGGCAGGGATCGGTGTTACTGTGATCTGTGTTCGACGTTGGGCAGGATCGCCATGTAGAGGATTTCTTCTGAATGCGCGTTTGTCGGTACGTGCAGAGGATTTTTGTCTAAGTACGTGATTTGCAGTACGGGTTGGCTTATTATTAGGGCGAGTCGCGCCAGTTACAAGTGGCTAAAAAGCCGACGTTATGAGCAGTATTTCAGTGAAGGAAACGAACAGTTTGCCTCATGTCATAAAGCTGATCTTTATTTTGAAAAACAAGGTCTTATATACTAAAATTTACAACGGTTGTGCGGAGGGACAATTCCAGTGCTCCTCCTTCCATTTCCAGTCGATGAGCATCGAGCCAATCACAGCGCGGGTCAATTCTGACGACGCGGCATTTTCCCTAAGTGGGCCAACGCTCTGCGTCGACCTGTGGTAGGTCGGGTCGTATTGCAATGCGTGATCGGTGCAAGTGCCCACATGTGTTGTGACATGTGTCGCTTGTGCAAGTGCAGGCCACTTGAGTGACGCCGGCGTTCTTGTGCATGCGACACTTGACACTTGCAAAATGTAAACAAAGTGGCGCGCGCACCGATTGATGTACGTTGGTCTTGTCGATTGGCTTGTGCGCTATACTGTTGGCATAAGTGGTCACGCGGTACCACTACAATAGGTTGCGGGAAATTTGCTCGCGCTCAACAGTTTGCGATCTTGTTCTTCGAAGCGCAAGCGGAGAGTAAACAACGAACCAAAGCATCGTCATCGTCATTTCAACGAAGATGATTCGGGAATCGCTAATGTTTTTGGTGTTGTCGTTTATTGTGTGTATGCTTTTTTGTGTTGCTGTTTGGTTTTGCTGCACAGATTGCTGTCAGCTCACCATCTATCGAATCTTTGTGGTGTATGGCTTTTTGCTGGCCAATACTTTGATTGATTTAAAAATTTGGTGGTTGATCCCAATTTAAAATGTTTGCAAATATTTTTACGTGGCAAGTTCGAAGTAAAATTATTTGTTTATATTTTTACATGGTTGACTACAATTTTAAGAATATGGGAAAACTACGAAACAAAATGAACTGATGGGCATATTGACTTCAAAATTCGTGAAAACACTTGAAATCAAAAATAATTAGATACGTGTTTTAATTTTGTTTTTTTTTTAATCGAAATCTAACGGACAAACCAAGGCTTAAAAGAAAAAAACATAATTTTATAGGTCTATCGACTTTCAATATGTCGAAAGCACTACTAAAGCAATAAATAAAGAAATAAATAATAAGACAAGTATTTTGTCATAAGAAAAATGTTATTACGGAATGCCTACGTCTAAAAATAGTATAAATATTCTACTGAATGATTCCATGGCGAATGATGAGACCATAAAATTACAATATTAGATTTTCTTATTTTAGTTCTTTTAAACAAGCATTATATGTGGGCCGGAAGAAAAGTTCCAAAGAACGGGACGGAACTAATGGAATGTTTTCTTTTGTTTCCAATTCATTTTTATTTAATTGTCTTTGTTGATTACTTATTACTTATTTTTTAATTGCCTGTAGCGATCATATAGGTCGCCATGCCACCCATATTTTATTTTCTTTTCTATGATTTTGCGCACACTACAGTCGAGAGTGCGAGAATGAACGAGTGAGCACAGACGCGGCATTCGTGTTTCTATGATTTGCGCTCAGAGCATTGTGCTGTCATTTCAAGTGTTTCCTCTTGTTGTCTACCCCCCGCATATAGAAGACGGGTGGCGATATCAGCACCCGCATTCAAATTTTTGCTTGTACGTGATGCACACTCTTTACGTTCCATACTTTTTGCTTATATACAATGTTCCACATATTCTACCACATCCGCTACAATCACCCGATCTAAATCCCATCGAACACCTTTGGGATGACAATATAACTAATAAGAGCCAACTAATAATTATCCTTTCACTAGAACGGCAAAATATAGGAGCAGAGATTAGCAAAAGTTTAGTAAAATCAATGCCAAAAAGACTTTAACGAAGTATTGAAGAGAATGGGTTATGCTACAAAGTATCAATTATGCCATAACAAAATGTTTCTTTAGTTTATAAGTGAGTGTGCCAATACTTTTGTCCATGCGAAAACCGACTATGAAATACATTTTTGCTTATTCTATCTAAACAAAGGTAGTTGTATGTGAATTAGTTAGGCCCTGCAATGAATGTGATATAAATGCATAAGTTGGCATTTAAAATTAATGAACTTTATGTTTCGTTTATCTGAAATTTGCTGTTTTATTGAACAATCGTTGCTGTGTCAATACTATTGTCCGTCACTGTATTTGGTTAGTTCGCATTGCATCGTGAGTATATATCGATAGCTGTTGGACATCCGGACACGGTAGGCAGGAAGCATCGATAGGTTGCACAAAAATGTCGACGAAAACTGTAATCGGGGTTGTATTTGTTGATGATTATAAGTGCAAAATCCGTTCGAATTGAAATCCAATATGCTTCTTCTCAAAAGTTATACACATTTATTTTATATTTCGAATCGGGACAATTTGTAACACAGGACAACAAAAAACACTTTTTTTCTGTTGCATGGAGTTTTTCTGTTTGTTACTAATTTGGGTGCGCTGATTTCGAATCTACCCTCAGATTTTTTCTAGCAGCTCTAGTTAGTGAGATATAGGCACCGTGTCATTTTTTCAGTTTTCATATTTTTTTCATATTTTTGATCGTAATTTCTAAACCAAAAAATTGATTGACATGAAAAGAAGCCGTGTGGTGTTGTTAATGCGATAATGTGAAAATCATGTCAATCAATTGTTTGGTTTAGAAATTACGATCAAAAATATGGGAAAAGTAGAGGAAAAACTGAAAAAATGACGCGGTACCTATATCTCACTAACTAGAGCTGCTAGAAAAAATCTGAGGGTATATTCGAAATTAATTAATTTTAATTTAATAATTAATTGATTGGCACGACAGCCCGCTTACGCGAGACTAAGGCCTAGCTTCCCGCAACCACCCGTGCTGTGCGTGTGAATTTTGTACGCGGGTGGAAGGGACCTACAGTTTTATGCCGGTTCCGAACGGCAGGTTGGGAGCTTTTTCATAGGCAATTTTTACTCTCAGAGGTTTGCCATTTCCAGCTGAGAGGACAGCCACCGAAAGAGAAAACGAGTTTCCCGTTATTTTTTTTAGGTGTTACTACATGCAGAATTCGAACTTGCGTCGCTCTGCATGCGACTCGTTGGACCGCGCACTAACCAACTGAGCCACGGCGGCTGTCGAAATTCGAAATTAGCGCACCCAATTAGTAAGAAACAGTAGAAAAACTCCATGCAACAGAAACAAAGTGTTTTTGTTGTCCTGTGTTACAATTTGTCCCGATTCGAAATATAAAAATATGAATAACTTTTGAGAAGAAGCAGGTCGGATTTCAATTCGAACGGATTTTGCACCTATAACCATCAACAAATACAACCCCGATTACAGTTTTCGTCGACATTTTTGTGCAACCTATCGATGCTTCCTGCCTACCGTGTGTAGTAATTACAGAATGCAGTGAATCTTCTGACGTCGTTGGCGTTCGTTGGTGTTGGGTATAGGCTTGCCACCTTTGGAAAGTGGCTGTGGAGGACACTTAACACTTCGTTCAATAATGTGTGTGACTAACTAATTAAAACACATTTTTTTGCCAAAATTCGTTTTTATTCATCAATATAGTCCCCTTTTAGAGATACAATCATTCCAACGCTTTTCCAATCTTACCACGGAGCATCTTTTTGAGGTCTGCGAAGAGCCAGTAGTCGCTGGGGGCCAGATCTGGAGAATACGGGGGATGAGGAAGCAATTCGAAGCCCAATTCATGCATTTTTGCCATCGTTTTCATCGACTTGTGACACGGTGCATTGTCTTGGTGAAACAACACTTTTTTCTTCTTCATATGGGGCCGCTTAATCGGGATTTCTTCTTTCAAACGTTCCAACAACGCTATATAATAGTCGCTATTGATTGTTTTCCCTTTCTCAATTTGGCGTTGAATATTATTCCGTGCACATCCCAAAATACTGACGCCATAACCTTGCCAGCCGATGTTTGTGCCTTTGGACGCTTTGGGCGGCTTTCACCGGTTGCACGCCACTCAGCAGACTGCCGATTTGACTCTGGAGTGAAATGGTGGATCCATGTTTCATCCATTGTGATGCACCGACGCAAAAACTCCGACTTGTTGCGCGTAAACATGTCCAAACAGCTCTTTGAATCATCGATTCGTTGTTGTTTTTGCTCCGGTGTGAGCAAACGCGGCACCCATTTCGAAAACACCTTTTTCATAACCAAATGTTCGTGTATTATGGTGTGTACACTGCCTGCTGATATCTTTAGAATGTCAGCAATCTACCCCACTTTCACTTTACGGTCGGACATAATGATTTTCAGTGTTTTTTCAACGATTTCCGGAATAACAGCGTCATATGGCCGTCCAGTAGATGGAATGTCATCGGTGTCTGTACGACCACGTTTGAATTCGGCATACCAATAACAAATGGTTCTTTTTGATGGAGCAAAGTCCGAATAATGTTTTTCAAGCCATTCCTGGCATTGAACAGTATTTTTTTCATTAAAAAACAATGATAAATCAGCACACGGAATTGCTTTGAATTCATTTTTTTTGAAAACTCAAAAGTAGTGTCACTTAAAGCACTGTAACTTGTAAACTAATGGTCGGATTGACATATAATTTTGACAGTAAGCCTAAAAAGGTTCACAATTTCGAAAAAAAATATTGATTTAGTTTTAGTGCCGCCATCTATGTGTCAGTCACACACATTATTGAACGAAGTGTTAAATTACTATAAACAATCTCATTTTTATTTTTCAGAGTACATATATTTAAACTTTTGTATATAGAAAAATCTTCCAAAAAAAACTTAAACACATTTATAAACATGAACAAAACAACACAAGTAATCGTAAAAATATAAGAAAAAAGTACAAAAACAATTAACAAAAACTAATTAATTCATTTACATAAATATATGTCTTTTTCAAAGACTATCTGGTCTTAAATAAATATTTTTCATTACTTTTTTCTGTTTTAATCAGACTTCTATTGGATTTAATGATACCATAAAAGTCACCGCACGTTTCTTTTTGGTTGAAGAATATTATTAGCTCATTTTTTTATTAAATTTGCTAAGCACCTTCCTCTATCCTCACTCCATTTGTTGTTCATTACCGAAAAAACTCTTTCTGCGAAAGCGCTACTACATGGCATATTCAATAAATAGCTCATTATTTTAAATAATTAATAGGGGAATTCTTTGCAAGGTGCCACCCCATAGCTATTTTGCGCATAGCTCGTTAGAAAATTAACGTATCGCCAATGTTAATATACCGTTGGAAAGAGGGCTATGAAGAGCTATGATCCAAGGTAACACTTCATTTGAATTTTTTGTAAATGTGAATTTTACAGCCAATTTCCCAAAGTGTTCAAAATCGAAACCCTAAAATTTTTTAATGTAAAGTGCCACCCCCTTAAAAAACCGCTAAAAACGTAAAAATCTCAAGCAAAAATGCATGACTTAGAAAATTTATAAAAGGTTATTGAATTTAATTTGAATTAAATATAAAATGGCCGAAAGCAAAATGAGAATTGAATGGTAACGAATAAGCCGGTAATAATATGGAAATTAATAAACAAAACTGAACTAATTTATTCCTCATAATAGGATTAGAGAAAAATTGACGATTCCAAACAATAAAAAGTCATTTTACCGATATAGTACCACAAAGCAATGAAAGAAGGGGGGAGGCACCTTACAAAGAAAAAAAGGTGGCACTTTACATTTTTACGCCATTTTGGAAATCATTGTATAATTTTTTTCCTTTTACGATATGCTCAGATATCATTTCGGATTATGAAATACCATTAAAAATTAAGTCCAACACTGATATTTACCTTATTTTTTATAAGTTTTTTACTTTTTCACAGCAAGAAAAACCTTCAGTTTTCATTTTTATGTTTTTTCTTAACCAAATTTGACACTTTTATTTACCCAAACCGTGTTATTGCGTCCGTTCCCTCAAAAACCACATTAAAATTGATGTTGACATATATACCTTAAGTGACACTAGGAATTTTTTTCTTGGATTGCTGGAACGTCGAAATCGAGCAGGGGTGGCACCTTACAAAGAGTGGCACCTTACAAAGAATTCCCCTAATAATTGTTGCATTCGAACCTTTCAAATATCTTTACGAATTTTTCACTTTGGCTGGAAAACTCGTCCAAATTTAAGTCAAAATATTTACTTATTAGACAGATTTCGTCAAACAATTGATCTACGTTTAGATCCTGTAATATTTGTTTTAATTTTAGCTCTTCAACTATTTCTACAACATCATTAAAGGTAAACAATTTATCATGAATATTAAGTTTTCCAATTTTATAAATCCAATTACTTTCAGAAAAATCTAATCACTCTTCAATATAGTTTAAAGTTACATCGAAAAAATCTTTTTTTATTAGAGAACTTTCTTCAAGATGATCAATTTTTGATAATTGAACTTTTACTTCGTATCCAAAAAATTGTTGCTGTTTTCGTTCGAAAATGTGTGTTCTAAAATCAGTAAAAATTTGAAAAAGCTCGATTGCGCTACAAACGTTTGACTCCAATTTTTTTATAGTATCTGAGTATGTTTGTAAGATATGTGACAAAAACAATAAATAAATTTTAATTTTTGGAGATATTTGATTATTTTCAATACCTAAAGCCAATCGCATTTGCTTGGATATCTCTTCTGAAAGAAAATAATCTGAGAGAGCTGGCCAAACTTGCAAAACTCTATCTATTGCGGGCAAAAGGGATATCCACCTTGTAGTTACATGTCGCAAAATCTCTTTAAACTCTACATTTGCAAAACTACAAAATTCAATTAAACGTTCTCGTCGCTTAGCAGCAGCAGAAAAATGAGCATATATTTTTAAAATCACGTTCTCGACATCTAAGTCTAAATTGCTCAACGATTTTTTCAAAGCGTTATTAACAATGTGTGCGTGACAGTTGCTTTTCAAAATGTTTTCATTAGACATTGGGCAGGTTTGAAAACAAAGAATTGTGTTTTCCAAAGTTAGACTTTGTATTATCTGCACTTAAGGATACAACGTTTTTTATATTTAAATTTGAATTTGACAAAACGTCTTTAACCATGTTGGCCATTCCAACAGACGTTTCGTTAGAAATTTCAATCAATTCTATTATTTTATTCTGAATTCCAGTAGATCTGTCGAAATACTGTATACAAATGGGGAAAAACTTTCTATTTTTATGATTAGAAGCATCTGTTTGAATTGTAAAATAGACATCATCATTAATCAAATTTGAGATCAAGTTATTTAAAATAAAAGGTCCGAGAACGTTTTCAACAATCATCGTAGCTTTTATGCGTCCACAAGAAATCTTTTTTGTAATAACTGAGTCATGAACTGTCTTTTTTAACAACTTCAAATTGCAGTCCAAAGAGTTATATGACAAATTGTGATTAACATTGTGGTAAGTATGTTAAGTAATGTAAGTATTGTTAACAGTAAAATCTACATATTTCGTGTAAATGGAGAACATTTTACCCTCTTTGGAGGACGGAGGACATTTGAGTAATTTGGAGGACTGTCCTCCACAATGGAGGACAGGTGGCAAGCCTAGTTGGGTAGTTCTTAATTGTTCCGAACTTGGCTGGGTCTGATTTGATGCCATGTCGTGTAATTAGGTGTCCTAGGAAAATGACTTCTGGTTATAAAAGTTGGCATTTGCTTGCCTTTAATTTCAAGTTGTATTGTTGTAGTTGGTCAAAAACTTTAATTGGATTTGAGTTATGAGGGCAGTTCAGGATAACGTGCAAATATTTGGGCAAATGCATGTCATTTCAAAAATTTGCCATCAACACTGAGCACACTTTTTAAAATTTCATGGCAAATTTGGTTGCAGAACAAATTCACAGCTGTTTTTGAAGAATAAATCAAGAAGAAGAATAGAATATTTGCGCCGTGGGAGCCAGCGTGAATAAAGAGCATGCATAAGTTGCTGCCGCTGTGGAATCCGAAAACAATTCACACCTCTAACTCCAGCGCTTCTTGCAAATAACTCAAAATGGTACGAATCTCCTCCTCCGTCCACTTTTTATTCGGTTTTTCTCTTTTTATTTTCTTTTTCGTCTGCTTCACCTCGACAATTGTTACAGCTGATTGATTGTCAAATCTGTTTTGCCCATGCCGAAAAATATGCAATAGAGTTTCAGTGTGGGAAATTTGCCGCTGCTCGGCATGGGCAAATGTGCATATTTTGTTGTTGCGTTGAAAATATTTGCCATCACATTTTGCAAATGCCATGATGCCAGACCGTTTGCACGTTATCGTGAACTGCCCTATGGTGTTTCAATGAGCATGTAGTATTCGGATGCTCTTCATTCGGATGCAACATAGAGGAATGCTTCTGAGCTGAGTTCACTTAGTACTAGGATTTGTTTGAGGATATCTTGAGGTGGTTTTGTTTTTTGTTCTTAATGTATTAATTTAATTTAATGTATTAAGTAACTTGTTATTACAAGTTGCAAATGTTTTCTGGTGTGTTGGTTGGGTTTAATGTTATAAGTGTTGTTATAATGTTGTTAATACGCATTCTTGTGTACATATTTTTTTTGTATTGTAAAATTATGAAAATAATTCTAAATGTATAGGAAAATGTTGTTGATGATTTAGGTGCAATTTTCTTGGATCTGTAAAACGCTCTTCAAGTCTTGTGTGATTTCCTGCAATCGGCGCTGTGATGGTAGCTTGCAAGTAAGCAGCTTAGTTGGTTTACTGTGGTGACGAATCTTACATAGAACCCTTGCGTCTGGGCGGTTGCGGTGGGGTTTCATCAGGTGCGCAACTTTTGTGGCTGTTTGCGTAACGTTTTGCTGTCTGTCAATTTATAAGCAAAGTGTTTGGAACGGGCCATCGTGGTGGTCCATAAGAGGTTAGTCGGTGCCATTGTCATCGGTGATTGCATTGTCATCATTGCGAGGTCGGATGTGTAGAATAGTCAGAAGTCAAATTCGGTTTGGCAGGATCATGGTCTACAGGATCGTAGTCTGCAGGATCGCCATGTGGTGGTAGGTAGTTGGTATATTTTGTTTGTGTTAGTGTGTCTTTTTCCTAGGATCGAAATCCGCAGGATCGCCATGTGGTGAGATACGGGGAAAACGTGTAGACTTATTGAAAGGCGAGCCGCGCTAATATTTAGTGGCTAATGAAACACAGTGGTTATGTTTGTCGCAAAAACGGAAGTTGACTTTATTTTCTGAAAACTGGCTTATAAAGAAATATAACTGTTATAATCGTACGGGATTTCCAATGCTCCGCCCATTATTCCAGAGCACAGTCTCGCTGACCAATCCGTGGGCAAGGATCAAAATAGCTGCACATTTCCGTTAGGAACAGTGCGCTGCGGTAGGTAGCGTTGAACTCGCTCGGCCGCCGCCACAAGTGCTGACTTGCTTTGTTTACAAGTGTGGCGCGCGCGTCGAGTGGCAACCTGACACCAGCGCACAACGGAATATGCAATTGCACGATCGGACGGATAGTGCCGGTGTAGGTGACCACGTGGTACCACTACAATACTGTCAACTTAGTATTTGGTTTGTATGGGAGGTGGGCGTGTGCGTGGGGCGATTGAAGTAATTTTTTGCGTATTTACTTCTCTTTATAACAAAATCTATCTATCTAAATATGTACAAAATTTAATTGTCGTACGACTATTCCTTCTATTTTTGTCCCTCGCTACGCGACACTGTGCGTCGTTTACCAATACCCACCCGAATGACCCCAGGCGCTTCCACCATTATTTTGAATAAAACTCACAATAAATAAATAAATTAAGAATACAAAATTATTTCCATGCCTCAGTATTTTGTATCTTCCTCTGGTGATATTCTGTTTTTCGGAAAAAGGCCTAAATTTAACGATTTATTTGTGACTATGGAAAATACATATTGAAATGATGAGGCACTCTGTGCTGTGCATGAATGCTTTTCTAAGCATACTGAAATGCCCCGTTCTGACTATGTCATATATGGTGTCATATTCACTGACGACAAACACTGCCATATATGTCATGTTCGTCAAATGCGTTCTCATTGCACAGCAAAAACTGACGAAAAATACATATGACAAAGTTTGCCAGCATGTTGACATTTTTTGTTTTCTCATCAAACGTAGTCAAATCGTTCGTTTGACACAAATTCGATCGTTCTCATTTGATTCTCGTTTCATATGGCAAATCGTAGTCATACATGCAGGCAAACGCAAATGACACCATATGACAACCCGTTCTCATTTAACTGACTACAAATGACACCATATATCAGGGGCGTAGCCAAGGGGGGGCGAGGATTTTGGGTGTCAGAACCCCCCCATAGCCTATAATTTGTCAACATTTTCAATCACTTTACATCGTATGTACGTTCCCACATTAGCAAAAATCTCTTTTCATCTTTAAACATTTAAAAGAATAATAACAAACAAAATTTTTGGCGAAACTAGTTTGTTTTTTTAATAGTCTCGTTTACGCTCAATACAGCGATTTGTATGATCTAAAAACATGTCTAAAGAGTAGGTTAGTTCGTCGACCAAAATGTCCTTCAGGATGTCGGTACAAGCCTTTTAGATGGTTTCTACGTTCTCAAACGCTTTTTTTCATCGGCAAATGCATTTTTTGAAACGGTGAAAGTCGCACGGTGCCGCATCAGGTAAAAACGAGGAGAGGTTGGTGGTTAAAATTCGACTTTTAGTAAACAAAAAAAAAACAGTCAAAACAAGTGTCGATAGATGAGATGGCATCCTTCGATAGCCGAATGTTCAGTTAAAATGTGATAAATTTATGCTATTGAGATGCTTAGCCTTCGCCTTACCAAAGATTTTTGTATACGTCGCTATTTTGAGTAAAACTCACAATAAATATACAGTAACATATAAATTTTTTTCATACTTCAATATTTAGGATCTTCCTCTGGTGATAGTTCGTTTTTCGAAAAAAGGCCTAACGATTAATGATTTATTTTGCGACTATGAAAAGTATTAGAAGATTTCTTTCCAGAGGGTTTATTGAACACATAATTAGGTACGTAAAAAAAAATTGATTGTGAGTTTTATTCAAAATCGCAGCAAAAGCGCCTGGGATCACCCAGGTAGGTATTTTGTATACAAGATGACATAATTCAGTTTTAAACATGAAAAAAATTTCTAAACAAAATGTGTTTTCATGTAATTGAAAATTATCAAATTTGTGGTTAATTTGAGGATTTGATCGAATTTTAAGAATTTCAATGAAGAGTTTGGCTAATCTTGTATGAATTATCGCCAAGTTTTGATGGAATCTGCGGTGATCGCGGAATTCAGTTGGCTAAAACGTTAGTCATCATTTATGACCAGACAATCGTTTTTAAATCGCGTTTACCACTTATGAACTCTACCACGGTATAAACAATCATCATTATAAACTTGGTTCATTAATTTAAATGCTTCGGTTAAAGTTTAAACATTTTTTAAAACAAAAGTTAATATTTGATCTTTGTTCGATGCTCATTTGTGTACGACGACACAAACATACTTTCATTTCAGATGCAATAACTTCAGTGCACCAAATTTCATGAAATGTTTACTAAAAATCGGCAAATATATTAATTTCCAATGCAGTAAGTCACATAAGCCACCACAAAATGCCCTATTGGGAAAGTGCATTTTACTTTAAAAAACTCGTAATACTAAACTGGCAAAAAATTTAAAACCCCCCCCATGACCAAGTTCTGGCTACGCCCCTGCCATATATGACATAGTCAGAACGGGGCAAAACGATGAGTCACTCTGTGCTGTGATATTGAAACGATGAATGCTTTTTCAAGCATACTTTTAGGCATGCACTTCAGAGTACGCCAAACTTGCTATAATTCGCTTGCTATAATATGGCAAGGATGGTTCGCGAAAGGTGATGAGCTTTGCTAGAACAGTCGAGATAGAAAGTACAACTGGAATGTGCAAGAAACTTCGGCGCGATAAGAAAACTAGTATAAAAGCAGCACTGTGCATCACAACGGGTCGAGTCTGTGTTGAGCACGCAAAGGGGAAACATGCAATAGTAGAAGTGTAAAGTAGAACAAGTGTAAATGAATAAATAAAGTGATTGTTGGTTTTTGACTGCGTTTGCGCTGAATAATTGAAGTTGTTTTGTTTTCAAGCACAATCCAAAACCGAACTCAGAGAACTTGGATTTTCGTAACAATATTAAAAGATTTCTTTCCAAAGGGTATATTGAACACATACTGAGGTACGTAAACAAATTGTGTGTGAGTTCTATTGAAAATGGTGGCGGAAGTGTCTGGGATCACCAGTGTTGGTATTTGGTATCTATACTCTATACTATTATGTATATAAAAACAAGTGTGACGTTTTTTGAGCCACAATCAGGCAAAAACCACGGAACCGATTTAGATGAAATAAGCACCAAACATTTTTTTATCTGCGGGAGTGGTACATAGGCTATATGAGAATGATCACGCCCCCTTTTTACGCCCACTATGGTAACAAAACTCATCTATGCTTTTGTAAGGCAATATGGGTATCAGACGATTCAGCGTGTCATTGCCGCAAACATAGGCTAGAATATAATCGGCCACAACCACTTTCCGCGCCCACTAAACTAACAAAACGAAGCTATGGTACATGTCGGTAAATCAGTATTAATACCAAATGATTCCGTGTTCATTTATGTTAACGTAGGATATATAGGATTGAACACGTCCACCTGACATGCCTTTTCACCACGCCCACTGTAATAACAAATCAGCCATGGTATATTTGTCATAGCAATATGGGTATCAAACGATTCAGTGTGTCATTGCGGCAAACATAGGCTATAATATAATCGGCCACAACCACTTTCCGCGCCCACTAAGCTAACAAAACAAGGCTACGGTACATGTCTGAAAATTAATGTTGATGTAAAATGATTCTTTGTTTCATAGCGGTAAACATAGGCTATATAAGGTTGACCACGCTCACCTTCTACGCCTTCCTGCAATTCCCATGACAGAAATTAACTGTGATATATTTGTGCAAAACAATATGGATAAAAAAAAATTTTGCGAGTCATTGCAGCAAATATCTATATGTTGTATATCAAAATTAATTTATGTTGGTTTGTTGGTCCCACGACACTAAAACTCAAAAACTAGACAGCCGATTCGCTGAATTTTTCATGGAATGTTCATTTTGACTAAGTCTCGGTAAACTACATAGTGCGAATACGACCCGATAGGTAGGCGTGCCACCTCCTATACAACTTAAATATTCAATATGGAATATCTTCGTAATGAGAAGTCGGACAGCATTAAAATTTGTACGGGGCCACCGTTTAGATGTGCAGTTGAATGGGCGTTAGACAACTGGCGTGGCCTTTTTAAGTGCCGGTGTAACTTTGGAACTATAGAGTTCACATCAATGACACTCGGTACAAACGTACGATTTAGTTGTGTTTTTCGATAAGGGGAATGGGGTGGGTTTTTGACACGGGGCTTGGCACCGCCCTTACAACCTAAATTTTCAATATGGAATATCTTCGGAATGAGCAATCGAGCTGCATTAAAATTTGGTACGGGGCCACCGTTTAGATCTGCCGTTTCACTGGTAAAACTTTGTAAGCGTTGGACAAAGGGCGTGGCACTTTTGAATAACCTTGGAACTACAAATCACACATCAAAGAGATTTGTCTTGATGTTGATGAAATTTACGATTTAGGTGAGCCCTTCGACATGCGGTGTGGGGTGGGTATCGAACGAGGAGGCCTGGCCCTGCCAATACAACCCAAGTTTTTAATGTGAAATATCTTTGGCATTATAAGTCGGCCATCCAGTGGCGCACGCAGGATTTTGTTTCGGGGGGTTTTGTGCCATTTTTTGAGTCAAATTTCAAATCGCTCTCTCCACCTACAATGTTTTTTTGCAATGCACTAGGTTGCATGTTTTTGTTCCATACAAATTTGCTTATTTATGAACCCATATCGCAAATACGCCCTAATTATCCGCCCTAATCAGCATGGATTTATCCCTGGGCGATCAACGATAACTAATCTAGCAGTCTTTACAGAGGACTGCATCTCTGCATTTCAAAAGGGTCTCCAGGTTGATACTATCTACACGGATTTCTCTAAAGCCTTTGATAGAGTCTCGCACCAGATCCTACTCAAAAAGCTGTCCGACATGGGTTTTCACTCGGTCTTTCTGGCTTGGATCAAGTCCTACTTGAGTAATCGTAGATGTGTGGTAGTTGTCGACAATATTCCATCTCGGCCGTTTGTTGCAACTTCCGGGGTACCTCAAGGTAGTATTTTGGGGCCTTTGTTTTTTTCTTTATTTATAAACGACATCAGCAGTTGTTTTTCAGGTTCTAGTTTTTTGCTTTATGCGGATGACTTGAAAATTTACTCTACGGTCAGGGACTCCGCCGATTCTCAGGCACTCCAAGCAGAACTTGACGCTGTCAACATGTGGTGCTCTCGCAATCGCCTGCCGCTGAACATTAATAAGTGCTTTAAATTGTCATTCTCTAAAAGCAACTCTGTCTTTCAGACTTCCTACAGAATCTCAAATACTTATTTGGAATCTCTTACTGAGACTAAGGACCTGGGGGTAGTTTTTGATGCAAAGCTTTCTTTCACAAGTCATATAAATTCCACCATTGCCAAGTCCTATGCCATGTTAGCTTTTGTGAGACGCAATAGTTCCGAGTTCTCCAATCCCTACACTCTCAAACTGCTTTACACCTGTCTCGTTCGCTCGAAGTTGGAGTATGCCTCGTTTATTTGGAGGCCATATCACTATTGCCACGTTAATCGCTTGGAACGTATTCAAAAGGTTTTCCTACGCTTCACTTTGAAATCACTGCACTTTCAGGATCCTGTTCCATCTTACGTCTCCCGCTGTAAGCTCATTAATTTAAAAACCTTGCAGGATTGAAGATCCATCCTATCTTTGTCATTTGTTTTTGATGTTGTTTGCGGGTTGGTTGACTGCCCTTCCCTCCTAGAGAGGATTCACTTCAACATCCCTTGTAGATCTCTCCGGCACTTTGATTTTTTCAATGTTGGTTTCGTCAAAACGAATTATGCTTTAAATGCTCCTCTTTTGCGAGCTCTAATAGAAATTAATAAGATCTCAATGAACTCTTCGGTGGATTTCACTGCTTCTAAAGCTATATTTATGAACTTGTTAAACTCTGTTTTTAATTAAGTTATCGATTGTTACGTAATATTTACTCTGTTACTGTTCTTTATTAGTCAGTAAGCAAACAATTGTTCTTTGACTAATTATTAATAAATAAATAAAAATAAAAAAATATAAAAAAAAAATACATAATCACTTATTGAAATAAAATCCATCCAACACAGGTTGCAATTTTTTCAAACAATATGTTATTTAATAAAATGAACACAGAACAAAAGTACTAACTCCTAAGTACATAAACACAAACACATTAAAAAAATCTTAATTATTCAAAGTTAGAATTGAACATAAACAACTGACCAAAAATTTAATTATTTCATTGAATTATTTAAAACAAGTATTTGTTAAAAAATTAACAATTTTTTTCATGAGATCACATGCAATAAAGTCAGTTTTTGATTTATTATAATATAAATTATTACGTCTAAATTATTGAAGCAAATAAACTCAAATTTATAATTCAACATAAATAAGTAAACAAAAACACATATTCAACGAAAGCTATTTATAATTTTATGTCTATCCTTCGTTTGTTTTCAGCAAGTTTGTTTAAAGTTGTATCCACTGAAGGGGTAAGGTGTCTATAGATGTAAGGTAGTGTTGAATCATTCAACCGCTCCTTCGTCATTGTGCTTCTCAAATAAGTTTTGAGTCAACGAAGTACTGAAAAACTTCTTTAATTTTCGCAAGTAGTTATAGGCAGTGTACCAAGAATGGTTAATAAATTGAAAATATTCGGCAAAATGTCCCTATTGCATTGTCGCATAGCTTCAGAAACTGTTTTTGGCTTCTCTTCGGATTCTAAATTACTAATTATGCTATGCCTTTTTAGACGCAAGAAACGGGAGCAAGAAAGGCGCGAGCGTGAGGAAATCGAGGAGTGCAGGAGCAGGAATGACGCCCGAAAATTCTTCCAAAAAGTTAAGCGTCTTACGGAAGGATTTAAGCCTGGGGCATCTTCTTGCAGAGACGAAAACGGGGATCTGGTAACGGATGCGCAGGGTGTGCTGAGGTTGTGGAAGGAGCACTTCACCAAGCTGCTCGCAGGCGACGAAAGGAACAATACCGCCAGTGGTGAAGATGTCCAGATGGCACCAATCGACGACGACGGTGTGGATGTGCCACCGCCCAGCCATGACGAGGTCCGGGTCGCTATCCAGCGACTCAAGAACAACAAAGCTGCAGGGCCGGATGGGCTACCAGCTGAATTGTTCAAGGCCGGCGGCGGTGAGCTGATTGGGTGCATGCATCAGCTCATTTGCAAAATATGGCTGGAGGAACGAATGCCCAACGATTGGAACCTCAGTGCCCTTTGTCCTGTGCTGAAGAAAGGCGACCCAACAATATGCGCCAACTACAGGGGTATCAGCCTACTTCCCATTGCATACAAGGTCCTGACGAGCGTATTATGTGAAAGACTAAAGCCACTCGCCAAGGCGCTGATTGGACCTTATCAGTGCGGCTTTAGACCTGGTAAGTCCACCATCGACCAGATATTCACTCTACGCCAAATCCTGGAGAAGACCCATGAGAACCAAATCGATACACACCATCTCTTCATCGATTACAAGGCAGCATTCGATAGCCCGATAAGGGATCGCCTATATGCCGCATTGTCTGAACTTGGTATCCCTGCAAAGCTCGTTAGACTTTGCAGAGCGACGTTGAGCAATACGCGCAGCTCCGTCAAGGTTGGAAATGACCTCTCCGACCCCTTTGATACCGTTCGAGGTTTCAGACAGGGCGATCCTTTGTCCTGCGACCTCTTCAACTTCACCATGGAGAGTGTTCTGCGCAAGGCCGGTGTACATCGTAATGGCACAATTTTCAACAAAAGTGTCCAGCTCCTTGCTTACGCTGATGATATTGATATCATCGGACGTAACAAGCGAGATGTCACCGCTGCCTTTGCGGCTATCGAAAGAGAATCTGCCAAAATGGGTCTGGTGGTAAATGAGGGCAAGACGAAGTATATGCTGTCTACACGCAGGGACTCGCAGCGGCTAGGGTCTTACGTCGAGGCCGACAGGTATGCTTTTGAAGTTGTCAAGGAATTCGTCTACCTTGGCACCGCCATCAACAGCAGCAATGATGTCAGTCTGGAGATAAAGCGAAGGATAACTCTTGCCAACAGGTGCTACTACGGTCTCGGTAGGCAATTGAGAAGTAGAGACCTCTCTCGACCGACAAAACTTTCACTCTATAGGACGCTTATCTTGCCCGTGCTCCTCTATGGCGCTGAAGCATGGACAATGACACGAAACGACATAGCGGCCCTTGGAGTGTTCGAGAGGAAGGTGCTTCGCAAAATCTTCGGCCCTGTTCGGGTTGGTGACGACTATCGCATACGAACCAATAACGAGCTGTATGAGCTGTATAAGGACATGGACGTAGCGCAGCGAATTAACATCCAGCGGCTACGCTGGCTCGGTCATGTCTGCCGCATGGACGACGAAGCTCCGGCGAAAAAGGTATTCGATGCGATGGTTGGAGGTCGACGGCGAAGAGGGAGGCCGTGTCTCCGGTGGAAGGACCAAGTGGAAGAGGCCCTGGTATCTCTTGGTGTGACCAACTGGAGAAGGCGCGCGCGAAGCAGAGGCGCCTGGAGAGAAGTTTTGCGGCAGGCCGTAACCCGATAACGGGTTGTTATGGCCAGTTAAGTAATTATGCTATGCCAAACTTTTAGTTCCACTATAACTTCATCCAAATCCCCTTCCATATCGTCTTCATAAAACAAAACTAATTTTTTAAAGTGGTGCATTGCATTGTCGTCCAGCTTTTGTTTATCAGTAAGGAAACGTATTTGAAATCCAAGTAATATATCTGTATGATTTAAAAACCGATCACTTAGATTAGCAATGAATGAATCTAGAAAAGGTAACACTTCGTTCAATAATGTGTGTGACTAACTAATTAAAACACATTTTTTTGCCAAAATTCGTTTTTATTCATCAACATAGTCCCCTTTTAGGGAGATACAATCATTCCAACGCTTTTCCAATCTTTCGATACCACCTTTGTAGAACGATTTTTCTTTGCCTTCGGGGGCCAGATCTGGAGAATACGGGGGATGAGGAAGCAATTCGAAGCCCAATTCATGCATTTTTGCCATCGTTTTCATCGACTTGTGACACGGTGCATTGTCTTGGTGAAACAACACTTTTTTCTTCTTCATATGGGGCCGCTTAATCGGGATTTCTTCTTTCAAACGTTCCAACAACGCTATATAATAGTCGCTATTGATTGTTTTCCCTTTCTCAAGATAGTCGATGAATATTATTCCGTGCACATCCCAAAATACTGACGCCATAACCTTGCCAGCCGATGTTTGTGCCTTTGGACGCTTTGGGCGGCTTTCACCGGTTGCACGCCACTCAGCAGACTGCCGATTTGACTCTGGAGTGAAATGGTGGATCCATGTTTCATCCATTGTGATGCACCGACGCAAAAACTCCGACTTGTTGCGCGTAAACATGTCCAAACAGCTCTTTGAATCATCGATTCGTTGTTGTTTTCACGTTCACGTCCTCGCAGAAGCGTCTAAAAGATTCCCTCCTGGCTTTCTTAATCTCTTTATTGTATTTGGTGAGAGCATCGGAGTAGGTTTGCCAGTCGTTATTCCGCTTGGCCCTATTGAATAGTTTCCGTACTCCCTTCCTTAGCAAGCTAAGATGACTGCTCCACCAAGGTGTCTGTCTTTTAAAAGTTTTAGTTTTTAAGGGACAGTTTTCTTCATAGGCGTTCACTACGACTTCCTGGAGTTTCCTGGATGCCCTTTCCAGCCTATCTATTGTGTCAACTCTGGTTTCAAGTTGTGTAGTGATGTCGTGCCTTAACTGGTGACAATAGCTGTCCCAGTCGGTCTGCCTTTTTGGCCTAAAGGACACGGCAGTCAGTGACTTGTCACCTAACCTAAACCTTATATGTCTATGGTCAGAACATGAGCGCTCTTCGGATACTCGCCAGTTGCTGACAAGTGATTTCGATAGAGAAGTAGTTAGGGTAAGGTCTAGCACCTCTTTCCTAGTTCTAGTTATGAACGTCGGACTACCTCCGACATTGCATATACTTAAGTCTAGTGAGAGTATGTAATCGAATAATGACTCACCTCTAGCGTTGGTGTCCATGCTTCCCCAGATAGTGTGATGGGCGTTCGCGTCACACCCTAGGACCAGCTCCAGACGATTGTCCCTAGCATAAGCAACAAGCTGTTCTGCTATCGTCGTGGGACATTCGGGCACATCTCCAGGGAAGTATGCTGACGCTATGATCAATTCCCTGGAGTTGCAATTGATCTTGGCCGCGCACAGATCTGGCGTAACAAAATCTGTCAACGGGAAGAAAGAAATGCCATTAAACACAATACACGTTCTAGGCCTATCAGTAGATTGACACCACAGTACATTACCTGACTGTGAGAGGCCCAGGATCTCATTGTTGGTGCTGGTCCACGGTTCCTGATATCTTTAGAATGTCAGCAATCTCCCCCACTTTCACTTTACGGTCGGATATAATGATTTTCAGTGTTTTTTCAACGTTTTCCGGAATAACAGCGTCATTTGGCCGTCCAGTAGATGGAATGTCATCGGTGTCTGTACGACCACGTTTGAATTCGGCATACCAATAACAAATGGTTCCTTTTGATGGAGCAGAGTCCGAATAATGTTTTTCAAGCCATTCCTGGCATTGAACAGTATTTTTTTTTCATTAAAAAACAATGATAAATCAGCACACGGAATTGCTTTGAATTCATTTTTTTTGAAAACTCAAAAGTAGTGTCACTTAAAGCACTGTAACTTGTAAACTAATGGTCGGATTGACATATAAATGGTCAGTCACACACATTATTGAACGAAGTGTTATGTACAGTGAGACGCGATAATAATATTCAGTCGTCTGCAGGTTATTGGAAAGTTGTGCGTCGGTGGTTCGTTAAAACAAAGTCATTGGATTTAGCTTGAATTTCAGCACTTGTATAAGTTAACCCGACGACGTCGCAACCCGCCGCCACAAATTAAACCGGCGACTCTGCAGCCCGCTACATCGTTGCGTAAGCAAACAACACTGCTGTCGTCGTCGCCAGCGCAGGCCACCGACCCAGCTACTTCGCGGTAGCTGCCGTCAGTAGATTCGAGCAATGCTGCTGGCGATCGATCGTTCGATTCTTGCACGGGTTGCAAGATCAGCGAATCGTGGACATTGCTGCTGATGGTCGATCGATCGCTTGCACGAGCTGCAAGATCAGCAAAACGATACGGCGCGCACGGAGTAGGGCTTTAGGGTAGGCTTAAGAATTGGTGTCAGTTAGTTCACTAAGGTAGCTGAATAAGAACGGAGCTAAGCTCCAGATAAAGAACCAAATAAAGGAACTTGTATTTAAAGAATCTTGTAATACGGCAAATTCATATGAATACTTGAAATAAAGGAACTGGCTCCCAACAGCACTCAGCCCACTAAGGTGAATTCGGAAACCAGCTCTCTGAGACCCTGAGACCTAAATTGCAACCAGACAGGACTGCGTCCACCAACGGGATCATCGACCAGCTCCGGAGATAAAATAAGACAGGATGGATAAATTGTAAGTGACTGCTCGTTAACCACGACAAGTCTTAAGAGAAATATAAAGTGAAAGTGAAAAAATAAAGAGTGCTATAGAAATTTGTTTTGTACAGCGGTGTCAATTGTGATTTCGGCCCACGATTCTGTCAGTGTTCATGAGTGATAGCGAGTTAGACGAGGTGCTTGCGGGGCTTGAGAAATTGAAAGTTAACGCAGATTGTTTCCAAGGGATTAATAAGAAAATGAATGCGCACGAATTGCGAGCAGTGGTTCAAGCGGCAGTGGCAGCGGCGTTGAAACTGCAAGCGCAAGAATTCAACGAGAAGATAGAGAAAATAGAAAGGAAATTCAGTGAAATTGCTCTAACACCGCCAGTAGTGGAGGTGTATGAACCCATCCAAATTATTGAGGGCATTCAGTGTGATGAGTCCCTCGATATAGTGAAATCAATTCCAGAATTTGATGGAAAACATGAAAACTACGTTTCTTGGAGGCAAGCGGCGCATAACGCCTACCAATTGTTTGAAAAATATAACGGTAGCTCGAAGCACTTCCAAGCAGTAAATGTTATTAGGAATAAGGTGAGGGGCACGGCTGACGCCGTGCTAGCATCATTTAACACTGTCTTAAACTTCAGGGCAATAATTGCACGTTTGGATTTTACATATGCCGACAAGCGGCCACTACATTTAATCGAGACAGAGCTCAGCACTCTGCGACAGGGCAACATGACTCTTTTGGAGTACTATGACGAGGTAGAAAAAAAGCTGACCCTACTCACGAACAAGGCTATCATGACGTACGATAGCACACTAGCAAACGCTCTCAACGAAAAATATAGACAGGACGCTTTACGGGTGTTCGTGTCGGGTTTGAAAAAGTCGCTCGCAGATATTTTATTTTCGGCTCGTCCGTCTGACTTGCCCACTGCGTTGGCCTTGGCACAGGAGGCTGAATCTAATCATGCGAGATACAGATTTGCAGCAGGTTTTGCTAGGAGCTCGGAGGAGAAATCACAAAGGTATTCAGGCCAGCATTCGCATGAACGATCAGTGAATAATAGAATTAACAGCCAGCAGGGAAACACACGGCAGGACTATGAGAAGGGTGACTTGGGTCGAGAGAAGACGCCATACTTCACCAGGGGCTAGCGGGACCATTATCAAGCTCAGGGTGGTGGCCAGCAGGTCGTCAATAGGCGCGATCAGGTAGAGAAAATGGACGTGGACCCGTCTACATCTCGTTTTAGACAACCGACAGATTACCAGAGACAGAACGATAGTCAGTTCCATAGGCAAACGTTTAAGAGACCAAATGGCTCCGAGAGGCAATCAGGGCAAAGGCGACAAAGAATAAATCACATAGCCCAAGAGGAATCTGTACAGGAACAGGAATATGCGGCTGCAGCCGAGGCAGCAGCAGCTGACTTGGAGTCAGAATGTGAATTTGACTCTATAAATTTTTTAGGACACATTCCCTGCTGCCGTTCGTACAGCGGAAAATAGCGGGGAAATTAGTAAAATTTGTAATTGATACAGGGGCGTCCAAAAATTACATTAAGCCCCTGGAGGAGATACAAAATGTTGTTCCGGTCGAAACTCCGTTCGTTGTGAAGTCCATACATGGCTTTAATAATATTAAGAATAAATGCTTTTTGAGTATGTTTGGTAGAGACAGCACCTTTTTCATTTTACCTGATCTTGATACTTTCGACGGCATCATTGGCCTCGACTTGTTAACGCGAGTGAACGCCACAATTTGTCTAAAGAATAAAGAGATACATTCCGACTCTGGATCAGAACCGATCCAGTTTTACAAATGCGAGAACGTTAACTTTACAAAAGTTGACGATATTTCAGTCCCTCCATCAGTAAGGGCTGACTTTCAAAGTATGTTGAAAAAAAGAATAAAAACGTTTGCAGATCCAAACGAAATGCTGCCGTTTAACACAAACATCGTTGCCACCATTCGGACCGAAGTGAGCGAACCAATCTACTCCAAATTATATCCATATCCTATGGGCGTGTCAGATTTCGTGAATAGCGAAAAAAAGGACTTACTTAAGAATGGCATTATAAGGCCATCTAAGTCTCCTTACAATAACCCCATTTGGGTGGTGGATAAAAAGGGCGTCGATGAGTTGGGCAACAAGAAGAAACGTCTAGTAATAGATTTTCGAAAGTTAAACCAGCTCACAATCGCTGACAAATACCCCATTCCCAACGTTATGGTAATTTTATCAAATTTCGGGAGGGCCAAATTTTTTACAACTATCGACTTGAAGTCCGGTTTCCACCAGATTGAGCTGGCGGAGCGGGATCGGGAGAAAACGGCATTTTCCGTCAACAATGGAAAATACGAATTCTGCCGACTACCGTTTGGGCTAAAGAACGCGCCCAGTATTTTTCAAAGGGCCATCGACGATGTTCTCCGAGAGCATATTGGCAAAAGATGCTACGTTTACGTCGACCATGTAATCATCTTTTCCGAAACTGAGGTGGAGCATGTGAGGGACATTGACTTGGTGTTGGCTAGCTTGTTTGAAGCGAATATGAGAGTATCGCAGGAAAAATCACATTTCTTCAAGGACGAGGTGGAATATCTCGGATTTACAATATCGCGAGGAGGCATAAGGACAAGTACCGATAAGGTAGCAGCGATTAGGGACTACAAAGAACCCTCCACACTGTTCGGTGTCAGATCATTTCTGGGGCTCGCTAGCTACTATAGGTGTTTAATCAAGGACTTTGCTTCCATTGCAAAGCCTTTGACCGACCTTCTGAAGGGAGAAAACGGCAAGGTGAGTGCCCACAGATCGAAAAGAATCAACATACAATTCGGTGATAGGGAGCGCCTAGCTTTCGACAAATTGAGGGAAATCCTGACGTCGGAGGACGTCATGTTACAGTACCCTGATTTAAAAAAAACCGTTCGATTTAACGACGGACGCTTCCTCCTATGGCCTTGGGGCTGTCCTATCGCAGAATGGAAGGCCAATTACAATGATTTCAAGAACCTTGAAGGATAGGGAGTTAAATTTTGCAACCAACGAGCGGGAACTCCTGGCCATTGTATGGGCCCTCAAATCCCAACGTAATTACTTGTACGGAGTAAAAAATTTAAATATTTTTACTGACCACCAGCCCTTGACATTTGCGGTATCGGATCGAAACCCAAATGCTAAGATAAAACGCTGGAAGGCATTCATCGATGAGCACAATGCCCAAGTAATCTACAAACCAGGAAAGGAGAACTTTGTCGCTGATGCGTTATCACGGCAGAGTCTAAACGCCTTAGAACACGAACAAGAAAATTCTGATGCTGCTACGATTCATAGTGAGGTTTCTATGACTTATACCATCGAGTAGTGTTGAGCAAAAAATCGCAACCGGTGATTTTTTCACTGTGATTTTGTAATCACAGTGTCACATTGCGATTGACTGGCAACGAAAACAGCGATTGTAAATCACTGTTTTGCCAAAATCGCTGTGAAAAAATGAGCAGCGAATCGCACCTTGACCGGCAACGAAAACAGCGATTGTAAATCACTGTTTTCCAAATCACTGTTTTGCCAAAATCGCTGTGAACAAATGAGAAGCGAATCGCAGTTTGACCGGCAACGAAAACAGCGATTGTAAATCACTGTTTTCCAAATCACTGTTTTGCCAAAATCGCTGTGAACAAATGAGAAGCGAATCGCAGTTTGACTGGCAACGATTTCAGCACTCGTTTCTCTGCACTGTGATGCTTGCACGCATGTATCCATTTTCAATTCCTCTTTCTCAGTTAAGTGATGCCATGCAAAATTATTTTTCATCAAATCTTTAAATAAGAATTTAAGCAACAATTAAATTGTGAATAGTTAGAATAAATCAAGTAAATAAAGTACATATTATTGAAATAATTTTTAGGAAATTTTTGTAATGTGACGTTTTGTAATGTGACGCACGATGAAAATGATTTTATTTGATGTTATATTCGTTATTATTTACGTCGTTATATTTTATTGTTTGTGTGGCAACTTTTGGTGAGGTTTGAATTCACTGATATTTTTACATTTATGTGTATTTATTTGTATGAGAAAAGCTGTCGGAAGAATGCAGAATTGTGACAATATAAGGACCATTGGCTAAGATTTAATGATGATAAACTCCTTACATTTTCTCTTAAGTTTGAAAAATAACATATAATCTGCTTCCGGCACAGATTTTAATATAAAAGAAAATTCTATGGCCCAACTTCCAGTCGCGGAAATTTTCGCAAGCAAGAAACAGCTGATATCACTATTTCGTTTCCACCACGAATTACAACCCCATCATCAAAGTGAAATTTGTATGGAAAGTTGCTCATTTATAATGCAAAACTGTAGCAACATAAAGTTAATATTTTTTGGATGTAAATTGCTAAGAACTGGATGTGTAACTTCCTTAATATTAGACATTTTCTTCCGACTAACATTTGAATGGAAAACCAATGTTAATTTTTTCGCATTCAAACAAGTCCGCGAGCTGCCGCGTGCGATAGATAGATTCTTGCAATAGAACTGTGATTGAAAATCACAGTGATTCAAAATCGCAGTTTTCAATCACAGTGATTTTCACATCGCAATCGCAAATCACACTGTGATTTGAAAATCGCCGTTTTGCTCATCACTACCATCGAGGCAACCGAGAAACCGGTAAATTGCTATCGAAACCAAATTATAATTGAAAATGGAGAGTCGGCCTCGACTCGTACATTTATAATATTTGGAAAAAAGACACGACATTTCGTTTATTTCTCGAACAAGAATGAACTTATAGAGGCAATCAGCCGTGTGGTAAAGCCGGATGTTGTAAATGCGATTCATTGCGACCTCCCAATTTTGGCTCACATTCAGCACAGATTAATTGAGCTATTCCCGGCGACGAGGTTTTTACATTCAAAAAGTTTAGTGACCGACGTATTTAATATTACCGAACAGAGAGAAATACTGACTAACGAACATAACCGGGCTCACAGAGCAGCCCAAGAGAACGTCAAACAGGTTATGTTTGATTACTTCTTCCCAAAAATGACCAAACTGGCAAACGAGGTGGTTACAAATTGTAGAACATGTTCAAAAGCAAAATACGACCGACACCCAAAAAAAGAACTAATAGGGGAAACACCAATTCCGTCATATGCCGGCGAAATTCTGCATATTGACATATTTTCCACAGATAGAAAATATTTCTTGACCTGTGTCGATAAGTTCTCGAAATTTGCAGTTGTCCAGCCATTATTATCCCGCACAATCGTGGACATAAAAGCACCAATTTTGCAATTGATGAATATTTTCCCGCAAACAAAAACAATTTTCTGTGACAATGAGGCATCCCTGAACTCCCAAACCATAAAGTCAATCTTGTTAAACCATTTTAGCGTCGAGATAGTCAACGCCCCACCTTTGCATAGCACCTCCAATGGCCAAGTGGAGAGGTTTCATAGCACCCTGCTCGAAATCGCAAGGTGCCTAAAACTCGACACGAGGATCGAGGACACGGTTGACCTAACGCTACACGCAACTATAAAATATAACGGAACAGTCCACTCCGTCATCAACAAAACACCACTGGATGTAATTCACTCGGCCCCAGCCGAGCTCAAAGAAGAAATAAGGAATAGAATTTCACAAGCGCAGGAGATACAACTACGAAGGCACAACAGAACAAGACAACATCGAAATTTTCAGGTGGGAGATACAGTGTTAGTAAAAACCAACAGAAGATTGGGCAATAAACTCACACCACTGTACGTGGAAGAAAAGGTAGAAGCTGATTTGGGAACTACGGTTCTTATTAATGGGAGGGTGGTCCATAAGGACAACCTTAGGTAGGAACCTCGTCGCAGTTTTTCACATGCCAATGATTGAGGACGAAATCATTAATCTTGCACTTGCAGGTCATTGCTCCTTTTGCTCCTTGCCGCGATGACGACGGGTTACAAACTGACTACACCCAATCTGATTATATTCCAATTCTGGACGGGGATGTGATCATCTGGCAGAATTATCAGTACCTCAGGCATACAACGAACCTGACCGCCTACGTGGAGATGATTGAGGATACCAACCGAATAATGGATCTTTTCCCGCAATCACACATGAGGAAGATCTTGGAGGTAGACAACAGGCATTTGTGGGCACTTCTCTCAACCCTAGACATCCACCATAGACAAGTCCGAAGTTGGAATTTTTTAGGCACAGCCCTGAAAGTAGTTGCCGGTACTCCCGATTTTGATGATTTCGAACAGGTAAAATTCGATCAGGCGCAGCTCATTGATTCAAACAACAGACAGGTAGTCATTAATACAAAAACTCAAGAGCGAATAAATAAACTTACTGAGACTGTCAACTCTCTCCTTGGGGAGGCCAACAAGAAACAAATTGACACTGCTCACCTCTATGAGGTTGCCTGGGCCAGAAATAGAATTCTAACAAATGAAATTCAGAACTTAATGCTTTCTATTGCACTAGCTAAAATAAACGTTGTAAATCCGACAGTCCTAGATGATTCGGACATAAAGCTAGTGGTTAACGAGCAGCTCACAAGTGTAAGTGTAGGGGAAGTTATGGAAGTATCTAGTATTAAGGTTTTGCAGAATAATGATGTTCTACATATTATTATAAAGTACCCTAAACCTAAGCTTAGTTGTAAGAAAGTTAGGATTTTCCCGGTCGCGCACAACGGAATGGTCCTGTCTCTTCTGGATAGTAGCGTCGTGGCCGACTGTAGTGGACTGACGGTGGCGGTCGTTGAGTGCGCCCCAACAACAACGTCGACGTTCTGCAGGGAAAGGACTGATTCGACCTGCGCTCTACAATTGTTCTCCGGCGGCGTGGCACATTGCAAAACTCGTCCTAACCATCTGTACCCATTAGTTGTCATAGACGACGGTATCGTTGTAATCAATGACGGTACTGTCAGGGTGCAAGGGACTGGTGATACTGAAAGAACTGTCACCGGCACTTATCTCCTGACATTTGAGGGAGAAGTCCAAATCAACGGCACCACGTATGTCAACCGGAAAGGAGTTCCGATGCGTCAACCTATTACGGCTGCGCTCCCCCTGCTAAACATAACTGGCCATCAGGACATCTTGAGTCTTCCCCTCCTGCACCGAATGAACATGGAGAACCTGCATTTTATTGGCGAAATGAAGCAAAAATTGGTGACGCACCCTCTGGTGGCCTGTTGCTTAACCTCTATCCTCTTCATTGCTCGCTACGCAATCTTGGTAATAAAGCGGCGCCGAAATAAAGCGGCCAAGACCGAGGGCGGCCTTGATCTAAGCAAGGGAGGAGTTAACCCGACGACGTCGCAACCCGACGCCACAAATTAAACCGGCGACTCTGCAGCCCGCTACATCGTTGCGTAAGCAAACAACACTGCTGTCGTCGTCGCCAGCGCAGGCCACCGACCCAGCTACTTCGCGGTAGCTGCCGTCAGCAAATTCGAGCAATGCTGCTGGCGATCGATCGTTCGATTCTTGCACGGGTTGCAAGATCTGCGAATCGTGGACATTGCTGCTGATGGTCGATCGATCGCTTGCACGAGCTGCAAGATCAGCAAAACGATACGGCGCGCACGGAGTAGGGCTTTAGGGTAGGCTTAAGAATTGATGTCAGTTAGTTCACTAAGGTAGCTGAATAAGAACGGAGCTAAGCTCCAGATAAAGAACCAAATAAAGGAACTTGTATTTAAAGAATCTTGTAATACGGCAAATTCATATGAATACTTGAAATAAAGGAACTTATACAGCTTTTTAAACTTAACTTCCGCATTATCTCGAAACTGTTTTATTTCTAGCAAGCGAATATTGGCTAAATTGACAGCTTGCTTTAAGTCAATGTTACGAGTTTGAAGAAATTTGCATAAGATGCTTGCAGAACTAAATACTTTACTAATACAATGCAATGAAATTCAAAAATCGGTTTTTGTAAAGCAGAATGCAGTAAATTGGCTTCGCTAGCTACTTTTGAATCATCCCAAGAAGACATTTTACTTAAAGCCAATACTATGCCGTCGTAGAACTTCACAAAAACTGTAACTGAGTTATATCAAAGAATATAGAATATAAAGAATACGCATCTTCAAAAATTTGTCAAGCGTGTTTCTTGATGCGGGCGGGAAGAGATGAGCGGAGGCATAGGTTGCGGGAAATTTGCTCGCGCTCAACAGTTTGCGATCTTGTTCGTCGAAGCGCAAGCGAAGAGTAAACAACGAACCAAAGCAGCGTCATCGTCGTTTCAACGAAGATGATTCGGGATTCGCTAATGTTTTTGGTGTTGTCGTTTATTGTGTGTATGCTTTTTGTGTTGTGATTGATTTTGCTGCAATGTCTCCAGCAATGGAATGTTTGTGGTGTATGGCTTTTTGCTGGCCAATGCTTTGATAATTTAAAAATTTGGTGGTTGATCCCAATTTAAAATGTTTGCAAATATTTTTACGTGGCGAGTTCGAAGTAAAATTATTTGTTTATATTTTCACATGCTTGATCACAATTTTGAGAATATGGGAAAACTACGAACAAAAAATGAACTGATAGGCATATTGACTTCAAAATTCGTGAAACACTTGAAATTAAAAATAATTAGATGCGCGTTTTAATTTTTTTTATCGAAATCTAACGGAGGGTTAGAAGATTGTATGGAAAAACATAATTTAATAGGTCTATTGACTTTCAATAGGGCGAAAGCACTACTAAAGCACTAAATAAAGAAATAATTAGACAAGTCTTTTGTCATAAGAAAATTGTATTACGGCATGCCTACGTTTAAAAATAGTTTAAATGTTCTACACTTGAATGATTCCATGGCGAATGATGTGATCATAAATTTACAATATTAGATTTTCTTATTTTAGTTCTTTTAAACAAGCATTATATGTGGGCCGTAAGAAAAGTTCCAAAGAACGAGACGGAAAATTATTACGGGTAATAAAGACGTTTTCTTCTCTTTCCAATACCATTTTTATTGATAACTTATTATTTATTTTTTAATTGCCTGTAGCGATCATATAGGTCGCCATGCCAGCCATATTTTATTTTCTTTTCTATGATTTTGCGCACACTACAGTCGGCAGTGAGTTCAGGAGCAATATGCGACGCTGTGCAGGCTTATAGAAGAAGAACAAAAGCCAGCCAGAAAATATAAATCGTTTTACAATTTCAGCTTTTCGCCAGCGCAACAACAAGAACAACAGCACATCGTCTTCCTCCTCTTCGGACAATTGAGCGAGAATGAACGAGTGAGCACCAGTGTTGCCGTTGTGCGACTAAAGTGTCAAATTGACCCTTTTTGGAGACCAATGATACCTGACACCGACTTTTTAAAAATATGCTTATTTTGACACTTTTCTTCAAAACCATGCGACTTTTGCCCCGTTCTTTTATCAAAAAGTTTTTATATTAATTTTCAAAATTGTTTCGTAAAATTAATTTTTTATTTTTGCGTACGTAATATTTATAATATGCCTTCCTTTTGGTATTCACTTTTTAAAGGTAACACATAAGTACTTCAAAATTACACCTCTGGCAACATTTAACCTTGTCTGTCCCTTGCTCAAAATTGCTTTCGCTGTCCTTTGGGGTCAGGATGACCCCAACCAAACGGTTATATAATTTACTGACAAAACATGAAGGAAGGTAACACATAAATAACAAAAGAAAAGGAGAAAGCCCCGAAAAGTGTTTTTCTCGATTTGTTATTGGGTTGAAAGAGCGATTAACACACAAGACGAGCGCACAAAACCGCTCAACCGTTTTTTTAATTCCGCCTGGGGTGAATTAGACCCCAAGGGAAAGGTAGAAGGTTAAACTACTTGCAACCCTTTAATTATGTCTAAGTTTTCCCGCAAAAATGTACAAAATTAATCTGAATTCACGCGCTTTTCTGTGGCATTACCTAAGTTATTTGCTAAAATAATTTTGATGACTCCCAATGGATAAGTAAGTATATCACGTATATGCTTTGAAATGCAAATGTATTCATAATAAATACAAAACATGCATATTGGGACCTTTTAATATATCCTTCATCAATTAATTTAAGGGCAAAACAGTTTTTTCACAGAAAATCATCTCCTTAAGAAGTTTATTAAAAAAATGAGCTCCGAAAGGTAAAATAATGAAAGTATGTATTTATATACATGGCATAGCAAATTGGATCACTTGATGACCCTTTTTTTCCGGCTGTGACACTTTTTTTGCGACTTTTTAAAATTTTTCAGCGGCAACACTGGTGAGCACAGACGCGGCATTCGTGTTTCTATGATTTGCGCTCAGAGCATTGTGCTGTCATTTCAAGTGTTTCCTCTTGTTGTCTACCCCCCGCATCCAGAAGACGGGTGGCGATATCACCACCCGCATACAAATTTTTGCTTGTATGAGATGCACACTCTTTATGTTTCATACTTTTTGGTTATATCTTTCAACCCACCTGGTAGGACACATTTTTTTTTAGTTTTTTATGGTCACAAATGTTCGATTCTTCTAAACACTGTTTTAAAATAAGTTCTCTTTGGGGTATTAAAGAAATCGTACAATTTTCCGATAAGACTTAAACAGTTTCTTATTTTTACTACCCCGCACGAACTTGAAACAGCTAAATTTAACGAATGAGCAGCGCAGTGCACATATAAAGCCTTCGGAAATTGTTTTGATATATACGCCTGTACACCCCTAAACTGCCCGCTCATTGCAGCAGCTCCATCGAATCCTTGCCCCCGCGGTTTACTTAAATCGACCCCAATTGCTTGCAATTCTTTAATTTTTCGCGATTTTCTAACACTTGCTGCTTAGCTGACTGATCAATTTGGTAAAGAGCAGTGCTATGCTCGGAAAAGCTTCACGAGCCTTTTTCCAATTGGAAAATTTTTCTTCCACCAACTTGCCAAATTTTTGGTGATTTCCTTTCCCACACTCAAATTTGTTCTTAAAAAGCACGCAATATTTGCAAAATGCACCATCCACTTCTTTGGAATAGCATAACCAGTTCCACTGATTTAGTCATTTATACTGGAATTTGAGGTTTCGAGACCCCGTTGACGGAAATTCAAAATTTGCGAGTGGCACCCAAATATTCTCCAGTATATCGATTTTCTCAGCATTGCTCAGCTCTTTATGCATGATGTTATTTATATCTAAGCTTGCCGACGTACTTGAGTGGACAGCGGACTTGCAATCTAATAGATTTCTAAATGAGTTCAAAGAATTTTTATATGTCCTAGTTGGTTGCCGAAATTTTCACTTGTGGGTTTCTGTCCAATTTCTTTTTCCTGTTCCGTGCAAGATGATTTCGGTGAGGTGGAGGACTCAGCATAGTCTAAACAATTAGACATTGTAAATTTGAAATAAATTTCAATATTTAAGTTCTTACCCAAACTTCCATTTATTTTTGCTTTTTTCCAAAAAAGCTTAGCAAATCTTTTTGGCGCTTCATTGTTTCAGAAATTTATTTACATAGTGGTGGGCAATGTCAGCTGATCAATAGGGATCAAGGTTGATAGAAAACAAGGTTACGACATCAATGACAGGAAATTTGAAGTTTTCACCAGTGACGTAGTACGAATTGTTTCAAATTGTCAAGGAACAGTGGGACGAGTACGACCTTTTACAAAATTAATATTTCCAAAAAAAAAGATTATATGAACTGCATATGAAGTTATTTATTTCGTTTCATTGTATTTAATATATCTGTGGCCGTAAGGAATAACGGCCAAAGTCGATTTTATGAAGCTTTCAGGAGAGCACTTTTAATTTTTGATTTTTCTTTAGCTTTAACCAGATAAATTTTAGATTTCTGGGCGTAAAACATTCATTTTATAAGCAAAAGCCATAGAATTTTGTGTAGTACTACATTTGAATACGACGAATGCAATGGTGGTAATAACTCAATGTTGTCCTAACTCGACTTTGGCTGTTATTCCTTACGGCCACAGATATACACATAAATACTCAGTTATCAATTGTTGAAAGTGATTTAGATAGAAGTTAGGCAAATTTGGCCTCTCTGTGTTACCAATATAACACTCTTGCTATTCAATAAAATTATTATATATATATTATTCAAAATACTATTTTTCAATATTTTATATCAATTCATACTTTAATAACTTCATCAATATTATTTTTAAAATTAAAAACTATCAGGTTTTCTGTAAATGATTCCCATTTTAACTTGGAAAATAGTCCTCCTCATCGCATTCTTATAGTAATGAAATTCATACTATAGCGTCCACAAAAGTTCCAAAATACGTCTTTTGAGAACCTCAATAAAATGCAGAGCGTGTGGATCTGCGGATTACTCAAAATTTGTAAAAATCGTATTAAATATTAACAACGCAACATATGGCACAACAATCACGAATATTTAAATTCACAAATTACTCATATGCTTTTTTTGTACTATTTTGCCGACATTGGCCCACTGCACACTTCATTGTTTACGTTTGGTTTTCTATCAAAAACTCATTACAATTGTTGCAAACCGTTTTCACGAAAACGTTCACTATTGCATTTTGTATTATTTCAAAGATTCCACACCGTGTTGGTCAAATTTTCGCGTTAAATAGTAACAAAATTCAAAAAATGCCGTTGGCCAATCAAATTTTTCATAACAAATGAAAATAATTTTAAGGTGCCCAATTGACATAGGATTCAAATTTAATTTTTATTTTTTTTTCAACATGAGGAAAAATACAAGGAGAAGCAAGATTTTATTTTAGCAAAAGTCTGCACATGTCATTGTAGAATTGGCAGAAATTGATTCAACTGTAAAAAAATATGTGTATAAACGTGTTTTCAGTCTTAAAAAGGAATATACGCACGAATAATACAAATAAAATATTGCGCTCTAAAATGGTCACCTTATAATTTTTCACCAGTGACGTCATCAGCCGGATGTCGTAATCTTTATTTTATCATTCTTGATAGGGATGGTACACTAATCAAGTTGTTTGATTGAGATGACACCTGTTCAATGGAGATGGTCAATGCCACCTGTTCAATAATTGATTACACAGCAGAACAAAATCGCACTTTTTCTGTTGCATAAGGTTTTTCTACTTTTTTTTTACAAATTTGAGTGCGCTGACTTCAAATCTATCCTCACATTTTTTGTAGCAGCTCTAGTTAGTGAGATACAGGTACCGTGTTACTTTTTCAGATTTTCCTCTACTTTTTCCATATTTTTTATCGTAATTTCTAAACCAATTAACCGGTTAACATGATTTTTCCTTTTTTGTATTAATAACACCGTGGGGCTTCTTTTTCGATGCAATTTATTTTTATAAGTTTTAAATTTCGCGATAATTGGACCTCAAAGTCGAAAAATATGGAATTTTAAGGCGTTTTCTTTAATCAAAAAAATACATATTTTTCGTAAATCAACTAACGAGTTAGGTGTAAAATATAATAAATAAAATATACGAACTCCTCCAGTAAGATAAAGGGACGTGACACAATAGTTCAACACTGGACGCAGTGTCTCGGGCAGGTAGTGCTCGACTCCCGCTACCCAATCTTAATCTTAGGTGTAAAATGAAAGGCGACACTTAAAGCAATAAAACACAGCCAAATTATTTGCTGGAAAACAGATTCGCATCAAAATAATACTAAAAATGTGCTCATGTTAATTTCAACATTTTTCAGCCATTTGTAAAGATTTATTAAAAAAAAGGGCTTCCAGATATGCAAAGTATTTTTTTATATTGAAACGAAAAGGCACTCTGTGCTGTGCATGAACGCTTTTGCAAGCATACTGGCATGCACGTTGAAGTACGGCAAACTGGTATAATTCGCTTGGTATAGTCCGATATGGCAAGGTTCGCGAGAAATGGACTGTGCGAGAATGGTCGAGCATTTTCCAATTGGAAGTTGCAAGAAACTTCGGCGCGATAAGAAAACTGGTATAAAAGCAGCAGTGTGCGGCGCAGTGAGTCGAGTCCGTGTTGAGCAAGCAATGGGGAAACATGCAATAGTAGTAGTGCAAAGTAAAACAAGTTTTAATTTGTAAATAAAGTGATTGTTGATTTTTGCTGAGTAATTGAAGTTGTTTTATATTCAAAACCAATCCAAACGAACCTGTGAAGTAATTTTCGTAACATTTGGTGTCAGAAGTTCGGATTGTGTTACTGAAGATAAAAAATATAAAAAACGCAGACATGGTTAAACTCGAGCTGCTGAAGGTGGACCAGCTGAAGAAGGAGCTGGCTGCCTGGAACTTGCCGACTGCTGGCGGAAAGGTGGAGTTGCAGCTGCGCTTGCGAGAGGCGTGTGAGTCGATTGGGCTGCACACGAGTTCGGAACGCAGGAACAAGAGGCGTCGGCCACAGTGGAGGAATCGCCTGCGGGTGTTGCGTCGATGCAAAGTACGGCTGCAGCGGCTGCGCCACCACAAGCGTTGGACATGAGCCAGCTAATGGCTGCACTTAAGGGCATGTCGGCGCAAATTGAAACAGCGAATCGAGAAATGGCAGCGAAACTGGAAACCACGAATCAGGAACTGTCGGCGCAAATGGCAGCAAAACTGGAAACTACAAATCTCGAAATTTCGGCAAAAGTCGAAACGACAAATCTAGAAATAGCCAAAATGGAAAATGAAAATCGCGAAATGTCGGCGCAAATGGCAGCGAAACTGGAAACTACGAATCTAGAAATAGCAAGAATGGAAACGGCGACCCGTGAAATATCGGAGCAAATGGAAGCGTGCAACCGAGAAATGGCGACAAATTCTGCGCGCTTAGAGCAGAAGGTGGAGGAAATTTCCGATAGACTGAACGGGAAAGTTGAGCATCTTGAGACGCGAATGGACAAGTGGGACAGTTGACAGTCTGGAGGATTCGGTAAACAGGAAAATCGACGAGCGGCTTAGAGAGGTACAGCTGCGACCAAGAGTGCAGTCGGTTGAGGAAAGTTTTGCCATAGCAGTGCCTACTTATGATAGTACTACGTCGTTCGACACATTCAAACTACAATTCGATATGGCTGGTTTGGAGAGTCAGTGGACCGATGTTAGGAAAGGTCGGAGACTGATACTGCCTCTAAGAGGTCCGGCGGCTGAGGTAATAAGAACAGTTCCGGAAGGTTTGAGAGGTGATTACGAGACCTTCATAAGGGCGCTGGCAGCCAGATACAGTGACGAGCACTACAAAATGCTGTATTATTGCGAGCTGAAGAGCCGTAGGCAAAGAGCCAACGAGGCGCTGCAGACATATGCAGCAGACATTGAGCGGCTCGTACAGTTGTGTTACCCGAAATTCGGCGCTGATGACCTCGATATGATGAAGATTGAGTCATTTATTGAAGGTCTTCATGACCCAGAGACACGTCGCAGTGCGTTGATGATGGGCAAGCCGACATTTAAGGAGACGGTGACCAGCGCGATGACGTATGAGGCAGCCTGGAGGGGAAGTTTTCGACATTCATCTGCGGAAAGGCGTCGAGCCCAATCTGGACGTGTCACCCAAAGCCAGACAGTGAACTCGGAGGCACCAGCGGGGCTGTGGGCAGTGTCATCTAGAGCCAGTTGCTGGCGATGTGGCAAGCAAGGCCACATATCACGGGACTGCCATCTGCGAGAAAAGCGATTCGAACCACAGACGTCGCCAAGATGGGATGACGCTCTGCCACACCATTCGTGCAAAACCGAGCGCAGGCATAATTCGCAAGCCGATAACGAGGGACAAATTGTGGATGTACGGTCGGTAAGAGTTCTGCAAGAGGAAGATTGGCTTGCGGAAAGGCTACAGAAGGACCAGCGCAAGGATACGGATCTCGCGAAGATCATCAAAGGCAAAGCGCAGAGATTACGGCCGGACTGGCAGGAGATGGCTGGTGAGAGCCCGATCGCGAAGGCTTACTGGGCACAGTGGCAAAGTCTACGTCTAAAGAATGGCAGCCTATACCGCGAGTGGGAGAGCAGGGATTGCAGGACCAGAAAATCCCTAATAGTGGTCCCGAGAGGCCGAATCTTCGATGTCATAGAGGCAAACCATAACGACTCCAGTGGAGGGCACCTAGGCATCGCAAAAACTGTCGCCAAGATAAGAAGGCGGTTCTATTGGGTAGGATGCCAGGAGTCTGTCGCTGAGTGGATCAGAAGTTGTAATTTGTGTTCAGCTGCGAAAGGGCCGAGGAGGAGATCGCGGAGCCGCACTCAACGAGTCGAAAGCAGGTTAACAGCGAGCTATGGTCTACGGGCTAACCCAGAAGGGTTCCAAGAAGGCGATCTGATAATGCTCAACCCCCCGCAGCGGAAGGAAGGTTTGTCTCCAAAGCTTCAAACGTCATGGGAAGGACCGTACAAGGTCGTGACCAGGATTAATGAGGTGGTGTACAGGGTTCAACGCTGCTGCAGCGGAAACGCCAGGCTGAAGGTAGTCCATTTGGAGCGCCTGGCGTCTTACTCCGGCGGAGCCTCGGTACTTGTTCGGGACGAACAAGTCTAAGTGATGGGCAGTGAAACGAAAAGGCACTCTGTGCTGTGCATGAACGCTTTTGCAAGCATACTTTTAGGCATGCACGTTGAAGTACGGCAAACTGGTATAATTCGCTTGGTATAGTCCGATATGGCAAGGTTCGCGAGAAATGGACTGTGCGAGAATGGTCGAGCATTTTCCAATTGGAAGTTGCAAGAAACTTCGGTGCGATAAGAAAACTGGTATAAAAGCAGCAGTGTGCAGCGCAATGAGTCGAGTCCGTGTTGAGCAAGCAATGGGGAAACATGCAATAGTAGTAGTGTAAAGTAGAACAAGTTTAAATTTGTAAATAAAGTGATTGTTGATTTTTGCTGAGTAATTGAAGTTGTTTTATTTTCAAAACCAATCCAAACGAACCTTGGAAGGCGAGCTTGGAATTTTCATAACAATATATCAGGTGTACAACTTTGCTTCCGCCGTTTTTTTTCCAAAATTAAACGCTTTATTGCGAAAAAGTGCTTACAGATGTATTATTCAAAGTATTGTCCGTCGCTAGCGACAACTTTCTCCCATCTTTCCGGCAATTTTCGGATCCCGGCTCGAAAAAAGGAGTCCTCTTTTGACGCTATCTATGAAGCAATCCATTTTTCCAATTCTTCGAAGGATTGAAAATGTTGATCTGCCAGGCCGTGTGCCATCGAACGGAATAGGTGGAAGTCAGAAGGGGCGACATCTGGGGAATACGGCGGGTGGGGCAAGACTTCCCATTTCAGCGTTTCCAGGTACTTTTTGACCACTTTTGCGACGTGAGGCCGAGCATTGTCGTGTTGGAGGATGACTGTCATGGCGCTCTTCCATTTTTAAAACGTTGAAACCACTCCCGACACGTTCTTTCACTCAGAGCAGCATCACCGTAAGTTTCTGAGAGCATTCGATGCGCTTCAGCTGCAGTTTTTTTCGAATTGTAACACAAAAGTAAAACTTCCCGCAAATGGCGAGAATTGGGCACATAAACGGACATTTTCGAGCGTGAATAATACGAAAACAAGAACAACTGTCACTGAAACGGCGATGACAATTCGTTAGGCACTGTCCACACTCACTTTAAAGGCATTACCATCACCATATGTCAACCAGCCTCAGCCGGTACAGCCACCTATCGGAAAACGGCGGAAGCAAAGTTGTACACCTGATATTTAAATCAAATTTGTTTTACAAGTTTTTAAAGTAACATAAAACTGATGATGGAAGTCTAAAATCTAATCAGTCTAAAATTTCTCGCAGGAGGTTTTCACGGAGGTCTCGAGAAAACGTATTTTTCAGACGGGTTAAAGAAGTCGGAGCATCGCTGGGTTAAATGTGTCGAGTTGAAAGGAGACTACGTTGAGAAATAAATCGCCACTTTTCCAAAATTTTCGTTTTTCTTTTGTAGGATAAGTACTTATCGGACCACCCACGTATTTATAGGTTTATATACCTACCGAGCCTGATCGTGAAACTCAACTCTCCGACTTCCTGCCCTGTCCGTTCGTTCATGGTCCGCGTCTCGGCACTGGCGCTGAAAGGTCCTGCGGCTGAGGTAATTAAATCAGTTCCGGAATGTTCGAGAAGTGATTACGAGGCTGTCATAAGAGCGTTGACAGCGAACTACAGCAACAAGCACAACGAAACGCTGTATTACTGTGAGCTGAAAAACCGCAGGCAAAGAGCCAACGAGGCGCTGCAGACATATGCAGCAGACATTGAGCGGCTCGTACAGTTGTGCTACCCGAAATTCGGCGCTGATGATCTCGAGAGAATGAAGATTGAGTCGTCCATTGAAGGTCCGGAGACACGTCGCAGTGCGTTGATGACGGGCAAGCCGACGAAGCGCGATGACATATGAGGCGACATGGATTGGAGGCACTCGGTATACACCTGCAAGGATACGCCAAATCCAGCCGGACAGCGACATTTCCATCCAGGCCATAAGCCCTGAGACATCGGGCAGGCCACGGGTGGTCTCCTCTAAAGTGGTTTGCTGGACATGTGGCAAGCAGGGTCACATAGCACGGGACTGCCGCCAACGAAAAACGCTTTCCCGTTCTCGATCGCAATCGCCTGAAGAGGGGAATACTGACAATCGAGGCCCAGCCAACAAGCGCAAGGCTGAGAACGACGAGTCGTTAAACTAAAACGGGTCAGACCAAAGGGGCGTGAGCTGATCCCCACAACCTGCTGCCCCACCGTCCTTGTCTCACAGCTGAAACGACTACCCAGCAGCTTGACAATTGAAGGAAAGATAGATGGAAAGTTGTTCGTGTTGACACTGGATACTGTAGTGTCATATTCGATCATAAAAAGGAAGCTTCTGAAGAACTGGGAACCGCTGCATGGCATACAGCTGAGGACTGCAACTGGCGAGCGTGCGCCGGTAAGAGGAAAAGCAACAAAAACAATTGCTATCGGCACCAGCAGCCTGGAACATGAGTTTATCGTGGCAGATAGAATGGACGCCGCACAGTGGCTGATTCTGCCGACGTAGGTTGCAAAAGTCGATTTTGTCATGTTCGATTTGGGGGAAACTGTTATACTTGTCCGATAGATAAATGCTTGGACCTAAGAAATCCGAAAACCTTAACAAAATTTGACAAATAGTTTTGCTTGTAGAGCCCGTCAAAGTTGAGCAATTTTTAGAGTGTGAAATAATATCAGCAATTTGCACTTTTTCGGCAAAGCTGAAGTTTTAAAATATGGAAAGGAGCAAACTAATTGAAAGTTTTTGCACCAGCATCGTAAAAGAAGGCATTTGTAGTAAATAATTAAATATAGAAAAAAAAAGTTGGTTGTTGTTGTTGTCTTTTCATAGGCACTCACTTGAAGCACTGTTTTTATCACTCTTTTTGAACTTTCGATAGACTTTCAAAAAAAAGGCCATACTTGCCACGATTCCGTCTTTGGGAAAATTGTTCAATAGTCTTCTGTGAGTACTGCCCTGAAGAGATCGGGTGCTCGATTTTTCCCGACTGGATTTTACAGCCATTTTTCTGTGGCCACCTCGCGCAATTTTGTGCTTTCGGGTGCGTGCGTTCGAACAAGTTCGTCAAGATTTTGATAGTGAATCAATTACACGCGGTTATAATCGTTGCCAGGGCATAGGTAGGTAGGTAGGTGGTAGTGGCAGCTCTCATATGAGAGCTCACTTAGGCCAAGCTAGGCCCATTGTGATACCACAGGATCTGTAATCCCTTTTATTGTTGTTAGGATGTCTCAAACCAGCCCGAACAGGTGATGAAGCGTATTAGGCTCTTGGCGTCAACCTCCGATAAGTCCGCGAGGTTGGCTGTATGGTAAAACCCTAGATGTTTTTTCCGTTTCCTACAAAGAGCAGGACAAGTACAAAGTAGGTGGAGAATTGTTTCTTCCTCCTCTATGTCTCTGCAGCTTCTGCAGAAGTCGTTGGCCAAGTGGCCCAGCCCTAATCTAATGGCGTGGCTACCAAGGATACAGTGACCAGTGATGACTCCGACAACAACCCTGAGCGTGCCCCTATTGAGGTTTAGCAGACTTTTGGTGCGCTTTCAGTCCAGCTTTGGCCAGATCTGTTGCGCTGTCTTGCCTGTCTCTGAGGCCGCCCATGCATTGTTAGCGGCTTTGGTCATCGCTTCCCCTATCACCAGCTTGCAGGTACTCAATGGAATACCAAAGCCGGCGAGTTCTGAGGATAGCTCCTTAGTCGTTCCTTGTCTAGCCAGCTCGTCTGCCCTGCAGTTCCCGGGATATCTCTGTGACCAGGCACCCATATGAGGTGGATTTTAAGCTGCTCAGCCATCTCGTCAAGAGATTTGCGGCAGCTGATCACTGTTTTGGAAGTCAGAACATGAGACCCTAGGGCCCTGATAGCCGCTTGACTGTCAGAGAGAATGCTAATATCTCGCCTAGAGACAGTGCCCTCTTTGATCAAATTCAGGGCAGCTTCAATGGCTGAAACCTCTGCTTGGAATACGCTGCAGTGGTCCGGCAGTCTGAAAGAGTAATTTATACTAAGTGAGTCTGAAAAGACGCCTCCACCAACAGCTCCGTTTAACTTGGAGCCGTCAGTGTAGATCTGGTGTGAGTTCCCTATTAAGGATGTTGAGCTTTCCTCCCAGTTGTTCCTGTCTGGAATGGTGCTTGTGAACTTTTTGTTAAATTGCAATTGGGGGGTGAGTAAGTATCCTGGCATGACCCCGGTTAGACTCCGACCATTGGCCGTTAGCCCGTAGCCTATAGCTTGTTATAGCCGCTAATTTCCTACAGTGCAGATCTAGCGGAATAAGGTGAAGCAGGGCTTCTAAAGCTGAAGTTGGTGTTGTCCTAAGAGCGCCCGTGATGATGACGCAGGCTGCCCTTTGAACTTTGCGGAGGTGTTGGAGGAGCAATGTTTTTTTCAAAGCGTTCCACCAAACCAGGCACCCGTAGGTTAAGATGGGTCGTACAACAGCTGTGTAAACCCAGTGCGTCATATTTGGTTTTAGGCCCCAGGTTTTCCCCAGTGCCCTTTTGCAGGTGTATAAGGCAATCGTTGCCTTTTTGACCCTATTGAGGATGTTCGGTTTCCAGCTCAATCTCTTGTCAAAAATGATTCCAAGGAATTGTGCTTCATTCTTGAAAGGGATTTCTGTATTGTTTAGTGATAGAGGAGGTATGGGTGGGGGTTTATACTTCCTCGTGAATAGGACAACCTCTGTCTTTCCAGGGTTGATGCCTAATCCCCGACTGGTAACCTAGCTGTTAACCTTGTTAAGCAGTACTTGCATTAGATCTCTGATGGAGTTGGGAAACTTGCCCGAGATAGTGAGAACTATATCGTCTGCATACGCCGTTACCTTGCCGCACCCCCCTCCCAGGGACTGGAGCAGTTCGTTAACTACCAGGTTCCAAAGGAGGGGGAGAGGACTCCGCCCTGGAGAGCGCTCCTGCTCACCCTCTCGAAGAGTCGCCCAGTTCAGCGCAGATAACTCTGCTCTGCAGAAGATTATCCACCCAGTTCACCAAGCCACCCTCCACCCTCCAGCCTGGCGAGCGCGCCCGTGATGGCTGTAAGCTCGACGTTATTGAAAGCCCCTCTATGTGCAGGAAAGTTGCTAAGGGGTACTCTTTGTGTTCGAGTGATTTTTCGATCGTGTAAGTCAGGGTATGTAAAGCTGTGTCTACAGATTTACTCTTAATGTAGGCATGCTGATCCTTCGAAATGATATCCTGCCTGATCGTTTGTCGTAAGTAAAGATCCAGCAATCTTTCTAGTGTTTTTAACAAAAAAGAAGAAAGGCTTATTGGTCTATAATCCTTAGGGCTAGTGTGGGAGCTTTTGCCCGCTTTGGGGATGAAGACCACCCGTACTTTGCGTCAGTGTTCTGGTATGTAGTTTAAACCAATACTGGCTGAGAATATTGAATTGAGGAGTGTTAAAATTAACGGTCCGGCATGTTGAAGTTGTGCTGGGAAAATGCCATCTGGTCCTGGTGATTTAAACGGGTGGAAACCAGCGATTGCCCATTTGATTTTGTCAATCGATACGATACTGTTTATAGAGGCGACACAGTTGGTGCTGGGCTGAGTTCGTAACAGCCTCGTGTTGGCTGATCGGAAAGTGGGTATTTGTAAGAAGTTCAAGTGCTTCATTTTCTGATGATGTCCAAGAACCATCGGGGTTTTGTAAAGCACTTGCAATAAAGGAGGAAGAGGCAACTAGTTTCCTGAGTCTTGCAGTCTCGGAGACACTTTCAATATTGCCGCAAAAGTCGCTCCAGGAGCTTCTCTTAGCCTCCCTGAGGCTTTTCTTGTAGGTCTTGAGGGATTCTTTACTAAGGTCCCAATCTTCTTCAGTTTTGGTCCTCCTTGCTCTATTAAAGAGAGTCCTAGAGTGCTTCCTAAGCTCACTAAGATCATGGTTCCACCAGGGGGGGTTTCTTGGGCCTAAGAAAATGCTAGAGTAAGTTGATTAACAGCCGATTCTAGCATCGCTTGGGTGTTTATTTCAGAGATATGAATCGTTTTGATGTGCCTATCCACTGTGCGGGTAAACAGCTCCCAGTTTGTTTTCCTGGGGTTGTTTACTGCTATAACCCTCCGGGGGTCGCTGTCAAGAGTGAACTCTATATACCTATGGTCGGAAAAAGAGTGTTCATTGGAGACCCTCCAGTTCCTAACCTTGTCGGCTATATTCACCGAGGTAAGGGTGAGGTCTAGAACCTCCTCCCTATTTCTGGTTACAAAGGTAGGAGTGCGCCCTATATTGCACACAAGAAGGTTTGAGGTAGAAATGTAATCAAATAGTGACTCACCTCTATCGTTGATGTCTGTGCTCCCCCAGATACAGTGGTGAGCATTCGCGTCGTATCCAATCACGAGCGCAGTGTTGGACTTGGCGGCTTCAGTAACCAGGTTCCTGACTGGATCCGGTGGTTGAGGCTCTGGATGGTCATGAGCCATATAGCTAGACGCGCGAACCAGTGGCATCTCCCCTTAAGCATCAGGGAGATGGAGACCACATCGTTGTCGCTGAAATTAGGGAGCAGATATGCATTTAGTGATTTTTTCACAAGGATACAGGATCTGGGTCTACCTGTGCTGTTAGCATGGACCAGCCTGTAGTTTGTCGCTCCCAATCCACAAACCTTGTTGGCTACGAGCCATGGTTCTTGGATGAGAGCGATGTCGTCTCCGCTTTTAGAAAGGCGGAGGAGTAGTGCAGCCGAAGCTGCTTTAGAGTGGTGGAGGTTTATCTGAAGTACTCGGACCATTGTCTATTTCGCTCATGTCTACCTCCACCACAGTAGCGTCGAGGTCATCGTCCGTTTCGGCGAGAAGCTCGGACACCCTCCAGATATTCCCGAAAGCCGTGGCCATCTCCGATCCCGAGGAGATTGATTCCGCCCGGGATAGGCGACGTAACGGCTTTGAGGAAGACGGTTGGTCATCTATCGCCTCTGTTGCCAGGGTAGTCGTCTCGGCTGGCAGCCCCTGCGGGCCACCTTTGCCGGGGTCCGTCGTGGCTGGCAGCCCTTGTTGGCCGCCTTCGCCAGAGTCTGTTGAGGCTAGCAGCCCCGGGGGCCACTTTCGCCGGTTTCGGTCTGCTCGTCCTTCCTGCATACCCTCAGTTTAATGTGCCCAAAGCCGAAGGCCACGACACCATTGGACTTTGAAAGGTGCTCAAGGGACTCCTTGTTCACAATTATAGTGGCACAACGAGACCCCTTGAGCTCCTCCAACTTGGCAATTTTCCAATTGTGCGTGGGTATCATCGGGTTGGACAATTAGAGGGTTTCGAGGACTCTAGCCGGATCCGTGGGTTTTGATGGGATCCAGGCCCTAGTCCTTGGTCTGCTGGGGATCGATTCCCTGGGTACTACCTCAGTTTAGCACCCGGCCAGACCTCTCCCGTTCTGGAAATAGCAATGCAGAAGAGATCCAGGGCCCTCTTGTCCGCACACGCAACCAGCTTTACGTGGCCTTGATGCCAACCGCACATCTGGTATTGTGGCACCGGGCCCGGATTCTCCTTCATGACGTCCAGAAAGATGTCGGCGAGGAAATCTTCCACCAGTTTCCAGTTTGACGGAGTAATACTTCCGTCAGGGTCGGAGCGGTCAACGACCGCCTTAATGAGACTGCTTTTCAACATGTCGCTGTAGGTGGCTGCTGTTCTGAGCGAGCTGCGCACCTTCTTGGCAGTCGGGGCCTCTTCCTCTGTGGAACGCTGCCTTTTGGCGGCGGTCTCAGTGGTCGGTGCTCCGTCAAGCTCCGCTAACCTAGCAGTGGCCCAGATAAAGGACTCTTTTTCTTTTTGAGTCCTCCGGTTCTCTGGGATACATTGTATCCGTTCGAGTACTCGCTTGGCACTCTGGCGTTCTCTATAGCGGACTTTGGAGTCCTTAATTTGTCGAGTGCTTGCTGTTACCGCGGCTCCGCTATGTTTGTTGCTGTTGCTGGACGGAGGTCCGGCTTTGGCAACCACAACGTTGCTGGGGTCAGCTGTAGCACTATGGTTTGTGGCTTTAGTTGCGGAGGCAGAGCCTTGGCATGGGATCTTCTGATCAACAAAGGATGCTCCTTTTTTGGCGGTGGGCGCTGGCTTGTCTGCTTCACCCATCCCCGGCTTTTTAAGAGGGCCGGCCTCTGGTTCCGTTGATGTTCGTACGTTTGTTTTTGTTTTTGGTTTTGTGTTTTTCGTTAAAGTATCCATAGTTAGTCCCACGAGTGGCGGAGAAGGGGTGGTCCACCTGTGCAGAGATCCGCAGTGCACAGGTAAGGCTAATAATCCGGAGGGCGCCAGGTATCCGGATACTCCGTTCGCGACTGGGCTATTTGAAAGGGCCCCCAGCCAGGCTGACCATCGGCACGGGTCGTATGACACCTTGGTCCAGCCCTTACCCCGATCCTATGGAAGGAGCAACAACCTATCCTACCGACCGAACTATTGAAGAGTGGGGTCAGTGGGGCGAAGCCCACATCCTTAGCTGGCTATCACCAAGGTGAACTGTTTAGCCATTACCAGCCGGCACCCACGTGGAGGGTTTGGAGGAGGATTTTTGCCAGGGCATGCAAATTTGGATTTTGGCTTCATTTAAGAAGTGATACAAGCTTGTAACTCCATATTAAGTCGACTTTTTTTTGGCGTATATTGCTGTAAGCTTGAGTAAAGAGTACTTTTGCTGGATGCGCAGTTCGCACGTACGAAAAACAAGTTGGCTTTCATTTCTGGCAATCAGCTATCATGTATCCTATGATGTAATGCTTTTGTTTTTAACAAAATACTTACACTGTGCCTGGCATAAATTTTTTTTTTAATTTGAGCAAAACTCAGTCAGTCGCCATTAGTCTTAGAGTTGAACCGCGCCAATGAAACAATTAGTTATTGAAAAACAAAAAGCAGACTTATATCTATATGCATTGCCTAAAACCCACTTATATGTCTGGGCTGTTCAAAAATCTCACAACGGGTAAAAGCCTAAGAACTGCAGGTACCTGCTATTACTAGAAGCTTAGGGCCTGCTATTTGAATGTAAGTAAAGTTAGTTTCGAATTTAATTTAAACTAAACATCACTTCAACTCCGCCACTGCAACTAAACCGAAGAAGAAGCACAATAATGTTTTTAAAAAATTCGAAGCTGTTTGAAACATTTACTATTTCGAAGACAAAGGAGCAGTTCGTTCTGGTTACGTCGAATTGGTTACGTCGAAGGAAGTTTGCCTGCAGCCAAAACATCTACGACTAAAGAGAAGATATCCAGGACTTATCTATCAAGTTAAAATGGATTGCGGCAAATCGTACCAAATTCAATTTTGTCCAGAGTAATGAGGAGTGGTTAGAAAAAATAATATACTTCGATGCAAGAGATGCATATAGCATAAGCGATGACCAACCATCGACATCAAAGGCGGCAAAAGGAAGGCCGAAAAAGTCAACTCAGGACTGTGCGTCATTCACTAAAAAAAGGAAGCTTATGGAGGCAACGGGAAAAATAACTGCCACCCACTTTTCAGAAGCTTTGATCATAAAATAAAATAAGGATCAGGAGAAAATGAAAGGCGTTATAGTGAAAGCAGTTCTACCAGCAAGCCCGGGTCGCGTTAAAAGAATAAAAAACAGTATTCCCACCGCACCCAATGTGCTACCGATCAAATATAGTCCGAATGAAGCTTTAGCATTGTTTTTAAACTTAGGATTGTCCAAAGAAAACTTGACTTTTTGTACATTTTTCGAATTTTGGTTCTCATTTTGAAAGCAAAATTTGTGAATTTATATCTTTAAATTTGACTCTTTCAGCTTAGGGGAGAGTGGGGCGAATCGTTACATGGGGCGAATCGTTACAGAGCGATATCTTAAAAATGACGCCACCATATATCAAATGTCGCATAGCTAAATGTTCGTCACCTTCAGCCGCTCATTTGTTTCGGTGACATTCCAATTCTCAGTAGAAAACTGACGCTTGGCAGGGTAAGACGTGTTTTGTGACTTGTAAAATTCATATTTGGATGTCTACAATCTTTCAATTTTGAGTGCTAAATAATTTTGTGATCAATCGAAGGTGTATGTTTTTTTATCTTTATTGTGTTGCCTTTCGCGCAAAAAAAGAAAATTCGCAAATATTATTACCGTGTCTTTGCTAAGCCATTCCATAGCAAACATGTCACAGTGGGGCGAATCGTTACATTTCGTATGGGGCGAATCGTGACGGTCATTTTTTATGCATTTAAGCGTCTGACGCAATTTTGAAGACTGCGTTATTGCTTGCGTTTGTAGAAAAATCATCTGTGTTGTTCGCCATGATATGTTTTTTATCATTTTCGTGATTTTTTTTTATTTTTCATTACTTTATTGCAACTTTTCAAAAATCATCTGAGGCAGCACCGAAACGCATAAGCCAGCGTCGAAGCGCCATCGCTGCGATTGATTATGCTGATGTTGAGTCAGATTCTGATTAAAAATCAACTTTTTCCTTTTTCATTTTTTCATATATTTTTCCACCATTTTCTTTTGGCATGTTGGTCAATTTAACCATCAAACATGTATTCGTTTTCTTAATAAAAACGAAGTAAATAATTGAAATATTATTTGTGTATACATATTTTGATTTCAGCGCCTCAAAATTTGAAAAAAGCGAGTGTAACGATTCGCCCCATACTGCGTAACGATTCGCCCCACACTTTTTAAAATGCCATTTTCTGGACACTTTGGGAATATCGACATAACTTATTTCGTGTTTGTCCTACACCTAAGTGTTTATAATCAAAAGTTGCGCAAAATAACAGGCTTCAAAACGATATATAACATGGTCAACAATTTTTTCGCAGATAAAAAATATTGGGCTTACAAAAAAGCGTAACGATTCGCCCCACTCTCCCCTATTTCTTAAATTTTTTATTACTTTTCATATTTTTAAATGCATTTTCATTAATTTTGCAACTAAAATTTATCATTGTTGCTCGCATTATTCTTATTTACAGTAAGCCGAACTTTGACAAAGTATTACGTAGCACCCTGTACCTCGATTGAGTTTATTTTCGAGAATAAAATAGCCTAATGAATTTCTAATCAACAGCAAAAAAATTTACCAATTATCTCTATTCGTTCAGGAGTTATTATTTTTGCAACCTGAAATGACAAATTGAGCCACTGTGCGCCGTGATTATCGGCGTGGATTTCATGATTAGAGACGGTTTTACGCTGAACCTGAAAGAAAATGTTCTGAGGTATGCCAACGTTGAATTCCCCCTGCACGTGGCGGTGGCCAAGTATCTGGGTCACACGGTTTCCGCCCGCGGAGTACATACGGATGAAGGCAAAATCACGGCGGTGAAGGAGTGGCCCCGACCACGCAATCTACCCGAACTCCGCAGTTTTCTGGGCCTGTGCACGTGCTACCGAAGATTCGTTCGTGGATGTGCGAAAATAGCTGGCAGCTTGCACAAACTGACGAAAAAGAATCAAGCCTTCGCGTGGGGCGAAGAGCAGGAGCAGGCTTTTGCACGACTGAAGGGAAAACTGTGCACTGCTACAACTCTGGCCTTCCCCGTGCCTGGAGAGATGTTTGTGCTGGATACAGATGCAAGTGGGCATAGTATTGGCGGTGTGCTATCACAGATAATAGATGGCCAAGAACAAGTGATAGCTTACTACAGCAAAATTTTGTCGAAACCTGAACGCAACTTCTGCGTGACACGAAGAGAGCTGCTTGCAATATTGGATTGCGTGAAACACTTCCATAAATACCTGTATTGGCAAAAGTTTCGCCTGCGAACTTTAAAGATCCGGAAGCCCAGTTGGCGCGGTGGATCGAGCGACTTCAGTGCTACGACTACACTATAGAGCATCGCAAGGGTAGCAGTCATGGAAATGACGATACCTTGTCACGCCGTCCGTGTAAAGCCGAATGCAGGCATTGTTCGCGAGCCGAAAGCAAAGAGCGATAGTGGACGTCCGATGGGTAAGCGCTATGCCAGAGGAAGAGTGGTCTGCGGAGAGGATACAAAAGGACCAGCGCGAGGATACGGATCTTGCAAAAATCGACGAAGGCAAGGAGCAAGGCGTACGCCGGACTGGCAGGAGTGGCCGATGAGAGCCCGATCGCGAAGGCTAACTGGGCACAGTGGCAAAGTCTGCGGCTGTCTGATGGCTGCCTATACCGCGAGTGGGAGAGTGAGGATGGCCGGAAAAGCAATTACCTAAATGTAGTCCCGAAATTCAGGATCACCGAGGTCCCTTCGAGCGAATTGCCATGGACGTCGCACAGTGGCTGATTCTGCCGACGTAGGTTGCAAAAGTCGATTTTGTCATGTTCGATTTGGGGGGAACTGTTATACTTGTCCGATAGATAAATGCTTGGACCTAAGAAATCCGAAAACCTTAACTAAATTGGACAAATAGTTTTGCTTGTAGAGCCCGTCAAAGTTGAGCAATTTTTAGAGTGTGAAATAATATCAGCAATTTGCACTTTTTCGGCAAAGCTGAAGTTTTAAAATACGGAAAGGAGCAAATTAATTGAAACTTTTTGCACCAGCATCGTAAAAGAAGGTATTTGTAGTAAATAATTAAATATAGAAAAAAAAGTTGGTTGTTGTTGTTGTCTTTTCATAGGCACTCACTTGAAGCACTGTTTTTATCACTCTTTTTGAACTTTCGATATACTTTCAAAAAAAAGGCCATACTTGCCACGGTTCCGTCTTTGGGAAAATTGTTCACTAGTCTTCTGTGAGTACTGCCCTGAAGAGTTCGGGTGCCCGATTTTGCCCGACTGGATTTTACAGCGATTTTTCTGTGGCCACCTCGCGCAATTTTGTGCTTTCGGGTGTGTGCGTTCGAACAAGTTCGTCAAGATTTTGATAGTTAATCAATTACACGCGACTATAATCGTTACCAGGGCATGCATATTTGGATTTTGGCTTCATTTAAGATGTGATACAAGCTTGGAACTCCATATTAAGCCGACTTTTTTTTTTGCGTATATTGCTGTAAGCTCGATGTAAAGAGTACTTTTGCTGGATGCGCAGTTCGCACGTACGAAAAACAAGTTGGCTTTCATTTCCGGCAATCAGCTATCATGTATCCTTTGATTTAATGCTTTTATTTTTAACAAAATACTAACACTGTGTCTGTCATACAATTTTATTTTAATTTGAGCAAAACTCAGTCAGTCGCCATTAGTCTTTGAGTTTCACCGCGCCTATGAAACAATTAGTTATTGAAAACAAAAAGCAGACTTATATCTATGTGTACTGTCTAAAACCCGCTTATGTGTCTGGGCTGTTCAAAAATCTCACAACGGGTAAAAACCTAAGAACTGCAGGTACCTGCTATTACTAGAAGCTTAGTGCCTGCTATTTGAATGTAAGTAAAGTTAGTTTCGAATTTAATTTAAACTAAACATCACTTCAACTCCGCCACTGCAACTAAACCGAAGAAGAAGCACAAAAATGTTTTTAAAAAATTCGAAGCTGTTTGAAATATTTACTATTTCGAAGACAAAGGAGTAGTTCGTTCTGGTTACGTCGAATTGGTTACGTGGAAGGAAGTTTGCCTGTAGCCAAAACATCTACGTTAAAGAGAAGATATCCAGGACTTATCGCACTATCAAGTTAAAATGGATTGCGGCAAATCGTACCAAATTCCATTTTGTCCAGAGTAATGAGGAGTGGTTAGAAAAAATAATATACTTCGATGCAAGAGATGCATATAGCATAAGCGATGACCAACCATCGACATCAAAGGCGGCAAAAGGAAGGCCGAAAAAGTCAACCCAGGACTGTGCGTCATTCACTAAAAAAAGGAAGCTTATGGAGGCAACGGGAAAAATAACGGCCACCCACTTTTCAGAAGCTTTGATCATAAAATAAAATAAGGATCAGGAGAAAATGGAGTGGAAGTGGAGTCTAATTTGAAATCTAATCCCTCGCGCTTTTGGCAGTACATAGATACAAAACGCAAATCTAATGGGTTCCCTATCAGTCTTGTCTATAAAGGTGAGGTATCAAATAATCTGGATGACTCTTGCAATTTATTTGCTAAATATTTTCAAGAAGTTTATGTTAAATATATCAGCTCTAATGATCCCCCGGCTTACGTTGTACCGAACACTATCTCTAGCTTTAATATATCCGAAGACGATGTTTCTTTGGCGATTTCAAATTTAAAATCTAGCTCCAAAGCTGATTTAGAAGGATTTGCCCCTATATTATTTAAACATTTCTCCGCTGTTTTAGTTACTCCCATTTCTTTGCTATTCAATTTATGTTTGGAAAAAGGTATATTCCTTGACTCTTGGAAAATTTGTTCAATCGTTCCAATATACAAGTCGGGTAATCGCAATGACGTTAGCAATTACAGACCAATTGTTAAGCAAAGCACATTTGCGAAATTATTCGATTCCATAATTAAATCGAAACTATTCAATTTTGTCGCTGATGCCATTTGCGAATGCCAACATGGATTCTATCCGGGTAGATCAACTTCCACAAATTTATTACTCTTAAGCAACCACATTATTAATGCATTTTCACATCACGCACAACTGGATGTAATCTATACTGATTTTTCTAAAGCGTTCGATAAGGTTGACCATGCAATATTGATTCATAAACTTCAGGCTTTTGGCATAAATGGTGCTCTTTTGAAATTTTTTACAAGTTTTCTTTCGGGAAGGGAACTGTTTGTTAATATTGGGATCAATAAATCCAGCATACCAGTCCAAGCCTGGTCCGGGATTCCGCAAGGTACTCATTGTGGACCACTGCTATTTTTATTATTCATAAATGACCTTCCAAATCACTTCAAGTTTGTTAAGTGCTTGATGTTTGCCGATGACGTCAAGTTGTTCCTTAAAGTTAATAATACCACAGATTGTTATGACATTCAGAACGATCTCAATGCTTTTGATAGATGGTGTTCCTTGAATCACCTGCACTTGAACGTTAATAAATGTGCCATAGTATCATATTCAAAGAGAAGCAATTTCATTATTCATGACTACACTCTAAATAGCTGTAGATTGCAACGTAAGGAAGAAATTAAGGATTTAGGGGTCATATTTGATCACAAAATGACTTTTTCTAAACATCTTGACTACATCATTGCAAAAGCATTTCGGATGTTTGGGTTCATTCGTAGAAACACGGGGAACTTCTCTGACCCGTTTACGCTTAAATCGCTCTATATCGCTCTGGTGAGGAGTCATTTAGACTATTGTTGCATAGTGTGGAACCCTTACTATCAGACTCATTCGAATAAAATTGAAAGAGTTCAACGTATGTTTACGAAGTTTGCGTTGAGGCGACTTGGGTGGCCCATCCTTCCAGGCTACGATAGCAGAAGGAAATTATTAGGGTTGCAGTCTCTGTCTGATAGAAGATTATATCTATCAATTATGTTCGCGTATAATACGTCAAATGGCAAGATAAATTGTCGAGACATTGTTTCTCTTTTTAATGTTCACACTCTGCGTCACAATCTTAGACAAGCACGTTTGTTCGAGGAATGCACTCATACAACGAATTACGCGCATAATGAGCGCTTCGCGAGATGCATTCGGGTCATAAATTCATATTCCCATGTGATAAATTTTGCTGTAAATATTGCTAAATTTAAACTGAGTCTATTTGAAATATTCAATTAATGCCTTAGTCTGTAAGTATATTCATGTACGTAGACTAAGTAAGTATAAATAAATAAATAAATAAATAAGCGTAAAAAATGAAAGGTGTTATAGTGAAAGCAGTTTTACCAGCAAGCCCGGGTCACGTTAAAAGAATAAAAAGCAGTATTCCCACGCCACCCAATGTGCTACCGATCAAATATAGTCCTAATGAAGCTTTAGCATTGTTTTTAAACTTAGGATTGTCCAAAGAAAAATTTAATTTTTTTGTATATTTTTCGAATTCTGGTTCTCATTTTGAAAGCAAAATTTATGCACTTTTATCTTTAAATTTGACTCTTTCAGTTTATTTCTTAAATTTCTTATTACTTCTCATCTTTTTTAATGCATTTTCATTAATTTTGCAACTAAAATTTATCATTGTTGCTCGCATTATTCTTATTTACAGTAAACCGAATTTTGACAAAGTATTACGTAGCACCCTGTACCTCGATTGAGTTTATTTTTGAGAAGACAATAGCCTGATGAATTTCTAATCAACAGCAAAAAAAATTTTCCAATTATCTCTATTCGTTCAGGAGTTATTAATTTTGCAACCTGAAATGACAAATTGAGCCACTGTGCGTCGTTGGCCCATTCCCACTTAGCACTCAAGACAACAAATATGTGCTGGTGGTAATGGACTATTTTAGCAAATGGCCCGAAGTGTATCCTATTCCTAACCAGGAGGCCACCACGATCGCAGAAATGATGGCAAACAACTGGGTGGCCAGATTTGGAGTTCCGCTGGAGTTGCGCTCGGATCAAGGCCGGAATTTCGAGTCTGTGGCATTCAAGGAAGTGTGTGAGCTACTGGGAATAAGGAAAACTCGCACCTGTCCTTTGCATCCCCAGTCCGATGGCATGGTGGAACGATTCAATCGGACGCTGGAAGTGTGGAAAGTGGTAGGCAGGAATCAAAAGGATTGGGACAAACATATTCCACCTTTCCTGATGGCGTATAGGTCAGCCCCTCACTATACGACATCACTCACTCCAGCCCGAGCAGTATTCGGCACGGAGCTGAGGTTGCCTGCTGACTTGAAGTGGTCAGCGCGACGGAAGGCGCTAGGACTGATTACGCAGACAATAAGCGGTCGGAACTGGAAAAATCTACCAGTTTATAAGGGACCGTATCCAACTGGTCAGCGATAAGATGAAAGCCAGATATGATCTACGGGCTAATACCGCAGGATTCCAAGAAGGCGATGTGGTAATGCTTTACAACCCGCATTGGAGGAAAGGTTTGTCTCCAAAACTTCAAACGTCAAGGGAAGGGCCGTACAAGGATTAATGACGTGGTGTACAGGGTTCAACGCTGCGGCAACAGAAACGCCAGGTTGAAAGTAGTCCATTTGGAGCGCCTGGCGTCTTACTCCGGCGGAGCCTCGACGCTTGTTCGGGACGAACAAGTCTAAGTGATGGGCAGTGTAACGATGAGCCACTCTGTGCTGTGCTATGCATGAATGCTTTTCCAAGCATACACTATGATCAATAAGTACCGTGACTGTGTATTTTAAATTTTCCGCCGTTGCCCGATGCAGGTAAACAAATTTTCTTTAGGTCGGTAGGACCTTAACTGACATCTGTGTCAAATTTTGAGCGAGATTGCATCATTAGTTTTTGTTTGGCAGCTGTTAGCGTCAGTCAACTTTTTGTAATTCGTCGCATTTTACAATGGATAATTTTGTTCATCAACGTATTTGTTTGAAATGCGCCGTCTCACAAAGCACACATTATTCGCGATTATTTGAACAAACACAGTGTGAATATCATCGATCAGGCTCCCTATTCTCCAGATATGGCACCATGTGACTTTTCCGGTTCTCCCGACTCAAGTTACTGCTTCGTGGAAAGAGATTTGAGTCTATAGAGGTCATAAAAGAAAATGCGACGCGAGAGCTGAAGGCCATACCTGCTTCGGCTTACCAGAAGTGCATGGACGATTGGATTAAGCGTTGGCATATGTGTATTGTTTCAGATGGGGCTTATTTTGAAGGGGATAAAATAAATTTACCAGAAGAATAAAACAATTTTGTTTTTTTGACACAGTCCCGGTACTTATTGATCATAGTGTACTTTTAAGCATGCACTTTGGAGTACAGCCGGTTGGCTATAATTCCGATATAGCGAGGATGGTTCGCGAAGGTGATGATCTGTGCTAGAACAATCGAAATAGAGAGTGCAACTAGAATGTGCAAAAACATCGACACGATAAGAAAACAAGTATAAAAAGCAGCAGTGTGCAGCGCAAAGGGTCGAATCATAGTTGAATAAGCAAAGTAGTAACAAGTGTAGATACTAGAGAGCTGCATAAATCCACTCGATGCCTTCACGTGCAGTTTCAAAAACGGAACACGTATCCGAAGAGAAGCCGAAAAAAGGTACTCATTTTTCGGTACCTCTAAATTGTCGAGTAACTGCACGTTGTTACTCGACGCTAAGCGAGCAGCTTCTTCTTGCGACTCGACGCTAGCAGACTTCCTTCTTTTTGTTACGCAATTACTCGCGGAAGCTGTCGAGTATGTCGGAAGGTTTGAACTGCATGAGGTACCGCAAATACTAGCGGAAGTTGTTGAGTATGTCGGAAGATTTAAGCAGCATGAGGTACCGCAAATGCTTTGTGAAGTTTGAGTTGAATGTGCTTCAAAGGAATGTTGCGAAGCATTGTGCGCATTGCGCGAAGCATATTTTCTTTTATTTTATATATGGGGCATTCCACGTCAAGTGTTCCCACCTAAAAAACTCGATCTCTGGGATTTTGATGAAACTTGGTGAAGTTGTTGTACTATTAGAGAACATTAATTGTGCAAAAGGAGGGGAGGTAATTTTGACTGGTTGCCGAGATACAGGGGCCTTAAGTTTCGAGTACTTTTTTTTTGTTTCATTAAAAGTCTCGTAAATTTGCCAAAAAAAAAACAAAGTACTTTTTCAGAGTATTTTTTCTGAACTTTTCAATAAAAATTATGAAAATTAAAAAAAAAATTATTTATGCGAAAAAGAACACGTTAAATTTTTTTTTCGATTTTTCATCAAATGCGACATTTTTAATATTTTTCGGAAGCTGAGCTTTTTTCCTATAAGATGACGTTTATTTGAAGATGGGATGCGTAGAACTTATAAGTCTTTTACGGCGTTGAAATCGGCGCGACTTACGCTCCAAGCGCGTCAAAGACACTGATCAGCCGCGGTGTGGTGGTAAACAAAATTATGTTTGTAGAATATGTGTATTAATAATTTATAAAAATTTGTTAGTTATAGTCTTAAAAATGTACAATACATATTTAAAGGATATAGGTAGACATATAGTTGCTTTGGCTGTGAAAGGCCGTAATAATTTTATATGATATGTAAAGAACATATATTTGACTAGGGGAAAGTGGGGTAATGACGGCATAGTTTTCATTTAGCATCAAAACATATCCAAAAATTGATATTTTTGATCAAATCAGAGTTAAGAGCACAACTAGAACACATATGCTAATAAAGTGTATCGGCAGATTTCAAAAATTCTGATTTTAACTATAAAAAATTAGAATCTATAAAAAAAGTTGGGTTTTGTCATTTAGAAAAATGGTGGGGTAATGACGGCCACTCAAAAAAACCGACCAGAAATCGCACAAATATCAACACAAATCGCTGTGAATGCTTAATAAAGGCTCCGTGAAGAAAAACAAATGGAAATTTGACATTTTTGTAATTGTAACTGTATTGATAGCTCACAAAAAGCGGAAGAGAAACGAAATTGAAACATATTGAAAAAAATGCCTCAAACTTACAATACAACGACTGGGACTTGTGAGAATGTATAGTGCAGAATAGCTATACCGTCTAGAACGACTGGACAAGCAGTGGATCTCTTTAAATGGCATTAAAGGCCTCAATGATGAACAAATATCATCATGCGGATTCCAAAAATACTTCTTAATGACATGGCCGTCGTTACCCCACCTCTAGTGGCCGTCATTCCCCCACTGACCTCATTTTGCGCAAGCATGCAGTACAAATAAACTATGCAAGACACATGACAAATTTTACTTGATTTAGAAAGCTAATATCAATAGCAACATTTTAACATATTTACCTTGATTGTGTAGCTGAAAGTTTTGACGAAATAATCGATATTTTGAACACCTTATAAAACTTTCGAGTAGTTACGTATCGGCACTGGTCTGGAACTACAAGTTATAATAAATCCACACACTTCAGCTTCTACTTAAAAACAAGCTTACGGAACAAGCTTTCTGTTACAGTAAACGGTTTAGACCTACGTCAACTTTAAGTACCAAAAATGGTGATGGCCGTCATTACCCCATGGCCGTCATTACCCCACTTTCCCCTACTATATTGCAAAAAATTAAAGTGCGCTTTTGTGCATTTTCAGAAATATTTAAGTTTTAGTGCTTCAAAGTCAGTGCCAAATTTTGTGATTTCGCTTGATCTTCATGGAGTAATGAATGTTGTTGTTATCATGTGTTTCTGTTTTGTTTTTCTTATTCTACTGCAAGGCACTACAAATAAGGCACTGAGACTACTTCAACTCAAAAGTGTTACTTATGCGGTGCAACTAGAACACAATTCAACTTAATTGACGAAATGATTGCAAGAAATGTTGAAACCACTAATCTTAATTTTGGACTGTCAGTACTGTATGGTTCGATACGATTTTTTGAATGCCTTCTTTATTTATCGTACAAATTACCAATAAAAAAATGGCAAGAAACCGTAGGAACACATTTGGAGCGTATGAGCGTATTTACGTTCGACGTATTGCGTTGTCAAATTAAATTTTATATATTTATATGAAAGCGCACACAATTGACGACGCAAGCGTATGAGCGTAAAAACATCGTACGTTCACTTAGATCTATTTCTATTTTTTCCGCCGCGTATGGGCGTATTCGTGTATATTCGTGTATTCGTATACTCATTCGTGTACGACACGACCTCAGCAGCGCGCGTATACCACTGCCGTATACATAGCGCCAGCAGCGCAGCGATGGAGTACGAATTGAGCGCGAGAGAATTTGAGAATTTATACGTTACTGCTCACGCTGGAATTGTGAGCAAGGCAACGTCTGAACGTATTTCGACAGCGTATTTACGCCGTACGCCGTGCGCCCATACGTCCATACGCTCCAATTGTGTTCCTACGGTAAGGTCAGAAAACGAAACAAAAAAAATATTCAAAAGGGATTCAGAGAGAAAGCAGGTTTGATTGTTGATCAACCGAAACCCGGAATCGGCAACTCAAATGATGGAAATACGGCAAGAAGGTTCTTTCGAAACGCAGAGCTATCGTCTGAAATCACGAATGTTGACTGGAACTTGATAAAAAGGTTGCACGTTATACTGATAGTGGTTTCTTGTGGCCATGAGGTAGATATTGCAAAGTTTCGAAATTTCGCACATGATACTGCGAGATATTTTGTATCAAAGTATCCATGGTGCAATATGCCACCTACGGTGCACAAATTTCTAATTCATGGGTCAGAAATAATACACCACGCTCTGTTACCAATTGGCCAATTAACTGAGGAAGCTCAAGAAGCACTGAATAAAGAATTTAAAAAATACAGAGAACATTTTACACGCAAGACTAGCAGAGAAAAACCAATCATGATATTTTGCATCGATTTCTTGTTGCTTCCGATCCAATTTTATCAAGTTTAAGGAAACTTCCTAAAAAAAGATTCAACACCTACCACTATCAGCTTTGAACTTTTAAAATCACCATCTGTAAAAACTTCAACAGATAATACTAATTTCCAGTCTGGTAATGATATTGCGTTTGATGATGATGATGATAATGCTGATGACGATGATGATGATAATGATAATGATGATAATAATAGCGATGACATTTAATAATTCTAGTGTGAGAAGCCCAAAACATTAAATATTTGCTTAAATTGAATAAATTTAATAAAAAAACAACAAAAACAACAATTTTTTTTTTTCAATTTGTCTTATATATGTTTCATCTATGTAAAAAAATACTTCACATTCATTTTAATAGCTCAGGAGAATTGATCGCCGTTTTCAATGGTCAATACCCCACTGTGCGACGGTGCATCGGCTTCTACCGGTCTTGATATCATCTGAAATGAACAAAAAAAATAAAAAACAAATAAATACACAATCTACTCTTGAATTTGAAGGTGTTTTTTCTTACCCTGACATCAAATGCTTCCATCTCATTGCGTATCCTTGGATATGCGGTTATATGGTTATTCAGGTCACGTTCCTCGATATTTGGTGTGGCCAATTGTTTAGTGAGAAGTAACAGGAATGACCGCCGTCTGTCACTCCTTTTTATCGGCTTCATCTCATTATAAATTGTAAAAGCAGCCAATGCAGCGACGTCCAGCACATTATAGAACATGGCCAGTGGCCAGCGTTTCGTTGATCGCTTGCATGTGTACGTGCCAAGCATCTGGTCCATTGTATCAACGCCGCATTTGTTGGCGTTGTAGTCCAATATGCCAAACGGCTTCCGCTTCCGCATGAGGAGTGTAAGCTGCTGCCAAGTTATGCTGCAACATTTGCCAAATATCATCGATAGCCGCAGTTTTGCTGTTGTCGAGTATTTCCATTGTCGAATCGAATGAATTGCTTTATGCACATGAAGCGATCGTACGACATCGCAGCTTTGTATATTGGACAACGCGTCGCGCCCCATAATTCCGTAGCAGGTTCACGATTCGATTTTGTGAGTCCAGCATACAAAAGGATAGCTAGAAAGGCGTCAAACTCTTTCACAGTCACTGGCTTCCACTCCTTTTTCTTCGTGGGATTCGCCAAATTCCATGCAGCTGTAACCTCCCAGCCTTTACGATTTGTTTCGCGTATTATGATGTATATTATTTCCTCGCTGATGATTGAACGAAATATAGTGTAGGGGTCATGTACAGTTCCTGATGGTCCTGGTTTCCTTCTTGTGAAGTCGACCACATTATGAACACGAGTACGAGAAGTTGGTGGTGCTTTTTTACACCATTGGGTGCCATCTTTAGCAATATAGTAGTTTTAATTTGTTTCCGGTGCATCATTTTCTTCCTCCTTATCATCGTCGTCATCAATATCTTCATTTATCTCTACGTATCCTTCAGTTTCGGCATCTGACTCTTCAGCGGGTTGGTATGGGCAGTCGTCATCATCCTCAACTTCATTACCAAGTGCAGCAATATCAACTTCTTCATCCATATCTTCATCCATAAAGTCTGCAAATCTCATATCAGCTGCACTCCTTTCATCCGCACTCATTTGCTGGTAACGTGTACTACGGCGTACAACCATTTCAGCAATGTCTACATTACTTGCATCTGCCATTTTTATATTTTTGTTTTTATTTTATTTGTAATACAATTTCACACACGATTTAACTGTTCACTGTCTAAACTTTGACTGATTTGGTTTACGAAACTACAACTTCTTATATACTCTTTCGTACGTATACCTGAACGCATGGACATTAGGGATGAAGTAAATTGAAACAACTGGTTTGGTACGTATACCTGCGCACGTGGACATTTAGGTATAAAAATTCTAAGAACTGGTTATGTATGAACACCTGAGCATATGGACATTTAGGGATAAAGTAAATTCAAAGAACTGGTTTATTGCTTTCAATGAAAGGCACAATAAAAATAAAACAAAAAGTAGCCAGAATTGAAAGAGCAAATTAGTTATGTGTTCAAACAATAAAAAAAGTACAATGATGCCCAAAGAACATGCATTTATTAGTCATTGCATGAAAATTCAGTACAAGGTCCCTACGGACCTTGTCACACGTCCGCGTACTATTTTCAATAAAACCTCAATACCTCCTAAACTAATGGTCGGATCGCCTTGATTTTTAAACGATGCGCAACAAAATTCTATTGGAATACATGGTAACTTTATGGGGGGTTGTAGTGGCCGAAATAGGAGTCATTTCAGTTTGAAAATGCAAAAAGGTCCCTAGGGACCTTCTCACTCATCGAAAGGTTAATATAATTAAGTTTAATATAAAATAAACATTATTTCTGAAATATTTCAGCTTCCACGCGTAATCGCTCGAATTTTGATTACGGGATGATAACTGAATAAATAAATAAAATCACTAATAAATAAATTTTGTAATTTTGATTTATATAGATTTAAAAATATTTAATTAAAATAAATATTAAAAAATTAATAATATAACTATAATAAATAATATAACTATATTTGAAGATTTTAAATCAATTTACTGCATAAACATAGCAGAAACATTCTAAGCCCAACCACATTGCCATTAGCAGCAGCAATATCTGGTCGGCCGTTGATCTTGAAGCTGCAAAAATACTCGAGGTTCCGTAGGAAGGTACCTCATACTCGCGGAAGTTTTGCTATTATGTTCCTATTTTTACATGTTCCTATTTTTCCATGTTCCGATTTTTCGGCTACCGCTTTTTCGCGGCTTCCTTCTCGTTGTTATCCGAAATTCTGTGCTTCTCTTCTCTACGCGTGAGCGGGAGAGCGAATAAGAGCAGTATACATACTCGACGGCGATCGAATAAGTGAAGTATACATATCCGACACCAAACTTCTCATGTGCAGTAAAAAGTTATACGATGCAGCTCTCTTGTAGAAACAAGCAAAGTGTAAATCTGTAAATAAAGCGATTGTTGGTTTTTGACTGTGTTTGCGCTGAATAATAGTGGTATTATTTTTCAAGCACAATCCAAAAACGAACTCAGAGAAGTCATTTTCGTAACAATATAAAAGCAATTGCTTTCTTAATACAAATGCAATATACTCTAAACACTTTCGAAATATGCAAATGTGGATTACATTATAACTTTATGTTGGTTTTGATTAAAAAATACTTTACCGAGAAATTGAACTCACAGGGTGGATTCCACCCAAACGATAGTAATGCAGGGTTAAAAACTAAATTTCTGTACTAACTTAAAGATATTTCGGGGGAGTTTAAACCCCAAAAACCTTCCCCTGCGTGCGCCACTGTATCACATATATTCCACGTATCCACTGGGACAAACAAAAATACTGACGTAAACTCGACTTATTAATAAATATTGCATAAAAATTCAGTTTCTTCTTCAACTTCAAATGCGATGCGACATGCGTCAAAAGACAGATTAACCCTTTCGCTACAGATTTTTACTGGGGAAAGTTAAAAATTTTAATTTAACGTTTTAGGCTTCTATGTGGTTACATTAGCAACATTCCATAAGAAATTTTTTAATTTTTATACTCGGACCCTGTATTGTAGAGTGTTTTCTATGAGAGCAACCACATCTTTGTGGCTGTAATAATTATATACATAATATAATAATATACATAATAATACATAAAACTTTTTAATTATTTACTTACTTACTTGACTGGCCATAACAACCCGTTATCGGGTTACGGCCTGCCGCAAAACTTCTCTCCAGGCACCTCTGCTTTGCGCGCGCTTTCTCCTGTGGGCCTCTTCAACTTGGTCCTTCCACCGGAGACACGGCCTACCTCTTCGCCGTCGAACTCCAACCATCGCATCGAACACCTTTTTCGCCGGAGCTTCGTCGTCCATGCGGCAGACATGACCGAGCCAGCATAGCCGCTGGGTGTTAATTCGCTGCGCTACGTCCATGTCCTTATACAGCTCGTTATTGGTTCGTATACGATAGTCGTCACTAACACGTACAGGGCCGAAGATTTTGCGAAGTACCTTCCTCTCGAACACTCCAAGGGCCGCTATGTCGTTTCGTGTCATTGTCCATGCTTCAGCGCCATAGAGGAGCATGGGCAAGGTAAGCGTCCTATAGAGTACAAGTTTTGTCGGTGGATAGAGGTCTCTACTTCTCAATTGCCTACCGAGACCGTAGTAGCACCTGTTGGCAAGAGTAATCCTTCGCTTCATCTCCAGGCTGACATCATTGCTGTTGTTGATGGCGGTGCCAAGGTAGACCAATTCCTTGAAAACTTCAAAGGTATACCTGTCGGCCTCGACGTGAGAATCTAGCCGCTGCGTGTAGACAGCATATACTTCGTCTTGCCCTCATTTACCACCAGACCCATTTTGGCCGATTCTCTTTCGATAGCCGCAAAGGCAGCGGTGACATCTCGCTTGTTACGTCCGATGAAATCAATGTCAACCGCTGTTGTTGAAGCTAGGAGCTGGACACTTTTGTTGAAAATTTTGCCATTACGATGTACACCGGCCTTGCGCAGAACACTTCCCATGGTGAAGTTGAAGAGGTCGCAGGACAAAGGATCGCCCTGTCTGAAACCTCGAACGGTATCAAAGGGGTCGGAGAGGTCACTTCCAAACTTGACGGAGCTGCGCGTATTGCTCAACGTCGCTCTGCAAAGTCTCACGAGCTTTGCATGGATACCAAGTTCAGACAATGCGGCATATAGGCGATCCCTTATCGGGCTATCGAATGCTGCCTTGTAATCGATGAAGAGATGGTGTGTATCAATTTGATTCTCATGAGTCTTCTCCATGATTTGGCGTAGAGTGAATATCTGGTCGATGGTGGACATAGTACGCTCGTCAGGACCTTGTGTGCAATGGGAAGCAGGCTGATATCCCTGTTGTTGGCGCACATTGTTGGGTCCCCTCTCTTCGCTTAACTTTTTGGAAGAGTTTTTGGGCGTCATTCCTGCACCTGCACTCCTCAATTTCCTTACGCTCGCGCCTTTCGTGCTCCCGTTCTTGCGTCTAAAAAGGCACCTCTCTTTCTTCCTCTCCTCCCGGTATTTTTCTGTCACGGCTCGCGTGGCAGCCGACTGCAGGGTCTTCTTGTAGGCAGCATTCTTCGCTGCAGTGGCTGCGCGACACTCTTCATCATACCATTGGTTTTTTAGTGGTGGGCGTCGAAAACCAAGGACATTTTCTGCGGCGGTGCGCATTGAGTGGGATAAGTGAGCCCATAATCCGCCGAAGTCATCAGGTTGAGAGGGGGTGTGACCGAGCTGGTTGAAGAGTTGAGCGGAGTAGGCTTCGGCTACCCCTGTGATCGCAGCTTACTGATGTCCAGCTTTTTTCGCAAACTAGGTTCCGCGGTCTTCGCTGCGCAAAGACGCATGCGTACCTTGGCTGCAACAAGGTAGTGGTCCGAGTCGATGTTGGATCCTCGGAACGTGCGCACATCTAGAATGCTAGAAGCATGCCTTCCATCAATCACAATGTGATTAATCTGGTTGCGGGTGGATTGATCGGGGGATAACCAGGTCGCCTTGTGGATATCGGGGTGCTGGAATCTGGTGCTACTAACTACCATGTTTCGTGCCGCGGCGAAATCGATCAGCCTCAGATCGTTGTTCGTAGTGGTCGTATGAAGGCTGAACTGCCCGACTGTGGGACCAAATATACCTTCTCGCCCGACCTTTGCATTGAAATCCCCGAGGACGATTATGACGTCATGGGCCGGGCACCCGTCGTAGACGTCATTGAGCTTCGCATAGAAGGCATCCTTGGTCACATCGTCCTTCTCTTCCGTCGTGGCGTGCGCGCAAATTAGGCTGATGCTAAAGTATTTAGCCTTCATGCGGATCGAAGCCAGCCGTTCGTTCACCGGAGTGAACCGAGAGACGTGGTGGCGAAGTCTCTTGCTGACCACAAATCCGCAGCCAAATTCGCGCTTCTCCGCATGGCAGCTGTAGTTGATGTCGCAGTGTGCCCGCTTAGAGCAACCTTGTCCTGTTCATCGCATGTCCTGGATGGCGGTGATGTCAGCCTTACATTTTGTGAGGGCTTCCGCCAGCCGCCGTGGCTCAGTTGGTTAGTGCGTTGGACAACGAGTCGAATGCAGAGCGACGCAAGTTCGAATACTGCATGTAGTAACACCTAAAAAAAAATAACGGGATACTCGTTTTCTCTTTCGGTGGCTGTCCTCTCAGCTGGAAATGGCAAACCTCTGAGAGTAAAAATTGCTTATGAAAAAGCTCTCAACCTGCCGTTCGGAACCGGCATAAAACTGTAGGTCCCTTCCACCCAATCAATTTTTAAAAAAATTATTAATTATTAGTAATTGACAAAATTTTGTGGTTTTATTTTACTTGTTTGTTGATTCGATATTTTAGTGGCCCCATTGTTGAAATTCCAAAAATCCACAAACATTTTCAAAACACCAATCCATCTCCTATTACAGCAAAATCATTTGTTTGTTTTTGTTTCTCCCCTTTGAAACGCAACAACAGGATTTGGACCCTGATGACAGCAGACCAATGTCCAGTACTGATGTTGAGACCTTCAAAGGGAAAATCGTCTACAATCTGGATGGCAGCACTTACATAATTGACACGGATTCACTAACAAACTGTAAGTACCACGCCAAGTGGGGGCGGGACGGTGTGCTGGCGTAAAGGGTGAAATCTGGCAGAGCTGATAGCTGTAGGGTACGGGCAGTTGCCGATTTATCCGTCGCACGCATTGACTGGCGCAAGCGGCGGTTTGCGCAAACTAATCTTGCACATATTGCACGCGTAGTGTTTATGTAGGTTTAAAAGATTCTAATTAAATAAATTATTGCAACAGCAGCGACAGCAACAGCCACTGTCGGTAACAATATCTCCAGCGCAGTTGGAAGCCCAGCGGTGCGCAGCGACGCCGCCACGAAAGTATCTTCAACATCAACAACAGCAGCAACAGCCAGCACCCGCCAGAGCTGGAAGGCGACCACTAAAGTCGACGTTCGCGTCAGCAGCAGCAGGGCGAGCAGCAGCAACAGTAGCTGCAGCGGCAGCGCCACCGCGGCTGCAGCCAACCCGCGAATACACACGTTTCGTGTGGTGTCGGCGCACGATGCCAGCGCGAAGTCGGCAGAACAGCGCGTACACGAACTGGAACGCGAGCAGCAGCAACTCTGCGGCGATAACGAAAACGACGACAGTAACGCACCGCTCCGTGCCGCTTCCGGCCGGCTGCTGAAGCCGATTTTGATGTGCTTCAGCTGCAAGCTGTCGTTCGGCAACACGAAATCGTTCAGTTTGCACGCCAACGCGGAGCACCAGCTGTGCCTGCAGGAGCGGGAGAAGCAGCTGCTGAATCGCGAATACTCCAGCGCTATAATACAGCCGAACATGGACGAGCGGCCGCAGATCTCGTTCCTCGAGCCGCTCGACGTGCAGCTGATCAAAGGTGACGAGTCGATAGCGGACGCGGCCGACATTGAGGTGCGCGACGCGGAAATGCACGAGTTAGGGGCGGTTGAACACGCGGACGATGAAATAAGGACGAAAGCGAACACGGCGACGAATGCCACTACCAAGGTGAAAGTGGAGGCTACAGCTCCAACTTCAGCAGCGGCTACGACATCAGCTCTCGAGCAGCAGCTGCAACAGTCGGAGATGACTGGAACGACTGCAACGGCACCGACAACGAGTGGCGCGACGTCTAAGGCTTCGGCAGCCAACAGCAGCGTTGTTGACCAAATGCTGCTGCAAAAACTTGTTGGCAGCGTCAGTATGACAGCCGTGAGCGACACAGCCGATAAAGCAGCAGCCGCAACAATCATACCGACAAATTTGTGTTCCTTAGTAAAAGAAACAACAACAAACACTTATGAAACGAAAGATACAAATCTGCAAGCGGCATTCGTGTTAAGCACAACAACAACCACAGCAGTTGCTGCAATGGTTGCCGATAGCGATGCGACCACCACCGTGTCAGAAAGTGCAACAGAAACCTTAACAACAAATTCGCAGCAACATGAACAGCAGCAGCAACTAATTCAACAACAATCACCAACATCCACACCGCAACCAACGCCATCGTCAGCATCAGAGTCGTCATCTTCGTCATCTTCATCTTCAACAGCAGCAGCAACAAGAACTTTACCAATCACGTCACCCACAACAATAACAACAACAGCAGCTGGAGCAGCAACGGCAGCAACAATTGCTGCTAGCAGTACTGATAATTTAAGTAGCAATAAGTTAACAACAACAACTAACAGCAGCAACAATACGCCACCGACCGCACGCAACAGTCCTAAATTGTCGCCGCTGTCGGTCGCCGACTTGCTGCTGCAACAGCAGCACCAACTGCGCCTACAGCAGCGCATCAGTCCACCCGTTGCTGACACTACCGGTAGCAGGAGCAATGAGGCCGCACTGACCAGCTTGTTGCAGAACCAACAATTGGGAGCCGTCGTCGCGTTCGCCCAACCTGCGCCCTCACTCACCGCACACAGTCAACTCAGTTCCTTACACGCCTCGCTGGCAGCGCTGAGCAGCAGTATGGATTGCGAGCCGAACAGGAGCGGCGCCAAGCTGCTCAGCGAGTTTCTACAACATCAATTGGCTGTACAACAGCAGCAACAACAACTTCACAACAGCAGTAGCGGCGGCGGATGTCCAGAGCACGGCGACTTCAAAGGCGTCGACTGCAAAACGTGTGAACTGCTCGAGCTGCAGCCGCAGCTGAAATCAACACACAGCAGTAGTAATGCCAATAACACACAACAGCGCTCGCCAACCGGCAGCAGCAGCGGCGCCGGCCTCATGCCTACCAACCTCTCCGTATCGCCCAGTACGTCGGTGGCTAACGTGGCGGCCGCAGCAGCCGTGGCAGCAGTCGCACAACAGCAGCAGCAACACCAGACGGCCGCAGCGGCAGCAGCGACGGCAACGGCTGCAGCAGCAGCCGGTAGTGCTTCCAGTTTCACGATTGGCGCCTGCTCGGATCACATAAATGGGCGGCCGCTGGGCGTGGATTGTGTACGGTAAGGTGTACTTCGCTTCTTTTGGTTTTTGTTTACGTTTTACTACTTTTCGCTTGCATATTACCAAAGAAAATAAACATACATATAAATAACACTTCATATTCTTTGATATTACCTATCGTTATTTGTACATTCAAATGCTTCACACAAACATGCATATTAAGGTGGGTCGCGAAAAAAAATTGGTGTTGTCACCACCTAAAAATAAAATTCAGAGTGTTTAATGACTATTTCGAAAATATTGCGATTCTGAGGTAAGCCAATTGTGAGCGGTTTTGCTTCAAAAATACCTCTAATTATCATGTTAACTCAATAAATTAACAAAAAAAATTTTTACAAAATATGTGCAATCCAAGAACTCCTGAAGGTTTATCTAACCAAAAAAAATTATTCGAAAATGTCCAACAACAAAAAAGTTACACCCAAAAACATGATAATTAGAGGTATTTTTGAAGCAAAACCGCTCACAATTGGCTTACCTCAGAATCGCAATATTTTCCAAATAGTCATTAAACACTCTGAATTTTATTTTTAGGTGGTGACTGAAACGTGATTTTTATTTTGTATGGAGTGCGACCCATCTTAATGCATATACGCATATTTGCGTATGCACATTATGACACATGCACTCGTAGCTAGAGTTGCCCCAGTGCATTTAAACAGAAAACTTCCCAGCAAGACAGCCGTAACCAAATCACTAACACTTACGAAATTTTGGACTCACACTAATACATACACATAAAAATTCTACTAAGAGCGAAAGAGACACGTTGGCTTTGTCAAAAAAACATGTGTTGGAATAGGATAAAAAATATCTACTTAAAGTCGATATTTAATGATGTAAACAAATTTTGACTCACAGACTGCTTTGTGCCCATCCATTTGTAAAAATTCAACACTGAGCAAAACTAAGTGAAACAACAATATTTTACATTCGAATGCAAATACCTTCGCAAGAGTGAAACAACAACATTCCGAATATCACGTGGTTGTCGAGCTTGGACTTCTCCAGCCATTTTTAAAAACGTGAAGTGAAGTGCTGATATATGTGAAAGTTACAAGAAGATTGTTAAATTGCTTGCTTAACTGGCCATAACAACCCGTTATCGGGTTACGGCCTGCCGCAAAACTTCTCTCCATGCGCCTCTGCTTTGCGCGCGCCTTCTCCAGTTGGTCACACCTAGAGATGACAGGGCCTCTTCAACTTGGTCCTTCCACCGGAGACGTTAAATAAGGCATGCAATTAAGATAAAGCTCTTTGTAACTGCCTGAGCAAAGAAAAAAGAGCATTTCGCAATAGTGTAGCTATAGGAAATCTTGTTGAGGCTCCGAGGCACCGACAACAACAAAATGCTTCCAAAATCATAGTGGTGTTGCCTCTTAAATCATGTTTCGGTGTATAACATTTTAACTATGTTGCATCCTTTTTTACAGATGGTCCAGAAGCCTGAGTGGCCAGTAAGCAGTGGTCTCAACCGAGCTCAACGCGCGTTACGAGGGAAGCGGTGGAAGAGACGAAAATACGAATATCGGTTGCCAATGATTCCACATTGGTGATTGTCACTGAATAATTTGTATAATTGTTTATATTTGCTTAAAAGAAAAATTGTAAACAAACACAAATCATAATTAAAAATAAACTTTTATTCATTCCGTAATTTTGTGATGGATGATACCAGTTAGTAACCGAAACTTTAACTGGTATATCCGTTACGCTTTTCGATACTGTAACTGGTACTGCCACTGGTACGGTACCGGTACGTGTGACGGAAGAGTGAGCGAAAAAACTATATGGACCATATTTCTACATACTACATGGAAGCTCGTATACATGAGTTTCGGTCACTTTTTTCCCACGGTTCTTAAGAATGTCACTAGGAGCTGTAACTGAAACTTCGGTTATGCGTACCGGTTATGTCACCGGTCACATAACCGGTACATGTCTTGTTGGGCTGAGAACCCGCCGTTACCGACTGTGGGTTGCCAGGTGGTTGGCATTTAATTTGCGTTACTTGTTTGGATGCCACCATCAACTCTGCCCAATTCAATAATGCAGCTCGTGCCCACCTCCGCGATCTCTATGCTTCTCTTCTTCATAACCTTTGCCCCTTTTTCCTGGCTTTCTCGCGCAGTGTGTCCCATTGGAAATGCGGCCCACAATAACACCTCCCCTTCCTCCATCGAAAAACAAATCTTCAAATGTACTTGATAGCCTGTTATCTGTGCAAGTGGCGGCAGGACACAGGGTCAAATCGCCATCATAATTCCCATTATAATTGAGGCAAATGCACGCACACAACACTCGTCGTGGCGGCTGATTACATTGTGTTAATAATGATGTGTGTGATGTACGCCGCGCGCAAGTGCATCGGCAATTTGGGCGCTTTGGCCTCGAGCGACTTCCTTCCTGCCAGCCGTTTCACTGTGCTTTCCATTCAAATTGACGTTGTTGCGCCCCAAGCACATAGCTTGAAGGGGGTAGGCGCTGCGCGCTGAATTATTTTGCTGCTCAACTACGCACATATCACAGTTCAAACAATAATTAACAAAAAGACGAAAACGCAACAATGTGTAATGGGATTGTGGGCATAACGAGACAACCCCTTTGACGGACCTCGCGCCTGCATGCCGCACATCCGTCAGCCGGTGTGAATGGCTGATTGCGTGCCGCGGGCCAAAATAGCAAAGAAAGATAAAATCAAATGAGCCGCCCACCCCCTTAGCGCCCACTGACGGCATGTGCGCAATTAGCAAACAGAAAAAAGTTTCAGACGCGCAAAGAAATGGGAAATCAGAAGGTTAACCCTAACGTCAGATGCAGCCGAATCAACGGCACCAAACCGGCCTATTTACAGCAGACACACTTCAATGAGCAGCAGCAGCAACAACCACAAACGCACAGTCAATAAATGAGCGTGGTGAATTGAAATTACTAGTCGGGGTAGCAGCGACTCATATTCGTTATCTATAATCTCCATAAATATTCCGCAAATCAGCCGCAACGCAACACACATCACGCGAAAAGGGAATTAGTCGGACGCTGCCTGTTAAATATCAGGTTGCGGTGCGTAAATACGCACCGCTTGCGTCATCTTACATAGTGATGTCACCTTTTCAAACGTTTAGTAGAAGCCTTGGCCAGAGCGAGTCCAAGTCCGACAAAAAATGCCTTCGTTTGGTACTCCTAAAATTTAAAATCGCAAGATGCTACAAGTCTTGGCTCAGTTGCTTCAATCAATCAATATTGAGTTCCTCTTCGGCGGTGCTTTTAGATATGTTATTCTCTTTAGTTGTCTAAATTTTTGCATGATGCACACATCTCTTTTAGTCAGTTTAGGTCAGAATCGCTGTCAAGGCAGAGCTCGTTTGCTGAAGCACACACTCATCCCATATTGGTACCCATTGTGATGCCACTGAAGACCCTTATCAGAAGCTTCTTTCCTTCTGGCAAGGTTTTAACGTCACCGTCTAGATTGCTTCAACACCATTTCAACAAAAGGTTCAATCATTTTGACACGACTAGGAAAATAATGTTTCATTATTAACAAGAACAGAAACTGGTGCAAGTAAAAGAAACCTCTGCCGTTAATAATAATAATAATTGACTAGCATGACAGCCTGATTATGAGACTAAGGCCTAGCTACCCGCAACCATCCGTGTTGTGCGTGCGAATTTGTACAAAGGTTGGAAGGAACCTACAGTTTTATGCCGATTGCGAAAGGCGAGTTGAGAGCTCTGTCATTACCGTGTCTTAAAAAGCACTCTGTAGGGGACACAGAATATTCCAGTTTTTGGTTCAAATTTATGATGGTTTGACAAAAAACAAAATTTACGCATTTTTTTAAAACTTTCAACTCCCCGAACTCGACCTCGTGTAGCTGATTTTCACACGAGCTGCCTCAGTTCGCGAGGCTCCCGCTGGTGTGTTGTTGCCGTGATTGGTGCGGCTGCTGTAATTGTTGTTGCTGCTGTTGCCACCGTGACGCTCGTTGTTGTAACATTATTAAGTTTAATGATTTAATTAAGCGCACTCGCTGCCAACACTATTATTGCTCCAATAAATTAGCGCGACAGCAGCAGCCCGCCGGCCGAGAGCAGCACTGGGAACGGGCGCCGCACATCGATAATACAACACCCAATTGAAAGCGTTCCGCTGGGGTCGCGCATTTTTAAGCTTTCGCGGTCAACACCTACTATAAACCCCCGTCCGCCCGCGTGTGCGTGTGAGCTGTTTAGTTAATTTGCCGCTCAATGGCAGTGCGTGCAAAATGGTGCCCCTGCACCGCAACAATCATGGCTGAACTACAAGGTTGTAGCAAGCCACCGGCTGATCGTTTATCGCTTTTTTCAAAATCGTCGGTGCCAGCAGTGGTGCGGTGTTGCCGCATCGGTTGAAATGAAAATACCTGACTGAAAACAACTGACCTGAGCACTTTTCCCGTTTTCTCACTCAAATACAGCACCGTCTGGCAACAATCACTTTTGTCTGTTTTCAGTTTCTCCCTCTTTCGTCGGAAAATGACAGCTGAATTTGACAGTAGCGATAAACAATCCTACCAACAAAATACATGTGGTTTTTGGTGTTGCGGGATGCTATTACCTTGTTCTTGTGCCATGGCAACAATTACAAAATTCCACACCTCGGAATCATGTTAGTGAAAGAGAAAGAAGCGGAATTTTTCGCTCTGCTGTCCCTGCTGTCTGCGTTCAACGTATGCGCACACATTTTTCGTTAGCTAGCTAGCTTTTTGTTAATTTTTGTAAATTTTTTAAAATTCCATTTTCGTTTATTTGTTTCTCACGTTTCTCCTGCTCTCTTTTAATTCTTGCAGCTGTGAAATGATATTAAATTCGGCGCGCTTGAACAGCGGCGTCCAGATGTCCACGCGTAATTCATGCAAAACGCTCAAGTGCCCGCAATGTAACTGGCACTACAAATACCAGGAGACGCTCGAGATACACATGCGCGAGAAACATCCGGACGGCGAGAGCGCATGCGGCTATTGTCTGGCGGGTACGTATGCACGCAATCAGCGCGGCAGTTGCGAGCAGAGCGTCGTTGCGGTGTTTTCGCCGGTATTGTGCGGTCAATGTGGCCAATGCGGCATCCTGTGCGGGCGTTATTCGCTGTAAGAGGGTACCTTGCGAAGCAGCGGTGTTCGCGCTGGAGGATGAGTGATGGTGCCAACTGTGTTATTGCCAACGCAACGCATAGGGCACATATGCAAATCAAGCATATTTATATGTTAATCTCGCGGCCTGCTGTTTCACTAACCGCCCAGCACCAACCTCTCACAATGCTGCCACCATGCACGGTCGTTTTTTGCTCGTAACTAAGCCGTCCGCATGGTCATTACTGTTGGCGACTTTCACACGTTTGCCATTCATCTCCTTCTCTCTTACTTCTTGTGTCTGCCTGCGTACCTGGTAATATTTTTTTACATATGCTCAACAGGTCAGCAACATCCGCGCCTCGCACGCGGCGAGTCCTACTCGTGCGGCTATAAGCCGTACCGCTGTGAGATCTGCAACTATTCCACTACCACCAAAGGTAACCTCTCCATCCACATGCAGTCGGACAAGCACCTGAACAACATGCAGGAGCTGAACAGCTCGCAGAACATGGTTGCCGCCGCTGCGGCCGCTGCTGCGGCGGGCAGCAAGCTGGACGGTGCGCCCAAGATGCTGCTTTCCAACAACATCACCGGCAGCTTGCAGGTGGGCGCGGTTGCAGCCGTTGCGGCGCAACAACAACAACAACAGCAGCAGCACCAACAGCAGCCGGCGGTGGCCAGCAGCAACGCCAGCGATAGTAGCAGCTGTGGTGGCACCGTTGCCGCCACTGCCGCCGCACTTAACAAACCAAAGCCGTCCTTCCGATGCGACATCTGCAGCTATGACACGTCAGTTGCGCGCAACCTGCGCATTCACATGACCAGCGAGAAACACACACACAATATGGCCGTGCTACAAAATAACATCAAGCACATTCAGGCGCTGAGCTTCCTGCAGCAGCAGCACCAGCAAGCTACGGCGGCTGCCGCAGCGGCAGCGGCCACACAGCAACAACAGCACCATCAGCAACAGCAGCAGCAACAACAACTGAGCGCCGCACAAACTGCAGTGGCCGCTGTTGCCGTTGCAGCTAGCGCTGCTGCCGGAAACTTGGGTCAGCTGCCGCCTCTTCAGAGCGGCATTGGTGGAAATTTTTTGCCTGAAATAGCGCTGGCCGATCTAGCTTACAATCAGGCACTAATGATACAGTTGTTGCACCAGAATTCCGCTGCAGCGGCCGCAGCCGGACAACAGGTCGGCAAGACGCCGTTAAAAATGTCACCGGACTCGTCAAGCGTCGCCGCAGCGGCAACTGAGCAACAGCTGCAGCTACAGTTGCAGCAGTTTCAGCAGCAACAGGCTGCCTCCGCCTACTCACCGCCACCACCACCGCCGCCATCAGCGCTGGCCAACAAGCCGCCGAGCCTGCTGCTGTCAGAGCTGAGCGCCAGCAACGACTTCGGCATGTCGCCGTCAGGCGCAGCCAGTGATTCGCTCGAGCCGCCGGTGCGCCCCGACACTTGTCCCAGCAAACTGTATAGCTGCCTGGTGTGTGCCGCCTACAACACCAATAGCCTGGACGAGCTGCACCAGCACCTCCAGCTGGACCGCTCGCGCTGCAGCAGTGCCGCCGCCGACATCATGGTCATTGTCAACAACAACTACATCTGCCGTCTATGCAACTACAAAACGAACCTGAAAGCCAACTTCCAGCTGCACAGCAAGACAGACAAGCACCTGCAAAAGCTCAACTACATCAACCACATACGCGAGGGCGGTCCGCGCAACGACTATAAGCTGCAGTACCAGCAGCTGGCCGCTAACACGGTACAGCTTAAGTGCAACTGCTGCGACTTCTACTCCAACTCGATGCAGAAGCTGTCGCTGCACACACAACACATGCGCCACGACACCATGCGGCTCATCTTCCAGCACCTGCTCTACCTCATGCAGCAGCACAACATGGAGCAGCAGCCGTCACCAGCTGACAGTGCTACCGCCGCTGCTCTAACTAACAACAGCAAGGCCGCGGGCGCTGGCGGAGAGCCCGTGGACGGCCTAGAGCAGGCGCTCAACTGCCGTCAGAACAGCAGCAGCAACGCAGCGGCGCCCCCAGGAAGCAAAGTGCTGCTTTGCCAGCTGTGCAACTTCAGCGCCGGCAACCTGCTGTACATGGTGCAGCACGTGAAAAGCATGCGACACATGCAGGTGGAGCAGTTTGTCTGTCTGCAGCGGCGCAGCGATAACCTCGACTCTCCCAGCCTGGAGGACGTATTCAAGGTCGCCGAGCAGACGCCAGCAATAGCGGGCTCGCTGACGCCGTCCGCGCCGCTCGGCTGCCAACTTGAAGGTGAGTGCAAAGTTCGCGAGGGAAGTATTTAGGGACAGACCGAGTTCCGAAAGTTCAAGAATTCACCCTGAAAACAGTAATGACGCAAAATCAAGCGTAAGGAATGTCTGGAAGTCGCAAAGCTTCGTTTCGAAAAAAGCAAAATAGTAAAAAACCAAACGGCGAGAAAATCAATCAAAACGTGACAGGGGCAGTAGCAGCAACAACAAGAAGTAAACCAACAAACAAAATATAAACAAAGATCTCATAATAAATGCACGCCGCGGCGATGCTAGATCTGCCGTGACACCGGCCATGGCTATGACAACGGCAGGCGGGGCGCTTATGTCGGCGGGTTCGCCCCTCCACTACGTCGTCAACATACATATTAACACGTTGTGTCTGTTCTCCCCGCTGCCTGCACACGGAACGCTGTGTTACGCACCCTAAACGGGCAGCAGTAGCAGCCGAGTTTCCTCTTGGGTCTTGGCCGCGCCACTGTCGCTGGTTTTGTTGATTTTAGTTTCGTTTACGGTTCTACACCTTCGTTCGCACGAGACATAAAGCGCAAATCTGGCGTTTAGCGAGCCTGTGATTAGTTGTTTATGTGTTGTCGTATTTGGGTGGCCATTTCAGCCTTGTTTTCAAAGACATAGCGCCAATATTGAACGTCCCTGTGTCTTGGCCGCTGCCAGGTGATAAAGCCGAAATCAAATCGAATTTTTTAATAAATTTAAAAAACTTAAGCGTCGATTTATTCGGATTTCCGGCGGGATGTTTAGGGCGTCGAGTTCTATTACAAGATACACCATATTTCGGATTGGTAGCCCTTTGAATTTAAGAGCTACAGGAGCTGACGTTTTGTTCCTAGCAGCAATAAAGTTGACTACTTTTCGTCCGCAAACCTGTCCGCCCAAGTGTCCACTGCCATTTAACTAACCGCGCGATGATCCTGTAGCCCTCATCCAAGCAGCTGCACTTCCCCGCATATTTATGTATGGCTAAGCATCTGACTGCCGGACGCCCAGCCTGTCTGCTTCCTCTTAGCTGTGCTTCATCAGGCATTCCGCACTCTGCTGACAATTGTGTCGACTGTTTGTCTATTTTGATAGTTGCAAGCGAGTTTTCTGTTGTGATTACAGCAGTGCTGCAATAACAAAAACAACCATAACTCTAGCAAATAAACTCGCAGCACATCGAGTGGCTGTGGTGCGGCCGGGGAGACGGTTCGCTTTACATATGGGCCACGCACTCCGCTCTGTCAATCAGCCAACCATCTTTGCTTTTTTTTGCGATTAGTAAACCCCCTGAGCGTTGCGTTTGCGCAACGTTTGGGAATTTCGCTACATTAAGTAATTCATAAAGATATAAGACTTGAAAATGGGTAGAATTGGATTCGAATTGATCGTTTTAGATTCTGCCATACCGAAATTTCAAAATTTTTTAAATATTCATATCTTTTTTTCGATCCAAAGTCAAAGGTTTTTTTTGGGGAATTTTTGAAATTCAATTAAAAATACTTATTCTTCAAACCTATCAAAATCCCTTTGTGGGCTGCATTTTGTAATGCTAAACTATTTAAAAATAAGTTTTAAAAAATTTTTTTTTTTTTAATTTTATGTTTTGTATGTGACTAAGGCCCAAATTGCGTTTGCGCAACGTACCCTCCTGGTTCAGGGGGTGGGGGTATGATTTATTTTCTTGATTTTTTTTCTTGATTAGGTCAATTACTAAGATTGTGCAAAATTTTATGGAAATCGCACAAGCCCTTCTGGGGTCAGGTTTTAATGGGTTAAGTTCGGTTTCGGCGCGTCTCGGTTTCGGATTCAATTTTGTTAGTTAAAATATTGTCTGCCTACCCATTCGTCTGTTCGTCTAGCTAGCTGGCTGGCACTTCAAGCTGCACAACGATAAGCATTCGATGTCAAAATCAAAGGATATCAGGCGCGAACCAAGAAATTTGAGACGAGTTAAAAATGAACGCAAATATGCGCAGCTGCTGGAATGATTTGGACGAAGGCGCAATCATTGTGGCTGAGAGATAAAAGCGTTAAATTCGGAGTTTCGTGGCTTCGAAGTTCGACTTGACCCAAAACCAACTTAAGAAAAAATCTATTCTATGGCTTTTGAACTTTCCGTGGGGTCTTTGAGTTAATTTTAAGATAGTTTGAGGATTCTATTGCAAAATAAAGCATGTACTAGGTTTTGGTTTAGAAGCAGAAGGTTTTTTCAAAGTTATCCTTCATCATCTATTTAGACGGGTTTTGAGAGCTCAAAAAATCTGCTAAAAAATGAGCCACACAGATTACTAACTCTTTTAGTTTGAACACTGGCGACGATTGTTGAACTGTTTTCGGGAACCGAGTTTTTTCGAAATAGCTTTTATCCGTCATTTTGCACGTGGTACAAAGTGGAACACACATCAACATCGGCCCCTCATAAAGTGCGCTCCTGACTGTAATACAAAAAAAACTAAATATAACAACAGCCCACAAATGGAAAAGTTATAAAGTTAAACCTCATTGTGGTTCCGTCTGGCAGCGCGCCGTTGGTAATTTTTGCATAAATGCTTCCATCACCAGCACCAGCTACACCACCAACGTCACCATCTAGAGTGAGACACTAAAAAATGTGGCGGAAGCACGAAGGACGATGATAAAAGCAATGTGCTCGAGAACAAGAAAACAAACAAAAATCACATTTTGCTTGGGGGAGTTTTGCAGATAAAATATGCGTTACGAGATTACAGATACGTGTCTATTTCGTCAGCCTCGGCTCTACACCCGACCAAACGTGGCTCCCTCCAGCTGTCCAGCTGCACTGTCATATTACACCGTGCGACAGAATTTTTCACACTGGAAAAAATCCATATGGGCGTGAAACTAGAGACCAAACATAGTAATACTGCGTACTCAGTTTTTCATTTCTACATCATTTGTCCTTTTAAAAGGACTTCAAAATTTTGAAGGGGATAAAAACTAAAAAAATATAAAAAATACTTAACCTCCTTAGAATATGGCGATATGTATACCAGATGAAAGAGGAGAGGCTCAAAATAAAACTGATTTTTTATATATTTATAAAAAAAGGATATGAAAAAGGTCCTTTGAAAATTTTAATCCTTTATATTCCTGAAAATTTATAACGAATTTTCTTGAAAAGTAAGTATGTCAGAACCCAAAATCTCCTTGATCATGTGTCAAAATTTCATTACTCTGACTCTATTGGTTCGAAAGTTATTAAAACAAGACGAAAGCTGCAAGTCTAATGAAGTACAGAAATTCTAATTTATTTGCGTATCAGTATTTTAAATAATAAATAGATACAAAATCAATCAAGCGAAAATAATGAAATTTTGACACTTGATCAAGGAGATTTTGGGTTCTAACATACTCACTTTTCAAGAAAATTCGTTTCCAATTTTCAAGGATATAAAGGATTCAAATTTTCAAAGGCCCGTTTTCATATCCTTTTTTTATAAGTAGATAAAAAATAAATTTTATTTAAATTCTTGAGCCTTTCCTCTTTCATCTGGTATACATATCGCCATATTCTAACTAGGTTAAGTATTTTTTATATTTTTTATCTCCTTCAAAATTTTGAAGTACTTTTAAAAGGACAAAGGATGTAGAAATGAAAAACTGAGTACGCAGTATTATTATGTTTGGTCTCTAGTTTCGCGCCCATATGGATTTTTTCCAGTGTGAAAAAATTTTTTCATTTTTGTCGCACGGTGTTATTGATTAAATTCACATAAAATTAGTTAACAACGACGCGTACGCTGCTCGCCGCATTTTGCACTGACCACGACGACATCTCTCCATACCTGGATGCTATGGATATTGGGGGAAAAATGAATCCGTCCGTCCACACGGGCCGTAATGAGACGACGCACTTCACAAATTTAAATTAAGGACCGCTTTTCACCCACTCCGAACCATATTGGACTTACCAAATTTTTGTAATAAAAATGTATTTCATGTTGAAAGTGATCAAATCGATTTAAACTATTAAAAATTAAGAAATTAAATTCTATCAATTAAAAACAATTCGCTCAACGAAAAAAGGCGTGGCCATTAGTGTGACGTGTTCGTAAGAACGCTCTGAAATACTTTTTGCCCGAAATAATCCTTTGACATTGCTTAAAATTTTGCGGTTTTCGCAGTGACGTCCTCCCCTCCCCTGTTCGGCTCGCACGTTATCGTGAACATTTTTAAAATACGCAGCAACAACTTCTCATCATCGTTCATAGTGGCCGCAAAAAGCGCCTTCGGTATTTTTGCAATATGGTTGTAATCTTCATTTAAATTCGTCATGGTTGAGCGCGGGGCGGTGGGGCACACAGGCGGCCGTGCGGCTATGGATTTGAATTCGGATTTGGATATGCGGCGGCGCACAGTGTCGCGAGTCCATAGTAGCGAGGGACAAAAATAGAAGGAATAGTCGTACGACAATAAAATTTTGTACGTGTGATTTTGTTATAAAGAGAAGTAAATACGCCAAAAATATATTGATGAAATTTGGTACAGCAACTCATATAATCAATATAAAGATATAAACCAAAAATTTTTATCAACATACAAATACGATTGTAATAAAAAAAGGAAATATTACAAAAACTACAAATATCTGTGCATACTTATGCGCACCTAAGTTATTTCAAACCCTAAATAGAAAATAATAATACCTTTTATTAAATTCAGTAATGCATATATTTTCATTAAAAATTACAATTTGTTAATCTGTACTGCTAGGACAATCGGTTTCCGATGATGAATTATTCAAATTAAACCCTCTACATCTATTTTTGACAAAATTTTAAATAAATTTTTTAAAATTGCATTATATCAGAGTTTCGGTTTTCATGTTTTACTTTAATTTTCCTATTAACTGCTATAGTTGGTTCTGAAGATAATCACTAGTTTTGCTTCTTTTGAAACGTTGCCTTGATTCGATGACAAGCCACCCAGTATTACCGAAGCCTTCCATCGAATCTACCTTTTTTATGTAATTTTTCTCAATCAAGTGGTGTTTGCATATTATTACAAACAAAAATTTATAGCTCAAGCGATGCGCAGCAGTGGTCGCTATGTTTTCCTGCCAACCATGTTGCAAAAAGGAGTATATTTTTGACTGCATACGTCACTGAAAATGTTGAATTTCTTAAAAACGTGCAAGTTTGTGCAGCTAAAGTCTATGGTTTCTATTAATACAAATATAATTAATAATAATTAATTCAGCTATATCACACTGTAAGATCTCGAAGTAGTAAGAAGTAATAATTAATTTTAATTGACTGGCACGACAGCCCGCTTACGCGAGACTAAGGCCTAGCTTCCCGCAACCACCCGTGTTGTGCGTGTGAATTTGTACGCGGGTGGAAGGGACCTACAGTTTTATGCCGGTTCCGAACGGCAGGTTGGGAGCTTTTTCATAAGCAATTTTTACTCTCAGAGGTTTGCCATTTCCAGCTGAGAGGACAGCCACCGAAAGAGAAAACGAGTATTCCCGTTATTTTTTTTTAGGTGTTCTTACAGGCAGTATTTGAACCTGTTTCGCTGCCTTCGACTCGCGGTCCAACGCACTAACCAACTGAGCCACGGCGGCTGTAGTAAGAAGTAGTTTTTTATTTAAACTTATCTAAAGTTTGATGACATTGCACTTTTATTTCTACGAATTGACCTTTTTTTCAAGTAACGGTGCAAGGAATATGGAAAACAAAACAAAAGAGGGAAAGCTTCCAAAGAGTTGCAAAAATAGTATATTTATAGAATATGTTTACTTAACATAAGGTTCCATGGGAAATTTTTCGACAAAAGTCCTCGAACTTACATTCAACAAATTCCAATAATTTCTACCCAAGTTACCAACCTTCACAAAGTGCAAGTTTGGTGGCTTGCCATCGGTATATAAATTGATATTTTTAAAATCAGTTTTCACATTTTATTAAATTGAAGTATTTACTTCAGTACTACAAACTTATTTTCCTACATTTACGACATTCATTTTTTTTATTTTTGTCCCTACTCGCGACACTGTGCGGCGCATCATGTTGGGCATCAGTGTAATTATGATGCCCGAATTGTTTTTGTTGTTATTTGTTTGTTGCTTTTTGTTGTTTGTGTTGCTATGCTATTTGGCGTGCTGCATTACACGCTGCGCTACACTTCGATTTAGCCGGTCACCTCGGTCGCTGAGCCCAATCAATTTATTTTTTCTTCTCCTTTTGCTTTTGTTTTGCGCTCATTTTCCCACGTCAGCATATAATGAGTTAGGTTGTCCGTCTGGCTGGCTGCGCGGCGGTTGTCGGAAGACACAAAAAAAGTGCAAAAAATAATTACCCCAAGAACGCGCAGCGCTCAAATTAGATAAGTGACCACTTCCTCTTAGAGCGGGTGGTTTGGGGAAACTATTTTCCGATTTTCTTTAATATTTACTGCGAGGGAGGAAAATTTTAAATTCAACAAATTAACATTTGATCAAACTCGGATACTAGAGCTACTTTGGGTTGGCCAATTTGTCGTTGATAACATTGCATTCGAAGATGAGCCATTTGTACAGTTTTGAAATTTGTTTACTTTTCTCGCATTTTTTGTGGGTTATGGTAGGTCTTCAACTCATCTCCTATGTTTTCATAGTGTTAAAAAACTTACAAAGTGTGTGTAAGTGTGTAAGTGTGCAAATACTTACAATCTATGTAAATTTTTTAATCAGATTTGAGAAAACGTTTCCCATCACATAATACTGCGCTAAGGGTCATCAACGCTAGGAAGCTTCCAAAAATGTTCTGCATATTTAAAAAAATGAACAAATTTCCATTCACATAGGATCCCTATCAAATAGGATCACACTGTGTTTCACTTGGGCATTTTTAGAGCATTGTATTCTTGCCTCTTCTTGCACTACTTCGACTGGCCTCTTATTATTATCATGATTTTTTAATAAGACACCGAACAACGTAAGCGAACGAACCACATAGCCAACGGTGCCATATCCATCTATATCAATTCCATCACTCGCTCCCGATCCCCCACACTTGCACACACAAACACTGCGACACAGAGCACAAGTGCGCCAAAATCACGGCAAGTTCAATTTCAGTGCTTTAGTTGTTATTGTTGTTGCTATTATTATTGTTGCATACCTTATACCCCAACCAATTTATATGACTTGGCGAGATTTATACGCTCTGACCCTTAAGGAAATTATTACAAATTACTTAAGAATGCAAAAACGATTATGTGTATCCATCGAATTTGCAATTAGTGAAGTGCACTCCACTCCACGCGGTTATCGCCGCCGCGCCGCGCTCAGCCGCTGTCCGCCCCGCACCTTAACGCACCGCATCAGGCTCTGGAGCCGGCCCACAATGCCACCGACACCAACAATAATAACAGCAGCAACAACAACAAGTGCAGGCAACATCCCACCAACCAACCGACCAACAACAATAAACAACTATAACAATCAATACAACAACACAAAAACTACAAACAACGCGCGTGTATCGGTTTTGGTATCAAAACCACTAAAAAGAGCGCAAAAAACCGAAATGAAACGAAACGTTGCAAAAAAGCAAGGAGGAACCACCGGCAGCAAAAGCTTAAATGTATTTTTCTGCTGCTGCTGATTCTTCTTCTTATTTTTAAGTGTAATGTAGGCAGGAGCGCAGCTATATTGTTCGGGCCCTAAGCCGGTGAGGCCCTTTGTACGCCTACTTTTAAAATTGTTTCTGCTTTTAACGTATAAAAACTACTCGGGTGGAGAAAAAGATGGCTGAAGAGCATATGCCATGCCCATTAGATACTGCGTAGGAAATTCCAACATTTTTTTAAGATAACTACAACCATTACAACCAGGACTGGGAACTTTGGGTCTCGGGCCACGCTGGTATTGAAGGAAACGAACAAGCCGACGAACTGGCAAGGAGGGGAGGTTCCACACCCTTTGTCGGCACAGAACCTTTCTGTGGTTTGGGAAAAGAAGCTTCTTCTATCCTAACGAGAAAAAAACAATATAGCCAGAAGGAATCAATACTGGGAAAATCAACCAGGTTTAGAACATTCCAACGCATTCAACGATGGGTTACACCGTGCGACAACAAATTTTACACACGAAAAAATCGGTATATTCGCAAAACTAGGGGCCAAACGTAGTAAAACTGCGTTTTTAGTTTTTTTCTCTGACGTCAGGATTTTTTTTAAAAGGACTTTGAAAATTGAAGGACATGTTTATTTCAAAAAATTATTTTAAAAATTTAGCGCATTGTAGAATAACAATATGGGTATCAAATGGGAAAAATCCTTAGAATCTTAAAAAAATAATGTTTTAGGTGTAAAAGGACGAAGAGGTATTGAAAATGTCCTATTAAAACTTTATCCTTGAATATCCTTGAAAATGTCCAATATTTTTTTGGGAAAAAAATATATCTTAAGGACTAAGATGTACACTACCACATCCCCGAATTTCGTTCTTCTAACTTTAATAGTTAAGGATATACAAAATTTTGTATTTCTCAGTATAAAACAAAGATATATTGCACCGTACGACAAAAATAAAATATTTAATTAACTCATGAAAAAATCGTTATGCTGCTAATACTTACTTACTTAACTGGCCATAACAACCTGTTATCGGGTTACGGCCTGCCGCAAAACTTCTCTCCAGGCGCCTCTGCTTTGCGCGCGCCTTCTCCGGTTGGTAACACCAAGAAATGACAGGGCCTCTTCAACTTGGTCCTTCCACCGGAGACACGGCCTCCCTCTTCGCCGTCGACCTCCAACCATCGCATCGAACACCTTTTTCGCCGGAGCTTCGTCGTCCATGCGGCAGACATGTCCGAGGCAGCGTAGCCGCTGGATGTTAATTCGCTGCGCTACGTCTATGTCCTTATACAGCTCATACAGCTCGTTATTGGTTCGTATACGATAGTCGTCACCAACACGAACAGGGCCGAAGATTTTACGAAGTACCTTCCTCTCGAACACTCCAAGGGCCGCTATGTCGTTTCGTGTCATTGTCCATGCTTCAGCGCCATAGAGGAGCACGGGCAAGATAAGCGTCCTATAGAGTGAAAGTTTTGTCGGTCGAGAGAGGTCTCTACTTCTCAATTGCCTACCGAGACCGTAGTAGCACCTGTTGGCAAGAGTTATCCTTCGCTGTATCTCCAGGCTGACATCATTGCTGCCGTTGATGGCGGTGCCACGGTAGACGAATTCCTTGACAACTTCAAATGTACACCTGTCGGCCTCGACGTGAGACCCTAGCCGCTGCGAGTCCCTGCATGTAGACAGCATATACTTCGTCTTGCCCTCATTTACCACCAGACCCATTTTGGCAGATTCTCTTTCGATAGCCGCAAAGACAGCGGTGACATCTCGCGTGTTACGTCCGATGACATCAATGTCATCAGCGTAGGCAAGGAGCTGGACACTGTTGTTGAAAATTGTGCCATTACGATGTACACCGGCCTTGCGCAGAACACTCTCCATAGTGAAGTTGAAGAGGTCGCAGGACAAAGGATCACCCTGTCTGAAACCTCGAACGGTATCAAAGGGGTCAGAGAGGTCACTTCCAACCTTGACGGAGCTGCGCGTATTGCTTAACGTCGCTCTGCAAAGTCTAACGAGCTTTGCAGGGATACCAAGTTCAGACAATGCGGCATATAGGCGATCCCTTATCGGGCTATCGAATGCTGCCTTGTAATCGACGAAGAGATGGTGTGTATCGATTTGGTTCTCATGGGTCTTCTCCAGGATTTGGCGTAGAGTGAATATCTGGTCGATGGTGGAATTACCAGGTCTAAAGCCGCACTGATAAGGTCCAATCAGCGCCTTGGCGAGTGGCTTTATTCTTTCACATAATACGCTCGTCAGGACCTTGTATGCAATGGGAAGTAGGCTGATACCCCTGTAGTTGGCGCATATTGTTGGGTCGCCTTTCTTCAGCACAGGACAAAGGGCACTGAGGTTCCAATCGTTGGGCATTCGTTCCTCCAGCCATATTTTGCAAATGAGCTGATGCATGCACCCAATCAGCTCACCGCCGCCGGCCTTGAACAATTCAGCTGGTAGCCCATCCGGCCCTGCAGCTTTATTGTTCTTGAGTCGCTGGATAGCGACCCGGACCTCGTCATGGCTGGGCGGCGGCACATCCACACCGTCGTCGTAGATTGGTGCCATCTGGACATCTTCACCACTGGCGGTATTGTTCCCTTCGTCGCCTGCGAGCAGCTTGGTGAAGTGCTCCTTCCACAACCTCAGTACACCCTGCGCATCCGTAACCAGATCCCCGTTTTCGTCTCTGCAAGAAGATGCCCCAGGCTTAAATCCTTCCGTGAGACGCTTAACTTTTTGGAAGAATTTTCGGGCGTCATTCCTGCTCCTGCACTCCTCGATTTCCTCACGCTCGCGCCTTTCTTGCTCCCGTTTCTTGCGTCTAAAAAGGCACCTCTCTTTCTTCCTCTCCTCCCGGTATTTTTCTGTCATGGCTCGCGTGGCAGCCGACTGCATGGTCTTCTTGTAGGCAGCATTCTTCGCTGCAGTGGCTCCGCGACACTCTTCATCGTACCATTGGTTTTTTGGTGGTGGGCGTCGAAAACCAAGGACATTTTCTGCGGCGGCGCGCATAGAGTGGGATAAGTGAGCCCATAATCCGCCGATGACATCAGGTGGAGAGGGGGAGCGACCGAGCTGGTTGGAGAGTTGACCGGAGTAGGCTTCGACTACCCCTTGTGATCGCAGCTTACTGATGTCCAGCTTTCTTCGCAAACTAGGTTGTGCGGTCTTCGCTGCGCAAAGACGCATGCGTACCTTGGCTGCAACAAGGTAATGGTCCGAGTCGATGTTGGGACCTCGGAACGTGCGCACATCTAGAATGCTAGAAGCATGCCTTCCATCAACCACAATGTGATCAATCTGGTTGCGGGTTGATTGATCGGGGTATAACCAGGTCGCCTTGTGGATATCGAGGTGCTGGAATCTGGTGCTACTAACTACCATGTTTCGTGCCGCGGCGAAATCGATCAGCCTCAGACCGTTGTTTGTAGTGGTCGTATGGAAGCTGAACTGCCCGACAGTGGGACCAAATATACCTTCTCGCCCGACCTTTGCATTGAAGTCCCCGAGGACGATTTTGACGTCATGAGCCGGGCACCCGTCGTATACGTCCTCGAGCTTCGCATAGAAGGCATCCTTGGCCGCATCGTCCTTCTCTTCCGTCGTGGCGTGCGCGCAAATTAGGCTGATGCTAAAGTATTTAGCCTTGATGCGGATCGAAGCCAGTCGTTCGTTCACCGGGGTGAACCGAGAGACGTGGTGGCGAAGTCTCTTACTGACCACAAATCCGCAGCCAAATTCGCGCTTCTCCGCATAGCAGCTGTAGTAGATGTCGCAGTCTGCTCGCTTGGAGCAACCTTGTCCTGCCCATCGCATTTCCTGGATGGCGGTGATGTCAGCCTTAAACTTTGTGAGGGCTTCCGCCAGTTGGATAGAGGCACCTTCCCTATAGAGGGTCCGGACATTCCAGGTGCATATCCTCAAATCGTGGTCCTTAAATCGTTTGCTGTGGTCGTCAACGTTGTTTGCTAGCTTTCATTGGTATTTGATTTTCCGTGGCAGGCACCAAACCCTGCGCCCAACCCAAATTTTAAGTCCTGGGGATTGGACTCGCTGCACACATTAGTTCACTATTCAGCGGGTGCCAAATAACTATCCAGAAGGGCCGCGCGGAGGCTGTGCATCAGCTTGGATTGGACAGGGACAAGGATCGTTCTGGCGTTCGCCAAGTTGAACGCAATCAGAGACTTTACCTTGTATGTCCGCTCCCTTCCACCAAGACATTGCGCTAATTGAAAATCGCTTTCGGGGAAAAGATATGTGCCACATGCTTTCCGAGTATTGTTCGCCGCTGTGCCGGGACACGTACCAAAAACATAAGCGGCAAAGTAAACTCATAAATTTTTCTTAAACAATGTGTTTCAAAATAAATCATTCATAAAATGCATTTTAAATTACTTTTGTTAACTTTTAAATTAAGTTATGAGCACTAGTATTCACAGTAAGTACGTATCCTCATGCATTCATCTTGTTACTCTTGGATAAGTTCTATTCAAGAAAACTCAATTTTTAAATTTTCAATGTCTTGTGAAAACAAATACTTAGGTTCAAACGCAATTTTGAAGTTGCAGAATTAGTGTATTTAACCTCCAGTATTAGCAGCATAAAGATTTATTCATGAGTTAATTAAATATTTTATTTTTGTCGTACGGTACAATATATCTTTGTTTTATAATGAGAAATATAAAATTTTTTATATTCTTAACTATTAAAGTTAGAAGAACGAAATTCGAGGTAGTGTACATATTAGATGTGGTAGTGTACATATTAGAAATTTTCAAGGATATTCAAGGATAAAGTTTTAAAAGGACATTTTCAATACCTCTTCGTCCTTTTACACCAAAAACATTGTTTTTCTAAGGATTTTTCTCTTTCATTTGATACCCATATTGTTATTCTACAATGCGCTAAATTTTTAAAATAATTTTTTGAGATAAACATGTCCTTCAAATTTCAAAGTCCTTTTAAAAACAATCCTGACGTCAGAGAAAAAAACTAAAAACGCAGTTTTACTACGTTTGACCCCTAGTTTTGCGAGTATACCGATTTGTTCGTGTGCTTTGGAATGTTTTGATTTTTGTCGCACGGTGTTATAAGTAGGGATCGGAATTATATACAATGGCATATTTTTTTGGAGCTTCGAACTTCAACGGGACCAAGACAGAAACTATTGAAAACTATTATGAATGAGCTAACATATGCTCTGCATATTTTTGGCATATTTTGCATATGTTTTTGCATATTTTGGCATATCGCACACGAACAAAAGTGACACAATTCACAATGTTTGATTTTTCAGGAAACGCAAAAAACTGTTGTTGAGCTAAATAAACATTTTTTTTTAAATAATGTATAGACCATTCAGTATAAAATCCTTACAGATAGGATAGGATAAGTTACAAGAATTTTTTTTTATTTTACACTAGAAAATCCAAAATTTTGAGTTTTGACTATTTTGATGATATTGTTACGAAAATTCCAAACTCGTCTTCCAAGGTTCGTTTTGATTGTATTTGAAAATAAAACAACTTCAATTACTCAGCAAAAATCAACAATCACTTTATTTACAGATTCACACTTCGCTTGTATCTACACTTGTTACCACTTTGCTTGCTCAACACAGACTCGACCCATTGCGCTGCGCACTGCTGCTTTTATACCAGTTTTCTTATCGCGCCGAAGTTTCTTGCAACTTCTAATTGGAAAGCGCTCGACCATTCTCGTACAGCCCATTTCTTCGAGAACCATCCTTGCACAGCACATATTTGTTGCCTTGAGTGCTAAGTGGGAATGGCCCGGCGACATCCATGGCAATTCGCTCAAAGGGCGCTCCCATGTTGTACTGCTGCATGCGGCCCCGAGATCTTCTTGTTGGCCCTTTCGCAGCCGAACATCGGTCACAGCTCTTAATCCAACTCGCGGTATAGGCAACCATCAGACAGCCGCAGACTTTGCCACTGCGCCCAGTAAGACTTCGCGATCGGGCTCTCACCGGCCATCTCCTGCCAGTCTGGACGTGCGAGTTGCTCCTTACCTTCAATGATTTTTTTAAGATCCGAATCCTCGCGCTGGTCTTTTTGTATCCTCTCCGCAGACCACTTTTCCTCTGGCATAACGCTGACCAATCTTACGTCCACTATCTGCTCTTTGCTTTCGGCTCGCGAACAATGCCTGCATTCGGCTTTGCACGGGCGGCGTGACAAGGCATCGGCATTTCCATGGCTGCTACCCTTGCGATGCTCTACCGTGTAGTCGTAGCTTTGCAGTCGCTCGATCCACCGCGCCAACTGGCCTTCCGGATCCTTAAAGTTCAGCAGCCATTTCAATGCCACATGATCTGTGCGCAGGCGAAACTTTTGCCCATACAGGTATTTGTGGAAGTGTTTCGCGCATTCTAATACTGCGAGCAACTCCCTTCGTGTCACACAGTAGTTGCGTTCAGGCTTTGACAAAATTTTGCTGTAGTAAGCTATCACTTGTTCTTGGCCATCTATTATCTGTGATAGCACACCACCAATACTATGCCCACTTGCATCTGTATCCAGCACAAACATCTCTCCAGGCACGGGGAAGGCCAGAATTGTAGCAGTGCACAATTTTTCCTTTAGTCGTGCAAAAGCCTGCTCCTGTTCTTCACCCCACGCGAAGGCTTGATTCTTTTTCGTCAGTTTGTGTGAGCTGCCAGCTATATTCGCAAATCCTGGAACGAAGCTTCGGTAGTATGTGCACAGGCCTAGGAATCTGCGGAGTTCGTGTAAATTGCGTGGTCGGGGCCACTCCTTCACCGCCGTGATCTTGCCTTCGTCCGTATGTACTCCGCGAGCGGAAACCGTGTGTCCCAGATATTTGACCTCTATTTGAAACAGCGAGCACTTCCTTGGGTTGAGTTTAAGCCCGGCTTTCTGTATTCGCTCAAATACCTCCTTTAGCTTTTCCAGGTGGTCGTCGAAGCTTTTGCCCATCACGATTATGTCGTCGAGGTACACCAGACACGTCCGCCAATGCAGCCCTTTCAGCACACGTTCCATTAGTCGCTCGAATGTTGTTGGTGCGTTGCAGATTCCAAACGGCATGACGGTGAACTGCCACAAACCGTCGCCAACACTAAAAGCCATTTTCTCCTTGTCCTTGTCTGCAAGCTGCACCTGCCAATAGCCGCTGCGTAAGTCGAGTGTGGAAAACCACTGTGTGCCTGACAGTGTGTCCAGGGTGTCATCGATCCGAGGTAGTGGATAGCTATCCTTCTTGGTCACGTCATTGAGGTTTCGATAGTCCACACAAAATCGGGTACTGCCATCCTTTTTCTTAACTAGCACGACCGGCGAGCACCAAGGACCTGACCTCAATCAAATTTGTGACCTCTTCCCTCTTGGCCAGAGGAAATCGCCTTGGCGGTTGGCGGATTGGTTTCGCACTTCCGGTGTCGATGTTGTGCTTCACTATGGCTGTTCTTCCGCCCGCTTCTGTTGCAAATATTGACCCATAGTGCTGCAGGAGTGACCATGCCTTCTGTTTCCGCTCGGCTGTCAATTCGCTGCTCCACTGGTTCTGCAGTATGGCGTCCATGTTAGAACCGCTTTTCTTGCTTCCTCCGGGTGGACTGCTTTCGCAATTGACAACTGCTTCAGCCTCTCTACACTCGCCAATGACCACATCTTTTCCGACATATCTGGGTGTGTTCAGTGGGTTGAGTATCCTGACTGGTATTTTTCCATTTTTGGGTTCCATTAACGTACGTCCGATAATTATGTTGTCGTATCCTTGTTTTGGCGCTTCTACAACCCACAGCCGATTTGTCCCATCGTCCTCGTCCACCTTTGCCCACACAATCGCCTCGGAATTCGCTGGTATCTTCTGGTTTGACACGAGACAACTTTCCTTGCAGCCACGCTTCGCTCATAGCCAGTGTGCAGGGGGAATTCAACGTTGGCATACCTCAGCACATTTTCCTTCAGGTCCAGCGTAAAACCGTGCCTAATCATGAAATCCACGCCGATAATCACGTCGTCCATTATATCCGCGACGATGAACTCATGTTCCAGGGTGCTGGTGCCGATAGTAATTGTTTTTGTTACTTTTCCTCTACCGGCGCACGCTCGCCAGTCGCAGTCCTCAGCTGTATGCCATGCAGTGGTTCCCAGTACTTCAGAAGCTTCCTTTTTATGATCGAATATGACGCTCCAGTATCCAGTGTCAACACGAACAACTTTCCATCTATCTTTCCTTCAATCGTCAAGCTACTGGGTTGTCGTTTCAACTGCGAGACAAGGACGGTGGGGCAGCAGGTTGTGGGGATCAGCTCTCGCCCCTTTGGGCTGACCCGTTTTAGTTTAACGACTCGTTGTCCTCAGCCCTGCGCTTGTTGGCTGGGCCTCGATTGTCAGTATTCCCCTCTTCAGGCGATTGCGATCGAGAACGGGGACGCCTCTTTCGTTGGCGGCAGTCTCGTGCTATGTGACCCTGCTTGCCACATGTCCAGCAAACAACTTTAGAGGAGACAACCCGTGGCCTGCCTGGTGTCTCAGAGCTTATGGCCTGGATCGAAATGTCGCTGTCCGGCTGGATTTGGCGTATCCTTGCAGGTGCATACCGAGTACCTCCAATCCATGTCGCCTCATATGTCATCGCGCTGGTCAACGTCTCCTTAAATGTCGGCTTGCCCATCATCAACGCACTGCGACGTGTCTCGGGATCATGAAGACCTTCAATGAACGACTCAATCTTCATCCTTTCGAGATCATCAGCTCCGAATTTTGGGTAGCATAACTGTACGAGCCGCTCAATGTCTGCTGCATATGTCTGCAGCGCCTCGCTGGCTCTTTGCCTGCGGTTCTTCAGCTCACAGTAGTACAGCGTATGGTTGTGCTCGTTGCTGTACTTCGCTGCCAGTGCCAATCTCCGACCCTTCCTGATATCGGTCCACTGATTTTCCAAAGCAGCTAAGTCGAATTGCAGTTTAAATGTATCGAACGGCGTAGCACCATCATAAGTAGGCACTTCTGTTCGGGTGGCGAAACTTTCCGGAACCGGCGGCAAACATTCTCGCGGCTGTACCTCTCTAAGCCGCTCGTAGATTTTTCTGCTTACCGAATCCTCCAGACTGTCAACTCGTTTGTCTAAATGTCCTACTCGCGTCTCCAGGTGCTCAACTTTCACATTAATCCTGTCTGAAATCTCTTCCACTTTCTGCTCCAAGCGCGCAGAATTTTCCTGAAGCTTGCTGGACATCTCGCGGTTCGCATTTGCAAATTTTTCCGCATTTTCCTGGAAATTTGTTTCCATTCGTTCTGCTATTTGCGCCGAAAGTTCCTGATTCGTGGTTTCCAGTTTCGCTGCCATTTGCGCCGACATTTCACGATTTTCATTTTCCATTTTGGCTGCCATTTCACGGTTGGAAGTCTCAAACATGCCTTTAAGAGCAACCATTAACTGGCTCATGTCCAATGATTGTAGTGGCGCTGCAGTCGTACTTTGAGGTGACGCAGCACCCGCAGGCGATTCCTCCACTTTAGCCGACGCCTCTTGTTCCTGCGTTCCGAACTCGTGTGCAGCCCAATCAATGCCTCGTGATTCACACGCCTCTCGCAAGCGCTGTTGCAACTCCACCTTTCCGCCAGCAGTCGGCAAATTCCAGGCAGCCAGCTCCTACTTCAGCTGGTCAACCTTCAGCAGCTCCAGTTTAGCCATGTCTGCGTTTTTATAATTTTATTTTACTTTCAGTAATACAATCCCACTTCTGACACCAAATGTTACGAAAATTCCAAACTCGTCTTCCAAGGTTCGTTTTGATTGTATTTGAAAATAAAACAACTTCAATTACTCAGCAAAAATCAACAATCACTTTATTTACAGATTCACACTTCGCTTGTATCTACACTTGTTCCCACTTTGCTTGCTCAACACAGACTCGACCCCTTGCGCTGCAACTGCTGCTTTTATACCAGTTTTCTTATCGCGCCGAAGTTTCTTACAACTTCCAATTGGAAAGTGCTCGACCATTCTCGTACAGCCCATTTCTTCGAGAACCATCCTTGCCATATCGGACTATACCAAGCGAATTTATAACAGTTTTGCTGTACTTCAAAGTATATGCCTAAAAGTATGCTTGCAAAAGCGTTCATGCACAGCAAAGAGTGCCTTTTCGTTTCAATATTTTAATTCAATATTTACGGAATTATTTTAAGTTATGTCACTCTTGCTGAGTTTTATAATTATAAATGGCAGTTAAAAGGTCGAAAGAAAAATTTGGAAAATTCGAAATTAATTTTTTTATTTAAAAATATATACTAAAATTGTCAGAACTTTGCTTAAAATTAACTTCAACAAAAGTTTATTTCGTCAAAAGTGTCACAATTTGAGTTAGGACTCTTTTGCATTGAGCTGCAGCGATCAAATAGCATCAAACTTCTGACATGACGAGAGACCTAACTGTATTTCTGTAACAGTTAACAACAACAAAATATACTGAGCTTTTGCTTATTGGTAGATTGATGCATTGTGCACAATATTAACACATAAACCCGAAAATTAAAAATGTTGAGTTGTGTCACTTTTGTAGTGCGTGTGCGATATTTTTGGATGTTTTTTTATTTTTTGCCGTTATTTTTTTTATTTAGCGTAAGTATGTATATAAACATTTTCATATAGACTTATGTTTTTCTATGCAAACGAACAAGAGTGTAGTTGATGTGCTCCTGTGTGTAAAGGGGTTGGGAGGGGCGGGGCTCAATTTAGACAAGCCCAGACTTTTGTTATTTCGAGAAGGATGTTCTTACGATCATTATTGAGGGTTTTGCAGTCTGGCTCACTAAGCTATTTTTTGGGGCATTGCTGACTACAGCATACAAGAATAATAAACGTCTTCGTACTCCACGAGCTGGTGTACGGCATGGAGAAAATGTTAGTTATTCACGGTAATAAGTAGTTAATTTTACATTTCATTCTAAGTTTTGTTATTATTTGAGTTAATGTTTTGTTTTGTGGACTTCAAGTTAAGAAATTAATTCTTTTTTAAATACAATGTTTTTTTAAACTTTTTTGAACTTCCCAAATTTCACGAAATTTCTGGAGTATCAGAAATACTACACGGAAATATTTCATACTTTTATTAAAATTTTTTTTCAACAAGTAGCAGGCCCCACGGCTTTGCACGCAAATTTTAAGTCACTGGGCTCACAAAATTAAGTTTATCTTAACACTTTGCCGTCCGCTCATCTTGTAAATATTTATTCGCTTGGCGCCGGTAGCGCTAATCCGGATTACTTGGCTTGTCGCCGGCCATTTTTGACATTATCGGGAGATTATGAACTGTTAAGTTTTACTAATCTCATCATTAGTTCTCATAAGTTCTCAACCTTGTTTCCCTACTATCATGAAATCTCGAAGATGTACATACGTAACTACATACAAAATTGTTTTGTTTTATATAATTTGCGCACGATACCACTGTCAGATTTCGATTTTCGAAAAAATAAAAAACCAGTTTCGTTTATTTATCAGTTGGTGCACTTTAACTAAGTTTGAAGACATAAAACATATTAAATCATGCTTATCCATACAAACATTTAACCCTTAGTTTACTCGTTTGATTTCGATTTTAAAACAACTGAATTTTGAATTCCGTAACTTTGGAACTATAGCATTCACATCAGTGACACTCGGTACAAACTTACGATTTAGTCAGGCCCTTCAGCAGGGGGAATAAGGTGGATTCTGGACAAGAGGCGCAGCACCGCCCATTCAACTCAAGTCTTTAATAAGGAATCTCCTCGGAATCGTTAGCTGCACAGCATTGAAAGTAGTTGTACCATCGTCTCATAGATATGTTATTCTACTGATGAGATTTGATGGGCGTTTGACAAGGAGTGTGGCACATTTTGTATGACCCAACCTTTCAGCAGAACTGTAAGTCGCACATCAATGAAAGTTTGTACGAACTTTCCATTTAGTAGCACAATTCGACTAGAAGAAAGTTGTGAGCATTGGACACGGGGGCGCCTCCATTTTGTTATACATAGATTGTTTATCCTGACTGACTGACTGATTGATTGACTTATCAGCGCCCAGCCCAAACCGCTGAAGCTACAAACATTAAGTTTAAACAATAAGTACATCTTGAAAACTGAACCTCCGCTAAGACGTAATTTTTTGAAATTCGGGGTGTAAAGGAGTGTAAGGTGTTCTTGGAAGAAACTGTATTAAATCCAGCACACATATTACATATTGACATATGATTTCGAACTTCCTGAAAATATTCTAGATCAAAACTCAACAAAACAAAATCAAAATTTAACTGGTCCAACTATGGGTTAAGGTTTATTTACGGAGAGATTCCTAAACAAACAACACGAACCGATGGGCCTACTGACTTCAATAAATGTAAAAATAATTGAAATAAATAAAATTAGACAAGTGTTTCTCATTATTTTTAAAATCAAAATCTAACTGGATCAACGACGGGTTAAAAGTATGTATGGAGAAACAAAATTTTTTGAGTCTTTTGAAAGTACTCTTAGTGAGAAATAATTTGACACGTGTTTTTCACTTTTTAGAAAATCAAAATCTAACGGGGCAACTAAAAGCACTTCAATCGGGGAATAATAATTAATTAATTTTGTTTTAAATCGAAATCTACCATGGTTTTAGGTTTTATTACTAATAGTCAAATAGAAATAGATTCATATTGACTTGGAATTACAATAAGTTAAACAAAACACTTAAAATTAAAACACTTAGAATTAAATCAAAATTAATAAATAATTAATTCGATAAACAAAAATGACTAAGGTGTCAAAAGAATCACATCATCGAGCTGCCTTTTGAAGCATGATCTAGTAAGAGACAGATCCAAGAGAATTGAATTGGATAACTTATTGAAGTCACGCACAGCCCGTGTTGTAGGTGCTGCAAGGAGGTAGTTAGTTTTGACAGTTTTTACATAAAAAGGCAGAGAGTAACGCAGTGATTTACAGGACACATTGAAATGGATTTTCTCTAGAAGACAAGGGCAATTAATGACATTGGAGACGAGATCAAAGACGAACATTACAGTTTGTACGAATCTTCTAACCTCTAGAGACTGCAAATTAATCAATCTTACAATTAATCAATTGGTAAGCCAAGGGTTAAGAATTTGTTTGGAGTAAATGTAAAATGTCGAAATCAAATATAGTTAAACAGGTTTTTTTTTAAATCAAAATCTGATGGGCTGAACAATGGGTTAAGAATTCGTATCGGGGGGAAGCAGGAGAGCTTGCGTGCATAGCCGCAGGGCCCAGCTAGTCTTATATACAGTGACTCAAACAATCAGTGGCGGATTCAGGGGGGTGTTTTGGGGGTTGAAACCCCCCCGAAATATTTGGATCACCTTTAAAACTACATACAAAATAAAAGGCATTTTACAAATATTAAAGAATTATTTTTGAAACCCCCCCCGAAATATGTTTCTAAATCCGCCCCTGCAAACAATTGACCACGTGTTTGGATGTTCTGTATTCGAATGCTTACAACAACAAAACTACTGATACGATTTTGCTCGTGGAGCACTTGTTTTTTTGTTAGTTGTGTTTTCTGTAAAATGAGTGTATTAGAAGAGCATTCTATGAAACCGTTGTTTTTTTATATTCAAACAAGTGCAAAATGAGCTGTTATATGCATTTGACAGATAATTCAATGGCTATTAAGTAACAAAAAATTCTTCTATTCTATTTCATACTGCAGTATTTTTGACGTTTAAAGTTGGTTACACTTCAATTGAAATACCCTGTATTTTTTACGTTGAAAATACCGGCACACAAAAGAAAGAGATGTCTGATCGATGACTGCGAGTATACTTTTTCTATGGAAATAGGTTCGCTGATCAGAGGTCAGAGTTGGATATCTACCACATTTAAGGACTTCCCTAAGTCTTACGCCTTCCACCGGGACGGGTACTGGACAAGAGGCTGGCACCCACCACCCACACAATACAAAATTTAATCATTGATTCGATTTTAGATTTGCGATTTTTCCAAAAGTGAAGGGTGATGGTGTTAGTCTGGCATCAAATTCACGATCAGCGAACCTAATTCCATAGACAATTTATAGTCGCATTCACCGATCAGACATCTCTTTCTTTTGTGTGCCGTTATTTTCAACGTAAAAAATTTATATTGTAAAATAATAGTTATCAGTCAACGTAAAAGAAATATTTCCCATTCATAATAGTTACTTGCAACGGAAAAAATATATTTACAAAAATAAACGTTACCAAGCAACGTAAAAAATATTTTTCCAAATATAAACGTTACCGAGCAACGTAAAAAATATTTTTCAAAAAATAAACGTTACCGAACAATGGAAAAAATATTTCTTGCTGATAACAGTTATTAGGCAACAGAAAAAATATTTGTCACGAATAATAGTTATACATAGATGTACAAATAATTATTTCAAAATAATAATTATAAGTAACAATTAAAATATTTGTTACAGTGAAACAGTTATTTTCCAACTTTTTTCCTATAAACGTTATAACTGTTATGTCCCTGCTATATGATCCAATTTTCGGGTTTTTTTCACATTTGCATTTGTTCCCAAAATTGTTTTATTGTTTTTTGTTTGAATCGTCAATATCCTCCGTTGGATCATCACAATTTAACAACTCGATAACTTCAGGTAGAAGGTGTACAAGCTTTCGTTGTTACATGCGTCTGCTTAAATTTTAACGAATGTGATGCAATCTGTCGGCTTTATGAATTTTATGTCGCGATTCAGCAGCAGATAACAGCAGTAGATTTCATCAGCAACCAAGGACATAACTTTTGAATAATGCCAGCTGTTTGAAAGCAGAACGTTTGAAATTTACTTGAAGTTAGTAGAAACTGGCACGATAAACAATTCAATATAATTTCAAAGCGAAACACTAAGATTTGATCAACGCCAGTGATATCAACAAAGATTGCATGTTTAGTAAAAGCTCGGCGCGTAATATTTCCGTCATTTGTGCTACCAAAGCCGCTAACGTTAGGCATATCCACACGAAGACCTAGTTCCCTCCAAAGCGAGTTTTGCATATTCTCCTTCCTTTGACGTCCAATAGCCGAAGAACTGGCTTTCACTGATGATTATTTTAATCCAAAATGTATTACAGTACTAAGCCATGCGTAGTTTTCAGCTCGACATTTTTCCACCTTTCTGCTACATTTTTGTCATTTTGCTGCCAAGTACTTGCAGAAAAGGAGTAATTTTGTTTCTATTATTTTCCTGCAATCATCGGAAATTTTAGTAGCACAAATATTTTCTACGACATGATTAAGAACTGCATCACGCTTTTTTTTCTTTGAACGTTCCTTGAGGCAAATTTCAAATAATTCGATGTTTTGCATAGCGTAGTATCCTGAAAAATTGGTATTACTAGCAAACCGCAAAAAAGCGCAACTTGAAATAAAATGAAATGAATTTATAATATGCTAATTTATTCATTTATTTTTACTTTAAGTTTACCAAATATAGCCGAAACTTTAAAAGCTTGCATAAAGTTAAATTTTGAAGTCAATCGCAAAAGCTTTCAGGTCATGTTAGAAAACTATTTTTTTTCAACAAAAAAAGAAATAATCCATGTATTTTTAATAAAATCATTAATCATCGTTTGCCATTTTCAACTTTTTTTTAATTATTCGCACAATTTTCACAATACTAAACTTTAAACTTAAAACTTTACTATCAATACTGATTCAGCAAATAAATTTTCGATGACTTGTCGATAAAGTGGCTTTGACTGAGTACTGTCAAAAGGTACTTTATGTTTTAAAAAAACAAAGTGGACTTTTCGTTGCTTTGGAGTATTTCTAACATGATGAGGGGGGAACAAATTTTATAACGGCATTTACGAAATTTGACTTTCGCACAGAAAAAGTGATCATTTGACCTAATGTGCACCGGTAAAATAAAAATTTAAATTCGGGTGTAACTTTTGAACTATAGCATTTACATCAACGAGACTCGGTACAAACTTACCATTTAGCCGTGGCCTTCGACAGGGGCAATAGGGTGTATTTTTGACAAAGGGGCGAACAGTGTCGCGATCCCATATAAGCCGTGGCCAAAAATACTTAGCGCTGTCCTATTTCGATTAAACTTGCTGAGATAGTTTTCGTGGTGGAAATAAAGAAATTTACAAAAAATTATTAAAATTGGACCACTGCCACGCCCACCTACCATACGAAAGGAACTGTAATATTGAAATAACTTTCGTAATATTAGTGATAGAATTATTGTATTGTTATTGTATTTGAGCTTAGAATAATGACATAAAAGCTCATACTAAAATGGGCGGTCTGCCATGCCCACTTTAAAAAATATTCGTATTTTACTACAACTAAAACTGTATTTTTAGAAAGCTGGGCGTGACAGCTCGAGCATATAAGGGAGAGGGCTGGGTTGGTTACCAGGCTGGGTTGTGAACCATTTCCGTTTTTTCTTTCCCTAATTGACATATCGCAAATCTTTCAACTGTCAAGTTTGTCTTATGATATGGCTCTACTTTTGTGGTTACACCGAAGTACAAACACGTATTGCTTGTGGCAGCTACAGACATCGTGTTTGAAAGTCGACTGCGAAAACTTGTTTGCTTTTTTTTAAAGTGCTATCCAAGTAACTGAGCTTTTTCAAAAAGGTCAGTGTAATACATGTTTATTTAGTGTTTTGATTCTATTTTATGATCCAATATTTGTTTATGTTGAAATATGATTGGAAGTGTCGTTATTTTAAAAGTTTCCAAAATGGCATCGTGGTTGGGCTGTGAACCACTGAGGTGGCTGGGTTATGAACTACCTGTTTTTCGTACTACATTTGTTCTGTCAAATATGGACGGATATATTAAAATAAAGTAATTTTATGTAATTTCACTCGATTGCGTTGAGTTCACTTGAAGTGGGCCAATGCGAGAACGCGTTCGTATATCACATGCAAACATTGCGACACCGATTAGGATGAAAATTCAAAAAATTGAGCACTTTCATTCATTGCGATTGTTTGGCCTAAGTGTCGTCATTATAACTTTTTTCACCTCTTGAGGCCTCCTGATTAAATAAATTCTCAACTTACTTAAAAATTATCGGTGTTTTCTTCGTATTTTCCGACTGTAATAGGGATTTTCCAGATGGTTCACACCCCAGCCACTTTTTTGGAAAAATCACGTTCTTAGAAAATTGGACGTAGAGAGTTAAATATCAATCAAAACAGTAATCCGTCTTCATAAAAAAGTTGCGTTTTATATTTACGATTTTTCGATATCTTTATTCTGAGAAAAGTTAGAGCCAAAAAACAAAACCCGGTTTACAGCCCAGCCCTCTCCTTATATAAAGTGGCCAAAACTTTTTCTTTATGAATTCATGTTTAATTTTTTCAGCTTGTGATACCATATTTTGGTATAAATGTTTAGATTTTTAAAGTGGGCGTGGCATTCTGCCTACTTTTGATGATACGAACAATGTGCCAACCTTGTTCTTTATACAGCTTATCATTTCAGAAGCTGCTTTTTCGCTACTTTCATTGATCGTCGGAAGCCATACTTCGAAAAAATATCAAGTTTTGCCTGTAGGTGCCACTGCAAAAAGTAAATGTTTAGGTGGGGGCGTAAACTTTGCTTTTGTTCATGATTAACATCAACGCCCGCCTTATCTTTAAGTAAATTTATAAGAAAATCAAGTTTTATTGACCGCTTTCTGGATTCAGCTTTACGCCACACTTCGAAAAAATCACGTATATTTAGTGGAGGCGTCACTAGAAAAATGCGAATAACAACCAAATAGGCACTTAAAGGCAAACAATTACTCCGGATTATGTTAATACATACTTTTTTGAGTAATTTAGGGTTGGAACTAGAAAAGTGTTTTTTGATGTTTTTTAAACTTTTTTCCACCAAACTTTTGGTTATTTGTTAGAAGCAAACCGAAAAACGTAATTTTTCAATGTAACGGGATTTCACAGTTATTTCAAAGAACAAACCAGAAAATAGTACTACCATACAGGAAAAATTCCAAAGTTTTATTTAATATATAACATGACTTTATTAGGACATAAATTATATTTTTATTTTATTTTTCATTCAGCATAAAGAATTACCCACAAACTTGAAACGAATGCGTATTTTTTAACATCAACTTTGAAGCTACATAAAAATGAAACGGAGTAGGATATTGAAGATCGGATAACGGATTTTTCTTAGTTGAGATATTATCTGTCGATTGTCATATTCATTTTAGTCATTTTGTAACATTGATTTTTACCATTTTTGGCCACACTCGCGACACTGTGGGGCGTGGCACCGCCCATACAACCCAAATTTTTGATATGGAATATCTTTATAATTATAAGTCGCTCAGCATTGAAATTAGGTATAGTGTCATGACGTAAGCGTTTAATTTTACCGGTAAAATTGAATGGGCGTGGCACTTTTTAAATTCCGATGTAACTCTGGAACTATAGCGTTTACATCAACGAGACTCGGTACAAACTTACCATTTAGCCGTGGCCTTCAACAGGGGGAATGGGGTGGGTTTTGGACAAGGGGGCGTGGCACCGTCCATTCAACTCAATTCTGTAACATGAAATATCTTCGGAATCGTTAACCGCACAGCATTGAAACTTGGTGTACTGTCGTCTCATAGATTTGTCATTCTACTGATGACATTTGATGGGCGTTTGACAAGGGATCACATTTTTTATGACCAAACATTTCAGCAGAACTAGAAGTCGCACATCAATTAAAGTTGGTACGAACTTTCCACTTAGTAGCACAAGTCGACTAGAAGAAAGTTGTGAGCATTGGACAATTGGACATTTTTATATACATATATTGTTTATCCTGACTTACTGACTGGTTGATTGATACATTTATCATCCCCCAGACCAAACCGCTGAAGCTACAAACAAGAATTTTGGACTGTAGGTACATCTTGAAGAATGAACCTTCGGGATTTTTTAAAGCCGGGGTCTAAAGGGGCAAAACATGGGTTAAAGTGTTGTATGAAGAAACGTGATTTAATAAAAACAATGAAATTGAACTTCCTGAAAATATTCTAGATCAAAACTTTTTCGACACGTATTTTATAACAATGGGTTAAGGTTTATTTACGGAAAGACTCCGAAACAAACAACACCAACCGATGGGCCTATTGACTTCAACTCAATTCAATTGTAAAAATAATTGAAATAAATAAAATGAGACACGTGTTTCTCATTATTTTCAAAATCGAAATCTAACTGAATCAACGACGGGTTAAAATTATGTATGGAGAAACACATTTTTTGAGTCTTTTGACTTCAAACTTGGTGAAAGTTCTTCAAATGTAAAATAACTCGATATGTGTTATTCATATTTCCGAATATTAAAATCGGACGGGGTCAGCGACGGGTTTAAAGTTTGCATGGAGCAAATGTGAAAACACATAATTTAAAGCACCCGAAATTAAAGATATTTTGACATACGTTGTGACCGAAAAGTTTCCGGAAATTTTAAATAAAACGCAAAATTCTTAATCTTCATCAATATTTATTTTATCTCCTTCAAAATATGCTCCATTAGAAGCGATACACGTCTGCCAACGTTTCTTCCAATCATCAAAACATTTTTTATAGGCGCTTTCCGGTATGGCTTTGAGTTCCCTCTGCGAATTCTGTTTTACGTCTTCTATGGATTCAAAACGCGTTCCTCTGAGTGGTAATTTGAGTTTGGGAAACAGTAAAAAGTCACACTGTGCAAGATCAGGTGAATACGGTGGCTGTTCGATGGTATTTATTGAATGTTTGGCCTTAAAATCATTGATAATGTTGGCTCGGTGCGAGGGAAAAATCCATGAATTATCCTTCCACAATTGAGGCCGTTTACGGCGGATATTTTCACGCAAACGTCTTAAAACAGTCAAATAATAGTCTTTACCGACTGTTTGTCCTTCAGGGACGAATTCATGATGCACCACACGACGAATATCGAAGAAAACAATCAGCATTACCTTGATTTTCGAGCGACTTTGGCGTGGTTTTTTCGGTTTCGGCTCGTCTTTTCCTCTCCATTCCGAAGATTGTTGGCTTGTTTACATGTCGTACTCGTAGCCCCATGTCTCGTCACCAATTATGATGCGTTCCATGAAAGTTGGATCGGAATTGGCACGATCAAGCACGTCCAAAGAGACCTCTTCACGGTACTCATTTTGAAGAAAATTCTCAACAAAATCGCAACGCACTACTGAGGTGAACTGGTTTCAACAGCTGCCGTAAACAAATTGTCTGACAGATCGCGCTCATTTTTGGCATAGTAATTAAGGACAGTGCTACCAACCTACAGAAAGTTAAAATATCGAAAAATATACAGCGCGTGAATTTTAAATGAGAATTTCCGGAAACTTTTCGGTCACAAGGTATGTATTTTTTTTAATCATAATCTGATGGGCTCAACAATGGGTTCAGAATTCGTATCGGGGGAAACAGGAGAGCTATATATATAAAAACGAATCGTGGTCCGTTTGTTAGAAATTGTTACGTGAAGGTTTAGGAAAAAAGAAAAGTCAGGAGAACGGGGCGTGGCACCACAGAATACATTTTTAGACAATACCTTTGGAACCATAAGTTACACATCAATTGAATTTGGTACAAACTTACTACTTAATCATGTCCCCCCAAGGGAATGGGGTGGGTATTGAACAAAGGGGTGTGACACCGACCATACAACTCAAATCTTTTAAATGGAACAGCTTTCGAATTGTTTGAAGCACAGCATTGAAATTTGGTGTACCGTCGTTTCATAGATGAGTCATTGTACTGCTAAAATTTGATGGGCGTTGAACAAGGGGCGTGGTACTTTTTTTTCAGCAGCAGAACTGTAAGTCGTACATCTATGAAACTTGGTATGAACCTATCATTTAATCATATCTTTCGATAGAGGGAATGGGTATTGGCATTGAACAAGGGGGTGTGGCACCGTCCATACAACTCAAATCTTTCAAATGGAGTAGCTTCGCAGTTGTAAGCCGCACAGCATTGAAATTTGGTGTACCGTCGTTTCATAGATGTGTTATTCTACTGATGAGATTTTATCGGCGTTGATCAAGGGGCGTGACACATTTTTTATGATCCAACAGTTATGCAGTACACACACATCTTGGTACAACTTAGTACGAACTTTCCACTTAGTAGCACAATTCGACTAGAAGAAAGTTGTGAGCAGAGGACAAGGGGGCGTGGTACCGCCTCCATTTTTATATACATAGATTGTTTGTCCTAACTGACTGACTGATTTTTTGATTGATTCTTCATCGCTCAGCCCAAACCGCTGAAGCTCCAAACATGAAATTTGAACTGTAGATACATCTTGAAAAATGAACCTCCGCTAAGACGGGATTTTTCGAAATTCGGGGTGTAAAGGGGCAAAACAAGGTTTTGTATGAAGAAAAGTGATTTAAGGGACATATTGATTTCGAACTTCCTGAAAATACTCTAAACCAAAAATAATTCGAAACGTATTTTATAATTTTTCGAAAATCAAAATTTAACCAATAATGGGTTAAAATTTGTTTAAAAGAACATGAACCGATAGGCCTATTGACTTCAAAAATTGTAAAAATACTTGAAATAAAAAAAATTTTACACGCGATTCTCATTATATTCAAAATCGAAATCTAACTGGATCAACGACGCGTTAAAAGTATGTATGGTGAAACAATTTTGTTTAGCCTTTTGACTTTAAACTTCGTGAAAGTACTTCATATTTTCCGACTTTGAGGTCCAGTTTCCGCGAACTTTTAAAACTTATAAAAATAAAATGCATTGAATAAGAAGCCATGAGGTGTGGTAAATGCCACAAAGAGAATATCATATCAACCGGTTTATTGGTGTAAAAATTACAATCCCAAACGTGAAAAAATTCAGGGAAAATCCGAAAATTGTGACACGCCCATTTTTTGCGAAAACGGAAACTAAGTTTTAAAAACGGTTTGCGGATTCGAAATCAGCGGTACCTAATTACCCTAAAACTGATGTGAAACCCAGAAAAGCCATTTTGCTGTTGATCAGTGTAATTAGACACATGTTTACACAGACACTTATTTTCACTGAGCGCTTAACTGCAGTGAAGTGCTCTGTTAAATTTGAGAATTGTCAAGCGTTTCCACCGGAATCGAGTTAAATGCAACAGCTGGTTTTCGTTTACATTTTTAGTTGGTCAAGCCAAATTCTGCATTTCTTTCTGGGCAGCAACAGATTACCCATCGCCGCCATCTCCTTGTATACTAGGGATTGCAATCCCGAACCAGTTTTACAATCCCGGGATTTTCGGGAGTGAAAATCACAATCCCGGGATCCCGGGATTTTTTTCGGGATTGAATATATTACTTTAAAGAACTAGTTCAGACTTTTTTTCAATCACATAAATTATATCTATGTATTAAATATAATTCTATGTACTTAATTTAAAACTAAAAACAAAATATTTATGACAAATAACTTAAAAACGAATTTAATTGCCAAATCAATACTAAATAGTAGATTAAATCGTATTAAATATATGTATATATGTATATACTACATGGGCTGAAAAGTCTTTGGCCTGACATAGAGATGGCGCCAAAAATGTATTATAACATTTATCAAGCCATGCTTTTGTTTCCACTGTATTTTTGCCCACCAAATAGCAATGTTTTATCAAAACACGAAATTCACTTTTTTCCATTGTTTACAAAAATTCAGAGGTAGCTTCACTTCGAAAGCAATAACTTGAAAACGAGTCAACCAAATGTCATGAAACTTTGACAGAATCTAAGTTAAGGATGGTTTTCCATGTACAACACAATAATTCTTAATTTTTGGCGCCATCTCTATGTCAGGCCAAAGACTTTTCAGCCCATGTAGTATATCTTCAAGTTTTAGTCATTCAAAATAGTGTGAGTAATAACTATCAATAACTCACTATCACTTCGCTAAAGTTTTAATTCTCAAATGCTGATGGTTTTATATTAGCTGTTTCTTTATTAATCCTCTTATTTACATAATTTTCCTTCTGTATTGTGAATATGACAAGTCACATTTGTGTAAAGAACAGTTAAACTTGCATGTTTTTAGAAAATTCTGGTTGTTTACTTTTTTGAATGGATTCATTTTTGGGAGCGTAAGCTTGTTTGCACTTCTGATTTTGATTACTGGTAAATTTGTACTTGAAATGTACTAAAACAGAGCTAGTTTGTACAAATTTTTAAAAAGAAGTTATACACAAACAGAGCTATTGTTGCATTAACATTTATTCAAACGTCACAGGCAATAGGCAGCTTATTTTTTGTGTTAAATAAGAAGGGTTGCATTTTTCGAAATCAACGTGACAAAAGCAAAAGTAACCTTTTTTTATTGTTTCGATCCCGGGATCGGATTATGTCAATCCCAGAAATTTTCGGGACTGAAATTGTCCGGGATCCCGGGATTTCGGGATTCGCGATCCCGGGATTGCAATCCCTATTGTATACGTATGTATGATTTCTTATAGCCCCTCTACTACATGAAAACCACTTCGCTTTCCTTCTCAACACCCTAGGAATGTCTGCGTTTTCATATTTGTGAAAATTTATTTCATTGATGAACATTTATTTAATTTCTCATTTCTTTATTTCATTTGTGACAGTTGTCAGCTGATTGATATCAGAGCTGTCTGAATTTTTAATGTCAAGAGGGTTCATGAGAAATTCCACGTTTTTTATTTTTTTTTTCAGCATTTATTATTGGCAAATAATAGAAGTTTTGACTTTGATTATGACAGACAATATGTATTTTTGGGAAAAATGCAGTGAAAAGTAATTGTCATGGCAAAAAATCTACCACAACGAACGCAATTCAAATCCCTTCTCTCGTTTGTGATCGTACGGCTCTTGCAGCGCCGGAAAGCATGCTATCAAAATTTGTACATTTGTGAATATGGCCCTCTATTTTAACATAACATTTTCTGTTAGATGTCTGACGTCCGGCAAAACTGAGTTAACTCAGTTTTGAAAGTGAGTTAACTCAGTTTTTCACAACAACAATTTCATGGGAATTTCGGCATTTAAATGCGATGTCAAACTGCAGTTAAGCGTAAACTGCAGTTAAGGCCCAGTGGAAATAGGCAATTAACCTTCTATGTGTAGCAAGTGTTTGCGAAAACGGCTCTTTCTTTCGGCAAAATGTTTTTTGTGTGTGATAGAAGATGTCAATGCGGTAGTTTATAGCGATATTACATGTTTGTACGGCAGGTGGGCGTGACACCTCCCATACAACCTAAATTTTTAATATGGTATATCTTCGGAATTTTAAGTCGGACAGTATATATATATTATTTTCGTTTCGAAAGTTCCGAAGTTTAAGCGCACGACGCAGGAGCAGCTGAAGCATTTTTTTTGCAGTTTTTCAAGGCGCATTTGAACACGAAATTTGAATTTTATAATTTTTGTGTGCTTGTCAGCTGCTTCTACGGACACGGTGACAAATTCCGTGACAATTGACGTCTTTTGAGCTTTTGAATTTGCTCCAGAATACCAAAAAGTGATAATTGTTACCAAGTATTCAATTGTTACCGAGTTGAATATTGTTACGATTGCCAGAATAGGGCTGTAAATGGGCCTTCTGACAAACTCCCGAAATCAAAGATGAATAGACACATCAGTAGCGGCTTAAGTGGGGGGCGGAAGGGTGCACCGCCCCGGGCTGCGGGGGGCCCTCGAGAGAAGCTTGTATATAAAAATTTCAAGTTTTTCAAAACTGAAACTTATACAAAATTATTTGCGCTCAACAATGGTTGATGAAAGACTAAGTTCTTTGTCACTTTTATCAATTGAATGAGACACAGTATCGACAATTGACTTTGAAATTGCATATCAAATTCAGTTCAATAAAAGCAAGAAAACATCCTTTCTAAATCACAATTGTTTGCAAATTTTCAAGAAATGTTCCCTCGAAGATTGCAATATTTAATTTGTAACTTAAAATTTTGTGCAAAATATGCAAGTACAAAATTCTAAGTTAAAAATTTAATATCACAATATTAGAGTTTTCTTGTAAACTAGTGTGAATTACACAATCGCTTAACCTCATTAAACTTTGTAGAAGTTATTATTATTATTATTATTAATAATACCCTGCCCCGCATACCGCGCGAGGCAGGGTCCATTTTAGTCAAACATTATTATTATTATTATTATTATTATTATTATTATTATTATTATTATTATTATTATTATTATTATTATTATTATTATTATTATTATTATTATTATTATTATTATTATTATTATTATTATTATTATTATTATTATTATTATTATTATTATTATTATTATTATTATTATTATTATTATTATTATTATTATTATTATTATTATTATTATTATTATTATTATTATTATTATTATTATTATTATTATTATTATTATTATTATTATTATTATTATTATTATTATTATTATTATTATTATTATTATTATTATTATTATTATTATTATTATTATTATTATTATTATTATTATTATTATTATTATTATTATTATTATTATTATTATTATTATTATTATTATTATTATTATTATTATTATTATTATTATTATTATTATTATTATTATTATTATTATTATTATTATTATTATTATTATTATTATTATTATTATTATTATTCGAATTTGACATTCACAGCTTTTTTGCTGGAATTCACCCACTTCGGGTATTGCTACCAAAGAAGTTGGGCTCGGCTATGTGTTGTGGTTTAGGAATTTGCGGGCTATTGTTGATGTTTTTAAGATTATTGCTTTTTGTATCGTTGTGTGTGTTTTTGGGTCTATGTCTATTGCCTTTAGATGTTTTGTAAATGATTTGGTTGTTATTCCTGTTACCGACATGACTATTGGTGTTACGCTAACTTGATTTTGACGCCACATTTCTTTTATTTCTATTGCAAGTTGTTCATATTTTTTTATTTTTTCTTCTTCTTTGTGTATTATGTTGTGGTCATTGGGGACGGCTATATCTATTAGGTGCGTTATTTTTTGTTCTTTGTTTTGAATAATTATGTCTGGTCTATTGTGTGTTATTGTTCTATCTGTTAGTACTGTGACATCCCAATATAGTTTTATTTTGTTATTTTCTAAGATTTTTTCGAGTTTATATTTGTAGTACGGTGTGTATTCTGTTATTAGTTTATATTTTGTCGCAAGTTCTTGGTGGATTATTTTTCCTGCTGTATCATGTCTATCGGTGTATTGTGTTCCTACTAATATATTGCAGCTCCCGATGATGTGTTCTATTGTTTCTGTATGCTGAAGGCATCTTCTGCACATGTGTGTTTCTATGTTTTCTTTCAGTATGAATTTACGGTAGTTTCTGGTGGCTATAACCTGGTCTTGCATAGCTAGAACGAATCCTTCCGTTTCTGGGTAGATTTGTCCTTTTTTGAGCCATGCATATGATAGTGTGCTATTTATTTTGTTGTTTTGCATTATGGACATGTGTCTTCCATGTAATTCCTTTCCGGTCCAGTTTGCTTTTTTTCGTGCTGTAATTTCCTGTTTGGTTTCTATGTTTATGTTTTGTGTGTGTAGGTTGAGTGGAGTGTATTGTGTGTCTGAGCTTGAGATAGCTTTGTGTAGGGGGGTTTGTTTATTGTGGAAGTAGTTTCGTAGTTTTTGTATTTGTGTGTTGTGTAGTGCTGTGAGGTCTATAATGCCTCGGCCCCCTTCGTCCCTATTTAGTGTTAATTTTTCGATGCATGAATTTGGGTGGAGATATCTATGTTGCGTCATTTTGGTTCTGTTTATCCTGTTCATCCTTTCTAGATCTGTTGCTGTCCATTTTATTATGCCAAATGTATATGTAACTATTGGAATTGCATATGAGTTTATTGCTTTTGTTAGGTTCTTTGAGTTTAATTTTGTTTTCATTATCTTAGTTAGTCTTGAGATATACTGTTTTTCAATTTGTGTTTTGATTTGTGTGTGATTTATTTCGTTGTTTTGATTGAATCCTAGGTATTTGTACAATTCTCCTGTATTTAGGTAGTCCATTGGTTCGTTGTTAAGTATGACTGGAAGGGATGTCTTGATTTTATTGCCTTTTTCTATGTTAATAAGTTTGCATTTTTGTATGCCGAACTCCATACATGTGTCGTTTGTGAATGTTTGTGTTAGTGTTAATAGATTTTGCATTTGCGTTATGTTAGGTGCGTACAGTTTTATGTCATCCATGTATAGGAGATGGTTTATTATGTGATTTGTTTTGTTTTGCTGCTTTATTTTGTATCCTATTGTACTGTTGTTTAGTAGATTAGATAGTGGGTTTAAGGATATGCAGAACCATAGGGCACTCAGCGAGTCTCCTTGGAAAATACCTCTTTTTATTTGAATTTCTTCGGTTTCAGTTTGGTGTTGCTTTGTGTGTAGGTGTATCTTTGTTCGCCATGTTTGCATAATTGTTTTTAAGAATTGTTGGATTTTGGTGTCTATTTTGTAGATTTGTAAGATCTCTGTTAGCCAGCTGTGTGGGATTGAGTCGAAAGCTTTTTTGTAGTCTATGTATCCGGTGATGAGGTTGCGGTTTTTGTCTTTTACTTGTTGTAGTATTACGCTGTCTATAATGATCTGTTCTTTGCACCCTTGGCTGTTTCTTCGGCATCCTTTTTGTTCTTCCGCGAGTATGTTGTTTTGTATAATGTGGCTTTCTATTTTTTGTGTTAGTATGGACGTTATAATTTTATATATTGTTGGCAGGCATGTTATCGGTCTGTAGTTTGCCGGATTTTTTGTGTCTTGGTTTTTCGGTTTGATGTATGTTTTTCCTAATGTTAAAAAGTTTGGTGCATCGTGGGGGTTTGTTATAATATGGTTTATCTGCTTTAAAAGTGTTAAATGGAGTGAGGTGAATTTTTTGTACCAGAAGTTATGTACGTGGTCTATTCCGGGTGCTTTCCAGTTATGAGTTTTATTGATTGCATTTTTGAGTTCGTCTATTGATATGTTGGTTGTTTCTTGTTGGTTGATGTTGTTATGTCTATTTTTTCGTCAGTTATCCACATTGCTTTTTTGTTGTGTTGTTTGGGGGTCGTCCATATGCTTTCCCAATACGATTGTATTTCGGGTGTTGTTGGTGGCTCGAAGTCTAATGTGTCATGTTGCTCCAGTGTTTTATAGAATTGTTTTTGATTCGTGTTGAATTTGTGGTTCTGTGTTTTACGGGCGTTGGATTCTTTGTATCTTCTAAGTCGGGTTGCGTATACGGCAAGTTTTTGTTTGTATGTTTCTAGGATTTCGATAGTGTTTATGGTTTCTTGGTTTAGAATAAATTTCATTTGTTTCATTATAGTCTTAGAGTGGTTCCCTTTGTTATATTGTGTTAGCTGTCCTATTGTTTTTCTAATATTTCTTATCTTATTTTCGATACGTATTTGCCATTTTGGTTTTCTATTATGTTGTTTATCTTTGTTCGGAGGTATCGTTTTTTGGTTGTTGAGTGTAATTGCTGTCATGGCCGCTGCATAGATTAGTAGGAGGGTTTCTTCGAGATCGGTTGATTCGTACGCGTATTGGGTAAGTATGTTGTTTATTGTATTGATAATTTGGTTAGTATTTGTTTTGAAAATGAGTTTCGGAATTGGCGTCCTATATTGTGGGTGTATACCCTTCCATTTTATTATGGTCATTTCTATTGCATTTTTAAGGTGCTGTTGTTCGTTGGTTGTTTGGTGGATTGTCTCGGAGGTCTCGATGTTTGCGTGTTCGTTTGTATTGTTTCCGGTATCTTGAATATTGTTGTTGGTGATATTGGTTGTTTCTATATGGTTCCTGTTGGGGCTTATGGAGTCATTATTGTTACTGTCTGTGTCATTTCCATTATTTTGTTGCATTTGTAATTCTATTGCTATCTGTTCTTTGATCTGTTGTATTTCGATATCTGTAAGGCGTTTGTTAACTAGGATTGTTCTCTTTTGATCTGCAAGTCGTTGTTGTGTGGTGTTAATGTGTGGGTATATATTTGTAAAAAGTTCATAAAATTTTTCTCTATATCCTATTTTAGTTTTTTCGAGTTCTGTTGCTCTGTAGTAACAACGCATGACGTTTCTATTTATATCATTGTTCCATGTCATTCGCTGTCTGGGTTTTCCAGCCTTAGTGGTTGCTGTTTGTCTTAGCAAAGCACTAGAGGTTGGTTCATTGTTAGCTGCGGGGTCGTTATCGTGGTCGAGCTCTGTTGTCCCACGCCGCACAGTGGCTGATTCTGCCGATGTAGGTTGCAAAAGTCGATTTTGTCATGTTCGATTTGGGGGAAACTCTTATACTTGTCCGATAGATAAATGATTGGACCTAAGAAATCCGAAAACCTTAACTAAATTGGACAAATAGTTTTACGTGTAGAGCCCGTCAAAGTTTAGCAATTTGTAGAGTGTGAAATAATATCAGCAATTTGCACTTTTTCGGCAAAGCTGAAGTTTTAAAATACGGAAAGGAGCAAATTAGTTGAAACTTTTTGCACCAGCATCGTAAAAGAAGGCATTTCTAGTAAATAATTAAATATAGGAAAAAAAAGTTGGTTGTTGTTGTTGTCTTTTCATAGGCACTCACTTGAAGCATTGTTTTTATCACTCTTTTTGAACTTTCGATAGACTTTCAAAAAAAAGGCCATACTTGCCACGGTTCCGTCTTTGGGAAAATTGTTCACTAGTCTTCTGTGAGTTCTGCCATGAAGAGATCAGGTGCCCGATTTTGCCCGACTGGATTTTACAGCGATATTTCTGTGGCCACCTCGCGCAATTTTGTGCTTTCGGGTGCGTACGTTCAAACAAGTTCGTCAAGGTTTTGAAAGTGAATCAATTACACGCGATTATACTTGTTGCCAGGGCATGCAAATTTGGATTTTGGCTTCATTTAAGATGTGATACAAGCTTGCAATTCAATATTAAGTCGACTTTTTTTTGGCGTATATTTGCTGTAAGCTCGAAGTAAAGAATACTTTTACTGGATGCGCAGTTTGCACATACGAAAAACAAGTTGGCTTTCATTGCCGGCAACCAGTCAATCATCAATGTATCCTTTGATTTTGTTTTTAACAAAATACTAACACTGTGTCTGTCATACAATTTTTTTTTTTAATTTGAGCAAAACTCAGTCAGTCGCCATTAGTCTTTGAGTTGAACCGCGCCAATGAAACAATTAGTTATTGAAAAACAAAAAGCAGACTTATATCTATGTGTACTGTCTAAAACCCACTTATGTGTCTGGGCTGTTCAAAAATCCCACAACGGGTAAAAACATAAGAACTGCAGGTACCTGCTAGTACTAGAAGCTTAGTACCTGCTATTTGAATGCATATGCAAATCCTACTTATAAATAAAAGAGTTTAGAGTAATTAAAGTTAGTTTCGATTTTAATTTGAACTAAACATCACTTTAATTCCGCCACTGCAACTAAACCGAAGAAGAAGCACAAAAATGTTTCTGAAAAATTCGAAGCCGTTTGAAATATTTACTATTTCGAAGACAAAGAAGTTCGTTCTGGCTGTCGCTAAAGAAATTGGTTACGTCGAAAAAAGTTTACCTGCATCCAACGTATCTACGACTAAAGAAAAGATATCCAGGACTTATCGTACTATAAAGTGGAAATGGATTGCGGCAAACCGTACCCAATTCAATTTTGTCCAGAATAATGAGGAGTGGTTGGAAAAAACAACTTACTTCGATGCAGGAGATGCATGTAGCATAAGCGATGACCAACCATCGACATCAAAGGCGGCAATAGGAAGGCCGAAAAAGTCAACTGAGGTCGGTGCGTCATTCACTAAAACAAGGAAGCTTATGGAGGCAACAGGAAAAATAACTACCATCCACTTATCAGAAGCTTTTTGACCATAAAATAAAATAAGGATCAGGAGAAAATGAAAGGCATTATAGTGAAAACTGTTTTACCAGCAAACTCGGATCCTGTTAAAAGAATTAAAAACAGTATTCCCACCCCACGCAATGTGCTCCCGATCAAATATAGTCCTAATGAAGCTTTAGCATTGTTTTTGAACTTAGGATTGTCCAAAAAAATTGACTTCTTACGTAAATTTTTCGAATTCTGGTTCTAATTTTGAAAGCGAAATTTATTAATTTTTATCTTTAAATTTGACTCTTTCAGCTTATTTCTTCAATTTCTAATTACTTTTCATCTTTTTTAATGAATTTTCATTAATTTTGCAACTAAAAGTTAACATTGTTGCTCGCATTATTCTTATTTACAGTAACCCGAACTTTGACAAACTATTACGTAGCACCCTGTACATTGATTGAGTTTATTTTTGAGAATACAACAGCCTGATGAATTTCTAATCAACAGCAAAAAAAAATTTCCAATTATCTCTATTCGTTCAGGAGTTATTAATTTTGCAACCTGAAATGACAAATTGAGCTACTGTGCGCCGTTCTCGACCGGTACGGCGTTCGTCCGAGGCTTGGTTTCTTGTTTTTGGAACCATTGGGCCACATCAGTAGGTGGTTGGCCTTACTGATGGGTAACTAGGGTCCGCGGGATTGTCACACCCGTCATTCCTCGTCGAGAGGAATGCCCCTGCGGGCTTATTATTATTATTATTATTATTAGGGTAAAAGGTTCGGTTGTGGGCATAGTTCGGTTGTGGGCACCCCTTCGTATCTCTTGATAGAAAGCAGGCTGGGTTTTTTTGACTAAGGCCATTTGTTCATTATGGAACCACGATCTTTTTGTGCCAAATACTAAGTCGAACAGACACGCCTGCTTTGTGCTGGGACCATATATATCTTTCTGTGCTTAAAAAATAAGACAAAAAATTTTTTACACATTTTAAATGGTGTCAAAAATCGAAGTGAATCCATCGAGAAGGCGAGTAAAGTGCGTTTTTATTTAGTTAATTTATTATACTTTGTGATCCAATATTGATTACAACCAATATGTTTACCCCGAACAAATTTTTCACTACTTCTCAAAATGGCTGCCAAATTCGGTTGTGGGCACCGCAATTAGTTCGGTTGTGGTTCTTTTAGTGATTTTGTAAGTTTGGTAAGTTATTTCATCAAAAATGGTCTTTTAACGCATTTTTTGGTTGTTTTAGCTATATCTTCCGAGGGAAAATAACAAAAATCCTCCGATATTTTTTTAATGTGTTGGATGTAATTTAACATTGTTCTGCAGATAAGCTAACCACAAAATCGACTGCCGCAGCGTATGCGATTTCCCAACGCTACAAAAAGAAGGTGGAAGAAAATTTCGGAGACATCAAAGCTGTCGACGGTGGTGTTTTCTTCTTTTTCTTCTTTTCGTGGATGTTATCGAATCAGGTTGACTGGTGTTTTCCACCTTCTTCACGTCACAGCACTTGAAGAGTGTTGATTAATTAGGTTGAATTTCATTTTACTTTAGGTCTTCTTGACAGCCCAGGAGAATGACTTGGTCACTTACATTTTGAAATGCCCGTCCATCTAAAATGTGCCCACATGCGTACCAGCTACTTCACATGCGTGCATTGTGCTTCAAATAATTAAAACTTAATATTTTTCTATATTCGTGTTGGTTTTTCTTAATATTTCCTCGTTTCCAGCAGATTTTCCAAGGGTGCCCACAACCGAACCCAAAAAAAATTTTTGTTAAAAATTACTACTTTAAAAAATTAAAAAAAAAAGTTTTCTATTTGACGGAATCGATTTACTTTTGTCATTACTTGTTAGCTAAGGTTTCTAGCTTTCCATAGATGTCCATATGTCCGATTAAGAAGAACTTGGTAAAAAGTTATGAGCCAAAAACAAAAAGGTGCCCACAACCGGACCCATTCCCCTACTATTAGGTATTATTATTTCGGTCTAGATCTATTGTTTTGATGTTATAAGATATAATTATAGGCACGATTTTCACATTTCATTGTTTCCATAATTGTTTAATTTCTATTGCGATTGGTGTGTACTTTGCAATTTTTTCTTGCTCTTTTTGTGTTATATTTGTATCGTTTGGGACTGCTACGAGGGCGGGTCAATAAGTCCGTGACTTTTTGAATTTCTCGCCTCTTAATTGAAATGGCAACACTGCTCCCGTCAACAGTCATCTGTCAGTTGACTCTTGTCAAAAATTGAACAAGCTGCGACATTTAGTGTTTTTGACAGCTGTTAGCCTAGGCGTATACGGACACGTAGGCCGCACACGCAGCACAGCTCAGCGTAGTTAAATTTTTTGTAAATAATGCAGTACCATATGACAGCGTATACAGCGACATAGTCGCGTGCGGTGGAGAGCCGTGCCTGCGCACAACTGCGTCGCGTTGTAGTTAAAATACAGTTTCCTACGCGGAGCCGACACGTTCTCTTGCAAAAATTTAAGAATAAATTGAAAAAGTGCGTGGACAGCCCATATTACACTCATATTAAATGAATATCATATGAAATGAATACGGAACACGTGTGCTGGTTTTCCGAGATTCGTATACGCTGTTCAAACATTTGCTGCGTAACAAAGTTTAATTTGCGTTACGCTGCCCTGTGCTGTGTTGCGCGGCCTGCGTCTACGTATACGCCTAGGCTTAATATCAGACTACCGCGTTGACTGAGAAGAAAATGGAAAAAAGTGAATTTCGTGTGCTCATGTGCAGTTTCCATGGCAAAAATCCATGAATTGGGCTACGAATTGATCCCTCATTCCGCCTATTCACCCGATCTAGCCCCAAGTGACTATTTCTTGTTCCCAAACTTGAAGAAATGGCTCGGCGGAAAAAGATTTGCTTAATGAGCACACGAAATTCACTTTTTTCCATTTTCTTCTCAGTCAACGCGGTAGTCTGATATTAACGGCTGTCAAAAACAAACTAAATGTCGCAGCTTGTTCAATTTTTGACAAGAGTCAACTGACAGATGACTGTTGACGGGAGCAGTGTTGCCATTTCACTTAAGAGGCGGGAAATTTAAAAAGTCACGGACTTATTGACCCGCCCTCGTATGTCTATTAAGAATAAGAATGTTTCTTTTTCTCTTTTGTTGATAAGTGTGATATCCGGTCTATTGTGTGCGACTGTTGTATCTGTTAGAATTGTTCTATCCCAATATATTTTAACCTCTTCGTTTTCTACAGGGTAGGCCATTTAAAGTGGAAGCATCTGGTAACCCTATAACTTTTGACACAGCTGTCAGATCGACTAATGACATAGCGCGTTGGAAGCGTCATTCCTAGACAATTTATACCATGGAACAGTACACTCCAAAAGAACTCCAAAAACCATCGATTTATTGCGGCCATTGTTCCCCGGCCGAATCATATTGAAAAAAGGCGATTATGAGTGGCCACCGAGATCACCCGATTTGACGCCGCCAGACTTTTTTTTATGGGGCTACTTGAAGTCCAAGGTATACACCAACAAGCCAAGGACACTAGCTCAACTCAGAGCCAACATACGCCACGAAATAAGAGCCATATCGGCCGATACACTGGCAAAAGTGATGGAAAATGCCGAAAAAAGGGCACATTTTGCGGCCAAAGCTAATGGTGGCCATTTACGCGATATCATTTTGAAAAACTAACTAGAAAATTTCTCCTTGGACAAAAATAAATGAATATCGAGATGAAAACAAAAAAAAACATTTTTTTTCCTCTTTTTTTTCAAAAACAAGAATGGCCTTCCACTTTAAATGGCCTACCCTGTATTACATTTGGTGGGGGTTTGTAGTAGGGTTTGTGATTGTTATTTATTAGTTTGTGTTTTGTGGCTAACTGTTGGTGTACAATTTTTGCGACTAGATTGTGTCTCTCTGTGTAGTCTGTTCCTGCTAATATTGCGCATCCACTCGTGATATGTTCTATTGTTTCTTTCTGTTGGTAGCATTTTCTGCAAAGATCTGAGTCTAAGTCTTCTTTTAAGATGTGTTTTCTATAGTTTTTAGTTGCTATAACTTCATCTTGAATCGCTAGTAAAAAACCTTCGGTATGATAGTTCGGCATTTATTCTGTTATTGTTTATTAAATTAAGTCTAATCAAATTACAGACTTTGAGAAATGAGGGGTGTAAATTCAAACAAATTCGAAAAATATTCTTAAAGATACTTATAATTAGATAACAAGGTACAAAATACGCTTAAAGGTAATGCGAGATCAATATCCAAAGAATTTGAGAGGCAATTGAATTCAATTAGAACTCTTGTAATAGGAGCATTTTTGGCATAATTGGTCTTGTTAAAGCCAACATTAAAAAGATCAGACCGCCGTAGAGATCTGGCAGGAATATTAAAATTAATTTTTTCAAGAAGAGACGAGCAATCAATAAGTCCATTCACGATATTATATAAAAATTTTAATGAGAGAAAAGATCTTCTATTAAGTAGCGATTTCAAGTTTAGAAGCTGACAACGTGCGTCATAGGAGGGAATCGGGTCTGCAAAATTCAGGGAACGAAGGGCAAAGCGAATAAAGACCTTCTGCACTCGTTCGAGTCGATTTATACTTAAGGCATAAAATGGCCTCCAAATTACGGCTGCATATTCTAGCCTGGAACGAACAAAGGCGGAATAAAGTAACTTGAAAGTATAAGCGTCAGAGAAGGGAGAACAGTTGCGACGAACAAAGGCTAACATAGAATACGATTTGGAAATGATAGAGTCGATATGTGCAGAAAAAGAGAAGTTAGAATCGAAGAAAGCACCTAGGTCTTTGATCACACTGACCCCTTTAAGCCCCGAGTTTGAAATAAAATAGGAGGCAGGAAAATAAATACTTTTTTAGCGAAAGTCAGTTGGAAACATTTGTTGGTGTTAAGGAAGAGACGATTTCGGACACACCACTCATTTAAGATGTTAAGCTCAGATTGAAGCGCAGAGGAGTCCTCAGGGGTTCTAATCTCAGAATAGTTTTTAAGGTCGTCTGCATACAATAGAAATTTGGAGGTTGAAAAGCACGTACAAACATCGTTAATAAAGAGCACAAATAATAGCGGACCTAAAATACTACCCTGGGGAACACCGGAGGTCACCGTAAAAGGGTGGGAAGAGGTGTTGTCAAATGACACAACACAGAGACGTTCACTAAGATAGGATTTTAACCATTCAAGAAACACAGAATGAAAACCAAGACTAGACAGCTTGGCAAGTAAAATTTTATGAGAGACTCTATCAAATGCTTTAGAAAAGTCAGTATAAATAGTATCAATTTGTAAGCCCTTCTGAAAAGCCGAGATGCAGTACTCAGAAAAAACCGCCAGGTTGGTTACGGTGGACCGACCAGATACAAAACCATGTTGATTTGGGATAATTATATTTTTAACTGCAAAATAAACCTTATCTTTAATTATGGTTTCATAAAGTTTAGAAACCGTGGATAACTTTGAGATAGGTCTATAATTTGACACATCATTTTTGTTACCACTTCTGAAAATTGGAGTAATTGAGGCTTTTTTCCAATCTTCGATAAATACTCCAGATATAAGAGACTTATTGAAGATAATTTTCAAAGGTTCCACAAGGGAAGGACAGTTTTTTAGCAGGACAGAGGAGAGACCATCAATATCAGTTTGCGACGAAAGCTTTACATCGCGAATACCCTTTGCTACATCGTCTGAAGATAACACCAAAGAGCCAAAGTCAAGAGATGCCTTAGTATTGATGGATTCATTGACTTCGAACGCGTCATCAGTAACAAAATTAGAACGAAAAAATTCTGCAAAGAGGTTTGCAGCATCCTCCAATGAGTCAGCTGATTTCCCTAAAAGGGAAACAGAGGATGGAATATTGGAGCACGTTTTTTTAGATTTAATAAAGCTCCAAAAATTCTTTGGATTGCGTTTAATATTTCTTTCGAAACTCTGTATGTAATTATTATATAGCATTTCATCCAGGTTTCTGAATTCATTAAGGTATTGAAGATATTTGTCATAGAAAACAAGGTTCTTTGTTAGTTTAAACTTTTTGTGGAACTTATTTCTCAGATTCTTAAGATGCATTAATTCTTTTGAGTACCACGGGAGCTTATACGTTCGAGTAGCAAAAATGGGGACATTAGCTAAGCAAATATCGAAGATCAAAGATTTAAATTTGCTATAACAATTGGAGACATCAGTTTTAAAAAAAAGGGCGACCCAGTCAGTATTAAGAAAAAAGGAATCAAGAGAAGCGAAGTTACACAAATTGAAATTGAAAGAAATTTTCCTGCTGGCAGAAGGCACTTCAAAAAATTTATAAAACTCGATGTCTAAAGTTAATGGAAAATGATGCAAGTTCGACGGGGAAATTGCAGAGGAACTACGAGATAACTTAAAATTTACATTATTGCTAATAAAAATTAAATCTAAAATACGATTGAAGTTATTAATAAAGCCGTTAATCTGAGCCAAATCAATACTTAACAGATTATCAATAACAAATGTTTCGAACGGCCTATTTACATTAGACGGTGTGAGAGAAAAGTTATTATCCAAATGAGACCAACAGATACCGCTTAGATTAAAATCACCCAGAACACACAGTTGGTTATCACCGACAAGGTCCTGTAACGCCAGCACATTGTTCACGTGCGATTTGTAGAGCGATTCATTGGCTGCAGGTGGGATATAGGAGCAGCACAGGAACAGCAAGCCAGACGAACCTTGCAAGCTTACACAGAGTTGATCCAGGATAGTGTTATCATTAGCAAGTGAGATGAAAGTCGCCCGAAGTTTACGACGAACAGCGATCATTACACCACCACCTCTACTACACCCAGTCATAGTAGCATCTCGGTCTTTGCGAAAGACGTCAAATAAATTAGGATCAAAATATTCCGAGTCAAAGAAGTTCGCAGTCAGCCAAGTCTCCACAATGACATAAATGTCGTGGTCCGATTGTGTGCTAAATTTTCGGACATATTCAGCTTTAGTTCTAAGTCCAGAACAATTTTGAAAATACAGCTTAACTCCATTGCGCACAGGACCAGCCTTAGACGATGAAACTATCCTGTTGCCGGTTGTTGCCCTTGCTTTAGAAAAAACTGGAAAGGGCGCACGGTCACATTTGCCGGCCACAATTCAGGACTAAGCAGTTTTTCAATTGCGTTTTCAGTAACACCCAGCTTAAAATTTATTCGTCTTAAAGATTCCACCGAGGTGTCTTTTTTGACAAGACTGTAGCACGAAATAACGCTCTTCTCGATGTTTGCATGCTTCATAACATACTCAATGATGTTATCAGCAGTAACAGTGGGCAAGAAAGAAGAAAGGTGCAGCCATTTAAGTCGAACAGCAACGCCAAGTTCGGAGTTGGCATTAGATCCAACAACACGCAATTGTTTAAGTCTGTTGTTTTTCTTCCCAGCAGTAACCCAGCCAGGTGTAGTGGGCTGTCTGGGAGGCGAGGAGACTTCACGACGCACGGCAGCGGAATCAGCAGAAGGCAGAGCAGCAGCAGAATCAGCGGAGGCAGCGGTAGCGGCGGCAGCAGTGGCAGCATAAGAGCAAGGAAGCTTTGAGTGGCCAGTAGAAACAGCAGGAAGAGAACGGTCAGCACGAATCGAAGAAGCAGCAGCAGCAGGCGGACAATGCGTATTGGAACGGGCGGAAACGACGGGTTGAGCGTGCTCAACGACACCAGAGCGACGGGCATCCGAGGACGCAGTATTATTGTTGGAGAGAGTACGAGTGTCAGGTACCAAAGTGGCTCTCTTATCCAGAAGATCGCAGATGTTATTTCCAATGACTTTGACATCGTCAGTTAGGACAGATAATTTAGGGACAGTATCACTGTCACTTAACTTGCGTTGTATTGAATGAAGCTCTTCTTGCAGGCATTCGAGTTTTTCGGCTAGAAGCTTTTTTTCATCTTGCTAAGAGTTCAACACAGAGAGCAAACGCGCGTTACCAGCTCTTAGGGCGACAAGCTCACTGAAAATCGTCTTCAGCGTAACTTCTTGCTTATCACTCTTTTGCTGTTGAGAGACAATCGGTTTAGGCAGCTGAGCTTGTTGTTGCGGTTTAGGCTGATGTACTTGTTGTTGGGCTTTAGGCAGTTGAGCTTGATGTTGCGGTTTGAGCTGCAGTGCTTGTTGTAGGCGGCTTATTGAGCATAATATTAATATGTTTTCCATGTATTGGCTTTTGTTTCCATGTTTGTTTCTTTGTTTCGGTTGTAGGTATTTGTGTTATTGTGTTTTCTTGTTTTAGATTTAAAGGGGTGAAGTTGTCGTCTGATTTGGCTATTGCTTTATGTGGTTGTGTTTGTTTATTGTGGAAATATCTTCTTAATTTGTTTATTTGCGTATTGTGTAGTGCGTGCATATCTATTAGTCCTCTTCCGCCTTCTATCCGTTTAATGGTAATCCTTTCTGTGCAAGAGTTTGGGTGGAGATATCGGAATTTTGTTAGTGTTGTTCTTGTTAGTCTGTTAAAATCATCGAGATCTGTAGGTGACCACTTGATTATTCCGAATGAATATGTTAGAATCGGTATAGCAAATGTGTTTTTGGCTTTAAATGTATTGAGGGAGTTAAGTTTGGTCTTAAGGATGAGCCCGAGTCTGTGTTTGTATGCATTTTTAAGGTGTTTTTTATTGCACCATGGTCAATTTTTGTATTTAACTCAAACCCAAGGTATTTGTAAGTTTCATCGGCTTGCATGTTGTCTAGAATTTCATTGTTAAATGTTTCGTGGTTTGACTGTTCCGTTAGTTTTCCTCGCTCAATATGTAATACCATACCAATGTCTGTCGTTGTTGTTTCAACAATTTTAAGGATTGATTTCATTTGTGTTTTGTTGGGTGCATAGATTTTAATATCATCCATGTAGAGCAGATGGTTTATTGTGTGTTGCGTTTGTTTGTTATTTCTAATTTGAAAGCCGTATTGCGTGTTGTTAAGTGTATTTGAGATGGGGTTTAATCCAAGACAAAATCATAGTGCGCTTAAGGAATCGCCTTGGAAAATCCCTGTTTTTATTTGTATTCCATTTGTTTCAATATGTTCTGTGTTAGTGTTGAGGTGTATTGTAGTTCTCCAGGATTTCATTGCATGTTTAAGGAAATTTCAAATTTGAATCAAAGGCTTTCTTATAACACTGTGCGACAAAAATGAAAAAATCCATATGGGCGTGAAACTAGAGATCAAACATAGTAATACTGCGTACTCAGTTTTTCATTTCTACATCCTTTGTCCTTTTAAAAGGACTTCAAAATTTTGAAAGCGATAAAAAATAAAAAAAATATAAAAAATACTTACCCTCGTTCGAATATGGCGATATGTACATCAAATGAAGACTCAAGAATTTTAATAAAATTGGGTTTTTATATATTTCTGAAAAAAGGATATGAAAAAGGTCCTTTGAAAATTTTAATCCTTCATATCCTTGAAAATTCCCATAGAATTATCTTGAAAAGTATGTATGTTAAAACTCAAAATCTCCTTTATCAAATGTCAAAATTTCATTACTCTAACTTTATTGGTTCGAAAGTTATTAACAAAAAGGCGGAAGCTGCAATTCAATGAAGTACCAAAGTTCTACTTTAATTGAAAGAAACAAAATAATTCTAATTGAAATGTATTCGTTTGCTTTGCCTCTTATGTTTACCACCGGTATCGCGACATATTGACCAACAGTATTCTGCCAACATGTGGCAGGTATTTTTTCCTTTAAAGCGATTTTCAATAGTCGCTAAGTCCTGGTGAAACCGCTCGCCGTGTTCATCACTGAAATCTCCCAGATTTTCGGGGAAGAAATCCAGATGGTTATCCAAAAAGTGTATTTTTAGGGACATATTTACGCCCATCTCTCCGAAATTTTTTATTAAAAAAAATTGGCGCAGTGTTCACTACGTCGCAACCATATGACGGGGTAGACGTATTTCATGGGATGCTTATTTTGGCTGCCATTCTTGGATCCAAGTAAACTTCGATAGCAGTAGTCGCACACAACTTCAGGCACGTACCACAAGTTTGGCATGAAATTTATTGAAAAATATTGTTCGTAACATTGAATAAACAGTTTCGAAATTTTGCGCGATTTATTTAAAGGCGCAAATAAACCGCATGCAGCACAAAACTTATTTCGATTAGGACACTGCATTGTTAGTTTTAAGGTTCTGCTTTTCTTAACTTTTGAACACATTTAAACACTTTTACAACAACAAGTTTTAATAAGAAGGGAGCGGTTACACTTTTGAACACTTTTCTTATAATTCTGTTTCAAACTATGGAAAATCGCTTTAAAGGAAAAAAATACCTGCCACATGTTGGCAGAAGAGGCAAAGCAAACGAATACATTTCAATTAGAATTATTTTGTTTCTTTCAATTAAAGTAGAACTTTGGTACTTCATTGAATTGCAGCATCCGCCTTTTTGTTAATAACTTTCGAACCAATAAAGTTAGAGTAATGAAATTTTGACATTTGATAAAGGAGATTTTGAGTTTTAACATACATACTTTTCAAGATAATTCTATGGGAATTTTCAAGGATATGAAGGATTAAAATTTTCAAAGGACCTTTTTCATATCCTTTTTTCAGAAATATATAAAAACCCAATTTTATTAAAATTCTTGAGTCTTTCCTCTTTTATTTGATGTACATATCGCCATATTCGAACGAGAGTAAGTATTTTTTATATTTTTTTTATTTTTTATCCCTTTCAAAATTTTGAAGTCCTTTTAAAAGGACAAAGGATGTAGAAATGAAAAACTGAGTATGCAGTATTACTATGTTTGATCTATAGTTTCACGCCCATATGGACTTTTTCCAGTGTGAAAAAGGCTGTCGCACAGTGTAATCAATGTAGCACGTAACAAGGTTTCTTTGTGTTTTTTCAGTTTGTTTCATTATCACACTGTCGATTATAAGTTGCTCTTTACAGTCTTGACTTTTTTTCCGCAGCCCTTCTGCTCCTCTGTAAGTATGTTATGTTGTTCGATGTGTTTTTCTATTTTTTGTGTTATTGCTGCTGTTATTATTTTGTATATTGTTGGTAGGCATGGGTCAGTAGTTTGCCGGGTTCTGAGTGTCTTAATTTTTTGGTAGTATCACAGAATAAACAGTATACAGAAGGCGCATCTGAAATAATTTTGCGATTTCATTTCAGACGCGGACGGGAAGCAACAAAGGTGAGGAAAATGCAAAGGGAACCGAGAGAGTAAGCGCGAATTGATGTACACGCATAGATTCGATAGTTTTGGGCTTTATTCTCATTTCGACAACAACACGCAATGTTATTGCTTTCCGCAGCAAGCCAGCTTGGCTTTGCTCGTGCACATTGAAATGGTTGTTGATTTGGCAAATCAATCGCCAAGGCAAATTCAATAGGTAGTTGCAACATTCTTTGATAATTAGCACAACATTGTAGCAATAGTTTTCCACTTATTATCACTTTCTTAATGCGTCTTGGTTTCAATATTTAACACATATATTTCATTGTAACCATTTGTACTTTTTACAACTTCTATTTTACAAGCAGACCAAAAGAACTTATAAAACCCATTGAATTTTGGTTTTTCCCGTAGTGCTACCACCTTATGTGCCTTGGCGATCGCTCAATCAATTTTTCTATGAAACTGCCTGTCCACTTCTTGTTCTTGTTTGTCAAAAAGCAAGCGGAGAGCGAGCACGAGCCAGCACCAACATGCAAGCGGCACATCGCTTTGTTGCCCAACAACTACAACCACAGTGTGTGGTGCGCGATCGCAACTTCTCAGTTTACGCTCTCGCGCTCTATGCGTTCTCGTCCCCTTTACTGCTTCCCCCCGCATCATCAAACGGGTCCTACCGCTGGAACCCGCAAAGAAAATTTTCTTTACACCAGATGCGCATTCTGTATGTTGTTTGTTCTGTGGTAGTATTTATGTTTTACCATGTGTGAAGAATTTGGGAATTGTATCTGGGTTGGTTAAAATATGGTTAATTTGTGTTGTTAATATGTCATGTAGTGCTGTAAACTGCTTATACCAAAAGCAGTTTACCGCATTTTCTTCGAAGGTTTTTGTGCGCGACCATATAGAGCTCCAGAAGTTTTCTATTTCAGTTTTGCTGTTTTGTACTTTGTCAGTAACTTCCCCTAACTAAAAGGGCTAATGTATTATCTTCTGAACGACAGACAGCTCGTGTTAATCGAATAATTCTTTTAGGAGATATGTGCTCGTAACTGAAAAAACTGGAAAAAACCTCGTTTTACGAAGATTTTTCGAAAACGCTTCTTTTTGATTTTCAGTTTCGTGTTCAGCGGCAGTTTTTTTAGGTTCACCCGATTGGTTCTTTTTTCGTCGAGTAGTGTTATGATGCACTGATCGCAAAACAATCCTCCTGCTCGGGTAGCTTAAAAAAATCGCCAGATCGCACAGTGGGCGAAATGGTCAATCTAGCTGGACTTAATTAATAACTCTTGAATGCGTAAAGATATCGTGGTTAAATTTTGTACGGATGCTGCTGGTGTTTCACTTGAGAACTGGTATAAATATGGGCATGGTCCGCCCTCTTTCAAGTAGGGTTGCCATATAGTCTAAAAGTTTTTATATAAACTCAAGTAAAATAAACTATTAATAAAACTCAAACTACCTATACTTTTTGTGAATAGAAATAATCTGGCAGTTAAAGGATGTTAATTATTATTTTCTTACATTACACAACATTAATGAAAAGTTAATCAGAATCTGAGTTACTATCACAATTTGACAATTCAGATTGTAAATTTGCATCTGAAAGTAGATTTATCACTTGTTGATCTAATATTATGTTCTTTTTTGCGTAGCTGGAAGAGCTTTTTGATAATGAAGATATTAGTGGATCAGACGAAAACAGGAGTGCGTGCGCCAAGTCCTCCATAGTATTTTGTCGCGACGTTTTGCGTGTATGGTGCAGCCGGAAATTTCAGAAGTCTTTGTTTCTTGCTTCTAGTGCTTCCTCCATCATACCAATTGGTAGCGAAACATTCTGTATGATATTAGCACCATATTAGCACAGTATTAAAATTTTGTGTATGGAAGAAGGCATGTAAAATGCATTAAATTCCTTTTACATGCTTTCCACTTCTGCACTAACCGGCTTACGAAGTTTCTCAATTTCCTGCTGATTTCATGGAATTGCTCAACACTATATTTATTTTTGTCAATAATATTAGCAAATACATGCATTTCCAATGCTGAAAATTTCTTTGAAGGGACGTTTTCATTGTACCATATGGAAAATAGTGCTCGTTTGGACACCGACATTACGCCTAAAAAATGCGTTGGACTGTAGAGTAGCAGGAAGTAGCAAACGAGTTTCAACATTTCACAATCACAATGAATCACGTAAACAAAAACAATTAGAACTGGATTGAATACGGCTGAATTTCAAAAGTTGCACTCCACGGAAATCTAGTCTTTGTCACTCAAAATACACTATCACAAATGTTAACTTCAACGACGATTTTTTGTTAGAAAAACTAAACACAGGCTACTAACATTTTTACTATGACAAAAACATACCTTTAACTTTAATCAAAACAACTTTAACGATCCAATAATTGACGAAATACTTTTTTGGACTTAAACAAGTGCACTGTGCAAAAAGCGCGCGAAACTATGTTGGTGCACTTGCTCCAACATATGTTGTGTTTGACAGCTCACAGCTGTGCTAATATAGAGAGCAAAACAAAATGGAAAACATAAATAAACTCGATAGGGTATTAGCAAAGAATATGAAGTAATATAGAACGCGCATCTCATACAAGCAAACGCGTTGTACTTGGGTACTGCTGGTAGTACCCTCTGTTATTGACAGCAGAAATCTCTGTTACTAACAGCAGAAATCTCTGTAACTTCGGCGTAACATGTGAATTGAAGTCGCTTCTGTACTCATTCGTATTCTCGCTGCTGTTGCGCCACTTGATAAACATGACGATGAACGCTGCTTTTGTTGTCGCGGGCAATAGCATTATAATATTGGCAAACAAAAAAAAGTTAGCGGTATACTGTTTTTTGCGCTGTGCCGTGCAGGCGGGATAGCATTGATGTTGTTGGTAATTGTTGCGTCGTTATTTCTGCTTTCTTTTTTATAATCACAAGCAAATTACAATTAGCAAAAAAAATGCGTGAACTTGGTGTAGTAAAATATGGGTGCAAACATGTTGCACAAGAGCGTTTATAGTTATTTATTAAGAATATTATTGTAAGGTTTTATGTTTATTGTTTTACTTTCGTTTAAATTTATCTTTCATAAATAATAATTTTTAATAAGAATTTTTTTATTTGCCAACAATTATTTTCAATTTTCGTTCTTTCGAACTTCCTTTTTGCACAGCCCACATGCAGTGTTTTCGTAGAAGAACTAAAATAAGAAAATCTAAAATTTGGACTCTATGGTTACAGCACTCACCATGGAACCATTCAGGTGTAGCATTTTTACAAGATTGTAAAACATGTGCCTTAATACCAATTTTTTCAGGTTCTGCTTCGAAGATTTTATGAAAAATTAAAATATGTTTTATGCATACATTCATTAGGGAATTGGAAGGAGCAAAAAGATTACCAAAATCAGAAATTGACTGATAATTTTTGTGAAAAATAAAAATTTCACTTGGAGCAGTCAAAACTTCATCCCTTTTTCTCAATTCGTCACCGCATTTTTCACAATTTAATTTAGGAATGATTTTGTACGCTACGTATCCAACAAAATACCTCATGGAAACCAGCTCTAAGTTAATATCTTTCAGATTACAAAAGGTGTCACCTACAAAATACGCCTCGTGCATCTCACTACTTAGATCAAGATTTTCCAGGATTTCATTGTCATTATCATCGCCATTAGCCTGCAAAACATCCTCATTAAAAGAAGCGCTTGAAATTAAATTAGTCATTGAATCTTGCGTCTCTTCACAATTGGTAGAGGAGCTAAACTTTATTATTTTAAAGGCTAATAACCTGGCTAAGATATTATTAAGTTCAGCTACAGAGGGGTTACAATTATTACCTCCTTTTTGCCTTAACACAGCAAACGTATTCTCCAACTTGTCCTGGTTAAAGGCCTTTGTCATAATAAAAAACTTGTCCGAATTATCTTTTAATATTTCATCTACAAGTAGAAGGACCGATTTTAAGGATAGTTTCATGCCATCTAGGAAGAAAACTCGTTTTTTTTCATCAACAAATTTCACTTCCTCTAGATAATATAAAAATGTTTGAATAAATGTGTGCGATTCTTTCTATATCTGAAGAGCAGATCGGTAGCAGTTATCTGCATACAAAGATCCACTATTCATGCAATCAAATATTTGATCAATTTTTGCTATAAAATCAGCTGTGGATAACGCTACCTCTTGTGTGATTTTTTTAAATCCACTTATGTCTGAAATTGTTCTGATAGCAGCTTCAACTGTTTTACTGAACACTTGCGTGGCAAATTTAACACGCATTTTTTCAAATGAATTTGGAAATATGTGTTGTCTAGTCAATTTTGGGCACATTTTGGTTTTACAATTTTCTTCCCTCTCCCAAAGCTCTTGAACTACTTTAAAGCTAACTAAACCATCAGGCGTTTTCAAGTCGCATTTAAGCCAACCATTTCGCAATGACTTGATTAAATGTGGGAAATCGAACATGCAATAAATTTTTTGATTTTGAAATTGAAAGTATGGTTTCTCTATACATACGCCTAAGTCGGAGAAACACTTTCTATTAGAAGACCCCTGATCACAAACCAAAACGTTCACTACTATACCAAAATTGCTTAAAATTTTAAGATTTTCTTTAATTATTTTGCACAACGTATCTGCTGTTAATCCATTCTCTGACACAAAATAGTTTAAAATTGAACACCAACTCGAGAACATGGACTTCAACATAAATACACATACTTGCTTACCAATTTTTTTTGTTCTTTCGAAGCCTGTGCATTCAAATCCGTCAATTAAATCTAGTTTTTGATTGTATCGTAATTCTCTACGTATTGCCATTTCGTCCATTAAAAGAACCATATTATTTTCATTTTTTTCCTCCAACTCTAAGCACATCTTTTTAATGAATTCAAAAGCCACATTGTTGATACCGGGCTGAAGGAACTTTATTGGAGCCCACCGATTTAAGGTGCTGATATGTGGCAAATTGAAATTTAACTTATCTCTTAGGAAAGAATATGTTGATTGTGAAATATAAAAAATATTTTGCGCTAAATATTTCACTTCGTCAGAATATTCTTTTGGCCGGGTGCTAAGTAAAAGTTTACAAAATGTTTTTGATTCCAAGTTGATATGTTTTAAAGAATCAATTGAATTTTTTAAAGTCTTTGAACAACAATTCTTGGATTTTAAAATAAAGCGCTTTTCTTTTCGCAATTTTTCGTTAATTTTTTTGAATTTTTTTAATAGGTCGCTGTATTTCTTTTTGTAATAATGGGTTATTTTGACGTTTTTTTCGCAATTAATGCATACTATGTCATCATAACGTGGTCGTTTCAATGAAGAATCTGGTTCTAAAAATTCTTCATCCGAAATCTCATGATCTTCGTCTAAGTTTAAGGTTGGAATCGCATCCTTTTTTAGAAACCTTTTTCCTACATAAGTACTGGAGAAATGATTTTCACAAATATACAGTTTTCGGTTATAGTCGTCATAAGATATATTGCATTTTTCGCGCCAAATTTGGCCAAACACGAAATCAGCAGCGGGGAATCTAAATAATCTAAGATTCTCGCATTGTCGTCTCGATTTTTTGCAACTGCGAACACAACATTGAATTCCAGACGTTGAGGAATTTCTATTTGTCTTTATATTTGTAGCCATATTGTAACAAACCGAAACACAAAATAGAATTACAATGTTGGACAATGGCGTTAAAATACTTCTTAAAAAAATTCAAAATTGGTATCAACCACGTCAAAATATGAACAAATAATTTTACTTGGAACTCGCCACGTAAAAATATTTGTGAAAATTTCAAATTGGATTCAACCACGTCAAAAAAAAACCGCTGCAAAAGGTTCAAAATTGTTATCAACCACGTCAAAATATAAACAAATGATTTTACTTGGAACTCGCCACGTAAAAATATTTGTGAAAATTTCAAATTGGATTCAACCACGTCTAAATATTTGCAGGTTTTAAAAATCAATCAAAGCGCAGCATTTGAGCAAACAGCCATACACCACAAATCTTCGATTGATAGTGACATTACAGCAAAACCAAAAAGCATACACACAATAAACGACAACAACAAAAACATTAGCGAATCCCGAGTCATCTTCGCTGAAACGATGATGACGATGCCTTCGTTCGTTGTTTGTTTTTTGTTTGCGCTTCGGCAAACAAGATCAAGAAACATGCATGCAAAAAATGATTGAGCGAACACTACGCTGCAACAACCACCACTTCAATGTACACGAGTGAAGCCGTTGCGAACAATAACATAGCTTTTTGCTGTTGTCCTACGCAAATCTAACAGAAAATGTTATGAACCTAACATTTTCAAATGCCTACGCTTCGCTCTTCCCGCTCGCATCATAGCAACCGAAAACACTTGTGTGCCCACATGCGCGTTCTATATTACTTCATATTCTTTGGTATTAGTAATCAGAAAAATTAAAAAAAATGGGGCTAATCGAAATTTTAAAATTTGAATTAAGTCCAGCTAGATTGACCATTTCGCCCTCTGTGGATCGTACTAACGAAGCAAGATTTCCTGTTTTTTTTCGAGATTTAAGGTATCATGGCACGTTAGAAAGGGGAATTTTTAATGATTGACAAAATTATTTATTTGTCAGCTCCTTTGTTATCAATCTTTTTGAAAATGTATTTACAATATATTGAAGGTTTTCAAAAAGATTGATTGATTGTTATCAATCTTTTTGAAAATATATTTACAATATATTGAAGGTTTTCAAAAAGATTGATAATAAAGGAGCTGAAAAATAAATAATTTTGTAGATCATTAAAAATTCCCCTTTCTAACGTGCCATGATACCTTAAGGGGAGGTTCTCATTCAAATGACTAAAAAGTAAGCAAAATTTGGAATTTTTTGTGGGCCAATAAAAAAACATAGGAAAAAACAGTTTTAGGATTCAAAAAGCTTATATTTTCGTCATTATTTACAAAGTTTTTCAAGACGAAAAAAACAAAATGGCGCCCGTGGTGACGTTCCGTCTAAGATGCGGTTCGCGTGGAATAACAAAACTGCGTACAGCCTGCTGCCTCAGGATCGATCTGAAACACAAAACCAATTATAAGGCTCGAAAGTAGGATACTTTTATTGGAGGAATGACCTTAGAACGGGTAAAAAACTTCAAATTTGACATAATGGGGCGATCTCAAACTTTGAAATCGATTTTTTAGCCCTTTTTTTATACTTTGAAGCTTCACAAAAAATAGTTAATACAAAGAATTTGTAGATTTTATAGGTCATTACTCCAATGGAAAGGGTCTTCTTTCGAGAAAACAAAACATGAAGTCTTTCAGTTGAACCGTTTTCAAATGAGATTGTACGCAGTTTAGAAAAATCATGTTTTGAGATAAACGCTTTTAAAGTTTTGAGCGCGGGTTCCGAGCCGAGAGCGCCCCATGGCGGGATGCGCGGATCGGAAAATCGGTTTACCGCAATATAGTACACTAATACCTTTCAAAAAATGTAAAGAAAAAATAATCGAATTTTCGAAAATTTTGAATGAGAACCTCCCTTAAGATGGCTTTTTGAAATTAGGAATTTTCTCTCCCAAAACTTTTCCTAATTTCACGAAAGTGTTTATCAATTTTTGAAAGATTTAGTAAGATTATCCTTTTATCCATTTTTCATTTTTTCTCTGGGATTCTATTGCTTTCTAACAAACATCAAGCACATATACAGTGGGTGGTCAAGCAATTAGCACGCTTCAAGTAATCAAACGCTTTTTATGTGTATAAAAAACTGTTATAATTTTACTTTTTGAATTTAATTATATTTTTATTTCAGAATAAATAAGAAGATATTTTTAAAGTGAACTGTACAGTTTTTTGCATCATCCTTAAAAAACAGAAATTAGTTTAATACACCGTTCCAAACTATTTAAAACAATAATTACCTACCCCCAATGCGATTATTTTTCAATATATCGTTTTTCTTTTTATTTTATTCCCGAAAATTCACGATTTTCTCATAATGATTTCACAATTCGAATGCACGCTTCACTATTACAGTTTTGCAACAAATGTTCAATTTAATACTGCTGCTAACAAAGTCCCGTTATCGTGCTCACCCACGGCACGTAACCTCACAAATACAATTAGAAATAAGCTAAGCAAACAAGAAAACAAGTAGTACGTCTTACATCGACTTAAACATGAAAATTTAGATTTTCGTAAGCGTTTTAATTGCTTGACCATCCACTGTACGTTTCAAAATAATTTGCAAGTCCGTTTACTGTTCAATGGAATACAAATTTTCAAAAAAGTAAGAACCATAACGGAAAATTCCCGTTATTAATTTTGTACGCAAACTTATTCTGCACCGTTTTGTGGGGGCCCCTCAGCCGTCGCCGCCCCGGGCCACCGAGCACCTTAAGCCGCCACTGAGACAGATGTTTTTTTTTTAATCAATATCTGATGGGCTGAGAATTCGTATCGGAGAAAACAGGAGAGCTTGCGTGCAAAGCCGCAGGGCCCAGCTAGTATCTGTAATAATAATATTAATCTATACTTCTATACTATTATCTATTACCCCGTTTATACGACAGCTCAAGTCGCTATGAGTCAATACGCATTGATTCAATACAGTCGTATAAACACGTTTTCAAACCGCTTTGAACATGTTATACGTATCGAGTCAAAGCGCTTTTCAAATGAGTTCTTAAATTTTCAAGTCGCTTCCAAAATGCGTATAAACGGTTAAACATTTTGAAAGCGCCTTGAAAATCAGCTGATAGTGATGTACACTCAGTTTTTTTGTGCATTTTCAAAAAGCAAGCAACACTAACAGCTGAGCGTCGTTAGCCGTAAAAAATAATTCAAAAAGCTACGCGAGGAAAATGGAAAAAGTAAAAAAACGAGATTTGTGGAAAGATAGTGAAATACGCGAAATGCTTACCATAATAAAAGAAAAACATGTTCTAAAACTGCTTGATAGCAAAACCAAAAGAAATAAAGTCATTTTTGAAGACGTCGCAAAAGAAATGAGTGACAAGGGACTTATAAGAAGCGCTATCCAAATTCGCGCAAAGTTCAAGTCGCTGAAGAGCGAATATTACAAAATAAAAAGAAACAACAATAAAAGTGGATCGCAGCGGCAGACGTTTGAATATTTTGACTTGTTGGATGAAGTCCTGAGTCATCGTCCAGCCATAACTTCGCAAGGCGTAGACACCTCCGTTGGCCCTCTCGACTTGCCTGATGAGGAGGACATGCAATTTGACGGCATAGCGTTGATTGAAGTTGAGGACAGCAGTGCCAACAGCAGCGCGCGAAATGAGTCTACAATCAACACTTTTACAAGTACAAGTAAGATGCACAAATTCAGAAATTGGTTGTTCACAAATTTTAAGTTGGTTTATTTTATTTGGAAAAACAGACGTATCAAAAGGTGGTAGAGTCCTTCAGCAAGGAATGGAAAGAGACCCAAGAAAATTTGGTGGAAGAGTTAAAAGCACACGATGAGAAATATTTAGGAATTGTAAACAAAATGTTGGAAGACGATCGCAAGAACACTGCACAGATTTTGGAAGATGATCGCCGAGAAACAGCCAAGATGTTGTCGTCTTTCCTGACCACGATTCAGTCTCAAACGCAACCAGGCGTGCAATTCTGGAATCCTCACCAATTCAGTTTTCTGGGAAGTAACGCTTCCCCTGCAGTATCTGCATCTACATCATCTGCAGCCATTTTATCAGCCCAGAGACCTACTTGCATTACAGTGCCAGTGTCTCCAGTAGCAACTGGTATATTTACGTCGACTCCATCGCCTGTGGACAACACTGACTCCAATTTATCGAATAAGAGTTTTGAATAATAACATTTTCCACCAAAGCCAACGAACAGGCCAAACCTTTTGTTTATGTGAACATATATGTATGCATAGGAAGTTGTGCACAATGCATTTATTTAAAGCTGAATACATGTTTATTTTTTATTTAAAATCCAGTTGAACTTGTAGAAATTTGTTAATTTATAGTTTTGTTTGTTTAAGTTTTATTTTGTTTAAATCAATTGAAGTTAATTAATGAATTAAATAAAATAATTGAATTGCCCTTCGTGGCTAGAATACAAAACATAAGTTTAACTTAGTAAGAGTGAGACTTTCGCGTAGGAAAATTATTTTTAAGATAGTATTTCAAATGGTTTCTTAAATCCTTTGGATTAAGATTTCCATCCATAATTACTTGACTCGATGTACTATCTCGGGGTTGAGGATATTCCCTTTGATTTTGGATTGCCTGAGACCATATGTCCAAATACGTTTCTTTTTGGCTTTCAACAAAATTGTGCAAAATGGTGCAAGCCACAACTACTTGCGGAACAAAGGATGGGTTGACATCTATTCTTTTTGCGAGGCATCTCCATCTACCCTTTAGCCTTCCGAATGCGTTTTCCACAACTATTCGTGCTGTGCTCAAATAACAATTAAAGGATTCCTCTTCTGCGGTTAAGCTTCCAATATATGGCTTCAACAGCCATGGTAATAGTGGATAAGCCGGATCGCCAATCAAAAATAATGGAACTTCAATGCCATCTATTGACTTGGTGTAACGCGGAATTAGTTGCGTTGAATTTTGGAAGAGACCGGATTCCTTGAACACTGTAGCATCATGTGTACTTCCAGGTAGCTTTACGCTAACATCGGTGAACCTTTGTGTGGAAAAATATGAATTTATTTATTGTTGCAATACTTAATTGTGACTTTAGACTTACATGTAGTGATTGTCGACTACGCCTTGCATGACAATTGAAGGCCATCCTTTCCGATTAATATAATCCAGGTACCCTTCGCTTGGTGGTAAAATTGGAATGTGCGTTCCTGAAACAATTTAAACTTTGTGGTGAAAATTGGCTAAATACCAATTTGTATATGGCATTATTACAGTCGATTGCACCTATTATATTTGGAATATGTGATTTTTTTTCAAATTCGCTAGCGATGCGCAAGGATTCCTCCAAATCAGGAAACTTAATAATTTCATTTTGGATTTGTATTATAGCTTTCACAACGCGGTGGAAATATTTATGGACGGTACTCTTATGAATGCCGAACACATCGCCGACGACTCTATATTCTGCACATGATGCTAATTTGTAAACACACACCGCGACTTGCTTTTCCAGAGGCAAAGGCGGAGTTACATATAAAACAGTCGGTTCAGAGTCCTTCAAAAATGGTTCGAGCTTTTTACAAAGCAGTCGAAAAGATGCTGCGCTCATACGGAATGATTCCAGGTAGCATTGCTCGTTTCCTGGCTGCTGTAGAGTCCACCAAAAATTTTCGTTTCGTTGACGACGATGAAGGCTGCGAAATCGTGGAACATTTGAAGAAAAGAACTTTCTTGGCAAAGCGAAATTTTTTTCCATTATTGCTTTTTGCCTGGCGACTTTTCTTGCCCTAGCGATTTCCTTTGTTATATTCTTATGAGATTTCACCAATTTATTCATTAAAATAATTCTTCTTTTTTGAAGAGATTTTAAAATTATTGTAAAAGTTAGTTCACATATTTTATTTTGCTCCATTTTATGTTCTGAATGTCAATATCAGCTGTCGATAGCAGCTGCGCACACTTTTCAAACCGTTTTCAGTCAATTCGCTTCTGAAGTCAATGTATAAACACCTTGCTCGAAAGCGTATCGAGTCAATGCGAATCGACTGGGACCGACGTATAAACATGGTATATAAGTAGGTACTATTATATAAAAACAAGTGTGACGTTTTTTGAGCCACAATCAGGCAAAAACCACCGATTTAGATGAAAGAAACACGAACGATTTTTTTATCACGGGGAATGGTACATAGGCTATATGAGAATGACCACGCCCCTTCTTACGCCCATTATGGTAACTAAACAAATCGATGGTATGCTTTTGTAAGGCAATATGGGTACCAAACGATTCGGCATTTCATTGCGGCAAACATAGCCTATAATATAATCGGCCACGCCCACTTTCCGTGCTCACTAAACTAATAAAACGAAGCTACGGTACATGTCGGTAAATCAGTATTAATATTAAATGATTCCGTGCTTTATTGATGTTAACATGGGATATATAAGATTGACCACGCCCACCTGATATGCCTTTTCACCACACCCACTATAATAACAAATCAGCCATGGTATATTTGTCATAGCAATATAGGTATCAAACTATTCAGCGTGTCATTGCGACAAACATCGGCTATAATATAATCGGCCACGACCACTTTCCGTGCCCACTAAACTAATAAAACGAAGCTACGGTACATGTCGGGAAATCAGTATTCATATCAAATGATTCCGTGTTTCATTGATGTTAACAATCAATGCCTTTTCGTCTCGCCCACTATAATAACAAATCACCCATGATATTGTTACGAATACTAAGTCTAGTGGGCTGTTGCGTATCTCTGGATTGTGTAATTTGAAAATAAAACACAGTCAGTTTCTTAAACGCAGACAATAAAATAAACCAACAGTCACTTTATTATTCACAGTTTACACTTTACTGTTCGTACACCTAAGTATTTGCTTAATCACTTCGTGTGGCAACTTCACTTGTCAAAACCAGACTGACTCGTTGCCCGCATCCGGCCACCTTTTATACTCTGTCCGGCCATCGCGCAGATCGTTCCCGCACATTCCGGAGTGGACTAAATGCTTCCCTGATGATCGCGACCATTGTTGCCAGATTGGACTAAAAGTTATTATCGCGGCCGTCGTTGCCACATTCAATTATGGCACGGCGCGAAGCGGCAGGGTTGCTTTGCACAGCGACAGACTGTCTTATCGTTACAATATATTTGTCACACCAATATTGGTGTCAAACGATTTAGCGTGTCGTTGCGGCAAACATAGGCTATAATATAATCGGCCACACCCACTTTCCGCGCCCACTAAACTAACATAACAAAGCTACGGTACATGTCTGAAAATTAATGTTGATGTAAAATTATTCGATGTTTCATAGCGGTAAACATAAGCTATATAAGGTTGACCACGCCTACCTTTAACGCCTTCCTGCAATGCCCATTATGATGACAGAAATTAACTGTGGTATATTTGTGCAAAACAATATGGATATAAAAAAATTTTGCGAGTCATTGCAGCAAATATCTTTATCTTATATATAAAAAAACTTAACCTTCTGTTACGTGCCAGTGTTTGCGGAAACGGCTCATTCTTTCGGGAAAATTTTTTTTGGGTGTGATAGAAGATTTCAATGCGGTGGTTTATAGCGATATTACATGTTTGTACGGCAGGTGGGCGTGGTACCTCCCATACAACCTAAATTTTTAATATGGTATATCTTCGGAATTATAAGTCGGAAAACATTGAAATTTAGTACAGTCTCATGGCATAAGCGTGTCATTGCACCGGTAAAATTTAATGGGCGTTGGACAAAGGGCGTGGCACTTTTTAAATTCCGGTGTTACTTTTGAACTATAGCAGTCACATCAATGACACTCAGTACAAAGTTACCATTTGGTCGTGTCCTTCAACAGGGGAAATGGGGTGGGTTTTGAACAAGGGGGCGTGGCACCGCCCATACAACTCAATTTTTAAATATGGAATATCTTCGAAATGATAAGTCGGACAGCATTGAAATTTGGTACAGTGTCATGGCGTAGACGTGTCGCTCCACCGGTAAAATTTACTGGGCGTTGGACAAGGGGCGTGGCACTTTTCAAAATCCGGTGTAACTTTGGAACTAGAACGTTCACATCAATGACACTCGGTACAAACTTACGATTTGGTCATGTCCTTCGGCAGGGGGAATAGGGTGTATCTTGGACAAGGGGGCGTGGCACCGCCAATAAAACTCAATTCTTTAACATGGAATATCTTCGGAATCATAAGTTACACAGCATTGAAATTCGGTACAGCGTCATGGCGTAGACGTGTCATTCCACCGGTAGTATTGTATGGGCATTGGAAAAAGGGCGTGGCACTTTTTAAATGGTGAAACTTTGAAACTATAGCGTTCACTTAAATGACACTCGGTACAAACTTATTATTAGTTGTGCCCTCCGACAGGGGGAATAGGGTGGGTTTTTGACAAGGGAGCGTGGCACCGCCCATACAACTACATTCTTTAATGTGGAATAGCTTCAGAATTATAAGTCGCTCAGCGTTGCAATTTTGTACAACGTCATGGCGCAGACGTATTATTTCACAGGTTGTATTGTATGGGCGTTGGACAAGGGGCGTGGCACTTTATAAATTCCGGTGTAACTTTGAAACTATAGCATTCACATCAATGATACTCGGTATCAAGTTATGATTTAGTCGTGTCCTTCGGCAGGGGGAATAAGGTCGATTCTGGACAAGAGGCGTGGCACCGCCCATACAACTCAACTCTTTAATAAGGAATCTCCTCGGAATCGTTAGCTGCACAGCATTGAAAGTCGGTGTACCGTCGTCTCATAGATGTGTCATTCTACTAATGAGCTTTACTGGACGTTTGAAAAGCAGTGTGGCATATTTTTTATGACCCAACATTTCAGCAGAACTGTAAGTCGCAAATCAATGAAAGTTGGTACAAACTGTCCATTTAGTAGCACAACTCGACTAGACGAAAGTTGTGCGCATTGGACAAGGGGACGTGGTACCGTCTATATTTTTTTATACATAGATTGTTTATCCTGACTGACTGACTGGTTGATTTATGAAGAACGTGATTTAATAGACATATTGATTTCGAACTTCCTGAAAATACTCTAAATCAAAAGTAGTTCGACACGTACTTTATAATTTTTCGAAAAATCAAAATTTAACTGGACCAACAATGGGTTAAGATTTGTTTACGGGAAGACTCGAAATCAACATGACCCGATAGACCTATTGATTGATTTCAAAAATTGTAAAAATACTTAAAATAAAAAAAATTAAACACGCGTTTCTCATTATTTTCAAAATCGAAATCTAACTGGATCAACGACGGGTTAAGAGAATGTATGGAGAAACACATTTTTTTAGCCTTTTGAATTCAAACTTGATGAAAGTACTTCAAATGTAAAATTACGCGATATGTGTTTTTCATTTTTCAAAATATTAAAATTGGGCGGGGTCAACGCCGGGTTAAAAGTTTGAATAGAGAAACTGTGAGAAAACATGAATTAATGAAGCCACTGACCTCAAACTTTGTGAAAGTAAGAAATAATTTGACACGTGTTTTTCACTTTTTTGAAAATCAAAATCTAACTGACCCAGAACAATGTGTTAACAATTTGTATGGAGAAACAAGATTTATTGGGCTTTCGGACTTCAAACTTATCAAAAGCACTTCAATCGGGAAATAAAAAAAACGTGCTTTTAATTTTTTTGAAAATTGAAATCTACCATGGTAAGCCAAGGGTTAAGAATTTGTTTGAAGTAAATGTGAAATGTCGAAATCAAAGATAGTTGGACAGTTTTTTTTTTTAAATAAAATCTGATGGGCTCAACAATGGGTTAAGAATTCGTATCGGGGGAAACAGGAGAGCTTGCGTGCAAAGCCGCAGAGCCCAGCTAGTCTATATATATAAAAATGAATCGTGGTCCGTTCGGCTGCTTAAAACCTGAAAACGACTGCACCAACGTGGATACTTCCTTCGGCGGGTTTGTTCGAAATTGTTACGTGAAGGTTTAGGAAAAAAGAAAAGTCGGGAAAACGGGGCGTGGCACCACCAGAATAAATTTTTAGACAACAGCTTTGGAACCATAAGTCACACAACAATTAAATTTAGTACAAACTTACTATTTAATCATGTCCTTCGCCCAAGGGAATGGGGTGGGTATTGAACAAAGGGGTGTGGCACCGACCATACAACTCAAATCTTTTAAATGGAATAGCTTCCGAATTGTTAGTCGCAGAGCATTGAAATTTGGTGTACCGTCGTTTCATAGATGGGTCATTCTACTATTAAAATTTGATGGGCGTTGAACAAGGGGCGTGGCACATTTTTTATGCAGCAGAACTGTAAGTCGATGTATAGATGTTTGAATGCTTTTTCACCAGAAGTCGTTTATATAAATTTAACTCTCACGGTTTCCAGGATATTCAAGGATAAAAATTTTATTGAGGTCCTTCATATCCTTTTTCATTGCATTTTTGCAAAAAGGATATTGTGTCATCGACTTTATTTCATTAGCTTTCATTTGACATAAAAATTATTCCTTTCTGACATTTGAGTCAAGAGATATCATGTTTTAAAAGTTTCGGGAAGGGGCTTTAAGCCGCCATCTTTAAACTCAATTTAAAAAAAAACTCGAACATTCCTGGAAAAATCCCTTGGCACTTTTTCATCTACTGAGGTCCTCTATCGAATGAGATGGGTTTGACCTTATCCCTTTTTTCAGTGTTGCACTTTGTATTCATTCCACAATATATTTTATTGCGTATCAGGCGGGTGTCATAGTCTATATTTCGCGTATATGTATTTCACAATGTTACCCAAATTTGTACACAAAAGTATAGTTGTACAAACAATATCAACACTAATAGTAGGTTCTTTATTCCACAAAAGAGCATCCGTTCACAAATAAGAGGGTGAAGAGAGGCATTTAAAGCTGCCGCTCCCAGCCTGGCGTACCTTGTTAATATACCTTGGCAGTGTTGCCGTTGTGCGACTAAAGTGTCAAATTGACCTTTTTGGAGACCGATGCCACCTGACACAGACTTTTAAAAAATAGGCTTATTTTGACACTTTTCTTCAAAATCATGCGACTTTTGCCCCCTTTTTTTATCAAAAAGTTTATATGTAAAGGAATTCTATGTAATGTGCCACCACATGGTGGCACTTTTTGCGTATAACTCGTTAGAAAATTAACTTATCGCCAATGTTAATATACCGTTGGAAAGATGGTTTAAAGAGCTATGATCCAAGGAAACACCTCATTTGAATTTTTTATAAATACTAATTTCCCAAAGTGTTAAAAATCTACAACCTAAAAGTTTTTAATGGAAAGTGCCATCCCCTAAAAACATCGCAAAAGACGTAGATATCTCAAGTAAAAATGCATGATTTAGAAAATTTACGAAAGGTTATTGAATTTAATTTGAATTGAATAGAAAATGACCGAAAGCCAAATGCATATTGAATGGTAACGAATTAAACGAATAACTATATGGACATTAATACACACAACTAATTTTTGCCTCATGATAGGATTAGAGAAAAATTGACTAACACTTTAAATTAATTTTAATGACGATTCCGAGCAAGAAATGTAATTTTACTGATATAGTATCACAAATAAAATGAAAAAAGAGGGGTGGCACTTTACAAAGAAAAAAAGGTGCCATTTTACATTTTCACGCCATTTTGGAAATCATTGAATAAATGTTCTTCTCTTACGATATGCTCGGATATCATTTCGGATTATGAAAAAGCATTAAAAATTAAGTCCAACACTGATATTTACCTTAGTTTTTTGACGTATTTGATTTATTTTTCACCGCAACAAAAACCTTCAGCTTTATTTTTAAGTTTTTTCTTAACCAAATTTTACATTTTTTCCCCTTAAAAACCGCATCAAAATTTATGTTGTACCCTAAATGACGGTAGGAATTTTTTTGTTTGGATTGCTGGAACATCAAAATCGAGCAGGAGTGGCACAAGACAAAGAGTGGCACCTTACAAAGAATTCCCCTACATTTTGAAAATTGTTTCGTAAAGTTAATTTTTTTTAATTTTGCGTGTTTCAAAATACTTAATACTCAAATGCCTTCCGTTTAGTATTCACTTTATTATACGTCTGGCAACATTTAAACTACGTGCAACCCTTTTATAATGTCAAAGTTTTCCCGCAAAATGTACAAAACCAATCTGAATTAATGCGCTATTTTGTGGCATTGCCTAAGTTATTTGTGCCAAATAAATTTTGATGGCTCCCAATGGATAAGTAAGTACATCACGTAAATACGAAACATGCATATTGGGCCTTGGATTTATTAAAAATAATGAGTTTCGAAATGTGAAATAATGAAAGTTTATACTTATATACATGGTATAACAAAATTGGATCACTTGACACTTTTTTTGCGCCTGTGACACTTTTTCTGCGACTTTTTAAAATTTTTCAGCGGCAACACTGTACCTTGGATAGAAGTTACTGTTATTTTCAATGAAGCGAATGAAGGGCGATGTGCTATCGTTGTTGCTGTGTTGATCGACGAATGAAAATTCTAAATTTTGAATTTTTGTTTCTGGCTGACATTGGCTGGCAATTCTCGACTTTTTTTTCATGTTATTATGCGATCGACCTTCTGCGTGAAGAGATTTTTATTTCCTTATGAGCACTTGACGGCTAAGGTTTTACTAATTTTGGCGTAAATGACTTCTCAGCGCGACTTATTATTTTATTCTTACGCCTTTTATCCCACTCTAGGCCCCCAGTTTTTTGGCCCAAACATTTGTTTGTGAAACCTAAAAAATTAGAGGTTCCGAAGAATCGTTATTACAAATTTGTGCATTTCATCATGTCTAATGTATGTACATATCTATTATAATAGATATGATATGGAAAAAGTTAAAATAAAAAAATAAGTAAGCAGCGACGACCCCGAATGATGGCAGAATGAATTTTTTGTTTTGCTTTTTTTTCGATATATGTATGCATGTAAATCCACAATTTAAAAGATATTTCGTAGATAACGATTGTAAAAAATCGTTTAGCTATCATCAATATTAAAAATAGTGTGATATCTTTATACCGTAGTGACTTTTTAAGTCGATAAGATACCCCCTTTTGACATTCGTTCCCATATATCTTTGCATGCTACACTCCGTTGTAAAATTGCTTCCCACAGCGTATGTACCTACTGCGCTGCACGCAGAATGAACCAAAAGCAAAAATAATTCGAATTCTGATGCAGATGTTGGTTGATAAAATAAAACACGTCTTACGTCTTGTTGTGTTAAAGTGTCAAGGAAGAAGAAGAAAATTTTATTCACCATATTGTGTGACATTCGCAATGAATGCGCTCAATGTAACATCCTCCCTGAATTAATTTTTCGTACATCTATTTCATTATTAATTATTTTTAATTCATTATTATTATTATGATTTGTGTGTGTGGGCAATTATTGGAGAAACCACACAAAAACCCATATTTCGTTTTGTGACAATCATGCTACAACAATTTTTGTTACAATTGATACGATGAGAGATTCTGTGCCGCACTGTACAGGAATGCCTTTCTCCGCACGAATGTTTTCCAAGCATACTTTTAGGCATGCACTGTGAAGTACAGCAAAACTGTTATAAATTCGCTTGGTATAGTCCGATATGGCAAGGATGGTTCTCGAAATGGGCTGTGCGAGAATAGTCGAGCGTTTTCCAATTAGAAGTGCAAGAAACTTCGGCGCGATAAGAAAACTGGTATAAAAGCAGCAGTGGCAGCGCAAGGGGTCGAGTCTGTGTTGAGCAAGCAATGGGGAAACATGCAATAGCAGTAGTGTAAAGTAGAACAAGTGCAAATTTGTAAATAAAGCGATTGTTAGTTTTGACTACGTTGCGCTGGATAACTGAAGTTGTTTTATTTTCAAAACCAATCCAAACGAACCTGTGAAGTAATTTTCGTAACATTTGGTGTCAGAAAGTGAGGATTGTGTTACTGAAGATAAAAAAAATTAAATTATAAAAACGCAGACATGGTTAAACTCGAGCTGCTGAAGGTGGACCAGCTGAAGAAGGAGCTGGCTGCATGGAATTTGCCGACTGCTGGTGGAAAGGTGGAGTTGCAGCTGCGTTTGCGGGAGGCGTGTGAATCACGAGGCATTGATTGGGCTGCACACGAGTTCGGAACGCAGGAACAAGAGGCGTCGGCCAAGGTGGAGGAATCGTCTGTTGGTGCTGCGTCATTGCAAAGTACGACTGCAGCGGCTGCGCCACTACAAGCAATGGACATGAGCCAGCTTATGGTTGCACTTAAAGGCATGTTTGGAAAAATGGAAAATGAAAATCGTGAAATGTCGGCGCAAATTGCAGCGAAACTAGAAAGTACGAATCAAGAAATAGTGAAAATGGAATCGGCGAACCGAGAAGTAGCAGAGCGAATGGAAACCAAGCTTCAGGAAAATTCTGCGCGCTTGGAGCAGAAAGTGGAAGAAGTCTCAAACAAGCTTGATGTGAAGGTGGAGCACCTGGGAGCGCAAGTGGAACACTTAGATAGACGAGTCGACGGCTTGGATGATTCTCTGAACAGACGAGTTAATGACTTGGATGATTCCTTGAACAAACGAGTTGACAGTCTGGAGGATTCAGTAAACAGGAAAATCGACGAGCGGCTTAGAGAGGTACAGCCACGAGAATGTTTGCCGCCGGAAAGTTTCGCCATAGAAGTGCCTACTTATGACGGTACTACGTCGTTTGACACATTCAAACTACAATTCGAGATGGCTGCTTTGGAGAGTCAGTGGACCAATGTTAGGAAAGGTCGGAGGCTGATACTGGCTCTAAGAGGTCGTGCGGCTGAGGTAATACAAACAGTTTCGGAAGGTTTGAGAGGTGATTACGAGACCGTCATGAGGGCATTGGCAGCCAGATACAGTGACGAGCACAACAAAATGCTGTATTATTGCGAGCTGAAGAACCGCTGGCAAAGAGCAGACGAGGCGCTGCAAACGTATGCAGCAGACATTGAGCGGCTCGTACAGTTGTGCTACCCGAAATTCGGCGCTGATTATCTCGAGAGGATGAAGATTGAGGCGTTTATTGAAGGTCTTCATGACCCGGAGACACGACGCAGTGCATTGATGATGGGCAAGCCGACTTTCCGTGAGACGGTGACAAGCGCATTGACGTATGAGGCGGCCTGGAGGGGAAGTTTTCGAGATTCATCTGCGGAGATGCATGGGGTCCAATCTGGACGTGTCACGCAAAGCCAGACAGTGAGCTCGGAGGCACCAGCGGGGCTGCGGGCAGTATCATCTCGAGTCAGTTGCTGGCGATGTGGCAAGCAAGGCCACATATCACGAGACTGCCATCTGCGAGAAAAGCGTTCCGGACAAAAGACGTTGCCAAGAAGGGATGACGCTCTGCCACACCATTCGTGCGAGACCGAACGCAGGCATAATTCGCAGGCCGAAAACGAGGGACAAATTGTGGATGTTCGGTCGGTAAGAGTTCTGCAAGAGGAAGATTGGCTTGCGGAAAGGCTACAGAAGGACCAGCGCAAGGATACGGATCTCGCGAAGACCATCAAAGGCAAAGCGCAGAGATTACGGCCGGCCTGGCAGGAGATGGCTGGTGAGAGCCCGATCGCGAAGGCTTACTGGGCACAGTGGCAAAGTCTACGTCTGCAGGATGGCTGCCTATACCGCGAGTGGGAGAGCAGGGATGGCAGGACCAGAAAATCCCGAATAGTGGTCCCGAGAGGCCGGATCGACGATGTCATTGAGGAAAACCATAACGACTCCAGTGGAGGGCACCTAGGCATCGCAAAAACTGTCGCCAAGATAAGAAGGCGGTTCTATTGGGTAGGATGCCAGGAGTCTGTCGCTGAGTGGATCAGAGGCTGTAATCGGTGTTCGGCTGCGAAAGGGCCGAGGAGAAAATCGCGGAGCCGCACTCAACTAGGCTAACCCAGAGGGGTTCCAAGAAGGCAATCTGGTAATGCTCAACAACCCGCAGCGGAGGAAAGGTTTGTCTCCACAGCTTCAAACGTCATGGGAAGGACCGTACAAGGTCGTGACCAGGATTAATGACGTGGTGTACAGGGTGCAATGCTGCGGCAACAGAAACGCCAGGTTGAAAGTAGTCCATTTGGAGCGCCTGGCGTCTTACTCCGGCGGAGCCTCGGTACTTGTTCGGGACGAACAAGTCTAAGTGATGGGCAGTGATACGATGAAAGATTCTGTGCCGCACTGTACAGGAATGCCTTTCTCCGCACGAATGTTTTCCAAGCATACTTTTAGGCATGCACTGTGAAGTAGCAAAACTGTTATAAATTCGCTTGGTATAGTCCGATATGGCAAGGATGGTTCTCGAAATGGGCTGTGCGAGAATAGTCGAGCGTTTTCCAATTAGAAGTGCAAGAAACTTCGGCGCGATAAGAAAACTGGTATAAAAGCAGCAGTGGCAGCGCAAGGGGTCGAGTCTGTGTTGAGCAAGCAATGGGGAAACTTGCAATAGTAGTAGTGTAAAGTAGAACAAGTGCAAATTTGTAAATAAAGCGATTGTTAGTTTTGACTACGTTGCGCTGGATAACTGAAGTTGTTTTATTTTCAAAACCAATCCAAACGAACCTGTGAAGTAATTTTCGGAACACAATTCAAAAATAGTTTGATTTTTCTCGCAACAACTTAACTTCTATCTGGCAGAAGGTCCAAATAACAATAATTCAATGAAATTATTAGTAAGTAATAAAATGAACATATTTCAATAACTTAATTCCAGTAGACGTGGCATAAGGGCACTAAGCAAATAAACACATAGAGGTACCACGCAGTACAACATTTTTCGGTCACGCAAATCTAGCACAGTAGGTCCCACACGTACTTCGGCTATACGAAGTTTTGTCACTGGCTTCGTCAAACTTCAATTTTCGAAGTTCATCTTCATTCTTCGTGGGATGTTCGACAAGGAACATCAATTGCAAGCTGTGCTGTGCATGGTACAATAACAAGGTATGCCAGATAGGGAGAGTACTCTTCATGTACTATGAGATGTGAATGGCAAACGACAAAAATTAGAGGTGCTTATGAATGGGAGTAGTGCGCAGGGCTGCACAGAAAATACTGAAAAGCATACAGTTTTTACAATGCACAGAAAAACTTTAATAGGTATCTTTTTCTTTGCAAAAAGTATAAAAATGCTCATATTTCCGCCAAAAATAAGTTTTGGACGTAAATAACATGTCCGGTACAAATTCGTTATGTTATTGTCTTCAACAGTTTTTTTTTATTAGAAGTTGTTTTTTAAGTTAATTTTCTTTGATTTTTTTGTTTAAAAATTTGATTCTGAAAAAAATTCTGCATTTGAAAAACAAGCTTTTCACATTTTCAGGTACGCAAATATCTTTGCTACTTTGTAGTAGCATTTCTCTTAGTGCGTGCTTCTGCACAACGCACACGAATTTCCCGGCATTATTAATTCACACGGACGATTTTGAATTTAAAAATGTTCAACACTCAATCACTTCTTGAAATGAAAAGCACGGAATCACAGCAAGGCGAAAAAGTTCCCAAAGCACAAATTAAAAATAACGGCATAAAATGTCGTCATAAGTCGGCGGAACATGCATGAAAAGAGAAAAAAGAAAAAGTCTTGCTTCGTGGAAAAGTGCACAAAGTCCAGAGCAAAGAAAGTCCAAAGAATAAACATAAATATAAATTATTTTTACTTAGTTTTTTGTCTTTCCTGTAAAATTTGAAAAAGTGGATTTAGCACCTTTTCACTCTAAGGCAGCTAGTGCATATTTCTTGTTTGTTTAGCATGAAAATTTCCAAAAGGTATGGTATGCATGGAAAAAGGTACTAAATTTCTAGCGTACACGCAACTCCAGTATCTCTGTTTGACAGCATTTCCAAATGTAAACAAACGAAAAAAGAGGGAGATTCGTCTACTTGGCATACCTTGTTTTATGTACCATGGTGCTGTGCTGATGAGCACGAAACGGCGCACAGTGTCGCGAGTGTGGCCAAAAATGGTAAAAATCAATGTTAAAAAATTACTAAAATGAATATGACAATCGACAGATAATATTTCAACTAAGAAAAATCCATTATCGGATCTTCAATATCCTACTCCGTTCCATTTTTATGTAGCTTCAAAGTTGACGTTAAAAAATAAGCATTCGTTCTAAGTTTGTGGGTAATTCTTTATGCTGAATGAAAAATCAAATAAAAATATAATTTATATACTAATATAGTCGTGTTATATATTAAATAAAACTTTGGCATTTTTCCTGTATGACAGCACTATTTTTTGGTTTGTGCTTTGAAATAACTGTGAAATCCCGTTACATTGAAAAATTACGTTTTTTGACTTGCTTCTAACAAAGAACCAAAAGTTTGGTGGAAAAAAGTTTAAAAAACGTCAAAAACACTTTTTTAGTTCCAACCGTAAATTAATCAAAAAAGTATGTATTAACATAATCCGGAGTAATTTTTTGCCTTTAAGTGCCTATTTGGTTGTTATTTGCATTTTTCTAGTGACGCCTCCACTAAAAATACGCGATTTCTTCGAGGTGTGGCGTAAAGCTGAAGCCAGAAAGTGGTCAACGAAACTTGAATTTCTTACAAATTTACTTAAAAATAAGACGGGTGTTGATGTTAATCATGAACAAAAGCAAAGTTTGCGTCCCCACTTCAACATTTACTTTTTGCAGTGGCACCTACAGTCAAAAAATTTGATTTTTTCGAAGTATGGCTTCCGACGTTCAATGAAAGTAGTGACAAAGCAGCTGCTGAAATTATGAGCTGCATAAAGAACAAGGTTGGCACATTGTTCGTATCATCAAAAGTAGGCAGAATGCCACGCCCACTTTAAAAATATAAACATTTATAACAAAATATAAACATTTATAACAAAATATGATATCACAAGCTGAAAAATTAAACATGAATTCATAAAGGAAAAGTTTTGGCCACTTTATATATATGTTCCAGCTGCCACGCCCACTTTAAGGTTTTAGAAAGCTTACCAATTAAAATTTTATCTTGGAACTAGTATCGTAAACAGCAGTTGTAGTCAAATACGAATATTTTTGAAAGTGGGCGTGGCAGGCCGCCCATTTTTAGTGTGAACTTTTATGTCATTATTTTAAGCTCAAATACAATGTTTCATAATTCTATCACTAATATTAAGAAAGTTATTTCAATATTAAAGTTCCTTTCGTATGGGAGGTGGGCGTGGCAGTGGTCCAATTTTAATGATTTTTTGTAAATGTCTTAATTTCCACCACAAAAACAATCTCACCAAGTTTCATCGAAATAGGACAACGCTAAGTATTTTTGGCCACGGCTTATATGGGATCGCGACACTGTGCGGCGCGCTGCGGCGTATCGTTTACAAATTCGAATATGCAAGGCTGTGTGTCCGTGTGAAAATAAATGTGCGTGTTGCTTGTGTATGCGCTGAGGTGAATGAAAACAATACGAGCAACTGCACAAGATAAAAAGCAAATTGAATTTCCATAACTTTCGGTTCTGCTATGAATAATGAACCATGTGAATTCGCAAAGGCGTACAGTAGAGTGTGCGTTCCTATTGAAAAAAAAACTAAAACCATGAACTTCTGCTGTGCAATGTTGGCATTCATGTAGGCTACGTTGCCTTCTGGCCTAATAAAATTCATACCGATAAATTTTTCAAATTCATATATTAACAGCAACATATTACTATTTATTATTATCATTTCCTCAAAATCTATATTATTTAGTAATTTTATGTGTTCTTTAGTATTTTTATTTTATTCTTATTTTTCGTTTTACTTGCAATTTGCTCTCTTAACCAAGTGCAATTTTTTCTTAGCAAAATTATTAAAAAGTAATCTGATATAAATTGCTCATGTTCCCAACAAGTAGACGGTTCTGAAAATCACATTTTGTATTCATCTACTTTGTTACGTTTGCAACACACAAATTGTACAAAAGCTTTTTTATATTGGAGGAATGAGGGGTTTCCTTAACCTCAAAAAAACTTACGTTGTGTACTCTCATGTGTAGATTTCTACACAGATGGGATTTTATTGCATTTCTGCAACAATAATTGAAATGTAGGCCTCTTTTTGATTAATTTTCTTTAGATAACATGAACAAAGATTAAATTTGATTACAGAAGCTTTTCTTCAATGCATTTTACGCAAACATTTCGATTGTGGTCTTTTTTGCATGCGGATTTTTTACAAAAGCAGCAAATAGTTTCATATACATTATTTTTGGATAGAGAATTGTTGTCATAGCATATATGGCATCTTGCTCTGCCTTTTGCTTGTGGCGGAACGCTCTTTAATCTTTTTGGTGGGATGCGGCTTGAACTATTTGATAGCAACGATGTTGCAAAATCTGATCTAGGCATACCAGTTCTGGCTGTCATGTACGGTTTGGCTAACAAATGCCCAAGTTCCTTTAAAAAATTTCTTCTGATTGTGGTTTTTTGGGTGTTTTGCCAATTTGGGTTGAGTTCTTTGAAAATTATCAGTGCGTTCAAAGCAGAAATATCTATCATGTTTGAGAATACAACCATAGGCCATCTATTTGTTTTTCTTTTACAGCTGTAACAAGAAAGCATTTTGTCGACTGTATCAACTCCACCTAAAGTGAATGATAAAATAAAAATTTTGAATTAAGAAAGTCCTTGTTAAAACTGTTTATTATAACAAACCTTTAGTTTTGTTATAATATTCTATTCTTGATGGCAGCTTTTTTAATCCAGATTCAATTTCAATAGAATTTCCTACCAATGTAAGATACAAGTGCTGTATTTGCAGTGAATGAAATGTTGATTGGTACAATGGAAGCTTTTTACATTCCAGAAGCTTTGTTGGTATACTGCGCTTGTTTTTCCTCATTGTGCCAACCATAGTTATTTGTTTTGACAGACGTCGTTGACCAAGCTCATAAGGGGAAAAGAAATTGTCCATTGTCACATTATGCCCTTTCAAGCCCTGAACGAGATCCATAACACGTTCGCCCTGTCTTTTCCCGTAAATCGGTTTGAGTAGCTTTTCCAAGGTATGGCTGTATTTTCCAGACATAACATGTATTCGAGCACACACACAACCAAAACTTTATGCCATATTTTTCAGGCTTTGATGGCATATACTGGCGGAACTTGCATCTTCCTCGAAAACCATGTAGTTGTTCATCAGCAGTAACGCAGTCATATGGGTTAAAATAATCGGCAAGTAAGGTAGACCACTTATTAAATACCTCACGAATAGGTATCTGATGAATTTTGCTGCCTTCTGTTCATTACATCATCAAATCGTATAACTTGATTCATATATGTAAAGGTTTTTCTTGACATTATTGCCCTGAAAATTGGGCGGCCGTGTTCGGCATCGAATAAATCAAGTGTGGTTTCATTTTTAGATCTAAAATTTGATATATTAGGTACTTTTTTTTTTTTAAACTCAAACAAACGCGCAGGGGATGACCCCTATTAATGCGAGGCATTGCGTTGGTTCAGGAAGGATATAAAGGTTAGGAGATAGGGTTAAGAGTGAAGTGGTTATGGACTCTTGCCTTGAACCCATCGAGATCATAAGTGCTGGGGAAGATATCCGCAGGGAGACCATTCCACAGCCGCGCTGTGCGGGCCAGAAACGAACTTTCTCTGTAATGCGTAGTGCGCTGGAACATCGTTTCAACGTGGAATGCATGAGCGCCAGTGTTCAAACGGGTTGCCCGTGGGAATACCCGGAGTGATGGCATCAGACTGCTCATCTCCACTGAGCAATTACCGAAAAAGTATCGGTAGAATAACACCACACATGCCACGTTTCGACGATGCTCCAAGGAGTCAATAGAGCTGGATGCCCTACTGTCCCCTATAAGTTTAATCGCACGGTTTTGCACCCGGTCCAGGAGCTCCAAATGGGTTTTTGAAGCCCCCGCCCACAGGTGCGAGTTAAACTCCATTTTAGGTCGGATATAAGTGGTATAAATAATGCGGAGATCGGACGGGGTGAAATATTTTTTGCACCGCTTTAAGAAGCCGAGGCACTTGGCTGCTTCTTTCGACACGCCAAAAATATGATCGTTCCAACGAAGATCATTCTTAATGGACATGCCCAGAACATCAAGAGCTGCCGATTCCGCAATACTCACACCACCCATAACCAGGGATGTGTTGGGATGAGGGGAGACTCGCTTGTGGGATAACAGGCAACATTGGGTCTTGCGAGGATTAAAATCGACCCTGTTCGCTTGACCCCACTTGGAGATTGTTTGTAGGTCGCTATTAAGTGTGTCATTCATACGGCGCCTTTCTCTCTCAATCTCCACAGAGCTGGGGCGCTTTGTGAAGGAGTATGAATGACAGATGGTGCTGTCATCCGCAAACGAGTAGATGGGATTCTTCGTCGACGACAATAGGTCATTGATGAAGATAAGGAAAAGGGTTGGAGAGAGGACCGAACCCTGCGGCACTCCCGCGCTGAGGGAATGCTTTTCCGAGGCTATGCCGTCTATTACAACACGAATAGAACGATCATAGAGGAAGCTCGTAATCCAACGAGAGAAGATACTACCGACGCCATAGGCAATCAATTTAGACACGAGCGCTTTATGCCACACCCGGTCAAAGGCCTTAGAAATATCCAGTGCAACAACCTTGCTTTCACCGAGGTTTAGAATGCTATGGTTCCATTTCTCGGTGAGGACCGCCATAAGGTCTCCCGTCGATCGCTGTCTTCGAAAGCCGTATTGGCGGTCACTTAGCAGTCTATTGTGCTCCAGATACTTCACAAGGTTGAAGTTTACAATGCTTTCCATTACTTTGGAAAGCACCGAGCAGATTGCTATAGGTCGGTAGTTCGCAGGGTCAGTAGTCTTGCCTTTTTTAGGAACTGGTTGAACATTTGCTACCTTCCAACATGTCGGAAATACACCTGTGGTGTATGACATGTTGAAAAGTTTGCGTAATGGACAAGCCAGTGAGGTAGCGCACTTTTGCAAAACAAGGGCTGGAATGCCGTCCGGCCCTGAAGCCTTATTTATATCGAGATTTGCAAGCACCCTTTTAACTACCCGTGTCCGAAAATGAATTTCTGGCATAGAGCAAGATACGTTCTCGACTACGGGTAGTGGTTGATCGCTGGGGGGCAGGGAAGAATTCTCTGCGAAAATTTTAGCCAACAAATTAGCTTTATCAACCGAGTGAGTGATGATTTGATCATTGTTAAGAAGAGTTGGAATGGAAGACGATGTTTGATTCTTCACCTTCTTAACGAATGACCAGAAGTTCTTACTACCACGCTGGCATTGAAGAACTTTTTTCCTTTGGCGCTGTTCGTGCAGAAACTTTTGGCGCCTTAGGATGGCATTGCATCGATTTCTAGCCTGTTTACGCAGCTGTTCAGTGGTGGCATTTTTATTTGCCTGCCATGCTCTGAAAGCTTCCTCTTTAGACCTGACAGCAATTCTGCATGTCTCATTAAACCAGATATTGTCCTTGGGTTTAATGCAAATTTGCTTATTGGGGATAAAGGACCGCATTCCCAATAATACAATTTCTTCAACCATTTTGGCTGCGGCATTTATGTTTCTATCAAGAAAACACACTTTCCAATTGAAGTGGGCGAAAAATTCATTAAGTCCACTCCAGTTAGCTTTATCATACATCCACACTAGCCGCTTCGGGGCTAAGAGCGAAGCATTGCGGATAGAAGAGTATGAGAAAGACGCCAAAATGGTACAGTGGTCCGAGTTTCCAAGAGGTGCGTGCATTTCAACATCATATTTTTCATGATGTGAAGTGAGAAAAAGGTCTAGAGTATTGAGAGCTTGCCCCGCAACGCAGGGGATATGCGTTGGTTCATGCACTAATTGAGTCAAGTTATTAGACTCGGCAAAGAGCTCGACAAATAAGCCTTCAGGAGTTGTGTGGCTGGAATGGCGTAGCCAATTGGAATTATGAATATTGAAATCACCAGCAACTACAATTTCACTATTCGGATACGATTCCAGAATCTGAGAAATAGAATCAGAGAGAATATCAAACTTGTTATAAGTAAAATCTCTCCCTGAATTCGGGCTCCTATATAGGAAGCAGAAGTGCAGAATGTGCGACTGGATATTGAATTTAACCCACATGGAGCTAAATTCGGCATCCGTCGTGTATAGTTGTTGCTGGCACTGGTACGCAACATTACTGCACACATAAATGGCAAGACCCCTGTGAGGAGAGAATAATGGCAGTAGATGGTAACCAGGGATGTGAAAATCCAGTGGATCTGCATCCCCACAAACCTGGGTTTCACCTAGTGCCATTACATGGGGTTTATGGAGGTTAACAAATGCGTATACGGCAAAAAAGTTCGCCCTGAGCCCGCGCACGTTGCAGAAGGCTATGCGGAATTTGTCCACCACCATGGTCTATATGAGCTAAAGAGCAAGGAAAGTAGCTGGGAATGAGATCTGCCGCACTAAGAAATTGATTATGCTCTGTGGTAAGTGTTATGCCTTTACCACAGAACAGTCAATTTCTCAGTGTCGAACAAGACCGCATGTAGCGCCACTGAATACGCACGGAGGAGGGAAACACGGAAAGAAAACCACAAACAACACCACGCGAGCAGAGTTTAATGCGGCGGACGGCGAGTTAACGGCATTTTAGATTCGGTGATCGATTTCGTGTTTGCGTTTTTAATTTATATTTGCAATATGCAATTTGTAATTTGTTTGATGGCACACGCGGGGTAGCTGACACTGTGTAAAAAGACAGACACAACAGGCGGACGAACATTAAAACACGCGCGAGACGGATAAAAACATTAAAAACCGGGAGCAAAAAAGGCACGTCTGCCCACGCGTAGCTGTGTTGACACTGACCATATTTTGCAAAAGCAAAGGCATTGGAATGCGTTAAAATTAAATTTTCAATGTGCGGGGGGAAGAAAATTAAAAAAGCGTCTCTTATGTCATTAACGCGAGCTTTTGCAAACCTGGTAGTACCAGAAGGAAGGGTAATGACATTTTCTTTGCGCAGTCTGCCACTTTCACATTGAAACGGTTCTGATTGCCACACAATACCGTCTTTAGAAATGGACGTATCATTTCCAGCAATACTACCCTGGGCGCCGACTATTAGTTGATGTGCATTATTTTTTGCATCTGAATCACAGTCAGATTAATGCAAATCACTTTCACTGTGCCCCTCTGCACCAATATCCTCTGGACTATACGTTTCGTCGGTAGAACCAGAAAAATCACTGCTGCCATCGTCACTTTCATTTAGAAATTGTCCAATTTCTTCATTTGTTATAAATTTGGGCTGATGCATGGTTTATTTCTTTTTATTTGATATTTATAACAATCATTTCACAACTTTGTTTTTATACTTTTCTTAGCGCGCGAAAAACACCTGATATGTAATTTTTCCCGCTAAAACCTCACGAATATATGTTTACTTCATATGTGTAGAAATCTACACATGAGGGTTACCAATGTAAGTTTTTTTATAAAGGCTCTAAAAATTGTTTTTTAATTGATAATATAGCAATTTTTGCTGTATATCGATGCTGTTGATAAAGTCTGAATTTCGGAAAGATTTCAGTTAGCCACTTTGGAGAAAATTGCAAAAGTTTATACTTGATGTGTAGATTTCTACACAAGGAGCAGATGAAGGTTAAAAAACGTATGAAATGTGTTTTAAAAGATTCTTGAAACAAAAAAAATTAGTCGATTGGAGCTTTTAGTTTGAAACTACTGTTAAAATAGTTGAAATTTTTGAAAAATATAAACATTTCGTTTCTTTGTAAATCACAAAGCTCATCTTTTATTAACTTTTTGCAGTTATGCCAGTCAATTTTTTCAATAATTTGCATCAATATGAAGCCAGAGAAATTACGAAGGAAACCATCAATCATATGTTAATTTTTTATAATCCCTAAGGCATTAGAAGAATTCGCTTTCTCTGCATCAAATATATCCTTTGCAAAATTCTTCACCGAACGCTTGATTTATAGCATTTTGAGTTTCATTGTCAATTTCAAACAAACTGGTATTATTGTGAATTTTTATAAATGAACATTCGTCAGTTGGTTCACAATTGAAGGTTCCTGCCTTAAATGCTATTATTTTCATTGAGATCATTATCGCAAGAATATGGTCAAACTCAAAAAGTGAAGGATTATTGTTTGTAACTCCACTTTTTCTTACCAAATAAAAAAGATTTTCAAGCGGGTCTTGATTAAGTCTTGATAATAAAAGAAAATTAGATTTTTCCGCCCAGATATCTTGTGAAAGAGACAAAACGGAAGTAATTGATAAAACTATACCATTTCAACAGTATACAGGTTTAGGATACTGACAGCTTTTGACATAGTTTTCCATTTCCTTCAAATAATTTTGGATATTGTTATTCACACGAAGAGCTGATCGGAAAGGGTTTTTATCAAAAAGAACATGGCTATTCAAACAATCAAAAAGTATGTTTATTTTGGACAAAGCTTTTTCTTTGCAATCATTATAACAGCCATTTTCAACCAAAGATTTTATGGCTGCGGATACAGTGTTGCTAAATATTTGAGTTGCGTATTTAGCCTTCATTTTTTCAAATGAATTAGGATGAATATGCTTTGTTGTCAATTTGCGACAAAGGCGGGTTGAATTGTTTTTATCCAATTCATATAACCTGCAAATAATCGACCAAGAAATATGTCCATCAGTCGAAGTTTCATCATCAGCAAATTTGTTGAAGCGAAAGCGATCGTCAACGAAAAAAGGTATACACACAAAAATAAGCGCGAACAAGTGAAATTGTGTTGTTGCTTTTGTTGGCTTTTTTGGTGGTTGATTATTTCATTGCGTGTGAAGGCAACGCACACAATTTTGCGAATATTTTCGGCTAGCCGAAGTGCGTATGGGACCTGCTGCGCTGAAAGCAGTGATGACGTGATACGAAACTGGCAGGGGAAGCGAATTTGTTGACCATTTTTTGCATTTCACATACACAATCTGTGTGAGGTGTCATGGCCCTGTAGGAAATGGGACTGGTTGATCCATGTAGTTTTTCAACTGGTTGCTTGTCAGTCATAGCTGACTTCAGAACCGACTCGTTTCCTTGGAGCAAACTTACCCTTTTAACGTGGCGTCGCTGACAGTCACTTGAACAACAAATTGTTAAAATTACTTACAAAAAACCAGTTGAAAAACCAATAAATTTTGGGAACCAGTTGTCTCAGGTCCGACAGGGGTGGGTCAGTGATTGGTTCAACAGTGTGGTCGCGTTGAAGTTAGAACAAAGCGCAAAGTTGCAATTTAGAGGTAGCTTGTCTTTCGTATTTTTTAGAAAAAGGCGTATTAATACGATGCATGTTATTATTTTTATAATTGTCACTTATTTCAATAAAAAATGCATACATTTTCTAAACTTTGTTTTGTTTTTATGTTATTTGTTATGTTGTTATGTGCACCCAATGCTGCACAATTGGCAGCCATGCTGCAACGCATAATTTTAAATGCATTACAATTGACTGTTCTGTATATTATACGTGTAAGGAGCTTGAAATTCTTTTTGGTACACCTAGCACTTGAAAAATACAACAAATAACCCGCGAGCGCTATAGAGTTGCAATTTTGTCAATTTTTCAAAGTTAAACTTCTCTTTGATTGCTTCCCGCGCTGTTTGTTTACAAATTAAACACCAAATCATCGGAGTTCAGAGATGCTTTTGGTGTAAAATGCATTGTCCTCGATTGTCCTCCTCCAATGAAAACTTAAATAATGACATGTTACAGACATATTCAAACAATTTTATTACATTTGTAAGCAAAAATAGAATTTTATATTCATTTTTCTATAAACGTATCACAGAATTCTGTGCAAAAAATAACTTAATTTTTCTATGCAATTAAAAATTAACCACAACGATAACCCTCACACATGAAAATTGACCAGCACAACAACCCTCCATTTTGGAATTGACCAACACAACAACCCTCCATTTTCAGTTTGTATGGAGTCAGGAATATCAGCTGTAGGGCCGGAGTATCAGCTGTGGGGCCGGAGTATCAGCTGTTATGTGAGAGTATTGGTGAATTTTATGTGTGAATTGTGGCTTTTTTCAAACTTCTCCTCTCAGTTTCGCGTCACGTAGTCACTGGCTGAAAGCAAGGCACATAACAACAGCAATAACATCATCACAGCGCACAGTTGATGTGCGACTGACCACATCAACATAAAGCAAATTATGAAAGCTGACTTCGAATTGAGAAGTTTGCCGAAGTCATCGCGAATATGTTCGAATAGCCGAAGTGCGTATGGGACCTACTGCGCTGGTACGCAAATTTGTGCGAGTTGACACCTCTATGTGTTTAGTTGCTTAATGATAAGGGCTAAAAACGTCTATCTATTCACTTATGCCGAAACACTTTAAGAAACTCAACATTTTTGGCAGTGCAACTGCTTTAGTTAGGATATCTGCTGGCATAACACTTCGTTCAATAATGTGTGTGACTAACTAATTAAAACACATTTTTTTGCCAAAATTCGTTTTTATTCATCAACATAGTCCCCTTTTAGGGAGGTACAATCATTCCAACGCTTTTCCAATCTTTCGATACCGCCTTTGTAGAACGATTTTTCTTTGCCTTCAAAATAGGCGTTAGTTTCGGCGATTACTTCATCATTTGAGCCAAATCTCTTACCACGGAGCATCTTTTTGAGGTCTGCGAAGAGCCAGTAGTCGCTGGGGGCCAGATCTGGAGAATACGGGGGATGAGGAAGCAATTCGAAGCCCAATTCATGCATTTTTGCCATCGTTTTCATCGACTTGTGACACGGTGCATTGTCTTGGTGAAACAACACTTTTTTCTTCTTCATATGGGGCCGCTTAATCGCGATTTCTTCTTTCAAACGTTCCAACAACGCTATATAATAGTCGCTATTGATTGTTTTCCCTTTCTCAAGATAGTCGATGAATATTATTCCGTGCACATCCCAAAATACTGACGCCATAACCTTGCCAGCCGATGTTTGTGCCTTTGGACGCTTTGGGCGGCTTTCACCGGTTGCATGCCACTCAGCAGACTGCCGATTTGACTCTGGAGTGAAATGGTGGATCCATGTTTCATCCATTGTGATGTACCGACGCAAAAACTCCGACTTGTTGCGCGTAAATATGTCCAAACAGCTCTTTGAATCATCGATTCGTTGTTGTTTTTGCTCCGGTGTGAGCAAACGCGGCACCCATTTCGAAAACACCTTTTTCATAACCAAATGTTCGTGTATTATGGTGTGTACACTGCCTGCTGATATCTTTAGAATGTCAGCAATCTCCCCCACTTTCACTTTACGGTCGGACATAATGATTTTCAGTGTTTTTTCAACGTTTTCCGGAATAACAGCGTCATTTGGCCGTCCAGTAGATGGAATGTCATCGGTGTCTGTACGACCACGTTTGAATTCGGCATACCAATAACAAATGGTTCTTTTTGATGGAGCAGAGTCCGAATAATGTTTTTCAAGCCATTCCTGGCATTGAACAGTATTTTTTTTCATTAAAAAACAATGATAAATCAGCACACGGAATTGCTTTGAATTCATTTTTTTTGAAAACTCAAAAGTAGTGTCACTTAAAGCACTGTAACTTGTAAACTAATGGTCGAATTGACATATAATTTTGACAGTAAGCCTAAAAAGGTTCACAATTTCGAATAAAAATATTGATTTAGTATTAGTGCCGCCATCTATGTGTCAGTCACACACATTATTGAACGAAGTGTTATTTTTAGTTGACACCTGATTAATGCTCACATGTTTTTCTTTGGCATTCTGGACAATGTACTTTACTTCAACATCAATATGTTTTGTTCTAGCAGAATAATTATTGTTTAGTGCTAAATCTACCGCGCCGCGATTGTCACAGTATACCGAGATCATTCATGGCGCATTTGGTATCAGTTCAGCTCTTAAATACTTCAGCCATGTAGCCTCGTATCAGTCATGGCCATGAATTCGGCTTCTGTCGTTGATAGCGCAATTGTTTGCTGTCGTCTTGTAATAATAATAATTAATAATAATAATAATTGATTGGCACGACAGCCCGCTTACGCGAGACTAAGGCCTAGCTTCCCGCAACCACCCGTGTTGTGCGTGTGAATTTTGTACGCGGGTGGAAGGGACCTACAGTTTTATGCCGGTTCCGAACGGCAGGTAGGGAGCTTTATCATAGGCAATTTTTACTCTCAGAGGTTTGCCATTTCCAGCTGAGAGGACAGCCACCGAAAGAGAAAACGAGTTTCCCGTTATTTTTTAGTCGTCGTCTTGTACGCCACGATATTGCGCCACCTTGCATGATGAATACGAAGCCAGTAGTCGAATTGCGTTTATCGAGATCATTGGCCCAATCAGAGTCGCCAAAGCCCATCAAATCATCAGATGACTTTGTGTATGTGATTCCTCTGTTAAGAGTGCCTTTCAGGTATCGAAATACGCGCTTCAACGCCACCCAATGACCTTTGCCGGGATTTTCGCTATACCTGCTGAGTTAATTAATAGCGAAGTTAATGTCGGGACGAGTTACCTGAGCAGCAAATAGCAAGCTGCCGATTGCTTCCCTGTACGGAATGTTTCGCATTTCGTACCGCTCCTCATCAGTCTTCGGAAACATTTCTTCGCTGATTTTTTGGTTCAAGTCCAAAGGAGTCGACGTCGGATTCGCGCTGCTCATTCCGAAGCGTTCGATGAGCTCGCTGATGTACCGTGATTGATCGATGGTGATGGAGCCATTTGACTTGTTTCGAGTGACTCGAACACCGAGAAGTAATGACGTTTCACCGAGATCCTTCATTTTAAAATGCTTGTTCAGTTTGCCCTTCAATTGCATTTCGCGCTCCGAATTATTCGACAAAATGAGAATATCGTCGACCCATGTGGCAACAATGAGCATTTGTCCATTTTCTATTGAATAGAATATACACTGATCAGCTTGTGAACGCTTAAGTCCGAAGCTCAACAAGACTTTGGTTAACGCGATGTTCCACAAACGACCGGATTGTTTCAGTCCATAGATTGATTTGACCAGTCGACAATATCGATTTGAACCGTCATCAAACAGTTCCGGTTGTTCCATGTAAATTTCGGTGTCCAACTTCTCGTGCAGAAACGCAGTCACTACATCCATTTGAGTGACTCGTAGATCAAACTGCACTGCCATGGCTAGCAAAAATCTGATTGAGGTGTACCGCACCACAGGTGAAAAGGTTTCGTTGTAGTCAACGCCGGGAACTTGTGTGAAGCCCTTCGCAACGAGTCTGGCTTTGTACCTCACGGTTTTTCCAGCCGAATTGCGTTTTGTTTTGAACACCCATTTGCATTTAACAGGTTTTTTTCCTTTTGGCAACTCAGCAAGCAACCAAGTTCCATTTTTTGCAAGCGAATCCATTTATTCACGCATTGCATTTTTCCAATACTCACTTGCATCCATATATGTAGTACTTCTATATTGGCACTAAGCTCAAGGTACATTCGCCAACATCACAGTACAGCAATAGTGAAATATGAGCGAGAAAGCGTATAAACGAATGTACCTTGACATATTTCAAAAGTGGCAAAAAGTCAGGTGCGTTCAGACGGGGAAAAAATAGACTGGAAAAAAAATATAAATTTGTCGAAATTAACTGAAATTTCTTCAACCGCCCCAGGAGCAGATTGACAGTTGTTCATGTGTAGAAGTGCACATGTATACACGCATAGAAATATATTCACAAAATTTCGTCTTTTCTGTCTCATCGCTTGTCTCCCTTTGATTTCCGAAAGAAAACACATTGTGAAGATACGTTAGTGCCAATGTAGAAGTATTACATATATGCTTGCATCGCTCGACAAGGCTTGCTTGACTGTAGTTGGATCGCTCTCAGTGAAAACAGCACAAGCATAATTTGGTTTTGGCTTGTTGGCTCTTCGAATTGATGGAGCACGCGCTACTGTTTCACTCTCAAGAGTTTCTTTTTCATTACGCGATAATGGTTCATTTTTCGGATGAAATTGGCTTGCATTCTCTTCGCTCTCGATTGTGTCGTCCAATTCAATGACTTCTATTCGTTGCCCACCAAGCTGTACAGAAACATCGACTTCTGGGTATTGATCGATTACGGTGTTGTTGAGGTCGTCTGAGATCACACTTGGTTGCCCACCAGGCTGCATAGAAGCTTTGACTACTAGGGGTTCACCGACACTAGTGTCATTTGGGCTCATGCCTTGAAATGCCTCAGCGATTGATGAATCATCCGATTCGTTGGCTCCATCCTCCCCTGGTTCGAAATCGCTGCTTTCGTCGGCCTCATTCAACGATACAATGACATGATTAGTTTCATAAATGTCAGAATCATTTATCTGCACTGCATTCTCGTTCTCGATAAATGTGACATCTCTGGTGATTGTAACTTTTCTTGAAACTTTGTGAAACAAACGATACGCCTTTTGATCGCTTGCGTATCCAAAAACCTTTAAAAACTTCAGGTCGGGTGTTTTACCGCTCCACGCTTCCTCTGGGCTAATTTCACCACCTCTACACGGTATACAGTTGACAACTCTAGTGACTGTCATTAGCGCTTCAAACATTTTTTCGACAAATTTGCATCGATCAACATACACCTCACACGATCAAATAGTGTGCGATTCATTCGTTCTGCTGTGCTGTTTTGCTGCGGCGTGTGTGGTGTTGATGTTTGATGGATTATGCCGTACTTTGCACAGAACTGTTTCATGTTATTGTTTACGAATTCTTTTCCGTTGTCACTTCTGAGTGTTTTTAGCTTCTGTCCCGTTTGTGTCTCTACCATTCGCTTAAAGTCAACAAAACAATTGAACACTTGTCCTTTGTTTTTCAGCGGATACACAAACACTTTTCTTGTAAAATCGTCGATAAACGACACAAAGTAGCGACAACCACTCATTGATTTCACGTTCAATTCACAAACGTCCGAATGCACCAGTTCTAGCACACTACTGGCTCTGGTGCCTTCTTTTGGGAATGACGAACGGCTTAGTTTCCCTTTGATACACGTTTCACACTTAATTTAATTAATTGATTGGCACGACAGCCCGCTTACGCGAGACTAAGGCCTAGCTTCCCGCAGCCACCCGTGTTGTGCGTGTGAATTTGTACGCGGGTGGAAGGGACCTACAGTTTTTATGCCGGTTCCGAACGGCAGGTTGGGAGCTTTTTCATAGGCAATTTTTTACTCTCAGAGGTTTGCCATTTCCAGCTGAGAGGACAGCCACCGAACGAGAAAACGAGTTTCCCGTTATTTTTTTTAGGTGTTACTACATGCAGAATTCGAACTTGCGTCGCTCTGCATGCGACTCGCTGGACCGCGCACTAACCAACTGAGCCACGGCGGTTGCCCGTTTCACACTTGCTCGATTTGAATCGACTCACTTTGTGCTCGGTGCGGTCCAAAAACTTCATGTTGTCGAAGCAAACATGTCCGAGCCGACGGTGCCACAATCGCAGTTCACTTTCATTGTTAACTTTAAATACTTTGTTTTTCACGTTCTCGACTACAAACGAGTCGCACTGGGGCACATCAAGTTTAAACATGTCATCAATTAAACTGCCCGTCGCAACAGTTTTATTTAATTTTTTGTTGACAACTTTACAACCGCGACTATTGAAAATCACTTCATTGCCCTTTTTCACAATTTTGCTCACTGAAATTAGATTTGCACATATGCCCGTTTCACCGTTTGTTACAATCGTTTGATCAATATCGCCTGCCTTTATCACGGTCAATTTTTCATTGTTTGCAACAGTCACTTCGTTTACTATTGGCGTCGATGTGTTTTGCATTGACTCGTCGTTGCTTGACATGTGTCTTTTGACGACGACTTTTGCGCGATAAACGAACTGAAAAGTACTAGTTTTTCAGCTTTGAGTTTTGGGCACTGCTTCTTGAAATGGGGACCACCGCATTCGAAACATTTTACTCGTTTCGGCTTTGACTTGTCATTTTTCGATGACTTTTTTCTCGCCATTAGCGCTACCGGTTCACTTGACTCGAATTCGACTTCTTGTAGCAGAATGTTTTTGACGTAATCAACAGTGAGTTCATCTCCCTTTGTTTCAATGCTCATTACCATCGGCTTAAAATCATCTGGCAATCCACATAGCATAATCGCGCCGGCTATTTGTTCATCAATTTTGAAGCCGGCTGATTTTATTTTCGAGTACAACGATAGGCATTGTGTCACATAGCTTTGCAAGGATTCGCAGTCCTCTAACTTCAACGAGATCCATTGTTTGAGTAACGTGACCCTCCTCACGATGCCTTTGTCTTCAAACGCAGACAGCAATGTATCCCATCCTTGTTTAGCATACAGTTGCGGTCAAAATAATAGTAGTACGCGTACAACGAAAAGAAAGTTAAGAAAAAATAATCTGCTTTTCTTTACAAATATTTACTTTGTATTTTTTTTAACAAGTTATATGTGTTAACAATGCAATCATAAAAGAAAACTTAAGAATTAAACTCAGTTTGGTTTGATTTAAATTAAATGCGCCAAAAGCTCCAACATATGGACGGTCAAAAAAATAGTAGTTCGCTTTACTTTTATAAAAATGAAGCAAAAATTGTGTTTCATTTTAAAAGATTTAATGGTTAAATAGTATTAACGTAATTTTTCTTCAAATTAATATTTAGTTGCGTGACTGTTGTTCGCTATTACTGCAGCACAGAGCCGATGCATTGAATTAACCAAATTTTCATATCTTTCTCTAGGGGCGTGGTCTACTGCTTCTCAAAGTTGATTATTATTTAAAGGATTATTGTGAGCAACTGCTCTCTTCACGTCACACCACAAATTTTTAATTGTATTGAAGTCTGGTGATTGTGCGAGCCATTCCATAACCCTAATCCTGCTCTTGCGAAGCCCCTTTCGTGCGACCTTTCTTGTATGCTTTAGGTTATAATCCTGTTGGAAGACCCAAAGCATTGGCATTTTTTCACGGACATACGGTAGCACGATTTCCTGCAAGATTCGTACACATACACATGCATTTATTTATTCAACATGTCTTACGTTTTACGGAGGTGGCGCTATTTATTTGATCAAGAAAACGATGGATCGATGTGTATGTGTTCGAATCTTGCAGAAAATCGTGCTACCGTATTTCAAATAAATAGCGCCACCTCCATAAAACGTAAGACATGCATTTATTTATTCAGCATGTCTTACGTTTTATGGAGGTGGCGCTATTTATTTGATCAAGAAAACGATGGATCGATGTGTATGTGTACGAATCTTGCAGGAAATCGTGCTACCGTATGTCCGTGAAAAAATGCCAATGCTTTGGGTCTTCCAACAGGATTATAACCTAAAGCATACAAGAAAGGTCGCACGAAAGGGGCTTCGCAAGAGCAGGATTAGGGTTATGGAATGGCTCGCACAATCACCAGACTTCAATACAATTAAAAATTTGTGGTGTGACGTGAAGAGAGCAGTTGCTCACAATAATCCTTTAAATAATAATCAACTTTGAGAAGCAGTAGACCACGCCCCTAGAGAAAGATATGAAAATTTGGTTAATTCAATGCATCGGCTCTGTGCTGCAGTAATAGCGAACAACAGTCACGCAACTAAATATTAATTTGAAGAAAAATTACGTTATTACTATTTAACCATTAAATCTTTTAAAATGAAACACAATTTTTGCTTCATTTTTATAAAAGTAAAGCGAACTACTATTTTTTTGACCGTCCATATGTTGGAGCTTTTGGCGCATTTAATTTAAATCAAACCAAACTGAGTTTAATTCTTAAGTTTTCTTTTATGATTGCATTGTTAACACATATAACTTGTTAAAAAAAATACAAAGTAAATATTTGTAAAGAAAAGCAGATTATTTTTTCTTAATTTTCTTTTCGTTGTATGCGTACTACTATTATTTTGACCGCAGCTGTATGTGCAGCTTTCCAAATGCGTGTATAGACTCGGATCAACTAACAGAGTGATTTCGGCCAATGCTTTCAAGTCTTTCGCCAATTCATCTGTTTTTGTGGCTTCCGTGACTTCTGCTTCGCAATAACTCCACAAACCTTTTGTAATTAAATGAGCCCTGGCTCCAACCTTCCATGTTGCGAAATTTTCTCGACTGATAGCAGGCAGGAAAATATCGCGAAATTCCAAATTTAATTACAAAATAATATATTTAACATAACGCGCGAGATTTACTTTATCGAAACTCATTAAAATAAGAGCGTTCGCCCATAACCTGATGCAGATGTTGGTTGATAAAATAAGACACGTATTACGTCTTGTTGTGTTAAAGTGTCAAGGAAGAAGAAGAAAATTTTATTCACCATATTGTGTGACATTCGCAATGAATGCGCTCAATGTAACAAATTCAATGTTTCGTTTCCTAGCCGGCAACAATAGCAACAACCACAGTTTCTTGCTTTTTTCCCCGTATAAGAAGCAAGTGGCACTTCGTTTTGTTGGACAACAACAATAACAACCACAGTAAATTGCTATTTTCCCTTCAATGCTTCACAGAGCCACATGCGATCATTGCTTTTTTCTAATCTCTGCTGTTTTTCTGTGATATAACAGAAACGAAAGCTGTCTAGTGCTGTTCGCAATGTTAATAGCAGAGGACTGTTTATTCCGTGGTCTAATATAAAATAAATAATTAACACGTTCACGAACAGTGAGCTGTAAAAAAAGACAGGCGATATTATTTTTCTTACTTTTTACTCAATTACTACTATTAGTTTCCACTATCTATCAATATTATTGCCACTCCTAATAATATTGTGCTCGTTGCTTAAATGCCAACGCCAATTTTGTATCATGCACATTCTAAAAGATGCATATTGTATCAGTGCGCAATATTAAAAAAAAAAAATAACCAAATGGGATCAAAAATCACCAAATCCAATTTTCAAAAATAAAAATGTCGCTTCCCCACTTCACATAAATTTTTACTTCGGAAATCACTGCTATCCAACAAGCCATTCAAATAAAAAACAAAAACAAAAAACTAATAATCTGCTCTGACAGTCGCTCAGCAATTGAAGCACTAAAATCCAACAAATCCTCTGATATACTAATCCAACGAATAAGAGAAGAACTAATAAGAAGCAAACATACAAAATTATTATACACCCCAGCTCACATCAACAAAAAAGGAAACGAATTTGCTGACAAAACTGCAAAGGAAGCCAACAAATCACCAGCAATCCTAATCAACAAATACACAAAAAAAAAACATCAAAAACCTACATAAAACAGCAAACTTACTTTCCAAATTAAATATTCCAAACTGCCGTTACAAAAATATAAATGATAAAATGCAAAAAACAACATATTCAACAAAAATGCCAAGATATCAACAAAAAATTCTAACCAGACTAAGGGCCGTTTTCTCATCTTCCCGTTAAAGTGACCTGTAGCTAAAGTGAACTTTAGCTAAAGGTCACTTTAAAGTGCCCGGTAAATATTTTCGTTTTCTCATCTTCCTGATAAATATAAATTTTACAAGTCTGATTTTTTGGCAACACTAGTCTACGATGGGCAGCACTTGGCGGCGCAATCAGTTTGTGAAAAATTATAATTATTTTTGAAGGAAAAAATAAAAATTTTGCCTGGCAAAATCTTGTTGATGCTTTTACTGCCAAATGGGGCGTGTCCCGACGTTGGAAATCGTTGAGGGACAAGTTCGACAGCTTGAAGCGTAAGTCCGAGCTGGAACTTGGAGCGCAGAAGAGCGAGACGTATCGCACAGGTGGCGGCCCAGCAGCGATTGGACATGTCAGCAATGCAAAGCAGTGAAATAGTCCAATTGGCTGTTATATGTTATATTTGCCGCATTTTGCGACTCCGTACCTTCAAAAGCGTCTTCCAGTGCATGAATTTAAGAAACACGCCTATTTTCCATACCGAAAGATCTCAAATTCAAATTTCATTTCAAATTGTAATTTCATTATCAGCTGTTTTTTGTTTGTAAACAAACATATGCATGTACTTGGCACCACTTCCACTTAAAGTTCACTTTAAAGTTTAACAGGCACTCAATCCTCCCGGTAAATTTTATCGGAAGGATAGCTTAACGGGAAGATGAGAAAACGGCCCTAAGGCTTGGACATACGACATTCACACACATTTACTTACTAAAAAAAGAGCAACAACCGCAATGCCCAAACTGCAATAACCCATTAAATATACCACACCTATAAAATACCAAAATATAAACCTAGAAGCAATAAAAACACTAAACTATGAAGCAGTAACCAAACACATTCCCAAAGAACTATTAAAAACACTCTAATAAACAAAATTATCTTTTATCCAAATATGTACAAACACTAACAAGAACATAACATAATCTAAAACCAATAGGACGAAGGCCACGAAGCCAGTTTCCTTAACCTACATATACTCATTGTGATATTTATAGCACAATAAGTCCTTTTAAATAAAATAATAATAAAAGTCTTTTTAAAAAAATAAAAATAACCTTTTTTGGTTAAAATAACCAAAACGGCAACGCTGGCTATGATGCGAGCGGGAAGAGCGAAGCGTAGGCATTTGAGAATGTTAAGTTCATAAAATTTTCTTTGAGATTTTCGTAGGACAACAGCAGAAAGCAATGTTATTGTTCGCAACGGCTTCACTCGTGTACATTGAAATGGTGGTTGTTGCAGCGTAGTGTTCGCTCAATCATTTTTTGCATGCATGTTTCTTGATCTTGCTTGCCGAAGCCCAAGCAAAAAACAAACAACGAACCAAAGCATCGTCATCATCGTTTCAACGAAGATGACTCGGGATTCGCTAATGTTTTTGTTGTTGTCGATTATTGTGTGTATGCTTTTTTGTGTGGCCGATTGGTTTTGCTGCACAAATTGCTATAAAATAGCAATAAAAATAGTTCCAAAGAACGGGACGGAAAATTATTACGGGCTAATAAAAAGTCTTCCTTTCTTTCCAATTTCCCTTTCTAATTGTCTTTGTTGATTACTTATTATATATTTTTTATTGCTTGTAGCGATCATATAGGTCGCCATGTCAGCCATATTTTATTTGCTTTTCTATGATTTTGCGCACACTACAGTCGGCAGTGAGTTCAGGAGCAATATGGAACGCCGTGCAGGCTTATAGAAGAAGAACAAAAGCCAGCCGCCAGAAAATATAAATCGTTTTACAATTTCAGCATTTCGTCAGCGCAACAACAACAGCACATCGTCTTCATCTCACAATCATCCCACGCCGCAGCAATGTGTTAACGCAGACTCGCTGCAGTTAGCGCAACCAAAAGCAAGCCTTCGTAAGTTTATTTTCTTTGCTTCTACTCACATGTTACGCCGAAGTTACAGAGATTTCTGCTGTTAGTAACAGAGGGTTTTGCTGTCAATAACAGAGGGTACTGCCAGCAGTACCCGCCATACAACACGTTTGCTTGTATGAGATGCGCGTTCTATATTACTTCATATTCTTTGGTTATAGCGAGGTATGGGTTTAGTGCATTGGCTTCTGTAAAGCAAACAAGATTCGCTATTGAGCGGGTTTGTTTGTATTCCTTTCAGCATTCTTGTTTTTCTTCTCTCAACTTGTGCAATTTATCGTTCCACCAGGGGGTAATTCTCTTTACGGGAGTGTACTGGTTTGTGGGATAGAGCGATGGGCAGCAAATCGAATAATTTGTTGTAGGGCTGCAGCTTATTTATTTATGTTAGAGCAGGGGGTGGTACTGTTGTTAATATGATTAGAAATTTGTTGAAACCTGTTCCAATTTGCTTTATCTGTGATGAATTTTGAGTTTCATTTGGTAGGTTTTATTTGGTTAGGGAGTATTAAATTCGTGATTATAGGGAAGTGATCACTACCGTGGAGATCTGTTAATGTTTTACTGAAAAGTTTTGGTGCGATTGAGGGGGAAGAGATCGTTAAGTCTATATTTGTAAATGTGTTATGCGTAGAGAAATGGGTGGTGGCACCATCATGTAAAACTATCAGGTTGTGGTAGAGGATAATACCTTCGAGAATTTCGCTTCTTTGATTAACATGGGTGGAACCCCACCATTGGACTCCAAGCATTGAAGTCGCCTAGCAAAATGATCGGCGTTGAGAAAAGATTTAGGATCGATATTATGTCGTTTGAGTTGAATATCTGGTTAGGGGGTATATACATTGATATGAGGGTGATTTTTATTCCGATGTTGATTTCTACAGCAATGGTGGCGATGGTAGAGTTGAGAGGAGTGTACTTGTGTGGTATTGATTTAGGCACCAGAATTCCTATACCTTGTTTGCTGGTGGTGCTGTTTGGAAGATTGGTGAAATAACCTGCGTACTGTTTTGGGGTAACGGGGACGATGTCAACAGGAAGGTGTGTTTCTTGCAATGAGATGAAGTCTGGCGAGTACTCTTTTATCAGCATTTGAAGTTCGAATAAGTTATTGTAGAAGCCTTTGAGGTTTAACTGTAAGATATTGAACATTCTATTTACATAATTGAATGATTGAAAGGGGGGAAGATGAGAAAGAGATATTTAGTGTCTACTGTATGTGTTGGTGTAAGAGGTTTTGTTTTTTTTTTTTGGTTTTTAAGAGAGTAGAGGTGAAATTAATGAGTTTGGTGTGACTTTAGTGAGTTGGACTGATTTGTATAAGAGAGAAAATACGGGAGCAGCGTTGCCACAAGAAAAAACAATTTATATCCAGTAACAAAAATAAAAATACCCAAAATGTTTATTCCACATAAACCCAAAAAAAAACTCATACATAAACTTCAAGATTTAAGGATTTAAACAACTTACTGCTCACTTTTTTATGAGAAACAGCAATGCATATGAGTTGCCACTATCAATAAATATCAATATTATTGCCACTCCAAATAATAGTGCGCTATATTTAAGATACATTTTGTATCAGTGTGCAATATTCTAAAAAATAACCAAATGGGATCAAAAATCACCAAATAACCAAAACCCATTTTCAAAAATTAAAATAACCATTTTTGGTTAAAAATAACCAAAACGGCAACGGGAGTAGTCTAGTTAGGAGAGCGTGTAAGAGAGTTTAGAGCAGTGATGGGCACTAACACAACCAATCATTTTGGTAATGTATGCGTAGAAAACACTGAACAAAATTTGCAATCAATGCATTGATTTGAAAAAATTATCTTCGCAACATTTTATATGTAGCAAGATTTCAAAATGTTTGTGTGATAAGGGTATATGGTGCTTCGATTTCATACATTTTGTAAAGAAAAAACAAAAAAAAAATTACTCAGTGTGCAAAAATGCAAGCAACCGCTCAACAAACGAGCGTAATGTTACTCGGATGAAGTCTGAAACGACACTGAAGCTGCGCTCGGAACTTCGCTGCTTTGTATTCGTATACGCGAGTAGGCGTCGCACTATGGCCCAACGGTCGGTAAAACGTTGCAAAAATAAAAAATTTCATGAAAGCGTTCGATAAAATGAATACACGCATCTTACTGAGAATTTTATTGACTCAATAAAAAATATACTGCGAATTATATTTAAAAATACTATTCACGGCTAATTCAAGCTGCACAGAATACTTGCGATAAGCTTTAAAGTCGAAGAACGACTGTGACAAGACAACGAAATATAGGTTCATCAGGCATGTGCTGCAAATAGTTTTCGGAAACAATTCGCACTGAAAACGTGATGGGATTTCCCTTTAACGATTTGAAGCAGGTAGCTGCATCTAAGAGAATTTGCCGTTTTCTCAGCGTTTTTGTTCAAATATTGAATATGACTAAGCTGTTGTTTTAAGCTTTAAAAACCATGGGACGTGGAATTTCAGAGGAAACTCTGCCTAGGAACAAATCTTCCTTCAGTATATGGAGCGCCACCTAAATATTGCGAAAAAATTCACAACTGCTTGTTAGGAAACACTTTTCTAAATAAAATAAGCAAAACATGGATAGCAAATGTGTTATGCCATTCGTAACCAAAAAATATAACTTTATATACAAATGCCAGCAACACAAAATGTGTTTTTGACCGAACTAAATGTGCGTGACAGCCGCCGTGGCTCAGTTGGTTAGTGCGCGGTCCAGCGAGTCGCATGCAGAGCGACGCAAGTTCGAATTCTGCATATAGTAACACCTAAAAAAAATAACGGGAAACTCGTTTTCTCTTTCGGTGGCTGTCCTCTCAGCTGGAAATGGCAAACCTCTGAGAGTAAAAATTGCCTATGAAAAAGCTCCCAACCTGCCGTTCGGAACCGGCATAAAACTGTAGGTCCCTTCCACCCGCGTACAAAATTCACACGCACACACGGGTGGTTGCGGCCTTAGTCTCGCGTAAGCGGGCTGTCGTGCCAATCAATTATTATTATTATTAAATGTGCGTGATTTTTCGTATACCTGCGTGTTTTTCGACCCGAGGTTGCTTCACTTTTATTGCTCTGGAAAGTAAAGCGGCAAAAAGCGGCAGCTGAGTTTTGGAAGTTAGGTAAATAATTAAATAGCAAATAACCTCCCTCAATTTCGCGGAGGTCTTTTTTGGTCTTTTTTTTTATTTTCGATCAAAGTTGAAAAAAAGGTCGAAATATAGACTTTTCGAGCAATCGGTAGATCGAACAACTTTTAAAACAAAATAAACATTTTTTTTTATTTTTATTATATTAACAATTAACGTATCTTTTATCTTTAGGGTTGTGTGCCCTAAACGCTGGCAGTTTCTGCACCTCATGGGGTTAGGGATATAAAGCTTGACGCGAGCTGTGTGCCAAGAAACTTGTACGGAATCTGGGATATAGTAGTGATCAAATGTCAGAAGGTGCACGCCGGTTGGTTTAGTTTTTCCGTCTATAGTTTTCGTGTACTTATATATCGCAATGACACCTTGGTCTTTAATGTTATCGATAATTTCTTCTTCTGAGATGTCATTTAGGCATGGGGCGTATACAGGGACTTAACTATTATATCAGGTGTACAACCTTGCTTCCGCCGTTTTCCGATAGGTGGCTGTACCGGCTGAGGCTGGTTGAAATACATAGATGGTAATGCCTTTAAAGTGAGTGTGGACAGTGCCTAACGAATTGTCATCGCCGTTTCAGTGACAGTTGTTCTTGTTTTCGTATTATTCACGCTCGAAAATGTCCGTTTATGTGCCCAATTCTCGCCATTTGCGGGAAGTTTTACTTTTCTGTTACAATTCGAAAAAAAATGCAGCTGAAGCGCATCGAATGCTCTCAGAAACTTACGGTGATGCTGCTCTGAGTGAAAGAACGTGTCGGGAGTGGTTTCAACGTTTTAAAAATGGTGTTTTCGATGTCGAGGACAAACATGGTGGTGACCACTTTTGCGGCCTCACGTCGCAAAAGTGGTCAAAAAGTACCTGGAAACGCTGAAATGGGAAGTCTTGCCCCACCCGCCGTATTCCCCAGATGTCGCCCCTTCTGACTTCCACCTATTCCGTTCGATGGCACACGGCCTGGCAGATCAACATTTTCAATCCTTCGAAGAATTGGAAAAATGGATTGCTTCATGGATAGCGTCAAAAGAGGACTCCTTTTTTCGAGCCGGGATCCGAAAATTGCCAGAAAGATGGGAGAAAGTTGTCGCTAGCGACGGACAATACTTTGAATAATACATCTGTAAGCACTTTTTCGCAATAAAGCTTTTAATTTTGGAAAAAAACGGCGGAAGCAAAGTTGTACACCTGATAAGTTTTTTAAGAAATTAATTGCAATGTAACTATTACAATGCAACATGAATTTTATTTGTTGATTATAAATATAATTTGCGACCGTTATTTTTTTGGTTGCATAATAACTGTTATGAGAAATTGTTTTTTCATTTTCGAGAATTATTATTTTGTGATTTTTTTGTTTACGTTGCTTCATAACTTTTATTTATGACTTTTTTATTTACGTTACCGATAACTATTATTTTGAGACATTTTTTTTGCGTTGCTTCATAACTTTTATTTATGATTTTTTTTCATTTACGTTGCCGATAACTATTATTTCAAAGAAAATTTTTTTTACGTTGCCTCATAACTTTTACGAAAGAACTTTTTTTATTTACGTTGCCTTACCACATTTTGAGTATGAATTAATTTTTAATTGTTTAGTTCTTGGTGGAAATTAGGTTTCTGCAGTTAATTTGCGTTGGTCAATTGAAAACAATTAAAAATTAATTCATATCCAAAATGTAGTTTGCCGTTTGCGTATTTTTGACTAGAAGCGGCAGACCTCCGTCTCGCAGCTCCGAAATCGATAACACATCTTTGGTTATGAGGTTTCGTGATTTTTGCACTGCAAAGCACGAGTATTTCGTAATGGGCTTGTTTTCGTCAGTGGTGTTTAGGACAATATATTTTGGATTTTCTCTGTGTATTGTTGGCAAATCAGGGTAGATACGTGTACAAGCTTGATAGTTTTTGAGTTTTTTTGGTTGGGGACTATAGGAAAGCTAAGCAAACCTATTATTCCCCAGGTTTGGTGGCCCTGGGGCCATTTTTCCAAGATGCGACCCAAGTATGGAACAGTCACTGTAATTCTACCAGGGGAAAAAACGAGTAAGGTTTTGACTTCAGAGATTTTGAATTTCTAAATGGATGAGCGCGATATATAGCATACCGGGAGAGGTTAACAGAGTACGGTTAAACGTGTGCTCATGGCGTGTAAGTAGGTGACTGAACCCTTTGTTTACCTCCTTAAATTTAGATTTTCACAAAAGTTAACAAATATATGTTTAATTCTTTTTTATTTCTAATGTTTTCACAAATTTTTAAGTCAATAGGCCTATCGGTTCATGTTTTTTCGTAGTTTTTCCGTATACGAACCTTAACCCTTGGTTGACCTGTAGTATATTTTATTTTATTAACCATTAACCATGAAGCGCGTCCGCCTTTATTCTAGGTTTACTTCTAACTGCCCAACATTGGCATTGCTTAATGCTAAACTACCTGTGCACTAAGTGCATAAGCCCGCTAGCGTGGGGAAGTGCCGACGCAAGCAGAATACACACTAGGTGCGCGGAGTTAGGAAATGAGAGTCCGAGCCGCCGTATGCGAATAACGCCGTATCGGCTTACTTCACTGTCAAGGTTGTGCGAACGCTTGAACGTGGCGAACTCTCATCACAACACCTCCCTTTTTTTTAGAAAAAAAATCGTTAACATTTAATTAAGGATTTTTCTTTCTTTCTCTCTCTCTCTCTTTTTTTTTTTTTTTTTTGTGAGAGTATATAATATAATATGATTTGATACAATTTAATATAGTAATATTTTAAAGATTAAAATTTAATACAATTTAATATAGTAATATTTTAAAGGTTAAAATTTAGTACAACTTAATATAAATATTTTCAAAATTAAAGGTTAATACAACTTAATATAGTAATATGTTCAAAATTATAAGTTAATACAACTTAATATTGTATTATGTGTTGTGTATCCTCGCGCAAGGATATATTTTTAATCTGTCTTATACCTATTTTATATTTATCCTGTCCGATATGTTTTTAATCTGTCCTTGTGGACTTGAAATTGTTTGTTTGAGTCGTCGACAAGTAAACAGTTATTGTTGTCGTCTGTTTGTAGCACAGCATAGGGTCCGGTATATTTAGCGGCTAATTTGTGTCCTGTTTTATTGCTTATTAAAACTTTATCTCCTATTTTTATTTTTATTGCAGATATATTTCTGTCTGTGTATTGTTTTGAGATAACCTTTTTTTCTCTATCATTTGTTTTGCTCTCTTTTGAGCTACCTGTAATTTGAATTTCATTTCTTTTGCGTAATTGTCAACATTGTATAGTGGGTCTATTTTGTCGTTATTTTCCAATTCTTTTGCTATTTTTCCAAAAACCAGTTCAAAAGGACAGTAGTCATGTACTGCCGTAGGGGTAGTGTTGTAACAATAAGCGAAATATTTTAGCCATTCATCCCAATCATCTTTGTCGGTTGAGATGTATGATCTCAAATATTCGTTTAATGTAATGTAATATTCTATTGTTCCTAGAGTTTGGTGATGGTGTGCTGTTGAGGTTAGTTTTGTAATTTTTAATAATTCGCAAATTTCGGTCAGAAGTTGATTTTTGTATTCCGTTCCCATATCTGAAATCAATGTATTTATCGGTCCGTAAGTCAAAATAAAGGAATCAACAATTGCTTTAGCAACCGTTTTTGCGTTTTTGTTTGGAATTGGTATTGCAACTAGGTATTTTGTTAGGTCGCAAATTATTGTAACAGCGTATTCGTTGCCATTTTCTGTTCTCGGTAGTGGTCCTATGGTATCCACTAGAACAATATCAAATGCTGTCGCTGGTGTTGGGGTTAGAATCGCAGGTGGTTTGTTATGTTTTGTTATCTTTGATTTTTGAAATTTTTCACATGCCTTTACATAACGAGATATATCTCTCGTCATGTTTTTCCAATAATATTTCAATTGAATTTTTTTTACTAATCTGGTGATTCCAGGGTGGCCACCCAAGGTTGGATTATCATGATATAGTTTAATTATTCTCTGTTTTTCTTCATCTTTAAAAACACGAGTTAACTCTGGTACGATTATAATCTTTAGGGTTTTTAATTTTTCATTACCGAATTTCTTGAAATCGGTTATGGACACGTGTCTGAATAATATATCGTTATTTGATATTATTAATTTATTAATATCGAGACTACTAGCTATTTTTTCAAGCTTTGAGAATAAATGACCTAAGTCAACATTTTCATTAGTAGTGCTTTTATACTTTATTTTATTCTTTATAATCGTAAATTTTTCATTGCTGAAATGCAATTTTGCTTTTCTTTTATATTAGTGGCTATTTATAGCCTCGTACACGTTTATGTCAGTTGGTTCATTGTATTGCGCTTTATTTGGTTTTGATTCGCTATTTAGTGTTTTCGTTTGTTGTCTAGTCATTACTTTAAAAAGGTTGTTGTGTTTCGTTAAAGTTTTAATGTCAGCGAATTCAATTCTTGAAAGGGCGTCGGCAGCGTAATTTTCCTTGCCACTGATATACTCGACGCTAAAATCATATTCCTCTAAATCTAATCTCATTCTGGTAAGTTTTGATGATGGGTTTTTCATCGAGAACAAGTACGTTAATGGTCTGTGGTTGCTTCTGATAAGAAATTTTTTTCCAAAGATGTATGCCCTGAAATACTGTATTGCCCAGTGGATTGCAGCGAGTTCTTGTTCTATAGTTGATTTGTTACTTTCTCCTTTTGTAAAGGATCTCGATGCATATGCAATAGGCATTTGGAAGCCATTGTGTTCTTGGCTTAAAACTGCGCCACATGCATATTTACTTGTATCGGTTGTTATGCAAAATTCTTTACTAAAGTCTGGATATTGTAAGATTTTTGGGCTTAATAATTGATTCTTGAGGTATTCGAAAGACTTTTGGCACTGTTCGGTCCATTCAAATTGAACATTTTTTCTACTTAATCTTGTTAGATGCCTTGATGATTCAGCGAAGTGGGGTATAAACCTTCTATAATAGTTGCAAAAGGCTACGAAGCGTTTAGCTTCATCACCGTTTTTAGGCGTTGGGTAGCTTTTAATTATTGCGAATTTGCTTTCATCAGGCAATATGCCTTCGTCTGTGCATTTGTGACCTAAGAATGTTACTTCCTGGCGAAAGAATGTGCATTTATCTGGGTGTAATTTTAGGTTATGCTTTCTACAAGTTTCAAAAACGTCGGTTAAGTTTTTCATCACCGTTTTTAGGCGTTGGGTAGCTTTTAATTATTGCGAATTTGCTTTCATCAGGCAATATGCCTTCGTCTGTGCATTTGTGACCTAAGAATGTTACTTCCTGGCGAAAGAATGTGCATTTATCTGGGTGTAATTTTAGGTTATGCTTTCTACAAGTTTCAAAAACGTCGGTTAAGTTTTTTATCATGTGCTTTGCTGAGCAACCAATGACGACTAAATCGTCCATGTATAGGAATGCTTGGGCTGGACTAAGCCCGGAGAAGGCGAGTGACATCATTTGTTGGAATGAGTTTGGAGCTATTTTTATTCCATATGGTAATCAGTTGAAGCGAAATGAACCTTTTTCAGTTGAAAATGAGGTTATGTCTCTTGAATTTTCTTCTAGTTCTATTTGATGAAACCCGGATACTAAATCTAAGCAAGAAAAAAATTTAGCTCTTCCTAACTGATCTAAAATGTCGTCTATTCTTGGTAGGGGGAATTTGTCTGCTATGAGTTTTTTATTTATACCTCTATTGCTTCTAGGATATTTAAGGCATCTAGAAAGCTGGTTAAGTTTTCTGGCTTGCCATCAAAATCTGGTATCAGCTTTGCTGCTGTATTAAGGAATTCTACGGCTGTTTGTGGCATTGTGATATTTTCTTTTACGTTGTTTTGATCGGAGTTTTCTGTATCAGTGTCGTATTCCGTGTCCTCCTCTAGAGGGTCTATGTCTGAATTGCTGTCAATGTCTTCTTTAATGTTAGGGTTTAACTCGTCCTCTAGCCTTTGAGGTATTTTGATTTTGATCTTTAGGTGGGAAAATACTTTAACTAATTTATCCCTCTCTGTCCAGAATATTTTTTGGGCTTCCCTTTTGTGGCTTTCGGTAAATTTTTTAAAATTTGTATTTAATATTTCTCGAATATTATTGAAATTACAAATTAAAATTTTAGTATGTTTTTCTACCGTCTCAGGTCTAATGTTCCGATTGACGTTGAGGCATTTATATGACTGCCTAAATTCTGTTCTGTATTTGTCTATTTCGGTCGTAATTTCCTCCCATTTCATAGCGTCATTTGTGGCGAGAGTAAACAAAATGTTTTAAATATGGGAAAATAAAGTGCTTAAACCTTATCGAGGTTGTTAGCAATGGAGAAAGCCCGAACGGCTTTCTTTTTTAAGCCCCGAGTGTGAATTTTGTAAATTTTGAGTATGACGAGGATTAACATCACTATTGCGATGATCCATAGCGGGGCTTTCAAATCCGAACTGGTTGTTATAGTTTCGTTGACTTCATTTATTACGTTTGCTGTGGGTTTGTTGAGTTTTGTTTGTTGTCCACCCATGGTTAGTCTTTAGTGTCCAGTTTCATAAGTTTATAATATTTTATTTTGTATGAAAAGGACAGTAATATTTTATAACTACATTATTTATTATTTAATGCGTATATATGTATACGGTACATATAGAAAAAAATTTGTTTTGTTATTATATATTTCAAATATTTGCACTTATGTTATGAAAAAAAAGTATAAAATACACTCCGGGCCACCAGAATAGGTTCACATTTTTTTTTGGTGGAAAATGAGTAGTGTTCTTACAAAACACAGATTTACCTCATTTATTGGTATCAAGATGTTCAAAGCATCTATTGTGAACCTACCTGTACAAAACACAATTTGACATTTATTTAATTTTTTGTTTTTAGCCCACTTTTGTAAAGTGAACCCCAAAACTGAGTACATTTTAGTGGGCCACCAGAATAGGTTCACATTCAAAATCGCTGCTTTTTTGGCGAATAACGGGACTTTTGGGAGCAAAACTAAATTTGATCATTCCATTAAATGTTTTTCTTAACGTTTGTATGAAAATGGGTCACGGAAAAGCTCTAACTTCCGAAGAAATCGCCCAAATTTAAGTGCTTGAAAGCGAAAATGATTCTTTGCATAAAATAGCGTTTAAAATAAACAGAAGTCAAAATGTGGTGAGCAATTATTTGCGAAATAAAAGCACTAATGGAAAAAACATGAAAGGCTGCACGCATTCGGTGACAACGTCTGCAGACAAGCGTGCCATACTGCGATGTGCTTCATATTCCGCTGACTCAGTTGCCAAAATCTAGACTAAAACTGGACTTTCTGCAAGCTATTCTACTATCAAACGTGTCATTCGGAATGTCCCCACCCTAAAAAGAAAAAAAACTGCAAAAAGAACCACCGCTAACTGCTCAGCGCCAAGAAAACCGTTTGGAATTTCGCAGAAATCATATGGCATGGAAAGACAAATGGAAGTACGTCGAGTTTTCGGGCGAAAAACGGTTTAATCTTGATGGACCCGATGAATACAATTTGTATTTCCATGACCTTAGAAAAAATGAACGCTTTTTAACACGCCACCACGGTTGAGAAGGTGGAATTATGGTATGGGGAGCGATTTCCTACTACGGATCTGTCAAGCTGAAATTTCAAACAGCCAGAATGGCGGTAATGTGCTATAAAACCATGCTTGAGAGAGTTTTTCCACAACTGTCTGACTTGTTTGGTCCTATTAAGTGGATATTCCAGCAGGACAATGCATCCATCCATACTTTACGGGTCGTGAAGCAGTGGTTGATGCAGCAAAACTTTGATCAGCTGGAGCGGGCCCCCTATTCTCCTGATTTTAATATCATTGAAAACGTATGGGGATGGTTGGTGGGGAAGGTCTATGCCTTCGGACGCCAGTTCGACAACAAGGATGAACTTATTGGTGCCATTGAAGCAGCGTGGGAGACTATTTCTCTAGATTTAATTAAGTCTTTATACGAGTCAATGTTGACGCAAACTTTTGAAGCCATACTAAATAAAGGTGGCCATACTCGCTTTTAAAATCAATAAATTTAAGTGTTGTTTACCAAACAGTCCATATTATTTGCATTTACCACTGTTTCAATCTTAATTTTCAGAGTGAACCTATTCTGGTGGCCCACTAAAATGTACTCAGTTTTGGGGTTCACTTTACAAAAGTGGGCCAAAAAAGAAAAATGAAATAAATGTCAAATTGTGTTTTGGACAGGTAGGTTCACAATAGATGCCTTGAACATCTTGATACCAATAAATGAGGTAAAACTGTGTTTTGTAAGAACACTACTCATTTTCCTCCAGAAAAAAATGTGAACCTATTCTGGTGGCCCGGAGTGTATGTTATATTACATTACATTATTGTTGACTTTCGCTGAATCCGGTAACTGGACTGTTGATTTTGTTGAATCCCGTAACTGGACTGTTGATTGTTGATATTGTTGATTCCGGTAACTGAACTTTTGATTGTTGATATTGTATTACACAGACAATGCGTTTCAATTGCTCGGTTTTTCGTTTAATTGGCTAGTCTCTTTTAAACATGCCGAAAGGCACCATTATTGCTCAATTTGAAGTTTTGGTAGTGTTGGTTCACATGTTTATGGCGCTGTTTCTATTTTTATTTTTTTTTGTTACTTTTACATTTTGCTTTTATTCATTGCAGTAAATATTTGAAAATCATCATCAATATTTGGATTTTGGTTTCACATATTGTTGAAATTTGTGCTTTCTGTTCACTTGCGCATGCTTTAATTTTAAGTTATTCATTTGAGTTGAATTTGCTTTTGCAGTTGAATTTCTTTGCCATTTTGTTATGTTTATTCTTTTTTTTTTGTTGCAGTGTTTCTCGTTTCCTTCTTATGTTTGTGTATATTTTCAGACATATTGTAATACTTGTTACAACTCACAAAACAGGATCGCCATGTAGTATATTTTATTTTATTAACCATTAACCATGAAGCGCGTCCGCCTTTATTCTAGGTTTACTTCTAACTGCCCAACATTGACATTGCTTAATGCTAAACTACCTGTGCACTAAGTGCATAAGCCCGCTAGCGTGGGAAAGTGCCGACGCAAGCAGAATACACACTAGGTGCGCGGAGTTAGGAAATGAGAGTCCGAGCGAAGGCCGCCGTATGCGAATAACGCCGTATCGGCTTACTTCACTGTCAAGGCTGTGCGAACGCTTGAACGTAGCGAACTCTCATCACAACAGAGAGTTGTGAGTTCGCTCGGACTCTCATTACAACAGACCCCGTTAAGTTTTGATTTTCGAAAAATTGAAAAATTCGTGTGAAATTATTTTGTATTTGAAGTATTTTCATAAAATTTGAAACCATTAGGCTCATTAAAATGCGTTTCTTCATACAAGACCTTAACCCATGTTTTGCCCTTTTAGACCCCGAATTTCAAAAAACCCTTTTTGAACGAAAGTTCATTTTTTAAGATGTACCTACACTGCAAATTTCATGTTTGTAGCTTCAGCGGTTCGACCTGGATGGAGTGCATATGTTTTGCATATATTTTTTGCATATTTCGTGCATATTTGGTGTGCATATAAATCCGATACCCAGTTATGAGTAGGGAAATTCTTTGTAAGGTGCCACCCCTGCTCGATTTCGAGGTTCCAGCAATCCAAGCAAAAAATTCCTATTGTCATTTAAGGTATATATGTCAACATCAATTTTAATGTGGTTTTTGAGGGAACAGACGCAACAACACGGTCTGGGTAAATACAAGTGTAAAATTTGGTAAAAAATAAACATAAAAATGAAAACTGAAGGTTTTTCTTGCGGTGAAAAAGAAATCAAATACGCGCAAAAAACTAATGTAAATGTCAGTGTTGGAAATAATTTTTAATGGTTTTTCATAATCCGAAATGATATCCAAACATATCGTAAAAGGAAAAAATTTACGCAGTGGTTTCCAAAATGGCATAAAAATGTAAAGTGTCACCTTTTTTTCTTTGTAAGGTGCCACCCCCCTTTTTTCATTGTTTTGTTATCCTATATCGGTAAAATGACTTTTTATTGCTCGGAGTCGTCATTAAGATGAATTTAAACTGTTCTTAGTCAATTTTTCTCTAATCCTATCATGAGAAATAAATTAGTTCAGATTTGTTTATTAATTTCCATAGAATTATTCGTTTTATTCGTTACCATTTAATTTGCATGTTTCTTTCGGTCATTTTATATTTAATTCGAATTAAATTCAAACATATTTTCTACATTTTCTAAATCATGCATTTGTACTTGAGATTTTTACGTTTTTAGCGGTTTTTTAGGGGGTGGCACTTTACATTAAAAAATTTTAGGGTGTCGATTTTGAATACTTTGGGAAATTGGCTGTAAAATTCGTATTTACAAAAGTTTCAAATCAAGTGTTACCTTGGATCATAGTTCTTTAAACCCTTTTTCCAACCAACGGTATGTAAACATAGGCGATACGTTAATTTTCTAACGAGTTATGCGCAAAAAAGCTATGGGGTGGCACCTTGCAAAGAATTCCCCTAATAGTTTCACTTTTGAAATATTTGCCAAAACTAAGTCTAGTTTATTATAAGTAAGTCTAAGTCTAGTTTATTATATTTATTATATTATCATTTATATTCAGGAACATAAATAAATGTATAAAAATATTTATATTACATTGTTTTAATGCTTACAATGAAAAATTTCTTCAGATTTCGTTAAAAACTCTGAATACCGTCAGTTGACCGCTCACGGTATAAGTAACATAGGTGTGAAGCCAAACCCGGTACTCCTAGTGTAAAAATCAGGGACCGTACCGGTTATGGTTTTTATCAAAAAAGTCAGATTTTAACTGTTATCTCTTAACTTTTATTTTTACCGACAAAAATAAAAGTTATTTTGTGCCTTTTATCATATCAGGCAAAAATAACTGTTACTTTTGACTTGTATTTTATCGGTCATAAATAACAGTTATTTTGTGACTTTTATTTTTTCAGTCAAATATATCAGGCAATTTGAATTTTTTCAAAGGCCGTTTGACCGACTAAAAAACTGTTGATACCATTTTTTCGTCTCAGCAGACCGCACATTCTGAGCTATAAGACTTACCCGACGAAAAAAATGGTATCAGTAGTTTTTTGGTCGGTCAAACGGCCTTTGAAAAAATTCAAATTGCCTGATATATTTGACTGAAAAAATAAAAGTCACAAAATAACTGTTATTTTTGACCGATAAAATAAAAGTCAAAAGTAACAGTTATTTTTGCCTGAAATAATAAAAGGCACAAAATAACAGTTAATTTTAACTTTTTTAGTAAAAGACTAAAATTTAAAAGGCGTTTAATATTCGTGAAGCTGAGGTCATATGGTCATAATGGTATATTTGAAAAAGTCCACCGACCATTTTTTCGTTATGCCTTTTTGATTTGAAAATTGTAAAATAACAGTTATTTTCGGTCCCTGGTAAAAATACAAATCCAATCCAATATGACGCGACAATATTTACACTATCAAGTTTCTGTATTTGAAGGCGTCAGAGATAAATCTATATACTACTGTGTCCAAAAAAGGTGACATTTTATTTATTTTGAAAATTCTTTATTTATTCTTCCAAATCAATTTCATCCCCATCAAAGTAATCCCCTCCCGATGCAATGCACTTATGCCAACGGATTTTCCAATCCTCGAAACACTGATTGTAGTGACTTTCCGGGATGGCCTTCAGTTCCGTCTTCGCTGCGGCTTGAATCTCCTTTATCGTATCAAAACGGTGTCCCCGGAGCGGTCTTTTGAGCTTGCTGAACAGCCAGAAGTTACACGGCGCCAGATCAGGTGAATACGGTGGTTGCGGAACGATAACGGTTGAGTTTTGGCGAAATGATCACGAATTACGAGTGCAGTATGGGATGGTGCATTATCGTGGTGTAAAAACCAAGAATTGTCTTTCCACAATTCCGGCCTTTTTAGGCAACGACGCATAACGTTTAAATAATATTCCTTATTGACTGTTTGGCCCGGCGGAAGGAATTCATAATGCACAACACCACGATAATCGATTCGAAATGTCACCTTATTTTTGGACACAGTAGTATATTGTAATGCCGCCGTGGCTCAGTTGGTTAGTGCGCGGTCCAGCGAGTCGCATGTAGAGCGACGCAAGTTCGAATTCTGCATGTAGTAACACCTAAAAAAAATAACGGGAAACTCGTTTTCTCTTTCGGTGGCTGTCCTCTCAGCTGGAAATGGCAAACCTCTGAGAGTAAAAATTGCCTATGAAAAAGCTCCCAACCTGCCGTTCGGAACCGGCATAAAACTGTAGGTCCCTTCCACCCGCGTACAAAATTCACACGCACAACACGGGTGGTTGCGGGAAGCTAGGCCTTAGTCTCGCGTAAGCGGGCTGTCGTGCCAATCAATTATTATTATTACACCGGCACACAAAAAAAAAAAAGTGGTCTGTACATTTGACTAGACCCACCTATCCTTATGTATTTCGGTGCGCTGAAACCGAATCCGAGGTCAGTTTTGTCATTTTGCCATTATTTGCCATTTTTGGCAGTTTTTTGCAATCCACTCAAAATTTTGAGGGTGTACGTGTAGTCAAATGTACAGACCACTTTTTTTTTGTGCCGGTGTAATGGCAGTTTTTTGCAATTTACTCAAAATTTTGAGGGTGTACGGGCAAAACTGACCTCGGATTCGGTTTCAGCGCACCGAAATACATAAGGATAGGTGGGTCTAGTCAAATGTACAGACCACTGTTTTTTTTGTGTGCCGGTGTTATTATTTAATTATTATTATAATTCATATCGCAAAATATTTGTATGTTTTGAAATACGGATCGCGGATCGCAGACCTGTCAATAAATGTCTTTTAGCATATTTTGAGATATCAGTTCGCGATGCTACAGTACGTAGTGGAAAAATAAAGTAGGGCAAGCAAAAACTAAAATATTTCATTTAAATTTTGTGTATGTGATTATATAATGGAACAGGATATTGAAAGCGAGTATGTGCTGCAAGTAAAATCGGAGCATCGAACAGCTTCGAATTAAAATTTTGTAAATACTGACGCGATCAATATTGAGCATGTAGCATTTACACACGATCTATCAATCTATCAATATGAATCGCGATCCAAATATCACAATAAATATCAAACGTGTAGTTAATTAATATATTAACACATTGCACCTTTACCGTTTTCTTCAATTTCATTTAGTTTTTTTTGCAATTATAGGGAATACGATGCATCGAAACATCGATGTATATTTTAAGCGAAACATCGCAAAACATCGATGTGACTTCACGATGCATTGCATCGGAAAAAACCTCGATGTATTTTTTAAGCGATACATCGCAAAACATCGATGTGACTTCACGATGCATTGCATCGGAAAACACCCTGCACAGTGCGGCCGCAACACGCCAATTGCGTTTCAGTTTGCTAAGCACCCTCAGACTGAAGTAGCCTTTAGTTTTGTTCAACGTTTTTGTTAGTTACCTTATTTAGGTTTAAAAGCGCATAAATATGTTTTGTTGTATTTTTTTTGGACTTTTGGTTTTGTTGATGTCATAATTTTGTGTATGTAAATAAGTCAGTGCGAATTTGTGTCGATTATTCTTTGCATAGAGAATAGTAACTCCATAGTTCCTATTACTAAATGAAAGCAACTAAAATTTGTGGTAGTTATGAGCACTAAAAAACAGAAACTACCCGCACGCATATTGCAAACAAACAGCTAACTAACTAATAACAATTAGCCGTTATACTACTAAGACGCGACGCTGTGACTGTGAGCCACAAGACAGCCAGCACATACTTACGCTAAATCTGAAGCTAAGATATATATACATACATACACATACCGATAGAGTCGTATATATGTATGCAGCTGTATCTCCGGCAAGACACTTGCACTCATTAAACCAATTTTCCCCGGACACTGTCGCACCTGGGTGCATTTATGTGGGGCAAGACTGTACCCCAGTGGAGATGGGCGAGCAAGCAAGAAGAATCTGAAATTTAAGAACAAAGAAGTTGCGTAAGGCGCCAACGAGTACAGGCGCTAATTAAGTACACAAACTATAATTTTTACCAAAATTTTTTACTGTAAAAACTAAATAAAAGCGAAAACAACACAAGCATGGTAGGGATTAAGCACACTAACCCAAAAAACTAGATACACTGGAAATGATACAGATGATAATTCGGCTGGTGGACACACACCTACTGGATAGAAACGCAACTGAAATAAGTAAAATTCAAATCCTCGCAAAAATTGTGAATCATTAGCATGATATGGATTATATGAAAAAATAAATATATACATATATATAGATTTAAATGTATATATATTTATATATATATATTTATATAAGTAAATATATACTATATATATATATATATATATATCGAAATAAACTACTATTAAAGATATTACTATATTATAGCATAATGAGAACTATATTATCAGATAAAACCACAACACACATTCTATATATACATATACCAATGTATGAGGTACATAATTTTGAAGAAGCATATAAAGCAACAAAGTCGTATGTATAATGAAAATTATACTGTAGGAAATAAGTGTCGTGCTCGAGCATTGTTGAGCGAGATCAGCCGACATTTACGAGTCAAGGGCGCAATTGTACCGATTACACGCATCCAATACTCCCAGCCACCAACACACACATACGTCAGCCAGTGAAGCCATAAACTCATACTGACTTGCCAGATGCTCATAAAATATGTAGGCACCAACCACCCAACGGACTGCACAGCTCAGACTACCCTCAGGGTCCGCCGCCTCACCGGCACAACCATTTTAACATTGATCACGGACATGTATCACAGCACCGATTTTCCCCGGGCGAAGCAGGGCCGAGCAAAACGTACTCAGCTGAGTAGCGATGAAAGACGGTATGTGAAAAGTGGAAGACTAGATAGTAGAAAAGTGAAAAGAATAGCGAACGCGGCAAAAGAGATGAACGCATTTTGGCAAATTGGGCAGAAGGAAGGCACTAGGTGGGAGAAGCGAGAAATGGCAAGCAGAGGGTGGGAAGAAGAGAAAAGTAAAGTAAAGGAAAAGATCAGATCAGATCAGATCAGATTAGATAAGATAAGAAAAGAAAAGAAAAGAAAAGCAAAGAAAAGAAAAGGACAAAAAAAGAAAAGAAAGAGATAGAGCGGAGTGAAGGTCAAGACAGAAATATGGGTAGACAAATAGCTGAAATAGAGCAAAATGTAAAATAGCACGGGAGAAGCGTTTATGCGCCACAACACAAAAAAGAGCATACAAAATGTCGTCAAACATAAAAGAACATACAATAACAACAAAAAAATACTCACATAAAAAGCAACATGAAAATAATAGTGGAGTGTGTCAGTCGGAAAAGAGGCCGAAATCCGGTAGTCTTTTTGGACACGACGAGACTACTTCCTCCCCCCGTTTTCGAGGGTGCTGAAGACGATGGTTCTGGGCAATTTGCTTTTTGGGCGGGGGAAGACCCTCAAAAGGGTTAAAAACCCCCTTATTACGCCCACTATGGTAACAAAACTCATCTATCGAAAGCTTTTGTAAGGCAATATGGGTATCAAACGATTCAGCGTGTCATTGCGGCAAACATAGGCTATAATAAAATCGGCCACGCCCACTTGCCGCGCCCACTTAACTAACAAAACAAAGCTACACTATATGTTTGTAAATAAATGTTGATGTAAAATAATTCTGTGTTTCATAGGGCTAAACATAGGTCATATGAGATTGACCATGCCCACCTGATACGTTTTCCCGCCACGCCCACTATAATGACAAATCAGCCATAGTATATTTGTCATAGCAATATGGGTATCAAACGATTCAGCGTGTCATTGCGGTAAACATAGGCTATAATATAATCGACCACGCCCACTTTACGTGCCCACTAAACTAACAAAAAAAAAATTATGTTGAGTTAATGAGCTTGTAATGTTGCGAGATTACATTAATACCGTAGCTTTGTTTTGTTAGTTAAGTGGGCGCGGTAAGTGGGCGTGGCCGATTTTATTATAGCCTATGTTTGCCGCAATGACACGCTGAATCGTTTGATACCCATATTGCCTTACAAAAACTTTCCATAGATGAGTTTTGTTACCATAGTGGGCGTAATAAGGGGGTTTTTAACCCTTTTGAGGGTCTTTCCCCGCCCGAAAAGCAAATTGCCAAGATCATAGTCTTCAGCACCCTCGAAAACGGGGGGGGAAGTAGTCTCGTCGTGTCCAAGAAGACTACCGGATTTCGGCCTCTTTTCCGACTGACACACTCCACTACATGGTTCAGCGGAATATTTGGGTCAGAAAAAATATGCCACGCCCCTTGTCCAATGCCCACCAAATCTTACCAGTACAATAACACTTCTTTGGGACGGCGCTATACTAAATTTTAATGCTGTGCGCCTTACAATTTCAAAGTTATTTGGCTTGTATGGGTAGTGCACAATACTCGCCCAATTCGCCCTGTCGAAGGACATGACTAAATACTAAGTTCTTAGTGAATGTAATTGATGCGTGACATATGGTTCCAAAGTTATCGTCTGAATATTTTCAGAATTCACGGTCAAATATGGCAGGGATTTTCCGACTTTTTCAATAGATTTTCCGGATTTTGTTTTTGCACGAACCTGAACTGACTCAAGACGAATCCAACAAAAAAAAACCCCATGAAAATCGGTCGTTCCGTTTGAGCGTGAATCGCTTACACACATACAGCTAATTTATTTTATATTGTTACGAATACTATGTAGTTCTAGTGGGCTAGTACGTCTCTCTGGATTGCGCAATATAAATAAAACACACACGATTTCTCAAACGCAGACAATAAAAAAGGAAGGAAGGGAGCGGACATACAAGGTAAAGTCTCTGATTGCGTTTAACCTGGCGAACGCCAGAACTTGTCCCTGTCCAATCCAAGCTGATGCACAGCCTCCGCGCGGCCCTTCTGGATAGCTATTTGGCACCCGCTGAATAGTGAGCTGTTTGCAGCGAGTCTAATCCCCAGGACTTAAACTTTGGGTTGTGCGCAGGGTTTGGTGCCCGCCACGGAAAATCATCTACCAATGAAAGCCAAAAAGCAAGCCTCGGAAGGAACCCACAATGTTGACGACTACAGCAAACGATTCAAGGACCATGATTTGAGGATATGCACCTGCACCAACTGGCGAAAGCCCTCACGAAATGTAAGGCTGACATCACCGCCATCCAGGAAATGCGATGGACAGGACAAGGTTGCTCCATGCGAGCAGACTGCGATATCTACTACAGCTGCGATGCGGAGAAGCGCGAATTTGGCTGCGGATTTGTGGTCAGCAAGAGACTTCGCCACCACGTCTCTCGGTTCACTCCGGTGAACGAACGGCTGGCTTCGATCCGAATCAAAGCTAAATACTTTAGCATCAGCCTAATTTGCGCACACGCCCCGACGGAAGAGAAGGACGATGCGACCAAGGATGCCTTTTATGCAAAGCTCGAGGACGTCTACGACGGGTGCCCGGCCCACGACGTCAAAATTGTCCTCGGGGACTTCCTTCGCCTGCAAAGGTCGGGCGAGAAGGCATCTTTGGCCCCACAGACGGGCAGTTCAGACTACATGGGAACACTTCGAGCAACGGTCTGAGGCTGATCGATTTCTCCGCGGCACGAAACATGGTAGTTAGTAGCACCAGATTCCAGCACCTCGATATCCACAAGGCGACCTGGTTATACCCCGATCAATCCACCCGCAACCAGATTGATCACATTGTGATTGATGGAAGGCATGTTTCTAGCATTCTAGATGTGCGCACGTTCCGAGGACCCATCATCGACTCGGACCACTACCTTGTTGCAGCCAGCGACTCAAGAACAACAAAGCTACAGGGCCGGATGGGTTACCAGCTGAATTGTTCAAGGCCGGTGGCAGTGAGCTGATTGGGTGCATGCATCAGTTCATTTGCAAAATATGGCTGGAGAAACGAATGCCCAAGGATTGGAACCTCAGTGCCCTTTGTCCTGTGCTGAAGAAAGGCGACCCAACAATATGCGCCAACTACAGGGGTATCAGCCTACTTCCCATTGCATACATCTTCAACAAAAGTGTCCAGCTCCTTGCCTACGCTGATGACATTGATGTCATCGGGCGTAACAAGCGAGATGTCACCGCTGCATTTGCGGCTATCGAAAGAGAATCTGCCAAAATGGGTCTGGTGGTAAATGAGGGCAAGACGAAGTCGGGTCTCACGTCGAGGCCGACAGGTATACCTTTGAAGTTGTCAAGGAATTCGTCTACCTTGGCACCGCCATCAACGGCAGCAATGATGTCAGCTTGGAGATAAAGCGAAGGATTACTCTTGCCAACAGGTGCTACTACGGTCTCGGTAGGTAATTGAGAAGTAGAGACCTCTCTCGACCGACAAAACTTGCACTCTATAGGACGCTCATCTTGCCCGTGCTCCTGTATGACGCTGAAGAATGGACAATGACACGAAACGACATAGCGGCCCTTGGAGTGTGCGAGAGGAAGGTACTTCGCAAAATCTTCGGCCCTGTTCGTGTTGGTGACGACTATCGCATACGATGCAATAACGAGCTGTATGAGCTTTATAAGGACATGGACGTAGCGCAGCGAATTAACATCCAGCGGCTACGCTGGCTCGGTCATGTCTGCCGCATGGACGACGAAGCTCCGGCGAAAAAGGTGTTCGATGCGACGGTTGGAGGTTGACGGCGAAGAGGGAGGCCGTGTCTCCGGTTGAAGGACCAAGTGGAAGAGGCCCTGATATCTCTTGGTGTGACCAACTGGAGAAGGCGCGCGCGAAGCAGAGGCGCCTGGAGAGAAGTTTTGCGGAAGGCCGTAACCTGATAACGGGTTGTTATGGCCAGTTAAGTAAGTAAGTAAGTCAATAAAAAACCAACAATCACTTTATTTCACAAATTTCACACATTATTGTCTTTACACTTAATTACTTCGTGTGGCGCCTTCACTTGTCTAAACCAAGACTGACTCGCTGCGCTGTACCCGGCTGCCTGTCCGGTTATCGCGCAGATCGTTCCCGCACATTCTAGTTGGACTAGAATTTTCCATTATTATCGCGGGCCATGATTGCCAGATCGAATTATAGCAAGTGGCTATACTTTAAAAAGCGTGCCTAAAAGTATGCCCGTAAATGCATTCATAGCACGGCGCGTAGCGACAGGGTGCCTTGCACAGCGACCGGCTGTTTTGTACAGCGACAAAACACTGCCCACCACTTAGACTTGTTCGTCCCGAATAAGTGCCGAGGCTCCGCTGTAATAATGCGCCAGGCGCTCCAAATGGACTACCTTCAGCTTAGCGCCTCTATTGCTGCAACGTTGAATCCTGTATACCACGTCATTAATCCTTGTCACGACTTTGTACGGTCCTTCCCATGACGTTTGAAGTTTTGGAGACAAACCTTTCCTCCGCATTAGTAGACCATTACCAGATCGCCTTCTTGGAACCCTGCTGAGTTGGCCCGTAGATCATATCTGGCTTTCACCTTATCGCTGACCAGTTTGGTGCGGCTCCTTATAAACTGGTGAATTTCCTCTAGTTCCGCCCACGGATTATTGACCACGTAGTCAGTCTTAGCGCCTCTCGTCGTACTGATTACCCCAGCGGGTAACCGCAACTCTGTGCCGAACACTGCTCGGGCTGGAGTGAGTGATGTCGTGTCGTGCGGGGCTGACCTATACGCCATCAGGAACAGGGGGCATGCGTGTCCCAATCCTTTTGATTCCTGACTACCACTTTCCGCAGATATTCTTCCAGTGTCCGGTTAAAGCGTTCTACCATGCCGTCGGACTGTGGGCGCAAAGGAGTGGTACGAGTTTTCGTTATTTCCAGCAGCTCACACACTTCCTTGAAAACCGCAGACTCGAAATTCCGGCCTTGATCTGAGTGTAACTCCAACGGAACTCCGAACCTGGCTACCCAATTGTTTACCAGCTTTTCCGCGACCGTATAGGCCTCCTGTCAGCCGCCGTGGCTTAGTTGGTTAGTACGCGGTCCAGCGAGTCGCATGCAGAGCGACGTAAGTTCGAACACTGCATATAGTAATACCTAAAAAAAATAACGGGAAACTCGTTTTCTCTTTCGGTGGCTGTCCTCTCAGCTGGAAATGGCAAACCTCTGAGAGTAAAAATTGCCTATGAAAAAGCTCCCAACCTGCCGTTCGGAACCGACATAAAACTGTAGGTCCCTTCCACCCGCGTACAAATTCACACGCACAACACGGGTGGTTGCGGGAAGCTAGGCCTTAGTCTCGCGTAAGCGGGCTGTCGTGCCAGTCAATTATTAATTATTATAGGCCTCCTGGTTAGGAAAAGGGTACACTTCGGACCATTTGCTGAAATAATCCATTACCACCAGCACATATTTGTTGCCTTGAGTGCTAGTTGGGAATGGGCCGGCGACGTCCATAGCAATCCGCTCGAAGGGCGCTCCCACGTTGTACTGATGCATGCGGCCCCGAGATCTTCTTGTCGGCCCTTTGGCGGCTGAACATCGGTCACAGCTCTTAATCCACTCGGCTGCAGACTCCTGACATCCTACCCAGTAGAATCGTCTTTTTATTTTGGCGACGGTTTTGGTGATGCCTAGGTGCCCTCCACTGGAGTCGTTATGGTATGCCTCAATGACCTCGTTGATTCTGCATTTCGGGACTACTATTAAAGAGTTGCTGGTCCGACCATCCTCGCTCTCCCATTCACGGTACAGGCATCCATGCGGTAACGCTTACCAACCGGACGTCCACTTGTTCTTGGCCGTCTATTATCTGTGATAGCACACCGCCAATACTACGCCCGCTTGCATCTGTATCCAGCACAAACATCTCTCCAGGCACGGGGAAGGCCAGAATTGGAGCAGTGCACAGTTTTTCCTTCAGACGTGCAAAAGCCTGTTCCTGCTCCTCGTTCCACTCGAAAGCTTGGCTCTTTTTTGTCAGTTTGTGCAAGCTGCTGGCTATGTTCGAGAATCCCGGAACAAATCGGCGGTAGTATGTGCACAGGCCCAGGAAACTGCGGAGTTCGTGTAGATTGCGTGGCCGGGGCCACTCCTTCACCGCCGTGATTTTGCCTTCATCCGTATGTACTCAGCAGGCGGAAACCGTATGACCCAGATTCTTGACCTCTTTTTGGAACAGCGAGCACTTCTTTGGGTTGAGTTTAAGCCCAGCTTTTTGTATCCGCTCGAATACCTCCTTTAGCTTTCCCAGGTGGTCGTCGAAGCTTTTACCCATCACGATTATGTCGTCGAGGTACACCAGACACGTCCGCCAATGCAGCCCTTTTAGCACACGTTCCATTAGTCGCTCGAATGTTGTTGGTGCGTTGCAGAGTCCAAACGGCATGACAGTGAACTGCCACAAACCATCGCCAACACTGAAAGCCGTTTTCTCCTTGTCTTTGTCTGCAAACTCTACCTGCCAGCTGCGTAAGTCGAGCGTGGAGAACCACTGCGTGCCTGACAGTGTGTCCAAGGTGTCATCGATCCGAGGTAGTGGATAACTGTCCTTCTTGGTCACATCATTGAGTTTCCTATAGTCCACACAAAACCGGATACTGCCATCCTTTTTCTTGACTAGCACGACCGACGAGCACCAGGGGCCCGAAGAGGGCTCTATGACCTTTTCTTTCCGCATGTTTTTGATCAAATTTGTGACCTCCTCCCTCTTGGCCAGAGGAACTCGTCTTGGCGGTTGGCGAATCGGTTTTGCACTTCCGGTGTCGATGTTGTGCTTCACTATGGCTGTTCTTCCGCCCGCTTCTGTTGCAAATATTGACCCATAGTGCTGCAGGAGTGACCTCGCCTTCTGTTTCTGCTTGGCCGTCAACTCGCTGCTCCACTGGTTCTCCTGCGGTATGACGTCCATGTTAAAACCGCTCTTCTTATTTCCTCCGGGTGGGCTACTCTCGCAATTGACCACTGCTACGGCTTCCCTACACTCGCCAATTATCTCATCTTTTCCGACATATCTGGATAGCAATCGTTTTTGTAACTTTTCCTCTTACCGGCGCACGCTGGCCCGTCGCAGTCCTCATATGTCATCGCGCTGGTCACCGTCTCCCTCAATGTCGGCTTGCCCATCATCAACGCACTGCGACGTGTCTCCGGATCATGAAGACCTTCAATAAACGCCTCAATCTTCATCCTCTCGAGATCATCAGCGCCGAAGGATGGCTAGCACAACTGTACGAGCCGCTCAATGTCTGCTGCATACGTCTGCATCGCCTCGTTGGCTCTTTGCCTGCGGTTCTTCAGCTCACAGTAACAAGAGCACAAGAGCTCACTTCAGCTCTTGTGCTCGTCACTGTATTTGGCTGCCAGCGCCCTTATGACGGTCTCGTACTCACTTCGTAAACATTCTGGAACTGATTTTATTACCTCGGCCGCAGCACCTTTAACCCTTTCGGTACTTCTTTTTTGTTTGTAACTTTAAAAATCATTCTTTCCCATTTTATTACTGTTTAAGCCTACATAATGAATAATCAAAAGTAATTTTTTAAAATATTGTTCGAAAAAGTGGTTTTTGGGCATCATGCCATATGGCTTAGTAAGAAATAAAAAAAATCGTACAGCCTTAGTGAACTTTATTGGGGATCTGACTTTTTTTACACTCACTAAAACAATAAATACCTACTAGATTACTTACATAAACCTATAAAATAAATTGATTTTTGTAATAGAATAAATAAAAGTACGAAATGATCTCTTTTTGTAAAATACGCAGCTCGATAGGACTGCGCACTTTCTGAACACTTAAAATTTACTTGGTACACTAATCAAAATATTTTTTTCATTATTTGGTATAAAAACCTGCAGAGAAAAATATAAAAGTATAGTATCCATAAGTTTTTGACCTAAAACAGGCACTGAAAAGAGGCTATGCCATTTGGCATAGAATAACCGAAAGGGTTAAGAGCCAGCGCCAATCTCCGACCTTTCCTTACATCGGTCCACTGATTTTCCAGAGCAGCTAAATCGAATTGCAGTTTAAATGTATCGAACGGCGTAGCACCATCATAAGTAGGCACTCCTGTTCGGGTGGCAGCACTTTCCGGAACCGGCGGCAACCATTCTCGCGGGTGTACCTCCCTAAGCCGCTCGTCCATTTTCCTGTTCATCGAGTCTTCCAGAGTATCAACTCGTTTGTTCAGGGAATCATCCGTCGTCGACTCGTTTATCCAAATTGTCCATTTGCGCCTCGAGATGCTCAACTTTCGCGTTCAGGCTATCTGAAATTTCCTCCACACTTCTGCTCTATGCGCGCAAAATTTTCCGCCATTTCTCGGTTCGCAGTTTCGGCTTTGGCCGAAATTTCCTGATTCGTAGTTTCCAGATTCGCTGCCATTTCTCGATTTGCAGTTTCGACTTTTGCCGAAATTTCCTGATTAGTAGTTTCCAGTTTCGCTGCCATTTCACGGTTGGAAGTCTTGAACATGCCTTTAAGTGCAACCATTAGCTAGCTCATGTCCAATGCTTGTACTGCAGCCGTACTTTGCAGCGACGCAGCAGCGGCGATTCCTCCACCTTGGCCGACTCCTCTAGCTCCTGCGTTCCGAACTCGTGCACAGTCCAATCGACGCCTCGTGCCTCACATACCTCCCGCAAGCGCAACTGCAACTCCACCTTTCCGCCAGCACTCGGCAAATTCCAGGCAGCCAGCTCCTTCTTAAGCTGGTCCCCCTTCAGTTGCTCGAGTTTAACCATGTCTGCGGTTTATAATTTTATTTAAGTTTTTTTCTTTGTTTATTCAATAGCACAATCCCACTTCTGACACCAAATGTTACGAAAACTAGTTCTAGTTTCGTCGGGTAAGTCTTATAGCTCAGAATGTGCGGTCTGCTGAGACGAAAAAATGGTATCAACAGTTTTTTAGTCGGTCAAACGGCCTTTGAAAAAATTCAAATTGCCTGATATATTTGACTGAAAAAATAAAAGTCACAAAATAACTGTTATTTATGACCGATAAAATACAAGTCAAAAGTAACAGTTATTTTTGCCTGATATGATAAAAGGCACAAAATAACTTTTATTTTTGTCGGTAAAAATAAAAGTTAAGAGATAACAGTTAAAATCTGACTTTTTTGATAAAAACCATAACCGGTACGGTCCCTGATTTTTACACTAGGAGTACCGGGTTTGGCTTCACACCTATGTTACTTATACCGTGAGCGGTCAACTGACGGTATTCAGAGTTTTTAACGAAATCTGAAGAAATTTTTCATTGTAAGCATTAAAACAATGTAATATAAATATTTTTATACATTTATTTATGTTCCTGAATATAAATGATAATATAATAAATATAATAAACTAGACTTAGACTTACTTATAATAAACTAGACTTAGTTTTGGCAAATATTTCAAAAGTGAAACTATTAGGGGAATTCTTTGCAAGGTGCCACCCCATAGCTTTTTTGCGCATAACTCGTTAGAAAATTAACGTATCGCCTATGTTTACATACCGTTGGTTGGAAAAAGGGTTTAAAGAACTATGATCCAAGGTAACACTTGATTTGAAACTTTTGTAAATACGAATTTTACAGCCAATTTCCCAAAGTATTCAAAATCGACACCCTAAAATTTTTTAATGTAAAGTGCCACCCCCTAAAAAACCGCTAAAAACGTAAAAATCTCAAGTACAAATGCATGATTTAGAAAATGTAGAAAATATGTTTGAATTTAATTCGAATTAAATATAAAATGACCGAAAGAAACATGCAAATTAAATGGTAACGAATAAAACGAATAATTCTATGGAAATTAATAAACAAATCTGAACTAATTTATTTCTCATGATAGGATTAGAGAAAAATTGACTAAGAACAGTTTAAATTCATCTTAATGACGACTCCGAGCAATAAAAAGTCATTTTACCGATATAGGATAACAAAACAATGAAAAAAGGGGGGTGGCACCTTACAAAGAAAAAAAGGTGACACTTTACATTTTTATGCCATTTTGGAAACCACTGCGTAAATTTTTTCCTTTTACGATATGTTTGGATATCATTTCGGATTATGAAAAACCATTAAAAATTAAGTCCAACACTGACATTTACATTAGTTTTTTGCGCGTATTTGATTTCTTTTTCACCGCAAGAAAAACCTTCAGTTTTCATTTTTATGTTTATTTTTTACCAAATTTTACACTTGTATTTACCCAGACCGTGTTGTTGCGTCTGTTCCCTCAAAAACCACATTAAAATTGATGTTGACATATATACCTTAAATGACAATAGGAATTTTTTGCTTGGATTGCTGGAACCTCGAAATCGAGCAGGGGTGGCACCTTACAAAGAATTTCCCTACTCATAACTAGGTATCGGATTTATATGCACACCAAATATGCACGAAATATGCAAAAAATATATGCAAAACATATGCACTCCATCCAGGTCGAACCGCTGAAGCTACAAACATGAAATTTGCAGTGTAGGTACATCTTAAAAAATGAACTTTCGTTCAAAAAGGGTTTTTTGAAATTCGGGGTCTAAAAGGGCAAAACATGGGTTAAGGTCTTGTATGAAGAAACGCATTTTAATGAGCCTAATGGTTTCAAATTTTATGAAAATACTTCAAATACAAAATAATTTCACACGAATTTTTCAATTTTTCGAAAATCAAAACTTAACGGGGTCTGTTGTAATGAGAGTCCGAGCGAACTCACAACTCTCTGTTGTGATGAGAGTTCGCCACGTTCAAGCGTTCGCACAACCTTGACAGTGAAGTAAGCCGATACGGCGTTATTCGCATACGGCGGCCTTCGCTCGGACTCTCATTTCCTAACTCCGCGCACCTAGTGTGTATTCTGCTTGCGTCGGCACTTTCCCACGCTAGCGGGCTTATGCACTTAGTGCACAGGTAGTTTAGCATTAAGCAATGTCAATGTTGGGCAGTTAGAAGTAAACCTAGAATAAAGGCGGACGCGCTTCATGGTTAATGGTTAATAAAATAAAATATACTACATGGCGATCCTGTTTTGTGAGTTGTAACAAGTATTACAATATGTCTGAAAATATACACAAACATAAGAAGGAAACGAGAAACACTGCAACAAAAAAAAAAGAATAAACATAACAAAATCGCAAAGAAATTCAACTGCAAAAGCAAATTCAACTCAAATGAATAACTTAAAATTAAAGCATGCGCAAGTGAACAGAAAACCCGGGCCATTCCCACTTAGCACTCAAGGCAACAAGTATGTGCTGGTGGTAATGGATTATTTTAGCAAATGGCCCGAAGTGGAGGAGGCCCCCACGGTCGCTGAAATGTTGGTAAACAACTGGGTGGCCAAATTTGGAGCTCCGCTGAGGTTGCACTCGGATCAAGGCCGGAATTTTGAGTCTCTGGTATTGAAGAAAGTGTGTGAGCTACTAGGAATAAGGAAAACGGGCACCTGTCCTTTGCATCCCCAGTCCGACGGCATGGTGGAACGATTCAATCGGACGCTGGAAGTGCGGAAAGTGGTAGGCATCAATCAAAAGGACTGGGACACGCATATTCCGCTGTTCCTGATGGCGTATAGGTAAGCCCCGCACGATACGACATCACTTACTCCAGCACGAGCAGTATTCGGCACAGAGCTGAGGTTGCCTGCTGACTTGAATTTCGGAGTGGTCAGCACGATGGAAGGCGCTAAGGCTGATTACGCAGTTAATAAGTGATCGGATCTGGAATAAATCCACCAGTTTATAAGGGACCGTATCCAACTGGTCAGCGATAAGATGAAAGCCAGATATGGTCTACGGGCTAACACAGCGGGGTTCCAAGAGGGCGATCTGGTAATGCTTTACAACCCGCAGCGGAGGAAAGGTTTGTCTCAAAAACTTCAAACGTCATGGTAAGGACCGTACAAGGTCGTGACCAGGATTAATGACGTGGTGTACGCCAGGTTGAAAGTAGTCCATTTGGAGTGTGGCATTTTACTCCGGCGGAGCCTCGGCACTTGTTCGGGACGAACAAGTCTAAGTGATGGGCAGTGAAACGATGAGTCACTCTGTGCTGTGATATTGAAACGATAAATGCTTTTCTTTGCATTCTTTTAGGCATGCACTTCAGAGTACGGCAAACTTGCTATAATTCGCTTGGTATAATATGGCAAGGATGGTTCGCGAAAGGTGTTGAGCTTTGCTAGAGCAATCGAGATAGAAAACTAGTATAAAAGCAGCAGTGTGCAGCGCAAGGGGTCGAGTCTTAGTTTGATAAGCAAAGTGGTAACAAGCAAAGTGTAAATCTGTAAATAAGGTGATTGTTGGTTTTTGACTGCGTTTGCGCTGAATAATTGAAGTTGTTTTATTTTCAAACACAATCCAAACGAACCTAGGAAAACTCATTTTCGTAACAATACATATAATATATATATATTATATGACAATATATATATTATATATATATATTATATATATTTTAAAAATTTGCATGAACGAATCTATTGAATTATTGAGAAGATTACACCAGTGTAAGACTGAACAAATTTTTATTACCGAATGAACTGCTATCTTCTAGATGCTTATGTATTCATTATATGTATGTATACACTGGATATAATGAAAATACAAATTCTTACTTCTTGATATGCTTTTATGTAAAATAATCGGTAATTTTACCCTGCGAATATTTATTTTTTGACAATTTCACAACCATTTCCTTCCATTTCGAAAGCGACGTCGAAATAACGAAACGTGCGTGTTGAAATGAGGTAGACTAATAAAATTGAACTCGTAAAAATTTTCCAATGCTGCTAAACGAAGTATTTTTCATACAAAGCAATGAAAACTTGCTCAAAAACAGGGCAGTCAAAATAGTGCAGCTAAGTGAAATGCAGCTAAATGTGAAATTTTCAAAGAAAATTGTGTTTGCGAAGTAGTACTTTGGCCGAATCATGCAAAATTGTAGGTCGAGTCATTCTACTGGTAGGATTTGATGGCCGTTGAACAAGGGGCGTGGCACCGTTTTTGTGACCCAAATATTTTGCTGAACTTTAAGTCGCACACCAATGAAACTAAGTACGAACCTACTATTTACAGTAGCGACTCGGTAAAAGCAACCGATTAATGACAGGGGCAGTTGCAACTACCGAGTTTGTTGCAATTATCGGGTCTAAATGTTTGTATGAAAATTGGCAAATTTCACAAAGTTTTATAAGGGTTTCATTAGAATTCATTATTATTTTATTCATATTTTGTTGTATTATCAGGTGTACAACTTTGCTTCCGCCGTTTTCCGATAGGTGGCTGTACCGGCTGAGGCTGGTTGAAATACATAGATGGTAATGCCTTTAAAGTGAGTGTGGACAGTGCCTAACGAATTGTCATCGCCGTTTCAGTGACAGTTGTTCTTGTTTTCGTATTATTCACGCTCGAAAATGTCCGTTTATGTGCCCAATTCTCGCCTTTTGCGGGAAGTTTTACTTTTCTGTTACAATTCGAAAAAAAATGCAGCTGAAGCGCATCGAATGCTCTCAGAAACTTACGGTGATGCTGCTCTGAGTGAAAGAACGTGTCGGGAGTGGTTTCAACGTTTTAAAAATGGAAGAGCGACAAGGCAGTCATCCTCCAACACGACAATGCTCGGCCTCACGTCGCAAAAGTGGTCAAAAAGTACCTGGAAACGCTGAAATGGGAAGTCTTGCCCCACCCGCCGTATTCCCCAGATGTCGCCCCTTCTGACTTCCACCTATTCCGTTCGATGGCACACGGCCTGGCAGATCAACATTTTCAATCCTTCGAAGAATTGGAAAAATGGATTGCTTCATGGATAGCGTCAAAAGAGGACTCCTTTTTTCGAGCCGGGATCCGAAAATTGCCGGAAAGATGGGAGAAAGTTGTCGCTAGCGACGGACAATACTTTGAATAATACATCTGTAAGCACTTTTTCGCAATAAAGCTTTTAATTTTGGAAAAAAACGGCGGAAGCAAAGTTGTCCACCTGATACAAAAAAAAAGAACTTAAACTAATCACATTCATTGTGTTTAAGAAAAATCAAACAGAAACAAGAACTCCAAACATTTCTTAAAAAGGCTTTAATTAACAAAACAGTTTGATAACAATTTAGTTTGCTGATTTAAAGAAACTAGAGAGAGAAACGGGACATCAACTGACACTGTACTCCACAAAAAGAAAAAAAGACGAAGAAAATGTTGCGATTATTGAGGTTTTTTCGGCAGCAGTTGCTTTTACTGAGTCTATAATGTATAAAATTCGGTGGTTGCGATAATCGAGGAGTTGCGCAAATCGAGGGTTGCTTTTACCGAGTCGCTACTGTATTCATATCTTTCGACAGAGGGCATTGCGCGGGTATTGCATAAGGGGCGTCACCGCCCATATCATTTAAGCGCAGTCCATTTCTTTGCTGAAACTTAGCGGCAACATTGCTTATTTGTGGGCCTCGATCGTTAATCAATAGCTCCTCCTATTCCTTTAGTTGGTTTTCTTCGTCAATTTGCATCTCCATAGATTCGCCATCTAGCGAATTTCATTATAAAAACCACAAATAATGTCATGTGAGACGAAGTTCGCCGGGTCAGCTAGTACTCGTATAAATAAGTTGTTCCATCGAAAACAACCAGTTTAATTTAGTGCATCATATATTTTCGCTTCTTTTAATATTGAACATTTTCCTATGAAATGTGAGTGCTGTTCTGATTTTTGTGACCCCCAGGTATTAAAGGGCACATCAGGCTTTAAAAAATCCTACTATTTTATAACTAATCATGTTATCCTTAATATAGTTATTACCTATGTTGTGGTCAAGCCATAAACTTCTAAAAGCTCTTGTTTGCAAGAGCCTTTTCTAATATCGAATCAGGTCAAAGGTTTCGTTACTCCGAATGGGTAAGTGATGTTAGGAATGAAAATAAACGAAGTGGTTGACAATTTCGGCCAACTGCTCATATGGCGGTTGTATTGCAGGAACAACACTGTACATTTAGACTGGCGCATGCAGTAGGACGCCGTTGAAAAGTGCCGGGATACCGATGTGAAGTTAGCCTCGATTCTCTCTGTTAACCTCAAGTTAGAATCGAATTTTTCTGTTAAACGGGTCTATAAGCAACATAAGATGGCGAAATCGTATCAGAAAAAAATTTGCGGCGAAAATCATTTGAACAGAAAAATGTTATTTGCTATAATTAGATATACATGATTAACATATGTTTTATACATAACAGCACATATTTCAGTATAATTGTTGCGTTGAGTGGTGCAACGGACCGTTGGTACTGGTTGCAAACCATAGGTCGCGAGTTCAAAACACGCTGTTATTGGGTGGTGTTTTTGATATTGAAATTAATTTTTTTTCACATATTTCCATGGCCTATTTTCAATAGCCTTCATCTGCAATTTTTATGAAAATAAATTTTCGATGACAAAGTCTTTAGTGATACCTACCATAAGGAGTGAACTAGAAAAAATGTAGAATTTTTAAGGACACATTAAAAAAAAGTAATAGTCTGATTTTACTTAAATAAACTGCAGTTTATTATACATTTCTTAAACTCTATTCACAAAAAAAATTTATGAAATGTAATTAGTCGTTGCAAAATTTTTTTTATATTTATTTTAACGTTTTTAGTTAGAGACTGGACAATACGTCCGGTGGCTATTGCATATGCTTGCTTCCATCGATTTCAGAACCGTACACTTGTTTGCAAACTTTTTTGTTTTTCTTAGGGTTTGCTTCAATAGAATTTGCTTAAAGTCCGTCTTACAGTAGGTTTCATCATCGAGAATCACGCAATCGAGCTTAGTTGTGTAATTGTCATACAGTTTTCGAGCCTGCGTCTTCGCTATTTTTTCTTTTGCTTCCGACCGGCTAGGCACTTTCTGCTGTTTGTAGATCCTTAATCCTTGGCTTCGCTTATATCGCATCACAGTTGATTGCGATGTGTACTTTTAACCACTTCTGGGTTACTTGAACCCTTTTTTCTGCCTGATTCTTCGGCTCTGTAGATAGAGTTTTCCGCGTTGTAGTTGTTTATAACACTATAAACCGTCGCTACGCTCGCTTTGCTTTCCCTTGCAATGCTTAGTCTAGACTTCGTCTTATCAGTCTAGTAAATGTCTAGTATTCATTTGTGGCAGCACTTTTGCGGGCGGAACATGTTGACTAAAGTAGATCCAAGATGAAATTGACTGATTTAGCAAGAAACTGCAATATTTATAGATACTTTCACTCGAAAATACCTATTGCGACCAAATCGTTCTTTTCGCGCTTTTCACAACGATAACCATTTTTGAATTCAGTCTCTATCTGATAAAATCGTTATGGGGGAATAGTTTCTTTTTTATTAAATTTTAATGAATGAGCAAAAATATCACACAGTTTGTTAATGGGTTCACGGAAATTAAAAAATAGGTATTCAACAAGAATCATTAGTACTTCATTAACGAAGATAAAGCTGTGCCCAATTGCTAGTAACATGCACATACTTGCGATACTTCTTAAGTATAGTATTTGTATATATTAGGTAAGTATTTGAAAGTAAAACAACATGTTTTTAGTATGTTACTTTTAAAAGCCATTAATATGCGATCCACCGAAACTAACAAAATTAAAAAAGAATATGTCTCAAAAATGTGTGTAATCCATTTATGACAGAGGGTGGGCATGAATAAACACAATTATGAACAGCCATCTCTTTTGCTTAGTTTTGAATTTTGTTGCATACGGACTCATCAATCTACTAGCTGTTGCTCCAAAATGGAGATGTGACGGCATATCTCACCTATATGAGAGGGTGGCCAGGACGGCTGTGAACATATCTGAGCAAATCTAGCCAAATCTGAACAGACGTTTTTTTTTAATCATTTGTCGAATTTTTTCCCCATACGGGCTGACCACTGTGCTGGCTATTGCTCCAACATGGAGATGTGACCGCATATCTCACCTATATGTGAGGGTGGCCAGGATGGCTGTGAACATATCTGAGCAAATCTAGCCAAATCTGAACAGACTTTTTTTTAATCATTTTTCGAATATTTTCCCCATACGGGCTGACCACTGTACTGGCTATTGCTCCAAAATGGAGATGTTACCGCATATCTCACCTATATGAGAGGGTGGCCAGGACGGCTGTGAACATATCTGAGCAAATCTAGCCAAATCTGAACAGACGTTTTTTTTTTAATCATTTTTCGAATTTTTTCCCATACGGGCTGACCACTGTACTGGGTGTTGCTCCAAAATGGAGATGTGGCCGCATATCTCACCTATATCAGAGGGTGGCCAGGACGGCTGTGAACATATCTGAGCAAATCTAGCCAAATCTGAACAGACGTTTTTTTTTACTCATTTTTCGAATTTTTTCCCCATACGGGCTGACCACTGTGCTGGCTGTTGCTCCAAAATGGAAATGTGACCGCATATCTCACCTATATGAGAGGGTGGCCAGGACGGCTGTGAACATATCTGAGCAAATCTAGCCAAATCTGAACACACTTTTTTTTTAATCATTTTTCGAATTTTTTCCCCATACGGGCTGACCACTGTGCTGGCTGTTGCTCCAAAATGGAAATGTGACCGCATATCTCACCTATATGAGAGGGTGGCCAGGACGGCTGTGAACATATCTGAGCAAATCTAGCCAAATCTGAACACACTTTTTTTTTAATCATTTTTCGAATTTTTTCCCCATACGGGCTGACCACTGTGCTGGCTATTGCTCCAACATGGAGATGTGACCGCATATCTCACCTATATGTGAGGGTGGCCAGGATGGCTGTGAACATATCTGAGCAAATCTAGCCAAATCTGAACAGACTTTTTTTTAATCATTTTTCGAATATTTTCCCCATACGGGCTGACCACTGTACTGGCTATTGCTCCAAAATGGAGATGTTACCGCATATCTCACCTATATGAGAGGGTGGCCAGGACGGCTGTGAACATATCTGAGCAAATCTAGCCAAATCTGAACAGACTTTTTTTTAATCATTTTTCGAATATTTTCCCCATACGGGCTGACCACTGTACTGGCTATTGCTCCAAAATGGAGATGTTACCGCATATCTCACCTATATGAGAGGGTGGCCAGGACGGCTGTGAACATATCTGAGCAAATCTAGCCAAATCTGAACAGACGTTTTTTTTTAATCATTTTTCGAATTTTTCCCCATACGGGCTGACCACTGTACTGGGTGTTGCTCCGAAATGGAGATGTGACCGCATATCTCACCTATATCAGAGGGTGGCCAGGACGGCTGTGAACATATCTGAGCAAACCTAGCCAAATCTGAACAGACGTTTTTTTTTAATCAGTTTTCGAATTTTTTCCCCATGCGGGCTGACCACTGTACTGGCTGTTGCTCCGAAATGGAGATGTGACCGCATATCTCACCTATATGAGAGGGTGGCCAGGACGGCTGTGAACATATTTGAGCAAATCTAGCCAAATCTGAACAGACGTTTTTTTTAATCATTTTTCGAATTTTTCCCCATACGGGCTGACCACTGTACTGGGTGTTGCTCCAAAATGGAGATGTGGCCGCATATCTCACCTATATCAGAGGGTGGCTAGGACGGCTGTGAACATATCTGAGCAAATCTAGCCAAATCTGAACAGACGTTTTTTTTTACTCATTTTTCGAATTTTTTCCCCATACGGGCTGACCACTGTACTGGCTATTGCTCCAAAATGGAGATGTGACCGCATATCTCACCTATATGAGAGGGTGGCCAGGACGGCTGTGAACATATCTGAGCAAATCTAGCCAAATCTGAACAGACGTTGTTTTTTAATCATTTTTCGAATTTTTTCCCCATACGGGCTGACCACTGTACTGGCTGTTGCTCCAAAATGGAGATGTGACCGCATATCTCACCTATATGAGAGGGTGGCCAGGACGGCTGTGAACATATGTGAGCAAATCTAGCCAAATCTGAACAGACGTTTTTTTTTAATCATTTTTCGAATTTTTTCCCCATACGGGCTGACCACTGTACTGGCTGTTGCTCCAAAATGGAGATGTGACCGCATATCTCACCTATATCAGAGGGTGGCCAGGACGGCTGTGAACATATCTGAGCAAATCTAGCCAAATCTGAACAGACGTTTTTTTTTAATCATTTTTCGAATTTTTCCCCATACGGGCTGACCACTGTACTGGGTGTTGCTCCGAAATGGAGATGTGACCGCATATCTCACCTATATCAGAGGGTGGCCAGGACGGCTGTGAACATATCTGAGCAAACCTAGCCAAATCTGAACAGACGTTTTTTTTTAATCAGTTTTCGAATTTTTTCCCCATGCGGGCTGACCACTGTACTGGCTGTTGCTCCGAAATGGAGATGTGACCGCATATCTCACCTATATGAGAGGGTGGCCAGGACGGCTGTGAACATATCTGAGCAAATCTAGCCAAATCTGAACAGACGTTTTTTTTAATCATTTTTCGAATTTTTCCCCATACGGGCTGACCACTGTACTGGGTGTTGCTCCAAAATGGAGATGTGGCCGCATATCTCACCTATATCAGAGGGTGGCTAGGACGGCTGTGAACATATCTGAGCAAATCTAGCCAAATCTGAACAGACGTTTTTTTTTACTCATTTTTCGAATTTTTTCCCCATACGGGCTGACCACTGTACTGGCTATTGCTCCAAAATGGAGATGTGACCGCATATCTCACCTATATGAGAGGGTGGCCAGGACGGCTGTGAACATATCTGAGCAAATCTAGCCAAATCTGAACAGACGTTGTTTTTTAATCATTTTTCGAATTTTTTCCCCATACGGGCTGACCACTGTACTGGCTGTTGCTCCAAAATGGAGATGTGACCGCATATCTCACCTATATGAGAGGGTGGCCAGGACGGCTGTGAACATATGTGAGCAAATCTAGCCAAATCTGAACAGACGTTTTTTTTTAATCATTTTTCGAATTTTTTCCCCATACGGGCTGACCACTGTACTGGCTGTTGCTCCAAAATGGAGATGTGACCGCATATCTCACCTATATGAGAGGGTGGCCAGGACGGCTGTGAACATATCTGAGCAAATCTAGCCAAATCTGAACAGACGTTTTTTTTAATCATTTTTCGAATTTTTCCCCATACGGGCTGACCACTGTACTGGGTGTTGCTCCAAAATGGAGATGTGGCCGCATATCTCACCTATATCAGAGGGTGGCTAGGACGGCTGTGAACATATCTGAGCAAATCTAGCCAAATCTGAACAGACGTTTTTTTTTACTCATTTTTCGAATTTTTTCCCCATACGGGCTGACCACTGTACTGGCTATTGCTCCAAAATGGAGATGTTACCGCATATCTCACCTATATGAGAGGGTGGCCAGGACGGCTGTGAACATATGTGAGCAAATCTAGCCAAATCTGAACAGACGTTTTTTTTTAATCATTTTTCGAATTTTTTCCCCATACGGGCTGACCACTGTACTGGCTGTTGCTCCAAAATGGAGATGTGACCGCATATCTCACCTATATCAGAGGGTGGCCAGGACGGCTGTGAACATATCTGAGCAAATCTAGCCAAATCTGAACAGACGTTTTTTTTTAATCATTTTTCGAAATTTTTCCCCATACGGGCTGACCACTGTACTGGGTGTTGCTCCGAAATGGAGATGTGACCGCATATCTCACCTATATCAGAGGGTGGCCAGGACGGCTGTGAACATATCTGAGCAAACCTAGCCAAATCTGAACAGACGTTTTTTTTTAATCATTTTTCGAATTTTTTCCCCATGCGGGCTGACCACTGTACTGGCTGTTGCTCCAAAATGGAGATGTGACCGCATATCTCACCTATATGAGAGGGTGGCCAGGACGGCTGTGAACATATCTGGGCAAATCTAGCCAAATCTGAACAGACATTTTTTTTTAATCATTTTTCGAATTTTTTCCCCATACGGGCTGACCACTGTGCTGGCTGTTGCTCCAAAATGGAGATGTGACCGCATATCTCACCTATATGAGAGGGTGGCCAGGACGGCTGTGAACATATCTGAGCAAATCTAGCCAAATCTGAACAGACGTTTTTTTTTAATCATTTTTCGAATATTTTCCCCATACGATATGTTCACAGCCGTCCTGGCCACCCTCTCATATAGGTGAGATATGCGGTCACATCTCCATTTTGGAGCAATAGCCAGCACAGTGGTCAGCCCGTATGGGGAAAAAATTCGAAAAATGATTAAAAAAAAAAGTGTGTTCAGATTTGGCTAGATTTGCTCAGATATGTTCACAGCCGTCCTGGCCACCCTCTCATATAGGTGAGATATGCGGTCACATTTCCATTTTGGAGCAACAGCCAGCACAGTGGTCAGCCCGTATGGGGAAAAAATTCGAAAAATGAGTAAAAAAAAACGTCTGTTCAGATTTGGCTAGATTTGCTCAGATATGTTCACAGCCATCCTGGCCACCCTCTGATATAGGTGAGATATGCGGCCACATCTCCATTTTGGAGCAACACCCAGTACAGTGGTCAGCCCGTATGGGGAAAAATTCGAAAAATGATTAAAAAAAAAACGTCTGTTCAGATTTGGCTAGATTTGCTCAGATATGTTCACAGCCGTCCTGGCCACCCTCTCATATAGGTGAGATATGCGGTCACATCTCCATTTTGGAGCAATAGCCAGCACAGTGGTCAGCCCGTATGGGGAAAAAATTCGAAAAATGATTAAAAAAAAACGTCTGTTCAGATTTGGCTAGATTTGCTCAGATATGTTCACAGCCATCCTGGCCACCCTCTCATATAGGTGAGATATGCGGTAACATCTCCATTTTGGAGCAACACCCAGTACAGTGGTCAGCCCGTATGGGGAAAAATGCGAAAAATGATTAAAAAAAAACGTCTGTTCAGATTTGGCTAGATTTGCTCAGATATGTTCACAGCCGTCCTGGCCACCCTCTCATATAGGTGAGATATGCGGTCACATCTCCATTTTGGAGCAATAGCCAGCACAGTGGTCAGCCCGTAAGGGGAAAAAATTCGAAAAATGATTAAAAAAAAACGTCTGTTCAGATTTGGCTAGATTTGCTCAGATATGTTCACAGCCGTCCTGGCCACCCTCTGATTTAGGTGAGATATTTGGATTTGGTTCGCATAAGTGGGATAAGCGGTTATTAATGTATTTTTGAGAAGGATTTTGTAAGAATTTCGTATTTTATAGCTCAGTTTTCAGTCAGCTTGTTTCAGTTTAAAGTGTTTATGTAATTGGATTCCTTTTGAAAAAGGATATTTATTTGTATTATTGAGTGCACCATTATTATTTATTTTCAAAATATTCGCACTGAAATAGGTTTTATTTTCTTGGAGAGTATCCCTCTTCAATTAAAACCGTTGCGTTGAGATTTGAACTTGTGTCCCTGGGATTAAAGCAAAAAGCGTTACACTGTCGACCAAACACAGCACTGTTGAGAGTTTGCTGATCTGTTATATAGCTAATTATCTGGTATGCTGCGGCGAAAACAAAATTTTCGCCGTAAATGGCTCTGTTATGTCTCTGTTAAATCGCTGTTATTACTCTGTTAAGTTTCTGTTAATGTTAAGTTTTAACATTCTGTTAAGTTAACTCTGTTAAGTCGATTCTTCGCCCGATGCTAACTTCACGCAAGTGCCGGGATCGAATTAAATCGAATCGTTTCCATACACTAATTTGCTCTATTTCTTAATTTCGGTCTCTTGAGTACGCCAGTTAAACTGCGCACTTAGTTGCTTACTGGTTGCACCACAGAATAAACAGTATACTAGTACTAGTATTACTAGTATTACCACAGAATAAACAGTATACTAGTACTAGTATTACTGTTTATTCTGTGGTCGCACGTAGCATGCATTGACTATGCAAAAACGCGCCAGCAACGAACTATTAAACAGTTGAAGGCGTCTCTTTATTATGATTTTGTTGTTGTTGTTGTCGTGAACGCAACCGAACACCGAAAATTATGCATAGAATTATTATTGTTGTACGAATAACCGAAATCACAGCGACATCCAAAACCACAGCTGCATCAACTGCAACAAGAACAACAGCAACAATCACAACCGATAACAATTACATATACATTGTGACCGAAAAGTTTCCGGAAATTCTCATTTAAAATTCGCGCGCTGTATATTTTTCGATATTTTAAGTTTCTGTAGGTTGGTAGCACTGTCCTTAATTACTATGCCAAAAATGAGCGCGATCTGTCAGACAGTTTGTTTACGGCAGCTGTTGAAACCAGTTCACCTCAGTAGTGCGTTGCGATTTTGTTGAGAATTTTCTTCAAAATGAGTACCGTGAACAGGTCTCTTTGGACGTGCTTGATCGTGCCAATTCCGATCCAACTTTCATGGAACGCATCATAACTGGTGACGAGACATGGGTCTACGAGTACGACATGCAAACAAGCCAGCAATCATCGGAATGGAGAGGAAAAGACGGGCCGAAACCGAAAAAACCACGCCAAAGTCGCTCGAAAATCAAGGTAATGCTGATTGTTTTCTTCGATATTCATGGTGTGGTGCATCATGAATTCGTCCCTGAAGGACAAACAGTCGGTAAAGACTATTATTTGACTGTTTTAAGACGTTTGCGTGAAAATATCCGCCGTAAACGGCCTCAATTGTGGAAGGATAATTCATGGATTTTTCCCTCGCACCGAGCCAACATTATCAACGATTTTAAGGCCAAACATTCAATAAATACCATCGAACAGCCACCGTATTCACCTGATCTTGCACCGTGTGACTTTTTCCTGTTTCCCAAACTCAAATTACCACTCAGAGGAACGCGTTTTGAATCCATAGAAGACGTAAAACAGAATTCGCAGAGGGAACTCAAAGCCATACCGGAAAGCGCCTATAAAAAATGTTTTGATGATTGGAAGAAACGTTGGCATACGTGTATCGCTTCTAATGGAGCATATTTTGAAGGAGATAAAATAAATATTGATGAAGATTAAGAATTTTGCGTTTTATTTAAAATTTCCGGAAACTTTTCGGTCACAAGGTACTTGGGCTGCCTTTTATATTTTTTCAATAGGGGGAAAAAAATCTGAGATTGCTATTGAAAAGTTTGTAATTTCTTACCATTAACGTGTTTAGAACATTTTGATGTTCAAGCGCTATTTGTGTTGTTTCACTGACTTGAATTCATCTCGGTCAAAACATGGATTTTTCTCGTGAACATTTTCGAGCAACAATTGTTTACGATTTCCGAAGTGAATTATCTCAACAACAGTGCTTCGATCGCCTTCATTCGGCACTTGGTGATGAAGTACCAACCCTCAAGACAATTTATAACTGGTTTAACGAATACAAGAATGGTCGCCGTTCGCTCCAGGTCGAATTTCGTTAAGGTCGTCCAAACTCGGTCATTGTGCCAGACAGTGGCGCACACAGGCGAGGGTTAACCCCTCCCCAAAATATCTTTAAGTCATATATTCAATCATCAATATTCAATCATCATCAAAACACTACTCAACACAAAAAATTCACCTAAAAATAAAAGTGTTTTCTAAACTAACTTTGGGCTGCTGAACACGAAACTGAAGATCAAAAAAATTCTGTAAGAAGCGTTTTTGAAAAATCTTTTCCCCCTGTTGTTTCAGTTATGAGCACATATCTCGTAAACGAATCACCCGAATAACACAAGCTCGCCGTCGCGACGCGTCGGTCAGAAGATAATACCTTATCATATATACCTTTTCAGAGTTATACAAATTGTCCAAATCAGATGAGATTTTGAGAAATTACTGACAGTGAAATTTGTAAAAAAGTGATTTTTTCAACCATTTTCAAAAATCATAAATTCTCGTATGATTCTTTTATAGATAAAATAAATTATCTCCTTTGGTTTTAAAATCGAAGATGAAAGATATATTATTTGTGTAAAAAGAAAAATGACAAAGTTATGATGCACTGAGTGAAAACACCAACTTGACATTTATTACACCGTGCGAAAAAAACAATTTTTTTTTTGCCGAGACCCATCCTAATGTTGATATATGCGTGAAACTAGAGGTCATTTATAGTAACCTTGCATAGTCAGTTTTTTATTTTCTGATCCAAAGTCCGTTTTAAAGGACCAAAGTCCCTTTTAAAGGACTTTAAAATTTTAAGGACACACACATTTAAAATACTTATTTTTTAATATTTGCGGTTTTGTAATAATGAAGCGGGGGAAAGGGAAAGGAAAGGGAAAAATTGTATCCTTATAACTAATTTTTCTCTTTTGAACTTTCAGGACCAAAATCTGTAAAGGGGGGAAAAACATAGGTACATGTTTTGGATCTCAGTCTGTAGATTCATACATCTTAATTTTATTCTGTTTTAAAGTTCTCAAAAAAATTACACAAAACCCTCCCGAAACCAAAACCTGCGTGCGCCACTGGTGCCAGAAACCATCGATGCTGTGCGTGAACTGATAATGAAAGATCGTCATGTGACATACCGCGAGATAAATGCATCCTTGGGCATTAGTGCCACGGCCGTGCATTCGATATTGCATGAACATTTAGCTGTCAGAAAGACTCGTTAGATCCCGCATAATTTGGCAATCGCTCAAAAAAAGGCTCGTGTCGATTGGTGCACAGAAATGGAAAAATTCGATCGCGGTACTTCGAAAGACGTTTATAAGATCGTGACAGGTGACGAATCATGGATATATGCGTATGAGCGTGAAACAAAACAGCAATCGACGTATGGGTCTTCCAAGACGAGCCAAATCCAACAAAACTTATTGGATTTGGCAAAACTGGTCATGTGGTTACTATGTCATTAAAACAACCTAGAATGGTCAATTCGGAGTGGTACACAACAATTTGTTGGACAAAAGTGTTCAATGAAATACGGAAAAACAACCGCCGACGCCGAATCATTCTTTACCAGGACAATGTGCGTTCTCACACATCGGCTCAAACAACCGCCTGTTTGATCGACCAAAGCATCGATTTAATGGGTCAACCGCCATACAGTTCTGACCTAGCACCCAATGACTTCTTTTTATTCCCGCACATAAAAAAAATTGCGTGGTCAACGATTTTCATCGCCAGAAGATGCTGCTGAAGCAATCAAAAACCATGTTTTAGAGGTGTCTCAATCGGAGTGGGAAAAGTGGTTCGACAGTTGGTTTGAGTGCATTCAAAAGTGCATAAATCCTCAAGGATTTAAACAATAAAACAATTTTTGATGATAACAAAATGCATTTTCATCCTTTTTGAAGAAATATAAAAGGCAACCCTCGTAGACATACTGAGCGCAGTATACTGCGTGCTGCTTTTAACAGCTGCTGGCAACACCAATGCACAGTGGAGCGCGCAACCAATTTTTAGTGAAAATTTTATAAAGAATCAAATCCACTAGTGCCTAAATTTTAGTTAAAATTTAAATTGTTTGGATAGTTTTTAGACTTGCGAAACTCAAAGGCAAAATTTTGGATTAGATTAGATTAAATTACATTGGATTAGATTAGATTAGATTAGATTAGATTAGATTAGATTAGATTAGATTAGATTAGATTAGATTAGATTAGATTAGATTAGATTAGATTAGATTAGATTAGATTAGATTAGATTAGATTAGATTAGATTAGATTAGATTAGATTAGATTAGATTAGATTTGATTAGATTAGATTAGATTAGATTAGATTAGATTAGATTAGATTAGATTAGATTAGATTAGATTAGATTAGATTAGATTAGATTAGATTAGATTAGATTAGATTAGATTAGATTAGATTAGATTAGATTAGATTAGATTAGATTAGATTAGATTAGATTAGATTAGATTAGATTAGATTAGATTAGATTAGATTAGATTAGATTAGATTAGATTGGAGTAGATTAAATTAGATAAGATTAGATTAAGTTCTCAGCAATATAATGTTGAAGCCAATTAGTCACTCTTTGTTCTTCTAGTCTCACCTCACTTCGTTTTTGAGTACCAACTTTGGCCGCTTCGGCGACTGTGGTACATTATGGCTGCGGACGCGTGTGGGTGTGTATGTAGCGAGGCGATGAGCGGGTGGACAGGGGGCCGCGCGGTGGGCTTTATGATACCAATCTTGCAGTCAATAAGTGCGGAGCAGGCGCGTTCTCTGACTGATGCGCATTATGCCCGGTCGCCTGGCTGCCTTGACATTGCCTGTCCGGCTATGGAGGTGGAATTGTTATTGCTGCTTATGTGCTGCGGCCAGAATGCTTGATTGTTTGTTTTTTATGTCGGCAGGCAGGCAGACTGGCTGACTGGTTAGTCGGTTGCTAAGAGTCCACGTGATTATGGTCGCTGCTCATATCAAGGTTTTCAATTCCTTCTTTTGCGCTGCAGCTGCTTTCTGTGATTCGTTTGCTTTTGTTGTTGCTTTTCAAATTTAATTTCCTTTTGCAATTCTGTTGGGTTCTTTTTTCCTCACTTTTTACCGGTTTGAATTAAATTGTTATTGCTGCTGTTGCTGTTGTTTTTGTTGTTGTAGTTGTAGCGTGCGTACGAGTGATTTTTATTTCGATGCAGACGGTATGGAAATTGCCTCAAAATTGGTAATGGAATTTTGAAATTTATTTTGCTGTCCGCGGAGCGGCGCGTCCACCCACCACCGCATTGACAAATAATGGCAATAATTGGATGTGATGATCCGATGCCTCGTTAAGCCGTTTTGTTGGGTGTAGTGGCCAGCCGATCAACATCAACCGGCTGGTCACTTTATGAGCCAAACTATGCTTAACCCGTGCGCGGCCACTCGCAGTTTCTCATATAGTTTTGTTAGTAGGCGCAACCAACGCACAACGGTACACACATCAGTCCCGCAAAAATCAAACGTTAGGTTAGGTTGGAGTGGCAGCTTTTTACATGAAAGCGCACGTAAGCACGCACACGAGGGTCATTTTAGTACCACAGTTTGACCGCGACTTACGCCTACTTCTGGCAAGGAGAGGACATAGACACATGAGGTGGAGGACGGTGTTCTCCTCCTTCTCGGAGGAACCCAACCCTCCACATGCTTGACAATTAAGCAGTGCCTGTGAGCACAAGGACCGTCGAACTGATGAAGCAACGCATTTGATTAGTGCGGTGGTTAGGTTTGCCTGGAATTGCTGCAAGTCGGTTCGTTCAATCACATTCTGCTCGATACATTCATATAGGGTCGTTTGAGGTCCAGCGTAACGTACGCAGGGTAGCGCCGACGACAAGTGAGGGAGCGATAGTATTAAAGCGCGCCCGACCTCGCATTACCCTCAATGCCCCTGTGACCCGGAACCCACCAAATCGTGACACGTGACCTTCCAGCTAAAGTGTGAGGGGAGTTGCGGCGGTCAAGATTTAGCTTTGATGTACTGGAAACACATGCCAGAGGCTTGATAGCTACCTGACTGTCCGAGAAGATGTATGTATGTCCACGTCGGAAATACCGTTGCGGTTAAGCAACAAAGACCCTTGATAAAAGGCAATCAGTTCTGCCTGAAAGACGCTGCAGTAATCAGGCAGACGATAGCAGAGTCAAAAGTCCAGCTCATTGGAGAAGATACCGCAGCCAACCCAATTCTCCAGCTTGGAGTCATCTGGGGGGTGTCAAAGCCCGCATAGCCTATAACTACACAGGCCGACAAAATTCGAACAAATTTCAGAACCAGAAACCAGAGTATACTTTTCCGAAGGTTTTTGGTGCGCTGATCAAGAATCTGGCCTCAGAATTGCTCCATCACGTCAGGTTTTCGAGATATCCTAACATAAAAGTGCGAAAATTGCGGTTTTTGCCTATATTTGAGGTTATGTAGCATAGCTATTTTAACTTTTTTTGTAAAAGAACTGCTGGCATCTTAAAGTACAAGCCTTTCCCTTTCAAATGCGCCTTAGTTTGCTCAAAAGTCATTTTTCGTCTTTGAGATATCCAATTGAGATATCCAAAGGCGCTGCCACCTTATTTGCCCGGGGACTAGGCGGAGCCACAATGTGTATTCCAAACTTCAATTTTGGATATCTCAAAGACGAAAAATGACTTTTGAGCAAACTAAGGCGCATTTGAAAGGGAAAGGCTAAAGGCGAAAACCTGACGTGATGAAGCAATTCTGGGGCCAGATTCTTGTTCAGCGCACCAAAAACCTTCGGAAAAGTATACTCTGGTTTCTGGTTTTAAAATCTTGTCGGCCTGTGCTATTCAAAATTTGCAATCACAATGGTTATCAGCTTGGCGAAAAGGTCTTTTCACCTAATAACACTTAAAAAACAATAATAATAAATTTTTTGGTAAAACCGATATGTTTTTTTTTAATAATCCATTTCAGGCTCAGTACACCCATTTGCATGATCTAAAGACATGTCTATCGAGTTTGCGTATTACTTTTGAGCTAAATACAATGCGAAACCATATTTTCTATCAGCAATTTCTGTGTTTGGGGGGGAGGATCTCTAAACCCTGAAACCAGTGACTATGTGACGCGAAACTGAAAGGGGAAATGATTTTCAGATCATTTTTTGCTTTTTCCGATCGTGCACATATATTTCACCCGTTTTTGAAATGTGTATGCAACACGGTCTTTTCCAACATATTGATACGATGAGAAATGCTTTTCTCCGCACGAATGTTTTCCAAGCATACTTTTAGGCATGCACTTTGAAGTACGACAAATTTGGTATAATTCGCTTGGTATAGTCCTATATGGCAAGGATGGTTCTCGAAGAAATAGGCTGTGCGAGAATGGTCGAGCGCATTCCAATTGGAAGTTGCAAGAAACTTCGGCGCGATAAGAAAACTGGTATAAAAGCAGCAGTGTGCAGCGCGATGGGTCGAGTCTGAGTTGAATAAGCAAAGTGGTAACAAGTGTAGATACAAGCAAAGTGTAATTCTGTAAATAAAGTGATTGTTAGTTTTACTGCGTTTGCGCTGAATAATTGCAGTTGTTTTATTTTCAACACAATCAAAACGAACCTTGGAAGACGAGCTTGGAATTTTCGTAACAATAACAGCCAGACATGGGGGTTTTGCACTAAAATCCACTACCACTACCACTAGAGGTCTGCTGGGAAATTTTCCACTACCACTAAATAAATTTTAGTGGTAGCTGAATTTTTTCCACTAATCACTGATTTTTATTTAGTGGTACTGCCATTTTTTTCCACTAATTTTTTTTTAGTGGTACTTTTTACCACTGTGACTAAATAAAATTCAGTGATAGTTGAAAATTCCTCCACTATCACTAATTCTGTTCCACTAATCACTAACATCGCTAACGCTAACATTTGTTTATTGATGTTAAAAAATTAAGTCCTAATAACGTTTTTGCACAAAGGTCCACCTGAAGTGTTACTCCACAATGATGTACGAACAGAGCTGGAACATTATTTAGCAGACACAGACACGTCGTTTTTGTGCTTTGATCGATTTCCTACAGTAAAAGCGGTTTTTTTTAATATAATACGTCGATTCCATCCTCAGCTCCAGTAGAACGAAAGAAGAAGAAGAAATCCATTATTGGTGAGGAGCATAGCCAAGCTCCGGTATAATAATTTAATAATTAACTGGCACGACAGCCCGCTTACGCGAGACTAAGGCCTAGCTTCCCGCAACCACCCGTGTTGTGCGTGTGAATTTGTACGCGGGTGGAAGGGACCTACAGTTTTATGCCGGTTCCGAACGGCAGGTTGGGAGCTCTTTCATGAGCAATTTTTACTCCCAGAGGTTTGCCATTTCCAGCTGAGAGGACAGCCACCGAAAGAGAAAACGAGTTTTCACGTTATTTTTTTTAGATGTTATTACAGGCAGTATTTGAACCTGGGTCGCTGCCTTCGACTCGCGGTCCAACGCACTAACCAACTGAGCCACGGCGGCTGCAAGCTCCGGTATAGTCCAGCAAAAATGGCGTTGAGTCTGACTGCCAAAAAACGGACATGAGCCTTACTTAGGAGCTTCGTCGAAAGCCAGTTTGAAGGAAGGTAAATGGTGCCTTAGATGGCGGGGTTCGAACAGCCCGGTAATCAAAATGGCTGACATTCTCCAGACTTTGTCAAGAGGATTCAAGTTGCGGCGCCATACAGTAAGAAAGTAAGATACAGAAAGTACCACACCTTGCGGCATAGCTCTGCTAACAAACGTTTTATGTTGGGTATTACCTACGGAAGATACAACAATACATATTTTGAGTAGTTTCTCAACGAAGCCAACCAACTTAAGTTGCAATCCAACGTTACCCAATAAACATTAAAATTTGAGTTCAATTGAGGGGAATTTAATGTGCAGGTAGACCTCGCTTGACACGGTAGTGACGTTCCTGGAAAATGCCGTGTTACACGAAACTGTGTGAAGCGAGGTCTACCTATATGAACATTAGACATGATTTAGTGCAAGATTTTTCGATTTCGATGCTCCGCAACCTTTCATTTTGTGCGATTGGGTGAAAAAGTAATAAAAATAATAATAATAATTGACTGGCACGACAACCCGATTACGAGACTAAGGCCTCGCTACCCGCAACCATCCGTGTTGTGCGTGCGAATTCGTTCAAGATTGGAAGGAACCTACAGTTTTATGCCGATTCCGAATGGCGCACAGTGGGGTAATTGATGCCGGAAATGCCGATTAATTCACCCAGGCTATTTAGATAAAAAATAACTATTAGGTTTAGTTAATCGAACATTGGAAAGTAAAAAACAAATGTTTTTGCGGAAATTAAAAAAAAAAACGTAAAAAACTAAAATAGTTACAAAAGATAAATCTTGCACATTTCTAATGAAAGCTAAGTTGAACAGTTTAATTGAAACATTTCATCGCCACCTCTTGCAGCCAATTCAATATCATCATTATGATGACGATTATCATCATCATAATTACTCACCATCACTATTATCATCATTCCTTTTCAGTGTCAACTCCATAGTTAGCAACTTTGGGCATAATATACATATGATGCACTTTTTTCTGGCAATTTTTTCATACTTGATACAATGGGGTCAGAATTAAAACAAAAAATCGATTAAAATGTCTTCAAGATATTTTTTTTCAATACAGTTTCGTAAAAAATTCTCACTGCAACACTTGAAATCTTTATTCCGTGCTTCTTGACCTTCTTTCGATAGTTGGCCAATTGGCAACGAAGCATGATTTGAAGTCGATGCAAAAACGATTTGAGGAAAATTGTGGGCATATTTTAACAGCAATAGCGTTGTAAAAAATATTATACAATTTTTAATCCATAGCTCCGAATTTTTCTTATTTTGATTTGATGTTCACTAGAAATAACCATAAAATGGTGTCAATGTTTTTATTCAAGTATACATCGATTTCTATTATTAATGCATTTTGAATAAACAATAAAAACAACAATAAAGCCTTTTGCTTGTTTGTTTTCATCTAAAAAATAAATAATTAAAAAAAAATTATTTTGTACATTTCTATTTGTTCTCATACAGGACCCATTTGGCCCATGAGTTCGCACACAAAAATCGAAATGCTGGAAAAGTGTGCAAATTCGCGCAACTTTTTTTTCATAAAATGTCAGTGAAATATCTAAGCTATACGCTAATGAAAACAGTTTTGCTCGATCTCACAAGACTCACAACTATATGTCTATGAAAAGGTAAAAAATCGGACAATTATTAAGCTTTTAAACAAAAAATCAAATAAAATACTTATCACCATTTTTTAACAAAATAGAATACACACTGCATTACTGAAATACCTGAACGTGAAGGTTGCATAATTAATTTTTAAATATTTTTCACAAAAAGTAAAGGAAAAAACGCATAAAGTAAAGTAAAGTAAACGCATAAAGTAAACGAAAAAACGCATTTATTGCTTTTCACTCAAAAACTGAATATATATCTCAACTTTCAGAGTGCTTTGTGGGAAAACGGTAAACTATTTTGCAACAAGTCTTTCATCTAGCGATGGAGAATTTTATCCCCTTTAACCCGGTACCAAAAACATAGTTCTACCTTGATTTTTCATTTTTGAATCGGCACTTTACTTATATATTACCCCACTGTGCGGCGAGTTGGGAGCTTTTTCGTAGACAATTATACTCTCAGACGTTTGCCATTCCCTGTTGAGAAGGCAGCCGCCGAAAGAAAAATTGTGGTTTTTCTTTTTTTTCCGGTGTTAGCAGCAACGGAGTCTTGAATCTGGGTTCGATCGTCGCATTTGACTACGGCGGCCGTGGGTGAAGAAGTGCATGAGCCAAAACATTTCGGAGCTAGAGTGGGACTAAATGGCGTCGCATCGAGGTCAAAGTTCACAAGACCCCCAGTAGTTTTCTCTACTGAACACTTCTTTCAAACATATTTATACCCCATCTCCAACCCTTGATGGGGCTCCCATACAAAATGGTCGTTTTTACAAAATAGGCTCCCACTACTCCCAAGTTGCCTCAGTCGTGTCAAATGTATGAACGACACACATTTATTTTCCCTTCTAAATGTTCCTTCCAAACATAGCTACCCACTATCTCTAAGTCTTAAGGGAGCTGCCATACAAAACTGGCAATTTTCTATGTCATTGGCTTCCCACTTGTAGTTAAGTAAGCGGGAAAACATCGTATCTCGGAGACTACTAAACCAATTTAAATTTTATTTTATTTATTTTTTATTCAGAGATTGCCAACATTCTTGAGTACAAAAAATACAAAATTAATTAAGGTTCAAAATTTCACCACCAGAGGGCGTCTCTCATACGATCGGAGTTGTGAGATTGTCAACTTTTAGGGTTTCTACAAAGCAAAAATCAAAATGTATTGTCGAAACCCTATTAACCTTCCATTTCGAATATAGTTGTAACTTAAGATTAGTGTTAGGTTTGATTAGCAATATTTTCATTATCGAGAGCAAGCAAGCGTCGCACTATGGCCCAACGGTCGGCAAAACGTTGCAAAAATCAAAAATTTCATGAAATCGTTCGATAAAATGAATACACGCATCTTATTGAGAATTTTCCAGGGATTACGAAAATGTAACTTTCATTAAATTCTGATTAGTAGTTTGGGAGGTAGAGCCGCTCAAAGTTGACAATTTTTCCACATCGAGGAAAATGTGTATTTTTTTGGTTTTTTTTTCTTCTTCAAAATTGATTTGTATGTAAATGGAGCGACCAATCGGTAACTTGTTGGTTTTTTCTAAAAGGTACGTTAATTGGCAATATAATAAAAACAAAAAATGGTTGTTTTGTCTTAAAAGTTGTTTGATCTACCGATTGCTCTAAAAGTCTATATTTCGACCTTTTTTCAACTTTGATCGAAAATAAAAAAATATACCAAAAAAAACCTCCGCGAAATTGAAGGTGGTTATTTATTATTCAATTATTTACCTAACTTACCAAACTCAGCTGCCGCTTTTTGCCGCTTTACTTTCTAGAGCAATAAAGGTGAAACAACTTCGGGTCGAAAACCACGTAATTATACGGAAAATCGCGCACATTTAGTACGGTCAAAAACCCATTTTGTGTTGCTGGCATCTATCTATATCTATATATGTAATGACGCTCAAACGGACTGGCCGACTTCAATGAAATTTTCTTTATTGGATTCGTCTTGAGTCAGTTCAGGTTCGTGCGAAAAGAAAATTCCGGAAAATCTATTGGAATAGTCGGAAAACCCCTGTAATTTTTGACTGTGAATCCTGACAATTTTCAGACGATAACGTTGGAACTATAAGTCACACATCAATTAAATTCACTAGGAACTTACTATTTAGTCGTGTCCTTCGACAGATGGAATGGGACGGGTATTAGACGAGGGGGCGTGGTACCACTCATACAAGCCAAATCTGAATTATGGAATATCTTCGAAATTGTAAGGTGCACAGGATTGAAATTCAGTATTGTGTCTTCCCATAGATGAGTCATTCTACTGGTAAGATTTTATGGGCGTTGGACAAGGGGCGTGGCATATTTTTTGTGACCTAAATATTTTGCTGAATTATAAGTCGCACAGCAATGAAACTAAGTACGGACCTACCATTTATTCATATCTTTCGACAGCGGGAATAGTGCGGGTATTAAATAAGGGGGCGTGGAACCGCCCATTTAACTTAAATCTGGTTCAAGTGCAGTCGATTTCTTTACTAAATCTTAGCAGTCACGATTGCAGCCTCGATTGAGTTAATCAGAGAAAAAACTTACTCCTACGGTGCACAAAATTGTAGCACATGGAAAGGATTTAAGGGGGTCGTCTAGTGTGAAGGACGTATTTTTATGCCTTTTTTGACAGTCATTATTAAAAAAACCGTTCAAGTAAAATAACTTTTGAATTTTATTTCTTCTTTGAGTACATTTCGACAAAGTTTTATAATTATTTGAAGCCAATCTATTGATTAGTATCGGAGTTACACCACTCAACAGGAAGACGTAAAAAAAAAGTTGCTCCACTGCTGCCATGATTCCGGGCGTTGTAATTATCTGAAATCAAAAAACCAAACGCCATTTCATTCCTGAGACTTCAAACTGCAAAAGAAAGTTCGAATTCCAAAAAAAAGTATTTTTTTGCCTAAACATAAAAAAAATATGAGTTTTTCGACTATTTTTCACGTGCATATAATTGAAGAAAAAAAAAAGTAACGAAGCAATCTTAATTCTTTTAGCTTAATTTGTAGTTGGACATGTACTCAAGATGGTGTAAAAAGTTGAGCATTAATAGTGAAATAGTTTTTGAGATATCGTGGCAGCAGTTTTGAAAAAACGTGTTTTGAGAAAAACACGTTTTTAAGTTGGATCGGAGTAGGTATGCGCTCCGCATACCTACTCCGGTTTACAAGTGCAACTTGATAACGGCTTCGAATTTACAAAAATCCATTTATACACGTCTTCTAAACATGTTTTAGAAGTGATTTATGAAAGAAAAAAAACGATTTTTTTGACCCGTCACACTAGACGACCCCCTTAATAAAATACCAGTGCTTACCAAAAGGGGAATTGTCTGAAGAAGCTCAAGAATGCAAAAATAAGGACTACAAAAGGTATAGATGTATGAACACTTGCAAAATATCACGAGCTAGACAAAATGAAGACCTTTTCAATATGTTAGCAGTCTCTTCTGATCCAGTTATTTTATCTATGAGATCTGTAAGATCACAAAAAGAACTTACAGATACTTACAGCTTAGAAATGGTTTCATTATTAGACATTCCTTCCAGCGTAGATAGCAATTTTGAAAAACTCTAACTTAAAAAAAAAAAATTTTTTTTTTTAAATACGTATGAATCAATAAATTATATTAATTTATTAGAAAAAAATACATAAAAAATTCATTTTTTAATGCAAACAAAAAAAGTAATTTAATTGTAGTATGAAGATTTAGTAAATCTTAACTTTGGCAACGAATTTTAAAGCCCCCTGTTACTGTGGCACTCTGTTTTTGTGCCCATTTAAAGCTTAGATATTACACTTTCAGATGCAGTTTACATTTTTTAAATATCTTTATTGGTTCAGAAGTTACGATTTTTGCAACGAAAAATGGCAAACCGGGCCATAGCGCGTCGGTACAGTGAGTCGGTAATAATATTAACGCTCTCTGTTTGCTCACACAAAGCACAACGGCTCCGAAACGTTCCCGCCCCGTGTGCGCTACTGATTGAAACAATCAACCACCATAAAAATCAACACAAGAGCACATAGAGATCACACGCATATTCATATCACTGCCGACTGCAACTAGAGAGAGTTGCTTGCGTGGCTTCATCTTTGCTCTTCGGATGTGGCTCTGCTGTAAAAACCACTCTCACGTGCAAATTTTTGAAGCGCCACTAATTTGTATGACGTGAGACATATTATAGTTTAATTGTATTTGGTTGGAGATGGGGTATAAATATGTTTGAAAGAAATGTTAAGTACAGAAAACTAGTGGGGGTAATAGCCTATTTCCACTGAGCGCTTAACTGCAGTGAAGGGCTCTGTTAAATTTGAGAACTGTCAAGCGTTTCCACCGGAATCGAGTTAAATGCAACAGCTGTTTTTTGTTTACATTTTATTTGGCCAAGCCAAATTCTGCATTTATTTCTGGGTAGCCACAGCTTACCCATCGCCGCCATCTTCTTGTATACGTATGTATGGTTTCTTGTAGCCCCTCCACTGCATGAAAACCACTCCGCTTTCTTTCTCAACAGTCTAGGAATGTCTGCGTTTTCATATTTGTGAAAATTTATTTCATTTATGAAAATTTATTTCATTTGTCAATTTTTAGTTCATTTGTGACAGTTATCAGCTGATTGATATCAGAGCTGTCTGAATTTTTAATGTCAAGAGGGTTCATGAGAAGTTCCACGTTTTTTATTTTCTTTTTCAGCATTTATTATTGGCAAATAATAAAAGTTTTGACTTTGATTATGACAGACGATATGTGTTTTTACGAAAAATGTGGTAAAAAGTAATTGTCTTGGCAAAAAATCTACCACACCGAACGCAATTCAAATCCCTTCTTCCGTTTGTGTTCGTATGGCTCTTGCAGCGCCTGAAAGAATGCTATCAAAATTTGTACATTTGTGAGTATTGCCCCCCTATTTTAACATAACATTTTCTGTTAGACGTCTGTAAACGGCAAAACTGGGTTAACTCAGTTTTGAAAGTGAGTTAACTCAGTTTTTCACAACAACAATTTCATGTGAATTTGGGCATTTAAATGCGATGTCAAACTGCAGTTAAGCGTAAACTGCAGTTAAGGCCCAGTGTAAATAGGCTATGTCATAGATTTTAACCCTCTAAGAGCAACTTCTGACCTGCTGTGGAGCAATTTGTCGATTTTCCCAGCTTTTTTGTGAACTTTGACCTTGATGCGACGTCATTTAGCCCAAAATGTTTTGGCTTATGCACTTTTTCACCAAACTGCATAAAACGAGAGGTTGCGGAGCATCAAGAACCTATTACACTGAGCAACAGCCAAAATTTTTCCGAGTTCTAGTAAACCTTTTCTAAAGGATTTTTGGACGCTGATCACAACTGCGTACTTAGTTTTTTGATTGTTTGAGTGGTTTGCAAGTTATTGGTGGTTGTTGCTAGGAGGTGTTTTCCACGTTTTTTCATCTTTGAATTTTTATTGCATTTGTAATATGTTGAAAAACACGATAATTTTTTTATGACACAATAACGAATCCTCAAGCTATAATTCTGACCATAGTAGATTTCGATTGGTCAAGGGTTAACATGGCTATGGCCCTTCAAAGTTCAATTTTCGCGAATTTTTGTATAAAAATTCATTTAAAATCGGTGTTGCAATTTTCAACTGGGATTTAGTGTTCAATGTATAGTGTAAGGTTGTAACTTAAACTTATAGAACAGATTTTTTTTATTGTATGTGTCATTCTCGGCCTATGCTCATTAGAGTGTAAATGCGACTTCATCTTCTGAACACGTGTTTGTATTGAAATCTCCTAATGCTTTTCGCGTCATTGATGAAAGTAGCTAAAGTATTTTCGCAAGCGTCAATATTTGTCTTTTCAAGGGCATTAACAAAAGTTGAATTGGTTCATTACTGTAGGAGCTATTCTAAAAAGAGATGCATCACACAAGCAAAAATTTCAACCACACACACTTAGCAAACTACTTGCTGTTTTTCCATATTTCACTGCGACATATTTTTAGGGCGCAAAAAAAATCAAAATCAAAGCTGAAAATTTTATGAATTAAGGGCATTTGATGAATGTGAGCATTTTCATACCGCTGCCTAAAATTGTGCTCCGATATTATAGCGCAAAAGTAAATCCTTGCTTTTGTTGCTGAATTTATCAATGGAGAACTTACATATTTGTACACATACTCTATTACAAACATCGTATTTCAAAAATTTCTTTTTTAATTGAAAGCCCAAACATTCTTCTTTCAGTATATGACAATATATATTTTTTGTAAGAAAAATTCTTTTGTGTATTCGCAATCTCGCAAAGTAACTGAAAATTTGACTTTGCAAATGAATAATTCTTGCAAATTTGAACCGATTTTAATGTTTTAAATTTTAAATACATAGTTAGAGTATTGTTAATCTATGTTAAAAAAATGGCATTTTAGACTTCAGGTTTGTAGGAGCTGCATGAGTATAATGGTCAAAAAACATGGAAAACGCCCTCCGAGGAAAATCAATATTTCCTAAGCCGCTCAAACAATCAAAAAACTAAGTACGCAGTTGTGATCAGCGTCCAAAAATCCTTTAGAAAAGTATGGTTTGATTTCAGAAAAAAAAAATAATGTCGATTTTGTTGCTCTGTGTTATTAAGAATCTCCATACAACACTAAATTATGTCTAATGTACATACATAAATAATTGTTTGAAACATGCATGTTAATGATTAAAGCGAGGTCTTGCACTCTTTAACCCTTCGTTGCATGATGTAATTTCCGTGAAGGAAAAACATGTTGTCATATAATTCTCGTTGGTTGTGAAGTTCTGATGGTAACAGAAAGTTTTGTTGAATTCCTGTATCTATGAAAGAAGTTTTGCAACATTTTCCGTATCCTGAGAACGGTGAGAACGCTACCGCCGAAATGTAAGTCGGTTTTATTTATGTTAGGGTTAGCTACTACGGGGAGTCGAACAGAGGTCAGGCGCCACTGTATACTCGTAATTCAATGCACTAAACAGCTGAGCGACGGCCACTGCCAAATCACAATCGCCATCAATGACCAAAATTCTTTCACCAACTAGAAACATTTATTGTTTTTCGATTCTTTTGAACATACTTCACAGGTTCGTTTGGATTGGTTTTGAAAATAAAACAACTTCAATTACTCAGCAAAAATCAACAATCACTTTATTTACAGATTTACACTTCGCTTGTATCTACACTTGTTCCCACTTTGCTTGCTCAACACAGACTCGACTCCTTGCGCTGCCGCTGCTGCTTTTATACCAGTTTTCTTATCGCGCCGAAGTTTCTTGCAACTTCCAATTGGAAAGCGCTCGACCATTCTCGCACAGCCCATTTCTTCGAGAACCATCCTTGCCATATCGGACTATACCAAGCGAATTTATACCAGTTTTGCTGTACTTCAAAGTGCATGCCTAAAAGTATGCTTGCAAAAGCGTTCATGCACAGCACAGAGTGCCTTTTCGTTTCACTGCCCATCACTTAGCCTAGCCGTATACGGACACGCAGGCCGCACACGCAGCACAGCTCAGCGTAGTTCAAGTTTTTGTAAATAATGCAGTACCATATGACAGCGTATACAGCGACATAGTCGCTTGCGGTGGAGAGACGTGCCTGCTAGGCATCGCAATCCCGGGATCCCGGGATCCCGGACTTTTTCCAGTCCCGAAAATCCCGGGATTCAAATTCTTTTATCCCGGGATTTTCGGGATTGCAAAAGATGCTTCAAAGTTCAAATGAAATAAATTTTAAGGCACAAAAACCCAATTCCTTATTTGAGGGAGAAGGGAGGGGATAGAGTGCGTCTTTTGCAAAAGGCTTATGATTATTTACTAAGCATTCAACCAACAAGTGTTGAATCTGAAGGATGTTTCTCTTCAGCAGGGTTCATTTGAAATAAATTTCGCTCTAGATAAGAGAACAAAACACTTAATGCCTTTGTGTTTTTAAGATCTCAGTTTTTAGTTAATCAAAACGCTTAACTTCTTTATCGAAATAATCGAAGTAAAACTAAAAGCACAAACAAATTAACTATTTTATTTTTTTTATCAAATATGCATATATATGCACTTTATGATACATCGGTTGCAAAGTAATAAGTTATGTTTAAGTGTCATTTTTGGATAAAACAAAATGCTATGAAACTGAAGTTAAATGTCAAATGAAAAACTTTTAAGTTAACTCTTCAATTCCCAGTGTCACCTGTAGGTGACAGATGCTTAATATTTGTTTTCCTACCACATAGGTTTTTATTTTAAAATTCTAACACTTGTATAGCAAAGTCAATTAGTAGTACTTGTTTATTTAATTTTCCTACCAACACTAGCGATACGTCATTTGTAAAATTTATTCATTTGTTTCACGCGTAATTAAAGCAGTGCGAGTTTGTGTGGTTTCTTTCAATATAAAAATGAGGGTAGTTTAAACATTTTTTATGTACTTTTTTGTCTTATCCAAACGTATCTAAGCACTTTTATTTAAAAAGAAAATTTTCTTTTTCACTATTTTGGACATGGGAATTGAAGGGTTAAACAAAATGTGATTAAATTCAAGATAAAAAATCTTGAAACTACCCAAATGTGATTAAAATGTGTCCATTTTTATGATAAATATATTATAAACAAGTATTTATGCAATTCGGGAAAATTGTTTTATTAAAAAATTTGTTATATGAATCCCGGGATCCCGGGATTTGACTTTTCAATCCCGAAAATCCCGGGATCGCAAAATGGCAAAAAATTGCGATCCCTAGTGCCTGCGCACAACTGCGTCTCGTTGTAGTTGAAATACAGTTTCCTACGCGCAGCCGACACGTTCTCTTGCAAAAATTGAAGAATAAATTGAAAAAGTGCGTGGACAGCGCATATTACACTCATATTATATTATATAGGTTATATTTCAAAGTCTGATTCCGAAAATAACTCTTTTTACTGGGTTTATGGAATGAATACGGAACACGTGTGCTGGTTTTCCGAGATTTGTTTACGCTGTTCAAACATTTGCTGCGTAACACAGTTTAATTTGCGTTGTGCTGCCCTGTGCTGTGTTGTGCGGTCTGCGTCTCCTTATACGCCTAGGCTTATACTTGTTCGTCCCGAACAAGTACCGATGCTCCGCCGGAGTAAGACGCCAGGCGCTCCAAATGGACTACTTTCAACCTGGCGTTTCTGTTGCCGCAGCGTTGAACCCTGTCATTAATCCTGGTCACGGCCTTGTCCGGTCCTTTCCATGACGTTTGAAGCTTTGGAGACAAACCTTTCCTCCGCTGCGGGTTGTAAAGCATTACTAGATCGCCTTCTTGGAACCCCGCTGTGTAGATCACCGCTCGTAGATCATATCTGGCTTTCATCTTATCGCTGACCAGTTCGGTCCCTTATAAACTGGTGGATTTCTTCCAGCTCCGATCGCTTATTAACTGCGTAATCAGTCTTAGCGCCTTCCGTCGTGCTGACCACTCCGAACTTCAAGTCAGCAGGCAACCTCAGCTCCGTGCCGAACACTGCTCGGGCTGGGGTGAGTGCTGTCGTATCGTGCGGGGCTGACCTATACGCCATCAAGAACAGCGGAATATGCGTGTCCCAATCCTTTTGATTTCTGCCTACTACTTTCCGCAGATATTCCTCCAGCGTTCGATTGAATCGTTCCACCATGCCGTCAGACTGGGGATGCAAAGGACAGGTGCGCGTTTTCCTTATTCCTAGTAGCTCACATACTTCCTTTAATACCAGAGACTCGAAATTCCGGCCTTGATCCGAGTGCAACTCCAGTGGAACTCCAAATCTGGCCACCCAGTTGTTTACCAGCATTTCCGCGACCGTGGAGGCCTCCTGGTTAGGAATAGGATACACTTCGGGCCATTTGCTGAAATAGTCCATTGCCACCAGCACATATTTGTTGCCTTGAGTGCTAAATGGGGAATAGCCCGGCAACGTCCATGGCAATTCGCTCAAAGGGCGCTCTCATGTTGTACTGCTGCATGCGGCCCCGAGATCTTCTTGTTGGCCCTTTCGCAGCCGAACATCGATCACAGCTCTTAATCCAATCGGCGACAGTCTCCTGGCATCCTACCCAGTAGAATCGCCTTTTTATTTTGGCGACAGTTTTTGTGATGCCTAGGTGCCCTCCACTGGAGTCGTTATGGTATGCCTCGATCACCACGTGCGCCTTGCTCCTTGCATTCAATGATTTTTTTAAGATCCGTATCCCCGCGCTGATCCTTTTGTATCCTCTCCGCAGACCACTTTTCCTCTGGCATAACGCTGACCAATCGTACGTCCACTATATGCTCTTTGCTTTCGGCTCGCGAACAATGCCTGCATTCGGTTCTGCACGGACGGCGTGACAAGGCATCGGCATTTCAATGGCTGCTACCCTTGCGATGCTCTACCGTGTAGTCGTAGCTCTGCAGCCGCTCGATCCACCGCGCCAATTGGCCTTCCGGATCTTTAAAGTTCAGGAGCCATTTCAATGCCGCATGATATGTGCGCAGGCGAAACTTTTGCCAATACAGGTATTTGTGGAAGTGTTTCACGCATTCCAATACTGCGAGCAACTCCCTTCGTGTCACACAGTAGTTGCGTTCAGGCTTTGACAAAATTTTGCTGTAGTATGCTATCACTTGTTCTTGGCCATCTATTATCTGTAATATACTATACTATACCAATACTATGTCCGCTTGCATCTGTATCCAGCACAAACATCTCTCCAGGCACGGGGAAGGCCAGAATCGGAGCAGTGCACAGTTTTTCCTTCAGTCGTGCAAAAGCCTGCTCCTGCTCTTCGTCCCACGCGAAGGCTTGATTCTTTTGCGTCAGTTTGTTCAAGCTTCCAGCTATGTTCGCAAATCCAAGAACGAATCTTCGGTAGTATGTGCACAGGCCCAGGAAACTGCGGAGTTCGTGTAGATTGCGTGGTCGGGGCCACTCCTTCACCGCCGTGATCTTGCCTTCGTCCGTATGTACTCCGCGAGCGGAACCGTGTGACCCAGATATTTGACCTCGTTTTGAAACAGCGAGCACTTCTTTGGGTTGAGTTTAAGGCCGGCGTTTTCTATTCGCCCAAATACCTCCTTCAGCTTTTCCAGGTGGTCGTCGAAGCTTTTGCCCATCATTATGTCGTCGAGGTATACCAGACACGTCCGCCAATGCAGCCCTTTCAGCACACGTTCCATTAGTCCCCTCGAATGTTGCTGGTGCGTTGCAGAGTCCAAACGGCATGACGGTGAACTGCCACAAACCGTCGCCTACACTAAAAGCCGTTTTCTCTTTGTCCTTGTCTGCAAGCTCTACCTGCCAATAGCCGCTGCGTAAGTCGAGTGTGGAAAACCACTGTATGCCTGACAGTGTGTCCAGGGTGTCATCGATCCGAGGTAGTGGATAGCTGTCCTTCTTGGTCACGTCATTGAGCTGTCGATAGTCCACACAAAATCGGGTACTGTCATCCTTTTTTTTGACTAGCACAACCGGCGAGTACCAAGGACCTGAAGAAGGCTCTATGACATTTTCTTTATGCATGTTTTCAATCAAATTTGTGACCCCTTGGCCAGAGGAACTCGTCTTGGCGCTTGGCGGATTGGTTTTGCATTTCCGGTGTCGATGTTGTGCTTCACTATGGCTGTTCTTCCGCCCGCTTCTGTTGCAAATATTGACCCATAGTGCTGCACAGTACACAGGAGTGATCGTGCCTTCTGTTTCTGCTTGGCTGTCAATTCGCTACTCCACTGGTTCTGCGGTATGGCGTCCATGTTAGAACCGCTTTTCTTGCTTCCTCCGGGTGTACTGATTTCGCAATTGACAACTGCTTCAGTCTCTCTACACTCGCCAATGACCGCATCTTTTCCAACATATCTGGGTGTGTTCAGTGGGTTGAGTATCCTGACTGGTATTTTTCCATTTTTGGGTTCCACTAATGTACGTTCGATAATTATGTTGTCGTATCCTTGTTTTGGCGCTTCTACAACCCACAGCCGATTTGTCCCATCGTCCTCGTCCACCGTTGCCCACACAATCGCCTCAGAATTCGCTGGTATCCTCCTGTGTTGACACGATACAACCTTCCTTACCGCCACGCTTCGCTCATAGCCGGTGTGCAGCGGGAATTCAACGTTGGCATACCTCAGCACATTTTCTTACAGGTCCAGCGTAAAACCGTGCCTAATCATGAAATCCACGCCGATAATCACGTCGTCCATTATATCCGCGACGATGAACTCATGTTCCAGGCTGATGGTGCCGATAGCAATTGTTTTTGTTACTTTTCCTCTTACCGGCGCACGCTCGCCAGTCGCAGTCCTCAGCTGTATGCCATGCAGCGGTTCCCAGTTCTTCAGAAGCTTCCTTTTTATGATCGAATATGACGCTCCAGTATCCAGTGTCAACACGAACAACTTTCCATCTATCTTTCCTTCAATCGTCAAGCTGCTGGGTTGTCGTTTCAGCTGTGAGACAAGGACGGTGGGGCAGCGGGTTGTGGGGATCAGCTCACGCCCCTTTGGGCTGACCCGTTTTAGTTTAACGACCCCTCGTCCTCAGCCCTGCGCTTGTTGGCTGGGCCTCGATTGTCAGTATTCCTCGCTTCAGGCGATTGCGATCGAGAACGAGAACGCCTTTTTCGTTGGCGGCAGTCCCTTGCTATGTGACCCTGCTTGCCACATGTCCAGCAAACCACTTTAGAGGAGACAACCCGTGGCCTGCCCGGTGTCTCAGAGCTTATGGCCTGGATCGAGATGTCGCTGTCCGGCTGGATTTGGCGTATCCTTGCCGGGGCATACTGAGTGCCTCCAATCCATGTCGCTTCATATGTCATCGCGCTGGTCACCGTATCTTTAAATGTCGGCTTGCCCATTATCAACGCACTGCGACGTGTCTCGGGATCATGAAGACCTTCAATGAACGACTCAATCTTCATCCTCTCGAGATCATCAGCGCCAAATGTTGGGTAGCACATCTGTACGAGCCGCTCAATGTCTGCTGCATATGTCTGCAGCGCCTCGCTGGCTCTTTGCCTGCGGTTCTTCAGCTCACAATAGTACAGCGTATGGTTGTGCTCGTTGCTGTACTTCGCTGCCAACGCTCTCATGACGGCCTCGTAATCACTTCTCAAACATTCCGGAACTGATTTCATTACCTCAGCCACAGGACCTTTCAGCGCTAGTGCTAATCTCCTACCCTTCCTGATATCTGTCCACTGATTTTCCAAAGCAGCTAAGTCGAATTGCAGTTTAAATGTATCGAACGGCGTAGCACCATCATAAGTAGGCACTTCTGTTCGGGTGGCGAAACTTTCCGGAACCGGCGGCAAACATTCTCGTGGCTGTACCTCTCTGAGCCGCTCCTCCAGACTGTCAACTCGTTTGTGCAGGGAATCATCTAGGTCGTCCGCTCGTTTGTGCAGGGAATCCCCCATTTCGTCAACTCGTTTGTCCCAATTGCCCATTCGCGTCTCGAGATGCTCAACTTTCACGTTCAGCCTACCGGAAATTTCCTCCACCTTCTGCTCTATGGGCGCAGAATTTTCTGCCATATCTCGGCTCGCAGTGTCGACTTTTGCCGAAAGTTCCTGGCTTGCCGCTTCCATTTTAGCTATCTCCTGATTTGTAATTTCCAGTTTCGCTGCCATTTGCGCCGAAAGTTCCTGATTCTTGGTTTCCAGCTTCGCTGCCATTTGCGCCGACATTTCGCTATTTTCATTTTCCATTTTGGCTGCCATTTCACGGTTGGAAGTCTCAAACATGCCTTTAAGTGCAACCATTAACTGGCTCATGTCCAATGCATGTAGCGGCGCAGCCGCTGCAGCCGTACTTTGCAGTGACGCAGCACCAGTAGGCGATTCCTCCACCTTTGCCGACGCCTCTAGCTCTTGCGTTCCGAACTCATGCGCAGCCCAATCGATGTCTCGTGATTCACACGCCTCTCGCAAGCGCAGTTGCAACTCCACCTTTCCGCCAGCAGTCGGCAAATTCCATGCAGCCAGCTCCTTCTTCAGCTGGTCCACCTTCAGCAGCTCCAGTTTAACCATGTCTGTGTTTTTACATTTTTTTTGTTTATCTTCAGCAACACAATCCGAACTTCTGACACCAAATGTTACGAAAATTACTTCACAGGTTCATTTGGATTGGTTTTGAAAATAAAACAACTTCAATTACTCAGCAAAAATCAACAACCACTTTATTTACAGATTTACACTTCGCTTGTATCTACACTTGTTCCCACTTTGCTTGCTCAACACAGACTCGACCCCTTGCGCTGCAACTGCTGCTTTTATACCAGTTTTCTTATCGCGCGAAGTTTCTTGCAACTTCCAATTGGAAAGTGCTCGACCATTCCCGCACAGCCCATTTCTTCGAGAACCATCCTTGCCATATCGGACTATACCAAGCGAATTTATACCAGTTTTGCTGTACTTCAAAGTGCATGCCTAAAAGTATGCTTGCAAAAGCGTTCATGCACAGCACAGAGTGCCTTTTCGTTTCAATACCTTCAATGTTAATGGCAAAATTCCGTTAGTAATCAAATGTTTTAACATAAAAGACACAACTGAAGAATGAATGACTGTGAAATAGTGAAGAGAATAGTTTCCAAATCTATAAAAAATTAACATTGCATATATGCAATGCCATGCAGCGAAGGGTAAAATGTGTTGCAAGACATTTTGTATACGCCTGTACATACATACATGTACAAACATAACAAGCATTTTTGGTTTTTGTGATTTCAAAACCGTGTCGGACCAAAGCTTTTTACGTGTTAATCGAAAATGTGTCGCAAAATGTGAACCGTGTTAGAACGAGGCCGTATTATTCGAAGTACTTGTTAACCCATTCGAGACGACGATTTTTTTCGAACACGGTCCCCAGGAGCGAAATTTAATTTTTCTGTGTATTGTACACAGTAAAACCAATGCCAAATTTGTTTCCCTTTACTTTACAGATTTCATAAGTTCCAGAAAAATTTTATTTCGACGACTATTTTACTCAGAATAACTGAAAATTGCACATTACTGTCTTATAGCCTCGGAAATCCATTGCTCACACGGTGTGCAATCGGTCTCGAATGGGTTAAGCGAGGTCTACCTATACAATATAATCACCTCTGGCAGTATTAGTAATTTTGAATGTAATTTTTAATGCTAAAGTAATAGCCGCAAGGTTTCCACGATCCTGTATCTTATACGTAGCTTCGTCATCCAGCCGACTCATACCTTAGAAGTACTTTCGCTGCAGACAATTTATCCGAAACATCATGTCTATGTCACTCTTAGACCAACGAGTTTCCCCTGTGTGTAAGGTCTCCTCCTGTAGTAAATTACGTTCTCATTCGACTGCAAAATTATTGTTGAATATATCGCTCGTTCTGTAATATAGTAGTAGAGACACTATAATAGTAGGATCATTTATTGCCCAGCTCAGACAGGTATTTCATAGGGTATCGAAAATCTCAATCATTGGGATCAAGCACAAATGCAGCTATATACATATATGCCATCTACTGTCCTCTCATTCAGATCCATTAAGGTCAAAATAACGTTAAGTTTTGCCTTTTTCACGGGCCACAAATTATAAATAGTAAACGTGCATCGCTCCTTGGTGAATAGACACCCTGTGGGAAATCGGACTGGTCCAAGTCTAGTCTTTCAACTGGTCGCTTGACAGTCACATATGACCTCAGAATCGACTTGTTTCCTTGGAGCAAACACACCCTTTCAACATGGCGGTGTCCTAGGCGAGGGTCAATTGTCTGCAACCATTTGCAACTAGTCCAAGTCTGAAGCAACCAGTTTTCAAACCAGTTGCAAAGCGACTAGTTTGCGAACTAGTTTATTCTGGATTAGTTTTCTAACCACTCGATTTTTATGGAGAAAATAAAACAGTGCATTTTTTAGTTAAATAAAGTATTGGTGCACGTAAAGATGAACTTCGACTTGTTGACAAACCTCAGTCGAAACTGTTTGGGGTCTGACGCAGTTCAACATCCTGACTTCGCCTGCGATTAATAAAAAAATAAATAAATAAATAAATAATTACATAAACATAATTACATAAATTTTTTAATACATACCATTCGATTGCTGCTGCAATTCGTTGCTTCACGCAACGACGCAAAATTCTAACTGAAATCATTCAAGACAAAACGTGCAAATCGAGCGAACTTCGAGTCATAGAAACAGAAAGAATTTCTACGTTGTTGTTGTAACAAAAGCATCGCAAGATCAGCCGTAACAGAATAATGTTGATTATTTCACCTCTGTTTCGTCTTTCGTTTCGTTTCGTATTTTCATGTTTCTTCTCGCCTATGAACGCGCACACAGAACGTGAACGATTAGACGCGAACTGACCGACTTCTGCATCCGCTGACAGTCACTTGGACAACTAGTTGCCCAATTGACTACAAAAAAACAGTTGAAAGACCAATGAATTTTGGGAACTAGTTGTCTCAGGTCCGACAGGGCAGTAACAAGTAGGCTTGCCACCTGTCCTCCATTGTGGAGGACAGTCCTCCAAATTACTCAAATGTCCTCCGTCCTCCAAAGAGGGTAAAATGTTCTCCATTTACACGAAATATGTAGATTTTACTCTTAACAATACTTACATTACTTAACATACTTACCACAATGTTAATCACTCTTTGGACTGCAATTTGAAGTTGTTAAAAAAGACAGTTCAAGACTCAGTTATTACAAAAAAGATTTCTTGTGGACGCATAAAAGCTACGATGATTGTTGAAAACGTTCTCGGTCCTTTTATTTTAAATAACTTGATCTCAAATTTGATTAAAGATGATGTCTATTTTACAATTCAAACAGATGCTTCTAATCATAAAAATAGAAAGTTGTTCCCTATTTGTATACAGTATTTCGACAGATCTACTGGAATTCAAAATAAAATAATAGATTTTATTGAAATTTCTAACGAAACGTCTGTTGGAAAGGCCCAAATGGTTAAAGACGTTTTGTCAAATTTAAATTTAAATATTAAAAACGTTGTATCCTGAAGTGAAGATAATACAAAGTCTAACTTTGGAAAACACAATTCTTTGTTTTCAAACTTGCCCAATGTCTAATGAAAACATTTTGAAAAGCAACTGTCACGCTCACATTGTTAATAACGCTTTGAAAAAATCGTTGAGCAATTTAGACTTAGATGTCGAGAACGTGATTTTAAAAATATATGCTCATTTTTCTGCTGCTGCTAGTTTAGCAAATATAGAGTTTAAAGAGATTTTGCGACATGTAACTACAACTCTATCTTTTGCCCGCAATAGATAGAGTTTTGCAAGTTTGGCCAGCTCTCTGAGATTATTTTCTTACAGAAGAGATATCCAAGCAAATGCGATTGGCTTTAGGTATTGAAAATAATCAAATATCTCCAAAAATTAAAATTTATTTATTGTTTTTATCACATGTCTTACCAACATTCTCAGATACTATAAAAAAATTGGAGTCAAACGTTTGTACAGCAATCGAGTTTATTCAAATTTTGACTGATTTTAGAACACACATTTTCGAACGAAAACAGCAACAATTTTTTTGGAAACGAAGTAAAAGTTCAATTATCAAAAATTGATCATCTTGAAGAAAGTTCTCTAATCAAAAACGATTTTTTTGAATTTTTTGATGTAACTTTATATATATATATATATTGAAGAGTGATTCGATTTTTCTGAAAGTAATTGCATTTATAAAATTGGAAAACTTAATATTCATGATAAATTCTGTGGTCAAAACTAATAACCGCTTAAGTCGACTTAAGAAGAAATTGAGTTATGGATGCCACCACGTTCCCTTGACTGTGCTCTACGTTTGTGTAAAATCGGGGAGCTTGTAACTTTAAAATAAAATAAGTTATTAATAAAAACCTATTCGCATTCCCATAATCTAGACACTACGCGCTAAAACTTTAAAACGAGATTACTCGAAACAGAAATTTTCGACTTAGGCGGTTATTGCTTTTGACCACAGAATTGTTTACCTTTAATGATGTTGTATAAGTAGTTGAAGAGCTAAAATTAAAACAAATATTACAGGATCTAAACGTAGATCAATTGTTTGACGAAGTCTGTCTAAAAAGTAAATATTTTGACTCCTTAAATTTGGACGAGTTTCCCAGCCAAAGTGAAAAATTCGTAAAGATATTTGAAAGGTTCGAATGCAACAATTTATTTAAAATAATGAGCTATTTATTGACTATGCCATGTAGTAGCGCTTTCGCAGAAAGAGTTTTTTCGGTAATGAACAAAAAATGGAGTGAGGATAGAGGAAGGTGCTCAGCAAATTTAATAAAAAATGAGCTAATAATATTCTTCAACCAAAAAGAAACGTGCGCTGACTTTTATGATCTCATTAAATCCAATAGAAGTCTGATTTAAACAGCAAAAAGCAATGAAAAATATTTATTTAAGACCAAATAGTCTTTGAAAAAGACATATATTTATGTAAATGAATTAATTAGTTTTTGTTAATTGTTTTTGTACTTCGTTCGTATATTTTTACGCTAACTTGTGTTGTTTTGTTCATGTTTATAAATGTGTTTAAGTTTTTTTTGGAAGATTTTTCTATATACAAAAGTTTAAATATATGTACTCTGAAAAATAAAAATGAGATTGTTTATAGTAATTTAAGTGTCCTCCACAGCCACTTTCAAAAGGTGGCAAGCCTAGTAACAAGTCAAGAAAAACCGATTAGCACACATGTACATACAGTATGTCAAGAATGAGTTTACACACAGAAAATAAATTCTATTTTTCAACTTTATGATCAAAAAATTCTACTTTTTATTTATGTAAATACATTTTTTTATCAACTATTGTTATTTACATTGTTTTAAAAAGATAACATAAAATAAACTGCAAGCACAACGCAACAGAAGGGAAAAGTACAACAAAACAAATTATCACCCCTATTTTTCAGTGTCAAGAAACTCTTTTCACAAAAAATTAGAAGTGTCTTTAATGAATAATTTAAAGTTAATATTAATTAAGAACTTCATTTTATTACATATTTAATACTTAGTATGGCCACCTATAGCATCTAACACTTCGTTCAATAATGTGTGTGACTAACTAATTAAAACACATTTTTTTGCCAAAATTCGTTTTTATTCATCAACATAGTCCCCTTTTAGGGAGATACAATCATTCGAACGCTTTTCCAATCTTTCGATACCGCCTTTGTAGAACGATTTTTCTTTGCCTTCAAAATAGGCGTTAGTTTCGGCGATTACTTCATCATTTGAGCCAAATCTCTTACCACGGAGCATCTTTTTGAGGTCTGCGAAGAGCCAGTAGTCGCTGGGGGCCAGATATGGAGAATACGGGGGATGAGGAAGCAATTCGAAGCCCAATTCATGCATTTTTGCCATCGTTTTCATCAACTTGTGACACGGTGCATTGTCTTGGTGAAACAACACTTTTTTCTTCTTGATATGGGGCCGCTTAATCGCGATTTCTTCTTTCAAACGTTCCAACAACGCTATATAATAGTCGCTATTGATAGTTTTCCCTTTCTCAAGATAGTTGATGAATATTATTCCGTGCACATCCCAAAATACTGACGCCATAACCTTGCCAGCCGATGTTTGTGCCTTTGGACGCTTTGGGCGGCTTTCACCGGTTGCATGCCACTCAGCAGACTGCCGATTTGACTCTGGAGTGAACTGGTGGATCCATGTTTCATCCATTGTGATGTACCGACGCAAAAACTCCGACTTGTTGCGCGTAAACATGTCCAAACAGCTCTTTGAATCATCGATTCGTTGTTGTTTTGTTGTTGTTGCTCCGGTGTGAGCAAACGCGGCACCCATTTCGAAAACACCTTTTTCATAACCAAATGTTCGTGTATTATGGTGTGTACACTGCCTGCTGATATCTTTAGAATGTCAGCAATCTCCCCCACTTTCACTTTACGGTCGGACATAATGATTTTCAGTGTTTTTTCAACGTTTTCCGGAATAACAGCGTCATTTGGCCGTCCAGTAGATGGAATGTCATCGGTGTCTGTACGACCACGTTTGAATTCGGCATACCAATAACAAATGGTTCTTTTTGATGGAGCAGAGTCCGAATAATGTTTTTCAAGCCATTCCTGGCATTGAACAGTATTTTTTTTCATTAAAAAACAATGGTAAATCAGCACACGGAATTGCTTTGAATTCATTTTTTTTGAAAACTCAAAAGTAGTGTCACTTAAAGCACTGTAACTTGTAAACTAATGTAAACTAACATATAATTTTGACAGTAAGCCTAAAAAGGTTCACAATTTCGAAAAAAAATATTGATTTAGTATTAGTGCCGCCATCTATGTGTCAGTCACACACATTATTGAACGAAGTGTTATCACGCATTGTAGCCGTTTTTTCATCGAATGAACCAAATTTTCCAGGTCATAATTGCTCGGTATCTTTCCCACTCTTCGAGTATTGCTGTTTTTAATGCTGTTCGGTTTTTCGGTTGTTTTTTAGCGACATGTTTCTTTAAGTGAGCCCATACATTTTCGATGGGGTTTAAGTCGGGACTCTGGATGGATGGATACACCGGCCATCACTTTTCCGCAGTTATACAGGAGCCACATCCGCACCATATGCGCTTTATGTTTCAGATCGTTGTCCTGATACAATTTAAAATGTTGTGTGTTGTTTCTGATGAACCCAAATTTCTTCGCACTATTTGTCGATTGACTCCTCAAAATGTTTAAATATTGTTCCGCGTCCATTGTTGTCTCTATAAAAGCTAAGTCTCCTACTCCTCTGCTTGAGATGCACCCCCAAATCATAATAGACAACTTTCCAAATTTAACAGTCGGGACGATGTTGCGGTTTTGTAACGATGTTAATGCCTTGCGCCACACTCTAGTTCAGAGGTGCCCATGCCCTATGCTCTCCTTGCTCATTTGTTTTTGTAAATGCTCTTCAGCATAAGCTGAGGATTCCAATTCCTCATTTGTTTTTGTAAATGATCTTCGGCATAGGCTGAGCATTCTAGTATAACAACACACACAGCACAGTATGCTTTGTTGGTGCAAATTGGCGACAGTTATCTTCCACGTAGGTTTTGTTGTTGTTGAACGTATGAATTAAATTTTATGTATTGGTGTTTGCTCTTCCATAAGAACCCTGCCGGCAACTCAACTAACTTTTAACGCACTTTAATCTAACTAATTCTCAACTAGTTGTGGTTGATAGTTGGATTATTTTCAATGGAGCCAACTGACTATTTTAACATGGCGATGGCCTAGGCAGTAGTCAATTGTCCGACTCTGCATGACTTTTCGACTAACTTGAAGTTAGTTATTCAAAAGTTAGTTAAAAGTTATCTTATTTGTGGTTAGCTATAAACTAATTACATTTCAGTTAACTTCAAGTTTACTTTATTTAAATCAGCTATAACTCAACTATTAGTTACGTCTTTATCCATAAAAATGGATATTTCTATGATTGTTATGTAAATTTAAAATTTTTGTATTTCCTTTTTTATTTGAAAAATGTTTAAATACCTAACAACTCTTCAAAACACTTGCGAGATGGCCTATTTTTAAAATACCAATCAGCGATTTTTTTTTAATGCATTTTTTTTTTTAACAATTTTCTTGGAACAATTTTCTTGGACACTAATATTTTCAATATAAATTCTGTTTTGGCTCTGCACATTAGCAGAGGAACAGGTGGCTTCTGATTTACCAATATTACATGAATTTAATTTATTTGAATACGAATCCATTTCCTTTTCCAAAAGCCTTCTTAACTTTCTTTTGCTTGCACCTCTCATTTTGGCTTAGCTTAAATAATGAAAATTAAAGCAATCACTTGAAATAATTATATAAAATTGTTTAACAATTCACGTTTTTTAATTTAGTTTTACACAATTAATTTTATTTCGCTGGACTGCGACCGCACGCACGAGGCTAAAGCACTGATTATGATTTCATAATGCACGAAAGAAAATGACAAATATGTAAAATAAAATTCCAAAGAGCAAAAAAACAAACAACAATTAACTGTTTTTTTTAATTTCTATGCCACAAACGCACGCATTAAATTTGGGTGGGTTCTGCATTACTTTGCAGTTAGCTTATAGTTAGTGACATAAAATCGCATAAGAACAAATAGCAATTAACTGTTCTTTAAAATATGCCAAAAAGCAAAAGTTGCATTGTTTTTTGGGAAGTTCTGCATTACTTTGTAGTTAGCTTATAGTTAGGTCATGAAAGTTAACTAGAAGTGAGTTATTTTTGTAGTCGACTACCGAGTTGCTTGCAGGGAAGATTTTGGGCATCCCTGCTCTAGTTGGTCCATCGTTGTAATACAACATCATTTCGTCTCATCGTAGAATATGACGTCGTCCCAATAGTCAGATGGTTGAGAAATGAGCATCGTAGCGAAGGAGAAGCGCTTTTCGATATTTTGCACAGAAAGCAGAGGTTGCTTATGTGCAGCTCTTGATGAGTATTTGTTTCGCAGTATGGCCTGTCGTACTGTTTCATGGGGAAACAACAATATCACACCCTTCCTTCAGTTCCCTCGCAAGAGCTCTGGTCGAAATCCGAGGGTTTTGATTGATTTTCCTCATCATTACGCGTTCTGCACGTTTAGTTATTTTTGGCTTGGGACCACCTCCACTTTTCGGCTCCAATCCACCCTCGTTTTCAGCTCGATTTAGGACATTGTAACATATATTGTCTTCCGTGTTACAGCGAACATTTCGGAGAGCTCTTCCACACTTTTTCCCAGTTAGTGATTGTATTACACCAACTGCACCACTTCAAACGACATCCTTTTGCCTGGCATTTTAAAAACACAATATTTGACACAAAACACAATTTTATGATGCTACAAAGCAAAACTTAATCTGCAAATGACTCAATAACTCAATGACAAATGACAGCTAATTCATAGAATTTAAAAACACAGAGCAAAGATTACGGTAAATGTTCAGTTCATCGTTGAAATGGCGCAATTACAAATTCCAGGAATCGTTGTGAAAAGAGTTACTTGACACTGAAAAATAGGGGTGATAATTTGTTTTGTTGTACTTTTCCTTTGTGTTGCGTTGAATTTGCAGTTTATTTTATGTTATCTTTTTAAAACAATGTAAATAACTATAATTGATCAACAAAAATTTATTTACATAAATAAAAAGTAGTTTTTTGATCATAAAGTTGAAAATTGAATTTATTTTCTATGTGTAAACTCATTCTTGACGTACTGTATGTCCGTTCTGAAAAGATTTAAAGAGGCACGGCAACGCGAATTACAAGTGCGGCAAGCTGGGTCATTGTACGCTTTGATGTTGTTATTGTTGTCGCAACTTGCAAACCAAAAAAAAAAACAACAAAAACATTAAATCGAAAAATTCAATCTGATGCGCCAACAGACCGAAGGACTAACGCGAGCACCACATAGACGCAGACCACTGCGGCTAACTACGTTCATACATATGTGCCCCTTGCTCTGACCGCCGTTGCTCCCCCTTTCCCTCCTGCTGTCTTGTCACTTTTCAACTTTGCACACCTGGCGTTAATTTACATTTTGCACAAAGTCAAAAAAGCACGCAGGGAGAAAAGGCAAAATCGAAGTAAGAACAAAACAACAAAAGTAAAAATAAATACGAAGAGAGATAAAATCGAAGGAAAACAACAAAAACATAAAACGGCGGATGCATTAAATTTCATGCCGATTTTAGATGTACTTATGATTGTGCATTAGGGCGATCCGCAGTTTAGAGCTCCACTTAGGGAGTGGTGTTCGAGTCGCGGCGCACAGTGGGGCGTCCACCTATAACGCATGGCCAAAAATAGTAAACGTGGTTTAATTTTGACGAAATTTGGTATCCACCCATTTTTAGCGTAATTAAAAAAATACGAAAACTTGTGAAAATTGGACTACTGCCACGCCCACCCCCATATTGGAAAAATCTTTTTTATTCGATAACTCGGCAACTAATAATACTAGAATAATCACTAGGATATAATCTACCAAAAATGGGCAGTCTACCACGCCTACTTTAAAAGTTCGTATAAACCTCAAATGAATTAATCGGTAAATATGTATATTTTGCCATTTTTTTTAGTTTTCGGTGTTTTTTATGTTGGCCCCTCTTCAATTCGGTCTTAAGTTTATTTCCACAAATATTTGCATGCATTTGTAGTGCAAGCCGGTCGAGTTAAATTACGCGACGGCAGCTACACATGAAATAGCTTAGGAATTTTTACAAAAGATGCACTATAAAAAATTAATTACATGCAGGTCTGCAGGCCTCTGCAGCGGAAACTTTGCAAACGTGTTCTATACATACTTGTAATTTAGTGAAACAATCGAAATTGGAAAGGCTTCCTAGGGCTTTTCGAGATATTCAATTTTGAAGTTTGCACTTAAACTGTTGCTAGGGCTCAAAATGGCTCTACGTTTAAATAACGACAGTAGCGAACAGTAATAACCAAAACAAAAACAAAAGCATTAACAGACTGTAAAAACCTATAAAAAAATAAAACATCAGGTATATTAAAATAATAACTGTAACCATAAGAAAACACATCTTTAGTTTCGCAAGGTTAAATTTATATTTTTCCTTAAATTTGTTTATAGGCAATACATAAAGTTTAAAACCTTCGTGAAACTACAAAACTTAAAATTTTTTTTAAATTCCTTTTGATATAGCTTAGTTGGAGATTTATGGGTCGATTGCCGATTGCAACCCAACTTCAGTTGCTTTGCACTCTGGCAACGCAACCGAAATTAATATTTCTATTGCGTATGGCAACTGCCGCCAGTTGCCGAAAACTTATCGATAACAGGATTTTTACAGTACAGCAACTCTGAATTTGAATGTGAATTGAATGAATTGAATGAAAATTTTTGTGTAACAGGAGTTAAAGCGGAATTAAAGGCTTTAATAATAATGTTAAAGTTTACGTTTGAAGAAATGAATTGGTTTTTGATTGATTGAATAATTTTGTTTAGATTCAAAGCTTATTTCCGCCTGCCAAAAGTTACAGTGGTGTATTTAGTGGATACTTTCAAAGCCGACTTCAAACAAAGCTATCGTTCAACAGCAATATCTCCGCTTCTAAAAGTTTGCGTAGTTCTGAGATTTTTTGCCAATGGAAGTTTCCAAAAGTCTCACGGCAACGATTTCAACCTCGGAGTGGCGCAACCTACGTTATCGATGATTTTAACAGAAGTTATACAACTAATTGAGCGAAAAATATGTAGTGTTTTGATCGAAGCAAAAATGACGGAGGAAGAAAAAGCCCAAAACAAACACTTCTTCTATTCAAAAACAAAGTTTCCTGGTGTTGTTGGATGTATAGATGGGACGCACGTACATATTATGGGACCGAAAGAAAACGTTCGTCACTTATATATGAACAGAAAAGGATACTTTAGTTTGAATGTTTTGCTGGTCAGTTATTTATTACTGTGTTTGCTTTCCTAACCACGACATTCTTGTAGTTCTGTGATTACCAAATGCGAATAAGGTATGTTGATGCCAGGCATCCTGGCTCTACACATGATGCCTTCATATGGAAAAATACATTTCAAGGCCAGGAATGTGATTGAACGAACGAATGGTGTTTTAAAGTCTGTATTTAGATGCCTTTCCGCTGAACGGAGCCTGCACTATACTCCTGATAAGGCTGTAAAAATTGTCAATGTATGTTGCGCGTTATACAATATTGGTATGCATTACAAAGCTGATTTCGAAGAAGATCCGACAGTATCGCGTGGAGAGCCTGTATCTTCAATCGTAAGCGAAAATATTGATAACGACATTGTGGCTACAGATATAAGAAAAAGAATAAGGCAATGTTTAAATGAATAAATATATATTTCAGTCAATTCACAGCTCTGGTTTCATTTCAGGTCAATTTTTATTAAAATTAACAAACAAAATAAGCGTGTTAAATTCAGTTACACTGTCTTAAAAACTAACAAACAAAAGGTGTTCAATTCAGTTACACTCTTTCTAAAAATAACAAACAAAAGGTGTAAAATCCAGTTACACTTTCCTTAAAACTACTAAAAAAATCACATTTGCATATTGTTTAAGTTCTGAAGTTGTTTTCCTAAAATTTCAAGTTTCTTTGTTTTTATTTGCATATTTAACTCTCGTTCTTCAATTAATAAAACATATTTCTTTTTTTAATCGCTTTAACTTCTTTAGACACTTCATATTGTTTTCTTTTTATTTCTCTTATATCTTTCAGAATGTGGTTTGTCTTGGTTAGATTTTCTTCTATTTTCTTATAAGTATTTAATAATTCACTTTGTGTCTCAGTTTGTTGTTCAAGTTCGAACTCTTTTCTTTGGTGACTGCTCCTTTGTATGCACCATTTGCTCAGTCTCCATTGAATCCGACGTCCCTTTTGGTTGTTCAATACTCCTTTTCTGTTCTTCATCGTCTTGTTGCTGCACAGTGTCGTCCAGTTCTATACGAAAAGAATTTCCTCGAGGATTGATTGACCGTTCAATTTGCAACGGGTCCGCTGCAGCCTGCTCCAAAGTGGACAAGCTCACTTCTTGTGATGGCCCGCCGCCAGTGGTTCGGATATCTTGCTTATTGTGGGACATTTTTTTGTTTAATTTGGCTTTAAAATGTACCCATACCCTCTGCCATTCCTCTGACGTGCGCATTGGTGGACCGTAACTTTTTAATTTAGAAGAAATTTCCCTCCAAATTTCTTCGACGCTTACTTTCGTTTCGCCAAAAGCGCGCGCAATCGCCGGGTTAAGCTCCATTTCTTGGAGTAGCACCTCGAACTGCTGCTTCGTCGTCACTTTCACCATGTTCACTTCTGCTAACCCAAAAATAGTGTAATTATAATAAAATCAACAAAAATGTCTTAAGAACTTTTACTTACTTTAAAATTTCACTCTCGTACAGCTTGAGCGGCAACCACAAATTCGCTGTTGCCAATATTATTTCTGTGCGGCACCTGAGTTGCCACCTTTTAGTTGCCAGTTGCCGTCGGCAATGTAATTTCGGCAACTGGCAACGCAACTAGCGTTGGGTTGCAATCGGTAATCGACCCATTATTTTTTTCAAAATAAAGATTTGGTTTTTTTATTTTTGGCCACGGACGCCCGTTTGTAGTTTGTCGGAAGGTTTTAAACTTTATGTATTGCCTATACATAAATTTAAGGAAAAATAGAAATTTAACCTTGCGAAACTAACGATTTTTATCTTATGGTTACAGTTATTATTTTACTATGCCTGATTTTTTTATTTTATGTTATAGGTTTTTACAGTCTGTTAATGCTGTTGTTTTTGTTTTGGTTATTACTGTTCGCTAACTGTCGTTATTTAAACGTAGAGCCATTTTGAGCCCTAGCAACAGTTTAAGTGCAAACTTCATAATTGAATATCTCGAAAAGCCCTAGGAAGCCTTTCCAATTTCGATTGTTTCACTAAATAACAAGTATGTAGAACACGTTTGCAAAGTTTCCGCTGCAGAGGCCTGCAGACCTGCATGTAATTAATTTTTTATAGTGCATCTTTTGTACAAATTCCTAAGCTATTTCATGTGTAGCTGCCGTCACGTAATTTACCTCGACCGGCTGGCACTACAAATGCATGCAAACATTTGTGGAAATAAACTTAAGACCGAATTGAAGAGGGGCCAACATAAAAATCATCGAAAACTAAAAAAAAATGGCAAAATAAACATATTTACCGATTAATTCATTTGAGGCTTATACGAACTTTTAAAGTAGGCGTGGTAGACTGCCCATTTTTGGCACAATTATAGATTACACCTAAGTCTGTTTTTACACGGTCTTTTTTTACACGGTTTTGATATAACACGGTTTGAAAATTGAATATTTTTAATTTTTTTACACGATTTTATTCCATTTAGCACGATTTGAAATTTTATGTACTTAAATTTTTTTTGTCAAATTTAATTTTTGCGAAGTATGTTCATATCACAAAAAAGTATTTATGAAAGAAAAAAGTCTGAAACCATCGATAGTGAATGTATACGCGTTCGAAGCAAGCGAATGCGAATAACTGATGACGACAGCAATTAAATTTATGTTGCTGTATTTATGATTATCACTTATTTTATTTTATTTTATTTTTTACCTTAAAAATTGAATAACCTATTCTTTTCGTTCACAACATAGTTATTTAGTTCCTGAACTTGCCATACATTTAATTTATATTACTTTTAAGATTAGAGTGCATATCTTTTTTATCATTAATTACTATGCTTGTGAAAATAAGCATTATATATTTGATTTAATAAAATAAACATGAATTCTTGTTCTTAAAAATTCTTGTTTTTCACTAATTTTAATAGGTTTTAGAGATTAGGAACAAATCACCCATTTTTGTATACGATCAATGTCTTTTTTTACACGGTTTTTTTTTACACGGTTTCTTCTGGAACAAATCTACCGTGTAAAAACAGACTTAGGTGTATATCCTATACACAATATCAGTATAACTGTTTATCTTTCTAGTGTTAGCAGTTGCCAAGTTATCGAATAACAAAGATTTTTCAATATGGGGGTAGGCGTGGCAGTAGTCCAATTTTCACAAGTTTTCATTTTTTTTAATTACGCTAAGAAATGGGCGGATACCAAATTTCGTCAAAATTAAACCACGTTTACTATTTTTGGCCATATCTATATATATAAAAATGAATCGTGGTCCATTCGACTGCGTATCACTCGAGAACAGCTGGACCAACTTGGATACTTCCTTCGGCGGGTTTGTTCGAAATTGTTACGTGAAGGTTTATAAAAAAAGAAAAGTCGGGAAAACGGGGCGTGGCGCCACCAGAATACATTTTTAGACAATAACTTTGGAACCATAAGTCACACATCAATTAAATTTAGTTCACACTTACTATTTAATCATGTCCTTTGACCGACGGAATGGGGTAGGTATTGGACAAGGGGGTGTGGCACCGCCCATACAATTCATTTCTTTTAAATGGAATAGCTTCGGAATTCTAAGTCGCACAATATTGAAATTTGGTATACCGTCGTTTCATAGATGTGTCATTCTACTGTTAAAATTTTATGGGCGTTGAACAAGGGGCGTGGCACATTTTTTATGCAGCAGAACTGTAAGTCCTACATCAATGAAACTTGGTATGAACCTACCAATTAATCATATCTTTCGGCAGAGGGAATAAGGTGGGTATTGAACAAAGGGGTGTGGCACCGCCCATACAATTCATTTCTTTTAAATGGAATAGCTTCGGAATTGTAAGTCGCACAACATTGAAAATTAGTGAGGCATCGCCTCATAGATGTGTTATTCCACTGTTAAAATTTTATGGACGTTGGACAAGGGGCGTGGCACATTTGTTTGACCCAAACTATCCGCATAAAACTGTTAGTCGCACATGAATGAAACTTAGTACGAATTTACCATTTAGTCATATCTTTCGGCAGAGGAATGAAGCGGGTATTTAACACGAGGGCGTGGCTCCGTCCATACAACTCTAATCTTTTATATGGAATAGCTCCGGAATTGTAAGCCGCACAGTATTGAAATTGAATATACCATCGTCCCATAGAAGTGCCATTCTACTGTTAAAATTTGATGGGTGTTGAACAAGGGGCGTGACACATTTTTTATGCAGCAGAACTGTAAGTCGTACATCAATGAAACTTGGTATGAACCTACCATTAAATCATATCTTTCGATAGAGGGAATGGGGTTGGTATTGAACAAGTGGGTGTGGCATCGCCCATACAACTCAAATCTTTTAACTGGAATAGCTTCGGAGTTGTAAGCCGCACAGCATTGAAATTTTGTGTACCGTCGTTTCATAGATGTGTCATACTACTGATGAGATTTGATCGGCGTTGGTCAAGGGGCGTGACACATTTTTTATGATCCAACAGTTATGCAGTACACACACATCTTGGTACAACTTGGTACGAACTTTCCACTTAGCACAATTAGACTAGAAGAAAGTTGTGAACATGGGACAAGAGGGCGTGGTACCATCTCCATTTTTATATACATAGACTGTTTGCCCTAAATGACTGACTGATAGATTGCTTGATTGATTCATCATCGCCCAGCCCAAACCGCTGAAGCTACGAACATGAAATTTGAACTGTAGATACATCTTGAAAAATGAACCTCCGCTAAAACGGGATTTTTTGAAATTCAGGTTGTAAAGGGGCAAAACATGTGTTGTATGTGACTTAAGAGACTTATTGATTTCGAACTTCCTGAAAATACTCTAAACCAAAAATAATTCGACATATATTTTATAATTTTTCGAAAATCAAAATGTAACTGGACCAATAATGGGTTAAGATTTGTTTAAGGGTAGACTCGAAAAAATATGAACCGATAGGCCTATTGAGTTCAAAAATTATAAAAATACTTGAAATAAAAAAAAGTATACACGCGTTTCTCTTATTTTCAAAATCGAAATCTAACTAAACAATTTTTTTAGCCTTTCGACTTCAAACTTGGTGAAAGTACTTCAAATGTAAAATAACTCGATACGTGTTTTTAATTTTTTCCGAATATTAAAATCGGGCGGTTAAAAGTTTGTATGACTAAGCTGTAAAAAACATAATTTAATGGGGCCACGGACTACAAACTTTGTGAAAGTACTCTAAGTGAGAAAGAATTTGACACGTGTTTTTCACTTTTTTGAAATCAAAATCTAACGGGGTCAACAATGCGTTAACAGTTTGTATGGATAAACACGATTTATTGGTCCTTTTGACTTCAAACTTAGACAAAAAGCATTTCAATCAAGAAATAACTAAAATGTGCTTTTCATATTTTTGAAAATCGAAATCTACCGTGGTAAACTAAGGGTTAAGAATTTGTTTAAAGTAAATGTGAAAACTCATGATTTAAAGGGCCTTTTGACTTCACAGTTTTTAGAACCACTTGACATCAAAGATAATAGACATATGTATGTTTTGTTTTCATCAAAATCTGACGGGTCAAGAATGCGTTCAAAATTTGTATCGGGTGAAAGAAGGGAGCTTGCGTGCGAAGCCGCTAGTATATATATATATATATGGGGACGCCCCACTGTGCGGCGTGCTGCCAAAAGCACACTGCTTCAAGTTAAGGCAGGTTCTCACGTTGTGGGAAAAAAAACCGATTTTTTTTGCCTTATCGTGTAGATATATACTAGATGTTGTTACCGGTTTCATGGTATTCCACAAATGTGCTCCAGAAATTTCAGATCAAAATCTGAAAAATTACAAAAGTTACAGGCCGTTACATAGAGCAGTGTGGAGCACCGGCCGAGCGCGCTTTAAACTTTAACCCTTTCGGGACTACTGGGATAATACGTCCCAGCAAGTTTTTAAGGCCCCTCAAAATAATTATTCACATCTTTCGAAATACATATATGTCTTCGGTTAAAGGATGTTTTTAGAATTTGTGAGTATACAATAAAACTTTGTAGTCCCAAAATTGAAAGCATGGGAACATTTTTACCAAGAGTATTTTGGTTTTCAAAATTAAACTCCGTCCCGTAAGGGTTAAACGCGATTTTCTGAGAACCACATTTTCGGACCTAACGGAAGTGATTGAAGGCGCTGGAATGAACCAATCGTCACCAAATTTTTTTTAAAATGTTCCTTAGGGTTTTTTCTAACAAACGAACCACGATCAGCCAAAAATATTGAAAATTGTTTATTTAAAAAAATAATAAGTGAACAAAAAATGCGAAAATCGTAATTTTTTTTTCAAAACCTCATAACTTTTGTAATTTTGATTTTTTTTCATGATCTTGGTTCATTCAATAGATAATACGGTACACATTAAGAATGTGTTCGATTTTTGTGTTTCAGATCACGGGGTTTTGACGGAATCACTTAAGGTAGGGGCCGTTCACATATTACGTAACGCTCTTAGGGGGGGGGGGGGGGGGTTCAAAGGTGTGTTACGAAGTGTTACGACGGGGATGGGGGGGTCATCGACTGCGTTACGTAACGTCGAAAAAATACCCAAAAATCAGCACCTGAAATTCAAATTCGCGCGCGGATTCGGTAAAGTTGGCAATGACTTGCATTGTGAAGCGGCCCTCAAACAATCTTGTGGCAGCACTGTTTTCGGTCTATGCACGTCTGTGCCTGCTCACTTCTCGTTTGATTATCTGAATCGTTACGATTGTTTCTGTTGAAAATATTTCTCTTAGTTGTGAATTTAGAATTTCGAATTTTTTTTCGCAATGTCGAATCTGGGAAAACTTTATCGCGAACTATACGATGCTTACAAAGCAGCGTATATTGACAGTCTGTCAAAACAAACGATTCAAAAACAAGTGAATGAGTTGTGGGCGAAATTGAAAAATGAAGAAAATCTTGTTTCGGCTACGGAAGCAGAGATTCTACGGCTCAAACGAAAATCAACAAAAAAAAAAGTGTCGTTTCTCAATCTATTCACAGCTGCTGCAGAAACAAAAAAAGATGAAGAAACAAAAATCGCGACCGTACCACCTGAGTCCCTATTTTTTCTTCTATATATAAATTATTTTGGTATCTTTGTCTTCTATACAAAAATTTGGTGTAATAAGCTTTGTCAAATGAAAAATATGTTTGAGTCTAAAAAGTATTCAATTTCAATTATTAAAGGATTTGCAAGACATGTGGGCTTTACCGTGCATCAAACAAGTCAGTTTTACGGCACTCACGTTTGCTTCACAAAAAAGAGTCTTCAAAAATGACAAAAGAGGTAGAAAAGAAGTTAAGACCCCGTAGAGTTGCGGCCCAACGCGCAACTGAACTTCTATGTATCCTCAACGACGACCATCCTGACGCTGAAGACGCTTTGTGGATGGAAGAAAATGAAGTTGAGGCAGACTGTATTCCTAAATTTTCGAATGAAAGTTGCAATGGAATGGAAGAAATAAGGGATATTTCTCAATGGTCGACATCTCTATGGACACAGCGCTCATAAACTCAATTTTTTGTTACTTAAAAGGATTAAAAAAATTTTACTGTACTAGCCGCAAGTGCAATGATAATATTTACTTTGTTTTTCTAAATAAGCATTGATAATAAGTTATAGAAGAAAAAAAATTTGAAAGTTATATAACATACATCTGTGGCTTCTCGCAATAACAGAAAAAGTCACATATCCCATAAAGTTCAAAATTTCATCAAAATATGTAAAATGAACCTTATGGCATAAGTGACTTTCTCTGTTATGGCGGCAAGCCACAGATATTACTATTCAAAGAGAGTCCTTATATATTGATCATTCAAAATTATGTATTTAATGTACCCGGATTATATTGAAAAACATTTAAATTTACGCTTATAATCATAATTACGGTATTTGGATGGTTATAACATTAAAAATATTGCTGGCTACATTATACACTTTCCATTATAAAAAAAAAACCCGCGTTACGTTATTAGGGGGGGGGGGGGGGTAGTGAGGTTTGTTACGTTGTGTTACAACCAGGGGGGGAGGGGTCAAAAAAGGTCGAAAAATGCGTTACGTAATATGTGAACGGCCCCGTAGCGGTAGCGACATGCCGCCACTGATGGACGCCCCCTCCCCACTTTTTTGATTCATTCAATTTAGAAAATTGTATTCTTTAAAAAAATGTGTGTTCACATCCAGAAAAAATTTTCAACGTTTTATCTTTAACCGTTTTCTCAAAAAAAATTCCTAAAAAAAGTGTACTTTTTCGGATCCACAAGAACATGAGAACCTGCCTTAATACGTTGAGACCAGCCCAAACTCCAAACGCGCCTTTGCATCGCGTTTGTTTACTGTCAGAGGTTTACTAATTTCCATCAAAAGGGCAGCCACTGAACAAACATTGTCGAGGAGGAAAGTCAATGATCAAAGTCGGGTACTCAACGTACGCGACAGCGCTGTATGCAAATATTAACTGCATATTCAGCCTTAAGCTCCTAAACTAGAAGAGCTGGCAACCTAATATATAACTTTTTTATTTTATGGGGACAGGCTATCATAAAATGGAGTAAATCGATGGGATGGTTAACCCTTTCCGACATGAAAATAAACCCGTTCTGTATGAATTGTATGGGCTGTAGTCCAATATATTGGACATTGTGACTGAAAGGGTTAATGGGTTGTGAAAAAGTTAGACTTTGAATATTATTCTCTTATTCATAATCTTAATATAAATTATAATTTTGTTTCCTCTTTTTGCCCCTGTGTAGATAATGTCGCCAAATCGGAGCACAATAGCCCCAGCGTCGTTACCGCGGCCAGCGCTCTTCTGCCAGCACAAATGCGCCCACTACCCGACTATTCCGGCCCCACCGGCTTGGACAGCTCGTACTCACCCTCATCCAGCGTGTCCAGTACGCGCAGCAAGTATCAACGCGCCAACACACCTGTTGGTGCCGCCACCGACAACCAATTGCCGTCAGTTATCTATAAGTGCAACAACAACATCAGCTGTGATTACTTTGCGCAAACAAAAACCGAGATGGAGTTGCACATAGCAACAGCACATCCGCAAACCACCGAACCAGACTACATCAGCATACCGACGAACTCGGCGGCAATAAAGGCCTTCCAGGCAGCCGTGGTGGCGGCCACCGCTGCTGCCGCCGCTACAGCAGTGCAACGCTGTCCCAGCAACAAATCGACAGGCACGAACGCCGACAACAACGACGACGACTGCGCAATTGCGATCAAAAAGGAACGGCTGGAACTGCCAGAGGAACAAAACGAGGATGTCCCGATGCTGCAGCAGCACCAACAGCAACAGGATGAGAAACGGATGTCCAACTGCGAAGCGATCACCACCAGCGGCAGTGGCATGGAAGTGGACGACAACAACAGCCGCCAACACCGACCACCGCCACAAAAGTCTGCCGACACTGGCGGTGAGGAAATGGACGTCGAGTCTGCGTCCAACACCGACAAGGACGAGGCGTTGCCATGCGTGCAGTGCCCGTTATGCCAAGACAGTTTCAGCAAGAAGTCATCGCTTGAGCTGCATCTGATGCGTGTGCACAGTGTTAATCAGGACGGGCTGGCGCGACTGCTGCAGCTGGTCGACAACAGCGCCTGGCAGAACATGCCAACAATGACCACAACATCCGCTTCAATCGTGAACCATGAACCAACCACTGCACCGCCGCTGCACAGCGTCACTATTGCCACGCCCGTAGTCACAACACCACTGCACGAGTCGCTCAGCTACGAGTTGGCGTGTCAGCAGTGTGGCGTACACTACAAGCACGAGCAGCAGCTGCTGCAGCATGCCCAAAAGCTTCAACACTACAGCGTCCATCACGGCGACTATCGTTGCTTAGCGGCCGGTCACAGCAGCCGCCCGTGCAAGCTGCTTTACGCTACGCTGCCGGCAATGATTGCGCACTACAAGGATACGCACATGAGCGCGGTTATCTCGGAGCGGCACGTCTACAAATACCGCTGTAAGCAGTGTTCGCTGGCGTTCAAGACATCCGAGAAGTTAAACACGCACACTCTATACCACGCAATGCGTGACGCAACCAAGTGTGCGCTGTGTCATCGCAATTTTCGTAGCACACAGGCGCTACAGAAACATATGGAGCAAGCGCATCAGGAACACAACCAACCAACCACGACGGTGGGCGTTGTCGAGAGTCCGCGCACCGCCTCACCTAGTAGCAGCGCCGCCGAAGACAAGACTCTGGGCGGCGATCTGCTGCCGGATGCGGAGGCCGCCAAAGCCAGCGATGTCGGTGAGTAACCTTGGCAAACGTCCAATGTGGCCACATTGACGGCTTGCTTCTTGACTTGAATTTCAGATGTTGGCAACAAGCAGCCGCTGAGCGATTGCCGGTCACCACTTGTTTCGCCGTCCCACGCTGACTTACAAGAACTAAAAGACTTGACTGCGACATCGCCAACAGCTCATGCGCACGTATCGCCGATGTCGTCCGAGGGGCTGTGCGTCACACAACAGCAACAGCAGCACGTGGCTGCCATAACAGCGGCGTTGCTCAAGCAGCAGCAACAGCAGCATCAATACAGCAGCCAAAGCAACAACGAACTAGTGGATAGCTGTCCCATGTCACCAGCAGAAGTTTTGCACCAGCTGCAGTTGGAGCCGGCGCTGCTGACGCAGAAATTCTTACAACAGAATCAGCAACAGATGGCCGCTATGTCCGTGACCGGCACTTTCCCCAATCTCACACCGCAAAATCTCCAGTCCATTCAAAGCCTACAGAGCTTACAGCAACTGCAGCAGCTGCAGTTGCCGCAACTGGCAGCCGCCGCAGCTGCCTCCGGCCTACCACTTAATCCTGTCGACATGCTGAATCTCATGCAATTCCACCACCTGATGTCGCTGAATTTCATGAATTTGGCACCTCCGCTGATATTTGGTGCAAGCGCGAACGCAGGTGTCGGTGTTGCGGCGAGCGGCCCACACACGCCGCAGTCCGGAGGCGCCGCCAATAGTGGCGGTGTTGGTGTGATCGGCGCAGCAGACCTGTCTCGCATAACGGGGGGGACAACGGCAATAGGCGCGCCGCCCGGGCCTCCAGTGGTAGACGTGCTCCAGCAGCAGCAACAGCAGACGCAAACGCAACAGCAGCAACAAACATCGCCCGCCAGCGCGGCCACACAGGTAAGTCACACTACGGTCCATGCATCTGGAAACGGTGGTCATGCACATCGGCTTCTATCCTTGCAGCTGTCTAGCAACCAGAAGCGCGCGCGTACACGCATTACCGATGACCAGCTGAAGATCCTCCGCGCCCACTTCGACATCAACAACTCGCCCAGCGAGGAGAGCATCATGGAAATGTCACAAAAGGCCAATCTGCCAATGAAGGTATGTTGACGGCCATATCACACAGTTATCAGTTGTCTAAATAGTCTGTTTGCTTGGTTCACCGCAGGTCGTCAAGCACTGGTTTCGCAATACGCTCTTCAAGGAGCGTCAGCGCAACAAGGACTCGCCCTACAACTTCAACAATCCGCCGTCGACCACTTTGAATCTTGAGGAGTACGAACGCACCGGCCAAGCCAAAGTCACGTCGTTGAGTGAGCCCTCCTTGAGCGGCAGCATCACAGCGGCCAACTCCACGGCTGGCAAGCTCTCCAGCGGCGGCGACGGCAACAGCAGCAGCAACCCCACAACGTCCACCCCGTCAGTGACTCTACAACAGCCCCGCACCGAAGCGCAGCTGTCCAACAGCAGTGTCAGTGACTTTCTCGCCTCGCACCTGAGCTACGCGCAGCAACAGCCGCCGCAGCAGCTCACCACACAGTCGCAAACGGTGAAGCAGCCGATGGAGGCAGGTCGTGTGAGCATCGATGTCCAGATAAAAACCGAACCGCTCGACGAAGGCGTCTGCGCCAGCGACTACGACAAGCAACAACAGCAACCGCCACTAAGCGGAAGCCCGGCGTTGTTTCTGAAACAGCACCAGCAGCGGCTATCGGCTCTGGCTAGCGAGCAACAACAGCAGGAACTGGACATGCAAGAAATTCAGCAGCAGCAACAACAGCAGTCGCAACAACTTCAGCAACACACCTACTACAACAACTACGAGACAAAGTCGGAGAGCGGCAGCTCGGACATACTGTCGCGTCCGCAAACACCGAACAGCGCGTCCGCAGTGACGACCGCCGGCCATCCGTATGCCAGCATGAACGAGCTGCTCAGTCAGCAGCTGGACAGCTTGCCGTTGAGCAACAGCCTGGCTGGCATGGGCCCGCTGGGCAACAACATGGGGCCGCCAAAAAAATTACAAATGAACAAGACGTTCGAAAAAAATTCGCCTTCATCACAGTTCGACACGAACTCGAACTCATCGAACGCGTCGTCGACGTCTAGCGGTAAGCGCGCCAATCGCACTCGCTTCACCGACTATCAGATCAAGGTACTGCAAGAATTCTTCGAGAACAATTCGTATCCGAAAGACAGCGATCTGGAGTATTTAAGCAAACTGCTGCTGTTATCGCCACGCGTCATTGTCGTGTGGTTTCAGGTGAGTGCGATAAAGTTACAGCATACACGGAGATTTTTCCATCTTATAATAGATAGTAGATATAATAGATCCAACTGTGTGGCGTCGTTATCTTATTTAATTTTTGTTCTTTCTACTCATCCCAATTATGCCCATCCAATTTAGAATGCCCGGCAGAAGCAGCGCAAAATCTACGAGAATCAGCCAAACAACTCACTGTACGAGACAGAGGAAAAGAAGCACAATATCAATTATGCGTGCAAAAAGTGCAATTTGGTGTTTCAGCGGTACTACGAACTAATACGCCACCAAAAGAATCACTGCTTCAAGGAGGAGAATAACAAGAAGTCGGCCAAGGCACAAATAGCCGCTGCGCAGATCGCACAGAATCTTAGTTCCGAGGACTCTAACTCTTCGATTGATATTAATAGCGGCAGTGCAGCAGCAGCGGCTACGCTGCAACACCAGCAGCATGTAGCGGCGGTGGCTGCAGCAGCAGCCGCCGGACTTTCGCCCGCCGCGGCTGGCATCAGCTTGCTGCATGGCAATTCGCCACAGCAGCTGTACAGCAAATCATGCTCCTCGCTAGCGGACTTTAGCCCCTCGACCACGCCAACGCCGCCGCATCAGCACCAGCAGCAGCGCGAGCGCAGCAACAGCCTAGAGCAGCAGCAGACATCCCAGCAAGTGTCCAAGTACGAGTGCGACAAGTGCAAGCTGCGCTTCGACCACTACGAACACTTCCGCGAACACCAGCTGCTGCACCTGATGAATCCCGGTCTATTTGCGTCACATGACACCTACGGCCCATTCGGCAGCATACTGCAGAGTCTGCAGCAGGCAGCGGCCGCCAACGCTTCACAGCAGCAAAGCCACCCGGCACCGGCCAAGAAGCGCAAATACTCGGAGACCTCCTCGAACGCCGACGATATGTCATCGCTAGGCGGCGCCTCGTCGATGGCGGGCGAATATGACGCCGCCAGCGCCACCAGCAAAAAGAAATACGATTTTTTATACCAATATTTTATGCAAAACGAGAATAACGCCGAGCTCAAGCAGCAGTTCCAAGCGCAGCAGCAGCAGGAGCCCGAGGTCGAAATGGAGTTTCTAACCAACTTCTACCAGCAGTGCGAGCTACGCAAGCGAAGCAACTACGATTTTTTATACCAGTACTACATGAAAAACGAACAACTGCCGCTGCAGCAGCAGCCTCCGAACGTCGGTACGGAGAACAAGCCCCATATGGACTTTCTGCTCCAGTACTACCAGCTACAGGAATCGAAAAAGTTTTTTCAGTTAGATGCCTCGACCCAACGAATACATTACCGGGCTGGAACGCCATTGCAGATGCAGCAGCAACAATCGCACCAGCTTACAGCCAACAACAAGGAAGACTGCCAGAACGAGCCGAAAGCTCCTAATTCAGCGGTACCAACTGGACAGACCGACAATAACACCAGTGACGAAAGGGGCGAGGACAACGATGACAACGAAAACGAGTGTGAGAACGGTGGCGACGAGCCGCAACAGCAGTCGCATAATCCGCGCAAAGTACTCAGGCGCGGTACGCAGAACGACTGCAAATACGCATTGATGGCGGCTCAAGGCGCTGACATCGTTAGTGGTGCTCCGGTCGCCAAAGAGAATGCCACTTACGACCACTACAAACAGCACAAAAACAACCACAACAATCCTCAACCACAGACACTGAAGCAACAGCCGCTGCTGCAACATTTTAGGCACGAGGCCATCGACAATGGCCAGCAGCCGCAGAAGCCGCGCCATAAATCGCCGAGCAACAACGCTACAACAATAAGCAGTACAAAAACTGCAGCGGCGGCGGCCATGCGCGAAACGTATTTTCACAATTTGGAAGACTTTCTCGACGCCAGTCTGATTGAAAATCCGACACAAACCTTGCATTTCAACGACGATGACGTGGGTACCACCATCAACACAAACCCGGCAACAACAACGACTGATGCGCCCGCAACAGCAGCAGCGCCAGCAATCGCCAATGCAGCCAGTTCGAAGGCAGCGGAGGCCACCAAGCAGCGGCCACAACGCAACACGTCACCCAGCAGCAACGCTACCTCGACGCTGTCGACCAGCACTGGCACCGGCAGCGGCACCACCACTGAGAAGCAGCAAAACAAGCGCCTTCGCACCACCATTTTGCCCGACCAACTACATTTTTTATACGAGTGCTATCAGAATGAGTCGAATCCCAGTCGCAAGATGCTCGAGGAGATCGCCAAAAAGGTCAATCTGAAGAAGCGAGTCGTACAAGTAAGTGCAGCTCCCATACAGTCACCCTCCCCTCTCCCAAGTGCTAGTGCAGGTGTGGGGGCACAGATTGGAAGCCGGCCTTAAGTCAGCTCGTTGTCTCTACCTCACATCTGTGCGTAGATACGTAAGCAGTAGGTAACCGAGTAACCGGGTTAAATGTGCAGGCAAGCAGTCGATTAATTTCGCAACCAGCCTTACAGTCAAACCTAAATTGGAGCGTTGAGCGTTGCGTTTTCTGACGCAACGCTTTCGCTCAGTGCGGCATACCGAAATTGAAGCGTTGCGTTGGGATTGTTAAAATCATGAAATGAAAACAAATGTCAAAAAAATATCTGTTTAGTTGCCTAAAAACGAACAAACTATTATTATTTTGCAAAACTTAGCTCTTATTTGAATAAATTCCTCACAATTTAAATCAAATCAAATATAAATCACAGGCGTTTTTGTTTCTCGCAGCCAACTTCAACTTAGCAGTTGAAGCTGTCAAAATTGGAAATTCGAATAGCTCAGCGTCAGAGCGTTTCAATTGCGGTTTGCCCCATACAATTTGTATGGGCATGAAGCAATTTTGACAGTTGCTTGCCGCTGACGCTCCAATTTAGGTTTGACTGTTAGAGTTATTCATTTTATGGATTGCTGGTCATATTTTGCCAATTAATTTTTTTTTTAAACTTAACTGTAGCATAAGCAAGGGAGAGTATTTCAATAATTTTCGAACTTTACAAGATCGACTCGCCCACTACCTAGATATCACAATTCTAAGTCATAAGCGACTTGAGACATTTGAACGCTTCAAAACCTAATAAACTAAAAAACAAAGGTTCAGTCACCAAAGGGATATATAAATTTAACTAGAATGATCGATCGATCAGTTAGTCTGATCGACGTTCGTCGTTAAGTTTGCATTTGTTAACTTTTACATTTATTTAACGTTACATTTGATTTTGTTTATATCTTTTGTATCTTTTATTTGTAGTAAATTTGGGTTAGACTTTTGGTTCGCTGTTGTTGTTGTTGAATTTGAACGCTGTTTTTCGTTGCCTGCTTAGCCATCACTCAATGACTGAATCTCAACAGTGCTGCCGGCAGTGCTGCCAGATTGTTTGCCTTTTGCTTAGTGAGCACGTTTCGCCTGTGGAGGACTTGGAGTGTTTTTCATTCATAGATTTGATTTTGTAATTTAGTATTTGTGCGGGAGTCTTGTAGTAAATTTGTTTGCGTTTTGTTGCGAGAAATGTGACTATGACTGCGACTTTGGTCTGTCGAGCGCATTAGCTAAAGCGAAGCGATGTAGTGAACTCGCCTAGAACACAGCAACCAGAAATTCTCAATACCACGAAAATGAATACAGTTTTACAGAATATAGGAAAAAAGCGAGGAAAAAGCGATATAAATGCCGAAACAAAATATTTGACTGAAAATTACGAACTTATTGTTGAACCAATCGAAAATGTCGAGAACTGTAAGAGAGGTCAGATACCGTTACTTCTAAAAGCAGTACTACAACAACTACAACAATGCTACCCATACTATGCTACCTACCCACTTTAGGTCTGGTATCAAAATTCGCGCGCACGCGAACGCAAAGGGCAATTCCGGCAGAATTTGCACGTCATACACAAGCAGTGCCCCTACTGCAGCGGCATATTCAAGGTGCGTTCGGCGCTCGAATGGCACCTGCAGGCGAAGCACGCCGATCGTCCGGAGATCAGCCTTGATCGCATCGCTGATATAGATGCGCAACAACAGCAGCAGCCAAAGCAGACGCCACCGCAGCGAACGACGGACAAATCCGACCGCGACCTGTCAAAGGAGCAAAGAGTAAACACATCAAACAACAACATCAATAAGCGGTTGAAAAATTCTACATATAAGCAACAGCAGCAGCAAGCATTGCCGCTGCCGCTACCTTTGGACTTAACTAGCAACCATTTGGTGGAGCACTTGTCAATAACAACAGCAACTAGAAAGCAGACAAATGCTGTCGCTGAAATAACCGCAATTGGTGTGAGCGTTAGAACGCAACAACAACAGCATCAAGACGCCCAGCTCGACTGTCAGCCAAAGCTGAACGACCTTGTCACACATATGGGATTGTGGCTACACCAACAGCGCTCGCTGACGCCGATTATGCGCGCGAGCACACAACATGACGTTGATGACGATGCCGACATCGACAATGATGAAACCACCAACAACATAAACAACAACAACAACAGTAATGGTCCCAGCCCATTTCTTACCAGCTACTCGCAGTCGTCGTACTCGGAGGCGTCTTCGGTCGGCGGCTCTTCGCCGTCGAGCACAACGACAACGTCGAACAGCAACACGAACACCACCACTAGCAACGTCGGCCACTTGCGTGCCCAAATGAGCCACGCCCAAATACGCATCTTGAAATTGCTCGACAGCAATGCAACCCGAATGCCCACTGCCGTTGATTGCCAGAATTTAAGCCGCGAAATAGGCTTACAGAAGCGCGTGATACAGGTAATACCATCTACCAACATCCAACCCCCACCACCACCACTCACACCAGTGACGTACACAGGGGGAGATTTGGGGTTTAAACCCCCCCGAAATATCTTTAAGTTAGTACAGAAATTTAATTTATAACGTCGCATATATGAATATTCAATCAACAACAACACTTCTCAACACAAAAATTCACCTAAAAATAAAAGTGTTTTCTAGACAAACTTTGGGCCGCTGAACATGAAACTAAAGATCAAAAGATTTTTGTAGGGAGCGTTTTCGAAAAATCTCCGAAAAACCTATTTTTGTTCCTGTTGTTTTAGTTATGCCCAAATCAGATGAGATTTTGAGAAATTACTGACAGTGAAATGTGAATTTTTCGACAACTTTCAAAAATCAAAAATTTTCAAATGTTTTTTTATAGATAAAATAAATTATCTTCTTTAGTTTTAAATCGAAGATGAAAGATATATTAATTATGCAAATATTAAGCTTAACATCAATAGAATCGAAAGAAAAATCACAAAGTTATGGTGCACTGAGTGAAAACACGAACTTTACATTTATTACACTACTAGCTGACCCGGCAAACTTCGTCTCGCCCAAACGGTCCGTTTGTGTGTGATGCCGTAACTCACATACAGTCACTTTCTTGTATATATATATAGATTTAAGTTATATGGGCGGTTCCAAGCCCCCTTGTTCAATACCCGCACCATCCCGTCTTTCGGAAGGGAAAATGGTAGGTTCGTACTTAGTTTCATTGCTGTGCCACTCAAAGTTCAGCAAAATATTTAGGTCACAAACAATGCGCCACGCCCCTTGTCTAACGCCCATCAAATCTTATCATTAGAATGACTCATGTATGAGACGACAGGGTACTAAATTTTAGTGTTGTATGACTTATAATTCCGAAATTATTCCATATTAAAAATTTGAGTTGCATGAGTGGTGCCCCGCCCCCTTGTCCAAAATCCACCCTATTCCCCCTGCCAAAGGACACGACTAAATAATAAGTTTATACCGAGTGTCATTCATGTGAATGCTATAGTTCAAAAGCTACACCGGAATTTAAAAAGTGCCACGCCCCTTTCCAAAACCCATTAAATTTTATTTGTGGAAAGACACGTTTACGCCATGACACTGTTCCAAATTTCAATGCTGAGCGACTTATAATTCCGAAGATATTCCATATCAAAAAGTTGGGTTGTATGGGCGGTGCCACGCCTCCTTGTCCAAAATACACCCTATTCCCCATGCCGAAGGACATGACCAAATCGTTACTTTGTACCAAGTGTCGTTGATGTGAATGCTATAGTTCAAAAGTAACACCGGAATTTAAAAAGTTCCACGCCCCTTGTCCAACGCCCATTAAATTTTACCAGTCGAATGACATGCTTACATAATGACACTGTTCCAAATTTCAATACTGAGCGACCTATAATTCTGAAGATATTTCTAATCAACAATTTGGGTTGTATGGACGGTGCCACGCCCCCTTGTCTAAAATAAACCCTATTCCCCCTGCCGAAGGACACGACTAAATAATAAGTTTATACCGAGTGTCATTGATGTGAATGCTATAGTTCAAAAACTACACCGGAATTTAAAAAGTGCCACGCCCCTTTCCAAAGCCCATTAAATTTTACCGGTCGAACAACATGTTTACGCCATGACACTGTTCCAAATTGCAATGCTATACGACTTATGATACCGAAGATATTCCGTATTAAAAAGTTGGCTTGTATGGGCGGTGCCACGCCCCCTTGTCAAAAACCCACCCTATTCTCCCTGTCGAAGGACACGACCAAATCGTTAGTTTGTACCGAGTTTCACTGATGTGAACGCTATAGTTCGAAAGTTACACCTGAATTTAAAAAGTGCCACGCCCCTTGTCCAACGCCCATTAAATTTTACCGGTCGAACAACATGTTTACGCCATGACACTGTACCAAATTTCAATGCTATACGACTTATAATTCCGAAGATATTCCGTATTAAAAAGTTGGCTTGTATGGGCGGTGCCACGCCCCCTTGTCAAAAACCCACCCTATTCTCCCTGTCGAAGGACACGACCAAATCGTTAGTTTGTACCGAGTTTCACTGATGTGAACGCTATAGTTCGAAAGTTACACCGGAATTTAAAAAGTGCCACGCCCCTTGTCCAACGCCCATTAAATTTTACCGGTCGAACAACATGTTTACGCCATGACACTGTACCAAATTTCAATGCTATACGACTTATAATTCCGAAGATATTCCGTATTAAAAAGTTGGCTTGTATGGGCGGTGCCACGCCCCCTTGTCAAAAACCCACCTTATTCTCCCTGTCGAAGGACACGACCAAATCGTTAGTTTGTATCGAGTTTCACTGATGTGAACGCTATAGTTCGAAAGTTACACCGGAATTTAAAAAGTGCCACGCCCCTTGTCCAACGCCCATTAAATTTTACCGGTCGAACAACATGTTTACGCCATGACACTGTACCAAATTTCAATGCTATACGACTTATAATTCTGAAGATATTCAATATTAAAGAATTGAGTTGTATGGGCGGTGCCACGCCCCCTTGAATAATGCCACGCCCCCTATGCTAAGAACCTTCCACACGGTGCCCGTAAACACACACGTAATATTTTATTAAAATAGGTCTGGTGGTTTGGGAGTCTATAGAAGACATACGAAATTTATTTGATTTTTATATATAAGATTAAACTAGACCCATCCTAATGTTGATAAAGGCGTGAAATTAAAGGTCATTTATAGTAACCTGGCATAGTCAGTTTTTAATTTTCTGACCCAAAGTCCCTTTCAAAGGACTTTAACATATTATGGACATACACATTTCAAATATTATTATATTTTTAATATAATAAAATCATTGCGGTTGTGCAATGATGAAGATATGGGTATCAAATTTGAACTTTCAGGACCAAAATCTGTAAAAGGGGGGAGGGGGTAAACATAGGTGCATGTTTTGGATCTCAGTCTGTAGATTCATACATCTAAAGTTTATTTTCTTTCAAAGTTCTCAAAAAAGTTATACAAACCCCCGCCCCCAAACAAAATCCTGCGTGCGCCACTGATACACACACATATATTTTGAGGCCCACACTCCCACAATATTTTTCTATGAAACGGATGCGGGGACCCGCAGTTAACGTCTGAATCGACTAAGGGCGGACACAAACACAACACGTACAGACGTCTGCAAAAAACGTGCCAACCATTGCTGCTAAAACGGACCGCACACATTGCGAGGTCGAGGCACATGGGTCAACCATCGAGCTGAAGATAGACACATGTGCACGTGGCGCACACAAATTTTGTTAGGTCATGAAAAGAACGGTCCGAGTCGATCAAACGTATTGCCAAGGAGAACCTTACCCACGTGTTGGGTAGTTGCGTAGCCAAACCCTCACCCCGATCAAGACGGATTCCTTTAATCTGCAGCAGCGGATAGTCAAATGAAATAGATTATGTTGTCGTCTGGCAAGAAATCCTATAACGCATTTTAGGCCATATACGCGGTTTCGCACAAATGCTCCAAGCAATTTCCTTTAACCTTAGACCGGTATCAGCTTATAAGTCAGACTTGTGAGCGCTTCGGCGTTCGTCTCTACGTTTATCAGCAATCGCTAGCCGCAGCATATAGTACATATAGGGGTTTCCAACAAGAGGTGTTATTTTGGTATTCAAAGAAAATGCAATTTTTTGGGATAAATGATCGGATGTTTATTTCATAATAAAGAGGAAGAAGAGTATGCCGTTAATAATGAAAAACAACATCAGCCAAATGGCCACCACGACCACGCTTACAGGACCATATCCTTTTCATGAAATTTTCCATAACCAAATCGCAAAGTGGCTGCCTCGATATGTCCTCGATAGCCTCACGAATTCTACCTTTGAGGTCTTGAATCGACGCTGGGCTGTTGGCGTACACTTTATCTTTCATGTGGCCCCAAAGGAAGAAGTCGCAAGGTGTTAAATCACAAGATCTCGGTGGCCAATTGTGATCACCTCTTCCAGAGATAACACGGTCCGGAAACTTTTTCCCGTAAAAGAGCAATGGTTTCATTGCATGTGTGGCACGTAGCGCCGTCTTGTTGAAAGTAAACGTTGTCCAGATCAATACCATCCAACTCCGACCATAAAAAATCATGAATCATCTCTCGAGGACGAGGAATCGACAAACCTGGAATTTCTTCAACACTTTGGGCTACAGCAGCAATATTCTCAGTTGTTCTTGAGCGACGTGCACGGGTTTTATTCTTCACATCACTAACTTGTACCAACAGCTCGAATTTTTCCACCAATTTCTGTATTGCGGTCCGACAAGGTGCTTCACGACGACCCAAAAATGCTTTAGTTTTGCGAACTGTGACTGCAAGATTTTCACCATTTTTGTAGTGAATTTTAATAATTTCAATGCGTTGTTGAAGCGTGTATCATTCCATTTTTAGTAATGGCGTAGTTTCTACTTGTCAAATGTCAAAGAATAAAAGCTTCAAAAGTAACAGCTACTGAAATACCGGGTGATTCAAAATAACATCTCTTGTTGGAAACCCCTATATTAGTTGATTTTCGAAGAGGTCCCGCAGAAACTTGTGGCTGCGGCTTCGGTCGACGTGGTGGCGCATCGCTTAGTAGCATTTTTAAGTTGCTCCCTCAGTTTTGTGAATTTTTGTTGATTTTTTCTGATTTTTTCCTCATTCAAGGCTTTCCAATAACACGTATGAAAGTTACAATAACTGTCTGCGTCTGCATCCAATTTATAGGTATGGTTCCAGAATTCACGCGCCAAGGACAAGAAGTCGCGCAATCAGCGCTACGCTATTTCGGACGACAGCAACTATGACGACACGACACGCGATGGCGCCGCTGGCGCTGGTGGCAGCGTAAGCAACAAGCTTCCGAGCGGTGCTCTCGAGCAACGCGACTGCAACCTGTGCCAACTGCCACAAGTGAATATTCAGCAGCACGCCTTTTCCATCGAGCACATACGCAAAGTGAAGGAGCTACTGGAGCAAACGACCGCCAATGTGAAGCTCCGTGCGACTAGCATCAGCGCCAGCGACGTCGATGTCGACGAGGAGACAGAGCCGGACTGTGAGCAATATGCAGAACTTGAAGGCAGCGGCAATGGAAGCGCGAGTAGCAACGCAGTTGTGGCGGCTCGCAGTTGTGATGCGGATGTCGACGCGGAGGAAGAAACAGCGCTGAACTACAAACGCAGCCTGCGCACCTTTACAAACATTTGCAAAAAACTCAAATTGCAAGCACTTAACTATCACAACAACGAGCCAGACGAACAGCAAATTCCAGAGGTGACCGAGCAGGCCACGGCAGCTAGCGTTGACAGACGACGAGCATTCGCGGCGCAACGACAACTGCAGCAGCTCAGTAATAATAACAACAACTGCAATCACAGCAACGATAACAAGGAGGATGACGAAGTTGCGCTGGTGACCGCTGCCGGCCGCAACGGACACAACAATTACCACAGTAACTCCGTTGATACCAATGCGGCTGCTGCAGCTGCGGCCGCCGACGCTGACGAGGACGTTTCAGCTGCCAACAAAGCAACAACGACAAGTACAGCCGGAGTGCCAAATACAACAACGCGCGCAACGGCGCGCAATACCAAAGCGCATACGAACGACATCATTAAGCAAATAATTAACTGTAATCAGATTACCGGTAAGTGACCTAAACAACCAACCAATGCTCAAACAAAACGCCCGCCCAAGCGAGTTATCGGACCAACAAAAATGCAAATAAATAATGGACAAAGCGGCCGAACGCAACTGTGCAACAATGTGTGGCTGTGTGTGTTTGGAGGGGACGAGACAGTGACATCGGAGTGATCGGGAGAGTAAAAGAAACTCCGAACGGAAGCTAAAAGATTGAGTGAGTTCCAAACACAAACTGCCGGTCCGTGAGAAGTGGACGTTCATAAAAATAAAATGTTAGTGGCATAGAAATTTGCGATAATTTATAGAAATATAGGTGACACCCTGAAATCGTAAAAAGTGTGGTGGTTACGATTTTCACAACACATTTTCCTACGCATTATTTGTCGTTTGTTTCCGGAATCTGTCACAAACACACACACAGCCACAGCTATATGCACGAGGATTTACATACATACCTATATATATATATATATATATATATATATATATGTGTATGGACATGTTCAACTTCCCAATGATTTACTTGCATTGAATTCCCTCAGTCAACTCAGTGTTTCAGTACGCACCATTCAATTGGCGTTAATTAATTAACTTTGAATTAAATTAATTCAAAGTCTATGTTTTCATTTCAGTATAATTTTATTTTACTTATAAAATTTAATTTGTTTTAATGTAATACCATTGAGCTAGCCGTTAGATATAAATATTATACATACGCATATATATAAACATTCTATTTGTGCTTCATTGTCACGTGTTGAGTTGTGTAAAGCAACTTTTGCTCTCGTCCCCAAATGTCATGTCGAGTTCGGTTTCATGAGTTCACCATTGAGTAGCATATTTTTAACCGCGCATTAGATAATCGCTGCAGAAGTTCACCTAACAAAGATGGGGCTGGCTTATTTAAAGTTTCACTGATTTGTTCTAGACTGGAAACATCCAAGTACACACATGATTCGCACAGATATTTATATATTCTACAAGTGCGCAGCGCTCTGAATATCGAAATAGACTCATACCAATGGCGTTAAACGCAATTAAAACATATCTTTAGGCTAACAAACCAGTCATACCAATCGTAGTAATTTCGCGAAGACTAAATCTCAACATTTCAAAACAATAAATGTTTATTTGAAGGAGAGAGGTACAGAAAAAGGAAATAGCACATTTCAAGCGTAAGTCTATGAAATAAATTTGCCCGGGGTAACTTCGCGTTCGGGCGAGAAAAGTGCGTCAGAAAACATAAATGCAATAAAATTAGCTCGGTGCACCCACACACACACACACTAAACATAACATAACTTAAACACTTACGTATGTTTGGATATTTACATAAATAAACTAAACACATATATTTATATTTATGATTTTTAGGCAAAAGAATAATCCCGACGAACTGATGTTCCTCACAAATATTTTTCACCTGTGTCAGAAAAAAAAGAAATAGTATAGTTATGTTATAAAAATTAGCGTGTGTGAAGCGTAGCTTGTAAATTTAAAAATGTATATTTATATATAGCGTTTATATATAACTATAACCTGATAGCGTGCTATGGGTACTGGGACTGTAGTGTCGCTCATGTGAACAAAGTCGGTCCGCTGATATCGAAAAATTTGTGTTGTGTGTGTGCTTAAGCTCCCGACACTAATCAGCAAATTTTGCATCCTGTCTCCAAGTGCCTTTTAGTGCACGCTAAGTACCGACGCGACATTTTTCGCCACTGCAACCCCTGAATTAATTATATGTAATCCAACCGAAAGTTCAGTTAGGCAGCTAGCCAGCTTTTGCGATAAACACATGAAGCAAAATTTTCCCGCTTTCGAAGCTCCAGCCTACATACACACAGCCAGACAGTAAGTTCATGGTTGAGTAGCGCAAGCATAAGAAGTATAGAACAAATCACAAAAAGACTAATATGTTTTAAACAATAAAAGAAAAATGATCCTTTTAACAAACACCTCGCAGATATGTAGAAATATGAAACTATATATTTTTGTAATTTTTAATTGAGTGACAAGTCTCAGTTGAGTAACGCATGTTTAATGCTTGAGCTACGTTTACTATAAATTAGTTTTGTAACATTTTTTATTTGATTAAAGTCATTTAATTTTGCAATTAATGTGAAAGCAAATAACTGAATCGTGTAATTTAAAGCCTATTCCAATTAATTAGGGGTGATAGACATTTAAAATCATTGCAAATTACTTCAATACTACAAAACAATTTTTAACGAACTTTAAAACAACTTGAATTGCTAAAAAATTAATTAAAAATCAACAAAAATTATAATTATTATTGATTGTATCGATTTTAAATAATTAAATCTGAATTTGATTTATTATAGCAATATTTATTTTGAAATTGTTTAGATTAATATCTTGAAAAATTAAGCGAAAAGTAATTTAGCTGAAAGTCAAGTAGGCTACAAATGAATTAAATTTAATATCAGATATTAAATTATTTTGAAAAAATGCAAAAATTTGGAACTGCAAGAAAATAAAAAAGTTTATTGATATTTTACCTAATTAAGTACTAGTTACTTTCGCGGTAATTTTTGACAAATAATAAACCGAATAAAGTAAGTTGTTCCCTATGTTCAATCAATTGATTTGAGAAGTTCAATTTTCAATATTTGAATACAGAAACGTACAGTGAACATGTTTGCTTCTTGTAAAAATGAATTGCACTTTAATGGATTCAATTGAGATATCAATTCAGTGAAGAGCATAAATTTAATTATATTTTAATTGTATTTTAGTCCATAGCACAGTTATGAATTATGAATTCCAGCGTTCCAAAGTACATATTTTTGTTGCTTCCTGTTAACAAACAAAAAACACTAAACAAAAACTGCAACATGTATACATAATGTGTTTTAAGCAAAGATATTAAGCTCATCTGTTGGATTGGGAATTGAAAAACAAGTAGCATCTAACGACAACTAGTAACACTCTTATTGATTATGTGAAATGTTCAGTTTGCGATTTCAAAGCTCGATTAACTAGCTTAGCAACTAAAAAAAAACATACGAATACATTCACTATATATAGAGCTGTATATATATTGAATACACTCAGTTGTCAAGTGCGTAACAAATAACACTACATGTGGATATTATAGTGGGTACTGATGATTGTGAAGATGATGTTGACGATTAAGTGAAGTTAATGTTGATGATGCTAGCAAATATAGTTATTGTGAACTGCTTTTTTTTGTTGCTTAAGGGGGTCCTCTAGTTTTAAATTTTGAAAAAATCGATTTTTTTTGTATTTCATATTTTTATAGTATAACTATCATAGAAAATGTATACGAACGGATTTTGTCGAATTCGTAAACGTCTCTGAGAAACAGAGCCTCAAATCCGTCTCGTTCACTATGCGGTAACACCGATTTAAAACTTTAAACGCGTTTTTCTCGAAAACACATTTTTTGACCATTGCGCCATGATTCCGTCGAAACTAATTGACCGATTTACTTGATTCTTGTTTTGCTGTATTCAAAACGTTTTGCTCCACGGGTTAACCTACGGAGATTGCGCTCCATTGACTAGGCGATTTTTGGGAGCAGTTTTTAGAGCAAAAAAAAGAGCGAATTTCGAAAAAAAAACACGTTAAAACGATGCCGCGGGTCCAATTTTGATCAGATCGGGTTCATTATAGGTCATCCTTTAATTGGAGTAATGCTTTTTAAGAGACAATTTTTGGATAACATTTCAGACGAACAGGGACAAAGTTAGGATGACCCACCCTTAAAAAAAAACATGGCCGGTACTCCGCTGACGGACCCCAACAGTGTTCGCGGTAGCACTTGGAAATTTGTTTTTTTTAATTCAATATGTAAGGAATAAATATACGAAGAATTATTTCATTATCATTTGCACTTTCTGAAAAAAAATCCCCAAAAAAGCTTTAAAAAACACCGTTTGTACTAGAGGACCCCCTTAAACAGCTATTAAATGTTTATGTTCAAACACATACACACTGGGACATACATTCCCCACAGGCGCATTGCTAATTATTATTAACTATTATTACGTACACATAAACACATTCATACATATGTACATGCATAAGTGAAGAGTTGCAGCGATAACTGTTGGCAAATTTATAACAAAAATATATGTTCTAAATATATATATTTCCTATTTTTATTTATATATATATATATATATATATATTATTGATTTGAATTAATGTGTTTTTATTTCCATGAGTTTGTTTGCTTCAGTTGGTTTCGATTGTGCTTTTGGTGCCGTTGTTTCCTGATTATTGTGTTTTATTTTATACTACGTTTACACAGACGAGATTATCTCGATTTGCACGATTAAGTCGTTAATCTCGTATCAAAATGCGCGATTACCCATACAAAGTTAACCTCGCAAAAAGCGCGATTAAAATTTAATCTCACAAAATAATCTCGTATTTCCCCAAAGTAACTCTGCAAATTTGGCTAAAATCGATTATTTTTGAATCATCACTAAGCGAATGTCATGCAAAAATAAACAAAGAAATGAATTGTAGCGCGGAAAGGTTTGTATAATTTGGATGTAAAACGATGTAGCTCAGATTTTCAGAAGTGAAAAGCATTAAAACATTTAGAAAATCTTCTTCGATATCCGTTTCTACATTTTTATTAAAAATTTCACCCATTTTTATTCAAATTTTACGAAACAGTCTCGTTTGCAAAACAATAACCATAGTTCAATAATAAGGTTATAGCATCCCCGCAACACCAAAAACCTCATGTATTTTGTTGGTAGGATCGTTTATCGCTACTTTCAAAATCAGCTGATATTTTCCGACGAAAGAGACTGAAAACAAGCAAAAGTGATTGTTGCCAGACGGTGCTGTTTTTTTTTTTTGTTCCTTGTTCACTCCTCACGGGAGCATAGGGCCTCCACAAGACAGCCTTGTGTTGGTTACATTAATCAGTTGTGTTGTTCTGCCAGGGTAGGTGATTGGCCTGCCGCAGGTAGTCCTAAGTGATGGAATCATCTAACGCCGCTCAGGAACGTCGCCTCCGCTCGTAGCGCCATCTGTTGTGAGGAGGTTACAGCAGAATGGTTGGGGACTGCGCGCTGTTTTCGCAGTTGTCCGCTTCCCCTTGCAGATGTCGCTCGTGTGCGCCTTTTTGCGTAACTGTTTGTTTGTTTGCTTTCATCAGCCGCACAGCGCATAATTGCGCGTTCTATTGCATGGAAGTAAGTGGAATAGGAATAATTGGGTTGGGAATCAATGAACTTGGATATGTTGCAGGGTTTTTAGGAAAATTTAGAGAACAGGAAAAATCAGAAAAATTTGTTGGAAAAGTGCGGGGACCGTGCACACGGCGGGAGTTGAACCCACGACCTCTGGGATGACAGTCTAGTGACGGTGCTGTATTTGAGTGAAAAAACGGGAAAAGTGCTCAGGTCAGTTGTTTTCAGTCAGGTATTTTAATTTCAACCGATGCGGCAACACAGCACACCGACGATTTTGACAAAAGCGATAAACGATCAGCCGGTGGCTTGCTACACCCATGATACAAAAATAGAAGGTAGAACCGCTGGCATTTGTTTTGACATTAAACGTGCTTATTGACGTTTTTTTGTATTTGTCAAAAGCTTGAGTCGTGATGCCACTTCGTTGCAATACCTAATTAACGATATTTAAGGTTATAAAAATATTAAGTTTTTTCTTAAATAAACACGGAATAGACCTCTCACTGTGACTAATATATTGTTACGAATACTAGTTCTAGTGGGCTGTTACGTATCTCTGGATTGCGTAATTTGAAAATAAAACACACTCAGTTTCTCAAACGCAGTTAGTAAAATAAACCGACAATCACTTTATTTCACACTTTTACACTTCACTATCTTTACACTTCAGTATTTGCTCAATTACTCCGTATGGCACCTCCACTAGTCAAAATCAGACTGACTTGCTGCGCCGCACCCGGCTGCCTTTTATACCTGTCCGGCCATCGCGCAGATCGTTCTCGCACATTCCGGAGTGGACTACAGGTTTCCATGATGATTGCGACCATCATTGCCAGGTTAGACTAAAAGTTGCCATCATTGCCAGGTTGGCCTAAAAGTTCCCCTTATTATCGCGGCCGTCGTTGCCAGATTGAATTATAGCATGGCGCGTAGCCACAGGGTTGCTTTGCACAGCGACAGACTGTCTTATCGTTACAATATTTTGGGCGAAAGTATAAAAATGTTAATGCGATTTCAACAGCAGATAATTCATTGCAGGATTAAAAACACTTTCAAGGGATTTTCTAACAACAGTACGGTAGAACATTTTGAAAGAAGAACGTCAAAAAGACCTTTAGTGTCAGATGCCCAATATGGCGGCTGAGAAGAAGCATCGGCTCTACCTTCTATTTTTGTATCATGGCTACAACCTTATAGTTGAACCATGACAATAACAAAGAGAAAATGTGAAACGTCAAAATTAATCTCGTATTCAAATTAATCTCTATGTAAACGGGCAACGAGATTGTCGTAATCTCGATGAGATAATCTCGCTGCGTAAACATAGTATTACTGTCATTTGGTGATCAAAACGACCGGCGCTACTCGGGGTAGCTTATAGGTCCCAAACTAGAAGGGTACTAGTAAACCTTTCCAACATTCCATGAATGATTCGAAAGTCGCGGGAAAGTAAAAAAATCGGTGGTGTATGGTGACTTTAAAAAATAACTTTAATAAATAACTTTTTTCCGTTAAAAAAAAAATAATTAATTAAAATAATAAAGAAAACGTATTTTGACAGACATCTTGAGACGTTCTCTGCCTTTTTTGCTCCCTCATTCTTACCTTTCTTCTTCTGCGCGCAGTTATGGGCGGAAAATAATTAAAACCAACAACAGGAATATTAACATCAATCGCAACAACAACAACAAATAAACAGTTCGCTGTTATTAACCGGTTAATACTTCTATAACAACACAACAAAGTTAAGAAACGTACAGAAGTCGAAAAGGAGGGCGCCATGAAAAGCTAAAACCTTGGCCATTTAAAGTCAACAGCAACCAATCAACAACACTTTGGCATGAGTAAAAGTAAGTATAATGCGATGATGCTTATTTATACGTATGTACATATATATACAGGATTGCGCAAAAGTTGTCACCCAGTGATCTTTGGCTCCAATTTGTTTACGAATGAATGAATGAATGTCAAAGCAGAATTTAATTTTGACGCGATTGGCAAAAGCTATAGCATCTGCCGATATGGTGATGACTTTTGCGCCACCCTGTATGATGTGATCTTTTAGTCACTATTGCTGAAGTTTGAATATTTTCTCCGCTTTTCTAGTTAGCACTACTTGTGTCCAGACGCGCAGAACGAAGCAAACTAATCTGTAAACAAAACAACAAAGAAACATGTAATTGTTAAAGTGGTAGATGAGAATTTTTTGTATTAAAAATATAAGTAAAAGCAATGGTTGAAAACGATAACAAATCACAAAACATTAGACACTGAAGCCATGAGAAGCCATGCTCAATTCAGCGCAGAAGCGGAACAAACAAGTATAAAAAATCGCAAAAATAGTCATAATGAGAGAAAAAACTATAAATGCTGTGAGACAGAAGTGGCAACAAAATTAAAAAGATGTTGAGGAAAATATGACAGAGAACAGATAATGCTGGGGCGGTCGGGCTGCTTGGGGAAGGATTAAGCAAAAGCCCCGCTAAATGAGGAGAACACAGAAAACTCGCACAAAGGAGAATGAATAGTAAAACTGAGTTTTAAATGCGGCAAGATACAAACGAAGCGAAAAAAAAATTGCTAAAAGGCAATGCCGTGACGAATAAAGACTAAAAGTTCACCTTTAAAAGCAGGCAAAAAAAAAGGCCAGGAAACGCCAGCATGGCAGGAGATACAGAAAAGAAGTTGAAGAAGATGTGGAGAAGAGAAAACATTCATACATATAGTTCCTATTTTGACAGACATTGAAAAAGAAAAAAATTAATTTAGAATTAAGTGCATACAACTTTCGTACACTATAAGCATTTAGAAAAAAAGCAGCTCCGTGGAGTACTTTTAGGACGGCTACAGCTGAAACAACCACATTGCTTATTGCTGGTGATTCAAATTAGTTATACCGTTAGAAGAGAAAGAAAACTACCATTATTGATTTCAAAACGAAATTAAAAGGTTTTAAAATTATTATCTGTGCGAAAATAAATTTTGCATAAAAACTTTTCAAAGCATTTCAGAAAAAACTTAAAGTAGAAAAGTGTTCCAAAAACTAGAAGTTTAAGCAAAAATAATTATAGTTTAAAAAAGAATTAATACGACAAGAAAAAAATTAAAAAAGAATAAGAGCGTGCAGAAGGTGACTTAAGAAGCGCGAAATGTCACAGAAAAGATCAACCACAGAAAAATTCTTAGACTTGGATGGCAATGACGGATAAAGTAACAGATGTGCAGACAGTACGTGGAAGAGGATAGAAGACGCAATGCGAAAAAGGAAAAAGCTGAAATCAGCTACAGGGAGTAGCAGAAACAACATAGGGGCTGCAATTGAAACAATCAAGCTCGATTATGTAAGACTATAGCAGCAGAAAGACAGAAAATATTTAGAAAAATGCATTAGCAGATACGTGGTCCCGCGGCACCGGACACACCCTGGTTACCAGAGAGTATAGTATGCGAAGTATACCAATGCAAGGCGGTAAAAGCCAGCAGCGCGGGTAGAAACTTAAAAGGGGTAGAAGTTAAAAATATTTGCAAGAAAATACGAAAACTAAGTTCCTAGAATTTTAGTGTGCTCTTTTGCCTTTCTTTATTCTTATTTATAAGCATACGCATGCAAACACTCACATGTACTCAAATAATATTCTAAACCTTGAAGACAAAGCAAACAACACTTTAGTTTTAAAGCATTACGAGAGCTAAGCCCAAGAAAAACCAATTATGTTTACCCGAACTGTCCTGCTGTAGAACATATTCTATATATGTAAGCAGAGAAGAAGAAAAACGTTGTAACGTTATATGTGTGTGTGCGAACTAACTGTACGTTCAATAGCAAGCGCTTAGCATAAGCAGCATCCAGAGCAGGCAGAGACTGGCAGAAGTACCAAAAACACTCTTAACAAGGTGAGGAAGCTCCAAACACTAAACAAAAATTAATTAAATAATTACAATTGAGAATAACAAACCAAAACTATTGAAACTAAAACCTACTCGACATATACTCGTACATTGTGTGCCAATCGAAGGGAAGAGACGCAGCGCCGCATCAAAGCAGAACTCGCTGAAAACAAGTCTTAGATAAAGTAAGAAAATCCTTATTAAAACCTGCAATAACGACACTGCATTTTTTTAGTATGTGTGTTTAACATATACACTACTACCCACTAACACACACATACAAAAACTCCGACACAACACAAGAAACTTCTTCCTTTAAATTTTAGATACATTACTTTAACGATAACCGTAGATTTTGACGCTGAGCTGACCAAAACGTAGCTTGAAACATTAAGCAAAGAACTATAAAAACGAAAATGTCTTTACTAAAATTATCACTAAACGCAAGCTAAGCATAAAGTGACATAAGAAAATACTTATTAATATTAATTAAAACACAAAAAATCAACGACTGAAATGGTGTTTATTTTGGAAAATACCAACGATATAAATAGTAAAAAAAACACGGACATTAATGATATAACCTCCAAACCACTAAGCACGAAAACTAAATCGCTAACAAATAAATTATTAAATATAGTGAACCGAAAATCGTACATTGACTGCAGCTAAATCAGAGACGGCACGCTGAGTCGGCAATGCCGGCTTCCTTAGCACGCTTTGGGTGTCAGCAACCAATCGCCTCGGTACTAAACATGAATTAACGGGTGCACTTTAGGCTAACGAAGACGCCAACCGCACAATAATAAACACCATACAACTCAATCAAAGTAGTAGTAAAACCAAAACATACTGATCCCGAGCATACCGGGGCACATAGCTTACTTCAACACACACAGGCAAATGAAACGAATTCTCGTTACTTTTACCCAGTTTGCGGCAACCGCGCATAGATTGGCCAGAGCGTATATCTTCGAAATCATAAACATGTACACATATACACGTATTGTTACAATCGAACCAAGGCATATTAATAAGGTAGTGGTGGCAACACAGCTGCTTAAACTTTTTTCTTCTGATTTTCTTTTGATTTCTTCTGATTTTCTTTTGGCTTTTCGCGAATCGGCATGCTTATTGTCAAAAATTGGTAACATTGTTTTTGTGTTGCTTGTCTTTTGATTTGATTTTGACAAGCAGCATGCCCAAAAGCACTAACAAAATACACCTAAGTCTGTTTTTACACGGTAGATTGGTTCCAGAAGAAGCCGTGTAAAAAAAAACCGTGTAAAAAAAGACATTGATCGTATACAAAAATGGGTGATTTGTTCCTAATCTCTAAAACCTATTAAAATTTCTTTACCAAACACGTCTTATTGCATTGACAGTTCACAAAATATTAACACGTTTCAATTGCTCTGACCAGTAAATTTTATTGTATGCACATAAAGGGAATTCCCCTAAATTAGTGCTATTCACATTTGCTTTGACCAGTAAAAATTGCTTGTACGCGCTAAAAGGGAATTCACTTAAATCTTTAAGCTAGTGTTCGCAAACTATCGATAGCACTATCGATACTATCGATGGTTTCAGACTTTTTTCTTTCATAAATACTTTTTTGTGATATGAACATACTTCGCAAAAATTAAATTTGACAAAAAAAATTTAAGTACATAAAATTTCAAATCGTGCTAAATGGAATAAAATCGTGTAAAAAAATTAAAAATATTCAATTTTCAAACCGTGTTATATCAAAACCGTGTAAAAAAAGACCGTGTAAAAACAGACTTAGGTGTACATGGGAATTTTGTTTTTGCAGTAGTGCCATCACCTTATTAAATACACCTTAAATCGAACATAAGAAATATTTTTTCCATTGTGTATCACAACTCAATTGCGTTGGCTCCAAACTTGATGATAACATGTTGGTATGAAAGCTTTTATTACTTATAAACAATCGATGAAAGCTAACTTACCAAAACTATCAAACTATAGGGTGTTTTTTTTTGAGGTATAGAACTTCGAATTGAAATAAAACACAAGAAAATCGTTTTAATGTCCATCAATTTGGCTTTATTGGAAGGATAATTTTATGCCATTAATGTTTAAATATGATTTCGGGCATGTGGCCGCCGCGGCTGGCTCGAATAAAGCCAATTCTACAGGTCCAATTTTTAAAGTTGATGGACAAAGCTCCAATTGCTGTGCACGGTGGCGAATCGATTCATTCGGGTCCTCTTCAACATTTTGCTCTACAGCGGCAATTGTTTCTTCGGTGCGCACTGTTCGACGTCTCTGCGGATGCGTATTATCACATAGAGTAAACGTAGTGCGAAAACGACCCATGGTTAACCGATGGATGGACCGATTTTGCTCTGATGGACGATTATGTCGACCATAAAATGGACGGAGCTTGCGGTAAACTTCGCGAACTGAACCATTATTTTCGAAATAAATTTGCACGATTTGCAAGCGTTGTTCTTTTGTCAACCTGTTCATGATGAAATGGCAAACCAAACTGAACATAAATGACATTAGAGTTGTCAGATTTGACCACAAAATGCCAGTTTTATCTCTATTCGAAAAACAAAACTCTAAAAAAAACACCCTATATAAAATGAATATTGTTCTTATAAGCATGATACAAAAATAGAAGGTAAAACCGCTGCCATTTGCTTTGACACTAAACGTGCTTATTGACGTTTTTTGTATTTGTCAAAAGCTTGAGTCGTGATGCCACTTCGTTGCAATACCTAATTAACGATATTTAAGGTTATAAAAATATTAAGTTTTTTCTTAAATAAACACGGAATAGACCTCTCACTGTGACTAATATATTTTGGGCGAAAGTATAAAAATGTTAATGCGAATTCAACAGCAGATAATTCATTGCAGGATTAAAAAGACTTTCAAGGGATTTTCTAACAACAGTACGGTAGAAAATTTTCAAAGAAGAACGTCAAAAAGACCTTTAGTGTCAGATGCGCAATATGGCGGCTGAGAAGAAGCATCGGCTCTACCTTCTATTTTTGTATCATGCTTATAAGTATCTGATTTTCTTGAGTATTATCAAGATTTGTGGCTAAGGAGAGCAAACAATATAATACTGATAATTACGGCAATTTAATCACGCACCTTTCCACTAGAGCTCCAATACTCTTTTATACGGGGTATATTTCGATGAGCACTAAGTCTATGTTATTTATCACGAAAATTCCGGTTTGTGTTTGATCAAATCGCACAGTTACGAGTCAACTTTGATTGAAACTGTAATACATATTTAATAGGAGCAATTGGTAAAACGTGGTTGAGTGATTGCAAAAAATCAATATATTTCATAGATGCTCACAGTGAATAAGTACGCGTGTTCATCCTGTTGTCCTGCGGCATCAGCTGCTACTCCCAGTTTAGCCAATTTATGTGCGGCGAATCCTTTCGATGACGCAATGAAACAGTGCAGCAACAGTCTAGGCCACGAGAAAGTTAGTGCTGTAACGGCGTGCAAAAAATATATGTACACCTAATAATTATACATAAATACAACAGTACATGGAATTATACATATGTGTGTTCGTATGGAAAGAGACCAAGAACAATTTACACCCGATCCCGTTACGCAATGTGCGACACGCGACAATTGCGCGATTTTGTTATACTATATGTATGATTTTAGCGATGTATTTGTAGCAATTGATTTATGCGATCGTCTTTTTGCTAGCTCTCAAGAACTATGCCGTTAAGCTTGAATATCAAATTAATAAAAAGCGTTTGCTATGCACACACACTCACTCACTCACACACCCAAACCAATTATGTATTTTTGCTCAATATAAACAACACTCCATTCGCGAACGACGAACAGTACCACAAACAAGAAAATGTTCCTGGCGTTTTACTATTACACGATTACGCGAAAAACATATACTCAAAGTATATATAAATACATATTTAGGCAGATATTAAGGCAAGTAAGATAAAAGCATTAAAAAGGGTAATAGTTCCTATTGTTGCAAAATCGTATAATATTTGGAAAACATAAAATGAAAAATTTAAACAATGTTTACATATGATCATATACAAAATTGTTTTTGTTTCGCAATACCCCATACATATTGATATAGTTTCGTGTGAGGCCGATTTTAGGAGAACGAAATTTTTTAAACTCCTTAAGCCGACATATAACATGATACTATATGTATCATATTGTGTCATTTTTTAAGTATAAGCAAAGTTAGGAGATTGGTTGCTTTAGTTATGATGTTTGATAGTTTTTTTTAGTTTTCCTGCGGAAAGTAAATGTGCCATTCTTCAAAAGAAATCCTAGTAAAGTTTTTATATCATCTGTTTTTGTGTTTACGCAATACAAACAAGAACTGAGTATCACAATTTTATTACACCGTTAAGTTGCTGACGACCTGCATGATTGCTATCCACTTCCAAAGTACCACTTCAAACACTTTGGGCGCGAACACAGAGACAAAACAGATGGAGAATTAGTTGTTATCGTTCATTTTGCCCCAAATATTTGGGCCGTACAACTTATTTCACCGTTACGCAACTTGTTTACGATAATTTCTACTCGACTTATTACACCATTATATAGGTTTCCACCATACTTATGTATGTATAAAAATCCAATCTTAATTATTTTTGGCCTTTTACGATTATTGCAAGCACACTGTATTAATTCTGCTTCAAGACCCTGCACTAGGGATGCGCGATGTTAACCGATGCATCGGAAACATCGATGTTTCCAATTCGATGCATCGAAAAAATTCCGATGTATCGATTAATGCGATTGTATTCGATGCAAAAAATTCCGATGTATCATTAATGCGATTGTATTCGATGAAAAAAATTCCGATGTATCTGTTAATGTGATTGTATTCGATGCATCGGTGTATTTTATTCGATGCATCGAAAACCCGAACTTGCAGTTTAAGGGGGTCGTCTACGTAGCGGCCCGATTTTCGAGCCTTTTTTCAAAATTTATTACGAAGGAACGAAAAAAGATATTCACTCAAGATCATAAAAATTATATTTCTACATATTCGAGTGCGGGATGACCTTGAACCTGCCCTCATCAGAATTTCGATATCAATTTCCTTGCAAGATTTTGGGCCAACCACGTAACCTACAACAAAAAATGAAACTAATCTATAATTGATATTACGTCAGCTATACTTAGACACGAGCTTTTTGTAAAGTTCAAAAATGTCGCGAAATGGTGGACCGTTAAAAAAAAAAGTTATTTTTTACATTTTTTTAATGTTTATTGCCTGTTATAATAAAACAAAACAATATTTTGTCAAAAGCTCGTGTCTAATCATAGCGACATGTTTTCTGAGCAAGTAACATAAAAAAAGAAATCGAATCGATGCGTGTAAAACTTTTCTGAAAACCGTGCAAGTAAGTACGACTAAAATACGACTTTCGGGAAAACGCGTTTAAAGTTCACAGGGAGCGTGCGGAAACACCGTGAGCGAGCGTGCTCAATAACCGTGAAAAGTTTACCCAAATCCTTTGGAAATAACATTCCTCACGTCTTCCAAATGAAAATTATGTAAAAAAAATGATTTTTTAAAACTTTGTACGTAGACGACCCCCTTAAAGAGTTTAACAACTTAAGGAGCCTAGCACAAGTTCAAGAAATTTACATATATTAACCGCGATCCAGTATCGCGATATTTATTGAGCGTTTAGTTTGCAGTATTAATGAATCGTAATTCATATCGCAGCCGCAGCCGCCGTGGCTCAGTTGGTTAGTGCGCGGTCCAGAGAGTCGAATGCAGAGCGACGCAAGTTCGAATACTGCATGTAGTAACACCTTAAAAAAATAACGGGAAACTCGTTTGCTCTTTCGGTGGCTGTCCTCTCAGCTGGAAATGGCAAACCTCTGAGAGTAAAAATTGCCTATGAAAAAGCTCCCAGGGTGAGGGTGTACGGACAAAACTGACCTCGGATTCGGTTTCAGCGCACCGAAATACATAAGGATAGGTGGGTCTAGTCAAATGTACAGACCACTTTTTTTTTTGTGCCGGTGTAATGGCAGTTTTTTGCAATTTACTCAAAATTTTGAGGGTGTACGGACAAAAGTGACCTCGGATTCGGTTTCAGCGCACCGAAATACATAAGGATAGGTGGGTCTAGTCAAATGTACAGACCACTTTTTTTTTTGTGTGCCGGTGTAATGGCAGTTTTTTGCAATTTACTCAAAATTTTGAGGGTGTACGGACAAAACTGACCTCGGATTCGGTTTCAGCGCACCGAAATACATAAGGATAGGTGGGTCTAGTCAAATGTACAGACCACTGTTTTTTTTGTGTGCCGGTGTTATTATTTAATTATTATTATAATTCATATCGCAAAATATTTGTATGTTTTGAAATACGGATCGCGGATCGCAGACCTGTCAATAAATGTCTTTTAGCATATTTTGAGATATCAGTTCGCGATGCTACAGTACGTAGTGGAAAAATAAAGTAGGGCAAGCAAAAACTAAAATATTTCATTTAAATTTTGTGTATGTGATTATATAATGGAACAGGTTATTGAAAGCGAGTATGTGCTGCAAGTAAAATCGGAGCATCGAACAGCTTCGAATTAAAATTTTGTAAATACTGACGCGATCAATATTGAGCATGTAGCATTTACACACGATCTATCAATCTATCAATATGAATCGCGATCCAAATATCACAATAAATATCAAACGTGTAGTTAATTAATATATTAACACATTGCACCTTTACCGTTTTCTTCAATTTCATTTAGTTTTTTTTGCAATTATAGGGAATACGATGCATCGAAACATCGATGTATATTTTAAGCGAAACATCGCAAAACATCGATGTGACTTCACGATGCATTGTATCGGAAAAAACCTCGATGTATTTTTTAAGCGATACATCGCAAAACATCGATGTGACTTCACGATGCATTGCATCGGAAAAAACCCTGCACAGTGCGGCCGCAACACGCCAATTGCGTTTCAGTTTGCTAAGCACCCTCAGACTGAAGTAGCCTTTAGTTTTGTTCAACGTTTTTGTTAGTTACCTTATTTAGGTTTAAAAGCGCATAAATATGTTTTGTTGTATTTTTTTTGGACTTTTGGTTTTGTTGATGTCATAATTTTGTGTATGTAAATAAGTCAGTGCGAATTTGTGTCGATTATTCTTTGCATAGAGAATAGTAACTCCATAGTTCCTATTACTAAATGAAAGCAACTAAAATTTGTGGTAGTTATGAGCACTAAAAAACAGAAACTACCCGCACGCATATTGCAAACAAACAGCTAACTAACTAATAACAATTAGCCGTTATACTACTAAGACGCGACGCTGTGACTGTGAGCCACAAGACAGCCAGCACATACTTACGCTAAATCTGAAGCTAAGATATATATACATACATACACATACCGATAGAGTCGTATATATGTATGCAGCTGTATCTCCGGCAAGACACTTGCACTCATTAAACCAATTTTCCCCGGACACTGTCGCACCTGGGTGCATTTATGTGGGGCAAGACTGTACCCCAGTGGAGATGGGCGAGCAAGCAAGAAGAATCTGAAATTTAAGAACAAAGAAGTTGCGTAAGGCGCCAACGAGTACAGGCGCTAATTAAGTACACAAACTATAATTTTTACCAAAATTTTTTACTGTAAAAACTAAATAAAAGCGAAAACAACACAAGCATGGTAGGGATTAAGCACACTAACCCAAAAAACTAGATACACTGGAAATGATACAGATGATAATTCGGCTGGTGGACACACACCTACTGGATAGAAACGCAACTGAAATAAGTAAAATTCAAATCCTCGCAAAAATTGTGAATCATTAGCATGATATGGATTATATGAAAAAATAAATATATACATATATATAGATTTAAATGTATATATATTTATATATATATATTTATATAAGTAAATATATACTATATATATATATATATATATATCGAAATAAACTACTATTAAAGATATTACTATATTATAGCATAATGAGAACTATATTATCAGATAAAACCACAACACACATTCTATATATACATATACCAATGTATGAGGTACATAATTTTGAAGAAGCATATAAAGCAACAAAGTCGTATGTATAATGAAAATTATACTGTAGGAAATAAGTGTCGTGCTCGAGCATTGTTGAGCGAGATCAGCCGACATTTACGAGTCAAGGGCGCAATTGTACCGATTACACGCATCCAATACTCCCAGCCACCAACACACACATACGTCAGCCAGTGAAGCCATAAACTCATACTGACTTGCCAGATGCTCATAAAATATGTAGGCACCAACCACCCAACGGACTGCACAGCTCAGACTACCCTCAGGGTCCGCCGCCTCACCGGCACAACCATTTTAACATTGATCACGGACATGTATCACAGCACCGATTTTCCCCGGGCGAAGCAGGGCCGAGCAAAACGTACTCAGCTGAGTAGCGATGAAAGACGGTATGTGAAAAGTGGAAGACTAGATAGTAGAAAAGTGAAAAGAATAGCGAACGCGGCAAAAGAGATGAACGCATTTTGGCAAATTGGGCAGAAGGAAGGCACTAGGTGGGAGAAGCGAGAAATGGCAAGCAGAGGGTGGGAAGAAGAGAAAAATAAAGGAAAAGATCAGATCAGATCAGATTAGATAAGATAAGAAAAGAAAAGAAAAGCAAAGAAAAGAAAAGGAAAAAAAAGAAAAGAAAGAGATAGAGCGGAGTGAAGGTCAAGACAGAAATATGGGTAGACAAATAGCTGAAATAGAGCAAAATGTAAAATAGCACGGGAGAAGCGTTTATGCGCCACAACACAAAAAAGAGCATACAAAATGTCGTCAAACATAAAAGAACATACAATAACAACAAAAAAATACTCAAATAAAAAGCAACATGAAAATAATAGTGGAGTGTGTCAGTCGGAAAAGAGGCCGAAATCCGGTAGTCTTTTTGGACACGACGAGACTACTTCCTCCCCCCGTTTTCGAGGGTGCTGAAGACGATGGTTCTGGGCAATTTGCTTTTTGGGCGGGGGAAGACCCTCAAAAGGGTTAAAAACCCCCTTATTACGCCCACTATGGTAACAAAACTCATCTATGGAAAGCTTTTGTGAGACAATATGGGTATCAAACGATTCAGCGTGTCATTGCGGCAAACATAGGCTATAATAAAATCGGCCACGCCCACTTGCCGCGCCCACTTAACTAACAAAACAAAGCTACACTATATGTTTGTAAATAAATGTTGATGTAAAATGATTCTGTGTTTCATAGGGCTAAACATAGGTCATATGAGATTGACCATGCCCACCTGATACGTTTTCCCGCCACGCCCACTATAATGACAAATCAGCCATAGTATATTTGTCATAGCAATATGGGTATCAAACGATTCAGCGTGTCATTGCGGTAAACATAGGCTATAATATAATCGACCACGCCCACTTTACGTGCCCACTAAACTAAAAAAAAAAAATTATGTTGAGTTACTGAGCTTGTAATGTTGCGAGATTACATTAACACCGTAGCTTTGTTTTGTTAGTTAAGTGGGCGCATAAAGTGGGCGTGGTCTATTATATTATAGCCTATGTTTGCCGTAATGACACGCTGAATCGTTTGATACCCATATTGCTATGACAAATATACCATCTCTGATTTGTCATTATAGTGGGCGTGGCGGGAAAACGTATCAGGTGGGCATGGTCAATCTCATATAACCTATGTTTAGCCCTATGAAACACAGAATCATTTTACATCAACATTTATTTACAAACATATAGTGTAGCTTTGTTTTGTTAGTTAAGTGGGCGCGGCAAGTGGGCGTGGCCGATTTTATTATAGCCTATGTTTGCCGCAATGACACGCTGAATCGTTTGATACCCATATTGTCTCACAAAAGCTTTCCATAGATGAGTTTTGTTACCATAGTGGGCGTAATAAGGGGGTTTTTAACCAATTTGAGGGTCTTCCTCCGCCTAAAAAGCAAATTGCCCAGCACCATTGTCTTCAGCACCCTCGAAAACGGTGGGAGGAAGTAGTCTCGTCGTGTCCAAGAAGACTACCATGTTCTTCCGACTGACACACTCCATTATAAAATGAAGATGAAAATTATTTAAAACAACTATGAAATACATATAAACGCAAAGCTCTGCAACAAAAATACGATAAAAGCGGCAAAATAGAAAAATAAAAATAATAAATAAATAAACATAAAAAACTAATGCAAACATATCACAGTATACGTAAAACATTCTATACAACAGCAACAAAACCGGCTTGAACCGGCTATTTGAAACATACTAAACAATAAAAACAAAAACAACCACAATTGAGAATATTGCAAATCGAACAACAGGCAGGGAATGCAAAACTGCGCAACAGCACAGCACAGAGGGAAAAGTTGCGCATACCTGTGCAGATGATAAGGAGAAAGACTATGATCAAGCAGAAAAAAGGCATGTTGAAAAGTTAAAGAAGGGTGAGGGGGAAAAATGATAAAGCAAAGGAAGAGGACGCGAAGCAGATTAGTGGAGAAAAAACAGCATAAAGGGAAGACAGAATATAATGAGAAGGAAGAGGCAAGGGCGAATACTGGTTAAGAAATGTGTATTCGAAGCGTGGAAACTGTAATTGAAACGCAACAACAACACCATAATACAATACATAGCACATCTAATTATTCGTGTGCGGCAGTGGTAAACAGAACACCGTTAACCCTTTCGGTACTTCTTTTTTGTTTGTAACTTTAAACATCACCCTTTTCCACTTTATTACTGTTTAAGCCTACATAATGAATAATCAAAAGTAATTTTTTTTAAATATTGTTCGAAAAAGTGGTTTCTGGGCATCATGAAATATGGCTTAGTAAGAAATAAAAAAAATAGTACAGCCTTAGTGAACTTTATTTGGAATTTAAGTTTTTTTACACTTACTAAAACAATAAATACCTACTAGATTACTTACATAAACCTATGAAATAAATTAATTTTTGTAATAGAATAAATAAAAGTACGAAGTGACCTCTTTTTGTAAAATACGCAGCTCGATAGAACTGGACATTTTCTGAACCCCTACAATTTACTTGGTACACTAATAAAAAAATCATTATTTGGTATAAAAACCTTCAGAGAAAAATACAAAAATATAAAAATATAGTATCCACAAGTTTTTGACTTAAAACAGGCACTGAAAAGAGGCTATGCCATATGGCATAGAATAACCGAAAGGGTTAAGCATTGGCAACAACCATAACAACAATACTAAATAAACCTCTTAACGACTAATGTAACAAGTCTGTCGAGCTTATCGCCTAAAAATAATGCAAAAGTGCGCAACGATTTCATTGTTTGATTTTTTCGCATATGAAGCAAAAGCCAGGATTTACGGCAATTTCTAAGCCGTGGTCTGTAGGTTTTCGCTGCTCTCGATTCATTGCGAACACATTTGTCTTTGAGTTGATCGTTGACCACTCCTGCTATTAATTCTTTCTTCCTATTCTCCTAATTCATATTTTATTAGTCCTTCAATATACTTATATTCTTCTAACTCTTCTTCTTTTGTCTGTGCTAGATCATTCCTTTGACTGTACTTTATTTTGTTGCTTCTCCGCCACAGCAACAAAGCCCTGAACCGAACAATTGTGGGATCTTGCTAGCAGAATGTTCATCAGGGAGACAGAAAGTAAATAAATAAAAAGCATCATGTAGACGAAGGGCCAGCAAAGTTTGAGCGAATGTGAATGAAGGGGCAGGAAAAAGTTGAGTGAAGTTAAGGGGGAAAAAAAAGTGATACCGTGCGAGCGCGCACGAAGCAGAGATTCGGGTAGAAGGAAACCTAATAGCAGCAAGAGGAGACAGCAATCGAAAAGTAAAGTAAAAACAGCCGCAAATCGCCACACGGTGCCGGCGACATCGCGTGCAAAATAACTACTTTAGCAATATATTAAAAACTGCAATACAAAACGGGCGAAACAATACAGTAGCTAACACTAAAAACAACAACAGCAAGACCAAAAACGTTAAAAAGAAAAGAAAAAAAACAAATGCGACAACCCAAAATCCGCAAGACAAACAAAAGAGAGAAGAAATATAGAAGTAGAGAAAACTAAAAGTAGTGAATACCGACATACAACCACCCAACCTAAGAAAACACAAACCCCCTCCAAAAAAAACGAAACGTAAAATCAAGCAAAGGCAAAACAATTACAAATACAAGAAATTGCGAGCATAATGAAATTGGCTGACAGATGGTAAACGAAGGGAGAAGTGAATAAACTAAACAGCAAAATATTAAATAAAAGTTCCTATATATTTCAAGTATCCACGAAAAGATGTGCATATTATTATTATTATATATAAACTAAAAATATATTAAATAATAAATAACAAATAAATACAAAAGGGAAAAGAAGCGCATGCATTTGATTCTTTTATTTCTCGCCGCACAGAAATCACCACCGGGTTTCGCTCTGTCAGTGAGCAGAGCCGAAACAGAGTCTATACTAGTCTTGAAACTTCTGTAAAATGAATTAAATCATATCGACCTGTCAATATCAAGACCCTTTCTTCTCACATCAGGACCCGGAAGGCAACATGCTTCCTACCACGAAAAGTACTGCGTAGATAACGTTGTCTGAGTAAGCTTCTGCCGTATGTACTCGAAAAGTTAATAGAAGACACGACTTTGTTTCCTAAAGCCATATAGATCCCAAAAAATTTCATGGTGAAACTATAAGTTTTTGCTATAGCACAAAATTATTCAAGCACAAAAATAGAGTTAAATCAAGAAAATTAATATATCAAAATGCTTTTTGATTAATATTCGTTTTAGTAGATTATTTGAAGAAATTTCTTGTTTACACAAATATATAAAAATTGTTTTTATTCCAGACATTTATTGCGAACGGAATTGCGTTTTTCGGTGTTCAGTCTTATTTTTAATTTTGCGCATGTTATGTTCGCACTCATATTGCATCCGATGAATGTTCTTTGTAAAAAAAAGAGGTGTTCTCATGCCAAATATTATCTTTTACCGCAGAACTGAATAAAAAACCATTTGTAATTCTGCACATGGGGACAGTTTATTGGTAGAAAACTCTTGAAATGGATTCAGTCATAGAATCAAACAATATGTGGACGTATCTGATGTTTAGAAAAAGGACTTTTTGACATATAACAAAGTTTACTTATATAATAGCAGACTTCATTGACGACGAATAAACAATAAGCAGTAGATATTTACTCACCATCGCTTTTACTTATTCGCAGCACAAAATATGTATGAGCAACATTGTCGGAAGAATTAAAAAATGTAGCAATTTCAAAGGCAACGAACAAATTTTAATGATGCAAACCTTCTTGTATTTTCCTGTAAGTGTGCAAAAAAACATGTAATATTCTTCCAAATATATTTCAACATGAAAGTTAAATCTGTGGTCCAACTCCCAATCGCGGAAATTTTCACAACAAAGAAACATGATATAGGTTCACCACGAATTTTTCTCATTGGCCGCACAACAATTACATAGAAAGTGACAGCTAATAATGCCAGAAAAGTATTCAACAAAAGCAATTATGAATATGATTTTATGATGGCAAACTATTCAAATATTCAGTTAGAATCGAAAACGCACATAAATCCTTGTCAGTGACTATGTGACGCGAAACTGAGAGGGGAAATGATTTTCAGACCATTTTTTGCTTTTTCCGATCGTCCAATAGTGTTGGGTTTTTGTACCCAAACATTCGCACAGCACCGGTTACCAGTCAATCAGGGCATTTTTTAAGGATTTTTCACTAGATGGCCAAAAGGAAAATATCTCCTCGACTCCCCCCCAAACCGTTCCACCACCGACATATGTAACATATGTACATGCGTGAGTCTGAAAACCTGACCAGACATTGTTTTAACCCTGGAAGTGCATCGTTTCTGGTCCTATTCAAAGAATATGCCATTTGTTTGTCCAGGGTTAAAAGTGTTTGTTTCAAGTATAATATTGAGTACTATAAATATTAAGCTAAATTTACAAAAAATCGTTTGCGCCGTGGCGATTCCATTTGTATCAATTTTTTTTAATTAGAAACAGTTCCTTGTTCCAGTTCTTGCTGAAGGAAGAAGCTTAAAAGTCGACTGAATTATAGAAGCAACACACAGTGTTTCGACTCCATACAAAATTGGGACAAAAATAGAAGGAGTGCTCTAAATTCGCTGAAAATTTGCAATCTGAATTATTTGGGGCTACTGACTTAAAAAATGATGTTTGTTTTCCCAAAAAATATATAGCTTTAAAAAAAATCGAATATATATAACCAAGTATGCTATCACCACCGAGCCCAAACCGCTGGAGCTATAATGATGAAATTTGGTCAATAGTTGTATTTTAAAAAGTCAACCTTTAAAAAGGAACGATTTTAAAAAATTCGACCTTGAAAGGCCGCAAATGGGGTGGTGAAGCTTATATAGACGGACATTGTGTTTTGGTCGGATTGTTTTAAAATTTTGTATACATATACTCAAACAAAAATAACTAAATACATATTTCAGCGTTTTTCAAAATTCGACCTTCAAAGGGTGGAAAGAGGGTGATGAAGTTGCTTGAAAGAAACCATTTTTGGTTTTATTTCCATAGAGCTTCACATAGAGATGACACAGCTATGAAGATGCAATGCTATGATAAAATGTCGAGGATGAAAGAAAATAACTGCCATTTTTCAAACCGTTCAGTTTATTCAGTTTCACTATCATCAAATATGATGTTTATAATCACTCACAAACAGTTCAATTGAAATAAAACTATTATACAAATAGTTTTCTCCCATAGTTTTCTTCTTTATTGTAAACAAGTGTAAATAATGCAAGGTAATTTTAACAAAATTGCCTTCCTCAACTTTTCCATATTCTCCAAAAAATATGAGCATTAACCCATTTTTTACCGCCGTGTCTTTAAAGACACGGCAACTTTGAAAAATTCTGAAAATAACAGTTTCTAACGCATACTAAATATTTTTACATTATCGGAAAGCTACATTCATTGGCTTTAAAACTGCGAACAACTATTTCCGAATTTTAGGGTTTCACTTAGTGTAAAACTGGTATAAACAGGACCACCTTTTTTAAGGGTTTTAAAAAAATTTTTTTTTTAATATAAAATGAATTTTTGTTTTCAATAAAACACTTAATACTGCTTACCAAAAAAACAAAGTTGACATACAAATTATGAAACTTTCAGTTTTCTAAAGTTTTAAGCGTGTTCTAACTTGAAATATTTTGATGTGTCCTTAAAAACACGGGAATCGCATTTTTTTGAACATTATCCTTGGTTGCAACTACTTTCGATGCGTAGTTAAAAAGAAACAGTAACTTAAACTTGAAAAATGTGTAATTTTCCGAATTTGGCTCACGTATTTTGCCAGCGTGTCTTAAAAGTCACATTTGCTCCAGCCCAAAAAAAAATTTGTTTAATTTTTTTGAAAGCAGAAATGGCATACGGAGGCTCTAAATAGGCTGTGTTATGAAAATTTTCAAAATCGGTCCACGGGATCTAGGGGCGGTAAAAAATGGGTTAAATCACACTTTAGCAAAAAATTTGTTAGCAATGGGAAAAATAGGATAATATGGCTCTAAACGGGTTAAACGGGTAAGCCAAACCCATTTTTATATAGAACATTGATAAATTGAGACATTGAATTTGTTAATATAGACATTTTCATATTTTATGAAAGACTTCCGTATGGCAACTCTGCCTTTAGTGGGCGGACCATGCCCATTTTAAATAGCGACAGTGCTACTATACTTTTTCTTTCCAGTTACATCACTTTCTGGTCGTTACAAGCTCCGTACCACAGTGAATGTACCGGTGGGCACCTCAATGTAGGGTACAAAAATCCAATTTTTTTTAGTTAGAGTAGTTTACAAAAATTCTATTATTTTCCAAGATCGCAGGAAATCGCAGAATTTTTTTTATTGATCCAAAAAAAGAAAGACCATTCTATAGGATTGCGTAAAAAAGTAGGTGTAATAATGCGCAATTCGACATTTGCGATCTACAAAAATATATAGTTTTTATAGCTTTTAGTAAAAAAAAATGTGTTTTTTAAATAACGTACAACCCCGTTTTTATTTAACTTTTTTTCAAAATAGCTCCTGAAATGATGTTTTGGACTCTTATAAGTGCATAGCAGTAACATTTTCTCCGATTGAAGCGAAAATAGTGTTTTGGTTACGTTTTCAATTGTTGACGCTCAAAACTGCATTTTATCATAAAACAATTTTTCTAGAATTTGGTCAACTTGTAAATGCTATAACTTTCTCAAAATTTACCCGATTAAGAAATAATTTAAGATCTTGCTTAATGAAAGTATTATCTTTCAAATGACACCAATTTCTTTGAAATCGGTGACATAAAATTTTTCTATTTTTGTCCCACTTCGGAACACTGTGCAACAGTCCGAAAAACATCCATAGGTCAATACTCTGAAAAAACATCATGCGGCTCTTGTGAATGATCTAATTTCATTATGCCTGGATGTCTACAATGATTCTTTGTTGGAAACACCTACTGCTCGATCTTGGCCTGCTCGTTCCAAATAACTGGGTTGTTCAACGTGACGATTTTCAACCTACAACGTCAAGTCTTCATTATAGAGATCCAGTGGTTTATGCTGAAATGCTTCACATCGTGGAACAGTTAGAGATGAACAAAATTGGGGAAACTCCACTATATGCGTGTCTTTACAAATTGATGGACGTGTTGATCGTCAGAACAAAGACATGAAATATATCGTCACAAGAAGAAAAAGTTTCTGAATTTTCGTCGAATATATGCGATTGTTGACCAGTAATCCAAGAAGTCAGAGATCTCGACACTCCAGACGAAGATGCAAAAATTACTCATAAACTGCTTCGACTGATACCAGTGACATGTGGAATCTTACAAAAACTGTTGTGCTCATTACTGGTCACTTCACCTCACTCCATGACCGTTAAAAAAGTGATTATCATTATAATCAAATTAAATCAAACCACCGACTGTCAACTTCAGATGAGACCATAAACTCGAGAATGTTGTGGCACTCCTTCGCGTTACCGAGAGCGGGTTTTACCTTGTACTCCGAGAGGGAGGGAGTCATTTTGTTATTTTTCATATCCTCTTTGTTATATACTTGCCCACAAATTCTAATTTGATTTTTAATTTGATAATTAATTGATAATTTGACTAATTTGTTTTTTTTTTGTGGTGGAAAAGGTCTAAATTGTCAAAATGCCTGTGTACAACTGTGGCAGTTTAAAAATGAAAAAGGAAGCTTTGTTCTGATTGGCTGATTTTGACAATCTAAACCCAGAAAAAAAAAAAAATACATTGTTATGAAAAATAAATATTTTTTTCATTCTCGATAGTTATTATTTTTTAATTTTTTTTATTTACGTTACTTCATAACTTTTATTTATGACTTTTTTATTTTCGTTACCGATAATTATTATTTTGAGAAATTTTTTTTTACGTTGCTTCATAACTTTTATTTATGATTTTTTTTCATTTACCTTGTAGATAACTATTATTTTGAAAATAAAATTGTTTACGTTGAATTACTACTTTTTGGATATTAATTATTTTTTAATGGTTTTAAATTGACCAACGCAAATTAACTGCAGAAACCTAATATCCACCAACAACTAAACAATTAAAAATTAATTCATACTCAAAATGTGGTAAGGCAACGTAAATAAAAAAAAAAACGAGTGTGCTTATGACCACACGACTGAAGTGAAACTTCTTTCGCTCCATCTGTATGTATATATATATATATACATATGTGTGTACAATATATACATGTATGTACATATACATATATTAATTTTCTACAAATATTTAAACTTATTTTATGTTCTCATTGGTAAATTAATATTTTTGCATAGATCTTTTATTTTCGTAAAGAAAAGAAAGTGTGCGTGCGCACTGCTCTCTCTTGCTCCTACACTGTACTACAGACAATAGGCCTGCAGTGTGCTATGAGAGGAAGAGAGAAAGAAAATGTGCGCGCGCACTGCTGTCTCTTACTTATATCCCCACTCAACTCCCGTTCGCCTCGCCCGATCACACTTTTTGTAACGCTTACGTCACGCGTTCGCCAGCTTACTCCCCAAGTCAAGCGTGCGTAAACCACTCAACTCCCGTTCGCCTCGCCCGATCACACTTTTCGTAACGCTTACGTCACGCGTTCGCCAGCTTACTCCCCAAGTCAAGCGTGCGTAAACCACTCAACTCCCGTTCGCCTCGCCCGATCACACTTTTCGTAACGCGTTCGCCAGCTTACTCCCCATGCCAAGCGTGCGTAAACCACTCAATTTCCGTTCGCCTCGCCCGATCACACTTTTCGTAACGCTTACGTCACGCGTTTGCCAGCTTACTCCCCATGCCAAGCGTGCGTAAAGAAGTTTCACTTCAAAAAGTCATAAATAAAAGTTATGAGGCAACGTAAATAAAAAAAATCCCAAAGTAATAATTACACTGTGCACGTCGAAAATTCAGACATGGCGGGGACTTACAGCGCGAGTTTTTATAGGTATACTGAGTTGAGATCCACCAGCCGTTTGGCTGGATTGGCTCTAGTTTAAGAGAAATCCGACTTTGAAGGTTGCTCATTTTCAAATGGTAATAGGTCATAAATCGTTCCGAATATCACTGTCTTAGGCAAGTTTGTAGATATTTTAACGACCAACAATTCTAATTCTTAATTCTTAATTCTAATATAAATATAATAAAATAACACTCATACGCCACGTTGCGCTGCGCAAAAAATGCACATATCGCAATTACACAGTTTGAATGTAGTTTTTTTGGATTGGTGTCTTAAGCAAATTTGTTGGTTGTTAAACTATCTACAAACTTGCCGAAGACAGTAAAGCGATATTCGGAACGATTTAGGACCTATTAGCATTTAAACGTTCGAAGACTTAAGCGACGAGCTCGAACAAAATGAGCAAACTTCAAAGTCGGATTTCTCTTAAACTGGGCCAATCCTTAAACCATCCTTAAACCGCTCTGTAGGTCCCCTCCATGTCTGAATTTTTGAGGGTAAATTTCACGCACAGTGTTATCGAGAATGAAAAAAATATTTATTTCTCATAACAATTATTATGCAACGTAAAAATTAAGTTTCGTAAATATTAATTACAATCAACAAATAAAATTTATGTTGCATTGTAATAGTTACATTGCAATTAATTTCTTAAAAAACTTATAATCGTTAAGTCCCTGGAAATTTTGTTGTTGCCCTTACGCTATCACCTGTATGAATTCGCCTTGTCTCCTATATAAATTCCTCAATTACAGTATATTTGATGAACTGTCATTCATTCGTTGATAAATTTCTTCGATTTGCACCAAAAAACTTCATTCGAATTAGCAAGTTACATATATATTTTTTGACATTTTGGGGAAATCATATATGTTCAAAAAATTTCTGACATTATTTCATTTGGGTGTTGTTCACGCATTTCAAAAATTGGTTTTGGCCAGATTATGATTACTACGTGGCCACGGCAGCCTACTACGTGGCCATTTGGCCACGTTCGTATTACTTAAAAAATGCCCTGCAGTCAATTGTTTGCATCTTATACTACGTTTACATTAAACCCAAATGCGTAGTTTCAAATGAGTCATTTGAAAGTACAGTGGACGTCCAATATAACGAATCTTATGTTGTAACCCCGATTTGTTAAATCGAAAAATTCGTTAAATCCATTGAAATTTTTTTTTGTTTTAAACCTTCCTTCTTAAAGAAATAAGTCTCACATATTCAGTTTTTAACCTTCTGCCTGTCCCTTGGGTTCTATTTGACCCCAGGCGGAATTAAAAAACGGTTGAGCGGTTTTGTGCACTCGTCTACTTGTGTTATTAGTGTTGATGGATGGATGGATGTGAAGGGGAGCCGAGGAAATAACCTAAGGGAGGTCATTACCCCAAGCACGCAGGCTCTATAGCCCATTGTACTTCAGGCTCAGATGAGATGGGAATGGGAAAAGAAAAAGAGAAAGTGGGTGGAAAGGGAGAGGGAGTTATGGATTCTTCTGTGCATATTTCCCGGACTCATTAATGAATCTCAGGAGATCACACAGGGCGAGAGAATCAACTTCGTCCATTCTCATAACATCTGAACCCAGCGTGCGCAATCTCGTTCTAGAGAAGGCCGGACATGCACAGAGAAAGTGCTCTGTACTATCTACCTCCTCCAGCCAAGACACGCAAATCTGATCTTCGATGATGCCCATGTTGGCCATATGTCGCCCCCATGGATTGTGTCCTGTGATTAACCCGACCATTCGTCGGAGGTCTTTCCTTCTCAGCTTCTGGAGGAAATTCCCTGCTTTCCTGTTCGGGCTTTTCACAAAACACTTGGCAGTCTTACAGCTTCCCAAGCTAGACCAACGTTCTCTATGTAGGTTGATAGGACTTGATCCAGTCCAGGGTTCCTGCTAGACTGGTGCCGATTATTGGTTCTGGTCCCATGGGTCTGCACCCTGATCCACAGTTAGCCAGTTCATCGGCAGTTTCGTTACCTAGAACACCGCAGTGTCCCGGAACCCAGATAAGTTGGAGCTTATTACGTCTCGCGACTGATTTAAGCTTCATCTTACGTTCTTGGACAATCTTAGAGGTAACACGGTCGTTCTCCAGGGCCTTCAGTGTAGCTTGACTGTCACTACAGACTCCTTTATGTTTCCCGCACCATTTCCTCCCGATTGTCCATTCCGCTACCTTCAGAATGGCGAAGATTTCCGTCTGAAAGACGGTAGTCAGCCCACCCAGTGAGTAGTAGCATCTGACACTTCCTTCGAGGTGCCATCCAGCTCCAGTACCTTTAACGGTCTTGGATCCGTCAGTGAAGAAAATATCTGTCAGATCCCCTAGCATGGCCTCTGGATTGTCCCACTGGCCGCGCGTTGGGAACCTCACTTCAAAGTTTCTCCTAAAGGATACTACGGGTATTAGGCAATCCTTAGGGGCCAGCAGCAACGGATATTGCACTGACAACCTCTTGAAGATTTCTCTATGACCCGAGCCCTTGTTGTCATGCCAGTACCCATAGGAATACAGCCGACATGTCGCTTTCATCGCCTCCTCTTGAACTTTTAGATCCAGGGGAAGCAGGTCAAGCATGGCATTAAGGGCGTCACCCGAGACAGTGCTCATGGCACCCGTAATGCATATACATACACTTCTTTGTAGTCTGTTCAGAGCCAAAGCTGTGGACTTACCCATTGTTCGTCTCCAACAGACTACCGATGCGTACGTAATTATGAGCCTGATGAGTGCAGTATATATCCAAAGGACTACCGCAGGCTTCAGGTCCCAGGTCTTGCTAAGAGCTCGACGGCCCTGTTGGAAAACCTTCAGCGCACGGTCTACCTTCGTCACGACATGCGTCTTCCACATTATTTTCCTATCTAGGATTACCCCTAGATATATCACTTCCATGGATAGACTGAGGGTCACACCTTTCAGTACTGACAGTTCGAGACCATCCAACTTCCGCTTCCTAGTAAAGGACCAGAGTCGTTTTACTGGGATTGACGGAAAGACTCTGTCCTGTGCACCAGTTATCAATATTATCCAGGACTTTCTGCATTTTTTTGCAAATCATCCTGAGGGATCGTCCTGACACTAGTGCACAGACATCGTCCGCGTATGCTTGGACATGAATTCCGAGATCCTGCATCTCCCTTAGTAGAGAGTCAACCACGAAACACCACAGCAGTGGAGAGAGGACACCACCCTGGGGGCATCCTCGTCCGACCTCTGCCGTGACCAAATTGCTATCACTCTCACCAACGGTTAGCAATCTCTCGGAGAGCATGGAGCGGATCCACCTTATCAAGGTCTCATTTACCCCATGCATTCTGGCTGCTGAGCATATCGAGTCAAAGGTTGGATTGTCAAAGGCTCCCTCAATATCCACAAAGACGCCCAAAGTGTACTGGTCAGCTTCCAGTCCTACTTCAATCTTGGATACGATGTCATGTAGGGCTGAGTCGCATGATTTTCCACTCTGGTAAGCGTGTTGGTTTCTACTGAGTGGGCTCCTTGTCAGCACCTTCGCTCGGATGGGCTTTTCTACCATTCGCTCTAAGCTTTTCAGCATGAAGGAAGTCAGGCTGATTGGCCTAAAGCTCTTGGCCAGCGTATAGTCATCTTTCCCTGGTTTGGGAATGAAGACCACTCTGACCTGTCGCCAAAGAGTTGGAATGTAACCATGAGCAAGGCGAGCCGTGAAGATCTTTATTAGAGCTCTCATCAGCTTGTCTCCACCCCTCTTCAGCATTATCGGGTAAACTTTATCAGGTCCTGGGGACTTGTAGTTTTCGAAGGAGGAAAAAGAAAACCTTACCGCCTCCTCCGTTACTACTTCTGACGCGGAAAACTAGTTAAGCCTTTTAGTCCTATTGTAGTGGTACCACATGATCACTTATGCCGAAACCAGTCGATCGCGCTACACTTATTACTTCACATGTGTCAAATGACACCACGCGCACGACAAGTGCAGCACTCAAGTGAGTAGCTGAGCCAGCGAGTAGCCGAGCGGCGTGCCATCCAACAACACCTACCGCAGTGCAGTGTCCCACTTACGGAAAAATGCACTGCTCGGCATGTTTTGTGATGTCACCTACCGCAGGGCACGGGCACTTGAGGAAAGTGCTGAGTTGACCCAATGGTCCAGTGACGCTGCTTGGACGTAGCCTTTAGTCACTGGAATAATGGGCGGAGCGCTGGAAATGCTCCGCTGTATAACAGTTTGTAAATTAGTATTTAAGTAACCAATTTTGTGAAAATAAACCAGCTTCATTAGAACTGCCACTCGGCGCGTTTCTTTTGAAGACACTGAGGCTCTAACTTAGCCATACCAGTTGAGGCGAGATCCGCCAAAAGACCAGAATACACACACACTTACACAAACGCTATACGTTACCCCTACATGGCGACCCTGCCACTATAAGTTACCCCTACACTATTACCTGTATCATTGACCACACAACTGCCCACCACAGTGGGAATTATCCTGCTTCCCGGAAAATAGGTCGCTTGGAGAGTGTTATAGGTCTCCGATTTAGAGGTAGTGTAGGATCCATCAGGCAGGCGACGAGAATCAAGCTTAACCGTTCAGTCTCGCTGACTCCTTCATACCTTCAACCTCATTAAAAAAGTTTCTGAAAGAGTCCAGTTTGGCAAACCTCACTTTCTTCTTAAATTCTCTTTGGACGAGGTGATAGTTGATCCAGTCATCCTCTTTTCGGGTTTTTAAGGCCCTATTCAGAAGCTTTCTAGATCGTTTGCGTAGCTTCGAAAGCTCGGCACTACACCATGGAACTGCTTTGCCTTGTCTGCTCGCTCTCAGTGGACACACCTCCTCATAGCAGCCAGTCAAAGTTGCTCCTAGTTCCCTAGTCGCGAGGATTCCGTCCACCTGGTATCGACATTATATCAATACAATTATATCTTAAAGAGAGACCTCCTCCAATACCCGCCATGGCATGATCTGATCTGCCACTTTCCTGTTGGTCAGTGTTAGATCAATCACTTCTTGTCTTCTGCTGGTCACAAAAGTTGGTTTGTTACCAACTTTCTGAATCACCAGATCAGCCGACATAATGAATTCCAAAAGTTTAGTACCCCTGGGATTGCATTTACTGCTACCCCAAACAATGTTCTGTGAATTCGCGTCACAGCGCACTATGAGTCCCAAACCCCTGGATTCAGCATACTGGACGACTTCCATTAACTCCCTCGATGGAGGAGGAAGTATAGAGTCATACGGCAGGTAGGCCGTTACTATTACAGTTTCGATGCTGTTCCCACCAACCCAGTACTTTATTTTAACCGCAACGACATCTTGAGAACAGAATTGTCTAAGCATCGTGCATTCGATCTACCGCGGCATGATGATACATGCTCTCGGTCTATCACTGCCTTCGTGTTGAAGGATTTGTCCCCACGTAATGGCACCCAGACCACAGATACGCGTATTGCACGCCCATGGCTCTTGGACTAATATTATTTGAGGACATGTTTGCAGTTTCGCATGCCTGCTGCATAGTAGAGCAGTAGACGATTTGCTATGCTGCAAGTTGATCTGTGTGATAATAATTTCAGTCAGACCGAAACTACCGTTATGCCTTATCCTCCTCCTTGTCCTGTAGGCGGAAGTGCACCCGCCCCAGGTGTAGGTGGGGACGGCACCCGTACTTCGACTTCAACGAGTCTAAGTCAATACCCACCACCAAGTGTGCACCGACTTCTTTGTTGACAGCCGATACGTTCCTGGTTAGCGAATATATTCGCCATAGACTCGTGTCCAGACCTGCGTTCTGGGCACGGATACGTGCGAGGATTTCACCTGGTTTCCGGAGAATACCCGGTATCCAGCCTGAAGCCCTCACCAACCTGATGCTATTTCCGTCCGTGAGCACGAACTTACTCTTTTCACAGGCTGGCATCTTCGCTACGACTTTTTCCAGCCATTCTCGAGAAACCGCGTTGGAGCATTGCACATTAATGATGCCGTTTTCAACGCGCTTTCCTTCGAACATCGGTGTTTCTTTCGAATCACCGATTGCCTTCCAAAGGTAGGAGTCGAAAAAGTCTTGCTGTCCTTTGGACAACGGACCATTTCCTTTGTCGGTATGTATCTCAACCATCATCGCTTTGGCAGCCGCTTCCGCGAAAGTGGCACCAGAGGTGGTTGGCTGAGTGTCATCCGACATTTTTTGGGATTTGCATTTTATACCTACTGCCAGGTGAAAGAAAAACTGCCGCCCCACTGGAGTCAGACGCAGACCAGGTGCCGCCCATTGTGGGAACCGACGCCCCTAGATTTTAGGTAGGGATAGTAGGAATAGTGACGGGAAGCAGTGGGATAGGTTTGAGGGAGGTTCGAGTAGTTACACCGTGCGACAACAAATTTTACACACGAAAAAATCGGTATACTCGCAAAACTAGGGGCCAAACGTAGTAAAACTGCGTTTTTAGTTTTTCTCTCTGACGTCAGGATTTTTTTTTAAAGGACTTTGAAATTTGAAGGACATGTTTATTTCAACAAATTATTAAAAAAACAGAACGCATTGTAGAATAACAATATGGGTATCAAATGAGAGCAAAAAATCCTTAGAATCTTAAAAAAATAATTTTTTTGGTGTGAAAGGACGAAGAGGTATTGAAAATGTCCTTTTAAAACTTTATCCTTGAATATCCTTGAAAATTTCCAACATTTTTTTTGGAAAAAAATATATCTTAACCCTCTAACGAGTAAGACCGTCTCAAGACGGCCTTCGATTTCTGGCCTCCAGGGTCAAATCCGAATTTTTGTTTTCTTCAAAATAGCGAAAGTTCTCTTGAGACTAGTTTTCTCGACATTTTGATAAACAAAAGAAAACACTCCGATCACGCGTTTGAGTGCAATTATCAGGGTAGTCTGAGAAACTAACCAACAAGCCTCAAAAATTATTGCGCAACAATTTTCTTTTTCAAGTGTCAAAATAATATATTTGGAAACAAGTGATCGAATCCATAATTTTATGGTAAGTAGCAAGAATATTATATTTTAAATATATTATATACTTGAAGTAGAAAAACAATTGATGTGTGCATTGGAAACAAAAAATTGAAGACCGTCTCTAGACGGTCTTGCTGGTTTGCCCGTAAAAAAATGTTTCACTGTTATTTTCATCTTTTGTTGTTTCCATTACATCGTTTTGACTATTATTCTATAATTTTCGCCCTTTTATGTAATTTTTGTGTATTAGATGAATCGTTCTAAGTTTACTTATAAAAAAAATGCAATATGAATAAATTGACTGATGATGAATTGCTTGAGTTCTTCGATTCAGTAGAAAGTGATGATGACATTAATAGTAGTGATGACAGTCTTGCTGACCCGGACTATGTTGTCGCCAACATCGATCCTGATAGCCCATCCGACCTATAAGAGAATGATGAATAGGCAATTAAGGCATGTATCCAGAAAATGAATGAGGCTGCGATCACAGATGCATTTGTGCAGGCTATGAATTTGTCATTGAATATCAGTGACATCGAGCAGCCAGCAGCTTCTTCAAGATTTGTTCACGATATTACGGCGGTCGAAACAGTTGAGGTACAAAAACCATCCACATCAACTGCGACCATAAAAAATGCACGCTTCAAACCACCCAAAAGAGTCCGATCTCCGTTGCCAACAGTTGAAGCCACTGGACCATTAGGTCAATCTACTGATGGTGGCTTTAGTGGAGAAGGTATACTCATAAATTAATATAAATCACTTTATAAACATTCCTTGTGGTTATTTTATATTCACAGCTCTGAATATCGAAGCTCAGCAATATCAAAGGACTCGAAGGAGCTATCTAAATTGATCTGCCGTAAACGCGGCATGCGTTTACATGTAAACGAGGTAGCTTTTCGTGGCGATTCATCACTTCCATTGACTGTGAAAGAGCTCCAAACACCAATGGAATTCTTCAATTACTTTTTTACCGACAAAATTATTGAATTGATTACTGAAGAGACGAACCGATGTGATTTGGACGAAAATATAAACTCCACATTCACAGTAAATGGCGCTGAAAATGAATCGCAGCGAAAGATGAAAGGTGAACCGGGCTTTGATCCATTGTTTCGCATCCGTACACTGGCTAAAGAACTCAACGACCGATTCGATTCAATACCAAAAACGGCTAGACTCTGTGTCGATGAACAGATGTGCAGCACAAAGACGAAACGCCATCTTCGCCAATATATGCCAAATAAGCCGCATAAGTGGGGTATCAAATTGTTTGTTATTTGCGATTCAAACGGTTTTACCGTTTTGAAATATAAAATGATGCCGGCGATAATGTTATTTTGCCTGACACACCGAACCTTGGAGCAACATCAAATGTAGTCATTGAAGTTAGAAAAGGCAAAAAGAAGTGCAAGCATTGTAAAAAGTCGGATACTCAAGCCGTTTGTTCTAAATGTGATCTTCATTTATGTGGCACAGTTGATAGAAATTGTTTCTGGGACTACCACCATAGAAAATAATATGATTCATACCCTTTTCCTTCCTTTTTCTTAATAAAACTTGTTTGGTAGAAAAATATATACCTGTATTATTTTTTACGTTTAAACTAGAAAGACCGTCTTGAGACGGTCTTAAATATTTCTCACCTGGCGGTCGTTGCAGAGAAAATTTTGAATTAAAAACTTGAACTTAAGGCCCTTTTGGGCATATTTACTTGGAAAAAAAATATCAGCTTGCTCCGACTATTTTTACGATTTTGCCCGTTAGAGGGTTAAGGACTTAAGTCAGAAGGGGCGACATCTGGGGAATACGGCGGGTGGGGCAAGACTTCCCATTTCAGGGTTTCCAGGTACTTTTTGACCACTTTTGCGACGTGAGGCCGAGCATTGTCGTGTTGGAGGATGACTTTGTCATGTCGCTCTTGATATTTTTAAAACGTTGAAACCACTCCCGACACGTTCTTTCACTCAGAGCAGCATCACCGTAAGTTTCTGAGAGCATTCGATGCGCTTCAGCTGCATTTTTTTCGAATTGTAACAGAAAAGTAAAACTTCCCGCAAATGGCGAGAATTGGGCACATAAACGGACATTTTCGAGCGTGAATAATACGAAAACAAGAACAACTGTCACTGAAACGGCGATGACAATTCGTTAGGCACTGTCCACACTCACTTTAAAGGCATTACCATCTATGTATTTCAACCAGCCTCAGCCGGTACAGCCACCTATCGGAAAACGGTGGAAGCAAAGTTGTACACCTGATATAACCGGTTGATTGGGGTCATCCTGACCCCAAAGGACAGCGAACGCAACTTTGAGCAAAGGACAGACAGATTAAAAAATATCTTGTTTTATTCCAGCATTTTTAAAATACAAATATGGCTTTGTGTGTACAGTCAAAAAGTTTTCGATGCGGATTGCCTCTTTACCGCAAGTAAACTTTTCTGAATGAGAATTTCTCTTGATTGAGTGTTGAAATTTTAATTTTTAAAAGAAAAAAGCCGACCGAACGTAAAAAAAATCCTGTGAAAATTATCAGCAATGCATACAAACAGAATTTGAAAATGTTGGTAACTTGACGTAAATTTGAAAGTTTTAACGTAACAAAAACAAAAACAATTGAGGTACCGTTCACTTGACGAAACCAAATATTCATTAAGGGTATTCATTTAAAGGTGTAAAAGCCTCGCAAACCTCGTAAACCGTATAAGTTTACCATTGCGTAAATGAGTTGTCAAAATTTATATGAAAATTTATTTACGCTCATCGGATAAGTTTGCGCAGCAATTTCGTTGTGTAAACATTTACGGGGATAAGTGAGTGACGTTCAATTTCAAAATTTTAAAAAATTCAAAACAATAAGCTGAAAAATGGAAGAGGTAAGAATAGAATTTAACAAAATTGGTATTTTAGCTATGTTACTTTTTAATTTCGGAAAATTCAAAAGAGAAAATGAAAGAGGATGAATCCCTCTCACCGCTGAAGGCATTTACAGACTTTGCAAGCAAAGTTCGATGCAGTCAAACAATATCCCGTTTGAGGTATTTGTTTGAGAAATTTAACTTTTTCGGTGATTCTCGGCATTTAAATTTTATGATTTTGACAACTAAACACCTGATCGATAAAGAGCATTTACACAAATACTTTTATACGTGCGTTCATATAACACAGTGCGTAAATGTATAAATATATGCGGTAGGTAAACTTATATGCTTAAATGAATACCCTTATTGTTATTGTAAAGAATGTGAATAAAAACAACAAACAACAAAAACAACATAAATATTCGTTATATTGAATAGCAAATTTCACTTTTGGTCGTAATATGGAACCATTAATGGAAAAAACTTGACCGTACGTTAAATCGAAAATTCTTTAAATGGGAAGCTCGTTATACTGGACGTCCACTGTATTTACATTGCCTCATTTGCATTGAATTTGCCTTTTGTTTGGCAGCTAATGTCAAATACTCAATGCTCATGTCCTCTTGCCGCAGCTCAAAGAGCTGATCTTTGTCCGGCTTCTGACTAAATCATTTGTTGCTATTTTGCTGCCTCTATGTTCTACACACTGCAATATTTGAATACAAATAATAAAATAAAATACTACATACCTTAAATGCTAAGAATACTCTACATATTTGAAGCAGACGAAAATTTTCATTCAAAATTTCCATTTTGATAATTTTCGTTTGTTTTGCTTTGAATTGTCAAAAAGAAGCAAAAACATTTGAAAGTGCTTTCATTTTGTGATGCGTTCGATAAAATTGGACATGTTTTATCGCAATTGCTTCGTCGTTTTGTTGAAATGAGTCACTTCGTAGATTTGAATTTGTATGGGGAAATGCGTGATATGGCTTCGCAATTGAGAATTTTTGCCCAAATCATGCACTTGGGCTCAATGTAAACGTAGTATTAAAGTAATAACTTTTCTTACTTGCTGTAAATATAACGTTGCGAACCACCTTGATTTACTGGTCGAAGTAATTTTGATTGTTATACTACGTTTGCATTAAACCCAAATGCGTAGTTTCAAATGAGTAATTTGTTACGTATCAGGGGTATGCAGGAACCGTGCACCTGGTCTGTGGCGAACCTTCATGGGAATCCCAGATGCCTACGCGCGCATCTGTCATCACCCGTAGCTTCAGCAGTCGTGGTATCCATTACGGCACCTTGGGATTCCTGACCCACAGACTCACCCTTCGTAGCCAGAAAATAAATGTATGCACGTGGTATATTTCTTGAGATACAGCCGGACGAACAACAAAAAAACATTTACATTAAGATTCTAACAACCGATTCACAAAAGGAAACCCCCCTTCCCCCCACATCCTTGCCCCAACTTCCCACAGACCAAACTAACAACAGGGAATTTATTTAGTAGTGGAATTCATTTTGGTTTTGTATTTGTTTCATTTATAATAATAGAATATATGGCCATAAGCTCAACGTTTTCACTCGAGTGAAATAAATTAAATTAATATAAATTAAATTATAAAAAATATAATTATTAAAATATTATTATTAAAATTTAAATTATTCAAATGTAAATTAATTATAAATTAAATACAAGCACGCAAAATTGCAAATTGTTTAAACAAACTTAAACTTATCTTAAGCGGCGAATTCCTTCCTAGGCTTCGGCTTCTTCCACGGCTGACAGTTCTTGATATTGGTGCCAGAAGTGGGATTTAAACAGTTATTATTTCTTTAAAACCACTTAATTTGATTTGGGTTTGGTAGTTGTTGATATTTGTAGTATTTTGTAGGTTTACATTTAAAATTTTTGCAATTTTTCTTTAAAAACATATGTAGATTGTTGTAATTGTCTAATTGTATTCGCGCACGCGCAGCGGCCTTTTGTGTCCTCTCGCTTTTCGCACACGACCGTCCTCTTAGCTGGTTATTCGTCGACTTTCTTGTGTCGTCCGTCCGAACTGTCCAGCAAGTCCGTCTGAAGCATCTTTTTCCCAAATCACCCACATATCGAGATCTAACGGTACTTCGATGTACATATGGGGTAGGGAAACGAATACGTTGTGCAGTGTATCGAAAAAAAACTAAGTAAAGGGAAATAAATAGACAAAAAAACAGTAGTACAGAAATGAGTACATACATACATAAGTACATACGAGGAGAAATAGCAATACAGTCGTACTGCCGTTGTACTGTGGTCGCTCCCATAGGCCAAAAATAAAAAATTCAAAGTTCAAATTTTAAAATTAAAAGTAACTACATAGTCTCCTATATAATCAAGCTTTCTAACGGTAAATTTTTTTTGGTTTGATTCTTGCGGTACTTTCTGAAAATAGCATCAGAAGTGAGAACATTTGTTCACTTGATTAGTGCAATGTGAGCAACGTTTTACAATAATAAATTTTGAAGTGTTAAAACTTTATTAAAAAATCACCAAATTTAAAATTAATAAAAAGGGTATTGAACATACAAGAATTTAACTTAATTTTAGTTAATGAGATATATTTAAATTGAAGTCTACTTAAAAACAAAAATCAAAAGTTACAACTACTATATTCTGTGTTTTTCGTCTGACTCCCACAATTTCACTTAAAGTTTTAGTTGTGTTCCCCCTCGTTGCCCCCATTGATCTTTTTTTCCTAATACTAAGTCACGTTTTAAGATTATAATGTGTTAGTTTCAGCTGCCAGAATTTGCCAGGCTTCGTGCAATCTTTCATAGATTGAGTGCCTGTATTAAAAATGGGGCGCAAACCCAGAAGTGCAAAAGAAGCTTGGCATTTCGTGCGGTGGTATTGTTGTTTGTTTGTGTTGTTGTTTTTAAGTAAGGTGTACTTTCTTTTTAATTTCACCTTTATACCAATTTTTATATACGGTGACTGACACTATTTACATATGTAAATATTTTTGTTATCATAGGTTCTGTGGGGACAGTTTTGGTTTTTTTTGGTAATGTTAAAGAGGTTTCAGGTCCAAATGTGGTAGGAGAAAATGGAGCAAAGCGATTTCAGACCCCACAATGTGGGAAAATTCGTAAATCTGGCAGAAGAAATGACATAACAAGATATGCATTTTTAAAGACATTCTCGCAAAATGTCGTATTTGACATTTCTATGTAATACTGAATCGCATAACTAAACTTGAACAAGATCGCCCAACTGTAAGATATAGCTGCCACAGGAACGATCAGTTAAAAATGTGTCGTATGGAAAACTTTTTCTAATCAAATTTGGAGATATATCAAGATAAAATATGATTTATACAAGTGCTAAATTTTATGTTAAAGCTAAAGCTATGTTTTCAGATTAAAAAATAAATGTTGAAAAATTAAGGAAATATGCGCTCGACACTGCTAAGAGATAGAGATGTATCAATGGTACTGGCTTCCACCTTCTGTTCATAAAATTTTAATTCACCCTCCGTTTTGAGTTAATTACCTGTACAGTGACGCACACAGGATTTCATTTTGGGGGGTTTTGCATACCACTTTGGGCCTAATACTGTTTGAGACCATAATTTTCACAAGCAATTTTTTTATTAGGGGGTTTGAACACAGCAACCCCCTCCGGTTGCTTCCTCCGGAGCCTGCCTATATATGAATTTTGTCGAGCAAGATCTTGGAAACAATTCGTTTCTCATTAAAAACAAAAAAGAAAAAATTTTTTTATCATTTCCTTACATGGGGGCAGGCGTATAGATGTCCGACCACGCCCATTTTCACATGAAATAATTGCCACATTTTTAGAAACACGTGACCAAAGTTTCAGGCTGATATCTCTGCTAGAAGTATTTTTGACCGCTCTGCCCATATAAGTCTGACCACTGTGCGTTGCTTCTACGAATGCGACTTATATCGAGGCTAACGGTACTTCATCGACTCGATGTACACTCGATGTATGAGAAAAAAGAAACGAGTTGTAACAGTGTGTCGAAATGGATGGAGTAGGGAGAAGGGAAAGCAATAGACAAAAGAACAGGAGTACAGAAACGAAAATATTGCCGAGCGGAAACCACGAGGCCGAAAATTATTGCCCAGAACAACACAAAAATTGCGGTACAGCTGCAAGTTTTGGAAAAGGGTGCACTTTAAGATTCACATTCTTGGATATCTTTACTTTGATAAAATTCTCGCTTCCCTGTTTCGTCGTCTTGTAGTTCATATAGATTATTACCCTTTGCTCCAACCACCCTGGTTATTACAAATTTTGGTGCAAATTTAGCACAAAAACGCTTCCTGGCATTGCTAACATAAGTACAAAATTCCTTCTATATACTTTATCGCCTATTGCGAATCTCTTTGTACGACTACGCAAGTTGTAGCGATTTGCTGAAGTTTCATCCGCTTTCGCGATATTGGCGCTTAAAGCTTAACGAACCAGTTTTATTTTGTCAGTCCTATCTACGAAAGTATCTTCAAAAGATTTTGGTCTTGGTCTTGGACCAATGTACGAGCGAATGCCTACCAAAATTGATGGATTTTCTCGCTCGCAAGCATTCGCTTGCGGACTGTAGAGTGCAGTATATATGTGGCGAATGCCACGTTCGTCCAGAAGGTTATTAACCCCTCTATTACCCTAGGAAAACCTCGCACATTTGACCCTTGGGTCATAAAATGACCCCGATTTTTTGCTTTGTGTTTTGTTCAAAAAAGTTAAGACAATGTGGTTTTAACAATTAGTTATTACTTTTACTATTGAAAATCGACTATTTGGCCTTACTGGAGTCAAATATGTTCAACATGGAGACCATGTCCAGGTTCCTGATATTCTTCTCGGGCATTTTAATTCTTGCGTTTTCTTTAGAAGTTAAAACTATATCGTAACTAATTGTTGGTCAATTATATTTTTTTTTTTTTTATAGACGAGCCAACGCGCAGGGGATGACCCCTATAAATGCGAGGCATTGCGCTGGTTCAGGAAGGATATATAGGTTGGGAAAGAGGAAGTTGGGTGAAGAATTTATGGACTCTTGCCTTGAATCCATCAAGATCATAGGTGCTGGGGAAAACATCTGCAGGGAGACCATTCCACAATCGCGCTGTTCGGGCCAGGAACGAACTTTCTCTGTAGTGCGTAGTGCGCTGGAACATCGTTTCGACGTGGAATGCATGGGCGCCAGTGTTCAAACGGGTTGCCCGTGGGAATACCCGGAGTGATGGCATCAAACTGCTCATTTCCACTGAGCAATTACCGAAAAAGTATCGGTAGAATAACACCACACATGCCACGTTTCGACGATGCTCCAAGGAGTCAATAGAGCTGGATGCCCTACTGTCCCCTATTAGTTTGATCGCACGGTTTTGCACCCGATCCAGGAGCTCCAAATGGGTTTTCGAAGCCCCTGCCCATAGGTGCGAGTTAAACTCCATTTTAGGTCGGATATAGGTGGTATAAATAATGCGGAGATCGGACGGGGTGAAATATTTTTTGCACCGCTTTAAGAAGCCGAGGCACTTGGCTGCTTCTTTCGACACGCCAAATATATGATCGTTCCAACGAAGGTCGTTCTTAATGGACATGCCCAGAACATCAAGAGCTGCCGATTCCGCAATACTCACACCATCCATAACCAGGGATGTGTTGGAATATTGGGAGACTCGCTTGTGGGATAACAGGCAACATTGGGTCTTGCGAGGATTAAAATCGACCCTGTTCGCTTGACCCCACTTGGTGATTGTTTGTAGGTCGCTATTAAGTGTGTCATTCATACGGCGCCTTTCTCTCTCAATCTCCACAGAGCTGGGGCGTTTTGTGAAGGAGTATGAATGACAAATAGTGCTGTCATCCGCAAACGAGTAGATGGGATTCTTCGTCGACGACAATAGGTCGTTGATGAAGATAAGGAAAAGGGTTGGAGAAAGGACCGAACCCTGCGGCACTCCCGCGCTAAGGGAATGCTTTTCCGAGGCTATGCCGTCTATTACAACACGAATAGAGCGATCATAGAGGAAGCTCGTAATCCAACGAGAGAAGATACTACCGACGCCATAGGCAATCAATTTTGACACGAGTGCTTTATGCCACACCCGGTCAAAGGCCTTGGAAATATCCAATGCAACAACCTTGCTTTCACCGAGGTTTAGAATGCTATGGTTCCATTTCTCGGTGAGGACCGCCATAAGGTCTCCCGTCGATCGCTGTCTTCGAAAGCCGTATTGGCGGTCACTTAGCAGTCTATTGTGCTCCAGATATTTCACAAGGTTGAAGTTTACAATGCTTTCCATTACTTTGGAAAGCACCGAACAGATTGCTATAGGTCGGTAGTTCGCAGGGTCAGTAGTCTTGCCTTTTTTAGGAACTGGTTGAACATTTGCTACCTTCCAACATGTCGGAAATACACCTGTGGTGTATGACATGTTGAAAAGTTTGCGTAATGGACAAGCCAGTGAGGTAGCGCACTTTTGCAAAACAAGGGCTGGAATGCCGTCCGGCCCTGAAGCCTTATTTACATCGAGATTTGCAAGCACTCTTTTAACTACCCGTGTCCGAAAATGAATTTCTGGCATAGAGCAAGATACGTTCTCGACTACGGGTAGTGGTTGATCGCTGGGGGGCAGGGAGGAATTCTCTGCGAAAATTTTAGCCAACAAATAAGCTTTATCAACCGAGTGAGTGATGATTTGATCATTGTTAAGGAGAGTTGGAATTGAAGACGATGTTTGATTCTTCACCTTCTTAACGAATGACCAAAAGTTCTTACTACCACGCTGGCATTGAAGAACTTTTTTCCTTTGGCGCTGTTCGTGCAGAAACTTTTGGCGCTTTAGGATGGCATTGCATCGATTTCTAGCCTGTTTACGCAGCTGTTCAGTGGCGGCATTTTTATTTGCCTGCCATGTTCTGAAAGCTTCCTCTTTGGACCTGACAGCAATTCTGCATGTCTCATTAAACCAGATATTGTCCTTGGGTTTAATGCAAACCAGCTTATTAGGGATGAAGGACCGCATTCCTAATAATATAATTTCTTCAACCATTTTGGCTGCGGCATTTATGTTTCTATCAAGAAAACACAATTTCCAATTGAAGTGGGTGAAAAAATCGTTAAGTCCACTCCAGTTAGCTTTATCATACTTCCACATTAAGCGCTTCGGGGCTAAAGGCGAAGCATTGCGGATAGAAGAGTATGAAAAAGACGCCAAAATGGTGCAATGGTCCGAGTTTCCAAGAGGTGCGTGCATTTCAACATCATATTTTTCATGATGTGAAGTGAGAAAAAGGTCTAGAGTATTGAGAGCTTGCCCCTCAACGCAGGGGATATGCGTTGGTTCATGCACTATTTGAGTCAAGTTATTAGACTCGGCAAAGAGCTCGACATACAAGCCTTCAGGAGTTGTGTGGCTGGAATGGCAACTACAGCAACTACAATTTCACTATTCGGATACGATTCCAGAATATGGGAAATAGAATCAGAGAGAAGATCAAACTTGTTATAAGTAAAATCTCTCCCTGAATTCGGGCTTTTGTACAGAAAGCAGAAGTGCAGAATGTGCGACTGGATATTGAATTTAACCCACATGGAGCTAAATTCGGCATCCGTCGTGTAAAGTTGTTGCTGGCACTGGTACGCAACATTACTGCACACATAAAGGGCAAGACCCCTGTGGGGAGAGAATAATGGCAGTAGGTGGTACCCTGGGATGTGGAAATCCAGTGGATCTGCATCCTCACACACCTGGGTCTCACCTAGTGCCATTACATGGGGTTTGTGGAGATTTACATACGCGTATATTGCGAAAAAGTTCGCCCTGAGCTTGCGCACGTTGCAGAAGGCTATACGAAATTTGTCCAGCACCATGACCTGGGTGGGTTAAAGGACAAGGAAAGCAGTCGGAAATGCGATCTGATGCACTGGAAAATTGATGATGCCCTGTGGTAAGTGTTATGCCTTTACCACAGAGCAGTCAATTTCCCAGTGTCGAACAGTACCGCATGTAGCGCTACTAAAAACGGACGGAGGAAAAAGACAACACGGGAAAAAAACACAGCAACAACACAACGCAGACGGAGGTCGAATTGGCGGACAGCAAGAATAACGGCACACTGCACTTAATATTTGTGCGCAAGACGCGTTTAATTTATTAATTATTATTTATTTATTGATTGGGCCGCGCGATTTTGGCCGGCCACAACGCGATAGCAGGGACCGTCGGACATTGAACGACACACTAAACCTTTGTTTATACATTAAACACGCGCAAACACGAATAAACAGAAAAAAACCGCGGAGCTAGGAAAAGGCACGTCTGCCCACGCGAATTCTTCTTCACCTTTAGTTATAACAGATAATAATCATGAATCGCCCAAAAATAAATGGTTTCGCAAGAAAGCCCGTTCCCGTGGCCCACAAAAAATTACTCAGTTTAGAGGTTTAATTTATAAAAGTCTGCCAAAATATTAAAGTTTTACTAAGTAGATATTGACACCAATGAACCAATACAAATTATAATAGATATTAATCAACATTATTCGATTTCCCGAAGAAGGAAATGAATATATTCGGCTGACCCAGATTGCATCCCATCGTTTCCTTTTACTGAGTATCTTCTTCTTTAGTGAATGTACTGTTGAGTATAACCAAAGAATATAGAATACAAAGAATACGCATCTTCAAAAATTTCTCAAGCGTGTTTCTTGATGCGGGCGGGAAGAGATGAGCGGAGGCATAACTTGCGGGAAATTTGCTCGCGCTCAACAGTTTGCGATCTTGTTCGTCGAAGCGCAAGTGAAGAGTAAACAATGAACCAAAGCATTGTCATCGTCGTTTCAACGAAGATGATTCGGGATTCGCTATTGTTTTTGGTGTTGTCGTTTATTGTGTGTATGCTTTTTTGTGTTGCAATCGAATGTTTGTGGTGTATGCCTTTTTGCTGGCCAATGCTTTGATTAATTTAAAAATTTGGTGGTTGATCCCAATTTAAAATGTTTGCAAAGAGTTCGAAGTAAAATTATTTGTTTATATTTTCACATGCTTGATTACAATTTTGAGAATATGGGAAAACTACGAAAAAAAATGAGCTGATAGGCATATTGACTTCAAAATTCGTGAAACACTTGAAATTAAAAATAATTAGATGCGTGTTTTAATTTTGTTTTTTTTATCGAAATCTAACGGAGGGTTAGAAGATTGTATGGAAAAACATAATTTAATAGGTTTATTGACTTTCAATAGGGCGAAAGCACTACTAAAGCACTAAATAAAGAAATAATAAGACAAGTATTTTGTCATAAGAAAATTGTATTACGGCATGCCTACGTTTAAAAATAGTTTAAATGTTCTACACCTGAATGATTCCATGGCGAATGATGTGATCATAAATTTACAATATTAGGTTTTCTTATTTTAGTTCTTTTAAACAAGCATTATATGTGGGCCGTAAGAAAAGTTCCAAAGAACGAGACGGAAAATTATTACGGGTAATAAAAACGTTTTCTTTTCTTTCCAATTCCATTTTTATTGATTACTTATTATTTATTTTTTAATTGCCTGTAGCGATCATATAGGTCGCCATGCCAGCCATATTTTATTTTCTTTTCTATGATTTTGCGCACACTACAGTCGGCAGTGAGTTCAGGAGCAATATGCGACGCTGTGCAGGCTTATAGAAGAAGAACAAAATCCAGCCAGAAAATATAAATCGTTTTACAATTTCAGCTTTTCGCCAGCGCAGCAACAAGAACAACAGCACATCGTCTTCCTCCTCTTCGGACAATTGAGCGAGAATGAACGAGTGAGCACAGACGCGGTATTCGTGTTTCTATGATTTGCGCTCAGAGCATTGTGCTGTCATTTGAAGTGTTTCCTCTTGTTGTCTACCCCCCCGCATCCAGAAGACGGGTGGCGATATCAGCACCCGCATTCAAATTTTTGCTTGTATGAGATGCACACTCTTTATGTTTCATACTTTTTGGTATAACTCAGAAGATTATATTGTTGGCTGCTTTTCTTTTCGCAAAATAGAAGCCCAGGAAGTAACTTATCTAATTCTTGATAGAATAAACGGCGTTACGTTATCATTCTAATGATGAATTTCACCCTACATATGCAATGGTGACGCAAGGGATAATAGAGTTGCGAATTGCAGCAAGGCGTAAATTTGTTTTGTCGCTAGCCCGAATATTTTCCAGAAACGTGATCTAGCTTGTTCACATTCCTTTTGGAAATTTTTAGAAATGTATTACTTGCTAGAAATCGTACAACTTCTATGTACTTACTATTTACTTATATTGAAAGATTCAATCAAGATTTCATACCTGAAACAAAGTTTTCGTCCCATTGGGTTTCGATCCTTTGAAACTTAAAAGCTCTTTCTCTCTCTCTACTACTCATTTAGATATGTGGGCGAACTACGCCCTTTTCTCCTTCCTCCCTTTTCCCCTGTCGAAAAACATGACCCAATAGTAAGTTCGATCTTATTGTCATTGATGTGCGACTCATAGTTCCAAAGTTATATAAAAAATTTGGATCGTCAAAAGAGTGCCACGCCCATTATTAAACGTCCATGAAATATTTTCAGTGGAACAATATGTCTACATGGGAAAATTGCACGAAATTGCAATGTTGTATAACTTATAATTTCGATTCTACTCCATATTAGAAAGGGTTGTATAGCTAGCGCCACGCTCTCTTACCAACACAAAACATAACAAAAATACCAGAAACGTTTATCCATGATACTTTGAAACAAAGTCTAATAAAATTCAAATCGCATCGACCAATTTCTTGCATTCAATACTATGGGTCATAAAATTACCCTAAGGCCAAATTTGTATAGTTGCTCATTTGCACGTAAACCAGTGTTGCAAATAAGATGAAATTTAGCTTATGTTCAAATGGCATAAAATTAGTCACTGAGTCCAAAGAAAAACAATTCTTTACCAGAAATAAGAAAGTTACGGCTCTTTAAAGTCAAATTTTACTCGAAAATGACCCTAAGGTAACAGAAGTGTTAAACTGGCTGGACTTGAATTGCTTCCCATTATCAGTCAAAATGATTTCAGGCGTTCCGAAAATGCTAAAGACGTTTTCCCGCAGGTACTCACAGATTGCTCCGGTATTGGCATTTCGAATTGCCTTGACTAAAGGGAATTTCGTAAGATGGTCAAGCACAATGGGTATGGCGATATTGCCTTTCTTTGAACGCGGATATGGCCCTAAAAGGTCAATATAAAATTTTTGGAATGCACGCTGCGTCGCGTATAGGCCTGCCATTGGTGGCCGCAAAATCCAATTAGGAGCTTTGCTTTTTCCGCAGACATCGCATATCGCGATGTAAAATTCTTTACGTCTGTTACCATATTTGGCCAAAACAGGTTTTTGCGCAAGCGTTCCAGCGTTTTTGCTATACCACCGTGGCACCTATTGGACGGACAGTGAGCGCTGCTAACCACCTCATTAACCAAATCTTTAGGTAGCCAGAGCTTCCAGTTGGACATTTCACGTTCGGGGTCGCCATTTGCAAATTCGTTGCGCTTATAAACATGTTTGCCAATGATACGCAAATCCGGCAAACGAGCTTCACCCTCTTTAATCCTATTTTTCAAATCTGAATACTCATCAGTTTCTAAAGCTGGTGCGTTCAAATTGACTATAGGTTCGAACTCTATTTCGCTGATTTCCGGTTCGAAATTTTGTCGAGACAGACAATCGGGCACTACATTTTGCGAGCCACGTCTATGCTCAATGTTGAAGTTGAATCCTTAAAGTTGTAAGGACAAGCGTGCCAACCTACCAGATAAATCTGACTGCTTCATCAGCCATTTAAGACTAGCGTGATCGGTTACTATAGTAAATTCTTGGCCCTCTACGTAGGCTCGGAATTTCTTCAGACTCAATATGGCAACAAGGCATTCCAATTCGGTGACACTATAATTGCTTTGTGCTTTATTGAGTTTGCGGGAAAAATATGCTATTGGCACCTCAACCCCGTCACTGTTTTTCTGAGCCAAAATAGCTCCCAATCCAAGCGTACTAGCGTCACACTGGATAATGAAAGGTTTGGTGTAATCAGGGTTGGCCAATACTGGCGCGGAAGTGAGTTCCTGTTTGAGTGCATCAAATGCAGCTTGTGTTTCATCTGACCACTTAAAGCCCTTACCTTTCCTCAAGAGATTTGTAAGTGGTGCGGTTGTAGCAGCAAAATTGTCAATAAACCGTCGATACCACCCCGTCATACCGAGAAAGCGACGCAACTGTTTTACAGTTTTGGGTGGTGGATAGTCTCTGATCGCTGACACCTTCTCAGGGTCAGTACGCAGTATGCCGTTTCCTACGATATGCCCTAAATATTTAATTTCTTTAATGCAAAACTTGTTCTTTGCAACATTAATTGTCAGGCCTGCTTTCCGCAAGTTATGAGCCACCTCCGCAAAAACTGACAGGTGATCAGAAAAAGTTGGCAAAACAATCAAAAGGTCGTATAAATATACTGTTACGAATACTAGGTCTAGTGGGCTGTTACGTATCACTGGATTGTGCAATTTGAAAATCAAACAACTTTAACTATCCAAACGCAGTCAATAAAAACCAACAATCACTTTATTTCACACTTCACTGTCTTTACACTTAATTATTTGCTTAATTGCTCCGTGTGGCACCTTCACTAGTCAAAATCAGACTGACTGCTGCGCCGCACCCGGTTGCCTTTTATACCCGTCCGGCCATCGCGCAGATCGTTCTCGCACATTCCGGAGTGGACTAAAGGTTTCCATGATGATCGTTTCCATCATTGCCAGGTTGGACTAAAAGTTGCCATCATTGCCAGGTTGGACTAAAAGTTGCCATCATTGCCAGGTTGGACTAAAAGTTTCAATCATTGCCAGGTTGGACTAAAAGTTTCCCTTATTATCGCGGCCGTCGTTGTCAGATTGAATTATAGCACGGCGCGTAGCGACAGGGTTGCTTTGCACAGCGACAGACTGTCTTATCGTTACACTGCGCACCACTTAGACTTGTTCGTCCCGAACAAGTGCCGAGGCTCCGCTGTGATAAGGCGCCAGGCGCTCCAAATGGACTACCTTCAGCTTAGCGCCTCTATTGCTGCAACGTTGAATCCTGTATACCACGTCGTTAATCCTAGTCACGACTTCGTACGGTTCTTCCCATGACGCTTGAAGTTTTGGAGACAAACCTTTCCTTCGCTGCGGGTTGTAGAGCATTACCAGATCGCCTTCTTGGAACCCTGCTGAGTTGGCCCGTAGATCATATCTGGCTTTCGCCTTAACGCTGACAAGTTTGGTGCGTCCTTATAAACTGGTGAATTTCCTCCAGTTCCGCCCGCTTATTGACCACGTAGTCCGTCTTAGCGCCTCCCGTCGTGCTGACTACGCTGAACTTCAAGTCAGCGGGTAACCGCAACTCTGCGCCGAACACTGCTCGGGCTGGAGTGAGTGATGTCGTGTCGTGCGGGGCTGACCTATACGCCATCAGGAACAGGGGGATATGCGTGTCCCAATACTTTTGATTCCTGCCTACCACTTTCCGCAGGTATTCCTCCAGTGTCCGGTTAAAGCGTTCCACCATGCCGTCGGACTGTGGGTGCAAAGGAGTGGTCTTTATCCCCAGCAGCTCACACACTTCCTTGAATACCGCAGACTCGAAATTCCGGCCTTGATCTGAGTGCAACTCCAAGGGAACTCCGAACCTGGCTACCCAGTTGTTTACCAGCTTTTCCGAGATCGTAGTGGCCTCCTGGTTAAGAATAGGGTACACTTCGGGCCATTTGCTGAAATAATCCATTACCACCAGCACATATTTGTTGCCTTGAGTGCTAGTTGGGAATGGGCCGGCGACGTCCATAGCAATCCGCTCGAAGGGCGCTCCCACGTTGTACTGCTGCATGCGGCCTCGAGATCTTCTTGTGTGCCCTTTCGCGGCTGAACATCGGTCGCAGCTCTTAATCCACTCGGCTACAGACTCCTGACATCCTACCCAGTAGAATCGTCTTTTTATTTTGGCGACGGTTTTGGTGATACTCAGGTGCCCTCCACTGGAGTCGTTATGGTATGCCTCGATGACCTCGTTGATTCTGCATTTCGGCACTACCATTAGGGAGTTGCTGGTCCGACCATCCGCGCTCTCCCATTCGCGGTACAGGCATCCTTCCTTCAGCCGCAGACTTTTCCACTGTGCCCAGTAAGCCTTAGAGATCGGGCTTTCACCGGCCATCTCCTGCCAGTCTGGACGTGCGCCTTGCTTCTTGCCTTCGATGATTTTTGCAAGATCCGCATCCTCACGCTGGTCCTTTTGTAGCCTCTCCGCAGACCACTCTTCCTCTGGCATAACGTTTACCAACCGGACGTCCACTATCTGTTCTTTGCTTCGGCTCGCGAGCACTGCCTGCATTCGATTTTGCACGGACGGCGTGACAAGGCATCGGCATTTCCATGGCTACTGCCCTTGCGATGCTCTATCGTGTAGTCGTAGCTCTGCAGGCGCTCGATCCACCGCGCCAATTGCCTTTCAGGATCCTTAAAGTTCAGGAGCCATCTCAATGCCGCATGATCTGTGCGCAGGCGAAACCTTTGTCCATACAGATATTTGTGGAAGTGTTTTACGCAGTCCAATACCGCCAGCAGTTCTCTCCGTGTCACACAGTAGTTGCGTTCCGGTTCCGATAGAACCCTACTGTAGTACGCTATCACTTGTTCCTGGCCGTCTATTATCTGTGATAGCACACCGCCAATACTATTCCCGCTTGCATCTGTATCCAGCACAAACATCTCTCCAGGCACGGGGAAGGCCAGAATTGGAGCACTGCATAGTTTTTCCTTCAGACGTGCAAAAGCCTGTTCCTGCTCCTCGTTCCACTCGAAAGCTTGGCTCTTTTTCGTCAGTTTGTGCAAGCTGCTGGCTATGTTCGCGAATCCTGGAACAAATCGGCGGTAGTATGTGCACGGGCCCAGGAAACTGCGGAGTTCGTGTAGATTGCGTGGCCGGGGCCACTCCTTCACCGCCGTGATTTTGCCTTCATCCGTATGTACTTCGCGGGCAGAAACCGTATGACCCAGATATTTGACCTCCTTTTGGAACAGCGAGCACTTCTTTGGGTTGAGTTTAAGCTCAGCTTTTTGTATCCGCTCGAATACCTCTTTTAGCTTTCCCAGGTGGTCGTCGAAGTTTTTACCCATCACGATTATGTCGTCGAGGTACACCAGGCACGTCCGCCAGTGCAGCCCTTTTAGCACGCGTTCCATTAGCCGCTCGAATGTTGCTGGTGCGTTGCAGAGTCCAAACGGCATGACAGTGAACTGCCACAAACCATCGCCAACACTGAAAGCCGTTTTCTCCTTGTCCTTGTCTGCAAGCTCTACCTGCCAATAGCCGCTGCGTAAGTCGAGCGTGGAGAACCACTGCGTGCCTGACAGTGTGTCCGGGGTGTCATCGATCCGAGGTAGTGGACAACTGTCCTTCTTGGTCACATCATTGAGCTTCCGATAGTCCACACAAAACCGGGTACTGCCATCCTTTTTCTTGACTAGCACGACCGGCGAGCACCAGGGGCCCGAAGAAGGCTCTATGACCTTTTCTTTCCGCATGTTTTTGATCAAATTTGTGACCTCTTCCCTCTTGGCCAGAGGAACTCGTCTTGGCGGTTGGCGAATGGGTTTTACACTTCCGGTGTCGATGTTGTGCTTCACTATGGCTATTCTTCCGCCTGCTTCTGCCGCAAATATTGACCCATAGTGCTGCAGGAAAGACCTCACCTTCTGTTTCTGCTTGGCCGTCAACTCGCTGCTCCACTGGTTCTCTTGCGGTATGGCGTCCATGTTAAAACCGCTCTTCTTATAACCTCCAGGTGGGCTACTCTCGCAAATGACCACTGCTACAGCTTCCTTACACTCGCCAATTACCTCGTCTTTCCCGACATATCTGGGTGCATTCAGGGGGTTCAGTATTCGAACTGGTATTCTGCCATTCTTAGGTTCCACTAATGTACGTCCGATGATGTTGTTGTCGTGTCCTTGTTTCGGTGCTTCTACAACCCACAGCCGACTCGTCCCATCGTCCTCGTCCACCGTTGCCCACACAATCGCCTCAGAATTCGCTGGTATCCTCCTGTGTTGACACGATACAACCTTCCTTACCGCCACGCTTCGCTCATAGCCGGTGTGCAGCGGGAATTCAACGTTGGCATATCTCAGCACATTTTCCTTCAGGTCCAGCGTAAAACCGTGCCTAATCATGAAATCCACGCCGATAATCACGTCGTCCATTATATCCGCGACGATGAACTCATGTTCCAGGCTGCTGGTGCCGATAGCAATCGTTTTTGTAACTTTCCCTCTTACCGGCGCGCGCTCGCCAGTCGCTGTCCGCAGCTGTATGCCATGCAGCGGTTCCCAGTTCTTCAGCAGCTTCCTTTTTATGATCGAATATGACGCTCCAGTATAAAGTGTCAACACGAACAACTTTCCATCTATCCTTTCTTCAATTGTCAAGCTGCTGGGCTGTCGTTTCAGCTGTGAGACAAGGACGGTGGGGCGGCAGATTGTGGGGATCAGCTTACGCCCCTTTTGGCTTTTTGGCGCCCCGTTTTAGTTTAACGACTCGCCGTCCTCAGCCCTGCGCTTGTTAGCTGGGCCTCGATTGTCAGTATTCCTCGCTTCAGGCGATTGCGATCGAGAACGGGAACGCCTCTTTCGTTGGCGGCAGTCTCGTGATATGTGGCCCTGCTTGCCACATACCCAGCAAACAACTTTAGAGGAGACCACCCGTGGCCTGCCCGGTGGCTCAGAGCTTATTGCCTGGATCCCAATGTCGTTGTCCGGCTGGATCTGGCGTATCCTTGCAGGTGCATACCGAGTGCTCCCAATCCATGTCGCCTCGTATGTCATCGCGCTGACCACCGTCTCCCTAAATGTCGGCTTGCCCATCATCAACGCACTGCGACGTGTCTCCGGATCATGAAAACCTTCAATAAACGCCTCAATCTTCATCCTCTCGAGATCATCAGCGCCGAAGGACGGGTAGCACAGCTGTACGAGCCGCTCAATGTCTGCTGCATATGTCTGCAGCGCCTCGTTGGCTCTTTGCCTGCGGCTCTTCAGCTCACAGTAGTATAGCGTTCTGTTGTACTCGTCGCTGTATTTGGCTGCCAGCGCCCTTATGACGGTCTCGTACTCACTTCGTAAACATTCTGGAACTGATTTTATTACCTCAGCCGCAGCACCTTTAAGAGCCAGCGCCAATCTCCGACCTTTCCTTACATCGGTCCACTGATTTTCCAGAGCAGCCAGGTCGAATTGCAGCTTGAATGTGTCGATCGGCGTTGTCGCATCATAACTAGGCACTTCCCTAAGCCGCTCGTCCATTTTCCTTTTCATCGAGTCTTCGAGACTATCAACTCGTTTGTTCAGGGAATCATCCAGGTCGCCAACTCGTTTGTTCAGGGAATCATCTAGGTCGTCGACTCGTTTATCCAAGTGCTCTATTCACGTCTCCAGGTGCTCGACTTTCCCATTAATCCTGTCTGAGATTTCCTTCACCTTCTGCTCCCAGCGCGCAGAATTTTCCTGAAGCTTACTGGACAACTCCCGATTTGCATTTTCAAGTTTTGCTGACATTTCCCGATTTGCAGTCTCGACTTTTGCCGAAATTTCGAGATTCGTAGTTTCCAGCTTCGCTGCCATTTCCCGATTTGTAGTTTCCAGCTTCGCTGCCATTTCTCGATTCGCTGTTTCGATTTGCGCCGACATGCCTTTGAGTGCAGCCATTAGTTGGCTCATGTCCAACGCTTGTATTGGTGCAGCCGCTGCAGCTGTACTCTGTAGCGAAGCAGCACCCGCAGGCGACTCCTCCACCTTGGCCGACGCCTCTAGTTCTTGCGCTCCGAACTCGTGCACAGTCCAATCGACGCCTCGTGCCTCACATGCTTCTCGCAAGCGCAACTGCAACTCCACCTTTCCGCCAGCAGTCGGCAAATTCCAGGCAGCCAGCTCCTTCTTCAGCTGGTCCACCTTCAGCAGCTCGAGTTTAACCATGTCCGTGCTTTTATAATTTTATTTATTTATTTGTTTACTTTCAATTTTCCACAATCCCACTTCTGACACCAAATGTTACGAATACTAGGTCTAGTGGGCTGTTACGTATCACTGGATTGTGCAATTTGAAAATCAAACAACTTTAACTATCCAAACGCAGTCATTAAGAACCAACAATCACTTTTTTTCACACTTCACTGTCTTTACACTTAATTATTTGCTTAATTGCTCCGTGTGGCACCTTCACTAGTCAAAATCAGACTGACTGCTGCGCCACACCCGGCTGCCTTTTATACCTGTCCGGCCATCGCGCAGATCGTTCTCGCACATTCCGGAGTGGACTAAAGGTTTCCATGATGATCGTTTCCGTCATTGCCAGGTTGGACTAAAAGTTGCCATCATTGCCAGGTTGGACTAAAAGTTTCCATCATTGCCAGGTTGGACTAAAAGTTTCCCTTATTATCGCGGCCGTCGTTGCCAGATTGAATTATAGCACGGCGCGTAGCGACAGGGTTGCTTTGCACAGCGACAGACTGTCTTATCGTTACAATACAAAAACATTATCCTTCAGCTGTGCAGGAATAACCTTGTCCATCAACGGCGTAACGCTTGTGGCGCATTGCACAACCCGAAAGGCATGACGCAATATCGGTAGAGTCAGTGGCGTATTCAGGGGGGTGTTTTGGGTGTTGAAACCGCCCCCCCCGAAATATTAGGATCGTCATTAAAACTACATACAAATTAAAAGACAATTTATGAATATCAAAGGATTACTTTTTGAAACCCCCCCCCCCCCCCGAAATATTTTTCTAAATCCGCCCCTGGGTAGAGTGGACGATTTGGCACTGTGAAACATGTGTAGTCGCGTGATCCTGTGGCTAATGGTATTTGCCAGAAAGCCCGACGGAGATCAAGTGAAAAAATATATTTTGCTTTTGGCAGCCTACTCAATATTCCTTCAATATGTGCTAGGGGGTAGGCATCTTTGATTGTGATGGCATTTACCTTTCTTGAATCTAAACACAGACGGACCTTTTCACCTTTACGGAATGCGGTGCTTCCTCAATTACCCCTAACTGCAACATTTCATCTACTTCTTTATGTACAAGCTTTTCAACAGCGGGAGATATAGGAAAATATCGCTGTTTAATCGGACGGACATTTGCTTCGACTTCAATCTTATGTTCCACTAGAGTGGTTTTGCCCAACCCTTCAGCCGCAAAAGACGGAAATAACCTTTTTATTGCTTCTAATTTATTTTTCTGCTGCTCCGTTAATACAATTGTATTTTCACTACCCACATCTGTGGTTGTGCAAATATCAATTTCGGCAATGACGTTCGGCGCAACCTGAAATTTTCTCCAAAAATGTTGTGATAAATTTGGAACAACGTAGAATTCAATAATGGCTTATTGATTTTTGAACTGGACCTCTAGGGGAAATATTCCGAAAACTAGTTGCGTACGGCCGTCGGCCGTCTGCACCGACGCACAGTGGCTGATTCTGCCGACGTAGGTTGCAAAAGTCGATTTTGTCATGTTCGATTTGGGGGAAACTGTTATACTTGTCCGATAGATAAATGCTTGGACCTAAGAAATCCGAAAACCTTAACTAAATTGGACCAATAGTTTTGCTTGCAGAGCCCGTCAAAGTTGAGCAATTTTTAGAGTGCGAAATAATATGAGCAATTTGCACTTTTTCAGCAAAGCTTAAGTTTTAAAATACGAAAAGCAGCAAATTACGTTTTGAAACGTTTTGCACCAGCATCGTAAAAGAAGGCATTTGTAGTAAATAATTAAATATAGAAAAAAAAGTTGGTTGTTGTTGTTGTCTTTTCATAGGCACTCACTTGAAGCACTGTTTTTATCACACTTTTTGAACTTTCGATAGACTTTCAAAAAAAAGGCCATACTTGCCACGATTCCGTCTTTGGGAAAATTGTTCACTAGTCTTCTGTGAGTTCTGCCATGAAGAGATCGGATGCCCGATTTTGCCCGACTGGATTTTACAGCGATTTTTCTGTGGCCACCTCGCGCAATTTTGTGCTTTCGGGTGCGTGCGTTCGAACAAGTTCGTCAAGATTTTGATAGTTAATCAATTACACGCGATTATAATCGTTACCAGGGCATGCAAATTTGGATTTTGGCTTCCTTTAAGATGTGATACAAGTTTGCAACTCCATATTAAGTCGACTTTTTTTTGGCGTATATTGCTGTAAGCTCGAAGTAAAGAGTACTTTTGCTGGATGCGCAGTTCGCACGTACGAAAAACAAGTTGGCTTTCATTTCCGGCAATCAGCTATCATGTATCCTTTGCTTTTGTTTTTAACAAAATACTAACACTGTGTCTGTCATACAATTTTTTTTTAAGTTGAGCAAAACTCAGTCAGTCGCCATTAAAACAAAAACAAAAAGCAGACTTATATCTATGTGTAAAAACCTAAGAACTGCAGGTACCTGCTATTACTAGAAGCTTAGTGCCTGCTTTTTGAATGTAAGTAAAGTTAGTTTCGAATTTAATTTAAACTAAACATCACTTTAACTCCGCCACTACAACTAAACCGAAGAAGACAAAGGAGCAGTTCGTTCTGGTTACGTCGAATTGGTTACGTCGAAGGAAGTTTGCCTGCAGCCAAAACATCTATGACTAAAGAGAAGATATCCAGGACTTATCTATCGAGTTAAAATGGATTGCGGAACATCGTACCAAATTCAATTTTGTCCAGAGTAATGAGGAGTGGTTAGAAAAAATAATATACTTCGATGCAAGAGATGCATATAGCATAAGCGATGACCAACCATCGACATCAAAGGCGGCAAAAGGAAGGCCGAAAAAGTCAACTCAGGACTGTGCGTCATTCACTAAAAAAACGGAAGCTTATGGAGGCAACGGGGAAAATAACTTCCACCCACTTTTCAGAAGCTTTGATCATAAAATAAAATAAGGATCAGTGGAAAATGAAAGGCGTTATAGTGAAAGCAGTTTTACCAGCAAGCCCGGGTCGCGTTAAAAGATTAAAAAACAGTATTCCCACCCCACCCAATGTGCTACCGATCAAATATAGTCCTAATGAAGCTTTAGCATTGTTTTTAAACTTAGGATTGTCCAAAGAAAAATTGACTTTTTGTACATTTTTCGAATTCTGGTTCTCATTTTGAAAGCAAAATTTGTGAATTTTTATCTTTAAATTTGACTCTTTCAGCTTATTTCTTAAATTTCTTATTTCTTTTCATCTTTTTTAATGCATTTTCATTAATTTTGCAACTAAAATTTATCATTGTTGCTCGCATTATTCTTATTTACAGTAAGCCGAACTTTGACAAAGTATTACGTAGCACCCTGTATCTCGATTGAGTTTATTTTTGAGAATACAATAGCCTGATGAATTTCTAATAACAGCAAAAAAAGTTTCCAATTATCTCTATTCGTTCAGGAGTTATTAATTTTGCAACCTGAAATGACAAATTGAGCCACTGTGCGACGTTTTGTGTTGTTTGAAATTTTGCCGGTTACAAACCTCATTTGCCAGCGTGCTACCAATGCAATAAACTTGTGCGCCGCTGTCGAGTAACCCCAGATAATTTTGCCCTAAAAGTTTTATCTCAGCGTACGGACGCAAATCAGATTGTTTGCGCTGTATAGCATAAATATTAGCTAATTGATGCCGTTGATTCTTGACATTTGCCCAAAAGTTACTTATACGCTGTGAAGAACGCAATTGACGATGCGATTTTTTTGGTGTTTGTTTTTGTAATACAGTATTATGATTGAATAATTGGAAACCCAGACTGCACAGTACAGTTATCTTCTAAATTCCCAACCAGTTGATTTATGGGTGCGCTGAGTGAGGTTTTTACTTTTTGCGAGGCTGGTCTTGGCGAGGACCCGGTTTGCGAGCCTCGCTCATTTTCATGTTTCCCGACTTGCAAGCGTCGCAATTGGGCTTGTACACTTTCGGGGCTCCACACCCATAGCAGAATATACACCTCTCCTCCATGCAATCTAAATAGCTATGGCCGTCCTTGCGGCAATTCCAGCAATTCAACTTCCTTGCGCTTCTAGCTATTTTGTCAACTTCGGCCGTAACTTCGCCTTCTTCGACTTTTTCATCTACTTTAAGTTCGCTAATCTGCCGTCGTGGCAAATTAAGACGCGGGTTTGGTGCCAAATTTGCTTTCGCAATTTCATTTTGCAAGCTTTCACCCTTGAGACACATTTTTCGCAATTCTGCCATGGAATAAATGTTCACATACAAAAGCTGCTGTCGAATACGTGGACGCAAGCCTCTTTGTACTATTTCCACCAGCTCAGACTCGGACATACACTCTCCATTCCAAAAGAAACCGAACTTTTAAAAAGAAATAGTACCACTAGAGCCATCTGTTGTAATATTTTACCTGTAGATGGCTTAGTCCCTCATTGACAACTGGTATAAATTTCATGACATTTGGATGCATACAACACAAGTTATTGCGTTTCAAATGTCAGTGTGTTTTGTACATCGGTCGGAAAATGAGTTTCAAACAAAGAGCTGCACCATCACATCGTTCGCGACTTGTAACTGAATTTTTGGTCAAAAATCACGTTATTCCTTTGCATCATTCACCCTATTCACCAGATCTGGCTCCGTGCGACTTCTATCTGTTCCCTAAACTGCATTTGGCGATGAAAGGAAAGTGGCACGCATCGATTGAAGCCATTGAGAAGGCGACGACCGACGTCCTAAAGACCATTCCAATAAAGGACATGGAGAAGTTGGTTGGAGCGTGCAAATTTGTGTATCGATGCATTGATTAATAAAAATGATTTGTTCCAAAATGTACATTGGTTTTTTGTTTTTTTAAAAAGTTCGGTTTCTTTTGGAATGGAGGGTGTACGTGTGTTCAAATTTTCGGCAATTTTTTTAAATTGCATTACGATAATCGTCAAACGATTCCGCAGCGCCTTGCCGCCTGTTTCGCATTACGTCTTTAATGTCCGTGTCTGTCTTATGCTCCCCGAAATTCGTACGCAAAGCATGGCACAATGATGACCAATCCACCCGATCGACTGACCGACGATATCGCCAGTACCAGTCTTTGGCCTCTTTGATGAACAGCCCTTGTACATGTTCGCAGAGCAAACTAAAATTCCCGTATAAAGTATCCATCACTTGTAATTCTATGCGGAAAATAAAATTCTCCACCGAAAATTTGGGGGTGCCATCAATTGGTGATGGCCGAACCATCACTCATGCGCAGGCAAACGAAGATTACGATTAGTGTTATTAGCATTTGGGTACGGCAAGTCTTGTGGAAAATCAGGAATAGGATTAGCCTGATTAACAGGATTATTGTCACGCGGCGGTACATCTGCCGCATTTGGCCTGCCCAGAATGCTATTCAGACTTGCTTCTCCTCTATGAGCTGCGCAATACGAACCTCCAATTCATTTATAATTGTTGTCTGCCTAGCTGTCACAATTTCCCCTACTATACTCTTGATTCTGCTTTCCTGTAAAACCTGAGACTGACTCGCTCGTTCCGCCACGACATTAGTTGCAATATGTGGAGCTGTACCAGCCATCGTTGTGGCTGCGACTTCTACTGTACCGGAAGGAACCACCTCGCCTGCGCTTTCGGTGAGTTGGTAAACTTGGGCTCGTGTAAACGGCATATTTTCATTACTATGTCGTAGGGGTCAAAAGGTGTGATGGTATGTACTATCAATAGAACGATAGTATGTACTACATGGGCTGAAAAGTCTTTGGCCTGACATAGAGATGGCGCCAAAAATTAAGAATTATTGTGTTGTAAATGGAAAACCATCCTTAACTTAGATTCTGTCAAAGTTTCATGACATTTGGTTGACTCGTTTTCAAGTTATTGCTTTCGAAGTGACGCTACCTCTGAATTTTTGTAAACAATGGAAAAAAGTGAATTTCGTGTTTTGATAAAACATTGCTATTTGACCACCGTATTCACCAGATTTAGCACCCAGCGACTATTTCCTCTTTCCCAGGTTGAAAAATTGGCTCGCCGGAAAAAGATTTTACTCAAATGAGGAGGTCGAGTTGGAAACAAACGCCTATTTTGAAGAGCTTCACGCGGACCACTATAAGAAAGGCATCGAAATGTTGGAAGACCGTTACACTAAATGCATTACTCTAAATGGAGATTATGTCGAAGATTAAAATCATTTTTGCACTAAAAATATCGTTTTTTCATTGTCAGGCCAAAGACTTTTCAGCCCATGTAGTACAACCAGTAAGTACAGTCCCGGTAGCGTCAAAAGGTGCGACGGTATTTACTATCACCAGGACGATAGTATGTACAACCAGTTGGTACAGTCCGTGTAACGTCAAAAGTGCGACGGTACCAGACATGGGGGTTTTGCACTAAATTCATAGTGCACTATGCTTTTCACTACCACTAAATAAATTTTAGTGGTAGCTGAATTTTTTCCACTAATCACTGAATTTAATTTTGTGGCAGTGGTAAAAAGTACCACTAAAAAAAAATTAGTGGAAGAAAATTGCACTACGACTAAATAAAGATCAGTGATTAGTGGAAAAAATGCAGTTACCACTAAAATTTATTTAGTGGTAGTGAAAAGCATAGTGCACTAAACAAAGACATCCATTACTATTAAATAAACCACTAACAACGATATGCGCAAAAATATATGTTTTATTTAAACAACTTATTTGCTTTCAACAAGACTAGACGTTCAAAATTGTCATCGGTGAGATTCCTTCTACGAGGATCATTCACCATGCCAGCGAATGAGAACAAACGTTCTACTGGAGCTGAGGATGGAATTGACGTATTATATAAAAAAACCGCTTTTACTGTGGGAAATCGATCGAAGCACAAAAACGACGTGTCTGTGTCTGCTAAATAATGTTCCAGCTCTGTTCGTACATCATTGTGGAGTAACACTTCAGGTGGACCTTTGTGCAAAAACGTTATTGGGACTTAATTTTTTAACATCAATAAACAAATGTTAGCGTTAGCGATGTTAGTGATTAGTGGAACAGAATTAGTGATAGTGGAGGAATTTTCAACTATCACTGAATTTTATTTAGTGACAGTGGTAAAAAGTACCACTAAAAAAAAATTAGTGGAAAAAAATGGCACTACCACTAAATAAAGATCAGTGATTAGTGGAAAAAATTCAGCTACCACTAAAATTTATTTAGTGGTAGTGGAAAATTTCCCAGCAGACCTCTAGTGGTAGTGGTAGTGGATTTTAGTGCAAAACCCCCATGTCTGCTCTGCACGCATACTTTGGATTGCTGCTGCTTTCTGGTGTGTATCGGTCATACGGTGAATGTGTTACTAAACTGTGGAATGAAGAAACTGGTCGGGCAATATTTAGAGCAACAATGTCTTTGAAAATGTTCAAGCGTATCCATGGTTGCATTCGATTTGATGACCGCGAACAACGTATGGCCAACACTGCATCTACAAGTACTTCTGTTCGTGACAAATTGGCACCGACTCGAAATGTATACGATGAATGGAATCATAATTTGAAAGCTGTATACACACCAGGAAAAAACATCACCGTAGATGAACAGTTAGTTCCGTATCGTGGGCGATGTCCGTTTCGTCAGTATATTCCATACAAGCCGGCGAAATATGGCATCAAAATTTGGGTGCTATGCGACTCAAAAAGCTGGTATGCATACAACACACAAATTTATGTTGGTCGGAATCGTAATGCCACTCCTGAACGCAATCTCGGACGGCGTGTTGTTTTGGATTTGGTGGAAGGACTTTCTGACAGAAATGTAACGTGTGACAACTTTTTCACTTCGTATGAATTGGCAGAAGATTTGCATAAGAATCGCATGACTATTTTGGGAACAATAAGGAAAAATAGGACTAAAATTCCTTCAGTTCTACTCGACATGCGTCAAAAGCCAATTTATCATACAGCAGTTGTATATGAACATAATTTGCAAGCAGTTATGTTGTCATATGTTCCTCGCCGGTACCGATTTGTGACATTGCTCAGCACATACCACAATGTTGTCAGCATAAATGAGAATAGTGAACAGAAGAAACATAACATCATTGAGGACTACAACAAAACCAAGAGTGGAGTTGATACTATGGATCAAATGGTGGCTACGTACACATGCAAACGAAAAGTCAATCGGTGGCCAATGGCAGTATTTTGTAATATGCTTGATGTTAGTGCGTTGAATGCATTCGTGACGTTCATTGCATTGTTCCCGAATTGGAAAAATTCTAAAACGAACCATAATATTCGTCGTCGCCTTTTTATCGAGCAGCTTGGATTGAATCTCGTTAAAAAACAGATCACTAAACGTAAAAAACAACCTCAAAGTAATGATGCTTCCAGTGTTATTCAAAGAATTCGGGGGATTCGCCATTTACCAAGTACATCAAAACGAGGCCGATGCTACATCTGCACATATAAAAATAACAAAAATCTTTTTGCCACACGCTGTGAAAAGTGTAGAAATTTCATTTGTGCTGAACATAATTTCAATTTATGCGAAAAATGTACAAATAATTGACAAAAGTTAAAAATTCAATTTTTTTTCTAATCTCATATATAAAAAACTTAATTATCTGTAACGTGCCAGTGTTTGCGAAAACGGCTCATTCTTTCGGGAAAATTTTGTTTGTGTGTGATAGAAGATGTCAATGCGGTGGTTTATAGCGATATTACATGTTTGTACGGCAGGTGGGCGTGGCACCTCCCATACAACCTAAATTTTTAATATGGTATATCTTCGGAATTATAAGTCGGAAAACATTGAAATTTGGTACAGTATCATGGCGTAAGCGTGTCATTCCACCGATAAAATTTAATGGGCGTTGGACAAAGGGCTTGGCACTTTTTAAATTCCGATGTAACTTTTGAACTATAGCAGTCACATCAATGACACTCAGTACAAAGTTACCATTTGGTCGAGTCCTTCAACAGGAGAAATGGGGTGGGTTTTGAACAAGGGGGCGTGGCACCGCCCATACCACACAATTTTTAAATATGGAATATCTTCGAAATGATAAGTCGGACAGCATTGAAATTTTGTACAGTGTCATGGCGTAGACGTGTCGTTCCACCGGTAAAATTTACTGGGCGTTGGACAAGGGGCGTGGCACTTTTTAAAATCGGTGTAACTTTGGAACTAGAACGTTCACATCAATGACACTCGGTACAAACTTACGATTTGGTCATGTCCCTCGGCAGGGGGAATAGGGTGTATTTTGGACAAGGGGGCGTGGCACCGCCAATACAACTCAATTCTTTAACATGGAATATCTTCGGAATCATAAGTTACACAGCATTGAAATTCGGTACAGCGTCATGGCGTAGACGTGTCATTCCACCGGTAGTATTGTATGGGCATTGGAAAAAGGGCGTGGCACTTTTTAAATGGTGAAACTTTGAAACTATAGCGTTCACTTAAATGACACTCGGTACAAACTTATTATTAGTTGTGTCCTCCGACAGGGGAAATAGGGTGGGGTTTTGACAAGGGGGCGTGGCACTGCCCGTACAACTACATTCTTTAATGTGGAATAGCTTCGGAATTATAAGTCGCTCAGCGTTGAAATTTTGTACAACGTCATGGCGTAGACGTATTATTTCACAGGTTGTATTGTATGGGCGTTGGACAAGGGGCGTGGCACTTTATAAATTCCGGTGTATCTTTGGAACTATAGCATTCACACCAATGATACTCGGTATCAATTTATGATTTAGTCGTGTCCTTCGGCAGGGGGAATAAGGTAGATTCTGGACAAGAGGCGTGGCACCGCCCATACAACTTAACTCTTTAATAAGGAATCTCCTCGGAATCGTTAGCTGCACAGCATTGAAAGTTGGTGTACCGTCGTCTCATAGATGTGTCATTCAACTAATGAGCTTTGATGGGCGTTTGACAAGGGGTGTGGCATATTTTTTATGACCCAACATTTCAGCAGAACTGTAAGTCGCAAATCAATGAAAGTTGGTACAAACTGTCCACTTAGTAGCACAACTCGACTAGACGAAAGTTGTGCGCATTGGAGAAGGGGGCGTGGTACCGTCTCCATTTTTTTATACATAGATTGTTTATCCTGACTGACTGACTGGTTGATTGATTGATTGATTTATTATCGAAACAAACTCCGAAACGAACCGATGGGCCTATTGACTTCAACAATTGTAAAAATAATTGAAATAAATAAAGTTAGGCACGTGTTTCTCATTATTTTTAAAATCTAACTGAATCAACAACAGATTAAAAGTATGTATGGAGAAACAACTTTTTTGAGTGTTTTAACTTCAAACTTGGGGAAAGTACTTTAAATGTTAAATAACTCGATACGTGCTTTTCATTTTACCGAATATTAAAATCGGACGGGGTCAGCGACGGGGTAAAAGTTTGTATGGAGTAACTGTGAAAAATATGAATTAATGGGCACATTAACATCAAACTCAGTGAAAGTACTCTTAGCGAGAAATAATGTTTCACTTTTTTGAAAGTCAAAATCTGACGGGGTCATCAATGGGTATTTGTATGGAGAAACAAGATTTATTGGCCGTTCTGACTTCAAACTTATCAAAAGCACTTCATTCGGGAAATAATAACAAGGTGCTTTTAATTTTTTTAAAACCGAAACTCGAAGAATCGAAATCTGGTAAACCAAGGGTTAAGCATTTGCTTGGAGTAAATACGCAAACACATAATCGAATGGGCCTTCTGACTTCAAAATTTTGAAAAAAAACCGAAATCAAAGTTAGTTAGACACATGTTTTTTTTTTATCAAAATGTGATGGGCTCAACAATGGATAAGAATTCGTATATGGGGAAACAGGAGAGCTTGCGTGCAAAGCCGCAGGGCCCAGCTAGTCTTATATATAAAAAAAACTTAACCTTCTGTAACGTGCCAGTGTTTGCGAGAACGGCTCATTCTTTCGGGAAAATTTTTTTGGGTGTGATGAAAACTTGTAAGCGTGTCATTGCACCGGTAAAATTTAATGGGCGTTGGACAAGGGGGCGTGGCACCGCTCATACAACTCAATTCTTTAATATGGAACTGCTCCGAAATTATAAGTTGCTCAGCATTGAAATTTGGTACAGTGTCATGGCGTAAGTGTATCATTCCACCGGTAAAATTTAATGGGCGTTTGATAAGGGGCGTGGCACTTTCTAAATCCAGGTGTAACTTTTGAACTATAGCATTCACATCAACGACACTCAGTACAAACTAAGGATTTGGTCGTGTCCTTCGGCAGGCGGAATAAGGTGAATTTTGGACAAGGGGGCGTGGCACCATCCATGCAACTAGATTTTTTAATATAGAATAGCTTTGGAATTATAAGTCCCTCAGCATTGAAATTTTGTACAGCGTCATGGCGTAGACGTGTCGTTCCACCGGTAAAATTTAATGGGCGTTGGACGAGGTGCGTGGCACTTTTTAAATTGCGGTGTAACTTTGGAACTAGAACATGAATGACACTTGGTACAAACTAACGATTTGGTCGTGTCCTTCGGCGGGGGTAATAATTTGGATTTTTGACAAGGGGGCGTGGCACCGCCCAAACAACTCAATTCTTTAATATGGAATATCTTCCGAATTATAAGTCGCTCAGTATTTAAATGTGGAACAGTGTCATGGCGTAAACGTGTCATTCCACCGGTCAAATATAATGGGCGTTGGACAAGGGGGCGTGGCATCGCACATACAACTTAAATCTTTTATATGGAATAGCTTCGGAATTGTAAGCCGCACAGTATTGAAATTGAATAACATATGCCATCGTCCCATAGAAGTGTCATTCTACTGTTAAAATTTGATGGGCGTTGAACAAGGGGCGTGGCACATTTTTTATGCAGCAGAACTGTAAGTCGTACATCAATGAAATTTGGTATGAACGTACCAGTTAATCATATCTTTCGGCAGAGGGAATGGTGCGGGTATTTAACAAGGGGGCGTGGCACCGCCCATACAATTCATTTCTTTTAAATGGAATAGCTTCGGAATTGTACGTCGCACAGCATTGAAATTTGGTGTACCGTCGTTTCATAGATGTGTTATTCTACTGATGAGATTTGATCGGCGTTGGTCAAGGCGCGTGGCACATGTTTATGCTTAGACAGTTATGCAGTACACACACATCAGTGAAACTTGGTACGAACTTTCCACTTAATAGCACAATTCGACTAGAAGAAAGTTGTGAGCACTGGACAAGAGGGTGTGGTACCGCCTCCATTGTTATATACATAGATTGTTTGCCCTAATTGACTGACTGACTGATTGATTGATTGATTCATCATCGCTCAGCCCAAACCGCTGAAGCTACGAACATGAAATTTGAACTGTAGATACATCTTGAAAAATGAACCTCCGCTAAGAGTAAAGGGGCAAAACATGTGTTAAGGTGTTGTATGAAGAAAAGTGATTTAAAAGACATATTGATTTCGAACTTCCTGAAAATACTCTAAACCAAAAATAATTCGACACGTATTTTATAATTTTTCGAAAATCAACATTTAACTGGACCAATAATGGGTTAAGATTTGTTCGAAACGGAAAAGCACATTGGTGGGTTTAAGCAGCCGGTGATGATTCTCTATGCCGAGGATGCGGTGCAGTATAATAATAAAGGAAGCAATTAGCCTTACTGTAATGATGTGGACTGGATTTTGTGCTTTGATTTTTCCTAAAGGGCTTAATACATATTTAGTAAATACACAAAATGATTAAATTGTGCTTATTGTGAATGTAAATGTAGAGATTTATGTGTGATATTTGTAATTTTTCAATTAAAACCAATTTTTCCGTTTGATGATAAATTATATCAGGTGTACAACTTTGCTTCCGCCGTTTTTTTCCAAAATTAAAAGCTTTATTGCGAAAAAGTGCTTACAGATGTATTATTCAAAGTATTGTCCGTCGCTAGCGACAACTTTCTCCCATCTTTCCGGCAATTTTCGGATCCCGGCTCGAAAAAAGGAGTCCTCTTTTGACGCTATCCAGAAGCAATCCATTTTTCCAATTCTTCGAAGGATTGAAAATGTTGATCTGCCAGGCCGTGTGCCATCGAACGGAATAGGTGGAAGTCAGAAGGGACGACATTTGGGGAATACGGCGGGTGGGGCAAGACTTCCCATTTCAGCGTTTCCAGGTACTTTTTGACCACTTTTGCGACGTGAGGCCGAGCATTGTCGTGTTGGAGGATGACTTTGTCATGTCGAAATCACCATTTTTAAAACGTTGAAACCACTCCCGACACGTTCTTTCACTCAGAGCAGCATCACCGTAAGTTTCTGAGAGCATTCGATGCGCTTCAGCTGCATTTTTGTTTCGAATTGTAACAGAAAAGTAAAACTTCCCGCAAATGGCGAGAATTGGGCACATAAACGGACATTTTCGAGCGTGAATAATACGAAAACAAGAACAACTGTCACTGAAACGGCGATGACAATTCGTTAGGCACTGTCCACACTCACTTTAAAGGCATTACCATCTATGTATTTCAACCAGCCTCAGCCGGTACAGCCACCTATCGGAAAACGGCGGAAGCAAAGTTGTACACCTGATACATACTGATTTTGTTTATAATTAGTTTTTACATTTATTTTGCTAGTCTATTGCTAGTAGTAGAGACTGTTTTACAGTTTCAATTAACCGTGAGGGATCAGCAGTACTTATGGTCCCTTCATTTAGCAATAGGTTACGAATAGGTCGATGTGGTACTTCAACATATAATCATTCGCCAATATATTCAAAAAATATCATTTGAATTTCATTTGCAATTGTCAATGACTTGTGGTGGATATATGTATCAAAGGCAGAGTTGCTCTTGAATAAAAAACGAAACAATTTAAATTTGTTCATAAATTTTGGTAAAAACCAACTAATTTATGAGAATTTTATTTGGCTTTCTTTTCTTTTAATTATACCAACATAAAAACTCAGTGATTCATTTATAAAATCGTCTTAAATTACTTTTAAGAAATTCATAGAAACCGCAATTTTTTCAGTATTTTTCACGTACACGCAATCCTGTCTTTGGTGTCCGACCACCATGGTGAGCTCAGTTTTACACGTGAACAACAACAATTTGACAGTTCTTGTCATACAGAATCGACGTCTGGTTGTCAACGAGTGGCGCTACTCAGGATTTACTTTGATACTGCTTTGTACTTATGCAGCGCAACTGACGTTTAGGAATACAGCCATAGTTATTTGAAAAACTGTTAATTGCTCTTTGTTTTTTGGCTCTTTCGAATTGCATTTCTCATATTTGTCATTTTCTTTCGCGTATTATGAAATCATAATCAGTGCTTAGTCTCGCGCGGTTGGTTAGTTGTTAACAAAATTTTGATATTCTTTAATTTTAATTATTACAGCTAAGCCAAAATGAGAGGTGCAAGCAAAAGAAATTTAAGAAGGCTTTTTAAAAAGGAAAGGGATTTGTACTTAAATAGATTATATTCGTGTAATGTTGCTGAATCAGAAGCCACCTGTTCGTCTGCTGTGCAGAGTCAAAACAGAATTTACATTGAAAATATAAGTGTTAGCAATGTTTTCAAGAACAATGTCAAACGAAAAAGAAACATTTAAAAAAATCGGTGATTGGTATTTTAATTATTTTGATTATCGAATGCATATTTTTCAAATAAAAAGGGGAAAAAAAATTCACAATTTTAAAAAACAATCATGCAAACATTCATTTTTATGGATAAAGATTTGACTGCAACGCATTAACTAATAGTTTAGTTATAGCTGATTTAAATAAAGTCAACTTGTAGCTTACTGAAATGTAATTAGTTTATAGCTAACCATAAATTAGATAATTTCTAACTTTTTAGTAACCAACTTTAAGTTAGTTGAAAAGTCATGCAGAGGCGGAAAATTGACTACTGCCTAGGCCATCGCAACGTTAAAATAGTCAGTTGGCTCCATTGAAAATATTCCAACTCTCAACCACAACTAGTTGAGAATTAGTTAGATTGAAGTGCGCTAAAAGTTAGCTGAGTTGCCGGCAGTGTTGTTCAAAGCACACAGAAAAAATAACAAGAGCGCCATGTAGTCGTCAAAACAATCGTCTTCATAAGAACGTGACAGATACGGCCATGTTGCCGTCTTCAATGTGTAGCCGGAAAAGTGTACGTCTACGCTATTTCGTACACACTAGATGGCGATATATTTGCAAATTGCTTTTATCATTCCACGTACGTACACTAGATGACGCTGTATTTGCAAATTTGTAGGGCTAGTTGCCTCTAACGAAATGAAACGCGAGCTTGCACGTTGTAACAACGTCTCTTCGCAAGCTCTCTTCTTTCACCCGATACATATTTTGAACGCATGGTTGAACCCATTTTGATTTAAATAAAAACATATGTCTATTATCTTTGATGCCAAGTGGTTCTAAAAATTGTGAAGTCAAAGGGCCCTTTAAATCATGAGTTTTCACGTTTACTCTAAACAAAATCTTAACCCTTAGTTTACCACGGTAGATTTCGATTTTCAAGAATATGAAAAAACATTGTAATTATTTCCCGATTTAAATGCTTTTTGTCCAAGTTTGAAGTCAAAAGGACCAATAAATCGTGTTTCCATGCAAACTGTTAACCCATTGTTGACCCCGTTACATGTTGATTTTCAAAAAAGTGAAAAACACGTGTCAAATTATTTCTCACTCAGAGTACTTTCACAAAGTTTGAAGTCAGTGGGCCTGTTAATTCATTTTTTTTTGTTACAGTTTCGCCATACAAACTTTTAACCGGTCGTTGACCCCGTCCGATTTTAATATTTGGCAAAAATGAAAAACACGTACCTATCGAGTTATTTTACATTTAAAGTACTTTCACCAAGTTTGAAGTTAAAAGGCCAAAAAAATTGTTTCTTCATACATACTTTTAACCCGTCGTTGATCCAGTTAGATTTCGATTTTGAAAATAATGAGAAACGCGTGTATAATTTTTTATTTCAAGTATTTTTATAATTTTTGAAGTCAATAGGCCTATCGGTTCATGTTTTTTTCGAGTCTACCCTTAAACAAATCTTAACCCATTATTGGTCCAGTTAAATTTTGATTTTCGAAAAATTATAAAATACGTATCGAATTATTTTTTGTTTAGAGTATTTTCAGGAAGTTCGAAATCAATATGTCTCTTAAATCACTTTTCTTCATACAACACCTTAACAGATGTTTTGCCCCTTTACACCCCGAATTTAAAAAAATCCCGTCTTAGCGGAGGTTCATTTTTCAAGATATATCTACAGTTCAAATTTCATGTTCGTAGCTTCAGCGGTTTGGGCTGAGCGATGATGAATCAATCAATCAATCAGTCAGTCAATTAGGGCAAACAATCTATGTATATAAAAATGGAGGCGGTACCACACCCTCTTGTCCAGTGCTCACAACTTTCTTCTAGTCGAATTGTGCTACTAAGTGGAAAGTTCGTACCAAGTTTCACTGATGTGTGTGTGTACTGCATAACTGTCTGAGCATAAAAAATGTGCCACGCCCTTTGACCAACGCCCCATTCCCTCTATTGAAAGATATGATTAAGTGGTAGGTTCATACCAAGTTTCATTGATGTACGACTTACAGTTCTGCTGCATAAAAAATTTGCCACGCCCCTTGTGCAACGCCCATAAAATATTATCGGTAGAATGACACTTCTATGTTACGATGGCATATTCAATTTCAATACTGTGTGGCTTACAATTCCGGAGCTATTCCATATAAAAGATTAGAGTTGTATGGACGGAGCCACGCCCTCGTGTTAAATACCCGCTTCATTCCTCTGCCGAAAGGTATGACTGAATGGTAAATTCGTACTAAGTTTCATTCATGTGCGACTAACAGTTCCAAAATTATGCGGATAGTTTGGGTCAAAAAAATGTGCCACGCCCCTTGTCCAACGTCCATAAAATTTTAAGATTGGAATAACACATCTATGAGGCAACGCCTCACTAATTTTCAATGCTGTGCGACTTACAATTCCGAAGCTATTCCATTTAAAAGAAATGAATTGTATGGGCGGTGCCACACCCCTTTGTTCAATACCCACTTTATTCCCTCTGCCGAAAGATATGATTAAGTGGTAGGTTCATACCAAGTTTCATTGATGTACGACTTACAGTTCTGCTGCATAAAAAATGTGCCACGCCCCTTGTTCAATGCCCATACAATTTTAACAATAGAATGACACATCTATGAAACGACGGTACACCAAATTTCAATATTGTGCGACTTACAATTCCGAAGCTATTCCATTTAAAAGATTTGAGTGGTATGGGCGGTGCCACACCCCTTTGTTCAATACCCACCTTATTCCCTCTGCCAAAAGATATGATTAACTGGTAGGTTCATACCAAGTTTCATTGATGTACGACTTACAGTTCTGCTGCATAAAAAATGTGCCACGCCCCTTATTCAACGCCCATAAAATTTTAACAGTAGAATGACACATCTATGAAACGACGGTACACCAAATTTCAATATTGTGCGACTTACAATTCCGAAGCTATTCCATTTAAAAGATTTGAGTTGTATGGGCGGTGCCACACCCCCTTGTCCAATACCCACCCCATTCCGTCAGTCGAAGGACATGATTAAATAGTAAGTGTGAACTAAATTTAATTGATGTGTGACTTATGGTTCCAAAGTTATTGTCTAAAAATGTATTCTGGTGGCGCCACGCCCCGTTTTCCCGACTTTTCTTTTTTTATAAACCTTCACGTAACAATTTCGAACAAACCCGCCGAAGGAAGTATCCAAGTTGGTCCTGATACGCAGTCGAATGAACCACGATTCATTTTTATATATATAGATGATGCAAAAAAGGAATAACGGTTGCCGGCGCGACTGCAGCGCACGGCCTACTACGATAAAAACATTTCGTTGTGTTTTAATTTGCTGAGTTGCTGACAGACAGCATTGCCAGCATTACATTTAGAGAGGGCATTGCCGCCACAGGTACCCCCTTCTCAGAGAGTTAGCCGGTGGAGGCGGCGAACGATACCGATTTGTGTGGTATTCTGGCATATGTTCGAAGTGGTCTGTCCATAGTGTTTGACAGTAGGGTGTTACCCATGGGCTCCAACGTGTTGTCCCGATGATGTTGATCCTGCTTGAAAACGAACGCCGGTTTAAGACAGTCGGCGGACACAGCTTTATCGTTACTTTAATGCGTATGACAAATACACGGTCGTTGAGACGGCGTAATACCTCGTGGGGGCCTGTGTAGGGGGCTCCAATGGCTTTCGGACGGCGTCAATCCTGCGAAAAACATGGCTGGTATGAAACAGCGTGATTTGGCGTGGTGAGCAGTTGTTGTTGGGCATAGTTTCTGCATGTGCTCCCTATGCTTTTCCAGGAACAGCTGCGGGCTAACAGATTGGTCTTCGGGTGCGAAGAATTCTCCTGGCAACCGAATAGGCGCACCAAAGAGAAGCTCGGGAGGGGAGGCGTTTAAATCTTCTTAAAGGCATGACCGCAATCCGAGGAGGAGTAGAATTCCCGGCCAGGGGGTGGGTGCGTGACACATTAGAGCTGCTTTTAAAGTACGATGGAATCGCTCTACCATTCCATTCGTTTGGGGGTGGTAGGGAGCAGATCCAATTGGCGTAGAGCGCTGATGCTACTGTTCTTTCTTCCATGTCTTCCAGCGGCACTGCAACAGGCCACCTGGAAAAACGATCAATTATATTTAGGAAATACCTAAATTTGTTGACGGCTGGAAGGTAAATCAGGTCTATGTGTATGTGGTCTAAGCGATTATCGGGGATGCTAATGTGCTCAGGTATGAGTCGATTATGCCAGCTGACTTTGGACTTCTGACAGGCGATGCATTCACGACACCATTGTAGTGCGTCCTTCTTGATACCGGGCCACACGAACTTTTCTTTGAGATGACGAGCTGTTACGCGGCCACTTGGGTGTGAAGAGCTGTGCACTATGTTGAATGCTTGCCGCCGGAGGCTTGTCGGAATATACGGTTGCACGGGGCCAGACGAAATGTCACAGTTAACATGACAGTCTTGTATTGCCAGCTGCTGCAGTTTAAGTGAAGTGTCTTGCTTGACTTCAGCGAGCTGGTTGTCGTCCTGTTGGGCTGATTGGATGGTAGCGAATGGTAGACTCGTCGGCATACAAATTTCATTAATGCGCGAAAGCGCATCGGCTGCTGCGTTCTCTTCACCTTTAACGTGGATAAATTCGGCGTCGAATTGCGAAATGTAGTCCAGCTGCCTTAGCTGTCTCGAGGAGGCTTTGTCAGCTCGCTGGGGGAAGGCGTAGATGAGAGGACGGTGGTCGATTTTGATGACATATTTGCGGCCTTCCAGGTGATGTCGAAAAAACTGTATAGCAGCAAAGACACCGAGCAGCTCGAGGTCATAAGTACTATATCGTTGTTCAGCTTGGCTCAATTTACGTGAGAAAACTCCCACCGGTCTCCAGACGTCATCTTGCAACTGTTCAAGGGATGCGCCAATTGCAAAGTCCGATGCGTCGGTGGAGAGGGCCAATGGTGCTGTTGGTGCGATGAATGCGTTCCTGGTGGCAGTGGCGATGCTATTTTTACAATCCGCAAAGGCCTTTTCTGCAACAGGTATCCATTCTATCCTCCGCTTGTCCTTCTTGGCGTTCTTCAAATATTCATTAAGCGGGGCCTGAGTCGCTGCTGCTTGTGGGATGCAACGACGGAAATAATTTAGCATACCCAAGAATCGCGTGAGATCGGCGATAGTCTCGGGCTTTGGATACGACACGATGGCATCTACTTTGTCAGCAGGAGGCCAGTACCCATGTTGGTTGACAGTGTAGCCCAGGTACACTAGTTCGGTTTTGCCAAATCTGCACTTCGCGAGATTGATTGAGAGGTTATTCTGGCGTAGAATTTCAAACACGCAGCTGAGATGTTCGGCATGCTCCTCAACGGAATTAGAAAATATGATCAGGTCGTCGATAAAACAGGCTGCGTATGGAAGATACCGTAAGAGGTTGTCCATGTGGCGTTGGAACGTTTGGGCAGCGTTACGGAGGCCCGGTGGCATACCCAAGAACTCGAAAAGTCCAAATGGCGTTGTAAATGCGGTCTTTGGAACATCTTCAGGGGCTACTGGTATCTGATGGTACGCCCGGTCGAGGTCGATGGTAGAAAAGATGCATTTTCCGTGTAAGCGCTGGAAGATATCCTCACAATGTGGAACTGGGTAGCGATCAGGAACTGTCTGAGCGTTGAGTCTTCTGTAGTCACCTGTTGATCGCCACCCACCAGACTTCTTGGGCACCATGTGGATGGGGCTCGCCCATGGACTGCTAGATGGGCGTATGACGCCATGATGGAGAAGCAGATCAAAGTCGGCCTTTGCTGCCGATAACTTTTCACCGCATAGCCTCCGAGGGCGCTCAGCTACTGGCGGCCCGCTCGTTACGATATAATGTTTGATAGAAGTGGGGATATCCACACGTGGTGCAGAGATGGGCAGAGAGAGATTCAAGTACTCCTTGAGGATGGTTGCGAGCATCGGATGCTGTGAAGGGTCTTCAGCCTCTTGCTGCACCGTTGAAACCGTGTGGACATCTATTTTGCACAGCTGCGCTGGTGTAGAGAGTGTGGTGAGCGGGTCGATGAGACGCTGGCTCTTCAGGTCGATAATGAGCCCATACTGTGATAGGAAGTCGGCACCTATGATAGCCGTCTTGACATCAGCAATTGTGAATGCCCATTTAAATGCTCTGCGTAGTCCGAAATCGACTTCGAGGACTTGCTGGCCGTATGTGCGGATCGTAGTGGAGTTGGCAGCGGACAGTGTTAGTTTGTTTGCTGAAAGCTTCCTGTTAATGACAGTTTTTGGGATCAATGAAATGGTAGAACCAGAGTCAATAAGGAATTTAAGGTGCGTTTTACGATCGTATAGCAATAGGCGGAACTCTTTAGGAGTGCTGGTTTTGCTGTCTTCGGTCGCCTGCACGGGTGACAGCGGCTTTAGTTTTCCGACGGTGCAGGTGCAAGTGGGTGGGGCGACGAACACGGCAACACACATTTTTGTGCTGGGACTGAGACTGAGTGAATCCAAAGTGAGGACGAGTAACCAAAGTGCTCCTGGAAAAGCCAAATTCTTAAGTGGTAATCTTGATAGTGAACAAATTTCCTTCTCACCAAGGAACCAGTAAGTACGTGCCGCGCCGAGTGAGTGCCGTGAAGCCGCGCATCGAAACACCGGCTTCAAAAACTAAAATTTTTCCACGGGGCGCTAGCCGCGCCATCGGCAAGTTTTTTCTCTTTTCTTTCCATTTTTCACCTTTTCTTAACTTTTTTATTATTACTTTGTACATTTCCACTCAATTTTTATCTGCAATACCGGTGCAGTTGGAGATAGAAAAATTCCGTGTACCTTTTACTTTTTACTTACTCCCCCGTTCTGTTTTCTACTTCGTTTTGACCGAGCTTTGACACTTACCAGCTGTGCGCGCGCACTGGTAAAGAAAGAGAAAACAAGGCAGCGCATGAGGCCAGGGTTGTTAAACGTATAGGGGTAGGGTGACCAGCCTCTAGTACTTTTAAGCAATTCTTAGAAATCATGCAGTCTGAGAACCCTTTTTTGAGAAGCTCGCGCATTCAGCGGTCGCCAACCAGTTCGCGCACTCAGCGGTCACCAACTACTTCGCGCATCCAGCGGTCGCCAACCAGGGCCGACCACAACAAGGCAGCAAGATTAACGCATGCAGGTGCAGATGCTTCACAGGAAGCCACCGCAACGCCTAAAACCAACACAACAGCAGAGAAGAGGACCGCCAAATGCGCGGCCGACGGATATAAAGAGGCTGAAGCTTGTGACCAACCAACCGGCAATCAGCATAATTCCCATACGCATATGGCCCGCCCGTCACCACCACCAATACGCTCAAGATCGTCAACTCCATGCTTGGACGTAGGGCAGTCGAAGAAGAAGCAACCCAGCACTATGGAAGTCCTCGGAGACAAAATCCAAGAATTGGTTGACATGTTGGAGGATGGCAAACGACGGTCGATCAACCAACAAATGAGGGACATTATAGCTGAACTAGCGATCCTGCACGCAAAAATGTCCCGTGAGCAGGTACAGAAGAAGGAAAGCAAAACGTCACAGACAACCTCTTTCCTAAAAAAGACTATCCAATCGGAAGGAAAACGGCTTAGAGCGCACACGGGCGACAAAGAGCAGACTCCGCCCACCCCAAAAAAGAAGCGAAACCTAGCTGCTAAAAGCAAGGTGGCAGAGCATGGACTAAAGGGGTCAGGCAACCCAATCAATGTGGAGACAACCCCCATGAGAGCGCGCGCGCAAAGTCCAAGTTGGAACGTGATTGAAAGTCGCACCCGTAAGAGGCAGCCCCGACCGGACGCAGTCGTGATTAAAAGCACTAGCGGAAACTCATACGCCGACATACTGAGGCTAGTGAAGAATGAACCGCAATTGAGAGACATGGGCGAAATGGTCACTAAAGTCAAAAGAACCGCAAATGGCGAACTGCTTCTTCAGTTGGCAAAATCCACAGAACCTGGCACAAAAAAACTGCACGCCGTAGTCGAGAAGGCACTAGAGGGGAAAGCGGAAGTCCGTACGTTAACCCAGACAGTGTTCGTGGAGATCAAAGATATCGATGAAATCACCACTAAAGAGGAAATTTACGATTCAATTAAGACCCAATTCCCGGACGTTGATATCCAACAATCAGCGGTAAAAGCATTAAGAACTGCATACGGAGGAACGCAAACGGCAACAATTGGGGTGCCGGCCGAGATGGCCGAGAAATTGATAGCTGCAGCGAAAGTTAGAATAGGGTGGGTGAGCTGCCACATCCCACAACGAGTGCAGCCAACCCGGTGCTTCAAGTGTCTCGACTTCGGCCACTTGGCCAAAAACTGCAGAAACGCAGACGACTTTTTAGGAGCCTGCTTCAATTGCGGCAACAAAGGTCACCAAGCAAAAAACTGCGAGAAGGACGCGAGATGCGTAATCTGCATGCGGAAAAAACTAGACGACGTAAAGCACCAAACCGGAGGCAAAAAATGCCCTCTCTACGCCGAAGCGCTAAGCAAAAGCATACGGAGTCAAACGCAGCAAAAAAGATTAAGGTTATCCAAATAAAACTAAATCACTGCGCGGCCGCGCAGGATCTGCTCAAGCAGATAGTCTACGAGATCGGCGCTGACGTCGCTATCATAGCGGAGCCGTACAAAATTCCAGACAGTAGCGCTTGGATAGCAGATAGCACTAAACGCGCTGCAATATGGGCGTGCGGTAAGCGACCGATCCAAGAACTAATGCAACCAGCCGATGCAGGATTCGTATGGGCCAAAATAGGCGGCGTGTTTTTCTGTAGCTGCTATGCCAGACCGAGCTTGACGCACGATGAATTCCAGACAACCACGGAGCGAATCGCCCGGCAAGCGCGAACGCGCCACCCCATAGTCATCGCGGGTGACTTCAATGCGTGGGCAACGGAATGGGGAAGCAAACGCACAAACGCGCGAGGCACAGCCGTACTGGAAACCTTCTCTACACTGGACGTATTCATTGCCAACGATGGCGACACTAGCACCTTCAGAAAAGACGGCAGAGAATCCGTGATTGACATCACTTTCGCAAGCAACTCGCTCAGTAAGCAGCTGAAGTGGGCGGTCGATGACCAATTCACCTACAGCGACCATCAAGCCATACACTTCGAAATTGGAGGAAACAAAACATCAACGACGCTGAAACCAAAACCGGGCGGTACAAAGTGGAAGGCCAAGTCGCTCGACAAAGAGCTTTTCCAATGTATGCTGTGCGAAAATAGCAACTTACCCCATACAGCTGAAGAAGCGGCTAGCCAGCTGGCAAACTACATATCAAGAGCCTGCGACGCCGCTATGCCCAGACTCAAATCTTCAAATCGCGGCACCCCTGCCTATTGGTGGAACGACAGTATTAGGCAGCTCAGGGCAAAGTGCCTTCATGCCAGGCGTAAATGTCAGCGCGGACGGCAAAATCCGGGCCATGAACTACGCAGAAAAGAGTTTGCCAATATTCGGAAACAGCTCCGTAACGAGATACGCAAAAGTAAAAAAGAGGCCTTCAAAGAACTATGCGACGAAGCAAACGCTGACCCTTGGGGCGGCGCTTACAAGCTGGTCATGGCCAAACTAAAAAGCAGACAACAGGAAACCTGTCCGATTCTGCTGCAAAGCATAGTCTAAGCACTATTCCCGAGGCATCCAAGTAGAAGCCCACAGCTCGCATGCTCCCAAACATACGAGGTGCAAGTGACGCCAGACGAAATCAAAGAGGCAACCTCAAGAATCAAGAGCAACAAAGCACCGGGACCAGACGCCATATCCATATCTACTCGGCCGGATCTATTCGCGGATGTTATGCAGCTCTGCTTGCAGCAAGGAATATTCCCGGCCAGATGGAAAAAACAGAACTTGGTCCTCCTACCAAAACCTGGAAAAGCTCCTGGCCAGCCGTCGGCTTACCGACCAATCTGCCTGCTGGACACAATGGGTAAGCTGCTTGAACGCCTTATCTTCGACAGACTTACTCCATTCACCGAAGGAGAGCATGGGCTATCGGACAGGCAGTTCGCTTTTCGAAAGGCACGGTCGACGATTGATGCAATCACTACGGTAGTACAGACGGCAAAAAACGCAATCCAGGGGAAGAGATGGAAGGGCGGCACGAAAAAGTACTGTGCAATAATAACGCTAGACGTAAAGAATGCGTTCAACTCAGCAGGATGGGTCCATATCCTGAGAGCGGTCCGAAAACTGGAAGCCCCGGACTACCTGCTGGCCATCTTAAGCAGCTACCTTGCGGACAGAGTACTGCAATATGATAGTGATGAAGGCCCCAAACAATATGTAGTAACCTCAGGTGTTCCACAAGGGTCAGTCCTCGAACCAGTTCTGTGGAACATTATGTATAACGTATGTATTGTAAAACTTTGTTTCTATTAATTTTTATATGTTTTTCAGGGGTTTTAAACGGGCCACAGTTGAAGAAATTATTGCAGCATCAGGAGTTTGCTGATCTTTTGAAACCGGTTGAACTAACTGCCTGGCAAAGCTTAAGGGAAGGCTCCCCTGGATTTGGGCAAAAATAAGGCAAAGTTTGTAATTTTTTTGTGGGATAATGAAAAGGCGTACAAACTTCCGGTTTTGACTATTAAATTCGTCTATTATTTAGGAGTTTAAAAAGTTAAAAAACTTGATGAAATTCAAAATGGCGGCTACAAAATGGCGATTTCCGTAGGCCTCTGCGCGCCAAACATCGCTCGAGAACTGTAATCCTGCAGCCTCTTGTAGTGGACTGAAATCAAAAAGCATTGTCATTACTTAAAGATAACAAAATTGTCTGTGAATTGAACCAGACTCAAAAAATTGAAACGAAAAATTCTTGCACAATGAATATTTGAAGAAAAAAGTTAAATTTTTTGCACCTTTTTTTAATTTCAACCACATTTAAAAATTAAAAATAAATAACTATTTATGCAAATTGTAGGTTCAAGGCATACAGAAAATCAAATACATTCGAGCAGTTTTTAGATGAAGAAAATCGGATCATTAGATCAAGTCCGGTGATTTCAGTTAGATTGGAAAAAATGGTTTCGAGATAAACGCGTTTGAAGCAAATTAGAGCAGTGGAGCGTCCCGTAGCGCGCGTGAGACAGGTGTGTTCTCCCATGAAAATACGCGTCGTATCAAAAAATCCTTTTACACACATATTCTACATATATGTAGCCTTCGTTTTATGCAAAAAAAAAAAACCATTTTTCGGTCCAAATCCAGGGGAGCCTTCCCTTAAGCGATGTAATAAATAACTTCTTAGGAAACAAGAAGTTTAGAATTATAAAGAACTTGTCCGCAAGATGATTGACGCCTATCGCGAAATGGGTGTCAGCATGTCTCTCAAGATACATTTTTTAGAGAGCCACTTGGACTTTTCCCCCGGAAAATTAGGTGACGTTAGTGATGAACACGGAGAGCGCTTCCACCAAGACATTGCACTAATTGAAAATCGCTTTCGGGGAAAAGATATGTGCCACATGCTTTCCGAGTATTGTTGGTCGCTGTGCCGTGACACGTACCAAAAACATAAGCGGCAAAGTAAACGCATACATTTTTCTTAAACAATTTGTTTCAAAATAAATCAGTCATAAAATGCATTTTAAATGACTATTGTTAACTTTTAAATTAAGTTATGAGCACTAGTATTCACAGTAAGTACGTATCCTCATGCATTCATCTTGTTACTCTTGGATGAGTTTTATCCAAGGAAACTTAATTTTTAATTTTCAATGTCTTGTGAAAACATATACTTAGGTTCAAACGCAATTTTCAAGTTGCAGAATTAGTGTATTTAACCTCCAGTATTAGCAGCATAACGATTTATACATGAGTTAATTAAATATTTTATTTTTGTCGTGCGGTGCAATATATCTTTGTTTTATAATGAGAAATATAAAATTTTTTATATCCTTAACTATTAAAGTTAGAAGAACGAAATTCGAGGATGTGGTAGTGTACATATTAGTCCTTAAGATATATTTTTTTCCCAAAAAAATATTGGAAATTTTCAAGGATATTCAAGGATAAAGTTTTAAAAGGACATTTTCAATACCTCTTCGTCCTTTTACACCAAAAAAATTATTTTTGTAAGATTCTAAGGATTTTTCTCTTTCATTTGATACCCATATTGTTATTCTATAATGCGTTCAATTTTTAAAACAATTTTTTGAGATAAACATGTCCTTCAAATTTCAAAGTCCTTTTAAAAAAAATCCTGACGTCAGAGAGAAAAACTAAAAACGCAGTTTTACTACGTTTGGCCCCTAGTTTTGCGAGTATACCGATTTTTTGGTGTGTAAAATTTGTTGTCGCACGGTGTTATGCCAGCTGACTTTGGACTTCTGACAGGCGATGCATTCACGACACCATTGTAGTGCGTAATTCTTTTTTTGAGGTGACGAGCTGTTGTGTACTATGTTGAGTGTTTGCCTCCGAAGGCTTGTCGGAATACACAGTCGCACGGGGCCAGACGAAATGTCACAGTAAACATGACAGTCTTGTATTGCCAGCTGCTGCAGTTTAAGTGAAGTGTCTTGCTTGACTTCAGCGAGCTGGTTGTCGTCCTGTTGGGCTGATTGGATGGTAGCGAATGGTAGACTCGTCGGCATACAAATTTCATTAATGCGCGAAAGCGCATCGGCTGCTGCGTTCTCTTCACCTTTAACGTGGATAAATTCGGCGTCGAATTGCGAAATGTAGTCCAGCTGCCTTAGTTGTCTCGAGGAGGCTTTGTCAGCTCGCTGGGAGAAGGCGTAGATGAAATGACGGTGGTCGGATTTGATGACAAATTTGTGGCCTTCCAGGTGATGTCAAAAAACTGTATAGCAGCAAATACAGCGAGCAGCTCGCGGTCATAAGTACTATATCGTTGTTCAGCTTGACTTAACCCTCATCGGTCCCTCGAGAAATACATCTAATCGGTCCCAATGTATGCGCGCGCATACACATATATTTTAATTGTAAAAAAGCTAAGCAAAATTAACAACCATTTATGTTTTGTGATTTTTTATGTTTATTATATTGTTTACTATCATATTAATACATTTGAACTTCATAAAGGTAGATTTAGAATGAAATTAAAATTTTTATATTCCATATATGTACTAGCTGGGCCCTGCGGCTTTGCACGCAAGCTCTCCTGTTTCCCCATATACGAATTCTTATACATTGTTGAGCCCATCACATTTTGATAACTTTGATTTCGGGTGTTTTCAAAATTTTGAAGTCAGAAGGCCCATTCGATTATGTGTTTGCGTATTGACTCCAAGCAAATGCTTAACCCTTGGTTTACCAGATTTCGATTCTTTGAGTTTCGGTTTTCAAAAAAATTAAAAGCACCTTGTTATTATTTCCCGATTGAAGTGCTTTTGATAAGTTTGAAGTCAGAACGGCCAATAAATCTTGTTTCTCCATACAAATTGTTAACCCATTTATGACCGCGTTAGATTTTGACTTTAAAAAAAGTGAAACATTATTTCTCGCTAAGAGTACTTTCACTAAGTTTGATGTCAATGTGCCCATTAATTCATATTTTTCACAGTTACTCCATACAAACTTTTAACCCGTCGCTGACCCCGTCCGATTTTAATATTCGGTAAAATGAAAAGCACGTATCGAGTTATTTAACATTTAAAGTACTTTCACCAAGTTTGAAGTTAAAACACTGAAAAAAAGTCGTTTCTCCATACATACTTTTAACCCGTTGTTGATTCAGTTAGATTTCGATTTTGAAAATAATGAAAAACACGTGTCTAATGTTATTTATTTCAATTATTTTTACAATTGTTGAAGTCAATAGGCCCATCGGTTCGTTTCGGAGTTTTTCCGTAAATAAACCTTAACCCATTGTTGGGCCAGTTAAATTTTGATTTTCGAAAAATTACAAAATACGTGTCGAATTATTGTTGATTTAGAGTATTTTCAGGAAGTTCGAAATCAAAGTGTCTCTTAAATCAATTTCCTTCATACAACACCTTAAAACATGTTTTTCCCCTTTAAACCCCGGATTTCAAAAAATCTCGTTTTAGCGGAGGTTTATTTTTCAAGATGTACCTACGGTCCAAAATTCATGTTTGTCGCTTCAGCGGTTTAGGCTGGGCGATAATAAATCAGTCAATCAATCAACCAGTCATTCAGTCAGGATAAACAATCTATGTATAAAAAAATGGAGACGGTACCACGCCCCCTTGTCCAATGCGCACAACTTTCGTCTAGTCGAGTTGTGCTACTAAGTGGACAGTTTATACTAACTTTCATTGATGTGCGACTTACAGTTCTGCTGAAATGTTGGGTCATAAAAAAAGCCACACCCCTTGTCAAACGCCCATCAAAACTCATTAGTAGAATGACACATCTATGAGACGACGGTACACCAACTTTCAATGCTGTGTAGCTAACGATTCTGAGGAGATTCCTTATTAAAGAGTTGAGTTGTAAGGGCGGTGCCACGCCTCTTGTCCAGAATCTACCTAATTCCCCCGCCGAAGGACACGACTAAATCATAACTTGATGCCGAGTATCATTGATGTGAACGCTATAGTTCAAAATTTACACCGCAATTTAAAAAGTGACACGCCCCTTGTCCAACGCCCACTAAATTTTACCGGTGGAACGACACGTCTACGCCATGACACTGTTCCACATTTAAATACTGAGCAACTTATAATTCCGAAGATATTCCATAGCAAAGAATTAAGCTGTTTGGGCGGTACCACGCCCCCTTGTCCAAAATCCACATTATTACCCCTGCCGAAGGACACGACCAAATCGTTGGTTTGTACCAAGTGTCATTCAGTTATAGTTCCAAAGTTACACCACAATTTAAAAAGTGCCACGCCCCTTTTCCAACGCCCATTAAATTTTACCGGTGGAACGACACGTATACGCCATGACGCTGTACAAAATTTCAATGCTGAGGGACTCATAATTCCGAAGCCATTACATTTTAAAAAATTTAGTTGTATGGACGGTGCCACGCCCCCTTGTTCAAAATCCACCTTATTCCCCCTGCCGAAGGACACGACCAAATCCTTAGTTTGTACTGAGTGTCGTTGATGTGAATGCTATAGTTCAAAAGTTACACCTGGATTTAAAAAGTGTCACGCCCTTGTCCAACGCCCACAAAATTTTACCGGTGGAATGATATGCTTACGCCATGACACTGTACCAAATTTCAGTGCTGAGCGACTTATAATTTCGAAGCTATTCCATATTAAAGAACTGAGTTGTATGAGCGGTGCCACGCCCCCTTGTCCAACGCCCATTGAATTTTACCGGTGGAATGACACGTTTACGCCATGACACTGTACCAAGTTTCAATGCTGAGCGGCTTATAATTTCGGAGCTATTCCATATTAAAGAACTGAGTTGTATGAGCGGTGCCACGCCCCCTTGTCCAACGCCCATTCAATTTTACCGGTGGAATGACACGTTTACGCCATGATACTGTACTAAATTTCAATGCTGTCCGACTTATAATTCCGAAGATATGCCATATTAAAAATTTAGGTTGTATGGGAGGTGCCACGCCCACCTGCCGTACAAACATGTAATATCGCTATAAACCACCGCATTGACATCTTCTATCACACCCAAACAAAATTTTCCCGAAAGAATGAGCCGTTTTCGCAAACACTGGCACGTTACAGAAGGTTAAGTTTTTTTATATATAAGACTAGCTGAGCCCTGCGGCTTTGCACGCAAGCTCTCCTGTTTCCCCATATACGAATTCTTATCCATTGTTGAGCCCATCAGATTTTGATTAAAAAAAAACATGTTTCTAACTATCTTTGATTTCGGGTGTTTTCAAAATTTTGAAGTCAGAAGGCCCATTCAATTATGTGTTTTCGTATTTACTCCAAGCAAATGCTTAACCCTTGGTTTACCAGATTTCGATTCGTCGAGTTTCGGTTTTCAAAAAATTAAAAGCACCTTGTTATTATTTCCCGAATGAAGTGCTTTTGATAAGTTTGAAGTCAGAACGGCCAATAAATCTTGTTTTTCCATACAAATACCCATTGATGACCCCGTCAGATTTTGACTTTCAAAAAAGTGAAAAATTATTTCTCGCTAAGAGTACTTTCACTAAGTTTGATGTCAATGTGCCCATTAATTCATATTTTTCACAGTTACTCCATACAAACTTTTAACCCGTCGCTGACCCCGTCCGATTTTAATATTCGGTAAAATGAAAAGCACGTATCGAGTTATTTAACATTTAAAGTACTTTCCCCAAGTTTGAAGTTAAAACACTCAAAAAAGTTGTTTCTCCATACATACTTTTAACCTGTTGTTGATTCAGTTAGATTTCGATTTTAAAAATAATGAGAAACACGTGCCTAACTTTATTTATTTCAATTATTTTTACAATTGTTGAAGTCAATAGGCCCATCGGTTCGTTTCGGAGTTCGTTTCGATAATAAATCAATCAATCAATCAACCAGTCAGTCAGTCAGGATAAACAATCTATGTATAAAAAAATGGAGATGGTACCACGCCCCCTTCTCCAATGCGCACAACTTTCGTCTAGTCGAGTTGTGCTACTAAGTGGACAGTTTGTACCAACTTTATTGATTTGCGACTTACAGTTCTGCTGAAATGTTGGGTCATAAAAAATATGCCACACCCCTTTTCAAACGCCCATCAAAGCTCATTAGTAGAATGACAAATCTATGAGACGACGGTACACCAACTATCAATGCTGTGCAGCTAACGATTCCGAGGAGATTCCTTATTAAAGAGTTGAGTTGTATGGGCGGTGCCACGCCTCTTCTCCAGAATCTATCTTATTCCCCCTGCCGAAGGACACGACTAAATCATAACTTGATACCGAGTATCATTGATGTGAATGCTATAGTTCCAAAGTTACACCGGTATTTATAAAGTGCCACGCCCCTTGTCCAACGCCCATGCAATACAACCTGTGAAATAATACGTCTACGCCATGACGTTGTACAAAATTTCAACGCTGAGCGACTTATAATTCCGAAGCTATTCCACATTAAAGAATGTAGTTGTATAGGCGGTGCCACGCCCCCTTGTCAAACACCTACCCTATTCCCCCTGTCGGAGGACACAACTAATAATAAGTTTGTAGCGAGTGTCATTTAAGGGAACGCTATATTTTCAAAGTTTCACCATTTAAAAAGTGCCACGCCCTTTTTCCAATGCCCATACAATACTGCCGGTGGAATGACACGTCTACGCCATGACGCTGTACCGAATTTCAATGCTGTGTGACTTAGGATTCCGAAGATATTCCATGTTAAAGAATTGAGTTGTATTGGCGGTGCCACGCCCCCTTGTCCAAAATACACCCTATTCCCCCTGCCGAAGGACATGACCAAACCGTAAGTTTGTACCGAGTGTCATTGATGTGAACGCTCTAGTTCCAAAGTTACTTACTTAACTGGCCATAACAACCCGTTATCGGGTTACGGCCTGCCGCAAAACTTCTCTCCAGGCGCCTCTGCTTCGCGCGCGCCTTCTCCAGTTGGTCACACCAAGAGATACCAGGGCCTCTTCCACTTGGTCCTTCCACCGGAGACACGGCCTCCCTCTTCGCCGTCGACCTCCAACCATCGCATCGAATACCTTTTTCGCCGGAGCTTCGTCGTCCATGCGGCAGACATGACCGAGCCAGCGTAGCCGCTGGATGTTAATTCGCTGCGCTACGTCCATGTCCTTATACAGCTCATACAGCTCGTTATTGGTTCGTATGCGATAGTCGTCACCAACCCGAACAGGGCCGAAGATTTTGCGAAGCACCTTCCTCTCGAACACTCCAAGGGCCGCTATGTCGTTTCGTGTCATTGTCCATGCTTCAGCGCCATAGAGGAGCACGGGCAAGATAAGCGTCCTATAGAGTGAAAGTTTTGTCGGTCGAGAGAGGTCTCTACTTCTCAATTGCCTACCGAGACCGTAGTAGCACCTGTTGGCAAGAGTTATCCTTCGCTTTATCTCCAGACTGACATCATTGCTGCTGTTGATGGCGGTGCCAAGGTAGACGAATTCCTTGACAACTTCAAAAGCATACCTGTCGGCCTCGACGTGAGACCCTAGCCGCTGCGAGTCCCTGCGTGTAGACAGCATATACTTCGTCTTGCCCTCATTTACCACCAGACCCATTTTGGCAGATTCTCTTTCGATAGCCGCAAAGGCAGCGGTGACATCTCGCTTGTTACGTCCGATGACATCAATATCATCAGCGTAAGCAAGGAGCTTGACACTTTTGTTGAAAATTGTGCCATTACGATGTACACCGGCCTTGCGCAGAACACTCTCCATGGTGAAGTTGAAGAGGTCGCAGGACAAAGGATCACCCTGTCTGAAACCTCGAACGGTATCAAAGGGGTCGGAGAGGTCACTTCCAACCTTGACGGAGCTGCGCGTATTGCTCAACGTCGCTCTGCAAAGTCTCACGAGCTTTGCAGGGATACCAAGTTCAGACAATGCGGCATATAGGCGATCCCTTATCGGGCTATCGAATGCTGCCTTGTAATCGATGAAGAGATGGTGTGTATCGATTTGGTTCTCATGGGTCTTCTCCAGGATTTGGCGTAGAGTGAATATCTGGTCGATGGTGGACTTACCAGGTCTAAAGCCGCACTGATAAGGTCCAATCAGCGCCTTGGCGAGTGGCTTTAGTCTTTCACATAATACGCTCGTCAGGACCTTGTATGCAATGGGAAGTAGGCTGATACCCCTGTAGTTGGCGCATATTGTTGGGTCGCCTTTCTTCAGCACAGGACAAAGGGCACTGAGGTTCCAATCGTTGGGCATTCGTTCCTCCAGCCATATTTTGCAAATGAGCTGATGCATGCACCCAATCAGCTCACCGCCGCCGGCCTTGAACAATTCAGCTGGTAGCCCATCCGGCCCTGCAGCTTTGTTGTTCCTGAGTCGCTGGATAGCGACCCGTACCTCGTCATGGCTGGGCGGTGGCACATCCACACCGTCGACGTCGATTGGTGCCATCTGGACATCTTCACCACTGGCGGTATTGTTCCTTTCGTCGCCTGCGAGCAGCTTGGTGAAGTGCTCCTTCCACAACCTCAGCACACCCTGCGCATCCGTAACCAGATCCCCGTTTTCGTCTCTGCAAGAAGATGCCCCAGGCCTAAATCCTTCCGTAAGACGCTTAACTTTTTGGAAGAATTTTCGGGCGTCATTCCTGCTCCTGCACTCCTCGATTTCCTCACGCTCGCGCCTTTCTTGCTCCCGTTTCTTGCGTCTAAAAAGGCACCTCTCTTTCTTCCTCTCCTCCCGGTATTTTTCTGTCATGGCTCGCGTGGCGGCCGACTGCAGGGTCTTCTTGTATGCAGCATTCTTCACTGCAGTGGCTGCGCGACACTCTTCATCGTACCATTGGTTTTTTGGTGGTGGGCGTCGAAAACCAAGGACATTTTCTGCGGCGGCGCGCATAGAGTGGGATAAGTGAGCCCATAATCCGCCGATGTCATCAGGTGGAGAGGGGGAGCGACCGAGCTGGTTGGAGAGTTGAGCGGAGTAGGCTTCGGCTACCCCTTGTGATCGCAGTTTACTGATGTCCAGCTTTCTTCGCAAACTAGGTTGTGCGGTCTTCGCTGCGCAAAGACGCATGCGTACCTTGGCTGCAACAAGGTAGTGGTCCGAGTCGATGTTGGGTCCTCGGAACGTGCGCACATCTAGAATGCTAGAAGCATGCCTTCCATCAATCACAATGTGATCAATCTGGTTGCGTGTGGATTGATCGGGGGATAACCAGGTGGCCTTGTGGATATCGAGGTGCTGGAATCTGGTGCTACTAACTACCATGTTTCGTGCCGCGGCGAAATCGATCAGCCTCAGACCGTTGTTCGAAGTGGTCCCATGGAGGCTGAACTGCCCGACTGTGGGGCCAAAGACGCCTTCTCGCCCGACCTTTGCGTTGAAGTCCCCGAGGACAATTTTGACGTCATGGGCCGGGCACCTGTCGTAGACGTCCTCGAGCTTCGCATAGAAGGCATCCTTGGTCGCATCGTCCTTCTCTTCCGTCGGGGCGTGCGCGCAAATCAGGCTGATGCTAAAGTATTTAGCTTTGATGCGGATCGAAGCCAGCCGTTCGTTCACCGGAGTGAACCGAGAGACGTGGTGGCGAAGTCTCTTGCTGACCACAAATCCGCAGCCAAATTCGCGCTTCTCCGCATGGCAGCTGTAGTAGATATCGCAGTCTGCTCGCTTAGAGCAACCTTGTCCTGTCCATCGCATTTCCTGGATGGCGGTGATGTCAGCCTTACATTTCGTGAGGGCTTCCGCCAGTTGGATAGAGGCACCTTCCCTATAGAGGGTCCGGACATTCCAAGTGCATATCCTCAAATCATGGTCCTTGAATCGTTTGCTGTGGTCGTCAACATTGTGGGTTCCTTCCGAGGCTTGCTTTTTGGCTTTCATTGGTATTTGGTTTTCCGTGGCGGGCACCAAACCCTGCGCACAACCCAAATTTTAAGTCCTGGGGATAGGACTCGCTGCACACATTAGTTCACTATTCAGCGGATGCCAAATAGCTATCCAGAAGGGCCGCGCGGAGGCTGTGCATCAGCTTGGATTGGACAGGGACAAGGATCGTTCTGGCGTTCGCCAGGTTGAACGCAATCAGAGACTTTACCTTGTATGTCCGCTCCCTTCCTTCCAAAGTTACACCGATTTTAAAAAGTGCCACGCCCCTTGTCCAACACCCAGTAAATTTTACCGGTGGAACGACACGTCTACGCCATGACACTGTATCAAATTTCAATGCTGTCCGACTTATCATTTCGAAGATATTCCATATTTAAAAATTGAGTTGTATGGGCGGTGCCACGCCCCCTTGTTCAAAACCCACCCCATTTCCCCTGTTGAAGGACACGACCAAATGGTAACTTTGTACTGAGTGTCATTGATGTGACTGCTATAGTTCAAAAGTTACACCGGAATTAAAAAAGTGCCACCCCTCTTGTCCAACGCCCATTAAATTTTAGCAATAGGAACACACTTCTATGAGATGACGGTACACCAACTTTCAATGCTATCCGAATTATAATTCCGAAGATTTTCTATGTTAAAAAGTTAAATTGTATGGGCGGTGCCACGCCCCCTTGTCCAAAATCCATCCTATTCCCCCCATCGAGTGACCCGACCGAATCGTTAGTTTGTACCGAATGTCATTGATGTGACTGCTATAGTTCAAAAGTAACACCGGAATTTAAAAAGTGCCAAGCCCTTTGTCCAACGCCCATTAAATTTTACCGGTGCAATGACACGCTTATGCCATGAGACTGTACCAAATTTCAATGTTTTCCGACTTATAATTCCGAAGATATACCATATTAAAAATTTAGGTTGTATGGGAGGTGCCACGCCCACCTGCCGTACAAACATGTAATATCGCTATAAACCACCGCATTGACATCTTCTATCACACACAAACAAAATTTTCCCGAAAGAATGAGCCGTTTTCGCAAACACTGGCACGTTACAGATAATTAAGTTTTTTATATATGAGATTAGAAAAAAAATTGAATTTTTAACTTTTGTCAATTATTTGTACATTTTTCGCATAAATTGAAATTATGTTCAGCACAAATGAAATTTCTACACTTTTCACAGCGTGTGGCAAAAAGATTTTTGTTATTTTTATATGTGCAGATGTAGCATCGGCCTCGTTTTGATGTACTTGGTAAATGGCGAATCCCCCGAATTCTTTGAATAACACTGGAAGCATCATTACTTTGAGGTTGTTTTTTACGTTTAGTGATCTGTTTTTTAACGAGATTCAATCCAAGCTGCTCGATAAAAAGGCGACGACGAATATTATGGTTCGTTTTAGAATTTTTCCAATTCGGGAACAATGCAATGAACGTCACGAATGCATTCAACGCACTAACATCAAGCATATTACAAAATACTGCCATTGGCCACCGATTGACTTTTCGTTTGCATGTGTACGTAGCCACCATTTGATCCATAGTATCAACTCCACTCTTGGTTTTGTTGTAGTCCTCAATGATGTTATGTTTCTTCTGTTCACTATTCTCATTTATGCTGACAACATTGTGGTATGTACTGAGCAATGTCACAAATCGGTACCGGCGAGGAACATATGACAACATAACTGCTTGCAAATTATGTTCATATACAACTGCTGTATGATAAATTGGCTTTTGACGCATGTCGAGTAGAACTGAAGGAATTTCAGTCCTATTTTTCCTTATTGTTCCCAAAATAGTCATGCGATTCTTATGCAAATCTTCTGCCAATTCATACGAAGTGAAAAAGTTGTCACACGTTACATTTCTGTCAGAAAGTCCTTCCACCAAATCCAAAACAACACGCCGTCCGAGATTGCGTTCAGGAGTGGCATTACGATTCCGACCAACATAAATTTGTGTGTTGTATGCATACCAGCTTTTTGAGTCGCATAGCACCCAAATTTTGATGCCATATTTCGCCGGCTTGTATGGAATATACTGACGAAACGGACATCGCCCACGATACGGAACTAACTGTTCATCTACGGTAATGTTTTTTCCTGGTGTGTATACAGCTTTCAAATTATGATTCCATTCATCGTATACATTTCGAGTCGGTGCCAATTTGTCACAAACAGAAGTATTTGTAGATGCAGTGTTGGCCATACGTTGTTCGCGGTCATCAAATCGAATGCAACCATGGATACGCTTGAACATTTTCAAAGACATTGTTGCTCTAAATATTGCCCGACCAGTTTCTTCATTCCACAGTTTAGTAACACATTCACCGTATGACCGATACACACCAGAAAGCAGCAGCAATCCAAAGTATGCGTGCAGAGCAGACATGGGGGTTTTGCACTAAAATCCACTACCACTACCACTAGAGGTCTTCTGGGAAATTTTCCATTATCCACTAAATAAATTTTAGTGGTAACTGAATTTTTTCCACTAATCACTGATCTTTATTTAGTGGTAGTGCCATTTTTTTCCACTAATTTTTTTAGTGGTACTTTTTACCACTGCCACTGCCATTAAATTCAGTGATTAGTGGAAAAAATTCAGCTACCACTAAAATTTATTTAGTGGTGAGGAAAGCATAGTGCACTATGACTTTAGTGCAAAAACCCGATGTCTGGTCTTGTTGAAAGCAAATATGTTGTTTAAATAAAACATATATTTTTGCGCATATCGTTGTTAGTGGTTTATTTAATGGTAATGGATGTCTTTGTTTAGTGCACTATGCTTTTCACTACCACTAAATACATTTTAGTGGTAGCTGAATATTTTCCACTAATCACTGATCTTTATTTAGTGGTAGTGCAATTTTCTTCCACTAATTTTTTTAGTGGTACTTTTTACCACTGCCACTGCAAGTAAATTCAGTGCTTAGTGGAATAAATTCAACTACCACTAAAATTTATTTAGTGGTAGTGAAAAGGATAGTGCACTATGAATTTAATGCAAAACCCCCATGTCTGCATATAATGAACATGAACCCATAACAAAGAGGGTAGGTTTTTACCTGGAGTGAAATTTTCTGCACGTCGAAATGAATTTCTTCGATTTATTTCAAATGGTTGCGATAAATATTCAATTTTCTTATTTTTTGAAAAATATTTCTTTTCAGGATTCGCTGCAGTTTCTTGTGCTAAATTTTGCTCAAGTGGCTCAATGTCGTCTTCATCCGAATGCACGCTAACTTCACTTTCATCATTCTCCTCGTCTGATAATGCAAAATCATCGTCACTATTGCACGGAGATTCGACCGCTTCGCTTTCCAAATCAAAATCCATTTCTAGTTCATCTCGCTGCCTTCTTTCACGTAAAACTCTATTCATTTATTATAAAATACTTCGAAACACAACCAAAATTCAAATAAATGCGCAAACAAACTTCACTTATGTGTGTTCCAGAACAAACTGAATTTCATGAAACGAAAAAATAAGAGCGTGCTATAAATCCACACACAAAAATAAGCGGCAATTCCAGGTACCTGCTTATGTGTATGCGCGCATATACACAGGGACCGATTCGTAACTATAACTGCACAGGCAAATACAGTAAGGGTACAAATTCAAAAACGGGTTTTTTGGCTGTTCAGGCAAAATAATTCTACTTTGCAAAATACAAGGTCATTCCGCTGAACCGTTTTTATTTTATTCAAGGTTAAAGATCAAAATTGTATGCGTGCGCATACAGGGGACCGATAAGGGTTAATTTACGTGAGAAAAATCCCACCGGTCTTTAGACGTTTTCTTGCAAGAGCTCAAGGGATGCGCCAATTGCAAAGTCTGACGCGTCGGTGGAGAGGGCCAAGGGTGCTGTTGGTGAGATGAATGCGTTCCTGGTGGCAGTGGCGATGCTATTTTTACAATCCGCAAAGGCCTTTTCTGCAACAGATATCCATTTTATCCTCCGCTTGCCCTTCTTCTTGGCGTTCTTCAAATATTCGTTAAACGGGGCCTGAGCCGCTGCTGCTTGTGGGATGCAACGACGAAAGTAATTTAGCATACCCAAGAATCGCGTGAGATCGGCGATAGTCTCGGGCTTTGGATACGACACGATGGCATCTACTTTGTCAGCAGGAGGCCAGTACCTATGTTGGTTGACAGCGTAGCCCAGGTACACTAGTTCGGTTTTGCCAAATCTGCATTGGGCAGCGTTGCGGAGACCCGGTGGCATACCAAGGAACTCGAAAAGTCCAAATGGCGTTGTAACTGCGGTCTTTGGAACGTTTTCAGGAGCTACTGGTATCTGATGATATGCCCGGACGAGGTCGATGGTAGAAAAGATGCGTTTTCCGTGTAAGCGCTAGAAGATATCCTCACAATGTGGAACTGGGTAGCGATCAGGAACTGTCTGAGCGTTGTGTCTTCTGTAGTCACCTGTTGATCGCCATCCACCAGACTTCTTGGGCACCATGTGAATGGGGCTCGCCCATGGACTGCTAGTTGGGCGTATGACATCATGATGGAGAAGCAGATCGAAGTCGGCCTTTGCTGCCGATAACTTTTCCCCGCATAGCCTCCGAGGACGCTCAGCTACTGGCGGCCCGTTCGTTACGATATGATGTTTGATAGATGGGGGGCTATTTACACGTGTTGCAGAGCTGGGCCCAGAGAGATCCGAGTAGTCCTTGAGGATGGTTGCGAACATCGGATGCTGTGAAGGGTCTTCAGCCTTTTGCTGCACCGTTGAAACCGTGTGGACATCTATTTTGCACAGCTGCGCTGGTGTGGAGATTGTGGTGAACGGGTCGATGAGACGCTGGCTCTTCAGGTCGATGATGAGCCCATAATGTGATAGGAAGTCGGAACCTATGATAGCCGTCTTAACATCAGCAATTATGAATGCCCATTTAAATGCTCTGCGTAGTCCGAAATTGACTTCGAGAACTTACTGGTCGTATGTGCGGATCGGAGTGGAATTGGCAGCAGACAGTGTTAGTTCGTTTACTGAAAGTTTTTGGGATCAATGAAATGGTAGAACCAGAGTCAATAAGGATTTTAAGGCGCATTTTATGATCGTGTAGTAATAGGCGGACTCTTTAGGAGTGCTGGTGGTGCTGCCGCCGGTCGTCTGCACAGGTGACAGCGGTTTTAGTTTTCCGACGGTGCGGGTGCAAGTGGGTTGGGGGAAGAGCGCAGCAACACACATTTTTGCGTCTTGTCGCCAAATTTGCGATCATAATGATAATAAATAAATAATGTGCTGTAGAAGCAGCGCGAGGACGTGAGCGCGACCGAAAATTGCTGCCGTCTCGGAGCTTTGAAAGGACCTCTTTGTTGACTGCGATGAGTGATGATAGAGCATCCTTTATTTCGCGTAAGTCCGCGCTGATGGATGGCGAAGGGGGGCGACGAGTACTTTGATCCACGGCCATGATGCCGGTGCCGTTGTAGTTATCCGTAAGCTCATCTGCTGCAGCGGCTAGCTCGTTTAATGACGTGGCTTTGAAGATCTTCAAGAATCGTTGTGTGCTTACTGGTAGCAGCGCTAGCCAACGAATGCGCAGTACGTCTTCAGAAGCCCGGTCTCCGGCAAGCGATCGCATCTGCAGCAGCAGCTGGAGCTTGCCACCCAATTCCAGCTCCATGAATAGTTTATGCAGCTGGCGATCTGTGGATTCAGTAAATCGCGTAGTCAAACATGTTGTAATGTGTGTGTACTTATTCGATTTGGGAGGGAACTTCAAAATGTCCGAGATCTCGAAAAGTGCATAAGAGTCTACGTTGCGTTTACGTCTTCGTCGTTTGACTTAGCTGGAGTCGAATGTGTCAGCGACATTTTTTTATAAATTTTAATTGATCGTTCTTAAAACGGGGTCACCACTGTAGGGCTTGTTGCCTCAAACAAATCTGTAGGGCAGGTTGCCTCTAACAAAAATAAAATTAAACAAAAGGAGAGCTTGCACGTTTCAACAAGTTCTTTATTCAACAGACGCATTCGGAATGAATAACTGTTTGCCGGCGCGACTGCGGCGCACGGCCTACTTCGATACAAGTATTTCGTTTATTCAAATTTGCTGAGTTGCTGACAGACAGCATTGCCAGCAAATTTGTGGCGGCAATGTCCTCTCTAAATGTAATGCTGGCAATGCTGTCTGTCAGCAACTCAGCAAATTCAAACACAACGAAATGTTTTATGGTAGTAGGCCGTGCGCTGCAGTCGCGCCGGCAACCGTTATTCCGTTTGCATCATTTGATAATAAAAGAGAAGTTGTTACAACGTGCAAGCTCGCGTTTCATTTCGAGGCAACTAGTTTTAAGAACAATTAATTAAAATTTATAAAAAAATGTCGCTCACACATTCGTCTCCACCTAAGTCAAACGATGAAGACGTGAACACAAACGGAGCGCGCCCCAAACAACTGAGCCAGCCCACCATGAGCGCAACAAATTCGGCGTCAGCGCTGGACTCCCACAACGTTGATGCAGTCAATTATTGCCGTTTGCCCCCATTTTGGGCAAGTAATCCAGAGTTATGGTTCGTCCAGGTAGAGGCCATGTTCCAGGCGTGCAGAATTTCTTCAGATAGTAACAAGTACAATCTGGTGATCACGGCGCTGGACTCTGATTCGCTTTTCGAGATCTCGGACATTTTGAAGTTCCCTCCCAAATCGGATAAGTACACACACATTAAAACATGTCTGACTACGCGATTTACTGAATCCGCAGACCGCCAGCTGCACAAACTATTCACGGAGCTGGAATTAGGTGGCAAGAAGCCGTCCCAGCTGCTTCGCAGATGCGATCGCTTGCCAGAGGCCGGGCTTCTGAAGACGTGCTGCGCAATCGTTGGCTGGTGCTGCTACCAGTAAGCACGCAGCGATTCTTGAAGATCTTCAAAGCCACGTCATTGGATGAGCTAGCCGCTGCAGCAGATGAGCTTATGGACAACGGCACCGGCGTCATGGCCGTGGATCAGAGTACTCGTCGCCTCCCTTCGCCATCCATCAGCGCGGATTTACGCGAAATTAAGGATGCGCTTTCATCGCTCATCGCAGTCAATAAAGAGGTCCTTGCAAAGCTCCGAGAAGGCAGCAATTTTCGGTCGCGCTCACGTCCTCGCGCTGCTTCTCCAGCCCATGACGGAGTATGTCATTATCATCATCAAGTTTGGCGACAAAGCGCAAAAATGTTTTTTTTTCCGCGCAGGAGGTGGAAATCTTCGAAAGATACTGGGGCAACCCACCAGTATGCTGGATTCTTACCGACTAAAACCACCCCCTGTTAACCCTTCATTCCCTCTGCGGAATTACCGTTAAGTATCGCATCGCAGAGGGGGGTTAAGTTTAGCCTATCTCTCCAGGCTCTGTTGTGAGTTGGCTGCTTCTGTCCTGCAGTCCACTTCTGCAGTTCCAATTGCATTAAAGTAATGCCTCCACATATTTCGTCCCAAGCTTCCGCTGATTTCAACATCGCGTCAATTATGTTGCGTGGGTTCAAGATTTTCTGAATCGTGGGCATTCGAATAAAGTGCGCTCAGGGTTTTCTGGCTTGTCGCAGGATGGGCAATTGGCATTGTCGTCATGGCCGAAGCGTTGTAGGTAGCTTCTGTAGCCACCGTGGCCGGTAAGGAACTGCATTAGTTGAAAGTTTACCTCGCCATGCCTTCTACTTGTCCACTTGTCTATGCATGGGATGAGCGTATGTGTCCACCGACTTTTGCCCGAGCGGTCCCATCGCGCCTGCCACTGCCTCATGGAGGTTGCTCTTTCGATGCGCGCTGCTTCTTCTTTCGAGCGTGTTCCCTTAAGGACATATATACGCCGCGTCTCGTCCGCCTTGATATCGATTGGCAACATCCGGCCGGTAGACGCGCTCATACTGTCGCTTATACGCCTTGATTTGCAGGGATTCGGCCCAGATTGGAGCTGCATATAGTAGCGAGGACGATATCACGCTGGCAAGTAGCACACGCCTACTAGCTTTTGGGCCCCCGATGTTGGGCAGCATCCGTGATAGGCTGGTATAGGTTTTGGATGCTTTACAGCATGCGTATTCAGCCTGTTTTCGAAAACTGAGCCTGTCATCGATGACCACGCCTAAGTACTTTATGGATCGACTGGAGGTAATGATATTCGCGCCAACCTCGATTCTCATTACCTCGCTTTTCTTTCAGCTGCTCACCAGCACCGCTTCAGTTTTTTCTTCTGCTAGTTGTAGGCCCACTGACTGAAGCCACGATCGGACGACCGCTATTGTGGCATTTGATTTCTGCTCCACGTCCGCTAGCTGTTTCGCTACCACTGTTAGCGCGATGTCGTCCGCGAATCCCACCACTACCACGCCTTCTGGGACGGGGAGGTTTAGCACTTCGTTATACATAATGTTTCACAGAACTGGTTCGAGGACTGACCCTTGTGGAACACCTGAGGTTACTACATATTGTTTGGGGCCTTCATCACTATCATATTGCAGTACTCTGTCCGCAAGGTAGCTGCTTAAGATGGCCAGCAGGTAGTCCGGGGCTTCCAGTTTTCGGACCGCTCTCAGGATATGGACCCATCCTGCTGAGTTGAACGCATTCTTTACGTCTAGCGTTATTATTGCACAGTACTTTTTCGTGCCGCCCTTCCATCTCTTCCCCTGGATTGCGTTTTTTGCCGTCTGTACTACCGTAGTGATTGCATCAATCGTCGACCGTGCCTTTCGAAAAGCGAACTGCCTGTCCGATAGCCCATGCTCTCCTTCGGTGAATGGAGTAAGTCTGTCGAAGATAAGGCGTTCAAGCAGCTTACCCATTGTGTCCAGCAGGCAGATTGGTCGGTAAGCCGACGGCTGGCCAGGAGCTTTTCCAGGTTTTGGTAGGAGGACCAAGTTCTGTTTTTTCCATCTGGCCGGGAATATTCCTTGCTGCAAGCAGAGCTGCATAACATCCGCGAATAGATCCGGCCGAGTAGATATGGATATGGCGTCTGGTCCCGGTGCTTTGTTGCTCTTGATTCTTGAGGTTGCCTCTTTGATTTCGTCTGGCGTCACTTGCACCTCGTATGTTTGGGAGCATGCGAGCTGTGGGCTTCTACTTGGATGCCTCGGGAATAGTGCTTAGACTATGCTTTGCAGCAGAATCGGACAGGTTTCCTGTTGTCTGCTTTTTAGTTTGGCCATGACCAGCTTGTAAGCGCCGCCCCAAGGGTCAGCGTTTGCTTCGTCGCATAGTTCTTTGAAGGCCTCTTTTTTACTTTTGCGTATCTCGTTACGGAGCTGTTTCCGAATATTGGCAAACTCTTTTCTGCGTAGTTCATGGCCCGGATTTTGCCGTCCGCGCTGACATTTACGCCTGGCATGAAGGCACTTTGCCCTGAGCTGCCTAATACTGTCGTTCCACCAATAGGCAGGGGCGCCGCGATTTGAAGATTTGAGTCTGGGCATAGCGGCGTCGCAGGCTCTTGATATGTAGTTTGCCAGCTGGCTAGCCGCTTCTTCAGCTGTATGGGGTAAGTTGCTATTTTCGCACAGCATACATTGGAAAAGCTCTTTGTCGAGCGACTTGGCCTTCCACTTTGTACCGCCCGGTTTTGGTTGCAGCGTCGTTGATGTTTTGTTTCCTCCAATTTCGAAGTGTATGGCTTGATGGTCGCTGTAGGTGAATTGGTCATCGACCGCCCACTTCAGCTGCTTACTGAGCGAGTTGCTTGCGAAAGTGATGTCAATCACGGATTCTCTGCCGTCTTTTCTGAAGGTGCTAGTGTCGCCATCGTTGGCAATGAATACGTCCAGTGTAGAGAAGGTTTCCAGTACGGCTGTGCCTCGCGCGTTTGTGCGTTTGCTTCCCCATTCCGTTGCCCACGCATTGAAGTCACCCGCGATGACTATGGGGTGGCGCGTTCGCGCTTGCCGGGCGATTCGCTCCGTGGTTGTCTGGAATTCATCGTGCGTCAAGCTCGGTCTGGCATAGCAGCTACAGAAAAACACGCCGCCTATTTTGGCCCATACGAATCCTGCATCGGCTGGTTGCATTAGTTCTTGGATCGGTCGCTTACCGCACGCCCATATTGCAGCGCGTTTAGTGCTATCTGCTATCCAAGCGCTACTGTCTGGAATTTTGTACGGCTCCGCTATGATAGCGACGTCAGCGCCGATCTCGTAGACTCTCTGCTTGAGCAGATCCTGCGCGGCCGCGCAGTGATTTAGGTTTATTTATTTATTTATTCGGTCTACAGAACAAATTCTTACAGACTAATTAAAAATAGTGAACAAGTTGAGCTTAAATCTAGCGAGAGATGAATTAAAATCAATGATATTACTAAACTTGTTGCACAGGCGTACGCATCTATTAATTGGCTCATTATAGGCATAATTAGTTTTGTGAGTAGCGCCAATGAAAAGACGGTTATTCCTCAAGTTACGTTTTGGAATAAAACGATCAAAAAGATTCGACAAAACTACACAATTTATTCTGCCATTAGTGACATTGTATGCAAAGACTAATGAGTATAATACTCTTCTATCGCACAGCGACTGCAACCCAAGCAATTTGCGTCTGCCGATGTAGGATGGAAGACCATCAGGCCAATGCAGCTTGCGCAAAGCGATTCTTGTAAATATTTTTTGAACTCTTTCGATTTTATTTGAGTGGACGTCATAATAAGGGTTCCAAATTAATGAGCAGTACTCCAGGCGACTTCTTACCAGAGCTATGTAAAGTGACTTTAAAGTCTGCGGATCTTTGAATTCCGCTGTATTTCTTCTGATAAAGCCAATCATTGCAAAAGATTTTGTGACAATATAGTCGACATGTTTTGAAAAAGAAAGTTTGGAGTCAAAGATAACACCCAAGTCCTTAATCTCACAGCAGCGAACCAAAGTACAATCGATTAGCCTGTAACTAAACTCGACATTTAAAGACTTTTTCGAATATGTGACCACACAACACTTTTTCGTGTTCAAATATAAGTGGTTAGTTATGCACCATTGGGCAAAAACATTTATATCTGACTGTAATTTATTACAGTCAGGTAAGTCTCGGACACTTAGAAAAAGTTTAACGTCGTCCGCAAACATTAGGCAATTAGCAAATTTAAAGTTGCTAGGTAGGTCATTGATGAAGATCAGAAATAACAGAGGCCCACAGTGCGTCCCTTGTGGTATGCCAGACCATGCATTGACCAGGGTATTCGATTTGGTGAGACCAATACTAACGAATAGCTTTCTGCCATATAAGAAGCTCGAGAAAAATTTTAGCAGTTTGCCACCAACCCCATAAAATTGTAGTTTTTGGAGGAGGATTGAATGGTCGACTTTATCAAAAGCCTTGGAAAAGTCCGTGTAGATGACGTCAAGCTGAGCTTGATTCTCGAAGGCGTTTATCATTTGATTGGTGATTAGAGCTAGATTGGTGCAAGTCGATCTACCAGGGAAAAAACCATGCTGACAATCACACAAGGCCAACTTCAAGTGGTCGAATAGTTTGGTCTGTATAATTTGATCGAACAGCTTGGCCAGTGTACTTTGCTTGACGATGGGCCTGTAGTTGCAGACGTCGTTACGGTCACCAGCCTTGAATATCGGGACGATTGAACACAACTTCCATGGCTCCAAGAAAGTTCCTGTATTTATGCACTCTTGGAAGAGTAGTGCAATTGGTCCAGCTGCAGCTGCAGCGCAGAGTTTGAAAAACAAAGGCGAAAACCCCTCGATGTCAAATTTCGAGTTGGGTTTCAATTTTGAAATGGCAGAGAGGACGTCATCCTCCGAAATTTGAAATGAAGAAATTGGTTGCAAAGGTGCAGTTTGAAATTCAGGAATGATGGTAGAATCATGCATCACGTAAACCTTCTGGAAAAATTGTGCAAACAAGTTGCAAGAGCCTAAAGTGTTATCAGATACTTCACCATCATACTCCAGACTTGTTGGGAAGCCATTAGTTTGCCTTTTTGTATTGATAAAGTGCCAAAAACTTGAAGGGTTAGATCTCAATTTCGATTCAATATTAAGCATATATTGCTTGAATATAAAGTTATGGAGGCAATCGAATTTATTCCTCAGAGAAAGAAAATGAAGACGATCAGCTTCAGAATTGCTTTTCTTAAACTTTTTGAAGGCCTTTGTTTTTATATTTTTCAGATTACAAAGGTTCGAGTTGAACCAGGGTGGTTTGCTTCGAGTCACTGTGCGCTTCAAAGGAATAAAACTCGAAATAGCAAATCGAAAACGCTCACACATAACCCTGTAGGAGGCCGCCGTTCCATTTGGGGAACTCAAGAACGACCAGTCAGTGGTAATAAAAAATTCGTTAATCGCTGCGCAGTCTGCCTTAGCGTAATCAAGCACCTGCATCGGCTCACCTGTGTTACTATCAAAATCATAAAATTTAAAACTAAGAATAAGAGCTTTATGATGGAGACAGTTACTCAAAATAGGAGATAGGCATTCTTCACAAGATACTTTAAACTCGTTCGAAACAAAAATGAGATCAAGTATTCTGCCATAATCGCTTAAAATGCAGTTGCATTGTTTGAGATCAAGCGAAAGTAAAGTACTTACAACTAGTACATCGATATCTGATTTAAGATTAGATGGTAATAAATTATTGTTATGGTTTAACCAAGAAATGTTGGCTAAATTAAAATCACCTAAGCAAATAAATTCATCAAACTGCTTGGCATTGTTCATTAAACTGGATATATTATCTATGTGCTTTTGATAACATGCAAAGTCACTACAAGGGGGAATATAAGATAAAATAAAGTAAATTGACCTATTGTTACTTAATTTTACTTCAACGCAAATTTGCTCTAACTTTCCATCAGCATGATCTAGAGAAATAACTTTGCTGCACAAATTTGCCCTAATAGCGAGCAGCACACCGCCACCTCTCTCGAGGCCTGTAGCACTCGAACAGCGATCCTTACGATATACATGATAGAATTCATCGAAATATTCAGCTGTGGCAACATTATCGTTAAGCCACGTCTCGGTTATCGCTAAAATGTCGTACTCATGTAACGCAATGGCCTGACGGAACTGAGACGATTTGGTGCGCATACCACTTACATTATGATAATATAATGACAAATTTGAATCTAAGCCGCTCGTATGGAGGGAACATTGAGATTGTGTATTAGATGTTAAGTTAATTTTGTTATGTCGTCTGCTTTCTGAAAAAACTTGAACGGGCGCACTTTGACATCAGTAGGCCAGATCGCAGCATTCAACAGCTTCTCAAGATGTAAAGATGAGACTCCAAGTTTGAAGTTCACTCTTTTTAAAGAGTCCGTAGGCGTATCTCTCTTGATTAGCTTGTAGCAAGAGATAGCTGACGGCTCAATTGATGCGTGCTTTGCTACGTAATCAACGATATTCTCTGCCGTAACAGAGGGCTTAAACGATGACAGATGTAACCATTTGAGTCGAATTGCTACATCTAATTCCACAGTCAAGTTGCTTCCAACGACGACGGTATGCTTTTTGCCTTGCTTCTTCTCACTGACTGCATTGTTAGTATGATGGAGGTGAGTACTTTGAGTGACATTATTTCCAAAGCGCGGAGTAGACGAAGCATCCGTGATCTCTGCAGCAGCAACAACAACCGACGCAGCATTCGCCGGCGCATCATCAGTGTGAGCGACAGCAGTGGCGACAGCATCAGCATATGAGCGGGCGGCGAGTTCGGCAACTTCGGCATTGTTCTTGTCGATAACAGTTGATACGACCGAGGAGTTCGATGAGCATGAGTGATTACTAGCATATTGAGCTGAGGACGACTGAGATTTTGACGAAGACGTTTTTGTTGCACTGTTAGGCAATTGAGCGCGGTATGGGCTAATTGCGTTATTGTTTTTGCCCGCAATATATGAAGATGCCGTCGCGTTTGAGAATGAGCTTTTGCGAGTTGTAATCGGATGAGTGTTCAAACGGTTAGGGTCATTGACCTTAGTCTTGGAGCGCGTTAGAATTTTGTTGGTAGAATCAGTTGCAATGTTAGAAACTATTGGATTATTAGAGTCGGAAGAAGAACTTGCATATACACTTGCCACAGTTTTTGGAAAATTAGTCAACTTTTCCAAAATGTTAAGAGCGTCATTGATGACACCCAATGAAAACGGCGATGCAAGTTTTAAGCAATTGTCACATTTAAAAACCACATTATGATTGCTCTTAAGAAAACTTGAACTAGTGGCGTTGATTTTAGCACAATTATTATGCAACTTATGTCCACATATACCACAAGTTACATGGTCCTATGCCACACATTGGGCATTGCACTTGACGCAACGCATCACTTGGTTGCTAGCGTTACAAGCCATACGAAATATACGCACTTAGAATAATGCTTAAGATGAACGAGATAGAGAGCGATAAAAACACGTCTGCACGTCACGGCGACTGAACTTGGTTTATTTGGATAACCTTAATCTTTTTTGCTGCGTTTGGCTCCGTATGCTTTTGCTTAGCGCTTCGGCGTAGAGAGGGCATTTTTTGCCTCCGGTTTGGTGCTTTACGTCGTCTAGTTTTTTCCGCATGCAGATTACGCATCTCGCGTCCTTCTCGCAGTTTTTTGCTTGGTGACCTTTGTTGCCGCAATTGAAGCAGGCTCCTAAAAAGTCGTCTGCGTTTCTGCAGTTTTTGGCCAAGTGGCCGAAGTCGAGACACTTGAAGCACCGGGTTGGCTGCACTCGTTGTGGGATGTGGCAGCTCACCCACCCTATTCTAACTTTCGCTGCAGCTATCAATTTCTCGGCCATCTCGGCCGGCACCCCAATTGTTGCCGTTTGCGTTCCTCCGTATGCAGTTCTTAATGCTTTTACCGCTGATTGTTGGATATCAACCTCCGGGAATTGGGTCTTAATTGAATCGTAAATTTCCTCTTTAGTGGTGATTTCATCGATATCTTTGATCTCCACGAACACTGTCTGGGTTAACGTACGGACTTCCGCTTTCCCCTCTAGTGCCTTCTCGACTACGGCGTGCAGTTTTTTTGTGCCAGGTTCTGTGGATTTTGCCAACTGAAGAAGCAGTTCGCCATTTGCGGTTCTTTTGACTTTAGTGACCATTTCGCCCATGTCTCTCAATTGCGGTTCATTCTTCACTAGCCTCAGTATGTCGGCGTATGAGTTTCCGCTAGTGCTTTTAATCACGACTGCGTTCGGTCGGGGCTGCCTCTTACGGGTGCGACTTTCAACCACGTCCCAACTTGGACTTTGCGCGCGCGCTCTCATGGGGGTTGTCTCCACATTGATTGGGTTGCCTGACCCCTTTAGTCCATGCTCTGCCACCTTGCTTTTAGCAGCTAGGTTTCGCTTCTTTTTTGGGGTGGGCGGAGTCTGCTCTTTGCCGCCCGTGTGCGCTCTAAGCCGTTTTCCTTCCGATTGGATAGTCTTTTTTAGGAAAGGGGTTGTCTGTGACGTTTTGCTTTCCTTCTTCTGTACCTGCTCACGGGACATTTTTGCGTGCAGGATCGCTAGTTCAGCTATAATGTCCCTCATTTGTTGGTTGATCGACCGTCGTTTGCCATCCTCCAACATGTCAACCAATTCTTGGATTTTGTCTCCGAGGACTTCCATAGTGCTGGGTTGCTTCTTCTTCGACTGCCCTACGTCCAAGCATGGAGGAGACGATCTTGAGCGTATTGGTGGTGGTGACGGGCGGGCCATATGCGTATGGGAATTATGCTGATTGCCGGTTGGTTGGTCACAAGCTTCAGCCTCTTTATATCCGTCGGCCGCGCATTTGGCGGTCCTCTTCTCTGCTGTTGTGTTGGTTTTAGGCGTTGCGGTGGCTTCCTGTGAAGCATCTGCACCTGCATGCGTTAATCTTGCTGCCTTGTTGTGGTCGGCCCTGGTTGGCGACCGCTGGATGCGCGAAGTAGTTGGTGACCGCTGAGTGCGCGAACTGGTTGGCGACCGCTGAATGCGCGAGCTTCTCAAAAAAGGGTTCTCAGACTGCATGATTTCTAAGAATTGCTTAAAAGTACTAGAGGCTGGTCACCCTACCCCTATACGTTTAACAACCCTGGCCTCATGCGCTGCCTTGTTTTCTCTTTCTTTACCAGTGCGCGCGCACAGCTGGTAAGTGTCAAAGCTCGGTCAAAACGAAGTAGAAAACAGAACGGGGGAGTAAGTAAAAAGTAAAAGGTACACGGAATTTTTCTGTCTCCAACTGCACCGGTATTGCAGATAAAAATTGAGTGGAAATGTACAAAGTAATAATAAAAAAGTTAAGAAAAGGTGAAAAATGGAAAGAAAAGAGAAAAAACTTGCCGATGGCGCGGCTAGCGCCCCGAGGAAAAATTTTAGTTTTTGAAGCCGGTGTTTCGATGCGCGGCTTCACGGCACTCACTCGGCGCGGCACGTACTTACTGGTTCCTTGGTGAGAAGGAAATTTGTTCACTATCAAGATTACCACTTAAGAATTTGACTTTTCCAGGAGCACTTTGGTTACTCGTCCTCACTTTGGATTCACTCAGTCTCAGTCCCAGCACAAAAATGTGTGTTGCCGTGTTCGTCGCCCCACCCACTTGCACCTGCACCGTCGGAAAACTAAAGCCGCTGTCACCCGTGCAGGCGACCGAAGACAGCAAAACCAGCACTCCTAAAGAGTTCCGCCTATTGCTATACGATCGTAAAACGCACCTTAAATTCCTTATTGACTCTGGTTCTACCATTTCATTGATCCCAAAAACTGTCATTAACAGGAAGCTTTCAGCAAACGAACTAACACTGTCCGCTGCCAACTCCACTACGATCCGCACATACGGCCAGCAAGTCCTCGAAGTCGATTTCGGACTACGCAGAGCATTTAAATGGGCATTCACAATTGCTGATGTCAAGACGGCTATCATAGGTGCCGACTTCCTATCACAGTATGGGCTCATTATCGACCTGAAGAGCTAGCGTCTCATCGACCCGCTCACCACACTCTCTACACCAGCGCAGCTGTGCAAAATAGATGTCCACACGGTTTCAACGGTGCAGCAAGAGGCTGAAGACCCTTCACAGCATCCGATGCTCGCAACCATCCTCAAGGAGTACTTGAATCTCTCTCTGCCCATCTCTGCACCACGTGTGGATAGCCCCACTTCTATCAAACATTATATCGTAACGAGCGGGCCGCCAGTAGCTGAGCGCCCTCGGAGGCTATGCGGTGAAAAGTTATCGGCAGCAAAGGCCGACTTTGATCTGCTTCTCCATCATGGCGTCATACGCCTATCTAGCAGTCCATGGGCGAGCCCCATCCACATGGTGCCCAAGAAGTCTGGTGGGTGGCGATCAACAGGTGACTACAGAAGACTCAACGCTCAGACAGTTCCTGATCGCTACCCAGTTCCACATTGTGAGGATATCTTCCAGCGCTTACACGGAAAATGCATCTTTTCTACCATCGACCTCGTCCGGGCGTACCATCAGATACCAGTAGCCCCTGAAGTTGTTCCAAAGACCGCATTTACAACGCCATTTGGACTTTTCGAGTTCTTGGGTATGCCACCGGGCCTCCGTAACGCTGCCCAAACGTTCCAACGCCACATGGACAACCTCTTACGGTATCTTCCATACGCAGCCTGTTTTATCGACGACCTGATCATATTTTCTAATTCCGTTGAGGAGCATGCCGAACATCTCAGCTGCGTGTTTGAAATTCTACGCCAGAATAACCTCTCAATCAATCTCGCGAAGTGCAGATTTGGCAAAACCGAACTAGTGTACCTGGGCTACACTGTCAACCAACATGGGTACTGGCCTCCTGCTGACAAAGTAGATGCCATCGTGTCGTATCCAAAGCCCGAGACTATCGCCGATCTCACGCGATTCTTGGGTATGCTAAATTATTTCCGTCGTTGCATCCCACAAGCAGCAGCGACTCAGGCCCCGCTTAATGAATATTTGAAGAACGCCAAGAAGGACAAGCGGAGGATAGAATGGATACCTGTTGCAGTAAAGGCCTTTGCGGATTGTAAAAATAGCATCGCCACTGCCACCAGGAACGCATTCATCGCACCAACAGCACCATTGGCCCTCTCCACCGACGTATCGGACTTTGCAATTGGCGCATCCCTTGAACAGTTGCAAGATGACGTCTGGAGACCGGTGGGATTTTTCTCACGTAAATTGAGCCAAGCTGAACAACGATATAGTACTTATGACCTCGAGCTGCTCGCTGTCTTTGCTGCTATACAGTTTTTTCGACATCACCTTTTTCCTTGACCGTTTTTCCAGGTGGCCTGTTGCAGTGCCGCTGGAAGACATGGAAGAAAGAACAGTAGCATCAGCGCTCTACGCCAATTGGATCTGCTCCCTACCACCCCCAAGCGAATGGAATGGTGGAGCGATTCCATCGTACTTTAAAAGCAGCTCTAATGTGTCACGCACCCACCCCCTGGCCGGAAATCCTGCCAACAGTACTCCTCGGATTGCGGTCATGCCTGAAAGAAGATTTAAACGCTTCCCCTGCCGAGCTTCTCTTCGGTGCGCCTATTCGGTTGCCAGGAGAATTCTTCGCACCCGAAGACCAACCTGCTAGCCCGGAGCTGTTCCTGGAAAAGCACAGGGAGCACATGCAGAAACTACGCCCAACAACGACTGCTCACCACGCCAAATCACGCTGTTTCATACTTAAGGATCTGTATACCTGCAGGCACGTTTTTCGCAGAGTTGACGCCGTCCGAAAGCCATTGGAGCCCCCCTACACAGGCCCCATGAGGTATTATGCCGTCTCAACGACCGCAATAACGGTATCGAGAAAGCTGTGTCCGTCGACTGTCTTAAACCGGCGTTCGTTTTCAAACAGGATCAACATCAGCAGGACAACACGTCGGAGCCCATGGGTAACACCCTACTGTCAAACACTATGGACAGACCGAACATATGCCAGAATACCACACAAATCGGTATCGTTCGCCGCCTCCACCGGCTAACTCTCTGAGAAGGGGGTACCTGTGGCGGCAATGCCCTCTCTAAATGTAATGCTGGCAATGCTGTCTGTCAGCAACTCAGCAAATTAAAACACAACGAAATGTTTTTATCGTAGTAGGTCGTGCGCTGCAGTCGCGCCGGCAACCGTTATTCCTTTTTTGCATCATTGTATAATAAAAAGAGAAGTTGTTACAACGTGCAAGCTCGCGTTTCATTTCGTTAGAGGCAACTAGCCCTACAAATTTGCAAATACAGCGTCATCTAGTGTACGTACGTGGAATGATAAAAGCAATTTGCAAATATATCGCCATCTAGTGTGTACGAAATAGCGTAGACGTACACTTTTCCGGCTACACATTGAAGACGGCAACATGGCCGTATCTGTCACGTTCTTATGAAGACGATTGTTTTGACGACTACATGGCGCTCTTGTTATTTTTTCTGTGTGTTTTGAACAACACTGCCGGCAACTCAGCTAACTTTTAGCGCACTTTAATCTAACTAATTCTCAACTAGTTGTGGTTGAGAGTTGGAATATTTTCAATGGAGCCAACTGACTATTTTAACGTTGCGATGGCCTAGGCAGTAGTCAATTTTCCGCCTCTGCATGACTTTTCAACTTAACTTAAAGTTGGTTACTAAAAAGTTAGAAGTTATCTAATTTATGGTTAGCTATAAACTAATTACATTTCAGTAAGCTACAAGTTGACTTTATTTAAATCAGCTATAACTAAACTATTAGTTAATGCGTTGCAGTCAAATCTTTATCCATAAAAATGAATGTTTGCATGATTGTTTTTTAAAATTGTGAATTTTTTTTCCCCTTTTTATTTGAAAAATATGCATTCGATACTCAAAATAATTAAAATACCAATCACCGATTTTTTTAAATGTTTCTTTTTCGTTTGACATTGTTCTTGAAAACATTGCTAACACTTATATTTTCAATGTAAATTCTGTTTTGACTCTGCACAGCAGACGAACAGGTGGCTTCTGATTCAGCAACATTACACGAATATAATCTATTTAAGTACAAATCCCTTTCCTTTTTAAAAAGCCTTCTTAAATTTCTTTTGCTTGCACCTCTCATTTTGGCTTAGCTTTAATAATTAAAATTAAAGAATATCAAAATTTTGTTAACAACTAACCAACCGCGCGAGACTAAGCACTGATTATGATTTCATAATACGCGAAAGAAAATGACAAATATGAGAAATGCAATTCGAAAGAGCCAAAAAACAAAGAGCAATTAACAGTTTTTCAAATAACTATGGCTGTATTCCTAAACGTCAGTTGCGCTGCATAAGTACAAAGCAGTATCAAAGTAAATCCTGAGTAGCGCCACTCTTTGACAACCAGACGTCGATTCTGTATGACAAGAACTGTCAAATTGTTGTTGCTCACGTGTACAACTGAGCTCACCATGGTGGTCGGACACCAAAGACAGGATTGCGTGTACGTGAAAAATACTGAAAAAATTGCGGTTTCTATGAATTTCTTAAAAGTAATTTAAGACGATTTTATAAATGAATCACTGAGTTTTTATGTTGGTATAATTAAAAGAAAAGAAAGCCAAATAAAATTCTCATAAATTAGTTGGTTTTTACCAAAATTTATGAACAAATTTAAATTGTTTCGTTTTTTATTCAAGAGCAACTCTGCCTTTGATACATATATCCACCACAAGTCATTGACAATTGCAAATGAAATTCAAATGATATTTTTTGAATATATTGGCGAATGATTATATGTTGAAGTACCACATCGACCTATTCGTAACCTATTGCTAAATGAAGGGACCATAAGTACTGCTGATCCCTCACGGTTAATTGAAACTGTAAAACAGTCTCTACTACTAGCAATAGACTAGCAAAATAAATGTAAAAACTAATTATAAACAAAATCAGTATGTATCAGGTGTACAACTTTGCTTCCGCCGTTTTCCGATAGATGGCTGTACCGGCTGAGGCTGGTTGAAATACATAGATGGTAATGCCTTTAAAGTGAGTGTGGACAGTGCCTAACGAATTGTCATCGCCGTTTCAGTGACAGTTGTTCTTGTTTTCGTATTATTCACGCTCGAAAATGTCCGTTTATGTGCCCAATTCTCGCCATTTGCGGGAAGTTTTACTTTTCTGTTACAATTCGAAACAAAAATGCAGCTGAAGCGCATCGAATGCTCTCAGAAACTTACGGTGATGCTGCTCTGAGTGAAAGAACGTGTCGGGAGTGGTTTCAACGTTTTAAAAATGGTGATTTCGACATGACAAAGTCATCCTCCAACACGACAATGCTCGGCCTCACGTCGCAAAAGTGGTCAAAAAGTACCTGGAAACGCTGAAATGGGAAGTCTTGCCCCACCCGCCGTATTCCCCAAATGTCGTCCCTTCTGACTTCCACCTATTCCGTTCGATGGCACACGGCCTGGCAGATCAACATTTTCAATCCTTCGAAGAATTGGAAAAATGGATTGCTTCTGGATAGCGTCAAAAGAGGACTCCTTTTTTCGAGCCGGGATCCGAAAATTGCCGGAAAGATGGGAGAAAGTTGTCGCTAGCGACGGACAATACTTTGAATAATACATCTGTAAGCACTTTTTCGCAATAAAGCTTTTAATTTTGGAAAAAAACGGCGGAAGCAAAGTTGTACACCTGATATAATTTATCATCAAACGGAAAAATTGGTTTTAATTGAAAAATTACAAATATCACACATAAATCTCTACATTTACATTCACAATAAGCACAATTTAATCATTTTGTGTATTTACTAAATATGTATTAAGCCCTTTAGGAAAAATCAAAGCACAAAATCCAGTCCACATCATTACAGTAAGGCTAATTGCTTCCTTTATTATTATACTGCACCGCATCCTCGGCATAGAGAATCATCACCGGCTGCTTAAACCCACCAATGTGCTTTTCCGTTTCGAACAAATCTTAACCCATTATTGGTCCAGTTAAATGTTGATTTTCGAAAAATTATAAAATACGTGTCGAATTATTTTTGATTTAGAGTATTTTCAGGAAGTTCGAAATCAATATGTCTTTTAAATCACTTTTCTTCATACAACACCTTAACACATGTTTTGCCCCTTTACTCTTAGCGGAGGTTCATTTTTCAAGATGTATCTACAGTTCAAATTTCATGTTCGTAGCTTCAGCGGTTTGGGCTGAGCGATGATGAATCAATCAATCAATCAGTCAGTCAGTCAATTAGGGCAAACAATCTATGTATATAACAATGGAGGCGGTACCACACCCTCTTGTCCAGTGCTCACAACTTTCTTCTAGTCGAATTGTGCTATTAAGTGGAAAGTTCGTACCAAGTTTCACTGATGTGTGTGTACTGCATAACTGTCTAAGCATAAAAAATGTGCCACGCCCCTTGACCAACGCCGATCAAATGTCATCAGTAGAATAACACATCTATGAACCGACGGTACACCAAATTTCAATGCTGTGCGACTTACAATTTCGAAGCTTACTTACAATTTCCACTTAAAAGAAATGAATTGTATGGGCGGTGCCACACCCCCTTGTCCAATACCCACCCTATTCCCTCGGTCGAAGGACATGATTAAATAGTAAGTGTGAACTAAATTTAATTGATGTGTGACTTATGGTTCCAAAGTTATTGTCTAAAAATGTATTCTGGTGACGCCACGCCCCGTTTTCCCGACTTTTCTTTTTTTATAAACCTTCACGTAACAATTTCGAACAAACCCGCCTAAGGAAGTATCCAAGTTGGTCCAGCCGTTCTCGAGTTTTAAGCAGCCGAATGGACCACGATTCAGTTTTATATATATACCGCCTATGAGACCGGTAATTATTTTTGAAAAAACACGTTTATTGTGAGGAAATGATTACAATTTTATTCTTCAAAGTAATGGCCATCGCTAGCTACACATTTTGCCCATCTCTCAGGCAATTTATGGATGCCTCGCCAAAAAAATGTTTCGTCTTTTGCCTGAAACCAATCATCGATCCATTTTTTTGCTTCTGCGTTAGAATTGAAGGAAGGGAGCGGACATACAAGGTAAAGTCTCTGATTGCGTTCAACCTGGCGAACGCCAGAACGATCCTTGTCCCTGTCCAATCCAAGCTGATGCACAGCCTCCGCGTGGCCCTTCTGGATAGCTATTTGGCATCCGCTGAATAGTGAACTAATGTGTGCAGCGAGTCCTATCCCCAGGACTTAAAATTTGGGTTGTGCGCAGGGTTTGGTGCCCGCCACGGAAAACCAAATACCAATGAAAGCCAAAAAGCAAGCCTCGGAAGGAACCCACAATGTTGACGACCACAGCAAACGATTCAAGGACCATGATTTGAGGATATGCACTTGGAATGTCCGGACCCTCTATAGGGAAGGTGCCTCTATCGAACTGGCGGAAGCCCTCACGAAATGTAAGGCTGACATCACCGCCATCCAGGAAATGCGATGGACAGGACAAGGTTGCTCCAAGCGAGCAGACTTCGATATCTACTACAGCTGCCATGCGGAGAAGCGCGAATTTGGCTGCGGATTTGTGGTCAGCAAGAGACTTCGCCACCACGTCTCTCGGTTCACTCCGGTGAACGAACGGCTGGCTTCGATCCACATCAAAGCTAAATACTTTAGTATCAGCCTAATTTGCGCGCACGCCCCGACGGAAGAGAAGGACGATGCGACCAAGGATGCCTTCTATGCGAAGCTCGAGGACGTCTACGACAGGTGCCCGGCCCATGACGTCAAAATGTCCTCGGGGACTTCAACGCAAAGGTCGGGCGAGAAGGCATCTTTGGCCCCACAGTCGGGCAGTTCAGCCTTCATGGGACCACTTCGAACAACGGTCTGAGGCTGATCGATTTCGCCGCGGCACGAAACATGGTAGTTAGTAGCACCAGATTCCAGCACCTCGATATCCACAAGGCCACCTGGTTATCCCCCGATCAATCCACCCGCAACCAGATTGATCACATTGTGATTGATGGAAGGCATGCTTCTAGCATTCTAGATGTGCGCACGTTCCGAGGTCCCAACATCGACTCGGACCACTACCTTGTTGCAGCCAAGGTACGCATGCGTCTTTGCGCAGCGAAGACCGCACAACCTAGTTTGCGAAGAAAGCTGGACATCAGTAAGCTGCGATCACAAGGGGTAGCCGAAGCCTACTCCGCTCAACTCTCCAACCAGCTCGGTCGCTCCCCCTCTCCACCTGATGACATCGGCGGATTATGGGCTCACTTATCCCACTCTATGCGCGCCGCCGCAGAAAATGTCCTTGGTTTTCGACGCCCACCACCAAAAAACCAATGGTACGATGAAGAGTGTCGCGCAGCCACTGCAGTGAATAATGCTGCATACAAGAAGACCCTGCAGTCGGCCGCCACGCGAGCCATGACAGAAAAATACCGGGAGGAGAGGAAGAAAGAGAGGTGCCTTTTTAGACGCAAGAAACGGGAGCAAGAAAGGCGCGAGCGTGAGGAAATCGAGGAGTGCAGGAGCAGGAATGACGCCCGAAAATTCTTCCAAAAAGTTAAGCGTCTTACGGAAGGATTTAAGCCTGGCGCATCTTCTTGCAGAGACGAAAACGGGGATCTGGTTACGGATGCGCAGGGTGTGCTGAGGTTGTAGAAGGAGCACTTCACCAAGCTGCTCGCAGGCGACGAAAGGAGCAATACCGCCAGTGGTGAAGATGTCCAGATGGCACCAATCGACGACGACTGTGTGGACGTGCCACCGCCCAGCCATGACGAGGTCCGGGTCGCTATCCAGCGACTCAAGAACAACAAAGCTGCAGGGCCGGATGGGCTACCAGCTGAATTGTGCAAGGCCGGCGGCGGTGAGCTGATTGGGTGCATGCATCAGCTCAATTGCAAAATATGGCTGGAGGAACGAATGCCCAACGATTGGAACCTCAGTGCCCTTTGTCCTGTGCTGAAGAAAGGCGACCCAACAATATGCGCCAACTACAGGGGTATCAGCCTACTTCCCATTGCATACAAGGTCCTGACGAGCGTATTATGTGAAAGACTAAAGCCACTCGCCAAGGCGCTGATTGGACCTTATCAGTGCGGCTTTAGACCTGGTAAGTCCACCATCGACCAGATATTCACTCTACGCCAAATCCTGGAGAAGACCCATGAGAACCAAATCGACACACACCATCTCTTCATCGATTACAAGGCAGCATTCGATAGCTCGATAAGGGATCGCCTATATGCCGCATTGTCTGATCTTGGTATCCCTGCAAAGCTCGTTAGACTTTGCAGAGCGACGTTGAGCAATACGCGCAGCTCCGTCAAGGTTGGAAGTGACCTCTCCGACCCCTTTGATACCGTTCGAGGTTTCAGACAGGGCGATCCTTTGTCCTGCGACGTCTTCAACTTCACCATGGAGAGTGTTCTGTGCAAGGCCGGTGTACATCGTAATGGCACAATTTTCAACAAAAGTGTCCAGCTCCTTGCTTACGCTGATGATATTGATGTCATCGGACGTAACAAGCGAGATGTCACCGCTGCCCTTGCGGCTATCGAAAGAGAATCTGCCAAAATAGGTCTGGTGGTAAATGAGGGCAAGACGAAGTATATGCTGTCTACACGCAGGGACTCGCAGCGGCTAGGGTCTCACGTCGAGGCCGACAGGTATGCTTTTGAAGTTGTCAAGGAATTCGTCTACCTTGGCACCGCCATCAACAGCAGCAATGATGTCAGTCTGGAGATAAAGCGAAGGATAACTCTTGCCAACAGGTGCTACTACGGTCTCGGTAGGCAATTGAGAAGTAGAGACCTCTCTCGACCGACAAAACTTTCACTCTATAGGACGCTTATCTTGCCCGTGCTCCTCTATGGCGCTGAAGCATGGACAATGACACGAAACGACATAGCAGCCCTTGGAGTGTTCGAGAGGAAGGTGCTTCGCAAAATCTTCGGCCCTGTTCGGGTTGGTGACGACTATCGCATACGAACCAATAACGAGCTGTATGAGCTGTATAAGGACATGGACGTAGCGCAGCGAATTAACATCCAGCGGCTACGCTGGCTCGGTCATATCTGCCGCATGGACGACGAAGCTCCGGCGAAAAAGATATTCGATGCGATGGTTGGAGGTCGACGGCGAAGAGGGAGGCCGTGTCTCCGGTGGAAGGACCAAGTGGAAGAGGCCCTGGTATCTCTTGGTGTGACCAACTGGAGAAGGCGCGCGCGAAGCAGAGGCGCCTGGAGAGAAGTTTTGCGGCAGGCCGTAACCCGATAACGGGTTGTTATGGCGAGTTAAGTAAGTAAGTAAGTAAGTGAGAATTGAAGCGCTGCACAGTGTTTCGCCTAGAACAAGCTAGCTGGACAAAAACGACATCTTTATTTTCTGATTTTTCTAATAGATAGTGAATATAAACATTCATACATTAAGATCTGTGTGAAAATAACACATCGGCGCCTCTTATATAGTGAGTAATATAGACGAATATATCGGATAACCGAAAATTTTAATAATTCGTTTGCATAGTTTGTCTGAATTGTTTTATATAAAAAAAATTACTGTGAAAAATCGGTGGCATTTTTTTTATTATGGAATATGAGCATAAGGGTAAGAAGTATTTTTACATTACCTTGTATTATAAATTAAGCTATATTAATTATTTGTAAGGTGCCATGATTAAGAAAGTAAGCGATTTTTTCCCCAAAATTTTAATTTCAAAGGTGAAAAAATAAGATGTCTCCCGATGTCACCTCTGCAATTTTTATATATATTCTGCTCAAAAGTGCCTACTAATAGATGGAACAAAAAACCATTGCGAATTTTTTGCACATCTATTTTATTTTATTTTTTTTAGATATGTTTACAAATAAAATTTAAGTTTTTTGAAATGGGGTTGGAACACTCAAGTGAAACAAGAAATGAAGAGATAATGGAAAAATTTTTATCAGTGGTTACACTGATGAATTTTCATTCGTTCCCTTGCAATTTGGGGAAACGTCTCGACCGCCTTCTACCATATATTGTCGTCTGCCATATATTTTTTTTTCCAAAGAATCAAAGATTTTATTGTTTCTGAAACGAACAAAGTTTTGGAAGAGATAAGCTTTATACTACCGACAAAGGGCATTCTAGAAGAATTTAAAGTTACTTTCCAACATAATATGCTTCTAACCATGACTGGGAAAGTTTGTTGTAATGATTTGATTGAAATGTCTTCTACTCAAAGGTGCTTTATATGTGGAGTAAATCTAAAAATAATGAATGACGAGACAAAAGAGTTTGTACCCAACCGAGAAAATCTAGGTTTTGCTTTATCTACACTGCAGGCTTGGATTAGGTGTTTTGAATGTCTGCTCCACATTAGTACCGTCTTTATGTAAAAAAGTGGCAGCTTAAGGACGATAATGCCTACTAGTGTTAATGAACCAATTGGTACCCCTGCTGTATCTAGTTTTCATGGTTCTGTCACTCATAGTAATTACTAATAAATGAACAGTGATGATAATGTCTGAGAGAATTAGAAAACTGTAAGTATGTAATAAATTGACAAGAACTTCCTGCTGTGCTAAGACTAGATTATCAACAGTTTTGTCTAAAACTGCTTGAACTTTATTTTAAGCGTTTCATTCACATCAATTTGCTCTGGATAACAACCAGCTTTTGCCTTTCTAACACTATAAAAAGACGGAAATACCTTATGACCAGCTTGGGCTCCACTTCCGAGTCCTTTTGTGTGCATGAGTAGTCAATTGGCTATCTACGTAGTATGCTAAAACTTCTTCATTACTCAAAAATCTCGCATTTTTTTTAATTTTTCTCGTTCAGAGATTCTTGAGTCTCACTTTTCGCAGTTTTGATAACACTTGCTGAATTTCTCTAGTGGACAACCGTACAGATATCTACGCAGCATAAATCAACTTATCAGTACTTCTGGTAGGTCATCTCTTTGTCTCCGTTTAGTCCTTAGACTGGAACTATTTAATTCCTTAATGTATATATCCATATATCTGTGGTCAAAAGCAATAACCGCCTAAGTCGAAAATTGCTGTTTCGAGCAATCCCGGTTTAAAGTTTTAGCGCGTAGTGTGTTCGTTATGGGAATGCGAATAGGTTTTTATTAATAACTTTTTTTATTTTAAAGTTACAAACTCCCCGATTTTACACAAACGTAGAGCACAGTCAAGGGAACGTGATGACATCCATAACTCAATTTCTTCTTAAGTCGACTTAAGCGATTATTGCTTTTGACCACAGATATATGTGTATGTATATATATTCCTATATGTATATAGTTATCAAAAAAACATATTAAACTAAAAAAATATATGTATATGAAATAAAAAGCCACATATGAAGCGAAAAATCCTGAAAAATATTTTTGTCCAGCTAGCTTGTTCTACACGAAACACTGTGCGCTGTTCCGTTAATGCGTGGCCCATCGATGCGAACATGTGATAATCCGAAGGCGCCAAGTCTGGTGAGTAAGCCGCATGAGCAAGAGCTTCCCAGTTGTACGATGCAACCAATTCTTTGGTGGCTCTAGTGCGGTGTGGTGGTGCGTTGTCATCGAGGAAAATCACTTTGTATTGCCTGGCTTCATATTCTGGGCGTTTTTGGCGTATAGCACGGTTCAAATCGGCCAATTGTTGTTGGTAACGTTCACCGTTAACCGTTTCACCAGGTTTTAGAAGGTCATACCATATGACACCATGCTGGTCCCAGAAAACACATAGCATGGCCTTCTTTCCGAAGCGATCTGGCCTTGCGGTCGATTGCACCACTTTTAAATTTATTGAACCACTCGTTACACTGTGTGCGACCAAGGGCATGCTCGCCGTAAGCTTCCACAAGCATTCGATGCGATTCAGAAGCGTTTTTCTTCAAATGGTAACACAAAATTAACTGTGTCCGCAAATCGTAATTTGTAGGCACGTAATCCGACATTTTCCGGAGCGTCAAACAATGCGTTGTTGGATGAAACTTGACAAATTGTGAACTGAATATTGTTGACATATGACAGAAGAAGTAAACATGACATTTGGTACGGTTCCGAAGTTTATAAATATTCGGCTATTTACCGCTAGATGTCGTTACCGGTTTCATAGGCGCATACCTGGTAGATATAGATATTTACATTCTGAAAATTGTTTCGTAAAGTTAATGTTTTTTTTTGTGTCTTCCTTTTAGTATTAACTTTTCAAAGGTAACATTTAAGTACTTAAAAATTATACCTCTGGCAACATTTAAACTGCCCTTTTATTATGTCAAAGTTTTCCTGCAAAAATTTACAAAATTAATCTGAATTAAGGCGCTTTTTTGTGGCAGTGCCTAAGTTATTTCTGCTAAATTGATTTTGATGGTTTCCAATATCAGGCATATGCTTTGAAATGCAAATGTTTTCATATTATATACATATATTTGGGCTTTTTAATATATCTCTCATCAATTAATTTAAGGGGAAATCTGGTTTTTTTTCACAGAAAATTATCTCCTTTAGAAATTAATTAAAAATAATAAGTTTCGAAAGGTAAAATAATGAAAGCATATATATGGTATACAAAAATTTGGATCACTTGATGACACTTGTTTTTCGGCTGTGAAATATTTTTTGCGACTTTTTAAAATTTTTTGAGAGGAAACACTGATGATGGCACAATAGCAAGGTATACCAAGTAAATAAATCTTGCTCTTTTTTCTTTTTTTTACATTTGGGAATGCTGTCAAACAGAGTTACTAGGGTGGAGTGTACGCTGGAAATTTAGTACCTTTTTCCTTGCATACCATACATTTTGAAAACCTTCATAATAAACAAACAAGAATATACATATGCACTAAGTTATTTCGCTGGCTTAAAGTGAAAAGGTGCTAAGCTCACTTGTTTAAATGTTACAGGAAAGACAAAAAACTATGTAATAATTTAAGGAAAAGGGCTGGGTTGTGAACCATTACTGTTTTTTCTTTCCCTAATTGACACATTACCAATCTTTCAACTGTCAAGTTTGTTTTTTTAGATAACCAAGATTAAAACTCCGTGAGAGTAAAGAAATCAGCTGTTTGCAATTTGGTTGCCGGGGAAAAAATTGAAAGCATTTGGTTTTATATGAAAAGGATTGCCGGTATAAATGTTTTTCACTCTGAACATCTCAGATAGTACATATATGTGTGGATCGCGTGCCTTACAATGTCTTAGAATGCGTCGATTGTCTGTTATTTTACGTAAAACTTTCGCCTTCTGCCATACAAATTTCCTTTTTATGTTGCATTCAATTCATGGTGAATTGGTGCTCAGCTGGTTTTTCTATTTATCTATTGTCCGGAGCAGCTCGCGGACTTATTTTGCTGCCGGAAAAATGATAATTAGTTTTCTAATAAGACAGCAATCGGAAGCATCTTACTGTATATTAATCAATAAATTATTCATATCTAAGAAAAACGCGATCATAAAATTGCTTATAGCTCATTCAAGTTTGCTATAATTTTGCATTGCTTATTGGCTATTTTTCATACAAGTTTCAATTCTGCAATGCGTTTACAATTCGTGGTGAAACCCAATCAGCTGTTTTCTGCTTGAAAATTTTTCGGGGATGGATGTTTGTGCACAAAATTATGATTTACAGTAAAATCGCTGCCGGAACAAGAATATGTGTTCATTCTGTAATCTAAATGTGATGTCAAAAAGTTTGCCAGTAATCAAAATTGTTTTGGTTCGTTCATATTGTTATATTTTTGCATTATTCTGCCTCCCTTTTGCATAGAAATTTTGTGCTGCCAATTGGTAAAAGTTGTGGTGAAAAAATATCAGCTGCAACCTGATGCCGCCCGGGGTAATTTCGGAAAACAAAAAATTGATAAGTATTGTGCTAAGTTTTGATATATTGCAATTTTTTGTTTTGCGAATTCTTACAATCCAAACGACAAATATTTTAAGATTCCTCTTATTGCAAGTAACTAACTAACATCACAATATCCTTCATTCATTTATAATTTTATTACACGTAATAGATATATCTTTATAAATATCTTTGCATTTCCGCACCACCATAGAGGTATGCAAAATAGGCGCATTACCGAATATTTTTTTTTTTTTGGTGCTCGGTTCCCCTGTACAAGAACTCTTGAACAAGAACTTACAACCAAACAATTTACTAATCAAGAGATCAAGAAACCAAATAAATTTTTCATTTATATTGTTCTCACGGGTCGTAAAAAAAAATATTGTTACGAGTACTAGTTCTAGTGGGCTGTTACGTATCACTGGATTGTGCAATTTGAAAATTGTACAGATGTACTGTGCTGTATTAGTGATTCGTCGATCCCATCACCAATCCTAATCTTTCCTTCTCCTTGTGTACTTATGTTCCCCCTATTTTCTGCTCCCGGCTTCGGCCATTCGTATCGTTTACTGTTTCTTGTGTTACTTGTTGTTCATACGTTGTTGAATAAAGAATACTCAACCTGAACCATACCTCGATTTTTATTCTACCGCTCCGCGCAAATTTCTTCATGGTCCTTCGAGCCGGATCGCGAACTCGCGCCGCGATACACAAAACAATAAATATTAGTGAACATAAAACAATTACAAAATACAAAACAATCAACAAGTGCGAGAACTCAAAGTGAAGCGACACTCGCATCAAAACAAACACAAACATAGTTACACAAAAAAAAAATACAAAGGAAAAAGTGACAAACAAATACACATATGTACAAAGTTCCAACTAACTATAAACAAAATAAAATTGTGCAAAAACAAAATAAAAATTCCACAAATAATAAGAATACACAAACAGTGACATCACAAATCAAACAAAAAAGTGCAACGAAAAACGATCTAACCACAAGAAACAGAAGTGCACAAAATTCAAGAAATTAAAAACAAACAAAAAAACACCGCGACAAATCCCATGCAGTGTAGTGCAACAACAAAAACTCACACATCAAAAATACAACAACAATACACACCCACAACGCAGAGCACAGAACAGCACAAAAAACAAAAGCATCGCAGCACAGCGGCGGACACACAGATCCAGCAGGAGATCCCCAATCTCGGGCACGGGGCCCAAAAACAGATAAGCGGAAAATTTTTATAAATATATATCTACCCCAAGTATATACCCACTCCCCAAAAATCCAGAATAAAAATTTTCATTCTGGTACCCCGCTTATCGTGTCCCTTAGTACAAAACAGCGCAGTGCAGTAAGCAATTCCGCTACTGCACATAATTCTGCACATTTGTACATTTTCGCCGTCTCTTTTGTGCGACCTTCGCTGCCGAAGCAGCAAAAACTCCGCTGCAGCTAGCACCCAAAACGCACTATTCTCCTTGTGCAGTAAATAGGCACGCAGCATTTCTCCCGCTGCATTCCCACTCACCCACTTGCACGCAGTTTCGCGTTTTGTTTTGTGCGACATACGCAAGCACTGAGCAGCGAGCACTCCCGCTGCTGCTTCCAAGTGCAATTGCACTTTCGCCTGCCTAAGCAATATCCCCACTCTCGCTGGCAGAAGTAAGAAAACGCAAATACAGTGGGACGAGTAGCCTATTTTCGCAGCACATTGAATAATTTTCAATAGTGCTGCACATACACATTCAGTGCACAGCTGTTGTCACCCCAAGTAAATACAGTGGGACATGGGACATGCTGAATAAATAAATGCATGTCCTACGTTTTATGGAGGTGGCGCTATTTATTTGATCAAGAAAACGATGGATCGATGTGTATATGTACGAATCTTGCAGGAAATCGTGCTACCGTATGTCCGTGAAAAAACGCCAATGCTTTGGGTCTTCCAACAGGACTATAACCCAAAGCATACAAGCAAGGTCGTTCGAAAGGGGCTTCGCAAGAGCAGGATTAGGGTTGTGGAATGGCTCGCACAATCACCAGACTTCAATACAATTAAAAATTTGTGGTGTGACGTGAAGAGAGCAGTTGCTCACAATAATCCTTTAAATAATAATCAACTTTGAGAAACAGTAGACCACGCCCCTAGAGAAAGATATGAAAATTTGGTTAATTCAATGCATCAGCTCTGTGCTGCAGTAATAGCGAACAACAGTCACGCAACTAAATATTAATTTGAAGAAAAATTACGTTATTACTATTTAACCACTATGTCTTTTAAAATGAAACACAATTTTTGCTTCATTTTTATGAAAGTAAAGCGAACTACTATTTTTTTGACCGTCCATATTTTGGAGCTTTTGGCGCATTTAATTTAAATCAAACCAAACTGAGTTTAATTCTTAAGTTTTCTTTTATGATTGCATTGTTAACACATATAACTTGTTAAAAAAATACAAAGTAAATATTTGTACAGAAAAGCAGATTATTTTTTCTTAATTTTCTTTTCGTTGTGTGCGTACTACTATTATTTTGACCGCAGCTGTATATATATATACCAATTTCTCGACGCGTTTACACACAGTTGTAAACTTCTATCCTCAACAAAAATACAAAGTCGCATTGAAAATTTTTTACACTTTCGTGAACATTTCTCCATTTCTAAATTATCGTTCGCGCGGACGCGGTAATACGGTTTATTCCCCATAAGCCTAATATTTGTATTCAAACGGATTTTAAACCCCCTTTCGAGCTTTTTTAAGCCATTAAAATGCCTGTTGAGCGATCCCCCAAGTGTCAAATAAACAAAATGGAGTCTCCTTCTCCAAAATATTCAAAGTCGACTGAGACACATTTGACAGTTCCTGTTACTCGCGAGACACTCAAAACTCGCTCCAAGCCACCTAGTCTCATAGCAACCGATCCCAGTGTTGCCACTTTCGGTTTTGAGTCCGAGAGACTCGTGCAATTATGCATACAGTTTCCATCGGCTCCCATTGAGGATTTGACCAAATCACTGGTCAAAATTAAGCAGAAAAATCTGCAAGCCCAACCGAGCAACAACTCCAGCACTCATTCTCCCCATTTTAATGCGCAACACAGCACATATTCAAGGCAAAGTACGCTCCCAGTACCAGCCCTTCACTCAAATAATGGCACCCAATCCCTTCTGCCTACGGCATTGGTCTCCATTATACATTTAGGAAAGTTGTTCAAAGTGCGAGCGTTGATCGATCAAGGCTCTCAGCGCACCTTCATTTCCTCGAAGGTCCAGAGACGCCTAAAATTGCCAATCGGGAAATCTAACCTCCAGATCTCGGGCATGGGTGGATAAATTGTGAAAACCGCCAAACATATATGCTTCTTGACATTGGCAGTCCCTAAAACGAGCACAAACCTCCCCGTGCAAGCAATCGTGCTGCCAAAGTTAACGGAATTTCTCCCCCCTTCCAAAATAAACCCCCCAATTTGAACGCTAGATCTCGCTGATCCCAACCCCTTCGAGGCAGCGCAGATCGATATAGTGATTAGCAGTGATCTCATCCCGCAGATCATGCTCGAAGGTTTCCACCGAGATGTATGTGGTAGCTTACTCGCTCAACACACAGTATTCGGTTGGATATTTAGCGGTCCAGTACCCCTGTCATCATATATGACAACTGTCGCCGCGGTGCCAAATCACCATACGCACACTGGTCCCGCCCTTCGAAAAAACCTTCCTACTCCAAAGGAAGCTCTTTCTGACGTGAGTGCCGCCCTCAATCCCGTAGGATTTCCACCCAAGGAAATAAAGGTACATCACGCAGAACCCACCATCCTTGCACATTCAGACTCAAACCGGCAAACACCCCCCTTCGTTACCAAACGTTTCGCCCCCCGTAGGATGGCTATCGCCCCCAATGAGACCGCGAAAAAGGGTATACAACAAGCGTTGACTCAACGCCACGCGTCAATATGCACAGCAATTGATGGAAACTGCAGCCCCCGCGCATTTCCACATTGCACCCCCCATACAACAAAACTCGAGCGCACCCATTCCGGGTCCGAGTCAGTCGCCATTCCCGTGCGACCTGTTCCAAGCGCCTTCACTCCTCTGACGGCAACTCAAGCGAACCCCATCGCTTGACAAACCGATCACACCAACCAACGATGTCAACATCATAATTTATAACATCTGACCTCTCTTTTACAGATCCAGTGCTAGCGACCCTCGCAGCACGTCCGCACCGAGCCTAGGCAGCAGAGAGGCCCTCAGCGCCACTCCCCAGAGCTCCGGCATCGTGAAACGGCGACAAACCCCCAGCCGTCAGCCCATCCTACAGCCAGGCAGCCGCGCACCACCGCCAAATCATCACCAGCCAGCCGTGCGCCGTAACCCTGGGCGTGACCCCGGCACCACTATATGATTGCAATATGCAATGGCGGGCGCGATGTACAGATGTACTGTGCTGTATTAGTGATTCGTCGATCCCATCACCAATCCTAATCTTCCCTTCTCCTTGTGTACTTATGTTCCCCCTATTTTCTGCTCCCGGCTTCGGCCATTCGTATCGTTTGCTGTTTCTTGTGTTACGTGTTATTCATACGTTGTTGAATAAAGAACGCTCAACCCGAACCATACCGCGATTTTTATTCTACCGCTCCGCGCATATTTCTTCAAAAATAAAACAACTTTAGTTATCCAAACGCAGTCAATAAAAACCATCTCCATCGCGCAGATCGTTCTCGAACATTCCGGAGTGGACTAAAGGTTTCCATGATGATCGCAACCATCATTGGCAGTTTGGACTAAAAGTTTCCATCATTGCCAGGTTGGACTAAAAGTTTCCATCATTGCCAGGTTGGACTAAAAGTTTCCATCATTGCCAGGTTGGACTAAAAGTTTCCCTTATTATCGCGGCCGTCGTTGCCAGATTGAATTATAGCACGGCGCGTACTGAGTTGCTTTGCACAGCGACAGACTGTCTTATCGTTACACTGCCCACCACTTAGACTTGTTCGTCCCGAACAAGTGCCGAGGTTCCGCTGTGATAAGGCGCCAGGCGCTCCAAATGGACTACCTTCAGCTTAGCGCCTTTATTGCTGCAACGTTGAATCCTGTATACCACGTCGTTAATCCTAGTTACGACTTTGTAAGTTCCTTCCCATGACGCTTGCAGTTTCGGAGACAAACCTTTCCTCCGCTGCGGGTTGTAGAGCATTACCAGATCGCCTTCTTGAAACCCTGCTGAGTTGGCCCGTAGATCATATCTGGCTTTCGCCTTATCGCTGACAAGTTTGGTGCGGCTCCTTATAAACTGGTGAATTTCCTCCAGTTCCGCCCGCTTATTGACCACGTAGTCCGTCTTAGCGCCTCCCGTCGTGCTGACTACCCCGAATTTCAAGTCAGCGGGTAACGGCAACTCTGTGCCGAACACCGCTCGGGCTGGAGTGAGTGATGTCGTGTCGTGCGGGGCTGACCTATACGCCATCAGGAACAGGGGGATATGCGTGTCCCAATACTTTTGATTCCTGCCTACCACTTTCCGCAGGTATTCCTCCAGTGTCCGGTTAAAGCGTTCCACCATGCCGTCGGACTGTGGGTGCAAAGGAGTGGTCTTTATCCCCAGCAGCTCACACACTTCCTTGAATACCGCAGACTCGAAATTCCGGCCTTGATCTGAGTGCAACTCCAAGGGAACTCCGAACCTGGCTACCCAGTTGTTTACCAGCTTTTCCGAGATCGTAGTGGCCTCCTGGTTAAGAATAGGGTACACTTCGGGCCATTTGCTGAAATAATCCATTACCACCAGCACATATTTGTTGCCTTGAGTGCTAGTTGGGAATGGGCCGGCGACGTCCATAGCAATCCGCTCGAAGGGCGCTCCCACGTTGTACTGCTGCATGCGGCCTCGAGATCTTCTTGTCGGCCCTTTCGCGGCTGAACATCGGTCGCAGCTCTTAATCCACTCGGCTACAGACTCCTGACATCCTACCCAGTAGAATCGTCTTTTTATTTTGGCGACGGTTTTGGTGATACTCAGGTGCCCTCCACTGGAGTCGTTATGGTATGCCTCGATGACCTCGTTGATTCTGCATTTCGGCACTACCATTAGGGAGTTGCTGGTCCGACCATCCGCGCTCTCCCATTCGCGGTACAGGCATCCTTCCTTCAGCCGCAGACTTTTCCACTGTGCCCAGTAAGCCTTAGCGATCGGGCTTTCACCGGTCATGTCCTGTCAGTCTGGACGTGCGCCTTGCTCCTTGCCTTCAACAATTTTTGCAAGATCCGCATCCTCACGCTGGTCCTTTTGTAGCCTCTCCGCAGACCACTCTTCCTCTGGCATAACGCTTACCAACCGGACGTCCACTGTCTGTTCTTTGCTTTCGGCTCGCGAGCACTGCCATTCGACTTTACACGGACGGCGTGACAAGGCATCGGCATTTCCATGGCTACTGCCCTTGCGATGCTCTATCGTGTAGTCGTAGCTCTGCAGGCGCTCGATCCACCGCGCCAATTGCCCTTAAGGATCCTTAAAGTTCAGGAGCCATCTCAATGCCGCATGATCTGTGCGCAGGCGAAACCTTTGTCCATACAGATATTTGTGGAAGTGTTTTACGCAGTCCCATACCGCCAGCAGTTCTCTCCGTGTCACACAGTAGTTGCGTTCCGGTTTCGATAGAATCCTACTGTAGTACGCTATCACTTGTTCCTGGCCGTCTATTATCTGTGATAGCACACCGCCAATACTATTCCCGCTTGCATCTGTATCCAGCACAAACATCTCTCCAGGCACGGGGAAGGCCAGAATTGGAGCACTGCACAGTTTTTCCTTCAGACGCCTGTTCCTGCTCCTCGTTCCACTCGAAAGCTTGGCTCTTTTTCGTCAGTTTGTGCAAGCTGCTGGCTATGTTCGCGAATCCCGGAACAAATCGGCGGTAGTATGTGCACAGGCCCAGGAAACTGCGGAGTTCGTGTAGATTGCGTGGCCGGGGCCACTCCTTCACCGCCGTGATTTTGCCTTCATCCGTATGTACTCCGCGGGCGGAAACCGTATGACCCAGATACTTGACCTCCTTTTTGGAACAGCGAGCATTTCTTTTGGGTTGAGTTTAAGCCCAGCTTGTTGCATCCGCTCGAATACCTCCTCCAGCTTTCCCAGGTGGTCGTCGAAGCTTTTACCCATCACGATTATGTCGTCGAGGTACACCAGGCACGTCCGCCAATGTAGCCCTTTTAGCACGCGTTCCATTAGCCGCTCGAATGTTGCTGGTGCGTTGCAGAGTCCAAACAGCATGACGGTGAACTGCCACAAACCATCGCCAACACTGAAAGACGTTTTCTCCTTGTCCTTGTCTGCAAGCTCTACCTGCCAATAGCCGCTGCGTAAGTCGAGCGTGGAGAACGACTGTGTGCCTGACAGCGTGTCCAGGGTGTCATCGATCCGAGGTAGTGGATAACTTTCCTTCTTGGTCACATCATTGAGCTTCCGATAATCCACACAAAATCGGTTACTGCCATCCTTTTTCTTGACTAGCACGACCGGTGAGCACCGGTTTTGCACTTCCGGTGTCGATATTGTGCTTCACTATGGCTGTTCTTCCGCCTGCTTCTGCCGCAAATATTGACCCATAGTGCTGCAGGAGAGACCTCGCCTTCTGTTTCTGGTTCGCCGTCAACTCGCTGCTCCACTGGTTCTCCTGCGGTATGACGTCCATGTTGAAACCGTTCTTCCTATTACCTCCAGGTGGGCTACTCTCGCAATTGACCACGGCTACAGCTTCCTTACACTCGCCAATTACCTTGTCTTTACCGACATATCTGGGTGCATTCAGGGGCTGCAGTATTCTAACTGGTATTCTACCATTCTTAGGTTCCACTAATGTACGTCCGATGATGATGATGTCGTGTCCTTGTTTCGGTGCTTCTACAACCCACAGCCGACTCGTCCCATCGCCCTCGTCCACCGTTGCCCACACAACCGCCTCAGAATTCGCTGGTTTCCTCCGGTGTTGACACGATACAACCTTCCTTACCGCCACGCTTCGCTCATAGCCGGTGCGCAGCGGGAATTCAACGTTGGCATACCTCAGCACATTTTCTTTCAGGTCCAGCGTAAAACCGTGCCTAATCATGAAATCCACGCCGATAATCACGTCGTCCATTATATCCGCGACGATGAACTCATGTTCCAGGCTGCTGGTGCCGATAGCAATCGTTTTTGTAACGTTTCCTCTTACCGGCGCACGCTCGCCAGTCGCAGTCCGCAGCTGTATGCCATGCAGCGGTTCCCAGCTCTTCAGCAGCTTCCTTTTTATGATCGAATATGACGCTCCAGTATCCAGTGTCAACACGAACAACTTTCCATCTATCCTTCCTTCAATTGTCAAGCTGCTGGGCTGTCGTTTCAGCTGTGAGACAAGGACGGGGGGGGGCAGCGGATTGTAGGGATCAGCTCACGCTCCTTGGGCTGACCCGTTTTAGTTTAACGGCTCGTCCTCACCCCTGCGCTTGTTGGCTGAGCCTCGATTATCAGTATTCCTCGCTTCAGGCGATTACGATCGAGAACGGGAACGCCTCTTTCGTTGGCGGCAGTCTCGTGATATGTGGCCCTGCTTGCCACATACCCAGCAAACAACTTTAGAGGAGACCACCCGTGGCTTGTCCGGTGGCTCAGAGCTTATGGCCTGGATCGTAACGTCATTGTCTGGCTGGATCTGGCGTATCCTTGCAGGTGCATACCGAGTGCTCCCAATCCATGTCGCCTCATATGTCATCGCGCTGGTCACCGTGTGGTGTGGAAAACGTAAGAAAGTGTAGGGGTTCTGTAATCGTCTGTGTTCTGCGTAGTTTGGATAGGCTTATTTTGAAGGCGAGCCGCGCCAATGTTTGGTGGCTAAAGAGCCGACATGAACTTCTTTGCAACAAATTAAAACGAATTGGTTTCAGTTTGCCGCAAGAGCAGAAGTTGACTTTATTCCGTAAAAACCATGGCTTATAAAGAAAAACATAACTGTTATATTCGCATAGCATTTCCAATACTCCGCCCATTATTCCAGAGCACAGTTTATCTGACCAATCCGTAGGCAAGGACCAAAATAGCTGATCTTGCACATTTCCGTTAGGAACAGTGCGCTGCGGTAGGTAGCGTTGAACTCGCTCGGCCGCCGCCACAAGTGCTGACTTGCTTTGTTTACAATTGCGGCGCGCTTCTCGAGTGGAAACCTGACACCAGTGCATAACGGAATATGTAATTGCACGATCACTACACCATTGCCCTTAAGCGAAAAATTATTACCCGGAATAATTTTTAAGATAGTGTCGGTCGGGGGGGTTTTGGAAATGCTTTACATTGATTTAAATATGTGTATAGAAAATAGTATGAGTAATTATATGTAGTTATATAGATGGTAGTTTTCTAATAATAGTTTCCTGTATGTGTGGTATTTTTGTGATTAATTAGTATCCTTATATCATAGTTTTCTAATGATAGTTCTTAAGTGAATGTTAGTTGTAGGGGTAGTTAATATGATTACAATGTAGTTGTTATTCTTAGTGATTACTGTTCTTACATTGTAATTGACGTATGGATGGATTATAATATCTTACTTTATATTTGGTTTAATTGTCTACATATCCATGGTAGACGGTTTTAGTGAGTCGTTGTGGACTTCTTTTTCTTTTCCGTTATAATCGATTACGGAGTTCACTCCTTTTCGTTTTAAAATTTTGTATGGTCCGCTGTATGGACTCATGTTCTTTTTTCTGTTTTCCACTTGTCTTTGCTTTTTGTATTGCGTCATGTAATCTGATCTTGAGTTCGTTTGCATAATTGTCGTAATCTTAAATCGGTTGTGTGTGCTTGAGTGTGTCAGTGGGTAAGGACGGTAATTTGCCGAAAATGAGTTCGAATGGTGTGTATTCTGTATCAATGTTTGGTGTCGTGTTATATGCAAATGTGAAGTACGGTATCCATTTATCCCATTCATCATCATTGGCATAATTTAGTAAGAATTCATTGAGTACCCTATGGTTTCTTTCTAGTGAACCTATTCTTTGGTGGTGGTAAGGTGTTGAAAATACTTGTTCTATTTGTAAGAGGGAGCATATGTTGCTCATTAACTCATTTGTGAACTCGGTTCCTCTGTCTGATTTAAGAAATTTAAACTGTCCATATTTTAAAATTAGTTGTTCGACTAGTTTTTACTGTACTAGTTTTGCTGTGGTAGTTGCGTCTTTAGTGCTCATTGGGTGCGCTATGACGTATTTGGTTAGTTTTCATTGCATCGTGAGTATGTATCGATAGCTGTTGGACATGCGGAGTGGTCCGACAGTGTCAATTGATACTATTTGGAAACTGTCACTTGGTGTGGTCGTCGTCGTAGTTTGTTCTTTTGTGTGTCTTGTTTGTTTGTTTGTGGCACATTTATGGCAGTTATTTATGTATGTATTTACCATTTTGTTCATGTTTTTCCATGTATATCGCTGTTTGAGTTTCAAAACTGTTTTTCTTACGCCAAGGTGTCCTCCATGTGTGGAATTGTGGAATTGTGGAATTCTTGGATTAGTTTAAATTTTATGATGTCCTCTTTTATTCTCTGGGGTGGTGTGTATATTAGTATGTTCAAATTTGGCCTTACGAATTTCTTGTATGCTTTTTCATAAATATCCTTCAATTCATTTGTGCGCGTCTTTTTAAATATTTCATCACTTGTCGACAGTGCTAATTCTTTAATATTGTATTTTCTCATGGTACATACATATGAGCTTCTCCATAGTCGAAACTAGTTTCGTAGGGTTATCGCTGCATCGTACTGTTATATTTTCATCAACTATTTCTACCATTGCCTGAGCTAATGGCTTAGTTGGAATTAAATTGGCCTCAAAATTAAAATGTAATGTCTTAATGTTTCTGATATCTGCTATGGACGTGCATTGCCACATATGAAGTTGATCAGGCTTCCGTGTTGTGCAGTTCTCCTTAGATGTATCTTTTAGTCCTTTTTCGGGCATGCCCCGTGTAATTGCTAGTGTTCGTTTAACAGATTTATCTTCTGTAAGAGGAATCATTGATTTTAGAAAGTCTGAGTCAATTTTGATTCTTGACAGTGCGTCAGCGTTGGTGTTCATTTTGCCTTGTTTATATATTATGTCATGATACAATAATAAAGTGCGTAACATAATTATAAGACACTCAGAAAATTTCACTTTGCAGCTTCGCCAAATCTAAACAGTAATTTTTTTTAGAAAAGCAAAAACGCAGAAAGATTTTGTGAAGTTTCAGTTTTAATTTTAGGCATAACGTAATATTCCTAGAAATTCCTGTCAAATATACCGTTAGCTTTTGTAGGAATGAGCAATATTTGAGGTAGCTGCAAGCGTAACAAAATTATAAGACACATGGGTTTTTTTTGTTGACATTAACATAGATTTCAATTTTTTTTTTAGAAACGTTGAATCAATAATTAATGGTACCCGCCCCTTTCTTTTCAATATCAAACAACTGTTTTCACATGGAATTTATAAGCTTAACCGATAATTGGGGCTCCAGATGGCTCCACTCCTTTAAAATAGTAGTTTTTAAGTCCCCAACAGAGTTGTATTTTCATTTTTCCCATAGACACGCCTGGCAAGTACTCCGCACATATTTTTCAATCGGGATCAAGTCGTGCGAACAAGTTGGTAGGTCCATAGTTTGACCAAAGCAATATTCTAAAACCCTATTGTTTGCCGACTTTTATGAATGGCCGCGTTATCTTGCATAAAATTATATGGTTTATATATATTTTCTAATCAAAATAGAAGAAGGCCACGATCCAACTCTCCAGTATATCCTGTACTGCCCATTCTTGAGCTCGTTAAGCGAAAATCGACCGTTCTATGTTTTTGAAATACGCCCCACACCATCACAGATCCGCCACCGAAATTTCTTTTAGAAAATTTAAGGGGTTCCTTACTGAAAACCCTCCAGTAACATAGACAACCATCTGGTCCATCCAAATTAAATTTATTTTCATCAGAAAAGATAACCTTTTGGAAAAAAATATGCATTTATAGTCATGTTAGTTAACATATTAAAATATGTTCACCATGTCCCAGCAAGTATCCAGATTATTTCGCGCAAATTGGAGTCGTGCAGCTTTGTGGCGTGGTAGGAGTGTCGGGGCCGTCTTCATAACAGCTCGGAAAATATGTTCCGAGTTGTTTAACAAACGCCAAATGGTCATTTTAGACCCTGGCCGGCTGGTAAAGGCTGCGAGCTGCGAACAAGAGGCGAACGAATTGCTCGCTTTGAACAAAATTCTGCGCTTGTCATGGTCAGACAGCTTTTGTTTTCGACCAGTACTTCGTCATTTGCCGTAATTATGTGGATCGCGTAGAAATCCGGCAATAGCACACAGAGAACGACCGATTTCCTTCAAAATTTCGCTTACACTAAACCCGGCAACGTAAAGATTAGTAATTTCGCCCTGTTCCTTCTCAGTTAGTAATTTATCGGCAGACATTTAAGTTTAAATTAATTGAATTAAATCCCGAAATCAACGCCTAAATAAAAAAAATTTATCTGCGCACTGTGAATACTTTTAATTCAAAGTGTATTATAATTTTGTTACGATTGCAGCTACCTCAAATATTGCTTATTCCCACAAAAGCTAACGGTATATTTTACAAAAATTTTTAAGAATATTAAGTTATGCCTAACATTAAAACTGACACTTCACAAAATCATTCTGCGTTTTTGCTTTTCTAAAAAAAATTACTGTTTATATTTGGCGAAGCTGCAAAGTGAAATTTTCTGAGTGTCTTATAATTATGTTACGCACCTTAGAAGGTAGAACCGCTGTGAATTTTTTTGACACTAAACGTACTTATTGACGTTTTTCGCATTTGTCATAAGCTTGAGCCGTGATGCCACTTCGATGTAATATTAAACTAGAAATATTTAAGGTTCTTGGAATTTTAAGATCTTTTTTAAAATAAATACGGAATAGACATTTCACTGTGACCAATACATTTTGGGCGAAAGTTTAAACATGTTAATGCACATTCAACAGCAGATAATACATTGGTTTATTAAAAAAATGTTCAAGGGATTTTCTAACAACAGTACGGTAACACATTTTCAAAGAAGAATGTGAAAAAGACCTTTAGTGTCAGATGCGCAATATGGCGGCTGAGAAGAAGCATCGGCTCTACCTTCTATTTTTGTAGTCTTATTCGTGTCATTTTGGATGACGGGTTTTTGTGTGTGAATAAGGATACTAAAGGTCTATGATCTGTTATTACTGTGAATCTTCGTCCGTACAGGTATGGTTTAAAGAAGTTAATCGCCCAATGTATGGCCAAAAGTTCTTTTTCAATTACAGGTTTGTTTAGGTCGTGCTTTTGTAAAGATTTGCTGGCGTATACAATTAGATAGATCTTCGCCTACTTCGCCTTGCGAGAGTACGGCTCCCAATGCGTAATCTGATGCATTCGTGGTCACTAGGAATGGTTTGTCAAAGTTTGGGTATTGTTTTCGTTTTGTGAAAGCGTCTTCGCACTCTTTGCTCCAGTCGAATTTAGCGGTTTTCTTTTGTAGTGAATTGAAGCATTTAGTCATTTTCGCGAAGTCTGGGATGAGTTTAGTAATTGCATAATGCAGTGAATCTTCTGAGGTCGTTGGTTTTGTTTGAGGATATCTTGAGTGATTTTTTTTTGTTCTTAATGTATAATGTAATGTAATAACAAGTTGCGAATGTTTTCGGGTGTGTTTGTTGGGTTTTATGTTATAAGTGTTGTTATAATATTGTTGTTACGTATTCTTGTGTACATGTTTTTTTTGTTTTTATTGTAAAATTATGAAAGTAATTGTAAATGTTTAGGAAAATGTTGTTGATGATTTAGGTGCAATTTTCTTGGATCTGGCGCGTCAACTGTCCATCATTCGGTAAAACGTTCTTCAAGTCTTGTGTGATTTCCTGCACTCGGCGCTGTGGTGGTAGCTTGCAAGTGAGCAGCTTAGTTGGTTTACTGTGGTGACGAATTTTACACAGAATCCTTGCGTCTGAGCGGTTGCGATGGGGTTTCATCAGGTGCGTAACTTTGGTAGTTAGCTGTTTGCGTAACGTTTTGCTGTCTGTCAATCTATGGGAAAACTGTTTGGAACGGGCCATTGTGGTGGTCCATAAGAAGGTGATCGGTGCCATTGTCATTGGTGCTTCCGTTTTTATCATTGCGAGGTCAGATTTGTGTCGTCAGTTCGTGGTTTTGTTTGTGTTAGTGTGTCTTTTTCCGTAGGATCGAAATCCGCAGGATCGCCATGTGGTGTGGAAAACGTAAGAAAGTGTAGTGGTTCTGTAATCGTCTGTGTTCTGCGTAGTTTGGATAGGCTTATTTTGAAGGCGAGCCGCGTCAATGTTTGGTGGCTAAAGAGCCGACATGAACTTCTTTGCAACAAATTAAAACGAATTGGTTTCAGTTTGCCGCAAGAGCAGAAGTTGACTTTATTCCGTAAAAACTATGGCTTATAAAGAAAAACATAACTGTTATATTCGCATAGTATTTCCAATACTCCGCCCATTATTCCAGAGCACAGTTTAACTGACCAATCCGTAGGCAAGGACCAAAATAGCTGATCTTGCACATTTCCGTTAGGAACAGTGCGCTGCGGTAGGTAGCGTTGAACTCGCTCGGCCGCCGCCACAAGTGCTGACTTGCTTTGTTTACAATTGCGGCGCGCTTCTCGAGTGGAAACCTGACACCAGTGCATAATGGAATATGTAATTGCACGATCAGACGGATAGTGTCGGTGTGAGTTACCATGTGGTACCACTACAACCGTCTCCCTAAATGTCGGCTTGCCCATCATCAGCGCACTGCGACGTGTCTCCGGATCATGAAGATCTTCAATAAACGCCTCAATCTTCATCCTTTCGAGATCATCAGCGCCGAAGGACGGGTAGCACAGCTGCACGAGCCGCTCGATGTCTGCTGCATATGTCTGCAGCGCCTCGTTGGATCTTTGCCTGCGGTTCTTCAGCTCACAGTAGTACAGCGTTCTGTTGTGCTCGTTGCTGTATTTGGCTGCCAGCACCCTTATGACGGTCTCGTACTCACTTCGTAAACATTCTGGAACTGATTTTATTACCTCAGCCGCAGCACCTTTAAGAGCCAGCGCCAATCTCCAACCTTTCCTTACATCGGTCCACTGATTTTCCAGAGCAGCCAGGTCGAATTGCAACTTGAAGGTATCGAACGGCGTAGTCCCATCATAAGTAGGCACTTCTGCTCGGGTGGCAACACTTTCCGGAACCGGTGGCAACCATTCTCGCGGCTGCACCTCCCTAAGCCGCTCGCCCATCTTTCTGTTCATCGAATCTTCCAGACTATCAACTCGTTTGTTCAGGGAATCATCTAGGTCGTCGACTCGTTTATCCAAGTGCTCTACAGGCGTCTCCAGGTGCTCGACTTTCCCATTAATCCTGTCTGAGACTTCCTCCACTTTCTGCTCCCAGCGCGCAGAATTTTCCTGAAGCTTGACTTCCATTCGCTCCGCCACTTGCGTCGATATTTCCTGGGTCGCCGTTTCCATTTTTGCTGAAATTTCGAGATTCGTAGTTTCCAGCTTCGCTGCCATTTCTCGATTCGCCGTTTCCATTTGCGCCGACATGCCTTTGAAAGCAGCCATTAGTTGGCTCATGTCCAACGCTTGTATTGGTGCAGCCGCTGCAGCTGTACTCTGTAGCGAAGCAGCACCCGCAGGCGACTCCTCCACCTTGGCCGACGCCTCTAGTTCTTGCGCTCCGAACTCGTGCACAGTCCAATCGACGCCTCGTGCCTCACATGCTTCTCGCAAGCGCAACTGCAACTCCACCTTTCCGCCAGCAGTCGGCAAATTCCAGGCAGCCAGCTCCTTCTTCAGCTGGTCCACCTTCAGCAGCTCGAGTTTAACCATGTCCGTGCTTTTATAATTTTATTTATTTTCAATTTTCCACAATCCCACTTCTGACACCAAATGAAGATAAAACAATTGAAGATAAGGCAATTTGAAGATAAAACAACTTTAATTATCCAAACGCAGTCAATAAAAACCAACTATCACTTTATTTCACAGATTTTCACTTCAATGTCTTTACACTTAATTATTTGCTTTATTACTCCGTGTGGCACCTTCACTAGTCAAAATCAGACTGACTCGCTGCGGCTGCCTTTTATACCTGTCCGTCCATCGCGCAGATCGTTCTCGAACATTCCGGAGTGGACTAAAGGTTTCCATGATGATCGCAACCATCATTGCCAGGTTGGACTAAAAGTTTCCATCATTGCCAGGTTGGACTAAAAGTTACCATCATTGCCAGGTTGGCCTAAAATTTCCATCATTGCCAGGTTGAATTGTAGCACGGCGCGTAGCGACAGTAAGGATCGAACCGCGCGCTTGTCGTCCGAGACACTCCCGCTTACGCGTTTGACCATCAACACTCAATCCCAACTGGCTGCTTAAAAGGTATGATGACAGACAAGCGCCGTTTTGACTAAAAATCACATATTTCTGTAGCTCAAAACAGAGCAAAATGCGTGTGAAGCGGTGTTTGTGTGAGTGACATTAGAGGCCAAAAAGCTCTTATCGGAGGCAAAATTTGTCGAACTTTTTGACACATTTTTTCCTTGGCCGCTAGACATATGATGAGCTATCTGTGGTAGAACCGAAAGCCATGGAAATTCAATTTGCTTTTTATCTTGTGCAGTTGCTCGTATTGTTTTCATTCACCTCAGCGCATACACAAGCAACACGCACATTTATTTTCACACGGACACACACCCTTGCATATTCGAATTTGCAAACGATACGCCGCGGCGCGCCGTTTCGTGCTCATCAGCACAGCACAGCTTGCAATTGATGTTCCTTGTCGAACATCCCACAAAGAATGAAGATGAACTTCGAAAATTGAAGTTTGACAAAGCCAGCAACAAAACTTCGTATAGCCGAAGTACGTGTGGGACCTACTGTGCTAGATTTGCGTGACCGAAAAATTTTGTACTGCGTGGTACCTCTATCTGTTGATTTGCTTAGTGCTGACACTCATATCCAAAAATTACTAGTTTGGAAAAAGGAAAACTTGAGTCGATATTGGAGTAAAGTTATATTCACGGATGAGTAAACTTTCGTTGTTTCGAATATCTGGAGGAAACCTTGGATCGCTAAAGGCCAAAAATTTGTTCAGCGGACTGTTAAGCATCCTACAAAAGTCCATGCTTTTTATAAAAAGGATTTGGCACTTTGACTGTCTTTACACAAAATTTAGACGCCAAATTTATGATTAAACTTTATGAAAAATGTTTGCTAAAGTCTGCTGTAAAACTTTAGGGGCCGGATACAAGTCGTTGGATTCTACAAGAAGATAATGATCCAAAACACCGTAGTCACCTATGCACATTTTAGAAAACGAAAGAAGGTATACAACAGCTAGATTGGCCTGCCCAAAGTCCCGATGGAAATCCAATTGAAAATGTATGGACTTTTATGAAGGCTAAGATCCGTGGAAAAAAATTTTCACAACCAAGCAGCTTTCTGCGACCCTAAACATTTTTGGAGGAATTTGCCTCCAGATTATGCCAAAAAATTAAGCGGAAGTTGTGTAAGACGATCTCAAGCAATTCTAGAAAGCTATGGGGAATGGACTGCATATTAACTATATCGCGCACTACGTATTTAGGTGTGTAACAGTAAACAAGTAATACAATTTTGAAACACTCTTTCTTTAAAATTCTACAGACAAATCTGTTTTGTGAATCACACTTTATATGACATAATTTACTTTTACACACATTTCAAATTTCCGCACTCGATTCACTGTTTAATCTCGAAACTTTATATGGTTGGGCTTATGAAACTTTAGAACTTTAACCCTCTATATAAAACGTAACAAATCGAAACAATTTGCACGCGCGTTTATGAATTATTTTTGCAACAAAGTCAATTTACTTATGCACATCTTCGTCTTCGCCAGACGAAAAATTGTTTAATGTTAAAAAATGGAAAATTAAATAAAGTTAAGTAAAATTTTCAAAAACTAAGTAGGGGAAACTGGGGTACATTTGACACCTTTTTTTTAAACCTATAATTCTCGAAACGTGATTGATAATTTTTTAAAATTAATGCTGCTTTCTCGAAAGTGATAATTAAATTTTGTAAATTTAAAGTTATTTTTTTACAAAGAAGATTTTCCTCCTTCCTTTTATAATTTCATGTTTTTTGAAAAAAGTCATTCTGTCAAATGTACCCCAGTCAAGGGGCACATTCGACTTTGGGAGGGGACTTTGGGAGGGGAATATTTGACATCTATATTTATGAAAGAAAATAAAATCGCTTCCGATTAAAAATCAGCAAAATTTTATTATATATTTTTTATCTTTTATTTTATGCGAAGGAAAAAATAAATAATAGATATTTAATTTATAAGCCTCTAGTCAACAAAAATTGAACACAAAAAAAAATAATAATTTGGATAAAAATGAACGTGTTTTACAAAATATTTGGAGAAGTTTATCTTAAAAATATATTTTGTATGACAACGTGAAGTTGAAGCCGGATTTTCGAAATAACAGAAAATATTGTAAGTAAAATTAATTTACCACTTTGAGATATTTATTAAACCCACTTCACAAATTCCTTACGTATCTCTGTCACAAAATAACAGAAATTCCCATAAAAAAGAAAAGCACGTGCTGCTTCGCCAAAATTTGTGCACAAATTGTCAAACTTCATGACGCTTTACGAAATCACGTATTTTATTGTTCCCAATAGAGAAATTGCATTACTTGCGCCGATTTGATGCCAAAACGGCCATAGTCAAATGTGCCCCAAAGTCAAATGTACCCCAGTTTCCCCTATGCATAAAACTAGCCTTTATTTTTTGATATACTCATTGCAGTTCGTATACTCATAATAATTTAGGCCTGCAAGCACCAAAACTGGATTTCGTTGCCAGCAATGTGATGACCACGTTTGCCTTTCACCACTAAGCAAATAAACACATAGAGGTACCACCACTAAGCAAATAAACACATAGAGGTATCAACTCGCACAAATTTGCGTACCAGCGCAGTAGGTCCCATACGCACTTCGGCTATTCGAACATATTCGCGATGACTTCGGCAAACTTCTCAATTCGAAGTCAGCCTTCATAATTTGCTTTATGTTGATGTGGTCAGTCGCACATCAACCAATGATAACATCCCAACAAGTAGACGGTTCTGAAAATCACATTTTGTATTCATCTACTTTGTTACGTTTGCAACACACAAATTGTACAAAAGCTTTTTTATACACTGCAGAGCATAACTATAGACGCACCCACATTTTTGCGTTTCTGAGCAATTAAACATTTTTGAGAAAAATCTGATGATGCAGGATGAAAGAGCTTTAAAAGTTATTAACTTTGGGTTCTTGTGCAAATTAAAAAAAAAAAATTGCTGAACATTGCGATTAAAAATGTAGTTTTTGGCTGGTGCATAACTATAGACGCACTTTGAACATTTTATTTTGAGTACAATAATAACGTGTTAAAGAAAACAAATGTAAGTTGTGTGAGTGTCAGTAGTGAGTAGGCCCTTCTTTGTTTTGGATAAGCTCGAAAACTCGGTTTGGCAAGCTTTCTAGAAGGTTTAAGCGCACAGAATTGCTTATCGACTCCCAAGCTTGAATAATTGCCATTTTTAAGCTCTCCACCATGTCGTATTGCTTGTTTTCAGCAAACACAATGCGCACCAGTATTCTCCACATGTCCTCCATGGAATTTAAATCTGGAGAACAAGCTGGCCATTGAAGAAAAGGAATGTGATGTGTCTGGAGCCAAGTGTTTGTCTCGTTGCTTTTGTGAACAGAGGCATTATCTTGTTGAAAAATTAGTCCACTTCGCCGATATCGGTTAAAAAATCGTAGCAGATTCGTTTTCAAGAGTGTAGTGTACTCTGCCGAATTCCTTTGCGTACTAGGAAAAGCCAACTCCAACAAACCGTTCCCACAAAATGCTCCCCACATCATTAAAGAACCCCCTCCGAAACTTCTTTTGGAAAAATATCGCGGTCCTTTGCGTAAATCTCTCCAGTAAGAGTTAAATCCATCGAGTTAAATCCATCTGGACCGTCAAGGTTAAACTTCTTTTCATCGGAGAATATTATCTGATAGAAAAATTCATGCTTTAGAAAATTAAGGAAGCATAATTGGGGATTCGGAAAACTGTCTTAACTTTTTCCAATCCGTACTCATATTGTTTCAAGCGAATTGCAATCGGGATTCCTTATGGCGTGGCAATAATCGGGGCATATTTTCCAACGAGACACATTAACTCCACAATCTTTTCCAATTTGCTTAGCTGTTCTCATAACGTTACTAGCGGCACCAATTACACGACGTTTATCCCGTTCAGAAAGCTTTGGTTTTGTTCCTCCTTTTTTGTTTGTGCCATAATTGGTTGTATCTGTTAAAAACGATCGCACTACTTTGTCCGATCGCTTCAATTTTCGACCGATTTCGCGAAGTCCAACACTTTTTTCGCGAAGAGCTAAAATTATGCCTTTTTCGATTTCCGACAAGTACGAACCACAAGGCATTTTTAAATAATATGGAAATCAATCAAAAAAAGTCAAAGAAGTACCGCTATTTCTTGACTTACTTGATCAACAGACTAAATAACTCAGATTTTTACAGTGCGTCTATAGTTATGCACCAGCCAAAAACTACATTTTTAATCGCAGTGTTCAGCAAATTTTTTTTTTTTAATTTGCACAAGAACCTATAGTTAATAACTTTTAAAGCTCTTTCATCCTGCATCATCAGATTTTTCTCAAAAATTTTTAATTGCTCAGAAACGCAAAAATGTGGGTGCGTCTATAGTTATGCTCTGCAGTGTATTGGAGGAATGAGGGGTTTCCTTAAAAAACGTATGAAATGTGTTTTAAAAGATTTTTGAAACAAAAAAAATTAGTCGATTGGAGCTTTTAGTTTTAAACTACTGTTAAAATAGTTGAAATTTTTGAAAAATATAAACATTTCGTTTCTTTGTAAATCACAAAGCTCATCTTTTATTAACTTTTTGCAGTTATGACAGTAAAATTTTTCAATAGTTTGCATCAATATGAAACCAGAGAAATAACGAAGGGAACCATCACTCATATGTTCATTTTTTATAATCCCTAAGGCATTTGAAGAATTCGCTTTCTCTGCATCAAATATATCCTTTGATAAGCAAACTTCTTCACCGAACTTTTGATTTATAGCTGTTTCGTACAGGGACGATCTCCTGTGCGATTGAGTTGTTCGCACAGGGACGATCGTCTCTGGCCGAAGTGTCTGTCGTGCAGTGAGCGTGAAGCGGACAAGACGTCCATTTTTTGGTGCAAGATTAATTTATAGGTGCAAGATGTGCGTGTGCTTGTAGTGCGGAAAATAAATTGGGTTTTTTGAGCTGATGGCTTTTTCCCAAGGAGTGCGCGTTTTATTTAAACCAGTTTACATTTCGCAGTTTCCACCCCCGATCGAAGATGGTGGTACGTGTCGAGCCGGATGTTAGCGGCCTATGGAGCGCCCATTTTTTGTTTTCGATTCCTTTGTGCGCGAAAAATCGGATGAGCAGGCGAAAGAAACGGGACATTTCCAGCGAGCAGCGTTGTGCGAAGAGCTCTCGCGTGGAATGTGTGGTAGAAGGAGCGAGTCGCCGATTGTTGCGCAATTCGTTTCTCTTCCATTCGATCAGCGAACGCAGAAGCGAAAACATCGTTCTTCGGGAGTGAGCAATTGTGTCGAAAAGTTGGTGAATTTGAAAAAAAAGAGGAGAAAGAAGAAGCCGCAGCAATCGGTGAGCTACAGTCCACTAGGAGCGTGGTGCGGGTAATCGGATTTAGAGCAAATGTGTTATTATTGTGGTGAACGGAAAATCGTTTGAGCTTCAGTTGAGTGCTTGTTTGGTGCATGCGTTTTGGTTCGAGTACAAGTTCGAGCAAATTGTTGTGCAAGGAAATTTCGTTTGTGTGCCTTCTTGGCGCACGCGTTTGGTGCGAGCAGGTTTATTGTTTTTATTGTGCAAGGAAATTTCGTTTGTGTGCCTGCTTGGCGCACGCGTTTGGTGCGAACGAGTTGGTCGTTGCTGTTGTGCTCGGAAATTTCGTTTGTGTGCCTGCTTGGTGCACGCGTTGGTGCGAGCGAGTTTATTGTTGTTGTACATGCAGGTTTCGTTTGTATGCCAGTCAGGTGCTTGCGTGGCGCATATGGTTTGGTGCGAGTGAAAGCTCATTGTTGTTGTTGTTGTACACGAAAATTTCGTTTGTGTGCCTGCTTGGCGCATGCTTTGGTGCGAGCGAATGTATTGTTGTTGTTGTATACGAAAATTTCGTTTGTGTGCTTGCTTGGCCCATCCCTACAAGGAATGCCTAACCGAAACTCCAGAAAAAAGTTCAAAATTTGTTTAAAAACTAACACATGCATAAAAATTTCCCAAATCTCACTAACACATACAAATCTGCATTTCACATTTTGGGATTTTATTTAGTAAGTGCGAATGAAACGTTATATTCGCATTAGTACGCTCCAAATTCTCTGTATGAAAGAGTGAGATGGCGCTATAAACGTAACACGTCACCTGATTTCATGCACAAAACATTGTTGTGCTACGAGTCAGACGAAGAAGGCGTCCGCTGGCGAAATTTGTTTTGAAGGAACGTGTTTTAATTGGTAAAATTCTTTATTTTATTAAAAAATAACATTACATTTAATTATTATTTCATTATTGTTTTATATAGATGTTCCGAAGTTGTGGAAATTGCTCATTCAAGCAAAGAACCCTGGAGGCTGAAATAGGCGCCGCGCCGGAAGAAATATTGTTTATATTTGTATTGTTTGTGTTGTGATTTTATGTTTTCTCGCCTTTTCTGTTCGTATTTATGTATTTTTATAAAAACCAAATACATCTGTATTAAACTAATCGTGCAAATAGCCTTAATGTATATTTACGTTATGACTATCAGTTACGTCTAACCGACAAACCGGTCAGACCTATCTGGTAGATATACCGAATCGTACGTTATGTCTACCAGATAGGTCTGACCGGTTTGTCGGTTACATGTAACTGATTTATACGGTAGACATACCGAATCGTACGTTATGTCTACCAGATAGGTCTGACCGGTTTGTCAGATAGACGTAACTGATTGTTACATGCGAGACTCCATGTGAGTAAGCGAGACAGCTGTACGTTTGCCAAGATTTCGGAGTGCGTGCGTTAGAAGGTGATATCAAATAACACGTACACGAAATCAAGTCACACGTACACAAAAGGACTAGTCAGATTTTTCACACGGCTAGAACAAATCTGACTAGAATTATAACCGATATGTTGGTTACGTATACCGGTTATATAACTAGTCATATGACCGGTAGTCTCCTTGTAGGGATGCGTTTGGTGCGAGCGGGCTTATTTTTGCTGTTGTGCAAGAAAGTTTCGTTTGTGTGTCAGTCGGGTGCTTGCTTCACGCATGCGTTTTGGTGCGAGTGGGCTTATTGGTGTTGTTGTGCAGGGAGATTTCGTTTCTTGTGTGCTATTTAATGTTTGTTTGGTGCATGCGTTTGGTCGGTGCAAGTGGCCACATAGTGGTTGTTGTGGTGCAAGGAAAAATTTGGTAAACATCCCAGCGAACAATTTACATTTGGAATAAACTTACTGCAAGTTTACACACGCAAGTATTTTATTTGGAATAAGCTTGCGAAATGTTTGAAAAATGTTTGGATCCAATTGTTGTGCAAACGGAATTGACCCTTGCAGAAAAACGTATTTCTACAAACTTAATGCAAACGTTTTAGACAAAAATAATCCAAACATTTTGTAAACGTTTATTATAAGCTTATAATAAACGTATTAGACATTTGCACCAAGCTTGCATCACATTTGGAATGAGCTTGTCAATGAGGATCAATTCCGTTTGCCTTAAAACTAAATCCAAACATTTTGCAAACATTTCGCAAGCTTATTCCAAATAAAATGCTTGCGTGTGTAAGCTTGCAGTAAGTTTATTTCAAATGAAAATTGTTCGCGGTGTAGCAATTAAAAAAGTTCCTCAATTTTTCAACTAATTTTATTATAAGACTTTTGATTGCTTTGTGTTTCTGTCTATTTTTGGCAAATTGGAAAAAGGCCTTAGTGACACGAACTTAAACGTCCTCGTCAATAAGTTTAGCACTGGCTGCATCTATAAAGGAAAACTGTTATTAATAAATAGTTGTAAATTATTTTACAAATTGCCGTGCTTGTATACTTACATACTTTGATTGAGCTGAAGTCCTCACACTGGAAACGTACGACAACAAACGAGAAATTTCATTTAAAAATCAATGAACTTACAATTTTCATTTGAATTTTGAAACCTCCAAACGCATCGCATGCCTTGATGTAATTCTTTTCAAAATTGATCAAATTACCGTTACTCGAGTAAAGGTGTGCAAAAAGTTTGGAAAACGTTTGCGATTTGTAAGCTTGGAAAATGTTTGCCAACCTGCTTTCAAACAAATTGTTTCCAAATATGTTTGCCTATTAAAACATTGGGAAAGTTTGGAATAAATTTGGAAAACAAAAAACAGAAAATGTTTATTAACTCATTGAAAATAAGTTTGGAAAACATTTACGATTTATAAGTTTGCAAAACGTTTGCTAACTTGTTTACAAGCAATTTGTTTCCAAACGCGTTTGTCTTATTGTTCGCTGGGATGTGCCTGCACGGCGTATAGTTTCGGTAGTGCAAGTGTGTGCTCAAGGGACGCGCGTAACTGCAGTCCCGGTATTGCTGAGCTGGTGGTGCGAGTGTGTGCGCAAGGGACGCGCGTAATTGCGGTCCCGTTATTGCTGAGCTGGTGGTGCGATGGTACCGTTATTCTTGGAATCAAAGTGTGCTAGATTGATATGCATATCCGAGCTAGAGCTGCAAGAATAAGAAAATGAAAAGAGAGCTAGAGCAGCAAGAATAAGAAAATGAAAAGAGAGCTAGAATAGCAAGAATAAGAAAATGAAAAGAGAGCTAGAAAAGAGAGAGCAAGAACGCTTGCAAGCAGTGGGCTAGTCAGAGTGCTAGGAATTTCAAGAATGAATTCGGAACAGAAAACTGTACTTAGCGACAGGTTGAAGCCTGTTGTTATGACACAGTGTGCGTTGCGTGCAAGAAATTACCTTGCAGGGGCAAGAACAGTTGATAACTTTGGACTTCGCTCCAATCCTTGGTGCTTGTTTTCTATCTCATTGCAGTGAAATGGCAGCACGCAATAAATTGGAGGCGTTGGCGGCGACGATCAGGCGGACACTGTGCTTCGTAAAGGGGCCAGAGTTTGAGGACGTCACGCTGGAGTAAGCGAAGGTACGCCGTACCAATCTAGAAGTAGTTTGGGCAAAATATAACGAAGCCTACGAGAAGGTGGTAGGGGCGACGGCCATAGATCAGATGGGCCAGCTGGAGCAAGTCACGCTGGTGCGGGTTGAGGAAGAGTATTTTGAGGCGCACGCTTTGTTCAACGCTAAAATCAATCAATTGGAGCCAAGACAGGTGCAAGTACAAAATGAGCCAGAGATCAGGGTGCAAGTGCAGATGCCGGTGCAACAGAACGACATAAAGAACACGTGGGGCGAGCTCGATGGGGCACCAACCAAATGGCCAGGGTTTCGCGACCGGTTCAAGGCTGCGGTGCATGAAAATGCGGGCGTGGACCCGGCGTACAAATTCTTGTATTTAGCGAGCTCGCTGGTGCGGCATGCTAAGCTCACGTTTGGGCAATGGCAATTTTCGGCGGAGAATTACATGCAGGCATGAGAGCGTCTGAACCAAATGCACGATCAGAGCTACTTGATCGGGCGCGAGCATTTGCTCAATTTTATAAGGCTCCCAGAGCTGAGGGGTCAGCCGAGGGCCAACAATTTGCGGCGCATGTCAAATGTAACGCATGAGGTGCGACGGCAGCTGCAGGCGCAGGGGGTACCGGTGGAGCACTGGGACTTCTTAATGGTGCACATGCTACACGAGCGGCTAGATAGCGAGACAGCCAGGCAATGGGAGCTAGCCCGGGAGAGTGACGCCCCGTCAGTGGATCAAATGCTGTCTTTTATTGACAGGCAGGCGATCGCGCTGGCCAACACAGCGGATAATCGCAGGCGCATGGAGTCCGTGGTTGTGGTGACAGAGAGAGCTAGACCGCCAAAGGCTACAGGTGCTCGCGCTAGAATGGCGCAAGGGAGGGCTTCGATATCGCGAAGGCCAGATCCGCGGACAGCGACTTGTGAGGTGTGCGCAGGGAATCACATGTTGTATCATTGTCCGGAGTTTACGGCTTTGTCATTAAAGGCGCGCAAAGACTATATTACCAAACGCAATTTGTGCCCGCATTGTTTCAAAAAGGGTCATGGGGCGGACAATTGTTATCAGGGCGATTGTTGGAAGTGCCCAAAAAACGATCGAAGCTTGAGCAAGAAATAAATGTTAAATGGTTTGAACACTATTCAGTTGGTACTAATATTAATGCAAATCCGACTATGACGTTGTTACCGACGGCCATGGTTGAAATTGTAGACGATGGGTGCAGGTATGGGCCGGTGCGTGCATTGCTGGATACGGGAGCACAGGTCAATTTGATTACGTTCGCATTGCAGCGAAAATATCGTGTATCCACGCAACCTATAGCGCAGAAGATGGTGGGCATTGACGGTGAGCCAATGCAAGTGGGCAAGAAGGCTAACATAAAAATAAAGCCATGGTTTGCAGCGGCATGTGAGCTAGAGGCAGAGCTGTGGGTTCTGCCAAAAGAGAGCCAGTGGGGGCCAGTATTACCATCCGGTAGTATACGGATGATGGCGCAAGATGGTTTGCCAGATCCGCTTGCAGATCTGGATTACTGGCAACCGAAAAGTGTGCATGTCTTACTAGGTGCAAGTTTTGTGGCAAGGATTGTCATCAGTATTATGCCGAATAAATTGAACAACATGACGTTAATGGAAACGGTGCTAGGTATGGTCATTTTTGGAGAGCATGCGCAGAAAGTCAACGAGCAAACAGGTGAGCTAGTGTCTATGATTGAGTGCGAGAATAATGAGGAGCTTGACAAGTTGTTCAAGAAGTTTTGGGAGCTTGATAAAATCAAAGAGCATGTAATGAGAACGCCAGAGGAGGAGCTAGTTGAAAACATTTTTATTAATACATATCGCAGAGCCAGTGACGGCAGATTTGTTGTTACCATACCACTGAAAACAGTTAATGACATTGGGAGCTCAAGAGAGACTGCGTTGCGTCGCTTCTTATATTTGGAGAAGCGATTGGAAAGGGAGCCAGAACTCAGCATGTCCTGCATTGAATTTATGAGAGAATATGAGGGGCTTGGGCATATGGAGCTAGTTAGTGAGCGTGCTAGACAAGGTGCATTAGTTTACTATATACCACATCATTGTGTTACCAAGAAGTTTCGCGTGGTATTCGATGCTAGTTGTCGTACTAATAAAGGCGTATCGTTAAATGAGGTGCAGTTGCTAGGCGGAAAGTTGCAAAGGGATTTGCATGAAATAATTATGCGTTTTAGAAGGCATAAAGTCGCTTTCTTTTCGGATATCAAAATGATGTTCCGGCAGGTGCGGATTGCTAGACATCAATGGGATTTGCAAAGAATATTTTGGCGCGAGAATAGGCAAACCCCATTGAGAGAATACTGGCTGACCTATGGCATGACGTCATCAGCACATAATTCAGTGCGAGCAGTTATACAGTGTGCAAGAGATGCAGAGGAGAAATATCCTGAAGCTGCGAATGCAATCATAAATTACATATACATGGATGACTGCGTATCTGGTGCTGGCAGCGAGCAAGATGCCATTACGTTGGCAAAACAAATGGCTCTGATTTTGATTGGGGCAGGGTTTGAGCTTCGTAAATGGAAGTCGAACAGTAGGTCGTTCATGAAGGAAATGCATTAAAATGAAAAGGAAGAGATGGTGCAGTTCGATGAAGAAGCTAAGGTGCTTGGGCTAGTATGGTTAGTGGCGCAAGACAAGTACACATTCATTGTGAAAACACCAGTTATAAGGGAGCCAGTTACAAAGCGTCTGGTTGCAAGTCGGGTGCTGCAGCTGTTTGACTGTTACTGGGGATATATTTCCCCAGTAACAGTCGTGGGCAAGATTATTATACAGGACTTATGGCGCTTGAAAGTGGCATGGGACGAAAAATTGCCAAAGGAGCTAGAAGATAAATTTAGAGATTATTGGGACCAGATTAAGGAGCTAGAAAACTTTGCGATCCCAAGATGGATTGGTGCAAGAAATAATGCAAGGTTAGAGGTGCATGGGTTTGCTGACGCCTCTGAGAAGGCATATGGTGCTGTTATCTATGTGAGGATAGAACGTGAAAATGGGGCAATAGCATGTAATTTGCTAGTATCCTTGACAAAAGTGGCGCCAGTTAACAAATTGACGATACCGAGACTAGAATTGTCAGCGTGCGAGTTGTTAGCTAGATTAGTAAGGAGTGCTAGACAGTCAATGGAATGGAGCGATGTTAGCTATACATTGTGGACAGATTCGTTTGTGGTGTTGTATTGGCTAGGCAAGCAGCCAAGAGATTTGAAGACCTTTGTTGGTAATCGTGTTGCAGCGATACAACAAAGCGTTGGGGCAGGTAGATGGAAGCATGTGAGCACAGCAGATAACCCAGCAGATTTGGCGAGTAGGGGTTTGAAAGCAAGTGAACTGGTGGATAACAAATTGTGGCTGCAAGGTCCGGCCTGGTTATCTAAACCAAAGGAGCAGTGGCCAGCTGATAAGTTTGAGCAAGCAAAGGAGCAGTGGCCAGCTGACAAGTTTGAGCAAGTGAAGGAGCAATATTCGACAGAGGCGGAGCAAGAAATCAAAGTAAATGTAGTGAAAGTGTGCGAGGAGCCATTGAGTATTTTTGTGCCAAAAATGGGGGGAGGCGGTGTGGTCGTCCCACTCACACAGTATGAGGGCAAGTTGGAGAGAATATTAAATATTTTGGTATATTGCAAGCGCTTTATAGATGCCTTAAGGGTGAGATATTTGAAAAGAGAGAGAGCTAGAAGATCTCGAGTTGGTCGTAGGCCAAGGAGCAAGAATGCGAGAATACCACTTCCAAGTAATGAGGAAAGATCGTTTGCGATGGAATATTTGATAAAAGAATCACAGGAGCAAGACTTTTATAAAGAGCTAGCTATGATACGGAAAGAAAATCGGTTGCCAGATCGAAGTAAGCTAGAGCCATTACGTCCGATATTGGACAAAAATGGATTGATAAGAGTCGGGGGCAGGTTAATAAATGCAGAAATGAGGCATCAGGTTATCATTGCGAAGGGTTCAAGGTTAGCGCATTTGATAACACAGTGCAACAAATTAAAAAAAAATTTCGAGGGACAGGGTCAAACCCATCTCATTCGATAGAGGACCTCAATAGATGAAAAAGTGCCAAGGGATTTTTCCCGGAATGTTCGAGTTTTTTTTTTAATGCAGTTTAAAGATGGCGGCTTAATGTCCCTTCCCGAAACATTTAAAACATCATATCTCTTGACTCAAATGTCAGAAAGGAATAATTTTTACGTCAAATGAAAGCTAATGATATGAAGTCGATGACACAATATCCTTTTTGGAAAAATTTTATGAAAAAGGATATGAAGGACGCCAATTAAATTTGTATCCTTGAATATCCTCGAAACCGTGAGAGATAAATTTATATAAGTGACTTCTGGTGAAAAAGCATTCAAACATCTAGAAGCGATACACATATGCCAACGTTTCTTCCAATCATCAAAACATTTTTTATAGGCGCTTTCCGGTATGGCTTTGCGAGTTTAATATGGCGTTCAAACTGACTCATTTAAACTAGTTTAAGTAAAAAGAGCTTTTTGTTGAACACAACCGTCCAGACTGCTCAATGAAGTTTAATTTGACAGCAGTTTGTTTACACACAACAAACAAATATTTTTGTAAACTGATGTGCTGGGAGCATAATTCGAGCGAAATATTGGCGCATATTTCATAAACCACGGCATCGTACTCAACTTCATTCAATATTAGACGCCTTGTATTCAGATGCCACAAAAAGGCGATGAATGGAATGAAAGCAGTGCGAGCAACACGATAATTTTTATATATTTCAAAATTTTCACATTTTCAATGTTTGTTTGGTTTTGTTGTGATAAATTGACAGCTGAATCTGTAGGGATGTTTTTTCTGGTTTGTGTTTAGGGTGTGCGCTGTATTCAGTTGACAAAAAAGCTTTTTCATAGAAAGCTTTCGGATGCAACCTTGCGTTAAACTCGCTTCAAAACATGTTAAATGGTTTAACACGTTTAATTTCCAACAACAATTGCATGTGAATGAACAGGTTTTCGAACTGGTTTTGTTCATTTAACTTGTTTAAGCACATTAAACACGTTTAAGTCGTCAGTTTGAACGCCATATAACTCAGTTTCTAGTTTTAACTTAGTTTAAACGCAACATCGAATTTTTCAGTTAAACTTGACTGAAGTTTAAACTCAGTTTAAACGCCCAACCTTGCACGGTTAAAATAAGTTTAAACTGTCAACAGCTTCTGACAGTTCATTTATTTTTGGTTTTGGTCAGCTCTTGCCTGTCGTGAGCGAAATTCTTTTTTTGCACTATTTTAGATTCTTATACTTTGTGCGCAACGTTTTCGCGCACCGGAACTTATCAACAAATTTTGAATCGAAATCGTCCTCAATTTCTTTCTATTTGGTTTGTTTTTCCTCGGTACTCACGCGGTCCTTCTTGCACTCGAGCACTTGTATATTTTTTTTCAAAAGTGCAAGAAAACATTCGATTTCCCGAGACGAAAAATGTTGAATTTTTAATTACATAAATACATTATTTGAGCGCAAAGAATTTATTTACGAATGACAATCAAAACAAAGGAAAATTATTAGCTAGATAAAAATGTTGCCGGTATTGCCATACTCAAATGACAAATATTTGCTCTAGTTAAACTAGCACTGAAAAACTACTTTGTCGTTTAAACTTAGTTCAAATTTAAACCAAGTTCAAGCAAACTCCGTTTGAACTGGGTTTAAACTCGCACTGAAAAAGTGGCCCTTAGGGTAGCTGGCTTTAGCTTAACTGCAGATGACTTCAAATCACTTCAGATGACTTCACTTGACTTCATTTTGATATTGCAATCAAATGATTGCAATCAAATGACTAGCAAAAAATGAATGTAAAAATGAATAATTATTCATAAATTGTTAGTCTGAATAATGACTTCATTTTTTTATTCTTATTCATTGAATACAAAAAATGAATGCACTTTTTTGCCAACAAATCGACTGACTAATTATTGCATTCTTTAACAGCTCTGATATGTACTATGATCAATAAATTTTCCGCCGTTGCCCGATGCAGGTAAAAAAATTTTCTTTAGGTCGGTAGGACCTTAACTGACATCTGTGTCAAATTTTGAGCGGGATTGCATCATTAGTTTTTGTTTGGCAGCTGTTAGCGTCAGTCAACTTTTTGTACTTCGTCGCATTTTACAATGGATAGCACCAGCTGGATTTTGCACCACGATTATGCGCCGTCTCACAAAGCACACATTATTCGCGATTATTTGAACAAACACAGTGTGAATATCATCGATCAGGCTCCCTATTCTCCAGATATGGCACCATGTGACTTTTTCCTGTTCTCCCGACTCAAGTTACCGCTTCGTGGAAAGAGATTTGAGTCCATAGAGGTCATAAAAGAAAATGCGACGCGAGAGCTGAAGGCCATACCTGCTTCGGCTTACCAGAAGTGCATGGACGATTGGATTAAGCGTTGGCATATGTGTATTGCTTCAGATGGGGCTTATTTTGAAGGGGATAAAATAAATTTACCAGAAGAATAAAAAAATTTTGTTTTTTTGACACAGTACTCCCGGTACTTATTGATCATAGTGTATAACTTTCATCGCCGCCAGACGCCGCACAATGGGGTAAACATGCCAAAAACCCGCGCATTGCCTATTTTATGCTGTAATATCTATACGGTTAAAGATAAATACCTCAAATTTGGACATATCCTTCAAGACTCTTCAGAGATTTGTTCACCATAATTTTATTTGATTTACTGTACCGTGCACCGGCACCCTACAGTCGGCAATTAGGCACTTTTAAAATCTTCATTAGTAAAAAACAAAACCAAAGTTAAAGTATTTAAATCGACCCAAACTGACTTATGAATACTCTAGATTGTAGCCACGCCCCCATTTTTTGCCTCCTTTCATAAAACACCCACATAAAACACATACATGTAGGGTAATTCGTATTTAAGGAAATCCATTTGATACGGGTTTATACGGCTCATAACGGGTTAATGGGGAGTACCAGGCCCACTTACCGTTATAAATAACCACAAAAGGGCAGATGACGTTGGTAAGTATATAAATATAATAAATTTTCCCAATTTAACCAAGTATATATGGCAACCCTACTTAAAAGTGGGCGTTCCATAACCATTTTTACGTCAGAGTTTAGTTAGGTCACTCGTAAATTCCACACAAAGTTTCATTGAAATATATTGCCTTTTTCAAGAATCATACTGCGTACCCGCCGAAAAAATTGATACAAAATATTTTTTTAGCATATTTATTAATTCAGGTGATAAATCACATCTATTTTTACTTTATTATTTTTAATACTATATATATGCATCAAGTGCTATAAACGTACCGACCCATACGCGCGCTAAAAAGTTTTTAGTTCATATATATTTGTTTTCTTACTAGGAGAAGTGATTAAATGTCCAAAATCTAACCATTCCGCAGCTTTCCGCAGACAAGTTGGGTATCATTTTTTTTATGAAGGTTCCTACTTACCTTCCCTAAAGATTTTCGATTATCCATGATTATCCATAAAAGTTATACACCACGAAAGTAGGACATTTTCCTAAAAAAATCGTTGTTTTTGCCCAAACTTTGAGAACTTATATCTTTACAAGAAAATGTGCCATGGAAAAGAATTATATGTCAAATTAAATGTAGGAACATGCTTATTATATGTACCAAAAATTATTTGATTATATTTAAAAATAACGATTTAATTGACATTTCAGCATCACCATAAAAAAAGTTGCATCGACAAAATGAAATTGAGTATAAAAACACCCAAATTTGAACGGCTATACAGCAGTTAGTTTCGGTCCAATTTACATGCAAAAAGCATTTTCTGACTGCTACATGCATGTAGATTACGAAAAACAAAAAAAAAATGTAAGGCCCGTAACTTTAAGATTAGCCGTAATGCGCGGGTTTTCGGCATGTTTACCCCATTGTGCGCCGTCCGAAACATACGGAACAAATACCTATTCACATTTTGAGAATCTAAACCCAAAAACCTAAACAAAATACATTTCAATTTTGTTGACGTAAAAAAATGTTCAAGGGATTTTCTAACAACAGTACGGTAGCACATTTTTAAAGGAGAACGTCAAAAAGACCTTTAGTGTCAGATGCGCAATATGGCGGCTGAGAAGAAGCATCGGCTCTACCTTCTATTTTTGTATCATGCTTCTACCACATATATGGTAGATCTACCACATTTATTTTTAAAATCAAGTTTCTACCACATCTACCACGGAGGGCTACATTTTTGTGGAACATAAATTTGTCTATTAACCAACCTATTACTTCAAGTAAATTCGAGCTTCATGTTGTAAAATTTATGTTGGGGCTGCATTGAACATTGTAAGTGAAAATGTGCAAAAAAAAAACGTATGTGGTAGCACTCTCATCTAGGGATGGATGGATATCTATCTATCTATCTATCTATCTATCTATCTATCTATCTATCTATCTATCTATCTATCTATCTATCTATCTATCTATCTATCTATCTATCTATCTATCTATCTATCTATCTATCTATCTATCTATCTATCTATCTATCTATCTATCTATCGATCTATCTATCTATCTATCTATCTATCTATCTATCTATCTATCTATCTATCTATCTATCTATCTATCTATCTAGCTATCTAGCTATCTATCTATCTATCTATCTATCTATCTATCTATCTATCTATCTATCTATCTATCTATCTATCTATCTATCTATCTATCTATCTATCTATCTATCTATCTATCTATCTATCTATCTATCTATCTATCTATCTATCTATCTATCTATCTATCTATCTATCTTTCACCATCAGGCAATTTGGAATGCTCTGGCTTGTATGGGTATACCACCAAAACTTATCGAGCTAACAGCAGCATTATATAACAACGCGGGCTGCCGCATCATGCATAAAAAAGAGCTAAGTGAACGTATAAAAGTTACAACGGGCGTACGTCAGGGCTGCGTGCTATCGCCACTGCTTTTCAACATTGTTCTGGATGTCGTCATGAACAAGGCGACTCGTGAAACAAAAGGAATATCCTGGGGACTGCATGGTAACCTAGACGATCTCGACTATGCGGATGATATTTGTCTGTTGTCACACACCTTCGCCGACATGCTCACGAAACTAACGGTGGTGCAAGAAACAGCGGCAAAAGTCGGCCTAAAGATAAATATCGGCAAAACAAAAGTAATGCGTGTCAACACCACTTGCACACAGAAATTTCGAATCGACAGCACAGCACTTGAAGAAGTCGACTCCTTTTGCTACCTCGGCAGTATAATATCGGTGAACGGAGGCTCAAGTGAAGACACTTGCAATCGCATAAAAAAAGCCAAGCAAGTTTTCGGCACCCTCAAAGCAATTTGGAATTCCTCAACCGTTACACGACGCACAAAACTAAAAATATTCAACTCCAACGTAAAATCCACTCTACTCTATGGAAGCGAAACGTGGAATCTAACATCCTCGGATATTCAAGCCCTACAAGTTTTTGTGAACCGCTGCCTCCGCACAATTTTGCGCATTTATTGGCCCGACACTATCTCTAACTCCAATCTGTGGGCCAAAACAAACCAAACACCAATGCGTCTAGAAATTACAAAAAGGAAATGGGGCTGGCTTGGTCATGTGTTGAGAAGACCACCGAACGACATTACACGAAGTGCAATCGACTGGAACCCACAAGGCAGCCGCCGAAGGGGCAGACCCGCGCAAACCTGGAGGAGGAACCTAGAAGCAGAGATAATAAGCCTAAGCAAAACCTGTGGCGAAATCAAGATGCTGGCGCTTGACAGGAATGAATGGAGGAAACTCGTTGCGGCCCTTTGCTCCCTCGCGGAGCTTTAGGACTCTATATATATATATATATCTATATATATATCTATCTATCTATCTATCTATCTATCTATCTATCTATCTATCTATCTATCTATCTAATGCTTATTTTTGAAAAATGTGGAATTGACCTTTAAGAAAATAAAACAAGAGTTGTTGGAGTAAATAAAAATTATTTATTGTTCAACCAAGTTTGCAGAAACAATAATTTTGATAATCGTTTTGTTGTTAACCCATTGTTGCCTAATGGGTAAAATTGTACCCATGAAAATTTACTTTTAAAAAAATCACAGAAAAGTTCGTGGTAGAGATATCTCAAAATCATTGATAGGGATGGTTGGGGTAAAGATGGAACTACCTTAGTGGAGGTCACCCTAAAATTCCGTCATCTAGCTAGAGTTACCAGATTCCAAAAATTGTGAATTTTCCGGAGGTGGAAAATGTGGTGAAACGTGGCCCTAGAATCTCACAAAAATCTGCCTCCTAACTCACCTGTAAACAATACTGTATGGAAAATAGCTACCATTGTTGCCTAATAGGTACAAAATACCCAATGAATATCTCAGCAACGTGCAGAGATAGAAAGCTGAAGGTCGTATATGAAAAATTATCAAAATCGTATGGGCAGAACTGGTACCCGGCAGCAATGAGTTAAACGGTTGCGTTTTTCGGTAGCCGTTGTCCCAGCTTTTGAAAAGATGTGCTCCGCTGAAGTAAAAAGCGCATAAAGTTTTGGGTATACTGTTTTAATTTCGTCCCAAGCATCAATAATGTTTCGGTTTAATTCTAAGACTTGACAATTTAAATAAAAACTCATCTCATATTGTGGGCTAGCACAATCGTCATTCTTCCCCCTTCATTTGTGCACTAGAGTTGTATGAGGAGCCCAAAGATCAAACTCATTCTCTAACGATTCCACTAACCATTCGCTACCCGTTTCTATGGCATCATCTGCAACTGTTATTTCAGTACGTAAAAACTAATATAACTGATAAGAGATAACTGAGATAACTGAGGCGAGTGCTAATGGATCTTTAAAATGAAAGTTTTTGAATCTTGGGTCGAGTAATGTTGATGAAGCTAGCAAAAAGGAATATTCGATGGAGCAATATTAATTGCGAATTATATTCAAAAATGTAGTTTACGATTATTTTGCTATTAATCCATTAATACTCGATTAATCAAATGGAGTGCGACGATACAATTAAATCGAAAATTATGAAAAAATAAGCGATTATTTTAATCAAATGATTAATCGCTGCCATCCCTACTCTCATCACTTCGAAAGCAGTGACAGTTTGACAATTGTTTTGGCGGCAGGTGCAATTAAAATGGAAAAATTTCTAAAAAAAGTTGAATAATTTTTACCTTTATTTTTTAGTAACGTTTAGTTTTTTAGAATATCGCATGGCGATGGCAATGCGCTTGGACGGGACAAAGTTTTACCACGCGAAGTTGTACTGCTGAAATTTGCGAGTCCGAGCTCCTAAAAAAGAAAAAAATATAGTCAACAATACATTAAACAATGGGAAGAAACACGACACAGGTTAAAGTGTAAAAGTGTAAAGTAAAATGCAATTAATGTACAAATACAATGAAATACAATAAATGTACAAATGCAATAAAATACAATTAATGTAAAAAAAAATCTACCACATTTCATTCAAGTCTACCACATTTTTTTCACTGAGTCTACCACATAAATGAAAAATTAAGGGGGTGTTCTGTAGTAACAGCTCGTTTTCTTAGGTGTTTTTTGAAATTCTACTGTGAAGTAACTATTCAATTTTTTTTATGCGGTTTTTTTTCAATGCTTTATTATACTTTTAACTACAAAATTCAGTATAAGGTTTGAAAAAATATTGATTCGTTGCTGCACTGCAGCGCCGCAAAGTGATGCCCTCCAAAAAAACATGCGTTGACGGTTCACACGACTGCTCCAGTCTGAAACATGGAAATCGGAAAACTTTTTTTTTGTTGTAATCTATATGAGTGCGATTATCGTCCGACGGGAGCTTTTTTTGTTTTTCATCAAAATTCTCAAAATGGCGCGACTTGAAAGTAAAAAATTTTTGTTGTCCCATTTTTTCAAATGAAAAAAAATTTATTTAACACTAACTAATAACAAAATCGAAAAAAACGCTCGTCGGACGATAGCGACAACTTTTAGAAACATTAAAAAAAAAATTATCAAAATCCGTCTACTCAATCATTTGTAATCGTGTGAACCAGTTCGAAAAACATGGTTTCGGGAAAAACGCGTTTAAAGGTTTTTGTTCTGTGGAAATTCGGCGGAGCGCGTGACGAAACCTCCTTTACAAATGACTTTCCGGTCCGAATTCATCAAAGACCATTTTTATACGATAGATAACAACATTACCTGTTGAAAAATGCAAAAAAAAAATCGATTTTTTGAAAATTTTACTACAGAACACCCCCTTAAGTAAGCACACTGCCTACTGCGCTGGTACGCAAATTTGTGCGAGTTGACACCTCTATGTGTTTATTTGCTTAGTGCTTTCACGCAAGTGCCATAGATGCATTGCATGAAAAAAAAGTTTAACAAAATATGCATATTACATATTATATAATTAGATACATATAACTACAAAAAATAAAATATTAGTGGCTAAAAACGTTAAAATTAAAAAAAAAAAAAGTAAAAAAAAATCATATAATCATATCCTTCTTTTTACAGTGTATTTGTAGATAACAATGTATAAATAACATCGTTTGTGTATATATATATCTACTTATATACATACCCTAGTCCCATGCTATTTTCGTCTGGCTAGACGAATTAGTGCAAATTTGAGCTATTTCTGAAAATAGTAGTACAAGGTCCCTAGTGACCTTTTCACTAATCCACGTACTAAACGTTATTAAACCTCAATAAAAATTAAACTATTCGTAGAATCACTTCGAAACCAATTTTAATAGCTTTAGCACAATTTTCTTTTGGAATACATGTCCGGCTCAAATATTCGACCCTACAACAATAAGAGAGTTATGAGAGTTTGAAAATCGAAAAAGTCCCCAGGGACCTTCTCACGAACGGAAGGGTTAACAGATATTTCGAAGATAACGATTGTAAAAAATCGTTTAGCTATCATCAAAGAATATGAAGTAATACAGAACGCGCATGTGGGCACAAAAGTGTTTTCGGCTGTTACGATGCGAGCGGGAAAAGCGAAGCGTAGGCATTTGAGAATGTTAAGTTCATAACATTTTCTGTTAGATTTTCGTAGGACAACAGCAAAAAGCAATGTTATTGTTCGCATCGGCTTCACTCGTGTAAGTTAATAAAACGTTTGTAAGTTTTATTTAAAAAAAGATTTGCACCGTAAAACGGTGCGCTTTATTTGACTGCTACTTTAGGAGTGGTTACAATTTTACTTATAATTAGTGAAGAAGCTTTTGGTTTGCCCTCGGCTGCGGTAGTTGTTGTTGTTGTTGTGCCATCGCGCGAGTTATAGTTGTAGCGTTTAATTGATTAAATAAAACAATTGGTTTTGTCCGCTTTCCTTTATTATTTAACCGAACCAGTCGGTGGCCAAAACTTTACTGCCTTCTGCAATGCTGCTGCAGTTCTTTACAGGTCTTTTTGCATGCAACAGTCAGATATCTAAAATATGCTGACTCTGTGCATTCCTTCACGTACCGACTCGCTGCCTTTTGGTTGCAATTCAGTGCAACGAGTCGGTTCGTTTATGGCTAGGGTGTCACCTGCCATAACTCCCCTAGGGCCACTCCGAGAACTCTACTGAGTTCTTTTATTTATTACCTTTACATTTATATTTCTTTTTTTTACAGTATATTATGGTTATAATAAATAATACTATTATTAGAGTTAGCGCTGTTACTACATTTATGCCATACGATAGATTTTTATGGTAAATAAGTTCTTTAATTTGTTTTATATTATCAAAATCCTTAATATCTATATCATTAAAGTGTAACTTATGTGTATAATTTTGATTAATCATTTGGGCTGGATAGTAAAACTTTTCAATAAATTCAATTTTAGTATTTTCAAAGCTTCTATTGTTAAATTGTATTCTACAATTCGCATAGCTAATTAGGTAGTTTTTATTTAATACAAGTTCTCTGTTGTCGCAATTTTGCGTAAGCTTTTCTTTATGTGCATTTGAAACTAACAATGTATCATCGTCTGTAATCACTATTTCAGTTTTTTTATTAAATTTAAATGTACATTCGTTTCTAAAAATACAGTTTTGGCTTTTTTTTTTATCTTTTAATGCTGTGTCTTTTTCATATTTTAAGTTTTCTTTGTTAATTGTAACAGTTAATTTATTTTCGGTTTCTATTTCTAAGTTATTAGCGTTTGGCAATGGTACTATTAATTTTAAGTCGGTTAAAATATAATTCTTTGGAATTTTAATTGCAATTATAATAGACTGGTTTTTGTACGACAGTACTCCTATTTTTGCCAGTTTTAATTTGTAAAAATCTATATTAAAATATTCCATTTCTTCCTCTGTTAGGATACCCGGATGGATAAGATTATATTTAGCTGCTGCTATATTTGTTTGAATGTCGTTAATTTTGTTGTCTAGGTGCATAATTTTATTCATTAAATTGTTGAATAATATCTGCCTAAGAATTTCTTCGTTATGTTTGTTAATTGTCAGCAAAAATTTATTTACTATTTCTCAGTCTTCTTCTATTTGATTTTTAATTAAGTGAATTGTATTGTTAAAATGAGTATTGATTGAGACCTGTTTGTTTATCGTTTCAATGGCATTGTGATCATTCTCCTCCATTATCTTTAAGTGATCAATTATTTCTTTCCTGTCATCATCATCCATCAGCCCAAACAACCAATTGTAGCCTGTTCCTACAAAGTTCATTAACCCTCTTTTACTTCTATTAACCTTATTTGGTGTAATAGATTTTATTTTCGCTTTGATTATTCCAACTTCATGATTGATTATAGCCTGCTTAGCAGGATCGAAAAGTAAAACATTTTTTTCAAGTTCATTCACTATGTCTACTAGTTTGTTAGGTTGTATTACATGTACAATTGTGGAGGTTTCGTTAGCTATCTCCACCTCTCCTATATGGATTAATGTATACCCTGTTTCTTCAATAATGGGGGTCACCTGCAATCGCCCTTGTACTGAAACAATCACCAGCATCGCCATTACTGTCATTCTCATCATCATTACCGTTATGATCATCCCCGTCAGAGTCATTTTGTGTACCTGCAAGTTTAATAGGCCTTTTAATGTTTGCCGGATGGACATTTATTAGAGGGGTACTTCTAAAGTACGGTTCGTCCTTATGTCTCACTCTTTTATAATTTTTTATTGGCCCAGTTGATCTATGTTCTTCGTAGTCTTCCCTATTTCTATTTCTTTCGTTTATTATATGTTGTTTTGTCCGGTCTATTCTGTCTTTTAAGATGGTTGGATCGATACTGTCTTTTGCGATTTTAGGTGAACATTTTATGGTTGAGTGATAGCGATCATTATAGTTACCTATAACGATCTGTATCCTCATTTCTGTTGAGAGGCTCGGATCCTCAATTCCTGTTAGTTTTTCTAACAGGGTTGAGTGTAACCTCTCAACGTCTGCGTTGCCTGTGTGACTGTTTTGTGTGGTTAGGTGTACTTCTACTCCTTCTGTATTTAAGAACTGTATCAACTGCTCGGCTCTGAATTCGTTGTCCATGATTATTTTTTTTGGTTTCCCGAATTTTGCGAAATGTTCTATTATTATAGATTTCTTTGTTCTCCAGTTTCTATCTGTTATGTTGTACCCGACTGCAAATTTTGTTAGCTTGTCAATCACTGTGACAAACGACTGTTTCTTAAAATGAAAAATGTCGATGTGAATTACTTCGTTTTTGTCGATGGGTGTTTCGGTTAGCTGAAATTTTGGTCTGATTGGTTTCCTATCATATTTAATCTGTTGGCATTTTTGGCAGTTACTAATTATCAGTTGTATATGCTCTTTTAGTTTTGGATAAAATATTTTATCCTTAAGCGTATTGTACGTCTCATTTATTCCACTATGCAGCGATTCATTATTGTGATAGAGTGAGATTTGTTTATGTAACTCTTCTTCTTGCAATATGTCTGATGCTCTCTCCGTACACTTTATAAATTGTAGTTTACTATTGCAGGAAAATATAGATATTAGTAAAAGTTGAACTTAGTGCTAGTCTGATTCGGTGGTTTCCGAGAAGATTCCAACTTTGCCTCCTTTAATGTGCCTTTGTTAAATTTTTTTTGATAATATTTTTATTTTCCATTGGATTAATTTGGGTTATTTTTCTATTATGTATAGTTTGAATTTCAGCTTGGGGACTGTAGGTTAGTATAATTTGAGTTTTATATTTGTTTACTATTTCTTCTTTTATCGCAAAGTGTTCTAATAATTCTTCCTCCGCAGAGTGAATTGTATCGGACATGTTCAAGTTCGATTCTTTATCGTTATTTTCGTTTATTTTCGGCGAATTCTCGATGCGGCTCAGGAAATCTGCTACTACGTTATTTTTTCCACGCAGATATTCGATTTCATAATTACACCTGCAATTTTAAAAGCCACCTTTGATGGCGTTGAGAGAATTCCTTCCCTTTGTATTTGTTATTTAAGTACATAATTGGATTGTGGTCTGTGATGATTTTAAATTTGTTCCCATGTATATAGGGTCTAAAATAGGTGACTGCATATATAATTGAGAGAAATTCTTTGTCTGTAGTGGCGTAGTTTCGTTCATGATCGTTTAGGGTTCTGGATATATAACATACTGGATGACCTTGCTGAGATAACACGGCTCCAATTGCATAGTCACTAGCGTCAGTTGTAATTGTGAACTCTTTGTCATATTCTGGGTATTTCAGAATTGGATTGGAATTGCCAATCAAAGATTTTAAATTTTCGAAACTTGCAACATATTGAGGATCATTTATATTTATTTTACAGCCCTTTCCAGATACTTTATCATTGGATAAGCGATCCTCGGATAGTCCTTTATGAACTTTCTGTAATATCCTGTTGCTGACCACATCAACATAAAGCAAATTATGAAAGCTGACTTCGAATTGAGAAGTTTGCCGAAGTCATCGCGAATATGTTCGAATAGCCGAAGTGCGTATGGGACCTACTGCCAATGTTGCCGTTTTGGTCCAATTCGCCCAAAATTGGTAGCTTCGATCCATAAATTAAGGTTTTGGTAGGTTGGTTGGTTTGTTGTGATTTTCAAGGAATTTTGGTAGCCAACATACTGTATTAATAAATTTTCTATTAGTTTTTGTATGATTTTAAACTTAGTCTGTAGCTTGTGAAAAATTTTACATGCAAAAGTTCAAACATCTCTGCAGGGAAGATCTAAAGCTATTGGAGATTATAACGCCACATATAGTGGCGTCTGAAGAAAATTTTACTCTTCTTCCTTTGATTTCAAAATTTAGTAGACTGCGATCCAGATAGAATTATAACGCAGTGAAACTAAATTTTTGTTTAGCAAATTTATATTGGTAGGCTGAGATTGACTTGGAACCATTTTTGGTAGGGAAAAAAAATTCTTAGTGGCAACACTGCCTACTGCCAGTGTGCTTACTTCTACCCATGATACAATAATAGAAGGTAGAGCCGCTGTGAATTTTTTTGACACTAAACGTGCTTATTGACGTTTTTCGTATTTGTCAAAAGCTTGAGCCGTGATGCCACTTCGATGTAATATAAAACTAGAAATATTTAAGGTTCTTGGAATTTTAAGTTCTTTTTTTAAAATAAACACGGAATAGACATTTCACTGTGACCAATACATTTTGGGCGAAAGTTTAAACATGTTAATGCACATTCAACAGCAGATAATACATTGCTTTATTAAAAAAATGTTCAAGGGATTTTCTAACAGTACGGTAACACATTTTCAAAGAAGAACGTCAAAAAGACCTTTAGTGTCAGATGCGCAATATGGCGGCTGAGAAGAAGCATCGGCTCTACCTTCTATTTTTGTATCATGCTTCTACCACATATGTGGTAGATATATATTTAATACTTCTATATTGGCACTAACGTATCTTCACAATGTGTTTTCATTCGGAAATCAAAGGGAGACAAGCGATAAGACAGAAAACACGAAATTTTGTGAATATATTTCTATGCGTGTATACATGTGCACTTCTACACATGAACAACTGTCAAACTGCTCCGGGGCGGTTGATGAAATTTCAGTTAATTTCGACAAATTGATATTTTTTTGCAGTCAATTTTTTTCCCGTCTGAACGCACCTGACTTTTTGCCACTTTTGAAATATGTCAAGGTACATTCGTTTATACACTTTCTCGCTCATATTTCACTATTGCTGTACTGTGATGTTGGCGAATGTACCTTGAGCTTAGTGCCAATATAGAAGTACTACATATATGGTGGTAGATCTACCACATTTATTTTTAAAATCAAGTTTCTACCACATCTACCACGGAGGGCTACATTTTTGTGGAACATAAATTTGTCTATTAACCAACCTATTACTCCAAGTAAATTAGAGCTTTATGTTGTAAAATTTATGTTGGGGCTGCATTGAACAATGTAAGTGAAAATGTGCAAAAAAAAATGGCAGATGGCTTATGGCAGAAAAAAAAATTTAATCGATTAATTAATCATATGATTAATCATAAGACAAAAAAAATAATTGCAATTAATTGCAATTAATGTAAAATAATCGATTAATAATGCTTATTTTTATTTCTTGGATATTGAAGATGTGACCTTATTTACCTTGGAGGCCATACAAATTTGAACTGCACTCTCTGTAATTTAAACGAATTAGAGGACTTGGCACACTTTCTTGGAAGATGCCCAATTTGCCACAATTTTACTTAGACCAAGAGGAAGTTAATAACAGATTGAATGGTATTGGGTCTGGTGGATGGAATAGTTTAATATGGTTTGTCACGGGTGCTCTGAAATATAGAAATCTAATTGTAAATGAATTAAACTAAGCTAAGAATAAGTAAATAAAAATAATGTATGTGTGCTGAGTTTGCCGACAGACGACCTGAGGGTTAATGTCGTATGTCCTTTATTTTATAACACTTCGTTCAATAATGTGTGTGACTGACACATAGATGGCGGCACTAATACTAAATCAATATTTTTTTTCGAAATTGTGAACCTTTTTAGGCTTACTGTCAAAATTATATGTCAATCCGACCATTAGTTTACAAGTTACAGTGCTTTAAGTGACACTACTTTTGAGTTTTCAAAAAAAATGAATTCAAAGCAATTCCGTGTGCTGATTTATCATTGTTTTTCAATGAAAAAAAAATACTGTTCAATGCCAGGAATGGCTTGAAAAACATTATTCGGACTCTGCTCCATCAAAAAGAACCATTTGTTATTGGTATGCCGAATTCAAACCTGGTCGTACAGACACCGATGACATTCTATCTACTGGACGGCCAAATGACGCTGTTATTCCGGAAAACGTTGAAAAAACACTGAAAATCATTGTGTCCGACCGTAAAGTGAAAGTGGGGGAGATTGCTGACATTCTAAAGATATCAGCAGGCAGTGTACACACCATAATACACGAACATTTGGTTATGAAAAAGGTGTTTTCGAAATGGGTGCCGCGTTTGCTCACACCGGAGCAAAAACAACAACGAATCGATGATTCAAAGAGCTGTTTGGACATGTTTACGCGCAACAAGTCGGAGTTTTTGCGTCGGTACATCACAATAGATGAAACATGGATCCACCATTTCACTCCAGAGTCAAATCGGCAGTCTGCTGAGTGGCATGCAACCGGTGAAAGCCGCCCAAAGCTTCCAAAGGCACAAACATCGGCTGGCAAGGTTATGGCGTCAGTATTTTGGGATGTGCACGGAATAATATTCATCGACTATCTTGAGAAAGGGAAAACAATCAATAGCGACTATTATATAGCGTTGTTGGAACGTTTGAAAGAAGAAATCGCGATTAAGCGGCCCCATATGAAGAAGAAAAAAGTGTTGTTTCACCAAGACAATGCACCGTGTCACAAGTCGATGAAAACGATGGCAAAAATTCATGAATTGGGCTTCGAATTGCTTCCTCATCCCCCGTATTCTCCAGATCTGGCCCCCAGCGACTACTGGCTTTCCCAGACCTCAAAAAGATGCTCCGTGATAAGAGATTTGGCTCAAATGATGAAGTAATCGCCGAAATTAACGCCTATTTTGAAGGCAAAGAAAAATCGTTCTACAAAGGCGTTATCGAAAGATTGGAAAAGCGTTGGAATGATTGTATCTCCCTAAAAGGGGACTATGTTGATGAATAAAAATTTTGGCAAAAAAATGTGTTTTCGTATGTATCGTTCATATACATAACGACATTATAAGAAAGCATTTGAATTGTTTTATAATTATAAGAGTGTTGAAATAACTAATAAAGGATTTATCTATCTATCTATCTATCTATCTATCTATCTATCTATCTATCTATCTATCTATCTATCTATCTATCTATCTATCTATCTATCTATCTATCTATCTATCTATCTATCTATCTATCTATCTATCTATCTATCTATCTATCTATCTATCTATCTCTCTATCTATCTATCTCTCTATCTATCTATCTATCTATCTATCTGTCTATCTATCTATCTATCTATCTATCTATCTATCTATCTATCTATCTATCTATCTATCTATCTATCTATCTATCTATCTATCTATCTATCTATCTATCTATCTATCTATCTATCTATCTATCTATCTATCTATCTATCTATCTATCTATCTATCTATCTACCTATCTATTTATCTATCTATCTATCTATCTATCTATCTATCTATCTATCTATCTATCTATCTATCTATCTATCTATCTATCTATCTATCTATCTATCTATCTATCTATCTTCTTTTTTTTTTTTTTTTTTTTTTGAATTGCGGGGGATCTATCTATCTATCTATCTATCTATCTATCTATCTATTTATCTATCTATCTATCTATCTATCTATCTATCTATCTATCTATCTATCTATCTATCTATCTATCTATCTATCTATCTATCTATCTATCTATCTATCTATCTATCTATCTATCTATCTATCTATCTATCTATCTATCTATCTATCTATCTATCTGTCTATCTATCTATCTATCTATCTATCTATCTACCTATCTTTTTGTTTTTTTTTTTGGTGAATTGAGGGGGAAAGCATCGGAAGCCACCCAGTCAGTGTGAGACTTTAACCCACTAAAACCCCCTCACTGTCCGACGGTTAATCCCCCCTGGGATACCGGTAGGTAATTACGTCAGGGAGGTCGTTATGAGCATTACTGCTCAAGCGTCTGTCAGTCTGTCAGTTTGTCAGTCAGTAGTCGTCGTTACCTGCTCGTGGCGGGCCCACCGTTCTTCTTTCTTCCTCTCTCGCTCTATGTCTCGGAGCCTCAACATAACGCATGTCGCAAACGTGCACGCTGCGTCCCATTTATGTTTCGATTCGCACATTTCGGTCACCAGCGTCGACGTTGTCGGCGGGCTGCTAAATGATCTTGCAAGTTCCGCTCGCGCATTTTCAAAGCGAATGCAGTGGAAGAGAACGTGTTCAGCATCCTCTTGCTCTCCATGGCAGATGGGGCAAAGTGGGGTATCCGCCAAACCGAATCGATGTAGGTAGTACAGAAAGCACCCATGTCCGCTCAGTAGTTGCGTCAGATGGAAGTCCACGTCTCCATGCTTACGTTGCATCCATACCTCTACTTGAGGGATTAACTTGTATGTCCAGCGCCCCTTATTGGTTTGCTCCCATCTTTGTTGCCACTCGTTAAGTGAATGCCTTCGCTGCTCTAATCTCTCCTGTTGCGTCGGTTTTACACCATGCCTTGTGTACAGTCGCTGCATCTCACAAGCACGGATGTCCAAGGGCATCTTACCCGCTAAGACACAGGTTGCCTCTTCGGACACAGTTCGGTATGCACAAGCCACTCGTAGCGCGCCAAGTCTGTATGCCTGTCTCGCTCCCCGTAGCTGGCTGCTTCGTATTCCTGCCCATATGGGTGCAGCATACAGAATAATTGAGTCCACGACTGTGGAGAGCAATTTCCATCTGGCTCCCTGTGGGCTTCCAATATTAGGGAGTATACGAGTGAGAGCATTGTGTACAGCTCCGGCCTTAGTACTAACTGCCGTTAGGTGGTCTCGAAAGTTCATGCGTGAGTCGATGATGACACCAAGATATTTGATGGACGGCTTTGATTGGATGTCGTGTCCACCGACATTGACCGTCATGTGTTCCTTTCGTCTTCGCGCGCTCAGCAACACTGCCTCCGTCTTTTGTGCTGCCAGTTCTAATTCTGCGATGTTCAGCCAGCGCTGTATTCTAGCCACCGCGTCGTTGCATGTCAGCTCCACGTCCCTGATTTGCTTTCCTGTGACCACGAGTGCTATGTCATCAGCGTATCCGATTAAAGTGGCATCTGCTGGTAGATCTAGTTTCAGGACCCCGTCATACATGGCATTCCAGAGAGTTGGGCCCAACACGGAGCCTTGTTGGACACCACCAGTTACTTCGTACTTTTTCGGGCCGCTCTCTGTGTCATACTCCAACACTCTGTCACAGAAGTAGCTGCGGATCATGCGCCTCAGGTACAACGGGACGCCAAAGGTTTCTAATGCCATCAGGGTCCTCGCCCAATTGGCAGAATTGAAGGCATTCCTAATGTCCAAAGTAACGACGGCGCAATACCTCATGGTTCCAGAAGCGCCACCTGTTCCACATGTCGCTTTCTTAGCTATGCCCATCATCATGCTTATGGCATCCACCGTTGATCTCGCTCGCCTAAACCCAAATTGTTGGTCGGAGAGTCCTTCTGCTCCTTCTAGGTACTCCTGCAGACGATCACATACGATTTTTTCCAGAATCTTGCCTGTGGTATCCAAGAGACATAGTGGTCTGTATGCTGACGGTTCATCCGGCGCCTTGCCGGGTTTCAGCAATAGCACCAACCGTTGCCGCTTCCAACGATTTGGAAAGATTCCCTCTCTGATGCACGAGCTATAGAGATCCGCGAATACACCAGGTCTCGAGCGAATCGCGGCCTTAAGCGCTGCGTTTGGCACCCCATCTGGTCCTGGGGCCTTTCTATCGCTGATCCTTCCAATGATGCTTAGTACTTTCCCGCCGTTACATCGTTTGTCTCCGGTATCTCGACACTGTTACTTACGCTGACATTGCCCATTCTTTCCTGTTGTGGGAAGAGCGAAGTAACGACTTTCTTCAGTAAAATTTCACCTTACTCATCACCGTTTTGTAGGCTTGCCCCATGGATCCACATCAGCACTGTCGCATAATTCCCTGAAGCATCGATTTTTACTGGCTTTTATTGCCTTTTTAAGCGCTAGCCTGCAAGCATGAAAGTTCGCTTGTTTCTCGCCGAAATCTTGTCTTCGTCGCGCTCTCTGAGCCTTTCTGCGCGCTTTTATGCAGTTGTTTCGTAGATCGGCTATTTCTTCGGTCCACCAATCTATCTACCTATCTATCTATCTATCTATCTATCTATCTATCTATCTATCTATCTATCTATCTATCTATCTATCTATCTATCTATCTATCTATCTATCTATCTATCTATCTATCTATCTATCTATCTATCTATCTATCTTTTTTTTTTTTATTGTTTTTTTTTTTATTGAGAGGGAAAGCATCGAAAGCCACCCAGTCAGTGTGAGACTTTAACCCACTAAAACCCCCTCACTGTCCGACGGTTAATCCCCCCTGGGATACCGGTAGGTAATTACGTCAAGGAGGCCGTTTTGAGTATTGTATCTCAAGCGTCAGTCATGGTCTTTGTCATGTTTTCCCTAGTGTCTAGCCGATTTCATCTGGTACCTGCCTCTCCTCTGTCAGCAATAATGATATTGCAGATTGTTCTTCCTGTTCCCCCAGCTGTCGTTGTTGTCGCTGAACTCGCTTTCGCTCCCGCTCTATATCGCACAGCTTTAACATGACTCGAGCAGCAAATGTGCACGCAGCATTCCATTTTTCTGTCGTGTCACACATCTCCATAACGAAATTCTCCACCGTCGGAGAACTCCCGAATACTTGTGCAAGCTCCTTCCGCTCATGGTCAAAGCGTCCACAGTCTAAAAGGATATGTTTCGCGCTCTCTACCTCTCCCTGACAGTTTGGACAGAAGGGAGTGTCCGCTAAATTAAACTTATGTAGGTAGTACAAAAAACACCCATGTCCACTCAGCAGCTGCGTTATGTGGTAGTCTACGTCTCCATGCTTTCTCTGCATCCACGTCTTTATCCGGGGAATCAACTCGTATGTCCACCGATCTCTGCTTACTTGCTCCCATCTTAGTTGCCATTCGTTAAGCGATTTGTCCCGCTGCTCTAACTTCAGCTCTATTGTCGGTTTTATGCCCTGAGTTGTATACAGCTGCTGCAGCTCCCGTGCACGAATTTCAAAAGGTAATTTCCCCGCAATCACGCATACCGCCTCCTCAGATACCGTTCGGTATGCGCAGGCCACCCTTACAGCGCTTATCCTGTAAGCCTGCCTTGCCTCACGCATGTGTGTGTGCTTTGCGCTTGCCCATATCGGCGCTGCGTACAAGACAATAGAATCCGTGACTGTGGAGAGCAGTCTCCTCCTGGCTCCTTGTGGACCCCCTATGTTGGGGAGTATGCGGAAGAGCGCCCCGTTTACTGCTGCCACCTTTTTACCGACTGATGCTAGGTGCTCCTTGAAAGTTAATCGTGAATCTATCAATACTCCTAGGAATTTGATAGCTGGCTTGGATTGTATGTCGTGGCCTCCAACATTCACCACCATTTGTTCTCTTCTTCTTCTCGCGCTCACTAGTACTACCTCCGTTTTGTGGGCGGCCAAGTCGAACTCTGCATTGTTTAGCCAGCGCTGAATTCTGGAGACTGCGTCATTACAAGTTAGCTCAACGTCCAGTATCTGCTTGCCTACTGCTACTAGCGCAATGTCGTCCGCATACCCGACTAATGTAGTGTTTGCGGGGAGATCCAGTTTGAGGGCGCCGTCATATCTATCTATCTATCTATCTATTTATCTATCTATCTATATATTTATCTATCTATCTATCTATCTATCTATCTATCTATCTATCTATCTATCTATCTATCTATCTATCTATCTATCTATCTATCTATCTATCTATCTATCTATCTATCTATCTATCTATCTATCTATCTATCTATCTATCTATCTATCTATCTATCTATCTATCTATCTATCTATCTATCTATCTATCTATCTATCTATCTATCTATCTATCTATCTATCTATCTATCTATCTATCTATCTATCTATCTATCTATCTATCTATCTATCTATCTATCTATCTATCTATCTATCTATCTATCTATCTATCTATCTATCTATCTATCTATCTATCTATCTATCTATCTATCTATCTATCTATCTATCTATCTAGAGAGAGAGCAGTTGAAGCGTTAAAGTGAACGGACGTGTTTAAAATCGGCTCCGCGAAAAATTTATTTTCCTCATTCAGACAAATTCGCAAACATTTTAAAGTGCCCTCAAACTATCGCGGAAAGTGCCGGGAATCGATTGATTCAAAATTCTATATGCAGTGCAGTGCAGAATTTATGAATTACATAAAATAAAATAGCAAAACACTGTTATAAAGTCTCCTGGTGCGTGGGTGAACGCATTCGCAACAATCGGTGCGCGCGCGTCAACAGCTGTTTGTGAACATTCCAGTGGTGCCAAGTTACGATTTCGCTTTCGCTGTAAAAGCTTTAAGGGTTTCCAAATTACACTTTCGCTACTATCCGCTTGGTGGCTCCTATTCAACGCGTAGCTGTCAATTTGCCATATTGAGTCCTGTGATTGGCCAATGGCAATACAGGATGAAATCGCCAACAGAAATCATCAATGCTATTGAAAACATTTCGCAAGAAAAAGCAGCTCAAAGAATCAGGCAATATAAAACGCGAAATAAAAAATGCCATCGCGGAAAAAATCGTACAATTAGAGACACTCATCCCGTCGATTGAAGCACTTCAACTGAACAATGCTACTGCGTGCGCAACTGCAGACTCAACTGCTAATATGCGAGTTGTGGTCCGTGAAGAATTAGCTGCTTTCAGAGACTCATTACATGCCAACGCTTCGTCAGAACCACCAAAACTAAGCTATGCCAATGTAGTTAAGGCTAAAAAAGCCTCACAAAATGCTACCGCTAAACCTGCCATCATACTCGGCGCGAAACAAGATGTCAATGCCAAGCACACTGACATCCTCAACGCATTTCGAAAGGGCGTCACATTCAGAGACACAAGCTACGCTCCAGCAAAAATTCTACCGGTATCAAACAACAAAGTGCGTGTGGAATTCGACTCTGTAGAACAGCGTGATGCTACAATGCGTAAACTCTCAGAGGTTTCTACTCTCAAAGCCGAAAACGCTAGAAATAGGCGACCTTTAGTTATTTTAAAAGGTATCTCAAAAGATATTCCAATAAATGAACTAGTCAACATAATTCAAATTCAAAACGCTAGTATTGGTGCAGAGTCGCAGTCGCAAAGCAGGCCGACGATATTGTTTTTCGCTTTAGTCGTAAGAATCGAAGGAACCCAGACGCTGTCTACAATGCTGTTTTGGAGGTCTCTCCAAATGTTCGCAACGCAATGGTGGCGCTTGGCCGCATAAACGTGGATTTTCAACGCGTAGACGTATCTGACTTCAGCGCCTTCGTTCAATGTTTCAGATGTCTTCAGTTCGGACATACTAAAAACAAGTGCAGCGCAACAATAACTCCATGCTCGCATTGTGCAAGCAAAGACCACCAGTATGCTAACTGCCCGGACAAGAGTATTGAGGCTAAGCGTAAATGCTTTAATTGTGGTATGCGAAACGAGAAAACCAGTACTAAGGTAGACGATAAGCATTCTGCGACAAGCGTTCAGCATTGCCCACAGATTAAATCCATGCAGCAGCGAATCAACTCACGCACTCAATATGAATGTTAAGCCGCTCAATTTTATTCAAGTCAACGCGCATCACTGTTATGCAACGCACAACGAAATTCTTCAATTTTTAACTTCAAATACTGTTGACATTGCACTTATATCTGAGCCGTACACTGGTAATACTCAAACGGTTCACGCAGCTAATGGTTTCTCAATATTCCAATTCCCAATGCCAAATCGGAAAATCAAGGCATGCTTCCTGATAAAAGAAGCTACAGGCGCAGCGCTTGGAATTTCACAGTTATCTACCCCAAATCTGAGCGTGGTCAAACTACTCATAGGTCAGCGTTAACTGTACATTGCTAGCGCGTATGTAGAGCCAGACATTGACCAATTTGATACGTTAGGCGCAGTAAAGACATTCCTCTGTAGCACATCGTCTGCACTACAGATTATTGGTGGAGATTTTAACGGCTGGCACGCATCATGGGGATCAGAGAAAAACAACAATCGTGGAGTTGCTTTGGCAAACATTATAGCAGCTAACGCAATGGTAGTTTGCAACAGGGGGAAAACCGCAACCTTCAATGCAGTGCGACATGGTGTTCAGGCCTGTTCAATCGTCGATATCACTATGGTCTCTGAGAATCTTGCGCAGCGCATTGTCGACTGGACTGTGAATGTTCGGGCCATCCAAAACTCAGACCATAGCGCAATAACATTCAAAGTTGAGAATTGCACTAAAGTCACTCCTGCTAAGCGCACCTCAACTTATTTGTACAACAACAAAACAGCTAATTGGAAGAGGTTCGAAAATGCCTTAAATGAACGTCTTCAGCAAACAGGCGCCCTAAACACTGATTTCGTCAACATCACAGCACATAAATTAGATAATGTCGTACAAGTCTTAACTGAAGGCATCAGATATGCATGCTCAGCGTCAATGAAGTTGCGCGGAGAAGCTAAGCCATACAACCCTTGGTGGAGTGCAGAGCTTCAAGACCTCAAACAAAACTGCGTTCGACTACACCATAAGCTAAACAATTTGCGAAGACTTCAGAAGCCCACAGAAACCACTGCGCAAGAGCATGCAAATGCTAAGCGCACATATGCTAAAGCACTGAGGAAAGCATCTACCGACAATTTTCGCGAGTTCTGCAACCAGCAAGGAAAAGAGAATGTTTGGTCTCTCACTAACCGGCTCATTAAGGATGCGCCATCACAACGCCCTCCAGTAACACTTCAGTGCAGAGGATCGTTCTCCGAAACGAGTGCGGGGACCGCTGAAGCTCTGTTGCGGCATTTCTATCCCGATGACACAGATGACTACACCCTTCGTCAGCACAACCTGCGCAACAGTGTTAAAATCGGCTTTGGAACACCCGACGACGAGGAGTTCACAGAAGACGAAGTGCTGGAAGCTTTGATGACAATGAGCCCCAACAAAGCCCCAGGTCTTGACAGTCTCACATCGGATATATGCCTAGCTTTTGCAAAGAAGCATTCCAAGTTTCTGACTGCTCTTTACAATACATGTCTTCGAATAGGACATTTTCCAAAACCGTGGAAAGGCGCGTATGTAAAACTTTTGCCTAAGGCGAATAAGATAGAGGCGAATGAGTTAGGATCCTACAGACCTATAGGGCTCCTACCTGTGTTTGGAAAGTTGCTGGAGAAATTATTTACAAAGCGTTTAGCCTACCATGCAGAGCTGCACCAGCTATGGTCACCGAAGCAGTTTGGTTTCAGGGAGCAGGTTTCTACAGTCGACGCACTGCGAAACGCCATAGAATACATTGAAGGGCAAAAACGTAAAAAGCGTCAAGTCATATGCATTTCTCTTGACATCAAAGCTGCATTCGACAATGCCTGGTGGCCAGCTCTCCTTAATCAGTTAGAACGTATCCGCACCCCATCGAACATCTACAAACTCATCAGCAGTTACCTCAAAGACCGCACAGTTACACTTGACTATGCCGACGCAACGGCAACAAAGAAAATGACCAGAGGGTGTATTCAGGGTTCAGTGTGTGGTCCTACTTTCTGGAACACAATTCTAGATGAGTTGCTGTCAATGCCACTACCGGAAGGTTGCGAAATTCAAGCTTTTGCAGACGATGTTCTTCTAATAGTTAGCGCAAAAACAGTCCAAGAACTTCAGCGGCACGCCAACGAAGCTTTGCGCAAAATACATAAATGGGGCGTCGATGTGAAATTGACATTCAGCGATGCCAAAACCCATGCTATGACATTTACTCGTAAAGCCAAACGGGCTGAAATAAGTTTAAATAGTACTCGTTTAGCTTTTGAAAAAGAAATAAAACTTCTCGGTGTAGTAATTGACGAACGTCTGAAGTTTACAAACCACGCGCAGTACGTGATCGCGAAAGTTCAGCGAATATTCACCAATTTGTGTAGATTCGTAAGACCCACATGGGGCGTTCATCCCGAGAACGTCCTTACTATCTATAGGCAAGTTGTTGAACCGACTATAACGTACGCTGCAGAAATATGGGGTAAAGCCATTAAATTTTACTACATTCGGCGACTTCTGCGATCTTTTCAAAGAAGCTTTGCTATACGAGCTATCAGAGCGTTCCACACGGTGTCAGCTACATCAGCGCTGGCGCTTGCAGGGTTCCTGCCTTTGCATCTGAAAATCAAGGAAGCTATGCAGGTGGGAGATGTGAAGGCCACTGGAGTATATCCACCACTTTCCGATGCTATTACGCTACAGCAACGCGTTCCACCAAAACAGCAATTACATCCAGCCAAACGCCAAACTATAAGCTATGATAGTATTGACTCACAACAACAAGCTGACTCCATTTCTGGTGTCAGCTCAACACATATATACACCGATGGAAGTAAACTTGAAACTGGTGAATGTGGATCTGCGTTCGTTGTTCGTCTTTCAGATGGTAGTTGGGA